>CM056997.1:67170725-69658225 GCA_029891345.1 Dryococelus australis
CAAACAGCACACGTTCGTGAGTGTGCAACTGTGTGGTTATTAGCTGCGGCTTGAGGAAGCTGCACTGACACGCTATTTGAAAAACATCGAGTGTACACAATATCCATGAAACTAATTGAAGTTAAGATAAGTTTATCACTGAGGAATTAAACTGCATTTGTGAAGATTATATATACCCGTGTGTATGTGTGTTGTGTTATGTGCATCACGTATAATCTACGTCACAATGACTGCGGGTTCTTCTGGCAATCTTTTGTGATCCAGCGCCACCGATCTGGGGGGCGGGATGCTATGGGTTCGAATCCCGAGCAAGGCATGGGTGTTAATTTAAGTTAGGTTGTAAGTTAGTCTGTATGCCGTCCCCTGCTAAGCTTTCAAGCATAAAACCGGGGGACGTTAAAAAGCCCTATACAATAAAATCTTATGATCCATTAAACATGCCATTTGCACTCGATACCGCCATATTAGTTAGAAAATAATCTTCATCTGGCAACACTACACTAAGTAACTTTCAGGCGTACGGAGAGGATGGAGACTGTCACGTCGTTGTGAGGGAAGTTTGGTGTGGGCGAGTACGACCTTATGAGACCTTCATAGTTTTCGTATAGGTATCATTGTAAGCAGCCGTGTCTATTAAAAAGTTTTGAAAACTACGAAATATCTCAATGCCAATCATTTTTTCAGGGCAGAAATGAAAGTCGATATTTTGTTGCCGATTCGTAAAAATTTTATTACTGAAACATAACTGTAGACGTTTAGAAGTGCCAAAAGCAGCAAAAACAAAACGCTGTAAATAGCCCACTTTTAAGATATTTATTCCTCTGTAAAACAGTGCTTCAAAAATGTAAAGGCAACGATGTGTCTGTCCTCTAGCCACCGCTTAAAATTCTGAGAAAACAGAAAACGCGCGGAGCTTGTTTATGCTATTTTCCATTGCGTCAAAAATTGGCTACTAGGGACTACACTGCTCGAGCAGCATGATTTGACTGGACGACGTATTGCCTGTCTGCCGTCTTCCTGAGCTATCTTTGATCACGTGATCTACGTACTGCTGTGCCGTTGTCATCGGCTACGTCTGCGGCTTATTTGAATTCCACTGGCAAGATTCGACCAAGAGTTTCCAGCATCATCTTCTTCAACTAAGATGGGAATGAAGGTTCAAACTTCATTGTATATACACTGGGTCACCAGTGAGACCAATGGATACTCTATGTGGTTTAAAAAAAAGAAGGGGTCGGGGGGAGACAGCGGTAGTTGACTTATATTTGGTGTGAGATAACCCAGGTTAAGTAATTTTGTAATGTATTTGGTATTTTGTAAATTTTGTATAAAAGTTCAGTAAAAATTAACATTTTTCAAGATGTCCTTACTACACTTAAAACTCAAATCCACTTTCGCGATTGGATTGTTTCAAATGCTGCGCACCTTAAATGCCTGCCCTCGAATCAAAGACGTTCAGTACCGGGGTAGCTTAGTTCTCATTGGTCCAGTCAATTACCGCACTGTCTTCGACGACGGCACGCAACCATTAGCGGATGGGAAAACTTCAGCTGTGCAAGTAGGATACTGAAGTCTAGAGTCCATGGAATTGTGTATGCAAAAATCTGGTAGCCCATATTATACCTGAAATTTGTATAGGCACTTAGGTGTCCCATGCCGTTAAATAATTACAGTGTCAAATAATATTTATATTGGCACGCAGTTTTTTGTAGTCAAATAATTTCAGAAGTATTATTTTAAATATTCAGTTTTAATCAACAGGGAGGATGAGCGAAGAAAAATAAATGTGCGTAACCCTTGTTATCAACACTTGGGATTTGTATCGTAAGATTTTAAAAAGGGCGATGGAAGTGAAAAAAGGGGTTTGAATGTGCAGAAAATATAATAGTGAAACGAGAGAATTTTTTTCCCTTCAAATTGGTTTTCGTCACAGTATGAGTACTATTGCCATTGACAAGTCGTATTTTGCATAACTTTGCTATCATGGTTGGTATGGCAGCTCAGATGGAGTCTTGGGTGGTGGGTGTTCTCCGGGTATTCTGAATGAATGCCTACGGAATATCCGGCAGCTGCTGAAATATTTTATTTATTTATATTTTTTAAAGTAGCAAAACCTTATTGTATTCTTTAGTTGATGAAAGAATACGTGGCTACGAGATTTTTGTTTTCTGTTCCGTTTTCGCTGGTAGTTTCTTATATATAAGCTGTTCACGGTAGTGAGCACTTTTCACGGCCCTTATAAATTTTTCCTTTCATCCAATTTCTATTTTCCTGATGCATTTTAACATAAGCATTGCAATGTGACCAATAAACACAGTGTATACATTTAACCACCCTCAAGATTTTATGTCCGAGGCTACAATAAGATATATTTATTATTGACCAATGCCTGTTGAGAGGGCCTTAACAAGTGCTCACTTTAACGTGAACAGCCTTTACCATCAATCGTAGAATAACGTAATACCTCAATATTACACCCGGTTGTATCTAAGCAGTCGTTAAGTGGTAATAATAAATAGGGATACGAAAATTTCGCGAATTCATTTCGGGACAAGATAGCCGCCAAACATATATAGAATGAGTCACCTTTGCAATTGGATCACAGTTTATTATACACGCCCTCGACGCGTCTGATCCAATAGTCTACTTGCAAGGAAACAAGTATCGAACTCCATATTCCCAGGTGTAGTGGACATTCTTTGGAGCAGCAGCCAATGAACAAATGAACAAGCATTTGAGGCTCGAGTATACACAGGACTATGGAGTCTAGCCTACAGGTCACTGAACTCGCGAAATTTTCCTGTCCCTAATAATAAAATAGCAGAAAGTCAATTTCAAAGAACAAATTTGCTTAGACTAGCATACACGCGACGATTTATTCGCACACTCACGCATGTTCTAACTTCGCTGCAAGCGTCGAAGAAAGTAAGTATAAGGGAAAACGACGGAGAAACAACAGATATTACGTTGATAAACAACTGCTGGCTCAGAATTATCCACAACAAAAATGCTATACAAGTTAAAGTGCCACCGAATGGGAAGTAATACACGACGAAGGAGAATGAGGTATAAAACGAGTTTGTGGAGGGAGGGAGCAGCGAAGGAAGAAGAAAAGAGGTGGGAGGGTGAAATGAAGATTTGCTGCCATTAAAATATTATGGTCGGAGAGACGTGGTACAAGTGGTCCGCAGCTCCCCCATCGCGGATTAATCTCACTCTGCTGAGCTTTATTTCTCGCCAACAATCTCTTCCTTTTGCGCCCCGGAGCCTTTCTCCATCGGTTGGTATAAATACCAGCGAGTTGCAACAATAAAACCCACGCAGTCGGGTAACACTCTTGTTTGACCCCATTCCCCGACAGACGCAAGGTAATCCTCGCTCGCGTGTAATTAGGGCCCGTGCTGGCTGTAAGATGCCCCTAATCTACAGAGAGCTATGGTCCGACAAGACGTTTACACAGAACCCAAAGCTGTATAAAATTACCAAGAACACTGTATCGTAAAACAGCGCAGTTTCCACCGAAGAAAAAAAAAAAATGTTAACGGTCTCGAACACACGAATAAAAAATGATCGAATCCATTAATCTCAGATTACAGGCTATTCACGGTAAAAATGAGCACTTTCGAAAGCCCTGCTTAAGATGTACTTGTATGCACGTTGTGTATTCTTCCGGTTCATGTAAGATTAACATTGCCATAGGCCTCTTCACTTTATTCATGCGTCGGTCAAGTAAAAGTGTGAGATTATTAAAAAAGTATATATTTAACAAATCTGGTAATTTTCAAACTTAGGCATATTAAAAAAAATCGAAAGAGATAATTTAAGTTATCACAAATGGTTACCTTACACTCTTTATACGACGTTAATATACGGAATTACTGTACTTCCCATCCATCGTTACCAACCTTACCGGGCGCATATCACTCAGGGCGCGCGTTAAAATATATGCAGAGAGGGGCAGTGACATTTTTAAAAGGTTAATTTCGCAAGTGCTCACTTTATCGTGAACATACTTTAAAACTGATTAACACACGCTGCACATGAATGGTATTTATGAACATCACTGCACGCGGAAAGGCATCACTGTCCAGTCTTCTTTGTGACTGATCTGATTCTTAGAATTGTCTACACACCTCTTTGACGTGATTGGTTGATGCCAACATAATCGAGCACGCAGTAGTGAGTTGTTCTCTGGTCGCAAGACAAGTGCAGCGCACACCAAAGAACTCACGCGATTACAACATTTGAACTCGAAAATTAAAGTGTGACCGAACGGGTTAACATATGCATGTATATGTATGTATCTACACACGTGTGTGTGTGTGTTTTAATCACCCTTAACTAGTGTAAAGCTAATACACGCGACCACCTCCGAATGCCTGCACTCAAACTGTCAGGTCGCGGGTTCGAGTCCAACCCGCTACATGTGAAGTTTATAATGTGACTCTCACATCTCCAACCCCTTCCCGTTGGCAACCAGGTACTGATCGGCGAATCCTAATTATTGATGGTAATCAACACGTGCCGGTAACAAGAGATAATGTATATAGGTTTCACGTGATAATTAGTATGAGTGTCTCAACCTAATTACAGGAAACTGATACAAATACGCATTCATTATTACTGACATAAATTATGTCCACCGTGATTTTATAGCATTCGTAACATATGATTAACTGAATAGCGTCAACCTACAGCCGGAAACTTTCAGTTTCCCTGTAGTAGTGACTGATGAGATTCTGAAAAGTGCGTAAATCCCAGTAGTTTCATTAGTCAAACTACAGTAAAATAAATAAAGTATAACCATTGTACAGACGAATGAGTCCGGTGAATTGGAGATTAGCGTCTCGCAGAATTTTCTTTAGTATACAGAGGAAATCACTACTGCATCACTGAAATTCAACCAGTGATAAATTATAACTCCTACATGCAAATTTGTTTCGTAGTGTTACGCACTGCTGCCCGGCACTGTGGCGATGGAACCACCTCATCCTTCCCCTTCCATGGGGTTGCCACCTGACCGCCCTTTCTGGGAAACACGTGAATAATAGACAGCGGCCGTCGGTCGGGCTGTCACGCTGCTCGACGCCTTGCTTGCGTCACGGCCTCTCTCCCCTACTGGAGGTTTCGACGGGTCTGGCGACGACGCAAGAATGTTCTGGTGAGACTGGCTGGCGCCTCGGCCCTCCGCGACACATCACGCGAGTTGGGGAAGATTCTAGGTGGCGGCCTAAGACACTACATACACTGCCGCAACCCAGCGGCCGGTAGTCTTTGACGGAGGCCGCCTGGCTGAGTGTGCGCGAGGGAAGTGAAGTGTGGACGACAGCTGGAGATTGAGGGACGACGGCGAGCGAGGTGTTCGTGGCATGAATGGTCGAAAGGGCGTGAAACCGACGAGTGATGCCAACTGTGCGTGAGGGCGCTTGGAGGAATCTAGAACATTGCGACTGGCGGGACATGGATTGAACTGAGGTGGGACGGAATGGAAGTGTAATACGGATTTTAATGTAAATATTCGAACTATCAATTGGACACATATTTTACAGAATATCTGAATAAGTTGATACACCGTCTATTGGGACTGATCTAATTATTTTATTGATTTATTTGTGGTAATTATATGCTGTATTAAATTGGAATAGTTAGAAGTTAACAGTAAGTGATAGCAATTTATTGCGAGATTTTGAGTTCAGAGAATTTTGCTGTAGTTACTGTAAATAAAATAAGGAAATTATAATTAATTATTTTAATTTAGCAAGACCTCCATCCCTTAACGAACTTGGTATAGACCATTTAATTTCTAGAGAGAGAAATTGTAACAGTATTTAGTATCTGAACTGCTACAACTGCAGTTAGTATGCCTAATATTTTCCGCTTAGTCACATGAAAGTGAAGACTATTTATATCTAAGAGCTTACAAAGAAGACGTTTTCATCACACGACAGTCTCATTTATGTTATGAAAAAACACACTATTTCAATTCAAAATATATATACCCAAAATTAAATGTGACTCTAGAAGACAGTTCTCGTGGTTCAAGTACCGAGTCGTTATTTACAAATAATGTTAAGCAAATTCTGTAGTTTTCATCTTTCAAAGACCTTTGGAAACGAGCACTTCGGGTCATACACCAAGTGTTCCTGACTCCCTTTCGGTTAAGGTCGCGGGTCAGATTCAAACCAACTCTATTACAAGTAGTTTCTCCTCCGTCGCTTTGTATTCCCGCTCCGATGAACGTAAGTGCAGCTTCTTAAAAGGACTATTCACATTTAGAACATTGCTACTCGGACTCTGCGGTAGAGTGCATATACCTTAGCAACTTTCTCCTGGAATTGCAAATACGGAATGTCTTAAATACCAGGTCGCAAACCATAAAGTATCTGTGGTGAAGTAACTGTCCTCTAGGTTGTGCCTGCCACTGACGTGCCGGCCGATGGAGGCTCTTGCATTTCGGCTGGGTACCCGCTAGTTTGCTGGTGGGCCGGCCGGGGCTGTTGTGGCGGGGGTGGACTGAAGGAAATAGCCAGTCCCTGAGGCACCCGGGATCCGGATATCTCCCAGAAAGCCATGGTGAATGACCGGGGGAAGAGGTAGGGTCGTCAGACTCTATTAATTCAGAGATTTGGTAGAGACTTTTAAATAAGTAGATTTTGAAAATAGTTAAATATCAGATTCACCTGAGCCCGGACGAACTGCCACCTTCCTGCGCTCACATCAGAGTGCAGGGCCCCTTAGAAATTTCCAGGCCCACATAAGTAGTAAAAATCCCATACATCTGTAAACCTTTCAATTTTCCTGTAAAAATTGTTCTCTTGGAAGTGATTTTCCATCATAAGTTAAAGTTAATTGAATAATACATTAAATTATATAATTACAGTTGTAATATAGCAGATAGGTTAAATAATTATTAAATGTTAAAATGTTAAATAGGAAGTCCATTAATTATATTTTGTTTTAAAATATATATGTTAGAGTTCAGTTATGGCTAACAGCCGGGTACTGATAAAATTTAATTTTGTTCTGTGGTGAAGTAACCCAATCCTGTATGTCTTGGTCAAATACGGAAACAGCATACCAGGCAAATGTGCCAATGACATGACAGAAACTGCTGGTATATTCGTATAGCATAGAAGGAGACTGCCGGGTTCTCAAAGTGTTTTGCGGAAAATCACTAGTTCTATGTACGTATTCGTGCTGCTACCGACTGAGCTTCGAGACCCCATGGAACATCACGATGAAGAGTATGGATAGGAGAACTCTGAGACTTCACTGGAGGACGAGCTGCAATTCAAACACGTGTACATTTGAGTTGTTCGAGTAGTTGGCTCATCCTTTATTAGACTCGTCCTAGATAACTCTGAGGCAACAACACACATGAAAGTAAACAGTTGGCTACACCCTGACGAGGCAGCCAATGGAGAAATATCTGAAGTTTGTGTATACGAACCCGCGCAATTATTCCATCCCTAGTGAAAATCAATGGAAACCGAGGTGCACCCAAGGAAGCAGAATGATACCACGATGATTTGCTGCTGCCTTGGGCGATGTGGACGTGAGCCAGCACAACGAACGAAACGGAGGAAAACAAGGGTGAATGAAGAGATTTGGACGACTCTTAACATCGAAGTCTTGAGAGCCGATGAGGGTGATTGTGGTGGTGAGTATGGAGCAGCGCCGGAATGAAAGGGCGAAATGTCCGACACGATTCCAACATGCGAAAATCTGGAGTGACCCGGTCGGGGATTGAACACGGATCGCCTTGGTGGGAGGCGAGCACGCTAACTGCTCAGCCACAGTGGCCGATACCGGCAATCGAACTGTGAACGAGGTCGAACAAGACTGCCCACTACTACAAGAGGGCGGACGGCTCTATGTTTAGGTGAAGGTTAATTCCCAGTGTTGTAGCGGTGGAGTGGCGGGAGTTTTATCTCGTGTCACGGTCTTGCGTGACCGGCTAATGGGATTCGAGAGCTCGCTATTGTTAGTTGCGGACACAGAGGCGCGTGGGACTCGACAAGAGGACTGCATCGAGAAGTGAGTACTTGCACAGACATGTGTGGCACATGTGGTTGTAGTGGGAGTAGCAAAGCTTGGACGCTCGGGACTCGGGGCAGTCGCACTTGGACTAGTCCCTACAACACCGAAATGAGCGGCGAAAATGCAGCACGTGTGTTTGGTGAGACATCAACCCTCTCTTAACCTCCCTCACTTTGTAACACACAAATACACACACACTATCTACTTAAATTCTTGGGAATGCCTAATAAATGCAGGTCGGTCTATCCTTGGGAATGCCACCCCATAAGAACGACTTGGTAATATTTCTCTCTTTTTTTTTCTTTCGAATTTGGATTTCTAAGAGAAGTTTCGAAAAATGCCCCCTTAATGCAGTTGTTAGTTGCTAAATCAATTATAGTTTTCAAAATATAACACTTAAATTCCGACACAAGTGTGTTATAGGCAGGTTTAAAGTGTTGAATTAGGCCCCTTACACACGGGCGACTCGGTCGCGGGGTGGTAGTGTCCCATAAGCGAGCATTGTAGAGGAGAAAATGTTCGCACACGGGCGACTGTGGCGTGTCCCCACCACCAGTGGCGAACACACAGTCACGTAGAATCTTGCACATGAGCCACTTTTGGTAGCGTGTGATAGCGACTACTGTCGTCAGTCTGTGTCTGCCCGCTGCGTCTACACAATGGCGTCATTTGATTCCGACAGATTCATAATAGAAGTAGAATCACGTCCTGCAATTTGGGATACAAGAAGTGATACGTATGGCAACAAACTTGCTAGAGGAAAAGCCTGGGAAGAATTATGCGGTATATCCGTCAAGAATTTCGAAGAAATGTGTGCATCAGACAAAAACAAAGCAGGTAAGTTGATTTCACAGTAACTATATTAATAGTAAATATCTGCAATATATACATTAATGGAAGAAAAGAAACGTGTCGAGACCCTAGAGATACGACTAACATGCGAATATAAGATATTTTCTTATGTATGCAGTTGACAGAAATGATTGCTATTCAGACCATCAAAGGCGACAAATTTTTCCCACCGTATGACCTTTGCATGTGCGTGGAAAGAGCAAGGGCTTCATCGCCAACGAAAGTGAAAGGAAGAGGTTCGCCAGCCATTCTTATTGGTTTGTCACTTGGAATGTGTAAAGCACCACCAAGGCGCTCCGGGTTCAATCCCCGGCCGAGTCACTCCGGATTTTCGCATGTGGGAATCGTGCTGGACGATGCCGTTGGTCGGCGGGTTTTCTCGGGTATCTTCCGTTTCTCCCGCCTTTCCATTCCTGCGCTGCTCCATAGTCACCTCAATCAAAATCATCGGCTCTCAAGCCCTCGATGTTAAGAGCCGTTCAAATCTCTTCACTTCACTTCGATACGGAGAGTAAACCAACACATGAAAGAATATCTGATTGGAAATCAATCAACTCGTACTCGGCATTCTATTGGCAGAAATTCGGCCATCAACGCAATCCGTAAAGGAATGTGTAGTGTCCGATGGAGCTGTAGGACGGCGGTAAGTGATGATACAAATACGAACATAACTGATGTTGCTATAGTGGTTCAGGCTCCTATTAAATGCTAACAAAACATCAGCCTAGTCGTACTAATGGGGCAGTGATATTTCGGGACAAGATATATTTCACAACACTGTTGTATTGTATCTCTTTCTTGAGTAGTTGAATAAAATGTTTCCATGCATTAAATGTTTGCACGCGAATCATAGAGAATCAGAGCAGAAGCTATCAAATGCTGACTGGGGTCCGGGAAAATTAAATAAATCCGCAAAAAAAGCAACTATCTCTAGTTATGCCACAAGACGAAACTGTAACAGTCACCAGCAGCCGAAAATCAATTTTATTTTACGTGCCAGGTTGAGAAGAGGCCCGAGTAGAGAGGGGGAGAGACACAAGACAGAGAGATGTACTCTAGCAAGGGAATGAGGTTAACTCGAATCAGCACCCAAGTCGAAGTAAACCAAACTCCTGTAAGGAAACATTATTCAGTCAGCATCACCGATGTTGCTGCTGGAAAACTGCGAAAATATAACCCGCCCGTTATATTTCACGAGAAACACACTTCGAACGCTCTAAATCATTCACGGAACCGCACGCTTCAAACACGATTTTTCATGCGAGGGGCAAAATCGAGCAAAATTTCTTCAGAACGCTGTTCTTCACATTTTTATCGGCGAGTTGTTCGTGCCTGTAAGAGTAAAGGCAGACAAAGGTTTTTTTTTTTATCGGAGGGTGATGGGTGGATGGGGGGAAAGGATGTTGAAGAAGGAGGGGGTAAGGCGTGAATGTGGAAGCGGAGGCTGTGGGTGAGGGCAAAGCAGCTTCAATCAGCCAAGCCGGAAGTACTCGACGAGAAGGTTTTTAAGGGCGCTTTTCAAAGCGACGCGCATTTCCCTTTCAAGCATCGTCAGATACTTAGGTGAAGACGCGAGCGAAGCTTCCCCCTTCCCAGCTCTGCACACGCCCGCTTCTCGCCGCAGACACTCGAGGGAGGGCTTATCTGCTGGCGGGCGTGCTGAGCTGTCAGCCAATCACCGCGCGCCCCTCGCGGCAGCTCCGCTCCAAGGCACCGGCCCAACTACCCGAACGCGCAACATTCCCCTCCAATTTCATATTCAGCTTCTCAATTTCCAACTCCACGCCGCAGCGCTGCGTCAGCTAATTCTGAGAAGGCAGCGACCACCAGTTGGAACACTTGGGAAGACTGCGTAAGTAGAAGTGTTGGCTACTCGATACTGCAGAACATTCATATTTCTGCCTGTGTTATATCCTTTCGCCATAGACCGAATCATTAAAGACTGTTCACGATAAAGTGAGCACTTTTGAAAGTCCTCTCACTCGGAATAATAGCCAATAAATATATTTTATTTTAGCATTAGACGTTAACTTCCGAGTGCGGTGGAATATACACCCTGTGTTTATTACTTACATGGTAATCATTATTTTAAAAGGTTGTTAAAGAACAAAAGACGGCAGAATATAAAAAGTAACCAAGGCCTCAAATGTGCTCACTTTACCGTGAACAGCCTATACCTGCATGCATGTTAACGGGCGCACTGAATGACGCGCACCCAGTAAAGTTGGTAACGATGGAGGGAAAGTAGTTCCATATCTTAACGTAGAATAAAAAGTATTGGATAACCATTTGTGATAACATAAATTATTTCCTTGCTTTCTGTTTTTTTTTTTATATGCAACGAAGTGTAAGAATGAGCAGACTGGTAAACTATTCAATTTTCTAATAATTTCAGTTTCACATGACCGAGGCATGAATAAAGTGATGAAGCTCGTGGTAATATTAATTTTACATAAAGCGGATGAATACACAAAGTGCATACAAGTAGATCTTAAGCAGGGCTTTCAAAAGCGCTCATTTTACCGTGAACAGCCTATAGTACGCATGCGCTGATTGACACAGCCCAATTGTTACAAACATAAACACGTTACCGGGTAACTCCGGATTTTCGCATGTGGGAATTCTTGCCGGACGATGCCGTTGGTCGGCGGGTTTTCTCGGGGTCCTCCCGTTTCCCCACCCTTTCATTCCGGCGCTGCTCTATACTCACCTCAATCACCCTTATCGGCTCTCAAGACCTCGCTGTTATGTGCCGTCTAAATCTCTTCAACCACTCACTCATAAACACATTATTACACCAGCATATGTAAGTCAGAAAGATACCATCTTCAATAGTAATCGGTTTAATTCCTGTTTTAATACGGCGTTAAAAAACATAGTATTGCATTTTTATAACTACCCATCAAACTTATTTTTAGTGGTCAATCCCGTGTTGCGTTACACATATAATATAAATTGAAAAAGAAAATAATTAGTCACAGAGGTTAAGAGCAGTAGGTTTACTGCACTGCACTGCTGCTCCTGAGGAGTTTCCTTGTATCGCTTAATTTTACTGATGTAACAGTATGTTTCACAAATTTACAGCGGTCATACACAGCCTTTATAATCGGTCATTCCGGTGTGAAGTCGCATCTGCCACAAATATTTTTTTTTTTTATTTCACTACTATTTTCGTTATAAATATTATCTTTGAAATGAAAACCAAATCTGGCAACAAATTGCCATTGATTATTCAAAACTAATCGATTTAATAAGCAAGTACTATAGACACTTGCTTGCACTTAATTATCTTTGGTTCATTCCATACACTAATGTGTTCGAATTACACATACAGTTGGTTCATTCCATACACTAATGTGCTCGAATTACACATACAGAAGTATTTATTTGTGGTGTTACAAAAATATTTGACAACTAATTTCCGAACAACTTTCCATTTTTTTCCAAGCAACTACATATTGAGGCAGTTCCTTAACATGATCTCTCGTAATCCTTGTCCGTTAAATTAAAATTATTTTTAAAGCCCTATTACATGCAGCAAAACAGACATTGCCCCTTCGTGCTGAGTTAATTTATGAACGTAATATATAACAAATAACGCTGCAACTGTTTCATGTACGTTGCAACAGCCATTACGTGCGCTAGAGTAATGGCTAGTAATGAATAATGGCGTGTTAATAGTAGCAGTAGATACAGCATTTATCACTTTCTTACAGCCGTTTGTTACATGCTGACTAGACATATGCCAGCGATAGTAAGATTAAAGACTGTTCACTGTAAAGTAAGCACTTTTGAAATTAACCTTTGAAAAATATCACTGTCACTGCCTGCGTACATTTTAACTGGTACACCGACTGTCACTCGTCCAGTAGTTAGCAACGAAGGAAAGAAAATAGATCCATGTGTTAACGTTTAATTCCATGTGTTAAGTAAACATTTGTGAATACGAGAAATATTTCATTTTATTTATTTTTGTTTTTATTACATATAAGTATAAGGATAAAAACGTTTGTACAATATTTTCTTTTCTGAAAAAATTACAGTTTCCCTTGACCGACGCACGAATAAAGTGATCAGCCCTATGGTAACGTTAATTGTATATATGGTGGAAGAATACAAATCTACATACAAGTAGATCTTAAACAGGGCTTCCAAAAGTGCTCATTTTACCGTGAACAACCTATAACCATCTCCACGCAATACACCTCAAGTGATTACGGCCTGGAGTAACGTTGCGACAACAACGTTGCAATGCAATACCTATTTGTCTGACAGCTGAGTGCCCTATATAGGCCTACTCGCTAAATAAATTAAATTTCTCAACTGGTACACAGTTTAACGAAGCATTTTATTAGCCTGAATCCCATAATATTCAAGACTAGCTAAAACTAAGAACTTTATCTTAATTTACATGTTACATCTAATTTCAATTTTTTTAAAGAAATATAACAAAAACAGTGTGAATTAACTAGAATACCATTATTTTTTAAAAAATATAATGCTATTGACTATTACATATAACCGTGTTGTTTTCTAGAAAATAACTATTGAAAACAGCCGATGTCTCCTGAAATCGTTTACATCGTGTGCACATAGGAAATAAACGTACAGCGTTTTTATAACTTCAATAATTTGTTAAATGCTTGGTCATTAATCGTACGCAGCAAAGTAAAAATAAGTTACGAATCACAGGTAAGAATTAAAGTTGTTATGTAAACAATACAAAAATTGCTAAGACTAATATCAACATCTATAAAAATTCAGTAGAAGTTTTCATTGCAGAACAATCTGAAAGCACACCCACTGCGAAGTAACTTTAGAACCAACACCGAAGATTTCTCAAGAAAATTTTGTCACTTAACTAAAAGTCGTTTTGCGAGTACATTCACAATGATTTTTCACACGCCACTAATTAGGACACAACTATGATATTTCTTACAAAAAACTAAATTTCACAAACAATGGACAGCTGAGAAGTACTTATAAGGACGATTTATTTAAGTTACATCTTAAAGAACTGTCCGGGCACAAATTTAGTGGCAAAAGAGACATCATAGCCACAATACCAGAGGTTCCAGTCCGAATTAGATGCTGAGTATTGGTACTCAGGTGTATGTAAAACATTTCCTTGAATCACTACGTTTGAACAACACCCAAGTAACATATCTTAGCTAAATTGAACAAGGTTGATTCGATATGGCAACTTTATTCGAATGAGAGACAGAATCAGTCTCCTAAAAAAATCACACTTCCTCAGGAACCTTATTTATTTAAATATTCTCCAGGAACTATAAAAACTAATCCTTCACAATAGGCCAGTCAAATTAGAATTTTGATTTCCAGAAATCGGGGAATGCTGGAAGTGTTTGTAATTCACTAGGGGCATCCCCAATAAGAGTAAACTTTTTGCGCCATTTTTTTTGTGGCGCTTCAGACGCTATAGCAAACAAACCACGGAATTTTTGTTGTTTTTTCAGTTTTTAGAGAGAAAAAAACTCGGAAACAAAGCATTTTTGGCCAGAAGCCACTATATTCAAAGTTGTAGAGCATTGCATTCTGCATCGAATGAATAACACATTGAAATTCGAGCAGGTGGTATGGTCAAAATCGGCAGTAAAAATGGGCAAATTTTACCGTTTTGGGATTTTTTTTTTAAGGAAAGCCAGCTTTTTTCGTCCCCTGACCACGGAAACCGATTTTACGTCGTTCTAATCCCTTGCAACGATCATAGTGGACTTCAGAAAACTTTATTCTACAGTTTTATTGTTATTTGCGTTGCATTTAATACATACATTTATTTCTATAATATCTGGATGCCACCATGCCGAAATTAAATTAAATCTAATTATTAGCGATCTTAAAATAGTTACTGCTGTACTAAAAAATGTAGATACTTATTTAAAAAGGTTCTCAATTACTAGTCCGAATTACTAGTAAAGTTTATAAAGTTCTACCTTTCGCAAATACACATTTTCTGGGCGTACTTGAGTACTTGTAGTGGTCGTCATACTGACTTTACGATTCTCTGTCACCTCTTCAAATTTACATCCAAATTAGAAGTGGTATTAACATATCCCAACATTATTTTTAATATGATTAAATATGTTCGGGCAAAGATTTAAGCGTTTGTTACTTTTCCTCATTTATGTTAACTGTTAATTCCGCCTTCGCCAGATAGCTGACACGTCTATTACGTAAGTAATTTAGCAGTATAATTAGAGACACGGGAAAATCTCGAAAATTTTTGAAGTCAACATTCTCTTCGACAACGCTCTAGTTAGTTTATCCTTTTATGAATCGATTTTTGAGTCATTTGCTCACCAACCACTAACACCCTGCTTTAGAGTATCCGAACCCTCATTAACCCAATAACATTAGATTATATTATATTCATAATATTCCTAAAGGCTGTTCACGATAAAGTGAGCACTTTAGAAACCAACCTTAGAAAAAAGTCAACGGCCCTACCTACATATACTATAACGGGCGCACTGAGTGACGTACACCCAGCAAGGTTGGTAACGATGGATGGCAAATAGCTCCATATCTTAAAGTCAAATTTAAAGTATTATATAACCATGTGTAACAACTTAAATTATTTCTTTCGCTTTGTATTTTTTTACGAGTCGAAGTTTAAAAAAAGGGCAGATTTGTGAAATGTTTACATTTGTAATAATTCCACAGTTTTACTTGACCTACGCACGTATAAAGTTATGAGGCCCATGACAGTGTTAATTTTACATAAGGCGAAAGTACACACAACATGCATACAAGTAGATCTTAAGCAGGGCTTTCAAAAGTGCTCATTTTACCGTGAACAGTCTTTACAAGGGGATAACGACAGAAAACTGTCGGACGTGTGAGTAGTGCGTATAATACTACGAAAGAGTCAACGCTTCCTGCGATAAACCATCGTCTCTGACAACAACAAAAACAATAATAATTGCGTGCTTCAAAAGTACACACATCCTTGACCTCGACTCGTCACACACGCCCAAACCTGAGGCAAACCATCGAACCCAAGACCTCCTGGTATGGTTAGCACGCAATTCCAACATCGCAGACCACCGGGGCGATAAAAAAAATTGAGAACTTCGACAATTTCCACATTTTCACACCAGCGACCATTAAAAAGACATACGATGGCTTTCTTCTGTGCTTTGGAAAAATATTTTCACGCAGTTCCCAACAGAGAAAATATTCGAGGCGTGATTTGAATGTGCAAAGCGAACACCGTTGTAGCGAAATTCTGTCGGAAAATATATAATTTTTTCGCGTTTTCCTTGCGAGGGGTGATTTTCCCCGGGAGGACGGATGGGGGAGGGAGAGGGGGTGAAGCGGAATAAATCAACCTCACGTTGATTAAACGAACACGAAATATATTTTCGGCGGGCCCCCCACGGGGTAGCAGCGGAAAGGCTCGCCTGCTGTGTGCACCTCGCTGTGTGTAGCGTGTCTACAGCTGCTGTTTGTGAGCTAGCGGGGTCGCACTCCGAACACGCGATGAATACTGCATGAGGATGAGATTGCGAGCAATTGCGGGCCGCGATAATGATGATGGCGATGGCGTCGGCGAGAGGCCGAAGGGCGCGCGTCCTTCCAACCCCCGCCCTTCACTGGCCGGCCGAATGCGCCCTTATTGACAGTCCCGCGGCATGCTTCGTCCCCCACAAACACTCCCCCGAGAATGGACACCTCGGGAGTCAAGAACGCCGCTTACGAGGGTTTATCTACCGTGTCCGTATCACACGATGCCTATTGTTAAGGCCAAGATCTTCCATTTGTAAAGTTTTTACGAGAATTTATTTTCTTAACCCAAACGGGAGCCAACATTGTAAAATCCTCTTACAAATTTGTTACAAATTGTTTTTATTACGTAGTCTAATTTTTTCAACACGAAAAATTGTATACTTTATCCAATTAATGAATTAACAAAAATGTTATTTATTTAATAACTAGGGGCCCAGCACATTTTTGTTATCATACAAACACTGAAAAAAAAAATTATGTGAAATTAATTCAACATTGGATATAGTTCTATCCACTAAGCCACTGTGGCCCCACTTGGAATCGCTCTATCCACCGAGCCACTAGGGCCCCACTTGGAATCGCTCTAGCCGCAAGGCCACTGCGGCCCCATTTGATATATATCTATCCACTGAGCCACTGCGGCCCCACTTGGAATCGCTCTAGCTACTTGACCATTGTGGCCCCACTTATTTAACTCAACATTGAAGTCAGACATTTAGAGTAAACAAAAATGATATTCAATTACCATCATGTCTCTATGCAATAATCAATCTCTATGCATTAATAAAAAACTTTCATAGGAAAAATTAATAAAAAAAAATTAGTTTTTAGGATAAGAGGTAATGAGTGCGTGATTTGACCCTGAGGATTCACTCTGCAAAATCTGAAGAAATTCTGTTGAGTTGCAAGGGACTTAGAAGTATTAAAGACGGACAGACACAGAGATCGTCCTTAGGATTAGTTAAAATTATACAGTTTGTTGTGTTGAATAAATTAAGACTACACAATAAAAATAATTTGTAACAAAATTGTAAGATTTTACAATAACCGTTCCCGTTTTGGTTCAAAAAATAAATTCTCGCAAAATCTGCAGGAATGGAAGATCGTGGCCGTAAGGACAGCCGAATTTCGCGAAAAGATTTCTCAATAAAAATAATTTGTATCAAAATTGTAAGAAGATATTACAATATCGGTTCCCGTTTTGGTTCAAAAAATAAATTCTCGTAAAATCTGTAGAAATGGAAGATCGTGGCCGTAAGGACAGCCGAATATCGCGAAAAGATTTCTGCACGTGCTAGATTTCAAAACCCTGCGGCCGTACCAGCAGTTTTCGTTAGCTTGTTGGCGGAGTGTCTTTGAGAGAAGACATTTTCCTGCTCGACTGGCCAATCAGAAGTAGGTATCTTCAACACTGTACGTCTGTGATTCGCGCACGGGCATCTAAAACGCCTAACACACAAACGATCCAAACACGAAAGTGGATCTAAGATAAATAAGTGTTGTGAAATACAACTGTTTCTGTCACACACAAATACAACTGTCGCGGGTTTCTCCACACTTTTTGAATAAAACCTTTGGAAAAACACAACATGTATGACGTGTTTGGTTGTTTCCTGTCACGTACCACAAGCGTTTTGTACTTGTGTTAGCATAAATGTACCTTATTTTTGGTTAAATTTAACTTCTACAACTAGGATATTTAATTTATAACTCATATGAATTAGAACAAGGAGACAACGTGTGTGTTGGTATAGCCTAGTACGAAATAGTTCTTATGCAAAATATTACTACCGCGAGTGCTCTCTGGTGACATTTTCTGAGCTTTGTTTGCATTAGGCGGAGGAATAACATAGATGTATGACTTTGGTAGGGCTTCAGAAAAGTTGGGAGTAACCTTGAATGGCGTATAATAGGGATGGTCACATGTATAAAAATTTTCATTGCGCAAACGTGCTTTTCATTTTCAATACATTGTAGCACCACGTTTCCTTTCTGTTCGTAGAATGTATTTTGGACATGGTTTAACTGTTCGTAGACGAATCATTGGTAAAGGCTGTTCACGATAAAGTGAGCAGTTTTGAAAACAACTTTATAAAAAAGTCACTGCTCCTACCTGCATACATGTTAACGGACGCACTGAGTGACATGCACCCAGTAAAGTTGGTAACAATGGAGGAAAATTAGTTCCATACCTTAATGTATAATAAAAAAGTATTGGATAATAATTTGTGATAACATTAATTATTTCCTTCGCTTTATGTTTTTTTTTTGTATGCAACGAAGTGTAAAAATGGGCAGGCTGGTAAAATATTCAATTCTATAATAATTCTACAGTTTCACTTGACCGACGCATGAATAAAGTGAAGAAGCTCATGGCAATGTTAATTTTACATAAGGCGGAAGAATACACAACGTGCATACAAGTAGATCTTAAGCAGGTCTTCAAAAGTGCTTAGTTTACCGTGAATAGCCTATCAGCATGTGCGAAATTCGCGTAATTATTTGAGGGTATATGATACTTAAAACACGTGTACATTTGCACATTGTTTGTCACCGGGTCATAATTTTCCGACGTCCACTGAAAAACTCTCCGGCAATGAATTAACACACTATATTTGCGTGACCCAATGCCGTGCAGTTTATAATCACAAGGGATTAGGCTTCCACCCAGACACCAGCCAATGGACAAATTATATCGACAGGAGTAAGTACAGGACTGTGAAGTCTAGCAGGACACCCGATATCACCGTATATTTTGCAGGTCTGTAATTACAGGCATTCAAAAACACACGGGCACCGGAACTCCCACTTGATCAAGGGAAATAACTTCACATGCAAATGAAAGCTAGTAGTGTAACTAAACCTGATCCATATGCATGGTATACATTAAACGATACTTCAAGATGTATCACTATACATAACACTGACGTAGGCCACACGGGCAACTTCTTAATGTTACGGTTATAAAAAGGTCGTACGTCAACCGCTTCAATTTCGTCGTCTCATGTGGTAAGCAAGGAGCCGTATACAATGTGTCATTTGTAAATAATCGTGCTGCCGGGGGAAAAAAACGAAGTATTCCAACTATTTGTTCAGCTCATAACAAACACACATAGACGTATATCACGTAACCTATTGGAAGCTAGTATTACTTTGGCTAAATACTCATGATTTCATCTCTAACATAACATTATTAAGTATCCAAATCTATTTTCCATATATTGTATTTATTTTACATTGTTCTTGCTATACTGCACAACAGAAGCCTCGTAAAAGTGCCAAAAAGGAGCAACTTAATCAACCAAAACAAAATAAAGATTTTGAAGGATGTTGTTACTTGCGAATTTTCTGGCAAACATGTTTCAAAACCGAACACTGAACACAAGAAATATGTTTTACTAAGCTAAAAATAATTTTATTTCAATAGAATAACACGAAGAAATTTCACAGAATTTCATTACGAATTTCGTGCGTAGTTTCACTACAGGCTGTTCACGGTAAAGTGAGCACTTTCGAGGCCCTAGTTACTTTTTCCTTTCAACTATTTATTATTCTTTAACCACCTTTCTAAGATGTTGAAAGGAGTAAGCACAATTTTAACAGATTTATAAACCATTATCTCACTAATTAGTTACTATTTTTTATAAGAGTTTCCTGTTAATAATCGTGTCTACGGTAATCTATTTTAAACTCAGGCTTGTATACTTAATCTTATATATATATATATATATATATATATATATATATATATATATATATATATATATATATATATATATATATATATATATATATATATATATATATATATATACTTAATCTTATATATATATATATAAGATTAAGTATATATATATAAGATATATATATATATAAGATATATATTAAGTATATATATATAAGATATATATATATATAAGATTAAGTATATATATAATATATATAATATATATATATATATATATATATATATATATATATATATATATATATATATATATATATATATATATATATACTTAACTTATATATATATATATAAGATTAAGTATATATATATAAGATATATATATATAAGATATATATTAAGTATATATATATAAGATATATATATAATATATAAGATAAGTATATATATATATATATATATATATATATATATATATATATATATATATATAAAATATGAGATAATAGGTGAGTTCGGGTCACCGGATGTGCCTGTGGTTTAGTGCAGGGATGTTTCCGGGGTACTCCCAAGGAATGCCTAGGAAATATCCGCACTCCGTTACACTACAATAGATGAGCGATTCGTTACACATGACTTTCGTAATCTAGCGCAGGGGAAGGTGACTGTATTTTACATTGTACACTTTACCGGAAATTTCTCGTGGTCTCTAGTTCAAACCCGTGCACCTCTCTCTCCTGATCGGATGAGGGAGACATGTGCCTGCCTCTCAGCTGACAAGCCAGCACTTCCACATCTACCTCGAGCAGCAATTAAAATGCAATTCACAAGACACTAATGTCGTCACAGTATTCTGCAGACGATTCTTGCCATCAGCGGCGTATCCTGAACACATCTAATAGGCAAGCTCTCTAAAATCCTTACTACTATATAAATGCGAAAGTGTGTTTGTTCGTTTGTTTGTCCTTCTTTCACGTCAAAACGGAGCAACGGATCGACGTGATTTTTTGTACATAAATAGATCGAGGTCCAGAGAGTGACATAGGCTACTTTTTATCTCAGGATATCTCAAACGGTTCCAAAAAAATTATGATTAGGGATGTGCATAGGTACTGGATTAAACTTTTCTTAGGATTACTATATTAAAAAGCATTATTAAAATTTTCTCCTTTCTTCTTTGTCTATGGGCTGTCTTAAATTCCTTCCCAAGAGCCGCAGTAGCTCAGTGGGTAGAGAACCCTATAGTGGGGCCAAGTAGCCCAGTAGGTAGAGCACCCGATAGTGGGGCCGCGCGCGAAGCAGCGGGTAAAAGCTAGTAAAATATATTTATTTACTATTTTTTCCAAATGAGAGGGCTTTCAAAAGTGCTCACTTTACCGTGAATAGCCTATATCAACATTTAACATTAAAAATTCAAAAGTAAAATGCCTGTAAGTAGAAGATAAACTTTTGCAGCAGATGAATAAAAAATATTGTTAAAATTCTTGAGCAGAATTCAAAAATTAGTTAATGATTTTGCTAAATTTTGTTTGACACAAAGGGTAATGTTAACATTATAAATTTTTTTAAATTAATTTTAATTGATTTGGTATTTTAACCAAAATACTATTACTATGTCATGAAACCGAGAAATACACTCAAAACGTAGAAGAAGAAATATCAGTAACTTGAAAACTTGTAGGTCTTGCGACTTTAGTGCTACGCTACTGTAAAACTTTCTTTATATTGAAAATAGAACAGCCAGGAATAATTTCAATATTTTTTATAGAAATTGTTAAGTAAAATTTTGATTTCATACCGACCTACATATTTTAGTGTTGTAGTACTTCATAAACACTCAAGAAATTATTGTCTCTAGTAAAAATGCTATATTTTCCATGATTTCTATAACAAAAATCACCTCAATAGCGTTCTTTTTACGGTGTTTGAATGTAAAACGACTCCTACGAAAGAGATTAAGGCGCCACAAGATCATCTCATTTCCTTGGGAAGCAGCATACGACGAACTGCAAAGACATCGGCGTTCACTCGCAGCGGCTGAACTTACAGCAAATTAATTCTGCAACCAGAATATTGTTACACATTATGAAAGACAAAGACTGACGGCAAGTTCTAAATATACTTTTTTATAGCAGTTCTAACTAATAATTTTCTTTTTCAATTTATCTGATATGGCAAAAGTTAAAATTAATCTTATTTTTCTTCATAAAAACTTACCCCACAACATATATTTATTGAGACACACGTATAGGTGCCAATACTAATTTTACTGAAAATATTATACTATAAAGTCACTTCACGGCCATCGGCACATGCTGTGGCACATGTTTATGTTTAAAATTAATTAAATGTTGCACATTACATTTATTAATACATTTCAAGTTGCTTAATGTGTGTTTGATATTTATTAGGCCGAAATGTTATTATTTGTAACTATGCTACACAGAATATTCAATATATATTTAAAATGCATAACTTGAATTCTTACGTGTTTACGATATTGAAAGAACTAAGTGCCAGTAATGATTTTAAATATAAGAACCCTAATTTTAAAATGAATTTATTGAATCGACTACACATTTGTACAATTTTTTTCTACGCATTCGTTTATTTTTGGTTTTTAGTTAAAATTAGGTCTACTGTTAGAAATTATGTCAACATATTAATTGATGCATAAAATTCTGAACTGTCCAGGATTCTCTTATGAATGGAGTCCCGGAAATTTCGCCAATTCATTTGAGGACAAGTCAGACATCACACATATACACGTATTTGACCTTCGTTTTGATTGGATTTCAGCATGTAAACCACGCCCTAAGCGCATTTGAACAAATAAGTAACACGCGAGAAAAAAGAGGGCTGAATCCCGTGCCACTTGGTCTCGGGTGAACGTGGAGCATCAGCCAATGATCAACTAACTGAGGCTCGCGTACACAAAGTATCGTGGAGTCTAGTTTGTTGCCAAATGAATCCGCGAAATTGTCGGGTCTCTACTTACGAATGTATTTGGAACTGGGTTGCTGACCTCGCTGCGCACTATATGGGCTCTACGAAGCACTTTCGCACTTTAGTGATCACATCATTTGAATGTAAAATGATTCCGAGCTGCGATCGTTAAAACTAAAAAGAGCATAATTCATGGCCTGTATATGCAAATGTGACATTCTACCAAGAAGCTGAAATCGGTAATGGCATTATACGCTAACAGTTTTATATAGGAGATTTCACATATGTACAAAAGTAACAACAGGTTAAAACCCACAGTTTATATAAACACTATGAGCAATCTAGTCTTCATCTTTGTACCAGCCCTGGTTAAACCCAAAGTCTAACACCTCGCACTGCGTCAGTATAGTCTATTGGCGGTCTCTTCACACTTTTTTTTATCAAATCTTTCAAAAACACACCATGAATGATGTTTGGTTTTTTCCTAAACATATATATCACAAGCGTTTTATACTGGTGTTTTCATAGACGTACCTTATTCTTGGTTAAATAGAACTTTAACACATATTTTATCTTAACTATATATATATTTTTTCATTATAAACTAATATAACTAAGGACTGTGAAAAAATAGGTGTGTTGGTAATGCCTAGTAAGAAATAGTTCTTACGTAAAATACTATTACACTGAAAGCGGATGAATAAGGTGAGATGGTTCTCTAGTATGATTTTCTAAGCTTTGTTTAATGAGGCGGAGTAATATCCTATAAGTAGAAATTTAGCAGGGCTTCGGAAAAGTTGGAAGTAACAGTGGATGGAGTATGCGTTTTTTTTTTTCACTGCACGAAGACGTCAACAGTATGGCACAAAATGTACGTAAAATATGTTATCTTAGTCTGAAGATAAATTTTACGTAACAGTGATATTTTAATTGCCATACAGTATTGTAGAATTCCAGGCTTTGATGCGAAACCGCTGAAACTTTTTTGCAATGTGTTTATCTACAAGGTGAATATACACTTACAAGGTCTTAGCAACAAAAACTTGAAAATATTGTACATGCAGCCAACATTACTTCTGGGTCACAACATAGCTAAAAAACACAGCTCTTTCAGGCCACTGTACCGGGAAAAATACTAAAAGGACGCATGCGAAATTACCACAGAAGGCTCCACTGAGCTTTGTTATAGCCTTTCCACTAAGAAAGTGTTAGATCTTCACAGTTCAATACCTTGTGCGTAGAGGCGATACTCCGCTGGATACGTCTGCCGGAGTCGCCCTTAGTGCTTTCTTGCTTGCGAGCGTTGAGAAAACCTTATAGCTGGAGACATGCATGTTACACTGTAAAAAAATGTTGTAATACTTACTGAAAAATTCTTTGTAATTTTAAAAATGCTTGTAATTGTACAGATATTTCTTTTGTAAAACTACTCGTTTGTAAAACTACAAGGGCCGTGGTTGTAATATACCTCAAGAAATGTTTATACTATACTGACCCGTTCCACGAGCTTCAGCAAAATGGCGGACACTCAACAACGTAACACCGTATACAGTTGTTTGTTCAAAAACTATGGGTGATGTAAAGTGTAGCTTCGTGCAAAAAAAATGTATTGCAAGTTTGAATAACGTAAAACATTTAGAACAACTCAAATAATCATAGTGAAATGTCACCGTATTATTCATTAACTGTTAATGCTTCATAGAACTCTTAAATCGGTTCTCAATACTGTAACATCTCAATTTTCCTAATACCATAATAATGATATGAATGTCCGTAATTTTATGTATTTTTCGTAAGTGTTAAATGTGTGAGTTGTTTTACATAGACTTAGTATGTAAGATGATTTATTTTGACGTTTATACTACTTAATAGTGAGAAATGGTTAGTTTTAATGTAAACTTCGTCTATGCAATTGAAAGTGTTTTGTCAGTCAAATGGTTAACTATATATTTTTTTCCGTTAATCACGATACACCAGCCAGAAAACAACGACCTTTTGTTTCTGTTAGGAATATTGTAGTAAACCAGAACATTCTAAATGTAGCTGCCTTGATGGAAGGAAGAAAAGAAAGAAGGGCTCCAAAACTAATTTAATGTTCTATTTGCAAGTTCGTCGTATGTAAATAAGTTAATACAGTCAAATACTAGAATAATACAAGAATAATAAAATTTAATTAATGAAAGCTAAGAAGACATAGTATTTTCAGGTTAAAGTTAAGTAATGATCCCGAAGAGGATGATATCGTCTACAAAGTCCACTTAAGTTTGACGACAGGAGATAAGCTGCAGATTCTAGAGACAACACATTTAAGTACCAGAGGACGTTTCCAGCCAAAACGAACGACGTCTACGCCGTTCCTGAGTTTGGAGGATTGACTGCCTGCATCACAGACGTCTGGAGGACCAGCCCGGGGTTCGACGCCATGGGTTCAGCTGAGTAGATCGACATCGGGATGCCTGCTGCATGCTGGATATCGATCGCCCACAGGACCAGATGCAGAGGAAAGGTGGTGTTGCATTACTGTTTAGAACGACAGCTAAGTTTTTGCCTACAAAATCAACTACTGAATGCTTATCCCTGTAAGAAAAACACTTATCATATTGGTAGTTTGACAGATGTATAGCGGTAGTTCTCTGGTTGTTGTATCGTTGCTTTGATATGGCTTGAATTTAAATAATTAATGATAGTATAATTTTGAGGTACTAGTGTTGATATCTTTTTTTTTTTTTTCTTGTGGTATGTTAGTTGGTAATTTATTTCTCAACTTTGACTGGTACGTTATCTAAATATCCGAGATCTCGGTAATTCACTTCCTAAAACAGAAACTAATCTTGGTACTATTTTAATTTTACTTAATCGAACCTATCATGAGTGATTTTTAAGGTGTTTCTCTAAATAGATTTTTCAAATTCTTAATTGATTCTCTTCTACAAATTTTTAACAGAAATTTTATTTTCCTCATAGCCGAGGCATACACATACTTTCATCTGTTACACACGTATTTTGATATCTTTGTATATTCCAATTCCTAAAAAAGTAGTGTGGCAGAATTATGTGCTGTTGAATGTTATTTCTGGCGCAAACGCAAAGGCCAGTAAAGGTGTCGGCAAATAATAGAAGGGGGGGGGGGGGGTGGGTTCTAGTCCCCGTGCTTGCAAAGTGTAGGCTTTTATTTCGTAAATTGTAATCTGATTTTTCTATTAGTTATTCTCTCTTATTAATTTATCACATTTTACCCTAGAAAAAAATAACTTTGTGTACACTTCCCAATAATTATAATTTCAATACAAGATCATCATTTGTAATACCTATCGCAAATAAATTTTTGCAGATTTTTACAAAAAAATTTGTAGTTTTACAAAGGATTTTCATAGCAACTGGGTTTCCAAGGATTTTTCTTTTAAAAGTACAAAAGAATTTTTAGAGTGTTCGTAACTCCGCCATATAAACAGAACTAATTGCATTTAAAAAGTTCCCCCATATTTCGCGACATTAAAATTAAACTTTTAGGAAGTTGAAGATTGAGGCCGTTCATTACACCCACGGAAGCAAAGTTTAAATCTGCATTTACTTCAGTTGGCGAGCGTGCTTAACACACAACTTGAAGGCTTGATACGTTTCCCTCTCCTTTACTACAATTTATTTCACTACGCGCCTGAGCACGCTCTTACTCGACGCGGCAATAAACTGCGCCCTCGACGGCACCTCCATCGCCTGACCGAAGAGGGCAGGAAAATGCGGATGAATGAGGCGGGCACAAAAAAAACCTGAAAGAAGTGATCGGGGGGGGGGGGGGACACAGCTAGGCACTGCACACTTGACCACACAGAAGCACCCCCATAATTCAAGATGCAACAAAAACAGAGTTTACAACCCGCATAAAATATTTTATGAATTGTTGTTGCGCTTCGGGGCTTGGGAACGCACGTGAACTCGTCCTCGCGGACAAAAAAATACATAGTATTAAAATATGGATGCGAAAAAAAAACACGAACGATGGATGAAACGCATATTAAAACAGGATTCAAATGTACAACATTAATTGTAGTAAAATATGGCGGTCGGTAAACACGAACGATGAATTATTCATACAAGCTATAACAACCTAGACCACAGGTGAAACGAATAATAAAGTAATTAATTTTGCTGATTATTCACCGGCCATGGAAGAAAATATTTACAGTGGTCAGAAGTGAGTAAAGTAGTTTGGGATACCGTCGTGTTAATTCATGGCAACTGTGTACCACAAATGTTCACCTACAATGAATGCTCTAAGGCCTCCAGCTTGATATTTAACATCCCCGTTAACAGTTTTATTTGTAAATTACACATTAAAGTGCACAGAATCGTCCGGCCTTTATTTGAAATCGTAATAGTCAGGTGGTTCAAAGTTGCCCAAGCTGGCGCTAAGTTGCCCCAAATTACCGTGCAAGACGTTTTTAGTTATCCTAAAAACACCATTTCACTCAGGGGCCACGGTGGCTGAGCAATAAGCAATTAGCACGCTCGCCTCCCACCAAGGTGAACCGGGTTCAAGCCCCGACCGGGTCACCGGATTTCGCAAGTGGGAATCGTGCCGGACGATGCCGTTGGTCGGTGGCTTTTCTCAGGGATCTCCCATTTCCCCCACCCTCGCATTCCGGCGCTGCTCCATTCTTAATTCATTTCACGCTCATCGGCTCTCAAGACCTCGTTGTTAATAGCCGCTTAAATCCCTCAATTCAACTCAGTTCTTAGACTACTTAAGCCACCGACTGCAATTAAAAGAATATGTTTAAAGTTAACGGCATTCAAATATGAACAAATTTATGCCAAATATTTCCTCAAACAATAGTACAGTGCGAAAGAAAATCACAAAAACAACATCGTTTAAGAAAATCATAGCTTCATATATGATAAATACGTGCACACGGTGCAAAACTGTGCTTTAAATAAATGTCACAAGTATGAGAGAATTTTCAAAGTTCTTAAAAATACGTATCAATCGTAAGATAGCGTAAAATTTTCAAACACTAAAGGTCTGACAATACGGAAACGGGGGAAAAATTATTAGACTAGCACAGCAATTTACAACAGAAAAAAATCACATACAATATATACGCACAGCGATACACAGTGAGAGAGCGCCAACAACTTGTCTCGCTTATATAAAAATGAAGACATAAAGATGACAAAAAGAACACAAACAAAAGGAGATACACGCGACACCGATATAAACGTCAGAACTACGATCTTTTAAAAGCTTATACGGACCGTAGCTAAAATGGTACGTTCGAAAATAACAAAAAATGGTATTCAAGCACTTACGAAGCATAATACTCCAGGACGTACATACTAAGAAATGTGTGAAATAAGGAGAGGGGAGAAAATAGACACGCAAAATAGGTTATACACGAAATATGATCTATAAGAAATACGAACAAACAAAAAATAGGTCACACATTTCACTTTCGTGGATAATTATTAAAGGCTGTTCACGATAAATTGAGCACTTTAGAAATGAACCGTAGAAAAAATTCACTGCCCCTGCATGCATATATTTTAATGGGCACTCTTGAGTGACATTCGCACAGTAAAGTTGGTAATTATGGACGGAAAGTAGTTCCATATCTTAACGTCGAATAAACTATGTTAGGCAACCATTTGTAATAAGTTAAAATTATTTCTTTCGCTCTCTGCTTTTTTAATGTATCGAAATCTAAAAAATGAGCAGATATGTAAAGTATTTACATTCTTAATAATTTCAGAATTTCATTCAACCGACGCATGAATAAAGTGATGAAGCCCATGTTACACAAGGCGGAGGAGTACACAACGTGTATGCAAGTAGATCTTCAGCAGAACTTTCAAACGTGCAAATTTTACCGTGAACAGCATATATATATATATATATATATGAAGTGACAACTAGAATAATATTCTTATGAAGCAGGCAACGACCAAACAGCGACACAACCTCAGTTTAACTCTCAAGTGAACATTATTTCACAGGTTGATTTCAATGATTTTGGCTAACCGTGTGTATATATATATATATATATATATATATATATATATATATATATATATATATATATATATATATATATATATATATATCATTTGTGCACATCTGCCGTTCATCGTTTCTGAGGTAAACTTCAATATCCCACATGCCTACCTACCCTTGCAGTGAGTGAAAGAATTTGGATGGCTCGTAACACCGAGGTCTTGAGAGCCGATGAGGGTGATTGAGGTGAGTATGGAGCAACGCCGGAATGAAAGGGCGGGGGAAACGGGAGATCCCCGAGAAAACTCGCTGACAAACGGCATCGTCCAGCACGATTCCCACATACGAAAATCCCGTTCGGGGATTGAAGCCGGATCGCATTGGTGGGAGGCGAGGAGGCTAACCGCCCAGCCACCATGGCCTCTGCCCATGCAGTCAGGACTGGGTTACTCACGTAGTGACATTCTGTGTATTGCAAACAGACATGATGCGTAGCAAGTAAAACCATCAAGATATCTCTAAAGTGGATATATGTTAGAGTTGAGTAGAGCGGAACTCTTTTCGCAAAGTAGAGCGTCCGTAAGTACAAAAATCTAGTAAAATACAAAATTTCACTCGTCCAGAATTGAATGATAGCTATATTTTAAGGTAAAGGCTGTACACTATAAACAGGACATTTTTAAAAGCCCTGCTTACGATCTACTTGTGTGCGCATTGTGTATTCTTCCGACACAGGTAAGATTATCATTGTTATGAGCCTGGTCACTTTATTCATGCATCGGCCAAGTAAAACTGTAAAATTATTAAGAAAGTAAATATTTTACATACGTACTAATTTTTAACCGTTATTATGCATTAAAAAATCCGAAAGAAAAATAAATCATTACAGTGTTTGCAAATATTTAACCTAGCACTTTAATTCGGCGTTAAGACGTGGAACTACTTTCCTCTCCGTCGTTACCAACTTTACTGGGCGCTGGGCCGATCAGTGTGGCCGTTAAAACTTATGCAGGTAGGCGCAGTGACATTTTTCCAAGGTTGTATTCGAAAGTGCTCATTTTACCGTGAACAGCCTATATGAAGAGTGGCTTCAAATGCATCCAGTTGTAAAACTAGCAGAACTCATTATAAAGCAGTACAGACACAGTCAAAGTTGACAAAAAAATACGATGTATGTTGCATATGAAAAAGAATAATGCATATATTTTGCTACTGTGTAAAGTTTTTGCTAGAATTCAGTTATTATGTTTTAAAAATCAATAACATACTATTTTTAATTAAAATTTAAGCGTATTTCTATTGTTGATGCTCCAGAAAACACACGTTCTCAAATAAGACCGTCAAGCAAGACATTCACAGTAATTACTGTAGTCGTTTGAAATAACAAATTAATAAAAATTGTTTAAAAATATTTTTAATAACTGATTTTATGCACACCAATTTCAGCAACGAAAGTTTTCGTTTTGTCTGAGATGGATGCATATATATATATATATATATATATATATATATATATATATATATATATATATATATATGCATTAATATATATATGGTAAAAATTTATTTTTTTAATTTGTACCATTATTTACTTGCATGAAACCATATTTATTATTAATATTTCACTACCTGACGAAATTTTTCTTGCAGTATGTGTTTCTTTAAACATTTGAGACGGTAATACGCTTAAATTTTAATTGAAAATAAACTATTATTAATAGGATTTTTGAACATTTAAATAAGTAAATGCTAGTTAGATATTTTACAGTGTCGCAACATATAATACTCATTCTTTTCATTCATAAAGACTGTTCACGGTAAAGTTAGCACTTTTGAAACCAACCTTAGAAAAAAGTCACTGCCCCTACCTGCATATATTTTAACGGGCGCAATGAGTGACATGTGTCTAGTAAAGTTGGTAATGATGGAGGGGAAAGTAGTTCCATATCCTAACGCCGAATAAAAAGTGTTAGGTAATTATTTGTTATAAATTATAAATTAAATCATTTCTCTCGCTTTCTGTCCTTCATGCATCGAAGTGTTAAAAATGAGCATAACTGTACAATATTAACTTTTCTAATAATTTCGCAGATTCACTTGACAGGCGCATTAATAAAGTGACGAGGTGCCAATGTTAATTTTACATAAGGCGGAAGAACACACAACGAGTATACAAGTATATCTTAAACAGGGCTTTCAAAAGTGTTCATTTTACCGTGAACAGCTTTTATGCATCAATCAATATAAGTCGTACTTTTATGACAATCTTGGTAGTGTGTGGAGCCCTACTAATTTTCACTTATTCACTATGTTTTACTTCATTACAGTTGGGTGCACTAATCCAATGGAAGCCACTTAAAGGTGGTCAGACGTAAAGAAATATTGTTAACGAATATCCTCCAAGGTATTTAAATTACAGGAAAATAAACTTGTCGGACATCAGCATCATCGAGGACATGCACAAACGAAATTGGAAAAATTCTAATGTACCGCATAGTCTATTAGCATCGTCCTTTTTGAAGAATATGAAATATATGCAAGTTATGAAATATTTCTTTCCAAGTACACCTACGACAACACAGCCATAAATTGTAGCTATGTTAAATTTTCACATTTATTTTCAATGGGTGACTGAAACAATGGTTTAGACATCCCTGAAGTTTAAAAACTCTGGAAATTTACGAGTAAGTTTTGACAACAGGGTTAACTTCACACCCCCAACAGAGTTTGGTTGATGTAATATATCACTGGCACCTGTCTTTGTGAAAAGCCATTTTTTTTGTAGGGGAGGAAGGTAGGAGGTTCAAATCGGTTATACATAATTCCCTCACGAGTCGTTTCGGGTGTATCAAATAAATTGTGATCCAATCACGGAAGTGCTGCAGTAGACACACGAGCAGAGTTGCTGGTTCAAACTAAGCCTGCGTGGAGCAGATTAATTGGCCATACAGAAGAGAAATTGCTACGTGTATCACGAACTCCAGTCAGACACGATAGCAACATGGCGAGAGCCCATTTACCAATCAACGCTCGGGCACGAATTAGCCCGATGCCAGTCGACGAGTAGGTATAAAAATTAATGACTTCGTGGTTTAATTTCCGGAAAAACTACAATTTAAAACTCCATATTTTTTTTATATTTTTTTTATAGCAATTAGTCAATTCATTGTTTGTAGAGACTGGAAAACTTCATAAATTGACTTGATGACACGTTAAGTTTGCAGCTGGATCACCCTTTCAGTCACAGTGTCCTGTATATTGGACATTGCATATGAAGTGGATTTAATGGTCTGCACTGTACACAGTAGAATATAATGTCCAATGAGAAAGGTTCCCTACGTGTGGCAGACATCATTCGCTGCTCAGACTATGTTCCGTAGCCTCGTAAACCACTGCTGCCAGTAACATAAAGCACAGATAGATTTATATTGGTTCCGATGTAATACAAAGCGCATGCTGGATATCAGTACAGGTCCCAACAAAAGATTTGTTTGTTGCAACGCCTAAAATTATAGATTTATCTGTGACGGAAAGGGTTAAAGAAACCCTGGGCGCCTCTGAGTAAGTTAAACAAGGCCGGGATACTGTCACGGGGTTAGCAGGAACACGAAAGACAAACAGCTGCAAACTCCTGCTGCACACAACAGCATAACATGTCGGTACGCCATCTGCAAATCAGTTCCTAACAACCTACTCGCCAGCCGGCAAACCCAAACAAACAGGAAATCTCTCGCAGCACGCGCTAACCAATCAGACGCAAGGCAAGTTCAAGAGCCTCGCACAGCCAATCAGGGAACGGGTACGCCCAAACTCGCTGCGGAATCGGCCAATAAACAAACAGTTACAGGCTCCAGAGTAAAGAGGACTGAATAATATAGCTACCGGAAAATTGAAATCGCGGGAATTTTTCTGTTTCTTACAACACCGGATCGCTATTGGTTAGGAAACTTTCGCGAATTCATCTTGGGACAAGACAGCCGTCAAACAAATATAGAGTGAAGTCACTTTTGTAATTGGATGACAGTTTATTATACACGCCTTCGACGCGCCTGAACCAATAGCAGACTTGCAAGGAAACATGTAGCGAATTCCACATTCCTAGGTGTAATTAACACTGGATACTCTATGGAGCAGCAGCCAATGAACAAACATCTGAGACTCCAGTACACATAGGACTGTGGAGTCCAGCCTACAGGTCATTGAATTCGCGAAATTTTTCTATCCCTACGGATAGCTAGAGTCGGAAAACCTCCGCAGGTCCAGTGATAAGTACGCATGGTCGTTTGTAGACTTGAGCCGCTATCATTTCTTTGCTGGTTCCTTTACCTCGTAAAATGCAATGGCCCGAAAAGGCTGCGTTTAGGTAACTCACGTCTAGGAAGTAATGTTTGCATAATGGACCATATCTTCAAGTTTTTTCCCCCTAATACCCCGTGTGTGTGTGTGTGTGTGTGGTGTGTTTTCGTAAATAAAACACAGTTCATATACGTTACAGCGCTTTCGCATCAAAACATGGAATTCTCACATGCTGCATTGCAGTACAAACGTTATTGCCACATAAAATTTAACTTTAGACTAAGATATTATATTTTATGCACGGTACCTATTTTTGCTGTGCTATTGACGTCACCGTGTAGTAAAATAAAATTGTACTCGCGCAGTGTGAGGTGTCAAAGCCGTTGGTACGCGGTGAAAACGATCGGAGCTCGGAATAATGTTACATTCGAAAATTAAATTGGTCACTAAAGGCTGTTCACGATAAAGTGAGCACTTTTGAAACCAACCTTAGAATAAAGTCACTGATCCCTACCTGCATAATTTTAACGGGTGCAATGAGTGCCATGTGCCCAGTAAAGCTGGTAACGATGAAGGGGAAAATATTTCCATACATTAACGTCGAATAAAAAGTGATAGGTAACCATTTGTGAAAACTTAAGTTATTTCTCTCGTGTTTATTTAGTGCATAGGAGTGTAAAAATGAGCAGATTTGTACAATATTTACTTTTATAATAATTTCACAGTTTTACTTGAATGAAGCATTAATAAAGTGATGTTGGCCGATGGCAATATTAATTTTACATAGGGCGGAAAACACACAACGTACATCTTAAGCAGGGCTTTGAAAAGTGCTCATTTTACCGTACGGGATGGCATGGCTGTTATTTTGATGTGGGCGAACCCATACGTTGACTTGGCGCGCGAGGCTACGGAAAGGGTCTTGTGTCTTGATCGGCCACTGCGAGCTGCAAAAGAGATTCCTTATTGGCTTGGTTGTCGGCTGGCAAGTTACCACACGCTGACTGGCGAACGGCGTTCCACTATGCTACTGGCCACTGATGCCATATTGCTGGCATGTGCGATTGGAGTTCGCGGTATAGTCTAATCGCAGTTTCTTCACATGTTTTTAATCAAACCTTTGAAAAATCACTAGTTGTATCCTAGACATTTCATTTATAGGCTGTTTACGGTAAAATGAGCACTTTTGAAAACCCAGCTTAAGATCTACTTGCATGCACATCGTGTCTTCTTCCGCCCTATGTAAAATTAACATTGTCGTGAGCCTCATCAATTTATTCATGCGTCGGTCAAGGAAAAATGTGAAATTATTAGAAACCTAAAAATTTTATAAATCTGCTAATTTTTACAATTCGACGCATTAAAATTAAAAAGAGAGGCGAAAGAAATAATTTAAGTTATTACAAATGGTTACGTAATACTTTTTATTCAACGTTAAGAAATGGAGCTATTTTCCATTCCTAGTTACCAAGTTTACGGGCACATGTCACCCAGTTCGCCTGTTAAAATATATGCAGGAAGGGCCGTGACTTTTTTCTAAGGTTAATTTCAAAAGTGCTCATTTTATCTTGAACAGCCTTTACCACACGAGTTTTATACTTCTATTAACATGAAAATATATATTTTTGGTTAAATTAAGATTTTATTTACATTTTCGTGTAAATTATAATATTTAATTTATAATTAATATTAATAAAAACAGGGAGAAAATATGTGTGTTGGTAATGCCTAGTAAGAAATAGTTCTCATGCAAAATATTATAAAACTATATGCGTACGAATGCGGTGCGTTGTCCTTTCGGTGAAATTTTTTTAGACTTGGTTAAGTTTTTGTTTGCATGGAGCAGAGGAATATCCTGGAAGTAGAACTTTAACAGGGCAGGCTTCAAAAAAGTTGTAAGTAACCGTGAGTGGACTACACAAGCAACTGTTTCACGGCTGTATTCTTAAGTATTCAATGCTCGTGACTAAACTGCGCTAACTTTAATTGGTCGTGCCTATTTTCATGGGTTTGTTACGGGTTGATAGTCTTCCAGGAATGGCAAATGGCAACGAGTCGTGGCCCAACTGCGAAAGTAATACACATGTACACGTGTTTTGCAGTGCAGTGTGTGTTCTGTGCCGAATTCCATTTCATAATGCTGAGTAGCTCAACCTTTATTTATATTTCACCCAAATGCGACTACGAGGAAATTTACATAATCCCCTACGTCACCCCCAATTCCTAGATACCCGCATAATTCGCGCTTACACTTAGCAGTATGTTCAAAAACAAAATTTTGTAAATTGATCTGATTTCTGCAATTGGACAACAATTTATTCGACACGCCTCGAAAATACAACATTAACGTGACCAATGCCTTGGAACGTCGTCACACAGGTCAACTATGCGATATAAAAGACAGCGGTCGCTGAAAGCACGGTCTATCCTTATGAACGTAAATGCAGGCAAATACTACTACAATATGTGAAGAAATAATGCGAATTCGCCAGATCCTCGCACTTTCCTTATCAAGGCGATATTTTGCTTTACGAGGTCACGCGTACTGGGTCACTACAACATCGGGGTGAGGCCTTATTCCATTCTATCACCTCCATAATATGCATTACGTGCATGAAAGTTGTTCCGTTCCCTTAACCACGCGCACCAGTATATAGTTCGGTTGAGTTGAGTTACTCTTAACAACGAGGTCTTAAAAGCCTATGAGAGTGAAATGAGGCGAGAATGGAGCAGCGCCAGAATGCTCGGGTGGGGGGGGGGCAGGGAGATCCCGAGAAAACCCGCTGACCAGCGTCATCGTCTAGCGCGATTCCCACATATGAATATCGGGGAGCAACCCCACCGGAAATCGAAGCCGGTTCGCCTAAATGGGAGGGAAGTAGTCTAGCCACTAAACCCACCGGGCCCCCAGCTTCACATCGGGATACAGTAATCATATCAACTTTTACCTAAATGAAAAATCTTCTATAATTATTGCATTCGTGCAAGAAAAAGAAGACGACAGAACTTGCCATCGTCCAAGCAGGAGAAAAAAAAAACAGGAATTGGCACGAATAATATTTTATTCAGCTGATCCCTAGCTGAAGAAAAGAAATTCTGGCGTCAGCATAAAAAAAACCACATCCACAGTGCCATAGAGCCCGCCTGCAGTAATGGGGTATTGCAAGCAGCTGCGACCGTTCGCCGGTCAATTATTAATGGCGCTGCCATGACAACGGCTCGCTATTTCCCTCGCATCCCGCTTGCAGGGCTGCCAATGCACACGCCAGGAAATTCCCGTGCACATCGTTACCCGCAGCCGAACCGGAGCAAAAATGGAGGGGGCGGGGTTTTGAAAGAGGGAGGGAGGGAGGTGGGGAGAATACCTAATGATGGAATCGAATAGTAGATACGCCGCAAATACAAAACGAAATGCCATGCGGGAAAGAAAAAAAAAAAGGGGGGGGGCAGTAAAACACATCGGGTAGATAAACCATTATAATCGAGTGTTATAATCAGCATCCACTGGCAGCGGAGTGACCAGTGGGTAATGATAATGTTCGCGTTCCTATCGACGCAATGTAACATTCGAATTAATATTCACAGCGCAGGCGGCACTTCCGAATTTCAGAATCAAAACCCAATGAAAGTATTTAGTATTAACGGTGGTTTTATGGTTACTGCAGTCACCTACACAGCACCGAATTGCTCTCTCGTCCGACACTATTCAGTAATGTCCTTGGTGGCTTGTATTGGAAAAAATACTTTTCAAGATAATATTTTAATGTAAAGGATGTTCACGATAATATGAGCACTTCAGAAATGAACACTAAAAAAAAAATCACTGCTCCTGCCTGCATATATTTTAATGGGCGTAAGGTGTGACATTCGCCTAGTAAAATTGGCAACGATCGGTGGGAAAGTAGTATCTTAACGTCGAATAAAGTGTTAGGTAACCATTTGTGGTAAGTTAAATTATTTATTTCGCTCTCTGTATTGTTAATGCATGGAAGTGTACAGATGGGCAAATTTGTACGATATTTACTTTCCTAATAATTTTACAGTTTCACTTGACCGACGCATGAATAAAATGAGAAGGTCCATGTCAATGTTAATTTTTCATAAGGCGGAGGAATACACGACGTGCATACAAGTAGATCTCAAAGAGGACTTTTAAAAGTGATAACTTTACCGTGAACAGCCTATAAGTACAAGACACGGGCCAAGTGAAGTAACGGCAAGGCACAACTTACAAGATCAGGGAGTTACTGCTTGCAATTCCTTGGTGTGAAGAAAATCGATTTAATTCAGAGGACATCTGTCTAGCGTTTTATACCTCAAAACATTTATGGAAAAGGAAATTATGCTAATCGCCCGTAAGGAATAAACCCACAAAGGAGACAAAATATATTATTCGCGGCATTTCTCCTTTGATAGCTTGACGTCTTTGAATGCCGTCTTAAGTCGGGATGTAGGCTTCGAAGCAGCTAGGTTTGTGAACTTCGCGTATTCACCTACCACTAGCCTAGACTTTAAGTTCTTCACGTACTGGGGTGACAATGGTTTATTCATTGACGTCTGCCATGGTTAAAGGCTTTATTTTCCCCTTCTGCACTGGGTATGCATATGATATGTCTATTATCGGCAAATATTTGTCTAGGGTGCCTCAAAACATATGGAGCTCAATCACTGAAGTAAAATTAAAACACACGTGCTTGAAGTCTAACCTGACACCACATGAATTTGCGAAATTCTCAGACCCCTACTAAATGTTATTATACTCTATTCACTGTTTATTCACTTTTTTTTTCCTTCAAATCTTTGAAAAATCACCCCATGTATGTCGTGTTTGGTTGTTTCCTAAATCTGCCACCTATCACAAGCGTTTTATACCCCTGTTACCATAAAAGTATATTATTTTTGGTTACAATGAAGTTTTATATTTTATCTATAAATAATAATATTAGATTTTTCATTTATATGAATAAAATCAGTGAGACAATAAGTGTGTTGGTAATGGGTAGTATAGGCTGTTCACGGTACAATGAGCACTTTCTACTTGTATGCACGTTGTGTATTCCTCAACCCTATGTAAAATAACAATTGCCATGGGCCTCATCACTTTATTCAAGTGAACTTGTAAAATAATTAGGAAAGTAAACATTTTATAAATCTGCTAATTTTTACACACCGAGGCGCAAAAAAAACGGAAAGCGAAATATAAAATTTAAATGATCATAAATGGTTACCTAACACTTTTTATTAGACATTAACATATGAAACTACTTTCTCTCCATCGCTACCAACTTTAACGGGTGTATGTCACTCAGTGCGCTCGTTAAAATATATGCAGGCAGGGGCAGTGACATTTTTCTAAGGTTAATTTCAAAAGTGATCACTTTATCGTGAACAGCCTTTAAGAATTAGTTCTTACGCAAAATACTATTAAAGGCTGCTCACGATAAAGTGAGAATTTTTTAAATCAACTTTAGAAAAAAGTCACTGCTCCTATACCTGTATATATTTTAACGGGCGCACTGACTGACATGCGCCCAGCAAAGTTGGTAAAGATGGAGGGGAAAATAGTTCCATGTCTTAACGTCGAATAAAAAGTGTTAGGTAACCATTTTTTATAACTTCAGTTATTTATATCTCTTTCTGGTTTTTTAATCCGTCGAAATGTAAAAATTAGCAGATTTAGAAAATATTAACTGTTCTAATAATGTCACAGATTCACCTGACCGGCTCATAGCAATGCGGAGGAATACAGAACATGCATACAAGTAGATCTTAAGCACGGATTTCAGAAGTGCTCATTTTACCGTGAACAGCCTATATTAGTTGTTTCTTGCCGTTTCGCAATATACCAGATAACGCGTGGTTAAAATTTGGGTAATTAAATTTGAAGGTCGTAGTCAAATGTAAACGTGCTATATTAAGAAATATTTAGTTATTTCACTGAAAAGGAACTTGTGGCGTATAAATGGAAAATTTAACATGGAGGATGGCACCGAGCTAAGGCTGGGCTTCACCCCTCTTATAATAAGTCTTTGTGTTCGCGTCATACTTTCGGATTCATAGTACAGTACTTACTGATAATGTACGTTTATAGAAAATTTACATTTCACGAGTTAATATTTTTGTAGGTAATTTTAATTGTGTGTGATCTACTTGTGGTATAAAGTGGAGAACTTGTCAATAACATATAAATATGTTCTCTAGAGTAACGGTTATCAATGGGCTGTCACGGATCCCAAAGGACAGTGAAAACGCTGAACCATCGTTAAATTTTCTCATATTTGTATTAATTATATATTTCAATTTCAGAGTGCAACCGCATTTAGAAAAAGAATTTGAATGTTTTTATAACGAATTCGGAGTAGCTTGTCATTGTATTATAAAACTAAAATTCCTCTTGAAACTCTGTAACCAAAACAATATTTTTAAAACAAGTGACAATACGCTATTACATAATATATATTCCAACTGGCCCACGACCATAAATATGAAGAATAGCTGCAAATTAACAAGATTTCAGCGTTGCTTTAGCCACAGTAGTCGCCATGTTTTTAGGGCTATACAATAACAATACTTGCTCAGGCCATTCTTTCTGTCCTGATATTTCTCAGGTGAAAATTATTCCATGCACTTTTCAAGTGTAATACAAATTAGATTATAACGTCTGTGGCTAGAGGCGGGAATGTAAGCAGCGACCCACACTACTGCCGTTCCGATGATCAAGCTATTCCTTACGCCATTGTGAATGGTGTAGAAGAAAGTGAGGTCTTTCACCTGCAGTGCAGGACTTATTATTTCCTAGAAAAACCACCCAACTCTAATAGGACCATTGACACTGCAACTATAATATTTCGCTCTATATTTCTTGTAAATTACCATTTTTAATTCTTGCTTGTGGTGATGAAGACTAGTTCAACTGCGTGGGTGTATACTTAACTTGTAATTAAAGCGACAGCAAAAATAATAATAGATGACCTCGGAGCGTCCATAACTACTTGACTAATAAACACCCTTACGGACGGCTGAAATTCTATAGCAAAACAATAACGTCAACCAAATGGCGCAGCACAAAAGAAAATCTCAATCCACAATGATAAACCAATCGTGTAATCGTGTAAGGCACCGAGATTTTAATCTCTTAATTAGTGGCTGTGGATTTAAAACTTTTTAAGGTAGACCTTTCCCCAACCACTTGCTGGGGCATGCTGATTTACTGACCGCCATTGGTCCGCGCATCTGAAGTATACGCTTACACGCGCGCACACACACACACACCGTGAGCTAACGATTAAACACCCGTCCTCCAGTATTCCAGTATTACTCCTCCGGGTGGAATGGCAATATTTTCTCCGACCAATCACGGGGCAGCTGGAAGAGGCTGGCCCCGCGCACATAAATCTGCAGGTGTGCCAACCTCGCGCGGACTGCCCAGGGCAGCGACGCGCAGGGGTACCAACACTGTGCCCCGCCCAACACACAGCTGGGATATATTTCTGTATACATATAGCACACGGACGCTAAGGAAATATATTGTAGAACTCCTACACCACGTGTGCTGTGGCCAATTTCTGAATTCCAGAATTGAGCTGCTTGTTTGTTACTGAACTGCCGGGGTATGTAGGTTCAGGGATGTAGTCATAAATCTAGCAGTCCCGTAACGCTCCAATATAAATATCCGACGGCAAGATAAGGATAATGATATCTCGTGCACGAGGGAGGGGGGGGGAGCGTAGGCTTAGGTTTAGACGCTCTTTCTGCGATAGAAGGTTTTGGGGAGGGGGGATTTGTGTAGAGAATAAGACCTACCGGCCACCATTATTTAACAGACATTTGAGTTGATTATATAAGAAGCCTGACTTTCTGAGGATCCCAAATAATAATAACCCGAGTGCTGTGAAATAACAACATTACACAAGTAATAGTTAAGATTTTACAAAGCACGTGTAATATAAGATTGGTTAGAAATAAACTACAAAATTACACTTATTCTTAAAATACCCTCAGGTCTGAAAAAATACACTTAGCCTTGGAAAAACTCACTTTGTTTTAAAACAAATACTCTCAGAATTTTTAAAAGTTCACTAAGCCTCAAATAATATTCTTAGCCTTAAAACTGTACTCAAAATTAGCAAGGGCATACGTGGCAAGCGCTTCACAAAAGTCCAAAACTATGTTGATATTAAGTAATTAAATATAATTACATTGTACAATAGCACAAATTTTATTTCTGTTACTAACACTTTTTTTTAAACCATGAAAATTACGTAATTGTTACCCCTTTTCCATTACTTTCAAAATGGAACTGAAATTGAAACAATGTGTTGTCTAAACTGTAAAATCATTAATAGAATATTCGTTTGCAGACAGGCCCAAATAAAAAGTCAAAACGCTTAACTATGTACAAATAATTTACAAAAACTTTTCAAATATACTGTCTTCATCATTATTCAATCTTTGTTTTGGTTGTGCTTCGCGCGTTCGCGTATCTTCGGCTGACCGACGTTTCCATAACCAGCGAGTGACGTATGGCTCAGCATTCCACACTCGCAGTGCAGGACCATGGAGTTTCACAAACATAAGGAATGATGCATGTGGGATAGTTATCCTGTTTCGAGTAGGCGATATTATGACGTTCATTTGGCTGAACTACATGGTATCAGTTTTATTCAGTTGAACAAAAGATTCAATTCTTTGGAAACACGAGAACTGTCCTCAAGATAGTCACGGTACCCGTTTTTAATCTCTGAGCCAGTTAATTTGAATACTCGGCACACGCGCTCAATTCCAGTTTCTCCGAAGCCGGGAGGTTTCTCTGACGGCCACTGGTCACGTTCCAGCACGTTCAGTTCCTTCAACAATGTGTCATATTCTTCCTGTTTCGAATTTGTACGTACAGACCCAGACGTAGACTTTGGCTCATTACTGGGGATTGTGGTAAACAACCGCCTTTTCAAATTGTTCGTAACACTCGTCAGAAGTTGTCGTGGGTTGATGGACGATATCTTGATGTTTTCAATAAGGGTAACTCCACAAAAATTACCTTCCTTAATAGCAACTCTAGCTTCTAGACATTTAGTCCCTGACTTTTTTTTAAGGTTGTCTATAAAAATTATACATCTCCTGATTAGTTTGTCAGCATAGGCAACGGTCATGTTTCTATTCTGTAAACTTTCTGAGAGCAAAGCAATTTCTGCTAGAATATCGTGCATAATTTCCAAGTCCATTAAACACTGAGGGGATGATAATCGCCTAATTAATCCACTGTACATTGCTCGCTCAGTCGGACATTACCTTCGTCGTCTTTTGATGCGGAAAAATGATTATACAAGGAGACGAAAATGTGCCAGACCACTGATTCTGTCCTAATTGAACTGACAACCCATCTTGTACTTACTACTTTCCCCATTTTCTTTACTTGTTGGTCTAATTGTGCAGCGCACTCAGCTAGTTGGCGCTGGTTCTTAAGCCAGTTATTGTAAAGGGTGTACAACTTATCCATAAATATTTGAAAATTATTCACACCACTTACCTCGTCTACTGCATCGCTCAACGCCAACTCGAACTTATTATTCATACAGTGCAACAAAACAATATTTGTATATTTTGTTACTAATATCTTTGCAACGCCTGAATTTTTCCCCAACATTACATTTGCACCATCACTTGGAAATGCAACCAAATTATGAAAACCATGTTTGTTCAAGCATTTCAACAAATGTTCAAACACTGTTTCAGATTTTTGATCAGGTAGTTCAATAAGGTCCAAAAACAGAAAATATGAGGGAAGTTCTTTGCTGACTTCCACACTTCAGATAAACAATCAAAGTAGATGTAGCACCTAAGCTTGTGGATTCGTCAATAATGACAGACAATTTTCCTGAGATTTCTAAAATCTGTCTTATAATTTTACTTTTCATTTCTTTCGAAATGTGGTCAGTAATTTCTACAGCCCTGTATCTCGAATGCAGCCCAACGCCAATGTCCGGACCATTTAATTGTTGTAGTTCTTAAAGTCCAAAATGGTCAGAATAAGGTCTGTAATTTTTTGCAATGTAGTATGCTAAATTAAATATTGCTTTTGTCAAGGCAAGGAAGGGTGCATTCATTGAACCACACTCATTTTCCAGAGTCTATGTTTTTCCTTTAGCAATTATTTTCTCAGCAGTTGTGTGAGCAGTTAACTGTTTATACCTGAAAATCTTTTTTCGAGGAGACGTGAGCTGGCGGCCATCGATAACCCATTATATGTGACATTGTAAGAATGCCACTCCTTTGGGATTGTTATGCGTTCTTTTTTAAATGCATCCAGACAAGAAACCTCACTACATAGTTTACAACCAAGTTTTCCATTTTTACAGTCCATCCACGGAAATGCGTTTCTTTTACGGTTCCACATTTATTCAGAGTCCACACAGAGGGCCACCGAGATTGCAAATTCATTTCATTGCAGCACGAATCCGAATTGGATGAACTCTGCAAATTGCCACTGAATCCTTCAGTACCGTTATTCTGTACGCATTCATCATTTTTTGAAACTGACAACGTAAAGTTTTCGGTAGTCTTATCTTCACGCAATGTAGGCACTGAAGCACTGGGATTCTCGTGTTCGGCTGGTTCACCATTTTCTGACGTTGAAAATGTTTGAACGGGAACAGAAGGACGTTAGAATTTTCCGTTTCTGCATACGGGATTCCATTGTATAAACACAGTACAGTCTTAAACTTCCTAAACACAATTAACTAGCAAGCACTGACAATTCACAGTCACAGACTACTCGTCAGTCGTCGTAACATATTGCAATAATTAAAAACCGACATTTGTAAAGTTAAAGTTCTTGTGAACGTTATATAATGTAAGCCGCCATGTCCCGAGTTAAATATTAGTGAGTGACGAACGACGGTGACAAGTACGCGCAATGCCGCACGAGACGGACCGACGTCGTCACATCTGTTTACACATCACCGCTGGCCGCCTGACCTACACACCTCCGCCCCTCCAGCAATTCTCCCACTCGTTTCGCATTCCAGGAAACTTGGTGCTACCTCCTCCCCTCTTCCGTAAACAACGTGCATTTATCAAATTAGAGGTGAAAGACGGAAGCGACAGCTTTAATAACTTAATACATTTTACGTCTGTCACTTGGAGAAACAGAAAACGCGAGGGAGACAGTTCCCGTTTTTTTAAATGTTTTTTGGAAATAAAGGAAAAAGAACAAAAATCTTACAAAGCAGTACCCCGATACGTTCCAGCTCCACTACGCCCCTGCGTGGGTTCGACCATCAGTTAGCTTACTACGGTGTTTATATTAATAGGGGCTTTTAACATTTACTACACTTCTGCACAGGCTTGCACGTTGAAAAAAAAATTAGCCGAACACATACATTACCATCACTGCACGCGTGGTTTTTTGTAGGTTCTGTTGGTAATTTGCGAACAACTATTGGAGCCAGGCGAAGATAACAGAAAATTAGTTTGCATCATAATCAGTCTACGCTCACGATACATCTATTTCTTTAACGTACCGCAAAGTGTCATTCAAAATTCCAGAGGCACGCAGTATTCTTCAATATGTGCCGTTAATACAGATGTTCCAATACAGGGCCTAACGATAGTGCGAAGTGTATTACAATATTTGCAGTAGGTAATGGTAACGATTCCGTCTAAGGCGAAAGTATTTCGCATTACTGGCTATTTCGCGGTATTATGAGTATAATGTAGGTAGGACTAAAATAGTTGTCGATAGCGGAATCATTCCGAGTTCGATCAAGTTACTTTAGACACGTAGTAAAAAGTATAGGTGAATGAGAAACCAGTAACAACATTATCCTGTGGCGATTTTTTGGAAAATCATGGAAAGCAGAAATGGTGATGACTGGATCGGGAAGTGAGCCTTGCGACATGGCGAATGGGAGTTCAGAGTTAGTTAGTAACGCGACACTTCGCTCGGTCAGAGTATGGGGATTACAAGTTACAGGTTCTACATCGCGAGACTAATTACGACGTTCGCTGTTACGATGGACTCCAAACCATTGAGCCACCAAGTAGCCAATCAAATTGCCCATTCCTAGAACCTCAGGAAGCCTATCACAGAACGGATACGCCCACATCAAAGGAACCATTACGCTCTTCGTCTCCGTGTAGTAATAATAATAATAATAAATCGTCTTTATTTGTCGCAGTTAAGGCGTATCTGCCTTCTCTTACACAGAACCATTTTTACAATGTATACTTGCTTATTACAGTTTAGAAGAAAAAATATAATAGATTTTATAAATTAACAAACTCTGCAGAAATCAAAAGTCATTACTAGATATTGATGAAACAGGTAATTAATTCTAAACAGAGCCATGCATATATAAGTACTCGGAGTTAAACTGTGCACTGCTCAATCTTGTGAATATTTCGAAAATACTCGCTCACGTGCAGGATACTGCTGAATAAAAGTAACTTCAAGTCAGGTGTAGTATGCAGTCAGAAACCAACAACTCTTAGCTCCCAGTGTGTAAGTTTGTAAGTTACTAATGGGTATTTGCTACTGCTTGTCAGACTAGGATTTCCTTCTAAATGCAACGGTTGAAATGAAATAGCAAGCCTAATAATTTCGACCCGCATTAACTTATGGGTTCAAGTTCTGAAAATAAAAATAAGTTTGAACTATGCTAAGTGTGTGAACTAAGTTGACTGCGTGCTTATACAAATCTATCGGTGCCAAATTAATTGACGAGCTCCAGAGCTGCAGTCGTGTAATATTTAGGTATGCGCTGTACTTGTGTGAGCGTGCTTCAGTGAACAACGCACTCCGTACTCGATGTTAAAGGCTGTTCACGGTAAAAATGAGCACTTTTGAAAGTTCTGCTTATAATCTACTTGTATGTAACTTGTGTAGTATTCCGCCTTATGTAAAATTAACATTGCCATGGACCTCGTAGCTTTATTCATGCTTCGAACAGGAAAAACTGTGATATTATTATAAAAGTAAATATTTGACAAATTTGCTCATTTTTATACATCGATGTATAAAAAAAGAAAACGAAAGAAATAAATGAAGTTTTCACAGATGGCTACCTATCACATTTTATTCGACGTTAAAATATGGAACTATTTTCCACCCATCGTTACCAAATTTACGGGGCGTATGTCACTCAGTGTGCCCGTTTAAATATATGCAGGCAGAGGCAGTGACTTTTTTCTAAGGTTGATTTCAAAAGTGCTCACTTAATCGTGAACAGCCTTTACCAGCATTCACCAATCATAAACGAGAGCTGCAGAAACCTCGGCACATCAGGTAACTCACAAGGAAGACTCTCAAAGCACTGGGCGCAGAGTCCTTTATGCGTACAGTACCAGCCATAAGTATCCTTCAAGTGCAACGTGGCTATCATGGACACCGGGACTAAAGGAGTTATTTATAGGTAGGAATAGAAAACTTTCACGAATACATTTCGGGACAAGAGAGCCTTCAAACACATATAGAGTGAAGTCACCTGTGCAATTGGATCACAGGATATTATACACGCCCTCGACGCGTCTCAACCAATAACAGACTTGCAAGGTAACAAGTAGCGAATCTCAGAACGCATATCTCTACTTATCTGCTACTCATTAAATAATACTGCGTACGAATACGGAGGTTATTTCGCAGCCAATGTTTTTGAGATGGACGAAACTCTTGTCACGAGAGAAATGTTTTTGGAAATGCCGAGTGGTGGGGCGGCAGATTCTTCGCCCAGAAGTAGGTAGAGCTAGTAGAGAGAGATGACCGTAACATATGAATAGCGGTGCCACAGGGAGGGAGGGAGGGAAGACTTCAGGGGCTCGGCCCTTTTCAGCCAATCGCATGCTGTAAATCGGTTAGAGCTGGGCGGGCCCCTGCTCAAATGAAAAAATGGTTTCCTGGAACTTGACAAAGCTACCAAAAGCACATGTTTTGTAAGCACACTTTCGCGCTCCACTTTTTTTCAGTTGTTTAACACATTTCTTAACAATACTTGTATTTATTTCGAATATTTTTTTATTTATAGATATCGTTCAAACTCGTGTGAGCTTCAGATGTACTGTGTAATACTCTGAATAAGTTTATTGTTAATTAATGATGAGCTATAAGCATCGGTAAGAAGCAGGGTTGAATTGTTGTTAATGTCGTGTTGTGTAAACTTGTAAATAATTGTTAATTCAGCGAGTAACATTTTAAACCTTATTACCCAAAGATTTTCAATTACGAGGATAAACTAGAGCTACAGATTCTGGGACCAGCAAGGCCACAGTTAAATATAATTCAATAACAAAGCCAAGGTAGTAAATGGTTCGTATACGAGAAAATTCGAGGTAAGAACAAACAATTTCGCGGACTGGCTATGCGGGTGTGAAGTTGGAAATGTGTTATTTTGTTTAATTTTCTTTTTGCTAATGAAACCTAATGATCTTGCGTGGACTGTCAATGGGGTAAAAGATTTAAAAAGTTTGGGAGACAAAGTTAAAAGACATAAATCATGTTCGCAACAGTTATTATCATCATTATTATGATAGAATTGGTATTATGTTATCTCTCATCGTCTCGTGTAATGTACCACACCATATAAGTACTGGTTGGAAGGCATATAACCTAAACAAACTTAAAACAAATACATACCTTTTGTAGTGATTAGATCTGAACCAGCGGCCACAGTATGTTGACCATTACAAATCAGGCGATGATGCATTTTCCTTCAAACAACCGCACGTATTTTTTGTATTTAGCTACATAACCTACACTTACTCAAGCCTGTCGTACGCAATATATTTATCACTTCGCCTATTAAAAAAAATGATATTTGTAATTATATTAGTTAGGATCGCTACAGCACTCCCAGTTTCAAAAGTCACCAGCCACCATTGCTGAATACTCTCTGAAGCAGCAGCGAACGTACAAACATCTGAGGCTCGAGTATACACAGGATTGTGGAGTCTAGCCTACAGGTCACTGAACTCGTGAAATTTCCCTATTCCTAGTTATTTATCACGACGAGTGAACAGCATGCTTGGCGCTATGTGACATTGGGATGGACCACACGCAAAAGAGAACTGCAGTCAAAGCCCACAAATCAGATAAGCCGTGGGGAAGACACTGACAGCCGTGCTGTGACAAAGCCGGCCATATATCATATCCATGAACGGTACGTACATGATCACGGACAGTGAGGCAGAATGGATTAAGGTGTGACTTATGGTGTCAGTGTATTACCAGAGCGAATGATTTCTAGCGAACCAATTTCCGTACACATTACATATCAATACTATCACAAGAGCTTTAATTCTACCATTGACTGATGTTTGCACAGGTGCCGTTTCTGTAATTCACCCACCCACTAAGGGTTCGGTAACTTCGACAAAGATAGCTCGTGTTTCGCTTGTGAAATGTTACCTTACGTAAATGCATAACTCAACCAATCGAGAAAGATAAAAGACGCCGCTGTGTTATTAAACTTACATTGTATCCAAAACTTCCCGCGAATTATAAATATTTCTACGTAATACATTTGGAGTATTCTGTTACCTATCCGAAGTTTTATCGAAGAGACTATCCGCAATTCATTCCCAGAGAAAAGTTTCGACAAACTCACGAACACAGTTAACTATTACGTACCACTGTTAACTACAAAACAGAATCACAGTCAGAAATATCCTGACTGACAGGCCAGAAATGTGACTTCAATATGCGAATCACGTTAACATAAAATAGCTCCCAGAGACAACGCAATAAAAATACAGAGGTGGTTCGTAACGCGACTTTTCCGTGAGATTCAATAATACCAGAGGCGTGTTGAATATTGCATTCGGAGATACGGCTTAAGAACACGCCATCCAGCAATTCGGAAACAAAATAAAAATACGTCCTGCGTACGAACCGAGAAAATGCTGATAACACGCAATCAGTGGCCCCCTTTGAAGTTACATATCTGGGTGCTTCATGAGGGATTAGACCAACGAAAAAAATCAAAGTAAATTACACTGCACAGATGTTTTGTATATTGTTTATGCGTCCTGTTCGCACGTTTTGGGGAACGATTTTATGTGCATTGCAATCTGATCATTAGCAGTCTTTTACAAGGTGGAAGTCAAGCAAAGGTGTTGCTTAAGTTAGTTAGCTGCTTCTGAGCTTAAAACCGTTAACATATTGTCCCCAGTGCATTTGTCCACATAAGGTATGTAATAGAGAAGATAAAATCCCGGTTGGTAACGCGCAAGGATATAAGCTAGTACCAACACAGAAGGCTGCGTCTCTCCCTGCGACCAATGCTATTGGTTTCTACTGGCACACAATCGGCAGAAACTATTTTCATAGCTTCCATTTTGTAATTTATTATTATAAGGACGTTTCAGAACAAAAATTTTCACTTTAATCGAAAAAAAATACTGTATTAAATTCCAAACTTTATGATTTAATCGACACTTCTTGTTTTTACTGCAGAAACTCTTGCATGTCTGTAAGAATCCGGTTTTAAACGTCTTCGTCCTAATCTGCAAATACTATAAAGTACTGCAAAAATAAAGATTGTTTAGTGAAATTCTTAAACATTTCTAAAATTTTATATTTTATAGGCCTACATACAATGCTCAGTAAAATTAAAAAAAATACAACAACCTGCTAGTATACGAGTATAAATTTTGAATGAAATTACCAAAAAATGTAAGTGAGCTACCATTAATGCTTGGGGGGAAAAAAATATTTTTTTCCATTCCTACTTTCGCACTGCAGTTGTACACTGGTGTGGTAAGTTTAAGAATAATTCCTCACAGTACTGCAAGAAACGATTCTCAATTTAAATAATCCACAAACGGTACTCCCATTCTTTGCGCGTGCTGAATAATGTTCTGTCCAAGCAAAACACGTTACGACGTTTACAAGCATTAATTCCTTCAACGCGCGGTTAAGCCCTTCGTTGCCTAGGTGACGGCACAGTTAGGGGAAATGGTGCACGAAAGCAGTATATTTATCCTTTGTTCGTCAAGATGTTATCCAGAAGGTTTATCTTAATGTTCGGCATAAGATATAAATAATTTTCAACACTTCGGAGCACTGATGGAAGCTAAGAAATACGACATTCTCTCTCTAATCTTCCGTTATTGTTCTTACGTAAAAAAAGGCAGCGAATATCTAACAATGTAATAACGCGTTCGAGATTACTATTTATGTCTTAGCGTGCCAAAAATTAAAAAATATATATATTCTTCGAAAAACCATTAACGACAAAAATAAAATTAATACACGGCTTTCGTGCAACATTTTCCTTAAGGTGTGGTGACATTTACGATCAAGTTACGTGTTAAAATCTCTGTGCTATATATACGTACGGCTGCTTGACTGTCAACTGAGCACTTCTGGAAAAGCCCTAATTAGAGTTTTGGTGACCATTATGCATCTTCCGCCAACTTAACACATTCAATCACCGTGTCAACGATCGTGGACATGTTGCACATAAAGGACAATTATGGCCAGTGCCGTACTCAGCAAGGAGTCATTATCTAATGCCTTGAGAGTCTTCCCAACGGATAATCTGATTTGTGAACGTCACCCTACTTCTCGTTTATGAATGGCTGATGGCAACGTCTTTGAACACACAGCTCATTGTTCACTGGTTGCAAAAAGAGCACTGGACATAAGTACAGTGCATATCATAGTATTATACGAATGCAACACTTCAGCTCACAAAGAGTGACCGAACGGGTTAAAAATTAACATTATCGTATCTGTGCATAACGACGAGGGAGGCGCCCGTTTTTCACGGCAGGCTGCATTTCGAAACATTCAAACTAAGTTCAACTTCCAGATTATACAACTTTAACCCGTTTGGTCACACAGTAATTTCTAAATTGAAGTGTCGCATTCACGTTTTTTTATAGCATGCGGTGAACTTTGCTTTAGTATTTTTCTCACAGCCAAAGAACAACGTGCTTCATGCTCGATGATATTGGCAATAAACACTCATGCCAAAGAGGTAGAAAAAATTCCACAAATCAGATTAGCTTAAAAGGAAGACTGTCAACGTACTGGGCACAGACCCCTTGGGGTGTACAGTAACGGTCATAACTTCCGCTCTTTTTCAACGTGTCCATGATCGGGTTAACTGCCGTGCGACTTACGAATGTAAGTCTCGAACCACGAGTATCCTAATTATGATTAATGTAGTCAAGTGACACAAATGTGTTCACTAAACGATAAGTGGCCACTAACCAAAACGAAAAGTGCATGTCCGCATTGTCATGGTGGCGAGCAGTATCTACTCAAAAAATTCGCTTACACCTCCCTGAGTTTTTCAAGAAATCCTATTACGTTTCCCTAGCCAACCTACATGATGTTGAAATTTCTGTTATCTCCTAATGTTAAAAGCTTAATTACTAACGCCAACAATATTGTGCACAACAGGCGCCACTCCAATGTGGTATGAATACTCTTTAAGAAATTAAAAAAACTCACATTGTAAGGACAAACGAGCTGGCGGACAATAAGATAAAGTTAAGAGCAACCAGGTACAGAGAAGAGAAAACACTCCAGCATATTATAGAAACGTTCAACAGCCTTCATTGGCTCAGTGCAGTAGCGGATGGTGTGCTAGTGCAAGGTGAGATCACAAAACACATTTTTTTTTTGTGGCCAGCCAAGGCGGGTCACGCAATTTTATCATCCCCGTACCTGTGCTCGTTCTGGATAATGCAGGGGTATGGGATGTTACTTTTTTTTTCTTTTTTTTTTATACTTTTTTTCTTATTACAGCCTTTATGGATTACTGTTTTATATACTATTATCTAATATCTACACCAAGTTGCCTGGAAGGTGAGAGTGGTGCGGTTTTCTTGCATTCCACCCTGACTCCCCTAGCAGCTTGGGGGTCAATTTCTTGACATTCTATTCTATTGATGATTATATTGTGCCTACATTGCGGCACTAAACTACTACTACTTAGATTATATATATTTCAATTCCAGCCATCAGTTTTGGAACAGCCATCTGAGAGGGGAGACCTGTGGACTCCTTTTCGACACCCCTCCCCCCGTAGACCATTCCTTTAGTCTGGAACCTTGTCATACCATTACTCTTTCTCCTTATACATTGCCTAAGTTTTCAGCATCCTGATTCGTTTCCTATTCACTTGCCTTGGTCATTGCTATTCCGATTTCACATGTCCTTTTGTCGTTGCTTTGATCTTCAGTATATCTTTTAGGTTTTTCCCGAGTGGGAGGCAAGGCCTTCCAACTCATCAGTCGCCTTCTGATGTTTTCTTTCTAAGTTCTACTCTATGTGCATTGGGAACACCCAAGCTGTGTGGTGGGGCCGCTCCCGCCACAATGTTTTATAGCGGTTTTACAGTGTCACTTCCTGTATAACTTTTTTTTTCTTTAATCAAATAGTGGAAACCTCTATCTATGTATGGAAGATGATCATTCACGAACTCGTGTGGATTTTCTCAAATCCATTCTCCGAATTCTTCCAGACGTTTGCTTATCTTTCTTGCAAACTCTTCCATTATCTTGGCAGTCTTTCTATTTGCCGTGATATTTCTAGGATCTATTTCATTTTCTTCTATTTCAAGCTTCCTACAAAGTTCAATTCTTATATTTTCTATTCTTGAACATTCTCTAAGTACATGTTAGGCAGATTCGGCAGAAAGGACAGTCAACTAAATTAAATCCATGTAATTTTGCATTGTATTTTCCATGTCCAGTTAGTAACTGTGACAGATGATGATCTGCAACAGTCCAGTGCTGGCTATATCTTTCCATTATGTTTGAAAAGATTCTATACGTGACTCTGCCCTTCTCCGAATTGTCCTACCTTTCCTGCCAGAGTAGTGTAACTCTAATGGCTTCTTTCTTCATGATCTTCGTTGCAGATCTTCCTTGAGTTTCTTGCTTTAGCTGTCCTCGTTCTTCTACAAGCAAATCCAGTGGGATTGCTCCAGAGATTACCTGTAGTGCTTCAGTTGATGATGTCTTGTAAGCCTTTGTTATGGCTAGTAAAGCAGCTCTTTGTGTCTTTAGCAATAATTTCTGAGTATGTACCAGTCTTGCTTTCCTATACCACACACCAGCTCCATAAAGGGCGATTCCTGGGAATATACTCTTGTACAGTGTCATCATGGTCCTGAACCCAAGTGCCCATGATGATGCTGAGACTGCCCTCATTTTAGTGAATAGATTCACTGCCTTATCCATCAAATACCTTATGTGTTCCTGGAAGCGAAGTTTGCTATCCAAGATCACACCTAGGTACTTCACTTTGCTCTGTGGACGTAGTGGTCTTTCCTTGAAACGACCACAGGCGATCTCTTTAAGCTTCCTTTAAGTAACATTAAGTTGGTCTTCTCCACTGAAAATTGTAACTTAACACATTCACCCCAGCTCTCAATCTTTTTTAGTATTTCATCAGCTTTGGTCTCAATTTCAGACCACCAGGCTGGGATTAAGAGCAACGCATCGTCTGGATATGCAAAGATCTCACAGCATTCTGGCATCTGCAGCCGAAGAAGTGTATCAAACAGAACGTTCCATAGGATCGGTCCAAGGACCAATCCCTGGGGACATCCCTCTGAGAGTTTCTTCTTCACTGTCAAATTGTTTACTTCGTACTGGCTGTACCTTTCTTTAAAGCAATTAACAATAATGCTGTAAATTTTTCTTGGGCATTCCTTGTCTCTGAGTTGCTGCCCACTATGCATTGTCGAATGCACCACTGATATCCAGGAAAACTCCTAATGCATAGGTATGTCTGTTTGAGTTCATTTTTTCAACCACATCCATTACTGCCTTCTCGGTACCTCGTCCTTTTCAAAATCCATATTGTTTTTCATGGAGCCCTTGTGTAGCTTCAAGGAAGCTTATCGATCTCATATTGACGATTTTTTCTAACATTTTTCCCATGATTGGCAACAGGGTTAAAGGACGGTATGACTTAGCTAATGTTGGATCTTTATTGCCTCCCTTATAGAGAATTCTCAATATTCCTTGTTTACAAATGTTAGGAAAACAGCCTAATTGTAGGCAGTCATTCATTAACTGCAACAGAACGACTTTAATCCGAGGATAAACTCTCCTCATTATTTCAGCAGTGATTCCATCATGTCCTGGAGCTTTCTTGTTTTTTAACTCCTTAATAACTATATCCAGTTCTTTTATAGTGAATTCAGTGGTGGGAGCAGTGTCTGGCAACACAGGTATCTTCTGTCTCTTCATTTGATGAATTTATTTTCCATATTTCACATTATCCTCTAGAAGCAGCACATTTACAAGTTCTTCCACATTCTCCCGCTGATCGATAATGATCCTGTTCTGGATTTTAAGGCTTTTCTTGACTTTATTATGCTTCAGCTTGTTTACAAGAATATTGTATACGAGCCCCCACAGGTCTTCATTTCCTTTTTCTGTTGCATAGCTTCTCCAGGATGTCTGTTTCTTTTCTTTCAACATTATTGCATAGTTCCTTCGTTGGACTCTATATTCTTCCAGCACTTCTGCTCTTCGTCTAGGATCTCTTTGCAGTTTGTTTCCTCCGAATTCTCCGAACCTGCTTTCTCATACATTACAGTTCATCATCCCACCATCGATTTAGTGGAATGCCAGGTTCTGATATTTTCAATGTTTCCTCGCATACATCCTGGATCAGCTTTGTAATTGCATTTGCACATTGGTCTGGATCTTTCAAGTGTTCTTCGCGATACTGATGAAGTTTATTCATCAGCACTTCGTCGAACCCCTTCCAGTCTACCCTTCGGTGAATAAATCTTGTTCGACCAATTCTATCTTCAGCATGTTGTCCTGTTGTCATATTCAGCTCATAAATAATTAGCCTATGATTACTGGTCGAGTCTTCCGTGACAATCCAATTTGTAACCAGTCTGGCTGCCTTTCTAGTTACAACCGCTACATCCAGGTAGGATTCAGTACCATGAGCAAGAGACACATACGTTGGAAGGGTCCCTGGTATGTTCACGATATGGAGATCGTTCGCCAATAAATAGCGATCGAATGCCAAGTCTTTTTCATCTGTCACAGGCTAGTGCCACACTTCCGCCTTGGCATTCACATCAGCTCCTATTATAAGTCGTTCCTTTCCAAGTACTCTAATAATTTCGTCCCACTTCTCCAGACGTACTCGAATTTCATCCGAGTACTGGAAGTAGGAACTGGCCAAGTAGACATTATATTGTCCCATTCTAATTTGAATACAGATATTATGGCTGTTTGGCATTGTATCCACAATTATAGCTTAGAGTTTCAGATTTAATCCATATACCTGCCATTGGACTGTCATTTATTGAAAAAACTGCCCCAGGTAACCCAATTATTTTTCCACGTAGGATGTATGGCTCTTGCATCAGGACTATGTCAATGTCTCTTTCTTTAGCCACGATCGCTATTTCCGTTGTAGCCACTGCAGATCTTTGCAGGTTTATCTGCTCAATAGTGATTTTAGATCTTTGCTGATTCATGCTTCCCCATAATCGATCCTTTCCAGCTCCGCAGTAAATGCTTGTTCACAATGTGAACACTTTTTCCAATCAACTGAAGTTATGGTCTTTATTTTCCTTTAAACAATTAGCACATGCAGGATTTTCTTTGTTGCCTTTGCATTTATCCTTTCCAGAATACTGATGTCCTTCCTGACAGCAGGCGGAACATCTTTCCTGTCCTTTATAATATTTACTCTGATGGCAGTATTGTTGGCATTCGTAGCATCTAAGTGGAAACAGAAAGACTCTAACTTTACATGCTGCATATTCAATATACAGCGTTTCTTGTACCACTAGAACATTTCTGTACTTGCTGTGCAATTCTATCACCACATTCACTGTTTCTTTATTTCTTCCAGTTCTTAGTCGGACTGACGCTCACAGAATACTAAAGAACAGCGACTGGTACCAGTTACTCCCGCCGCACACGCCAGAAAAATAACGTCACTGACCAGAACAATGTTGGTAAGCGTACGCCAATCAGCTCCTGGTAACCTACTCGCCAGCTGGCAGAACAGCCAATACGAAATTTTTTAGAAGTCGCGAAAGCCCGTTCCCAGAGCCCCGTGCAGCCAATCAGATAATGGGTACACCCACATAAAAGTAACCACCATTCCATTTTGTCCAAGTGTCCTAACATACTCCGCGATACGATTTTAAGGACAATACATTTTCGTGAAAAGATTTCACGGCCAGTTGCATTTCATAAAAATTTATCTCAGGTCCACTTTCGTGATTGGATGGTTTGTGTGTTACGCTTCTTAGGTCTCCGCGGGTGAATCACAGAGTTACAGTTTTGAAATTACGTAATTCTGATTGGCCAGTCAAGCTGGAAAATGTGTTCTCACAAAGACACGCCACCAACAAGATAACGAAAATTGCTGGCACGCCCTTAGGTGCCTGTAATGACTAGGGACGGTGATGGGCGAATGAAGAGATTTGAACGGCTCTTAACATCGCGGTCTTGAGATCCTATGAGGGCGAATGAGGTGAGCATGTAGCAGCGCCGGAATGAAAGGGCGGGGAAACTGCAGATCCCCGAGAAAACCCGCCGACCGACGGCATCGTCCGGCACGATTCCCATACGCAAAAATCCGGAGTGACTCAGATGGGATTGAAACTGGCTCGCCTTGGTGGGAGGCGAACAGGCTAGCTGCTCAGCCACCGTGGCCCCTAGGGGCGGTGATATTTCGTGAAAAGATTTCTAGGCTAGATTCAGTTCAAAGCACTGTGGGGACGTCCAGCCATTTTGATTAGCTGTAGCGTGTTAACTATTTGCACACTGGTCCGTGTTAACTATTTGCACACGAATCACGAAGGTACAGAGTCAGAGATACGGAATCCTGAGTGGCTCGGTCAAATGCGGAAACGACACCAGCCGCCAATGGAGGTATGACAACAGCCGAGGTGTACATGTAGTATTGAAGACTACTGCGTGCTCCAATTTATTTGCGAAAAATCAATGCCCTATACACTAAGTCTGAATCAGTGAGAATTTCACTGTTTCAAATCAGTCGAACGTATCTGACTGATACAGCAGTCACTTCAGTGAATTCAACTGATGAACCCGTGAAAAAAAAAAGCCATATTTACTTCACTAATTGATTCAGTGACATTTCCCACTGATTCATCAGTAATTTTTTCCACTGTTTTCTCAGTGGTTTATTTTTTGACTGATGGATCAGTGAAACATCTGAGCAACTTGCTCCGTCTCCAATTATTTTTCACTGATGTATCAGTGAAACTGCGTGTAAAATGGCCGTCGAGCATCGTTTAAAGATGGCAGCTAAACAACGCGTATCAAGTGAAGTATTGACGAATAAACGAATAAAACTAATACAAAATACTTTCTAAAATGTTTTTTCGTCTTCCAAAACGCAATTTGACGAGGCAATATGAGCACACAGCCTTTCATTTTGTTTTTACATATTTCATTTCGTTTTCATCAAATCGTCACAGCGCTCTGTTTGAAGGTTTAAACTGCATATAATGTGGAGGAGAGTTCACTCATGTATTTATACTGTTCGTTTCAACAATCCTAACGGCACCACTCCAACCAAAAACGAAAAGAAAGAGTATACAATTTCAAACACGATTTCAGAGTCCTGGTCCCCTGTGATTTTTTTTTTACTTTTTTAAATTACGATAAATTGAACAATATAAATAGTCCACTATCATAAATATGTTTATTTCACGTAATTATTTGCCTACATTCGATAAAAGTAATATTTAATTCGCCACTGCAGTCGGCCGTCAAATATTCAATCAGTGAAAGTTTTTCACTGAAACAATCAGTGGTTTTCAACTGATTCGAATTTAGAGTGTACTAATGACGGTACGACGGTGCCACAGTTCGCCTGACAGTGGTGGTGGCAGTGTGTGCCGACTCAGGCGTGGCTACTGGCTCCTGCTGCGTGTAACGACGGGGTACAGCTGCAATCAAGCACCGGCGTTATCACGCTACGGTCCACCAGCCGCGAGCTGCTCAGCGGCCCGGCGACCCTGTACGAGAAGGCGCCGTAAACCGCATGCATAAAACAGGATATGGACATTACTCCGCGAGGCGACCATCGTCGGGGGCGAAGGAGCCAGGGCAACACGAGAGGCGGGCGACGCGGAAGAGAAAGAGTGTGAGCAGGGAGAGAGAGGGGGGGGGGCGATCAAAGTGATGTGTTCAGCAGGCTGGTGGGAGATCTTGGAGGGCTGCGACTTACACAAGTGGAAGTTTTTGCGGTCGCCGGGGGAAGGGGGTGGGTGAAAAATAAGTAGTTGGAGAGCGGGGTAGCAAGACGCGGGCGGGCGTTTGCCGGAACCTGAAATCGAAGGTCGTAAAATGGGCGCCAGAGGAGAGAAGTTAGCCCTTCCCCCTCGACAACCCCTCGCCAACGCAACACTTCCTCGAGACCACGAAAATCCCGGGAAGGAAATAGGGTGAGTGGGAGAAGAGCAGATATAGGGTCGAAGTCAACCCCCGGGAGGGGGGAGAGGGTGAAAGCGAGTTAACCGTTAGCCAGCCTAAGGGCAGATTACCATCGTGGGAGGTGACCGGAAAAATTAACGCTAAAGAAAAGCAGAATGTGTGAGGAAGGGGTCGCAGGGGTGGAAAACGGAGGAAGGAAAAAAAAAAAAAGAAAAAAAGAAAGAAAGAAAGAAGAATTTTCCTCTTTATCTTTATTGCAGCGATGACCTCGATTCTGTTACGTACCGCGGGAAGGGGATGGCTCTCGCAATTTTCCGAAAGATTAAAAAAGAATAAAAGGCGACACGGCACTCCCTCCGCAGGTTATTGCAATGGCGGGTCGCGTCGGATAACTGTCACTTGTGCACACGACTGCTGTGACAATACAGCTACAGCTCAGCTGGCGAGTGAGGCCTTAAGGCCACGATACTTCATTTCTACAGCTTTCGCGAGAGTTAATTTTTTTGTACCCCAACGGGAGCCGATATTACAAAATCCTCTTACAATTTTGTTACAAATTGTTTTTATTATGTAGTTTAATTTTTTTAACACAAAAAACGGTATAATTTTAACAAGTTATTGAATAAACACGATAAAGTGGCCAATTTTGAAATCAACCTACGAAAAAAGTCACTGCTAACGTCATGCATTTTAATGGGCGCACGGTGACATGTGCCCGGTAAAGTTGGTAATGATTGATGGAAAGTAGTTCCATATCTTAACGTCGAATAAAAAGTGTTAGGTAACCCATTCGTGATGATTTATTTAGTTTATTTCGTTTTATTTTAATGCATCGATGTATAAAATGAGAAGATATGTAAAATATTTAATTTTCGATAATTTTACAGTTTCGCCTGACCGACGCATGAATTAAGTAATGAGGCCCATTGCAATGTTAATTTTACATAAGGCGAAAAATACACAACGGGCATACAAGTAGAACTTAAGCAGGGGTTTCAAACGTGTTCATTTTACCGTGAAAAGCATATACCGACACTATACTTAACGGCCTTAGAGTGCAGAGGGAAAAATGCAGGTAATTTGTATTTCTCCCGAAAGCTGCTCAAAATTGTATAGATATCAGCTGAGATGCCATTTGCTTCAAATAAAAAAAGTCCATTCCGTTTGAAGCATTAAATGTTAAAATCACAAATTATTGGTTTGGAACACGCAGACATAAAACACTGATACGAATCAATTACAAATATAATACAAAATAGAAGCTGAAACATTAAATTTCCTTTATTAAAATTAAATTAATTGTTTTTTTTTGTTCTCACTGGTTTAAGCTTTTACAGAAAAAAAACATTATAAATCAATAATTTGAATTTTATTTAGAGACCTTATATTGTAAAATTCGGGAATTACCACTGATGTATAAGTGGTGTCAAGAAGTGTTTAGACAAAAAAAAAACGAAATAAATATAAAACTTTTACATCTGTGGTACGTCAATCGCCTACCTTGAAATATTTTCTGTGCAACATTTGTAACGTCAATTATTTCAGTTGTGTAATGTGGTCACGCTTGAAATATGACAACAACATTTATTTTGGGGAAATGAACTGCGTACAAATAATAATGTATTTGGAGTAAAAATAAACTACCTTTAGGCGTAAAATGGCAATGTAACAGTAATTTTCCATATCTAACGCCTAGGAAATTCCCCGTGCAAAGTTAAGGCCTCGCAAATGCGGTGAAGGCACATAGATGAGAAAAAAATCATCTAAACTAGTTGACAGCGATAACAAAAACCTACGCCCTTCAATTAGATTTAACCCAAAAAAAAAATTCAATTTTATAAACTGGGCATATTTGCAGAAATTTTAAATGTGAAAACTGCAAAATATTAAATGTATAAATCCGAAAAACAGGTGCCCCAAGGTATTTACGATTATTTGTCTACCGGAAAATTACTTCTTTGTCCACAGTTGAAATGGAAACTTCATGTCTAAGTTGAGGGGTAGATAAAATATTAACACTATTAGGGGCACCTTAGTTTTTGGTTTCAGGTGTTGCAAATAACGCAAATAAATTTTGATCCACGGTGTACTTAATCAGACAGTACATATATTAACGCAACCACTAATGGTCCTGTAGGCTTTAGCAGTAGCACGGTTTCCAGTTTACGAATCGGTTTCCTACAGGAATGTATACTTAGTCTATTTGCGGTTTCTTCACACTTTTGAATCAAACCTTTGAAAAATCATCTCGTGTATGACGTGAACAGTTATTTCCTAAATATGCTACGTATCGCAAGCGTTTTATACCTCTATTAACATAAAATAATCTTATTTTTCGTTAAATTGAAGTTTCGCCTACATTCTATTTATTAATTATAATATATAATTTATAATAAATACGAATAAAAACTGAAATAAAAACATGTGTGTTGGTAGCGCCTAGTAAGAAATAGTTCTCATGCAAAATATTACAGCTGAGTGCGCACGAATTCGGTGCGTTGTCCTTTGGTGTAATTTTCTAGACACTAGTTTGCAGGAGGCGGAGGAATATCCAGCAACTAGAACTTTCGTAAGGCTTCAGAAGAGTGTGGAGTAACCGTGAATGGATTATAGTCAACGGGTCATGCATTTCGACCGAAAAAACCTTGAGGTGCAACTCGTATATATTCGTGGACAATGGAGCCAAATGTGTTACACCTTTCAGTCACACGAAGTTATGTAATTTGAAGCGCTGAAACAAACAATTTTTTTTTGGTTCAGAACTGTACAAGTATCAGTGTTCTGTCGTGTGTCGGTACTAATATAAACGTGTTTGTTTCTTATGTTATAGGCAGCAGCTGAGTTAAGAGATTTGGACGGCTCTTAACATCGAGGTCATGAGAGCCGATGGTGATCGAGGTAAGGAGCAGTGCCGGAATGAAAGGGCGGGGGAAACGAGAGATCGCCGAGTAAACCCGCCGACCAACGGCATCGTCCGGCACGATTTCCACATGCGAAAATCCGGAGTGACCCGGCCGGGGATTGAACCCGGATCGTCTGGGCAGCAGCTGTTTACGAGACTGCGATGTGTAGTCTCGACAACGACCGATGTCTCATAACACGTAGGGATATCCTTATCTGAAGTTGTTTCCTGCCTTGTGAAGCGTGGGTCATTAACTCGTTCGGTCGCACATTAATTTATGAGTTCAAGCGACACGATAAAACGTGGTTTTCTAGTATAGGCTGTACTCTTGCTCAGCATTTCCCTCGGCAGGTTATGAACAACGTGACGCGTGCTCGATGAAATAGGTATTAGGTCATCAAAGACACAGAAATTCCACAAATCTGATTAACCGCAAAGAAGACTCTCGGTGTAACAGTATCAAATGAAGGCTACTTGTCTTCAGCTTTTTTTCTTGCACCCGGTGAACAGCCTGCTGCATCCTCGATGACAAAGGCTGTTCACGATAAAGTGAGCACTTCGAAAACCCACCTTAGAAAAAAAATCACTGCCACTGCCTTCGTATATTTCAACGGGCGCACTGAGTGACATGTGGCCAATAAAGTTGGTAAATATGAAGAGAAAGTAGTTTCATATCTTAACGTCAAATAAACAGTGTTAGGTGGCCATTTATAATTACTTAAAATATTTCTTTCGCTTTTTTATTTTTTTCTAATGCCTCGGAAAAAAACAGCATATTTTTGAAATCTTCCTTTTCTAATAATTTCACAGTTTCACTTGATCGACGCATGAATAAAGTGATGAGGCCCACGGAAACGTTAATTTTATATAAAGCGGAAGAATACACAACGTGCATACTAGTAGATCTTAAGCAGGGATTTCAAAAGTGATAATTTTACCGTGAACCGTTTATAATAGCAGTATATAACTCTCCGTAGCAAAGTGGCGTAGAAAAATCCACAAATCATGAGCCACAAGGAAGAGTCTCAGAGTACCAACTTGGCAATGATGCCTTGCTGTGTACAGTAGCGCTCATAAATACCATGCGCTTACAAGATGTCCATGATTGTGTACGTGGTGAGTGAGCGGGTTAAAACATGGCACTACTTTCCCTGACTAGCTATAAACTCTATTGGCAGCAGGCCAGTCAGTATTTTTGTAAAAATTATACGCCTTTTGTGTTAAAAATATCTCTTGGAACATCAGTTCCGCCCTACATTGGAATCCTGTGCTGCCTTCTCGATCCTGGGTGATACTAAATTATTTATATAAATTTCAAATGCTTCAAGAAGTTTAAGAAATGTTCTTCGTCTGGAAGTTCCCTGGTGGTAGCGTTGTTACGCCCCTTTAGGGCGTAGCAGGGCTAAAGGAAGGCAAGGACAAGGACGCACACCATTAAAAAAAATCGAGAAAGCATGAACACAAAAATTCCAAAATCAATACAAATATATTGAAGCCCATCTATACAATATAATCAAGAACAACAACTTTGCAACTTGATTTGAAAAATATAAATAGCATCTATAAATTTATGTTGCTTGCTACCAATCGGTTAACTGGGGGAAGGAGAGAACACGCATGCACTGGAACAAACAGAAAAACAACAACATTAATATATCCTGAGAAATCACCCAACCTGAATAAACACTTGTAAAATCCCATTAAAAAAGGTAAAATGACTCCATGAGTAAAGCAAGCATCATAACAACTTTAAAAGTAAATTACGCCTGATGATTCACTAAAAAGAAAAACATGGAATACTAATTTCAAGAATACCATTGGGAAGGAGCAAAAACCCTCATTACACTTAACCATGAGCATAAAGGCATGCCATAAAATACCCCTTAAATTCCTTGGAAGTAAAATTCTTTTGCCATGTAGTAGTCTACTTATTACTTACATGGCATAATTTATTTGAAAAAGTGGCGGAGGGATATAAAATGGCTGATAGGAAAAGAGTAACTAGGGTCTCAAAAGTACTCACTTTACCGTGAACAGCCTATATAAATACTTTCATCCGATGTACAGTGACAACGGTCACACTTTAAGAGCAGCGATTTTTTTCTCCAAACGTTGATTTCGAAAGCGTTCAATGAGTAGGGACCAGCGAAATTCGCGTTAATTTTTGGGAACAGGCTAGGATTCACTACCCTACGCCTACCTAGGCAGCTTCCATGATTTAATTGGCTACAGGCAACCATACGGCGTAATTTGCCTGCGTGACCGCATTACTTTAGTCGAGTTGAGAGATTTGGGCAACTCTTAACAACGAGGCTTTTAGAGCCGATGAGGATGAAATGAGGGGAGAATGGAACAATGCTGGAATACAAGGGCGAGAAAACCCGCCGATCAGCGGCATCGTCCTGCACGATTACTACTTGCAAAAATCCGGGAGTGACACGGCCAGGAATTGAAACCTGGTTCGCCATGGAGGGAGGCGAGCAGGCTAACCGCTCAACCACCCTGACCCACGCGTTACTGGAGATTGGTTATTTTTCCCACGAACTATTGCGATCGGCTTACTGTGTACTTGGAATGTGTCACTCAAATTGTCGACCAATGGCCCAAGTGTAACGACTAAGTCTACGCAACAGTCTGGAGTTTACTCTGTAACCACATAATAAAGCAGGCTTCACACGATGCAAGATGCGTTTCGCGCAAAATTCGTACGAGAATGCCAAATCAATTTCGTACGAAACGAGTTCACACGCAGATAAATACGACGAATACTGTCTCGCGTCATAATTAGTTGATAGCGCTGGTGAGTACCAAACAGCCACGATATTAATACAAAATATGAAGTTGCTACTTCAACAAGGTTTCAAAGCTATCCCTCCAGAATATAATTGTTCTTATTTTATTCTCAGCAAACTGTCCGAACTCCAATCCACGCTTTAAAGTTATATTCCAGCAATGTCTTATTTCCTTGTATCTATCTTCACACACCTCAGATTATGATTATCTTTTACTCTATGGTTGATGTTACAACAGGTCACATGACCAGCATACAAGGACCAATAGGATCGCAACTTGCATCGCCTTGCACGAAAAAAATAGGACCTGTTCTATGTCCTCATTTCGTGCAAGATGTCCCTTGCACACAAACTTGTGCAAGAAGGTCGGCATCTAGCGCAAGTATGGCACTCATCTTGGATAGTGTGAAATCTGCTCAAAGCGAATTTCGCAGGCCCCTGTCAATGAGCCGTGGGCGGGTGGAATCCAAACGGAATGCAGTAGGCGACCCTGCGAAGAGCAGCGATGACTGACCACGCCCTCGCGTATTTTACCGCCAATCACGGCCGCCCGCACAGGAAATTGCGTCCCCAACGAGGACGAGCGCCCGCTGCACACACAAAGCGTTCCTCTCGGTGGCTGGTCGCCCCCTAACTACCCTTTACCACCCCTAAACTCCCACCACCCCTTTCAGATGAAATCATTTACCTCTTGTCCCGTGGCTCCCATCCACCCCCCCCCCCCCCAACACAACAGCGCCAGCCAGAAAATGTTAATCACGTGATTGGCGCTTAATCTAACTACGAGCAGCAAAGCCGACTTGATTTACTCGAATCGTGCCAGGGGATAGACAGGCATGGACCGACCAACGTATTTCAAACGCACCCCGTTTTAGTTGATGGCAGCAGGTTAAATGAGTCGAAATTAAATATCTCCTCGGCGAATTACTGGAGTGCCTTGCATTTACCCCGCTCAGTTTCGACTTAATTTACAAGCTCTAATGTTGCAATATTTTATTAATTTTATGGCGTACGCTGTACTTTTATCGAGCGTACTTCTCGCAGCCAGCGAACGAGGTACTAATGTGTGTTCGTTGATGTCAGCATTAACCATTCCCACATTAAAGGTGCAGAATCGTCAACGAATCATATATCTCACAGGGAAGACACACAAAACACCGGCCACTGATTCGTTGTTATGTACAGCAGTGCCAATCATAATATCTTTCAAATGCAACATGGCCCCATCGAGGACACGGGGCCTGAATGGGATAACATGAACATGAAATTTGCACTGGGGAAAAAATTCTTACTAATGGCTGTTCACGCTAAAATAAGCACTTTTGTAAACAACCTTTGAAAAAAATGACTGGCCATTACTATATGTATATATATATATATATATATATATATATATATATATATATATATATATATATATATATATATATATATATAAAGGCTGTTCACGATAAACAGAGCACTTTTGAAATCAACCTTAGAAAAATGTCACTGTCCCTGCCTGCATATGTTATAACGGGCACACTGAGTAACATACGAACAGCGAAGTTGGTGAAGGGGGGGAAGTAGTTCCATAAACATTTGCGATAACTTAAATTATTTCTTTCGCTTTCTGTGTTTTTTAAAGCATCGAAGTGTAAAAATGAGCAGATCTTAAAATATTTACTTTAATTTAATTCCACAGTTTCACTTAACCGACGCATGAATACAGTGACGAGGCCCATGGCAATGTTAATTTTACGTAAGGAGGAAGAATACACGACGTGCACACAAATAGATCTTAAGCAGGGCTTTCAAAAATGCTCATTCTACTGTTAACAGACTATATCTAGAGATGCGATGCAAAATTTGCAACTGAACTACTCTATGGTGGGATTAAATACATATTAAACTTTATATGAGAAAATTGATGCAAAGAGGAATGTAGTTTTCTTTGCTTTGAACTGCATCAGTGCTAGTGTCCAGTAGTCATATTTAATTGGGCTCCAGGTTAGTTAGCAGCGAATCATTACGAATAGATCTAAGACTTAGCTCTAAGACTTGAATTTTTTTTGAGCATGTAGTATGTAAATTTATGGCTATGTCAGCGTTCATCATTGACACATCTTCTTTCCTAAAAATTCCACAGTTTCGCTTCGATAACACATGAATAAAGTGGAGCAGATTCATAACAATGATATAATATTACACGTAGCTGAAGAATACAGAATGATAAAAAAAAAAAAAAAAATCCTAAGCAAGTCTTCAAACGGACTACAATATGATAATGACGTTAGCATTGCGCGAGTGAACGTTTGAAAATTAACAAGTGCAATACCTAAGTTTTCAAATGCAGCATATGGCTATTATGATATTTCCACTTCGCTTGTAATAGTAAAGTAAATAGATGAAGATGATGTATAATCATGAACTACCGCAGTGTAAAAGAGATGAGAAATTATTATTCTTTATAGCCTTTATAAGACACTGAATCGGAAAAAGCTTTTGGAACAATTCCTGGAAAATAACAATACAAAAAATACGAGTTATTTCGTTGCGGCAAAAAAAAAAAAAAAAAAATCGGAGCAGGCGTTTATAAGGCTTCGCCCACACTTTCCCGGCAATTTTGTCTAAGCGTATTTATTTTCTGTAACGTCCACGTAATTGCCGGAATACCTCATCATGGAAGACGTAGTGTTTGCATAAGAAAGCAGTAAAAAAAGGATGATAATAATGGGCCAAGCTCGGGGAAGAAAAGAGAAATGAAATAAAAACGCGACGTAATACCACGCAGGAAAGATTTGCCCAGCGCAGAAGAAGAATGCTGCATTTAATTATCTTTAATGCGGGGAACAATTGAAGGTCTTCCTGCAGAGGTTTTTATTTAACTCACTGGAATACAATATCGTCGGTTTGAATCCGTACCTGCATATGGCTTTCAGTTCTCATTTCTGTACGACAATTCGTTGCGATATTACATGTTACTCGTTATAAACAAATTTAATTTAATTTACTTCCACAGTAAATTATGTATACTTCGCGGTAAACCGAACTCTTTTAAAGCTTGAAAACCTAGGTTTTTTTAAATCCACGGCTAAGGGTTCGTAAATTTCGAAATATTTTTTCTCTGTCACAAAATTCAATCACGTATATCACATTTTTAGTTTTATGATTGGCCAGTAGTTGTTTTGGCACATCCTTGATGACCCTGAGTCAGTAATAAGCAGAAGGAAATGTCAAAAACTTATCATACACACCGAGCGAGGTGGCGCAGTGGTAACTCACTGGACTCGCATTCGAGAGGACTCGGGTTCGATTTCCGGTCCGACCATCCTGATTTCGGTTTTCCATGGTTTTCCAAAATCACTCCAGGCGAATGCTGGGATGGGTCCCAAATAAAGGCCATGGCCGATTCCTTCCCAATCCTTCTCTCAATCCCCCTTCCCTGTGCAACTTGCACCGTCTGTAATGACCTCGCTGTCGACGAGACGTTAAGTCCACTTACCTACCTACCTACCTACCTTATCATACGCAACTTAGTCCGGAAGGAAATGTCCCCTAGCCATGGCAGCAACTTATGAATGAACGACTAAGGCATGAAGAGAGGCTATTCTTTTCTCTGTCCTTGGTTGAATGCGATACGATTACGCAATTTTTCGTTGTTTGTTACTGGCCCGGAGATGTCCAAGGCATCGCAAAGCAACTTTGCCCCAAGTTGAAGCGTACTCGACACAGAATGAATATGCAAAATTCCCGTCACCCTATTAACCCTTTAACGTAAACATTATTTTCTTCATTTCAGATGTTGTAAAAAAGACGAAATTTTGTATGTGGACAGGACTTACAAATGCCTTATAATTAGGGATGGGAGAATGCTGTACGTCACTCACCTATACATTTGAGCCTCTCGTGCAAAATAACTCACGTTTAATAAACACACTCCGAATGGCTCTGAGCCAATAACTATAGTTAGTGATTTATTGCGAAAAAATATGAGTTCGCGGTAGACTTCAATACTATAATAACCCAGCAGCAGTTTTTTCTATTGCCATTGGTTGCTTTCTGCTTGAGAAGGCGTTTTCATATTTGACCGGGCCACATTGCCTTCGGCAACATCGACACGGCTCGTACGTGATTCGTGCGCAGGCAGTTAACATGTGTCAAAAAGTAATTCAGCCAATTAAGATACGTAAACGACCCTACAGTGTTTTGAACTACAACTTTTCTTGAAATATTTTCGCGAAATTTCAGTACCTCTACCAATAACTACAGAGATGGTGGTTTATAACGTGAAAAGTTGACTGTGTGCTAGGACTCACATACCGTACACATGTACGACAGTTTTCTTTCCTTATTGGTACGGATAGGAACATTTCGCGAGTTCGCTGACCTGTAGGCTAGACTCCACAGTCCTGTGTGTACTCGAGAATGAGATGTTTGTTCATTGGCTGCTGCTTCAGAGAGTATCCAGTATTACTTCACACCTGGGAATGTGGTATTCGCTACTTGTTTCCTTGGAAGTCTGCTATTGGCTCAGACGCGTCGAGGGCGTGTATAATAAGTTGTGATCCAATTGCAAAGGTTGACTTCACTCCATATGCGTTTGAGCTATCTTGTCCCAAAATATAGTCGTGAAATTTTCCTAGACCTACTAGTTAGCTGCCATGCACGTATATATGAATAAACTGCCCCTTTTCACTCGACCAATGAGGATTCTGATACTATAAGGCAGAAAATTCGTGATTGGTCTGCAAACAACGTAGCCGAGTCAAAATTTTGTTCATCCAATCATGAAAAATAAACAAGTTGGAATGTTGTAGAAGATATGTTGGCTCAGAAAATCTCCACGATATTTCACCATCTCTACAAATAACATTCCCGCTAGTAAGCGAGGACCGACTCCAGTGATAAACCTGGGGTAAAATTGGCTACTCACTGGGGCAGTAGGCAATGGAGAAATTGCTGACGTTCGAATATACAAAGGAATGTTTAGTACAGCTTACGGACCACTGAACCCGCAAAATTCTCTCATCCCTAATTATAACAAATGTCACTTGAGAAGCTATGGAAATAAATTCAGTAGATCTATGGCACACGAAGCAACCAGTTGTAAAATAGTTGGAATGTCACCAGCATCTAATAGCATTGTCCAAGGGAAGGCAACGTCCGTATTGGTGCTAGCTGCTGGACTTGCGCAGTGCCGACCATGTTCTATTCTGCAATGAGTAGGGATAGGAAAAATTCGCGAGTTCAATGACCTGTAGGTTAGACTCCACATTCATGTGTATACTCGAGCATGATATGCTTGTTCATTGGCTGTTGCCCCCATAAAGTAGCCAGTGTTACTTCACACCTGGCAGTATGGCATTCGCCACTTGTTTCCTTGCAAGTCTGCTATCGGCTCAAAGTCATCCAGAGCGTGTCTAATAGACTGCGATCCAATTGCAAAATCAACTTCAGTGTACTCGTGTTTGACGTCTATCTTGTCCTGAAATTAACTCGCGAAATGTTCCTATTCCTAGCTTATGAGGTTAATAACAAATTAAAGCTACAAGTGTGTGCGATGAAATCATTCTCGCAGAAAAGAAGAAAGAGTCCCCAGTAACACGTAGAAATAGGTACGTTTTGTACGTTTTATAAAGTCATTTGAAGACTAACCAAACTTTAAACATACGCACATATCTTTTACGGTTGCACTTAGATTACAGTTAATACTTAGATATACCTTGGAGGACTTGACTGTTATTGCAATAAGAACCAATACACGGCCCAATATGAAACAACGAAATCAATACATAACATTTATGTACGCTATGTAATTAGACACCTGTGAAATTTCTTTTAATAATGTGGTAACACGTTATACTTCGCGGTTTTGTACATGCCTAAAAAAATAGTCGCTACTTCTTTCGCGACTGCTCTGGATACATCATTTACCTGTGAGACCACTTCGTATGAGACTGAGCGCTCTGCAGCTGAACATTTATTATTGACTCGAGAGTTCTATGGGTAGGGCCAACTATTTTCCGCGCAGGCTATACGTCAATATTCTAAGTGCACACGCGCATATTACTTCGATTATTGGCATCGTTTATTTGTGAGAATACTGAATAGGCCAATAAGAATTAGGGCATGGTTGAGAAGCGTGACAGTTAAAATTATCCAATCACGAAAGTGGATCTTCAGATGAGGTGTTTTGGAGTGCAACTAGCCGTGGAATATTTTCGCGAAAAACAGGTGTCCATATCCCAGATATCATACGAGCAAGTAAAAATCTTTGAGTTTAGTTTGCTGTTAGTAAATACCTCGAATTTTGTATACCACTTAATAGGGATAAGAACATTAGTTCATTTCAGGACGAGACAGACGTGAAACACGTGTACACTAAAGTTGACTTCGCAATTGGATCGCAGTTTGTTTAGACACGCTTTGGACGACCCTGAGCCAATAGCAGACTTGCAAGGAAACAAGTGGCGAGTGCCATACTGCCAGGTGCGAAGTAACACTGGCTACTCTATGGGGCAGCAGCCAATGAACAAACATCTGAGGCACGAGTATACACAGGACTGTGAATTTCAGCCTACAGGTCATTGAACTCGCGAATGTTTCCTATCCCTAGCTATTGTCTGGCTCCGCGGTAGACTCCAAGCCTTTACACGCCCATTTGAATACTCTAATCTGTTAACAGTTTGCGTGAAGCACCCCCACTGACTGTCGAGCCAGTAATAAAAGTTCAACCACAGGGTGACCAATCACCTTTAACGAACTCGCTCAAATAAAAGACTGCCAACGAAGTCACAGACTGTTCTCAAGCAGGTACAGGTAAGTGAAGCCGAACCAGCGCCGAAATAACGCGAAATTTTGCAGTTCTCTAGGCATAACCCGTACTATAGGTTGCTTGGAAGTGTCCAGACGTTTTATCGCCCCTTTCGTATTACGTCTTTCCCTCATATAGCTCGCGAAATGTGGACGGAGGAGAAACCACCGCGTTAATCAGCAGAAAACAAATGCGCGTCTGCTTTTTATCTTCTCTTTAAAAATCATGCAGTAGAAACAGCGGAAAATTTCACAAAATTAAAAAGTTTCCCAAAAGAACGACGCCCTTATTCACCAGTCCCCATTCGGCATCGGTCGCAAGACTTGTTTCATTCTAAATGACTGCCAAAAGCTGCCAACTTGCCGAGTTCGTGACGGCAGTTGTATGCGCCACCAGCCAGCCACCCCCCGTCTCCACCGTCCCAACAACATCCCCCAACCCCAACCAAAGTGAGCGAACTTGCGTTACAGTAAATCCCTTCCAACTTCAAATTACGGAACAAGCAGTCGTTTTCGTTGATGTTGTGGAAGGGCGAAATCTTTCACTACCTTTATGAGAACGCTACCGGGAATATGCGCTCAGGGATAAACAATAATAACACGTCATACTTCCGATGGAGGAGTAAAATATTGCGCTATATCATAGGTTATGAAACACATGTGTGCAAGCACCTATGGTGTGTACTAACATATACGCAAACGTGAATGTGTATTTACATGACTGTAATATGAAGAACGATGTGATACCTACCAAACGGACAGAATTGCATAATAAACAGCCGACCTCCCGTGACGCAGTCGATTGGTGCAGCACCGATCTGGGGTGCGGGAGGCTCTGGATTCGAATTCCCGGGTAAAGCATAGGTGATAATTTAAGTTGGGTTATAATTTAGTCTGTAAGCCGTCCCCTGTTAAGTTTTCAAGCATAAAACCGTGGGATGTTAAAAAAAAACCTATACAATACAATTCATAATAAGCACAAGTTTTAAATGCCTGAGCTCATTTTGCGAAACGGAAAGAACCTTGAGAAAATCCACCAACCATCAGCAACTTCCACATGGCTATGCATTTTCAGATAAATTACCACTCTACACGCCCTATTGTGTGCGTATTATATGGGACTGTCTTGAAGTCAAGGAGGGGGAGAGCGGTGATGTAGTGGTTAGATAACTCGCCTCCCACCTGGACGAGAAGGGTTCGATTCCCGGCGGGGTCTCTCCTGGATTCTCGCATGTGGAAATCGTGCCGGACGATGCCGCTGGTCGGCGGGTTTTTTCGGGGATTTCTCGTTTCCCCCACCCTTCCATTCCGGTGCTGTTCCATATTCACTTTGCCTCACCCTTATCGGCTCCTTTCAAGACTTAGAATTTAAGAGCCGCCCAAATATCTCCACTCCACTCATGAACTCCAGCTACGAACTGTGCGAGATGATTCGAAGGAAACATAATACATACGACTTAAGACGTGGTGCGATCATTACGGAAGAAACGGGCTTTAAAAAATAAAGAATCAAAATTAGTTACTTGCAAAGTGTCTGCAGCTACGTGAGAAGAATCAACGCATTATTGAATACCGTTAGCCTGATTTGATACCCACCATACGTGGACATTTTGCAGGTAACTAATAACATAATCTACAGCCAGAAAATATGGGGATGTCACGTCATCAACCAATAAAAGTGTGTTACTCGTGCGTGTTTATTGGTTATTATGACGTAAAAGTGTGTACGTTAAAGGAACACCATAGTTGGCTTGGTGTAACACACTCACGTGAACTGTTCTCGAGAAAACATGCAAACATTCGACAGTGTGCAACCCCCCTCCCACTTACACTATGTTTTCTACTGGATGATTATGTTATTACGCGTCGAATGTTCGTAGGTGGCAGATATTAAATCAGGTTAGCATTATTCACGAAATTTGATGTTTCAACTCACGTAAATCTAACTAGTATTTCTTAGCCTAACTCGAAATTTTCGAGCTATTTCTATCCCTTTATAATCAACTTAAGTCATAGGCTGTATTATGTTTTCTGCCGTAGTGTTAGCCAACTTGTACACAAGACACGCCGCTATGTTTAGCTTTCCAATGAGCTCAATAAGATAGTTTTCTGCGCATGATGAATTCTCTCAGTTGGTGGGGAACGTAAAACTCGTATAACGTGAGACACAATTACAACACGTAACAGGGTTGCAGTGACAAAAGAGCAAGGAAAAAAAAACTACTTTATAACGGAAACTACTTTACATCTTTCCAATTTACAATATTTACTAATTAAAATAACGTTTTTATTGCTACTGAATACAATAATACAATTTATCTGCGCATAACAGCAAAACATAAAACTGTGGTTAGTGTTACATAAGGACATCTGAGTTCCACGCAGTTTCAGTATATCTTACAAGTGCATTTCCAGTTCCTCTGTTATTGGTCACGTGTCTTTGTAATATTGGTTATTTTTCTGTACCAGCTAGAACTATTTTGCTACGGTACTGAACATTCTGTGTTTTGCAGGCAGCATAGCAACCAAAACCACGCAATCGCGATAGTTTATCTCTACTGAGGTGTTTTAAGAAACAACTAAACTGCAACTCTTCTAGCGAAAATGATGTGTCTAATAATACAGACTCTCTTAATATTTTCAGGTGGGCTGTATAGAAATTCCTATATTTCGATGAAGATTTTTCCTTAGTGAATTACACCCCCCCCCCTCCCTCCTCCCCAACTGCCACAATTTTTGTGACGTTGCGCTAATACCCTATCTTGAATGATTTTTGCATGAAGCAAGAACAACAGGATTACTTCGTATAAAGCCTTTAGCGAAAACTACAAACACAAGTTTTAAATTGTAACATGATTCTCGATTTATTAAACTGTATTATTACTGTGGCAACACGTTACATTAACTAACAGAAGATGATTCTAACTGCAGTAGCCAAGGAGTTTATTTTTAAAGTGCAGTCTAAATGCGCCATTGGACAAATCAAGCCGTTACATTTCGCCAGCAGGAAAAGTTATCAAAAGTGTTTTTTAAAAAAATGTTCCACGTAGAAGTTTCTGTTGCGGGAAGAAAAAGTAATGCGACTACTTTTTTTTCTTACAGCACGTAACCTTGTTAGAACTCTGCCAAATTCCGCTTCGCAGGAAAGCAAGGAGGATGCGATAAATTGCTTCCTGCAGTCTGGCATTACGCTGCGTTCATAACTCAGGAGGCGAAGCCACCGGGTCGCGCCCCAGCCACGCAAATGAGTTCCACAATTTGTGAAAGCAACTTCGCCCGAGGTCGCTGAGTCGCTGCCGCCAGGGTTTCTGGCTCCAGCGGAGGATATCGTCCTGTTCGTTCACGACGTACACTCTAGGAAATTATTCGAAAATTTACCATAAAGGCTGTTTACGATAAAGTGAGCACTTTTGAAACGAACCTTAGAAAAAAGTCACTGCCCCTGCCTGCATATATTTCAATGGGTGCACCGAGTGACATTCACCCAGTAAAGTTGGTAACGATGGATGAAAAGTAGCTCCATATCTTAACGTCGAATAAAAAATTTTAGGTAACCATGCGAAATAACATAAATTATTTCTTTCGCTTTCTGTTTTTTTTTTTTTTAATGCATCGTAGGGTTAAAATTAACAGACTTGTAAATTATTTACTTTCCTATTTCTTTCACAGTTTCACTTGACCGACGCATGAATAAAATGGTGACGCCAATGGCATAGTTAAATGTACATAATTCGGAAGAATACACTATGTGCATATAAGTAGTAGATCATAAGCAGGTCTTTCAAAAGTGCTCATTTTACCGTGAACATCCTTTACCAGTGTATACGCTCAGTGATAAAGCGGGAATAAGAATATTTTCCCCTATACTTTCGTTGCAGCGTTTTTGCCCATGAAACAGTCAAATGCGTAGGGAAGTTCCCAACTTTGTATAGTAGCGACGCTAAACATTCCTATGTCTGCAGTTTGATGTGTGGTATTATTTCCATGCAGCGCTTAGGTTAAAAACTTCCATTACAGTTTAGGAAGTTTACCAGAAAAATGTTTACCGTGTAGGCACAGAATTACTAACGCCGTGTCCGAAATGGCAGATTTTGTTCACAAAATGATCACGGGACCCGATTTTGTATACAAAAAGGGTGACGTATTTGGTAATTTGGTACTTCGTATTTTGTATCTAGTAGATGTTAGCAAAAATAAAAAATATCAAAATCAAAACTTTTTTTAAATACAAATAAATCTTCATAAATTACACTATACATGTTTTAAAACGGAAGTTAGTACTGCACATTGTTTATATATTTCGCTTTTAAAGTCGTCATTGCGTAATTTATTATTTTCTTATTTAATAACCTATTCAAAGTATTCCATTGATGGTTGTAGAAATATCACGTCCATTTTAAGAATTAAATTTAGATTTAAAAATGTATTCGTTTGTAAAGTAAAAATGTGTTGCCGCGAGTGTTCAACACGTGACTGTCGACAACATCCGAATTGAAACTTACGAAATGACAAATTACAAAATCGAACGGCCTAAAAAAGTTGTTCGCGATAAAGTAAGTACTTCTGATGCCACTGCCCCTACCTGGGTATATTATTTTAACGGGCGCACTGGCTTGCATGCGCCCTCTACAGTTGGTAACGAAGGTGAGAAAGTAGTCCCATGTATTAACGCTAAATTAAAAGTGTTAGGATTTACATTAGAAAATACTGAAATAATTTAGTTTGCTTTATACATTTTTAATATTTACAAATGTATGACTTAGGAAAATTGTAAAATATTTACTTGTCTAATAAATGCAAAGGTTTATTTGACCGACGCATGAATGACGTGGCCAGGCCCATTGCAATGTTAGGTTCATATATGGCGAAAATAAACGGAATGTGGATAAAAGTAGATTTTTACCAGGGCTTTAAACAGTTCTCACTTTACCGACTGAACACCCTTTCATTGCCACTAGAGACCTGTAAAATTCGCGTTATTATTTCGCGTCAAGCTAAAATTCACAGTACTGTATACACTCAAGCCAGTCTGAGTGAACTGCACGTGATTGGGGCACACGGTTGTGGAGCGTTCATTTATTGGCGCAGAGTTACCAGGGGCGTGTCAAATAAAGAGTGATCCGATGACAAACGTATTGCAAAGGACAAATGTTTTAAATATAACATGTCAAATAATAATGCGAATTTCGCAGGTCTCTAATTATCACGTTAAGGTGTTGCAGATTAGAAATTTTTGTAACGCGCTATACTTAGTTGACGAACAACTTGTTTCGTTACCACGTCAAATGAGTTTTGCGATGTACTTTGTGCTCGGTAATAATGACATGAACCAGGCATAACGTAGGCAGTAGAGAACGCAATTGGGCGCCGAGTCTCGCACTCTACAATACCGGCAAATTACAAATTTCCTTTCTTCTACGCAGACAATCGTCTACATTGGGTATGAAAGGGTTGATTGCGACTACATAAGAGTGCTGTATCATCTTTACCTAAGTTGTTGTGTAATCGATTCTGCAACTGTACTGTATGTACTTTATCCTGTCAACAAACAAAATTATCAATCAATCAATTCAAATGAAACAATCGCTTACACCGCGAACTCCAGACGCACACGCCAATCAACGAATGGGTATGCCATTTTGTTTGTGTGGAATTACGTAATCTGCAAATCGCACGTACAGCAATATGGCTTAACATAGCAGCAACATGGTATATCCAGCGTTCTGCAGCCAAGGAGACAGAGCTTCACAACCGATACGCGTCTGGTGATCACGGATAAAACAGGTTGGCGTCAATTTGTAGCAGGAACACGCCTGTCATTACAACCATCCCGAAGACAGTAAGGAGAGAGAGAGATAGATAGATAGATAGATAGATAGAGAGAGAGAGAGAGAGAGAGAGACGGGATGGAGCAGCGGCGGAAAGAAAACAGAGGAGGTAACCGGTAGTACAATGAGAAAACTTTACCCACCGCGACCACAGAGCATATCAATGTACAGAGACAGAATAGCGTAGTGGTACATTTTATGTGGGCGTACCTAATCTGTAACTGGCTGCGCGAGGCTCTGAAAAAAGAGCCTTGCATCTGATTGGCTACTGCATGTTGAGGAACGTTCCTTATGGACTACGTCCAGGCGAGCAGGTTACCACACACTGATTGGCGAACATGCTGTAACTTTTAGCTGGCCAGTGACAGTCATTTTGCTGGAACGTAGCGCTGGGCGAGTGAGTGAATATATTTGAGAGGCTCTTAACAGCGAGGTCTTCAGAGCCGATGAGGGTGATCGATGTGAGTACGGAGCAGCGCAGGAATGAAAGAGCGGGGAAACAAGAGATCTCCGAGAAAACCCGCCGATCAGCGGCATCGTCCGGCACGATTCCCACTTGCGAAAATCCGGGAGTGACCCGGCCGGGGATTGAACCTGGTTCGCCTTGGTGGAATGCGAGCAGTCTAACCGCTCAGCCACCGCGGCCCTGTGTAGAGCTAAGTGGCTATTTCACGTCTGTATTCTTGAGTACCTTTGGGCCCCGGCAGTGTTCGTATTAGGAGAAGTCACCTTGCCAAATTTTGTAGTAGGCTAGTAGCTACAGAAGTTTATTGGTAACCCACTAAATAATTTCGCATTCACCACACAAATCATTCGCTAGGGTGGATATTAACAAAGCATTTTTGGCTACCACAAAATTTATCCAGATATATCCGTAAACTCTCCGCAAAATTACGCACACATTGATTTTCAAAAAAGGACTGTCCGTAAACTCCACGGAACCTCTCCGTTAATGCCCTAGTTAGTTTTCTGTACTTCTTGTTTAAATATTTTTTTTATATTTTTTAAATATATATTTTATATTAATTTTCATTATGTGAGTGTTCTACTGTGTATAAAAAAGATATTTAAAAATTTTCAATGTTTTATACTTAAGCAAAATTTGAACCCGAGTAAAAGAGTGGCGCGTTCACGACCCTATCCACTTACCTACATTGCCTACGTGTTGAAACTGGTATAACTTTTAAATTCCTATATTAGTCAAATAAGCAACTATTTTAGTTTCTGTTAAAGTTAGTGTATTTTAAGTGTTGCTAAGTGTTACATACACCTATTGCATCATTTAATGTTTGGAAGAACAGGCCTTAGTGACATGGATAACTTTAACTGCCGCAGAAACGATAATTTTCTGGTTACAACGGAGAAGAATGTTTCGTTTAGACACGGCATTGCTCGTGTCCGAAACCCGCAGTTCTAGGAAATACGGAGATTTTCCGTATTTCGTATTTACGTCCTAATTCCGTTTTTTTTGTCATTACGGATTGCGTTTCCGTATATTAACTGTGAATTTTTCGTAAATATACGGACAATTTTAACAGTGTGCGGGTGCCTCTTAGCGGTGTAAGCTAGTCACCGAGCCAACCGTAGATTCTCATTTCGCTTCTGTAAACTATCTCTTCCGTGGCGCGCGCGGCCTTGACTGCCGGGGAAAACGATATCAGCCGGGGCAGAGGAAAGGGGCGGTGCTGGGCGCTCGCGTGCCCCGAGGGTATTTCCACCGGCCATAAATCTCGCCGAAAACATCACGTGAATGCAGATCCAGCCTCCTAGGGAACTCTGGGAGGCCGATCCCCCTCCCCCCTCCCAACAAACCCTTCCCAAATAATAAAACAATGGCGGCGGAACGCGCCGGAAATATACGAGTTCCGCAACTTTACGACTGGCTTTCGTGATCAACCACCACTACTTCGCTTGCGGCCGTTTAAGCCCCTACTCATCCCCCTTCCCCATCCCGTAACAAATTGCAAAGAAATTTACTTTCTCCTCTTGGGGACGTCTTTCCGATAACGGTATGACGACCTCTGATGGGGGAAACCTTCGGTTGCCACGAAACGCAAAATGGGGGGGGGGGGGGGGCGTATGCGGTATTTGACTTCGCCACAGGCAGTCGGTTGAGTTATTAATAGGTAGTGGAAAATTCGCGAGCGTTATTATTGCCTTGCTTTATTACAGCTTTGTTATTGGCTAAGAGTCTCCTAGGTGTGCAAAGATATGCTGGGCATAACATAAGTGTAGGCTGTTCACGGTAAAATGAGCACTTTTGAAAGTTCTGCTTAGGATCTACTCGTATGCACTTTGTGTGTTCTTCCGCATTATGTAAAATTGCCTTTGCCATGGCCTCATCACTTTCTTCATGCGTCGGCCAAGAGAAACTGCACAATTTCTAGAAAAGTAAATATTTTTAAAATCTGCTAATTTGTACATATCGGCGCATTAAAAAAAAACAGAAAGCGACAGAAATTATTTAAGTTATCACGAATGGTTACCTAACACTTTTTATTCGACGTTAAGATATGAAACTATTTCCCCCTCTATTGTTACCAACTTTACTGAGTGCATGTCACTCATTGCGCCGTTAAAATATAAGCAGGTAGGAGCAGTGCCTTTTTTCTAATGTTGATTTCAAAAGTGCTCACTTTATCGTGAACACCTTTAATACAAGATGAAAATGTTTAAACAATGCGCAGGTGTCGAATTCTTACGATTTACACGTTAGCGCGGAAAGTAATTTATATCGGGGGAAAGACAGATCGCTACCTCCTAGTAAACCATCTATGTGTCTGGAAACATATTTCCCAAGTTCGCTGGGCCAATGAGGGTTCTCGTATTCTGTTATTTTACGTTTGTGATTTGTCCGCAAACATTTGAGCCACGTCACATTTTGCATGTTATAATAATATAGTATGTAAGATTCAAGAGGTGAGACAGCTGATTCGAGGCGCACACGCCTCGAAGACAGACGACATGCATTCCATGAATACAACAACGGGCTGGAAAAATTCGCATGTTTCACGACCCTTTTTTGTATCCACCAGCTGCTGCCCCAGTATGCGACAAAATGAGTGAGTGAGTAAAGACATTTGGGAGGTTCTTAACAGCGAGGTCTTGAGAGCCGATGATGGTGATTGAGGTGGCTATGGAGCGGCGCCGGAATGAAAGGGAGATCCCCGAGAAGACCCGCCAACCAACGGCATAGTCCGACACGATTCCCACTTACGAAAATCCAGTGACCCGGCCGGGGTTCGAGCCCAGTTCGCATGGATGGAAGGCAGGCAGGCTAACCACACAGCCATCACGGCCCCTGCGACAAATAAATATAAAAACAATATGCGTTGTGTCTTGACAGTACCATACCTTAGGTCACATCATGTGTACGTGTGATTAATCAATAAATTGGCAACACGTTTAATAGTTTTGTATAAGAATTCTGAGTTTTGCAAATAGCATGAGTACTTTGAGAACTATTTTAAGTCACGCTATCAAAATTTACAACATTTCTTAAAATAAGAACTTTTACATATTATTAATTTGAATCAGTCTGTGATTTTTGTGAAATAAATTTTGCTAAGCGTGCATTAGTATGCAATAAAACTTTCAGTCACACTTTATAAATTTTCTGTACATGTGTCAGTTAATTTTTATGTCCCAAAAACATGCTAAAATTGTGATACTGACGTGTCATAACGGAAGTACCTTTTTAAATAAATATTGCCACGCAAGTAATAAAAACCGTGTGTTTATTCCACCGCACTCGGATGTTCCAAATGAGAGTGCTTTCAAAAGTGCTCACTATACCATGAATAGCCTTTACCTGCAGGAGTCCGGCCAGCCAAGGACAGGCGTCTGGGGCCGGCGAGCGACCACGGCGACCATCCATCTTCCCCTGGAGGTCCGCCGACGGATTTGTGTGGTCCTGACAAACAAGCCCAGGTCCTCAGACGACTTTTCTCCCTCCGGATAAATGACCTTCATTTGTCCGTCAAAGATAGCCCGCCACCGCCGCCGTCTGGGACGCGGGGAGATGAATTACGCCGGTTCACGGACTACATACACTCACCATCAAGGGAACTATTCCTCACTCCGCAGAAGCTCTGACGTGCCCCGCCCCTGCAGCACCACCACGTCTCATTATCACGGTCCGCACTGTGTGTTCACCGTCGCCGGGTGTAACTGACCCATCAACACGCTATTGCTAGAGCCACGAGTAGAGCTAGTGACTTCGCGAAAAAATATGAGTACACGGTGGACTTCAATACTATAAGCATCCAATATCAATTTGTCTATTGCCATTGGTTGCTGTCTGCTTGGGAAGGCTTTTTCATATTTGACCGAGCCACTCAAAAGAGTTCGGCAACTTCGGCACGGCTCATACCTGATTCGTGTGTAGACAGTTAACACGTGTCAAAAAGTAATACAGCCAACCAAGATAGGGAAATGACTCTACAGTGTTTTAAAATATAACTTGTCTTAAAATATTTTCGCGAAATTTCACTACCCCTAGCCAAGAGTATTTCGCGAATTCTTTCGGAGGCGAGGTAGACTCCAAACACTTGTTCTTTTCTCCTACTGTTAGACGCGTCCCATTTAACCGTGAGCCAGTAACAAGAAGGAAGCAGTAGTGTGAGTGAGTGTTTAACAATCCTGTACAAACCTCACTTGATCACAGAAAACTATAAGCAAACGATACTGTCTCGAGTGTATAGAGGGCTGCCCAGCCTAGCTTGCTGCCAACTCAATCCGCGAAATACTCGGGCCTCTAGCTACTGCTTTCCTTACTGAACCAATTCAATCCCAGCGTGCACACCAGTGTAGTACATAACGCACACGAATATTATTTTTGGACAGTGTTGTACACTGTAATCATTAATGTCCAAAGATATTCCATGCCAAGAACTGATTCGTAAGCCATGCTACTGTTCCAGTTTTGACGGCTCGTACTACTATACCTAAAAATAAAGTTTATAGTCCATTGGTCGTGACAAAGAAACACGTACTTGATAAGTTTGTATACAGTACGAACAAAAATTTTTCTTATTTGCAGCAGGTGAAAGCATTAGGTCTAAAAAGTTTAATGCTAGTAGTAATGACAATCTAGATCTCTGCGTTGTTCTTGTGTTCAGATACGTACAATAATACGGATTAGGTGAGAGTTGAGGCGTCAACAAAGCGGCGGAAGAATGAATACTAAGGTTAAGGGAGCAGTATCCATTCCATTTTCGAATTTTCTTACTATTCTTCGTAATGAGAATGTATGACCAGAAATAAAAAAAAATCGAAGTTAGACATGACATGGACGATTACTTAACGATTTTTTTTTAAATTTGTAGGGTTTCAAATAAACCTGTATTATCCCATATGGGATTGAAATTATTAAATAATTTGATAATGTTTGATTACGGTTACAGATGTGACACTAATCATGTAAGAAAAATAAGTGGGATTTAGAAATAACTGTTACAACGTTCCCTATGTCATGACTAGCTTGGTTTTTAAATACTGACTCCAAAAATTACGTTAATGAGGAAATTACGTAAATCCAAGATAGCAAGGATACTTCCCCCTTAAAGCGAGACACCTTTAGGAAACCATCACATCGCTGTAGTATCCAAGACACTTCCACGTGAGAACTGAGCGGGAAATTCGATCCGGGGACCCTAGCGTGACACTCGGATGAAGTCTAAATACTGAGACAACGACAATGGCGGATACTCAATCAATTAACTTTACTTCTTAGATTTAAAAAGGCAACTAAGGGCATTAACATTCTGCTCCCCATAATCGAGTATAACCAAGGTAACGACAATAGGAGAATTTATCTGATCAACCAACACAGATATATGTTCGTTGTTATGCTTGTATTTAATCTTAACCTCACAATAGCATTCTATCATGTCAATAACTCCTTTCGTGACTAAAAAAAAAATTGTATATGTGGTTTAAACGAAGACGATAGGTTGTATACCCACTCATTAAGAGATGATGGAAAAACGCGAAAAAATGTTTGAGGCATTCTAGCCTGTAACATTTGATCATCCAAGTTTATTACTTGGCTTAGTTCTTTACAGACATATTACTAATTATTCTGGAACAAAACACACCACGGATGAACAACTGAAGAGTCAAAGAAGAGACAACCGTAATTAGTGTAGTAACTTGCTGGTAAAGCAGTTCACGATAAAGTGAGCACTTCTGAAATCAACCTTAGAAAAAAGTCGCTGCCCCTGCCTGCATATATTTTAACGGGCGCACAGAGTGACATGTGCTCAGTAAAGTTGGTAATGATGGATAGGATAGAAAGTAGTTCTATATCTCAACGTCGAATAAAAAATGTTAGGTAGCCATCTGTGATAACTTAAATTATTTCGTTCGCTTTATGTTTATTTTTAATCCACTGAAGTGTAAAAATGAGCATTTTTGAAGAATATTTACTTTTCTAAAAACTTCACAGTTATTGTTGACTGACGCATGAATAAAGTGATAAGGCCCATGGCAATGTTAATTTTACATAAGGCGGAAGAATACAAAACGTACATACAAGTAGATCTTAAGCACGGTTGTCAAAAGTGCAAATTTTACCGTGAATTGCCTATAGTGATATGATTCACCTACCTAAACTTAAACGTGGGAAACTGACCGCGGTGATGGCAATACAGATAGGTGTACAGTTTAAAAACGCTGGATTAAAGTTCCACAATAACCGACGATTGCACACGCGGAACAATACCATGTGTAGTTACAATTCAAATAGTTCTAAAATCCAGCCAAAGAAATCTTGTAAAAGACGTGCTCTCTTTCAATTCTGTTAATAATTAAACATAACCAAAATATCACTAAACGAAACAGTACTTTATTTCACCGTTTATAAGATGGCTAATTTCGATGGAGAATCACGCAATAGCAGAAAATACGAGTTTTCCGCTAACATTATTTACTCCAACTTCCTGGTTGGCTACTGGGTCCAAACTTTTATTTAATGCATGAAATAAAACATGTTTCTCCCTAATTCTTAAGGGTGATCCGAGCTCGCACATACCTGTTAAATAATGTTGTGAACTGGTACATAAAACTCCGCACTCTGATTTCTCAAGTATTCATGTCAATTCCTAAGTAGATAGTTAATCTTTTAAATTGTAAACAGGCTTTAAAAGCGCATTTTCGAGTTCTGGTACCGTGAAACAAGGACGTTTGTGGAGTGAAGCGGGGTGAAGAACCAAACAAAACAAAAAGGATGGAGTAAACACAACAAAGCAGAGAGCGTAGGAAGAGCTGAGGACATGATAAGATCTACAGCGGGCCGCAGAACGACGTAGGCAAATGACTTGGGGCCGCCTTACAAAGCGGGTTGCAGACGAACGGAAGCAAAACGAAGGCATTTCGCAAGGCAACACAACCGAGAGAAGTTGGCGGCGAGGCACGTATTTCGAACAGTATTCAGACATAATTTACACACCAGTGCCGCCATTAAGTGGCGTGTGATCGGAAGGCAGTCGACTAGACAGTGAATACGAAACTCGGTGCTCGTATGTCAAGTCGAAGGATCCACGACGCATGCGCGACGGCAGGAGAGTACATTAAAAAAAAAAAAAAGGGAGGTATAAACAAGAGACTAGCGTGGTCGTCGAAACCTGCGGATGGTAGCCCGGTTAAGTGAACACGTTTAATTCCTTCAGGCGTATATAAAAATGCAATTTTAAGCGTCGCAACGAAAACGTTTTTTTGTTTGGAACTGTACTAGAGTCCGTATAACGCTGTAATGTTATAGTCTAAACTACGAACGACGTCTCACACTACGCGATAGTCTTCACTTACTAGATACAGTTTATTGCTTCGTACAGTGTACATAATTAAATATATTTCCTCTGCAACGTCCAATATATGTACAAACCACATTGCCTGGAAAAGTTAAAATCGACATTTGAAAAGAAAATTCTAACACACTCCACGTCTTGGCATTAACACTGACACGAAAAAAGTGCGTAGTAATAATGTTGGCAACGATTTAGAAAAATTACTTCTATTAGTATTTCATTTTTAATGTACCATTTCTTTTGGCTCTTTGTCTGTTGGTCATCAGAAGGAAGTCTTAAGACAGGACAGCACCTCTGAAAAGGAGTTGCGGTTCCTTCGATGCATACGTATACCAATCCGCTGATTGGCAGGTCGAGACACTGCAAGTAGGTCTCCTGTCTGATTGGTAGAAACACCCGAATTTCGCGAAATTCCTGTTTGACTGGCCAATCAGAATCAGGAAATTTCAATACAGTACGTCTGTGATTCACTCGCGAACATCTAAGACGCCTAAAAAGCAAACCATCCAAACACGATAGTGGATCTGAGATAAGAGTGTTATGGAGTACAACTGGCTGTGAAATCTTTCGAGAAAATCTGATGTCCTACTGATTGGTTATTCCTAGGGCCGCCTGTTTTTCGCGAAAATATATCATAACTACTTGTATTTGAAAACACTGCAGCTCAGATCCACTTATGAGCTTGGATGAATAACCGTCACGCATTGCGGGTATCTGCCTGTGATTCACGGACACTAATTGTCGGAGTTACCTAATTCCGACTGGCCCAGTCAAATAATAAACTGTCTCCCGACAAAGAAACTTAACCAATGACCAAAGGAAAACAGCACGTATGCCATAGTACTTTGGAGTTTAGTCTTGGCGTAGATCTTTTCGCGATAAAAAGGTGGCCCTAGTTATTCCGTACTGAGAAAGAGACACTCGTGTTGGTTGGGCTGCCGCTTAGTAAGTAACTTATCAGACTCTGGTTGGCGAACGGCTTTGCATTATGTTGCTGGCCAGTTACGCCATTTTGCTGGCATGTGCGGCTGCACTTCGTGGTAGAACGGGTTGTTTCACTTCTAAGTATTCTGTAACCGCACATTGTTTGCATGTCACGAAGACAGATAATGCATCATTGGTACAGTGGCCATTCTCACGTGCCCTTAACCCGTTCCGTCACTCATTAATTTGTGACATCGAAGTGATATCGTGGAATATTTCTATGTCCGCTGTGCTTGTTTATAGTGTACTTTTCGCAACCAGTGAACAAATTTCTGCGTGATCAAAGACGTTACCATCTGCCATTCGTAAACAAGAGACGTGGTAAATTCCACAATTTATATTGCTTGTCGGTTCAACCTGTTTTAATAATTCACTAACAATAATAATTACTGAAGTTCGAATTCTGGTAGGCCTAAGCCAAATTTGTGTGCATTTTATAGATGTAACCTGAGGTTACTTAAATATGCAAACCGTCCCTTGACTTAATTCCAGGCATAAAAACCAGAGAGTTTGAAAGCATAATTACAATTGTGTGGGGGAGGGTAATTATTGCGTAATAACCACGGCTGTAGTACCTCCTGCCTATTGGCGAAGCGAATCCGGAGTTTCGCTTTGCCGACTTGACATCGGCCAGATTTTAACGCACACAAACACACACACGCACATATATATGTATAACGAACGAGAAGGAAAATACATTGAATACTGCTATGAGGTACAACAGGGAGGTAAAAAAAAAAAAAAAAAACACCGTATGTTTATTGTTGAGAACCTCTTAAATGCAATAAGATTATTACCTTAATATTTTATATAACTGAATGTAACTTGCGATACGTGTCCCGGCCGATTTTTTTGTAATAGCAGCAGTTGACAACATTCTTTAAAACCGTTATACTGTAATACAGATACGATGGTTTCTCAGACATTCGTAAAGGGTGAGATTGTGTCAGGCGCGATGTCATCTTATGTTCAAGGAATCTTTGTAACAATACAAACGTTTTATTATTGTGAGAACAAATGGTGCTTTTGTATGCGAACGAGGTGGTTTTTTAAACCTGCAGAAGCCAACCATTCTACAAGAATTACGTCAGTACGAGGAAATATCATCCCTCCGCCTCCCCGTGTATGTCCCGCTGGCATGAAGCGGACAGATGGCTCTGCACGGGAAACACGCGGTCGGGGGTTTGAAGCTTGTGAGGGTGGTGAAGGGGTAGTGATGGTGCAGAAGGAGCAAGGAGGGTGAGGTACGGAATGTGCGTCTGCGAGAACGTCAGTTATCTGCGCCGACAATGAGCGGCAGGCGTCCAGCCGGAACGCACCACCATCATGTTCCCCTCTCTCCAGAGGATGTGAGGGTGTGGGGTAGGCTGCAGACAGCATTCCTCGAACGTTCCAGCAAGCGGTTGGGATGAGCCTGCCTGCAGTCCAAAGTCAAGTCGTCCTATATGACACCCCGACTGCCTATGTCCTCCGCTTCCTGGCTACTGGCCCGAAATGCGAAAATATTTCTCTGCCGTTAGTGTACCCGTGTCTATTTCGGCATATACGATAAATGCAGTGATGGCTGGTGAACTGTTGCCTGGTATGTTGGTGCTTCCTCACTGCTCACAAGAACGGAGAGGTGAAAAAGCCGCTTTCACCCCGAACGCCAGTCGCACACCCCAGCAAAACGGCGCAACCGACCATCACAATGTCGGAACGTCGTTCGCTAAATTATAACCTGTGATAAATAGAGATAGGAAATTGTATTGTAATGTATAGGGCTTTTTAAAGTCCCCTGGTTTTATGCTTGAAAACTTGGCAGGAGGCGGCTTAGAGGCTAACTTAATACCTAGTGTAAATTAACACCCATGCCTTATCCGGGATTCGAGCTCAGAGCCTCCCGCACCCCAGATCGATGGCGCACCAACCGACTGCGCCACGGGAGGTCGGCTAGGGATAGGAAAATTTCGCGAGTTAAATGACCTGAAAGCTAGATTCCACAGTCCTGTGTACACTCGAGATTGAGATGTTCGTTCATTGGCTGCTGCTCCAGAGAGTATCCAGTGTTACTTCACACCTGGCAGTATGACACTCGCTACTTGTTTCCTTGCAAGTCTCCTATTGGCTCAGACGCGTCGAGGACGTGTATAATAAACTGTGATCCAATTGCAAAGATGACTTCACTCTATATGTCTTTGACGGCTATCTTGTCCCCGAAATGAATTCGTGAAATCCTACCCGTGCGATTAAAATCGAGTAAGAATGGAAGTCTCTTACCATTGGTGGCCGCCAGAATTTAAAAAATCAAACTTGTTGTCAAAAGAATTCGCAAAATTCTGGTTTATTTAGGTATTAGTAACAATTAGTATTCAACTTGTACTAGGTAACTTTGCTTGCAACTATCAGTGAGTGTAGGTATTAAACTAACCAGAAACTCCGAATGTTTAACTAAACGTTGTCAACGGAGAAACTTACTAATGAAACAAGGAAGTACGTGTGCTGATTTTATTCACACGACAATTATTTTATTTTGTTCACGTCTGCGGCATCGCAGTCACGAAAGTATTAAAACGTTTTTAATTGAAAACTCAAAACAATTTAATATTTAAAAAAAGTTTCAGTGGTACAGCAAATAAAGAATATTTGTGACGAAACAACGGCGGCAAATACAGCAACGCTAGTGTCTCCGGCATTAAATGTGACGGCAGAAGTAAACAGACATAGCCAGCGATAACAAGGCCACTGTGTTTGTATTGTGTGGTGTATGTGTTAGCTGATGTGATGGTGCGTGTGTAGTGTTAATTTCTATTATGCCCGGGCCCTTTACGCCAACGTGTAGAGTAATGCCGACAGAGAACTAGGCAAAGTACTTCCAGGTCTTCACGTCTTGTTGAAAGTGAGGAAGCGGGGTGGGGTAGTGGTAAAACACTGGACTTGCATTCTGGAGAACCCGGGTTCTATTTCCGGTCTAGCTATTCTGGTTTCCTGAAATCCCTCTAGGGGAATGCCGGGACGGTTCGTCACGGCAAACCTTGGCTCCTGATTGTTCAACCAACTAGTTAACGTCTGTCTGTTTATAACCCCGCTGCCGCATAAGAAATTTGGAGGGACGAAGACTCTAAATATAAAATATCGATGTAAAAGCACCACCAGAATCGCTTGTTTCCTGCAATTTAAATGGCCTTGCAGATGAAAGCAGGGTATGTTCTTCTGTCTTCTAATCGCATACAAGTTGTGCAGAGCACGAGAACTCATCGTGCAGGATACAGCGAAAGTTCTGCATGCTGAAAAATTTTCATGTGCGTTTTCCACTATGTATAAACCTGCCTCATTGCGCAGTAGATTGTACGACGAATCTACAAAGGCAACGATCACGATACGAAAAATTTTTAATCTCGCAGCTGCTGTATGGTTTAAAAATATGTATAGCATACTGCGATACTGGAGGTATAAATGCCTGAATTTCGCTCGGCATTTTTTAACTTGTTATCACTACTAGCGAAGTCCTTAAACTTTAGATGTGCTCGCTCTTATTTACGAGATGTATGACATCGACATTTGCAAAACCGATCTTTGCGATCTATCGCCATCGATTGTTAACAGCTACTACACGGTAACGATATATTGCACCGCCATGGAAACGGTTAGGATGATCGTAAAGTACATTGCAGCTGGTACGCACCCTCTACCCAGTACAGTACAGTACAGTATTACTGCCTCACAGCAAGCAAGAGGCCGTGCGTGTAAGAGATGAGGGAACGCTAGCTCGAGCTTGGCAAGTTTCCCCTCAACCCCAGCCAACGGAGGCTGCGATGATAGCCGTCACAAGTCCGATGGGAAGGGGAGGGAGGGAAAGCCTGCAGCTGTTTGATCAAGTCCTCCTCGCCTTCCAGAGCTCTGCGCGCGTCGCAGGGCTGCCAATCTCGTCGACGAGAACCTCCATGTTACTCTTATCGCCTCGCACAGCTCCACGTCACGCACCTACTTTCACCTACTGAATTATCGCAAAGCTGAGGTGAAACGCTATTAGCTGACACCTAAGCACGGTCAAAAGTCGACATAAATTCCATTTAAATTACTTATTTAAAGATTAAACGCTGTAATGGCGGTGTCTGGCTAGAGGTAATTTGCGTGTCCGAGGGCTAGAATCTCTTACCTTTATGAGCAGGATACTCAACTCACGTTCTGCCTTTCGTTGACTCGGCTTGTAAAACTCTCGGTGGTAACCAATTCATTTTATGGTTTTAAACACAAAAATGTGATGCATGTCCCTGTGACCTGCACTGAAAGTTCCATAGCTAAAATTACTGTCAAACACCGGTGTTAGCCCATTTTTTTTTTAATACGCAGTAAATATGAAAATATAAAACGGAAACTACCGTTCGGACGTGGAAATTTGTTTAAATGCTATTCGTAAGCAGACGATGCTCAGATATTCTGTCGCTCTGCGCTGTGTTTGGGGCGATAAACTAAAATTACAGATAAAAAAAAAAAGGAAACACGCCTAGTGTCTTGCCAAGGATTCTAACCTGGAACGTCGTGACATACTCTAAAAGCTGATAGGAAACAACTTTTATTTTATTAACAAAAGGGAACACAACTAAAAGCTGGCCCATTGAAAAGTGGGACTAGATGAATTCCAAAACACGTGGCCTAGTTATTATAAATGGGATACTGCAGCATGATAAGAGAAACACCCCTAGCAGTCATTTTCCGCAAAACAATTTGAGCACGTGGTAGACTTCGACACTTCTCGCATAAACCAGCAGTTTATTTTTGTTTGCGATTGGCGTGCACTTGACAAGTGCCAAAAAAAAAAAGTATTTCTACCAATCAAGATCGACACACGTCTCAAAATTTGGGGAATATTTTGAATTAATACGATCTATGCACTCTGATATTCTTGCGATGCTACGCAACTATTATTCCATGAAAGTATGTATTCAAAAGTATGTTTTTCTTGTCTGTGCTTGAAATTTGTGCGTTACTCGCCGTCCTCGGGTACAGTTAATTACAAAACCTGCTGCTTGTACCTGCAAATATCAAAGTATGTATTTGAATGAATAGTCCGATACACACGCGTCACGATTTAATAAAAGAATCTGCGAGGTAGTGATAGTTCGTGGTGATAGTTTGAACTCAATTTTATAAATGACTCCATTTACTTGCACAGAGCACTTAGTAATGGAGTTCGGAGAGGACTACACTCTAAGAAATTGTTCGCAAATATATCACATCAGTGAATACGTATAGTGAGAAAGAGAGGGTGGTGAACATTTTTCCCATGCATACATGGTAGCGTTCCTACATTTGCTCAGGAAAGTCAAATGCACAGGGGAGTTACCAATTAAGTATTGCAGCGGTGCTAAACATTCCTGTGTTTGCAGACTGATATATGGTAGTATTTCCATACGCTGTTGATATAGGTTAAAAACTTCCATTACAGTTTAGGAAGTTTACTACGAAAACTTTTTACAGTGTACACACGGGAGGTGCATATTTATAATTGCGACGCAGAACTCAAAATTTACTAGGGGCTACAGTGGTGTAGCGGCTAAGGCGAACCGGGTTTGATTCCCGACTGGGTCACTCTCGGGTTTTGATATGTGGGAATCGTGTCGGACCATGCCGCTGATCATTGGGTTTTCTCAGACACATCCCCCCTCCCCGCTTGCATCCCGGCGCTGCTCCATTTCTACCTCGTTTCCAACTTATAGGCTTTCACGACCTCGTTGTTAAAAAACACTCAAATCACTGCACTCCATTTTAAATGTATTTGTTTTCTGAATAAATTGTAGGCATCACTTGAGCATGACGTGAGTTGCCTCCGAACATATGAATTCCGCTATTTTTATTGTAACGCTGTAGCTTTAATCAGATAGTATAATCGGGGGCCTACTTATGTGTCTAATCTACATTGCATTACATTAAAAAACTAAATACACTTCGTGGCTAGCGATACACGTTTTACGTGTATTTATGTGTATTTCAAAACACTTTAGCTCGGATCCACTTTCGTAGTTGAACGGTCTTGACGACATGCATCTGCCCGCGAATCACAGGCGTTAACGTACCGCACGAAACTGATCCCGACTGGCGCAGTAAAAATACAAGATATGTTCTCACAAAGCCATGCAACCAGCAACCCAATCGTGGCCTACCTGTAGTACCAGGAAAAAAACGTGAATCCAAATTCTGTGTAGGCTGGACTTCACAGCCTCTACACTCGAGCAGGTCGGGATTTCGTCCTGGTTCCTTGCAGCTGTGTTACATACTCAGAACTTTGTTTAGCGTGTCAAGTTCGCGTATTTGAAATGTAGCTCGTCATAAAAACCAATTCCCACCGTATTCCTGCCCCACTAGTTGGTGGTCAGATATATGGGCATCATAGAGACGGGGCAAGTGGCTCACAGAAACAAGAACAGCAACGGGGAAGGAAGTGGCCATGACCTGGCGTAAAAATCCGCCCAAGCATTCATCTGGAGTGATATCGGAGAACCATGAAAACACAATCCTCGATGGCCGGAAAAGGAAATAGAACCTGGGTCCTCCCGAATACAAGGCTAGTGATTTGCCACTGCGCCATCTCACTCGGTTCCTGTCGTTACGTCCCCGGGATACGAACCTGGAACCTAGATCATGGACGTCGCCTGCTGAAGAAGCCTGGTGGTAAAAAGATAGACCGCAATACATCTTGTTAAAAAGAAAAAAAAATACAGTCTCGAGAAAACAGCATTATCAGGATGAAACTTCAAAACATGGTCGCTGATCTCGAGAACTGCCTCCATTACTCCCTCCTCTTCGGGAAAACAAGGCGAATGCTGCGTGGAGACATGGAGACACTTTCTCAAGTCTGCATTGCTGTTCGACAACGTCGCCGAATACGGGTGGGCGCACATAAGCGCGCACACACACGCACACACACACAGCGACATCAGGACGAGGTTCGTGTTTTCGTTTATTGGTCCATTGGGTTTACGACGCACGTCGGATGTGGGAATAAAAGGAAATATATGGCACCGTCGGGGAAATACAAAAAGAGAAAACTAGAAATAAAAACAAAACAAGACAGGACAGAGGTAGAGAGAGAGAGAGAGAGGGATAGAGGGAGAGGGAATGATGGAAGAGAGGACAGACGGAGAGGCATACACAGCGACTCCAGTTACGTCGACTTGCCGCAGGAAACATATCTCAACAGCGGCGCACACATATGCCGCAGCACGTGTCGCTTCCGGCAGTCTGGCGAGGGCACACGCGCGCACGTATCACTCACGTTTACACAAATACAGCAACTGCGCGTGCGGCTGACAATGCTCATGAGATGAGGAGGGGGGCGGGAATCAGTCACTTCGCCGGAAATAAAAGCCTGTCCTGAGAAACCGCGATTCGTCCCGGGAAACGTTGACTGCAGGAGCGTAACCAGAATGGCGGGGAGGGGGTTGGTTAGTGGTAACTCCCCCCCCCCCCCTCTTTCCAATTTGTCCCTAAGGTTGTCAGTAATAAGCAATAACACCATTTACATGCCTTTAATTGTTATGGAATATGTAATTGTAATCGCGCTAAACTAGGATGCATTTTATTACATTGTGAAGTCATATTTTTCAAAGTATTTGTCCTTAAGAGGACTATGTAGCCACGCGTCCAAGGTCAAGAAGCAAGGGAGCGATATGGGCGACACTAACACGCACGCTTAGTGCCTCATCGTTCCTACGCGCAGGGCGTGCAGTATTTCCGTCGTGGTCCTGTATTGTGCAAATTAGATAAGTAACAGTGGGGTTTTATTACACGCGATGAAAGACCACAGATTAAACTACGCCCGTATTTTTGTACTTTTCTAATGCCGCTTAAGGAAACTTCATAGGCAAACTTTAAAAATGCGATATTTGACCATTTTCACGATTTTTTCCCCTCCAAGAAGACACTTAATATGACAATAAAAAAAAAGGCGTAGATAATTGTTTTTTATCCTTTCTGGCAGAACTTCGCATTTCCAGAACTTTTATTCGCCGAGATACGCTCGTACGCGCAAACAACGATTTTACAGAAAACGTTTCAGTACATAGGACCCTTAACATGTGTGTCAGCTCTGCTAGCTGTGGTATAACCCCCGCCTCTTCTCATCAGTTAGCGTAAGACTCCCCTCCCCACCACACACACACACACACACACACACACACACACACACAACAGGGGACCGCGGTGGTGTAGTAGTCAGACTACTCGCCTCCCACCTAGGCGAACCGGGTTCGATTCCCGACGCGGTTGCTCTCGCATTTTCGCAAGTGGGAATCGTGCCGGACGATGCCGCTGGTCGGCGGGTTACATTAGGGACCTCCCGTTCCCACGACCTTGAATTGCGGCGCTGCTCCATACTCACCTCATGTAATCCTCATCGGTTCTCAACACCTCGTTAACAGCTTACCAAATCTCTCAACTCAAATCAATTCATACTCACCTCGCATCATCCTCTTCGACACACACACACAAGCACCCACACCCACACCCCTACACACATCCACCCCCACACCCACACATACAAACCCACACGCATGCGCGCACACGCACGCACATACGCACACGCGCAAACACACACACACACGCTTCTGAGAAATTTATGACTACGCCACTTATTGACTGAGTGCTAGCACAGAATACTCAATAATATACAATACATAAGCAAACTAGTGGCGCGTGACGCGAAATACGGATGCACACGTCCTCCCAGAAAAACGGCCAAGCTTGTCAGCAATTTGGCGGAACGCTGTTTGCCAATGAGCGGCCGGGAACTAATTTGCAGATTGGAAGCGCAACCAATAAGGAAACTGTCTCATCACGCAGCAGCCAAGCAGGCACCAGACCCGTTTCAAGACGGACCTCTGCATCATCAAATGTCTTCATTATCCTCCTTTATATTTGAATTCAACTAAATCACTCTGAGCCTGCTTTGCTTTTTTTGTTCGCAGTTGCCCTTTTGTATCCCTAAAGCAGTCTTTTAATTTCTCTGCTAATACAAATTGATTTCCACTTTAATTAAGTTTTTTTACGCTCATGTTTATTTTTGGTAATGTAAGATAGAAGATTTATTGTGCCATTGTATTTAAGTATTCCAGACATTCAGTCACGTTTCGCGAAATAAATCTTGAATACAAAAATTTTAAGTAATCAATCAAATTATCTCATACATTAAACATTCCTTTCATTTCAAGTTAATAAATTGCATTATTAATATTGTTATATCTACGCTTGTTTACTTGTAACATATAAGAGAAGGTATTATAGAAGTAATTCGTCAATTTTGTGTAAGCCGACCAAAAAATTAACGAATAAATAAATAAGCGATTAAGTACACTTACATCGAAGAAATTACGTAATTTTGCTCCTGTGCAATTAGCTAGTCTGAGACGCCGGCACCCATATACCACGTTCATGTCGGGGGGTTTTATTTCGTTAATGAAAAGCACATCTGATTATTACGAAAACAAAAATTGCACAAATTGAACTTTAATGTACTACGTGCACACCTGTAAACTCCCTTCGGTTATTGGTAGCAGGTTTTTAAGGATGGATTCTGTCTTAGATGACTGAACGAATCAAAATTTGTTATGAATTATAAATAGTCACGAAAACATTTCTCGAAAATCAGGTGCGCTGATAAACAAGCGAAATTTAAACGTCTTTAAATACAACTCAGGCCTCCAATTATTACGTAGTACAAAATGGAAATGCAGCTAGTAACACGATTAACTGGGCATTTTGAAACCAACCCTTGAAATATAAAAATCTCACTGGGTGGCTTTGGTGAGTACAGTACATAAAGAGAGCCAACACTTAAGTAAAGTAACATATTTATATTTCCGACATTGTCACAATGCCACGAAATATTCGTCCCTATAGGTTAAAGCGAATTTTCCCTGTAATGAAAGACCGCTGAACGGGTTTAAAGAAAAACCAAGTCGGGTTTTAAAAAAAGTAGACCACACAACCAAAAACTGAGAAACACTTGTACTGTAACAGACATTTATATTATTGTTTATAGCATACTGCAACACTTCAAACTGCAACAACCAAAAATGTAGAAGTTTCGGTCCAACAGGTAAATATCTATTTCCTCGGGTGGGGCACGCTGGCCGAGCGGTTAGACTGCTTGCCTCCCACCAAGGCGAACCGGGTTCAATCCCCGGCCCGTTCACACCAGATTTTCCCAAGTGGTAATCGTGACGGTCGATGCCGCGGAATGCATTCTCACCTCACTTCACGATGTCAGGAGCCAAGTGACGTATTCACTCACCTTACCTGTAGGCTCTACTTCGCTGTCCTCGGTATATACACTCACACTGTAGTCACGGAATAATTGGGTATGTAGAAGCCAAGCAGGCGATGGTACTGCGAACTCCAGTCGCTAACACTGACCAGCAAAATAGCGTTACCGACTGTAAACATGTCGGACATGTCGTCCGCCAATCAGCGCCTGGTCACTTACTCGCCAGCTGACAGCCCAGCCAATAGAGAATGTTTCGCAGCACACAGTAACCAATCAGGCAGGAGGCGCGCTCCAGAACCTCGCGCAGCCAATCAGAGAATGGGTACACACTTACACCAAATGAATCGCCACGCCATTTTATTTCTGTATGCTTAAGCCTTACTTTTTCTGTGCGTCGGCTATTCGTTTACTGGCTGCTAGTCCAGCAAGTAGCCCGCTTCACCTTTGACAAGGTACAACTCAATCAGGCCTTTTATCCGTGCAGGCTTGAAATTCAGGATGTAACCAACTTCGGGAGGTGATTCCTGGGATCAAAACAAACAAAACTGGTATTGCGAACATATGTTCTACACAGCATTGTTATTGTGTTACCGGCGTTTCACATTGTGGTGACACGTATGTGTTGTTCCGTTGGATCGGGCGTCATAGTCCAGTGGATTGGCCTGCCCGTTCTCCTGACTTCAATTCACTCGAGCATTAAAGGCTGTTCACGATAAAGTGAGCATTATCGAAATCAACCTTAGGAAAAAAGTCACTGGCCCTGTCTGCATATATTTTAACGGGCGGACTGAGTGACAAGCGCCTAGTAAAGTTGGCAATGATGGATGGAAAGTAATTCCATACATTAACATAGAATAAAAAGTGTTAGGTATCCGTTTGTGATAAGTTAAAATTATTTCTTTCCTTTTCGGGTTTTTTAATGTGTCGAAGAGTAAAAATGGCCAGATAATTCCGCAGTGTCACCTGACCGACACGTGAGTAAAGTGGTGAGGCCTGTGGCAATGTTAACTTTACCTATGGTGGAGGAATACGCAACGTGCATACAAGTAGATCTTAAGCACGGCTTTCAGAGCACATGAAAAGTGTGTTGCATGCTACGCCGGTTTACATCAACGACTCGGAACCGCGTATCAATAACGTCTGTGTAGATTTTCGACATGACCCAGATAAATTCGAGCGGCTTCACCAGTCCATGACGAGGCTTCGCCACGCATGCATTACTGCCCACGACGGACACTTTGAGCGTCTCTAGTGATTGGCCAATGTACGTTCTGTAATTCAATAACAACGCGTTGTAGGACATCTGTTCATAGGAACATTTTTGCTTGTTTTTACCCAGGAATAAATTCCCAAAGTCTGTTACAATAGTTTACAAACATACTGTATACATGTATGAGAGTCGTCCAGGGCGTGTCTGATAGCTGCGATCCACCTGTACAAGAAACTATAAATGCATGTACACTGGTAATAAATCTAACTTTCCTTCAGTTTATTTCGTGAAATGTTCCCATCACTCACTCCCTATCACAGCCGTTCTCGATGGCCACTGAGAGAGAGAAAGAGAGAGAGAGAGAGAGGGAGAAAGAGAGAAAAAAAGGGGGGGGGGGGGGTTACTGCGAATAGCGAAGTGTCCAACTTCCTGCTTTCCCCTCGTATTCGCTTGGAGGCATCTGCCGTTCCATGCTGCTTTTCCGAGCACGGCGTTGATTACAAGTCCCGAGCCGACTCGCCTGGATTAAGCGTCGCGTCGGCGGGAAAATACAAACGAACAGCAGCACAAGCCGTCTCTTCCCCGGAGCACTCATCTCGCACCAGTTCTCGTGCTAGGACAGCCAGATGAGTTTACAAAACTCCTACTCGCATGTACCCACCAAGGCGATCCGGGTTCAATCCCCGGCCGGGTCACTCCGGATTTTCGCATGTGGGGGATCGTGCCGGACGATGCGGTTGGTCGGCGGGTTTTCTCAAGGATCTCCCGTTTCCCCCCGCCCCTTCATTCCGACGCTGATCCATTCACACCTCAATCACCCTCATCGGCTCTCAAGACCTCGATGTTAAGGCCACGATCCTTCATTTCTACAGCTCTTGCGAGAAAAATTTTTTTGTACCCAAACGGGCGCCAATATTGTAAAATCCTCTAACAAATTTGTTACAAATTGTTGTATTATGTACTCTAATTTTTTCAACACAAAAACTGTATAATTTTAATTAATTACCAAATAAACAAATTTTTCGTTAATTATTTAATTGAATAAAAGTATACACTTTTTTTGTGTTAAAAAAATTAGGCTACATAGTAAAAACAATTTGTAACAAAATCGTTTGAGGATTTTACAATATCGGTTCCCATTTGGGTTAAAAAAAATCAATTTTCGCAAAAGTTGTAGAAATGAAGGATCGTGGCTTTACGAGCCGTCCAAATCACTTCAGTCACTCACATGTACGCACCAGTTGCGAAGGAAATAAAGTTGTCACTGTAAATTAAGACGGTCGCGTACCTGGAGCTGTTTTCGCATTTCAGGGTCAGAAGGACCGGTACGATAAAGGAGACAATGAAACTAGCATCAAGTACGCGTTCGCCGCTACGTGCAAGGCTTGAACTGGCGTGCAGTGTTTTACTCGTGTTGCGTGTACCCATAAGAATGTAAACGGTGCCCCTATCATTTTATCGATGCGAAGTCCACGGCACAGTTCGATACACGTTCCTATAGGTGGTTCACTGTAAAGTGAGCACTTTTGAGGTCCTAGTTACTTTTTTACTTTCAGCAATTTTTTATCCTTTAAACACCTTTTTAAATAAATGTTGCCACGTAAGTAATAAACACAGTGCGTATATCCACCGTACTAGGAAGTTAAAGTCTACGTCTAAAATAAAATGTATGTATTGACTATTATTCCAAATGAGAAGGCTTTCAAAAGTGCCTACTTTAACGTGAATGGCCTGCATCGTAGTTTCACTAGTGTCCGGTTAGTATGATTTAAGATACAACGGTTTCAATGAGCCGCTTTTAACAATGTCGGAGAAATCTAAAAGTATATTTATAGCTAGGGCCACTGATTTTTCGCGAATAAATCGGAGCACACAGTAGACTTCAATACTACATGTAGGCCTACGCTCTCGGCTATTGTCAAACACCCATTGGCTGCTGGTGTCGTTTCCGCATTTGACCGAGCCACTCAGGATTCCGTAACTTCGACTCTGTACCTTCGTGATTCGTGCGCAAACAGTTAACACGGACCAGAGCACGCTTCAGTCAATCAAAATAGCTGGGCGTCCCCACGGTGATTTGAACTGTATCTAGCCTAGAAATATTTTCACGAAATATCACTGTCCCTATTTATAGCAAGCGCAATGTATTGAAACTACCATTAGATCCTTGTATGAGGTGCGTTTTCTTTTCGTAGATAAAAACCTTGGGGACAAGTTAAACAGTTACATTAAAAAAGAACCCTTATTACAAACATGCAGCATCTCAGTTCAAGCGACAGGTCAGAGGCCGCCTTGAACGCAAGTAGTTTAGCAATACGCAAGGACGTCTGACTGTTGCGAAATTATTTCCGCGCAAGCAACTTCATTATCGAACGCGCAACAAAACAGCAGTTTTCCGTTATCAGCGTGTCTTTGTAAGAACGCATCTTCTTGCTTTTCTGGACTGATCAAAATCTGGTTACTAGTAAACTGAATCACGGCGCGTCCATGCCTAGCTAGACAGGATTATGTCACTGTGGTTTCCCGCTGCCTTACGCAGTACGGACCAACACAATATTCAGTCCCTCAGCCGGGCAGGAACAGACAGTTGGCCGGGACTCGAACACGCGGACATGTCTGGGTTGAGTTGAGATTATTTGATCGACGCTTAACGCCGAGGTCCGGAGCGCTGGTGAGGGTGTAATGAGGTGAGGATGGAGCAGCGGATGAATGCAAGGGCGGAGAAAACCCGACCGCCAAGGGCAAAGTGCATCAAGTTTCAAATATGTTTGGGTACGTCACGCTTGGCACACTATTCCCAATACTACTTCTCTTAGTTACCCTTTATTTTTCTAACTTCACAGACAAAAAAGTTACTACGTACAAATAATAAAAAAAAGTACAAATAAAAATAAAATACGCTCGTGTTAAGGGGAATCAGTCCCCGCCATCTTGGATTTATTCATTTTATGCCATAAGTTCCATTCAAGAATGTTTAACGAAATGTTTCACACGACAAACCGTGAAGAATAGCTTCTCAATCTTTACGAAATGATTGCGACTGCACTGCCTTTGTTAATTTCTGACAAGTGACCGCCGCCAGCAAGAAATAAGTACTTTTTGGTTGTGGATGATCACTAAATTGATACTAGTCACAGTAGTGAAGCAGAGAGATATTATAAAAAGTACAAATCAATGCTTTATACCCTGTTATGAATGTTGTGGCGAGAATGCCGTAAATCCAAGACGTCAGGCACTGGTCCCCTTTAAAGCAACATAATATTTCAAGGAATAACCAATTGCATTAAAGAATAATTACTGACGTTAGTGAATAACGCCAACAGCGCGTAGTTAGTCTGTCGAATACGGCAAAAAATGGTTATTGTATTCGGAGTATGGGAGAAAATCCACTTACAGACAGCGGAATAAATCGTACGGATAACATCGTTGCTTATACACAGCTCACAACAGTAACGATTCCATTTACGTCACACCTACAACCTCTTAAAAAATAATGGGACAAAACAAGTGTCTGTTTTGAATTAACGCATGAGGAAATGTTGTTTTGGAATTAAGTAGATTTATGTTACTCAACAAGTAGCATGCTAAACAGCTGAACCATTCAGAATAGATAAACGACGTTCAAAAGATTTTTTTTTACTGCCTCGAATACGTGAGAGTTGATGACAATTGCAACTTCACCAAACGAGAAGGTTGCTTAATTTTTTAGCCGTACTTCACAAAGCATGCTAATACCGGTGCGATCAGTGTGATTGGCTTGTTGAAGTATCGCGGTTTCGTAAGATGGGATTGAAAGGTTTGTAAAGCTCCCTTATTTCAACTTCCAAGTAAGTTCAAAATTCACTTATAGATGTAAACTAAAGAAAATTCTCATTCTAATGTTGTCTCTTCAACTCTGTAAATTACAGACTCGCCTTACTCTTCGGGCAACTTGTTTATGACCTGGCACTACCCCAGGTGAAATATCTAGGGGTATGGAAACATACTCGTGCAGAATTTCCCAGAAAACTCTGTTTTCCTCTGCAGTGATTCCCTACACAATCTCTGGATTATTATTACCACTCACTTTCCATGTGGGAAGTGCCCGCTTACTAGTACACTGAAACAAAATGCATGTACTTTATCGTCCATAAACGCTCGATACTTGCACTCAAGCGCAAAACAGTATTACCATAATCTAAATTAAGGTCACTTTTCAAGAAACGCAATTTAAATTAATTTATGTTACGTTCACAAATTAGAGGCCACGTAGCAGTCAAAGCTACTATGTTCGAATCCCGGAAAGAGACATGGATATTTATACTAATTTAGAGGTCGGTAATCCATAGGTATGTTAAGAACGAAGTGTACAATGAAAATGCGAAAATACGGTTACAGTCTTCAAAAGAAAATGCTTCAAAAATGATTAACTGCTGAAAATTAAGTTCGTATGAAATCCCTGCTATTTAACGGTATCGGAATATGCCATGCATCCGGTTTTTCGTAAGTGGAAATCGTTCCGGATGGTACCGCTGGTCGGCGGGTTTTCTCGGGGATCTCTCGTTTCCCTCGCCCTTGCATTCCGGCACTGCACCATTCTTGCCTCATTTCACCTTCATAGGCTCTCAAGACCTCGTTGTTAAGAGCCCCCCAAATGTCTCTCTCAATAGGTCATGCAGTTCGGCTCGCGAAGAATTAGGAGTTGACGGGAATGTAGTTATGATTGCAGTCTTCATCTTGTATACTACTGTCCAGTCTCGCCACTCACTCGAACATTATGCCATTATAGACTAATGACGGTAAAATGAGCACTTTTGAAAGCCCTGCTAAGATCTACTTGTATGCACGCTGTTCATTATTCCGCCTTATGTAAGATTAACATTGTCGAGGGCCTCATCACTTTATTTATGCGTCGATCAAGTGAACATGTGAAATTATTGGAAAAGTAAATATCTAACAAACCTGCTCGATCTTAAATTTCGATGCATTAAAAAATAAACAGAAAGCAAAGTAAATAATTTAAATTATCACAAATGGTTACCTAACACATTTAATTCGACGTTAAGATATGGAACTACTTCCTATCCATCGTTACCAACTTTACTGTGTGCATGTCACTCAGTGCACCTGTTAAAATATATGCAGGCAGAAGCGGTGATTTTTTTCTAAGGTTGATTTCAAAAATCTTACTTTATCGTGAACAGCTTTTAATTGCAATAACACGCCTCTATACTGTGTTCATGTGATCCATGCGGACAGTACGTATTGGCGAGTCTAGACAACTGGCAGTCAAAGGGCAAATAATTTTTCGTACTAAAGTTGACCGAGCCAGGAGGGTAACACTAGATAGGACTAACAATGTTCTAATTGAGAACTCATGAGCGTACGTAAACAACATTGGCGGAACATATCTACACACTGACATAATTTGTAAATGTATGTACAAAATACTCAGGTAATACGATTTTGAGTGCTTCTTTAAAAAATTCTAAGCTCAAACTAAACGGGAAAATTTTCACTGCCCTCCGCAAGTACTCTTACAACAAACACCTGGTGTCTTAAAGGTTTGCTCTCATTCCTTTCACAAACATTATAGAGTTGTTTTTTACTGTTCACAGTATATCGATTGTTTACATATATTTTACTAGCCTAGCGTAAGAATACACCTAACAATGTCATGTTGTAGGAATAACAGAAAAATTTCCTTTAGAAAACTGTCTACTGACGGGCAACGTAAAACATAAAACACTATAGGTCTATATTAATTTTTTCAGTGAGATGGAAATTTCTAAAGTCTCTTCGAATAACAGCCTAACATACAGCACTTCACACAATCTCTCTATGAAAATGCCCCACAATGGTGGTCATTTGTGCATTTTTCAAACGCAGTGATATAATAATAACATCCGTCGAGCGTTGAGGTAAGAATTCCTGTTGTAATAGGGTCCAACGAGGCGAGAAAATATTATATCCCGATACAGATATTGGTTTATTATCTCGTTTTTGTTATCGGAATCTTACACGAACATTATACCACACCAACAACAATTTTTGTGGAGGAAAGAAACGTATTTTTGTTGTGTAACTGCCCAAATGAACACGATGTAGTGTATTATATCACACATATAAGAGAACATACCTGGGACTCAATCAACGGTCAGGCAATAAAGAACGTCTTACCACGTCGCCCAGTGTGTTGTAGACAAGTAGGGCAATTGTAAGTAGGAATCACCACCATGTATAGTACAACGTTCATTTCTAGCAAGCCAGCAATACTAAGATGCACTGAGAGAAAATCGAACAAAATATTTGTTTCTATAGGGTCAAATATATATTTAGTTACCCTCAACATATTATATTGTTGAGCAAACAAAATTTGAAAAGCAACAAAATTACTTTTGTTCGTCTAACAAAATATATGTTTTAGTAAACAAAATTTTTGTGTTGGGCCAAAAAATAATTAGACTACTAAATATTTTGTTCAATCAACTGTATATATTTGTTTCGCTACTCATTTTACTGCCTTCGTTCGAAAATACAGCTCAATAATTTGTTTGTATTTTTGTGACGATTAGGATAGTAACCGTGTTTGTTAGTACATCTACTTTAGCTTAACAATCGTATAAACACATCAATAAAACAATGCAATAAGAAACTAATTAGTGAAACTGTAAAACTTGAAATATTTGTTTCACACGTTACCCAATATCTGCAGTATATCTATTTAGAAGCTTTCCGGCGTCATCAGTTGTCACATTAACTGAGATTACTAAGGCGTAGCGCTCGGACGCAGGTGATCTAGGTTCGAAACTCGGTTGAACTTGTAAAACTGTTTAATGTACGTGTAGTCATAAATATCTTTAGTTGCACCAACCAAATCTTACAGTTTGAGGCAATCAAATGAGAACAACAAAATAATTTGGTTTCAGCAACAAAATATTTCCCTACCCCTATACAAACAAATAATTTTGTTGCACCAAACAAATCTTGTTTGATTTAACAAAACCATTTTCTCAGTGTGACCGTTACCCTATCTGATGTACATTTCTGTGCAACAGCACTTGTTCAATTGAGTAATTTATACACTGAATGCCGCCGAGGTTAATATTACGTTGCAATGACCTTAATTAAAACAGCCAGCAGCGTATACTTACGTGCAAATGCGGACATCGTACGTAATATGAAGGCAAAATGCGTTAAACGCTGGTGAACCGTGATCGTCGTATGATGTAGGCGTACACAGCACTCAAAGTATTAACCACACTAAGAAATTATTTGTAAATTTACCATATGAGTGTATATGTACAGTGACAGAGTGCGAATAGTAATGAATTTTCCAATACAAGCATGGTAAAATTCCTATAGTTGCACCGGAAAGAATCAAATTCATAGGAAAGTACCCAACTTTTATAGTAGCGATACTAAACGTTCCCATATTTTCAACCTTAAACTTAGTACTATTACTATACACTGTATATGTTATAAAAACTTCTATTACAATTTAGGAAGTTAACCAGAAATTTTTTCGATGTGATACCAGTTCTCACCCCGTACGGAAATTATTCTCTCCACCACCCGGAACCGGGTGTTCCGAAAACAGACCAAGTCAGTTGGACGAGTTAGGTTAAGATAACCTCCCGGGGTGATAAGAGGGGGGGCGAGGGGGCGCAGACGAAACATCCCCTTCGATTATTTTTTATTCACAAGGAGAGCCCGTCGGTCTGGGAAAGGGTCAAAACGAGACAGCGAAAGACAGGGGGCAGCTCATGACCACGATCGATGTCCTCCTGACCCCTCTCTCACTCCAGCTGTTCTTCATGAATCCACAACTGTCGCCCACCCCACCCCTCACCACTGTCGCACTCGGACCGACCACCACAATTCCTGCAGATTAAAACAAGCCGCAGCTACATAGCCACCCCGTTAAACACAAAACTCCTCCCTTCACTCCGCCAGGCCCGTTTACCCTCACCCTTGCGACCGTGTTCTGGTTAATTTGAGCGAGGGTTAGCGAGGGTGAAGCGGGGTGTAGGGGTGGCCATGGGCATGCGGGAAGCCACCAGGGGTAGCGGGGGTGGATTGACACGGACCACATCAAAAATATCAAAATTGAAAAACTTTTCGGAATGGGCGACAAGGTCCGGAGACATTTATTGCCGTCGCCCTCGCAGTTCCAAAAAATTGAAACCATAACTCTTTTCGAAGCGATGGATTTATTATATTGCACCGAAAAAAAAAAAACGTGGTCCCTCGACGACACGACCCTACTCTTCCCCCTAAACGATATAAACATGCTGATATGAATTTGTTTCTCGCCCGCTGTTGGCTTTTCACTTTACACGTTTAAAAAAAACAACCAAAGTCACGCAAAAAAAAATAATTTTAATGTACCTGTTATTTCACCTCGGAACGTTACTGTTATTATTTCTGAAGTTTTCAATTCTTCCCTTTAACCTGGTACAAATCACTGATCACACAAAAAAATGGTACAATTCTGGCACAGTCTGCGCAACTGTGTACATAAACACACATATGTGTTCTATGAGGTTCAATACCTAATTCATATTCCCAGTAAATAGTTATTCTGAGTTGTACTGCTGCTCTTGGTAGGCCATTCCTAGTTCGCATCACAATAACCGACTACAAAGTCTGCAGTTTATTGGTTGCGATAACGAAACAACTGCTGTATCAGTTAAGTACACTAAAAATAAAAAAACACTCTTATGTGTAAAACTAGAAACTATAGATTAAAGTATATTTTTAAAAATAAAATTTTAAAATGCGTAGATTACTTTGGTACAGACTGGGTCGAAAAATTGTGTTTAAAATTTTGGTTACAAAAATGTTAGCGCTCTTAAAAATCTGCACACTCAAAACTGCAGAATTATGTATTAATTATTATTATTTAGACACGAAGGTATACAGAGGGGCTTAACGACTGTAGGTGCGTAGAGCGAAGGACAACCAGAACTGACCAATTCTCTTTCTTCACTGAGAAAAAGGTTTCGTTGAATTGAACCAAATTTGTTTAGCGCAAACTAATAACTTGTTTATATAAGGGCAGTAAAATATTTTGTTGTTGAAACCAAATAATTTTCTTCTTCTTTTTTGGTCGCCCCATACAAAGATTTGGTTGATGTAACTAAATATTTGTTTGGCCCTATGTAAATTAAACAGTTTCGGCTAGTATAAAAAGTGTCTGAAGCCCGACCGAGAATCGAAGCTATATCATGTGGGCCCGATAGCTACGCCTTAGCGACCACAGCCAGAGTAACTACTGATGAAGTTAGAATGTTTTTAAAAAGACAGCGTACATTTCAAATATCGGACAACATGTAAAATAAATATTTCAAGTTCTACAGCTTTACTATTTAGCTTCGTGTTGAACTTGTTTTATTTGAATGTTTTTACCATTATTAGGAATCCATATATGCAGAAACAAACAGTGTTACCATCCTAATTGTCACAAAAAATGCAAACAAACACTCGAGGCTGTGTTTAGGAAAGAATTCAAGCACTTAAGTGGCCAAATATATAATATATATAGTTGATTCAACAAAATATTAATTTGTTGACAACTTAATTTCCTTTGGCCCAACACAGAGGTTTTGTTTGTGCAAACGTTTATTTGGTTAGATGAACAGAATTAATATAGGTGATTTTCAAGTTTTGTCTACTGAAAAAAATAAAATTATATAATTTGTTGGAGCAACAACATATATTTTTGATGCTATGCATACAAATACTTTGTTGGCTGTTCTCTCTGTGTTTTCTTGATTTCTAATTTATTATTTTGTTGTTACGAGCTTAGCCATTACAGTCACAGTGTCCTATATATTGGAGACTGCACCGGAAGTGCAATACACACAGCAAAACACAATATGGCAAATCTCTCACGTGGGAGAAGACAACATTCGTTGTTGAGACTACATACACTCCACTGTCTTAACAACTGTTGCCAATAACATCAAACATTCACATATTTTTATTATTTACGACTTCTAACAGAGCATTATACTGGCATTTATAAAGTTCCAAACAAAAAATTAATTCGCCGCAAAGTCTAAAATCGCATTTGAGAATAGGAGTGGCCTTCTGTAACGTCATCTTCCTTAAAGATACTAGCTGCATCTTCCTAATAACCATTGCCATTCAACCAGATGTTAGCATATTCGTATGGTATTCTGTAAGACATCTCGTGATAAATGACACTGTTAAAACGCAATGTGTTTGAGAACATTGTCGGCTCTGTTCTGAAACCCACCACCATCTGCTTGCTGAAATATAATTTTCGACTGCCAAGTAGTGTATGCTACCACAATAATTTACTTAAATGAGTCATCAATCAGATAACTTAATTGTTTATTAATACGATTCCGCATAGAAATCTTAATATGTAGGTCTATTTTCTGGTCTCCTACCACCAATGTTTTCAGAAGGACCTAGTTAAACTACGGCATGACGAGATGACGGGTTTGAGACAGTTCGTAAAGGCACCACATTGGTTGGTATTTGTACAAAAACAGCCACGAAGCATCCAAAAGACAGCCATGGTTATGCGGTTAACTATCTCCACATACAGATAACAAAAAAAAAATTAAAATATGGCGCTTGAGCAGTTGGAAATTATACGTAGATGTGTTCTATTGAGGAGAAACATTTCTTTTAAAACGTGAAGCACTACTATTTATTGTTTCTTATTACCACACAGTCACTTCCAAAAGAAGTAGGACTTCTTTCAAGCACACTTTCACATTCTAAAAAAAAAAAAAATCTGTTTTCTCTATTTTGTAGCGTAAAACGAACACGCATTTGTGAAGACCTGGGTTTGATTTTCAATAATGCAAGACGAGTACTGAGCTCAAGTATATCGCATGTCAAAAATCACGTGACTGCAACATTTGAACTCAGAAATTAGTGCGTGAACCAAACGGCACTGTAAAAAAATTTGAGGTAACATTCCTTTACATGTAAGGGAAGCTACCTCTACATGTAAGGTAAAATTTCCTGTCAAATATGGAATAAATTTACATTACAAGTAAGCTAATATTACTATAATGTATAATAAAATTATATTAAAAAATACACGGGGTATTAGTACTGTTAAGTTTTTTTATTGCCTATATCGTCTAACGAATACTAACCAGAATTTCGACTCAAAATCCTCGACACTTGCTGGAGGGTGGGTGCGAAACACTGACTTCTATAACGATAGGCCAATGCGTTATCTATTACACCACGACGACAACATTATAGTATAAGTGAATATGAGTGTGTCAAATTATTATTTCTTCCGCCCGTCCTACCACTTAGCTATTGAGACAATGTTGAAGAGATGCATACGTCGTAAGGTAATTTTCCCATCCATTTATGCGATTTTCCACCGCTGTTTACATGCATTTTATTACTACAGAGTGCGGGTATTATACCTTACATACAAAGAGCCGTGTTGGACAGCTTGTATGACTAGACAATAAAAATTAATTGCAAGGTAAAAAAATATATATTATACAACTATCAAATAGTTACAAATCGACTAGGAGATCCACACGTTGTAAGGTAATTTTCCCATAATGTGTGGGATTTTTCACTACCGTGTACATGAATTTTACTCTCGTGTGCGGTAATTTAACCTTACACGTAAGAAAACTATGTTTCCGCACAATTTTGCGAACATTACCTTACACTTGTCACGTATTTTACCATTATTTTTTTCAGTGGGATTAATTCATTCCAGGAAAACGCAAGTGCTTTCTTAACCCTTTCACACTCACTTTAATGTACGGTTTCAGGAACATTTTTTTGATGCATGCTGTATTTAAGCCAACTAAAAACTTGTTCCGTTGTCACAACCAATGAACTCGAGGCTTCGTGTTCGGCTGTAGCAATATAAATATACCCCTTTAACTGTTGCAGCGTACCAATTATTCTCCGTAACAGTAATTTTATTGGAATATTACTCTCGTAAATATCGGAACCATTCAACATTGTTTTACCTTTCGGTACTGTTGTCCGCATCTTTCTACGAACGTATATCGAAATATTCTCAACAACAAATGACACCTGTCACCTGCAAGGCGATGTTGTTAATGAACACTGTGTTCCTGAAGTCTATAGTTAAGGGCAGCTCTTATATAATGAAAAATATATATGTATAGGTTTAATTTTATTACTTTAGTTTCAGAGCAAAAATTCTCTAGGTCTTAACATACAGACTTTACATTTTATTTCTACTGCGTGCACGAGCATTACCACGGGAGGGAGGACAATAGGCGGAGAGAGAGAGAAAGCACTTGCCTCGCTGGAAGCTGAATTTTTCTATAACCGATTTCACTGCTAGGTTCAGTGCCCTATGACCTTACCTGTGGGTAACTGATACGAAAAACTTGCCACTGCTAAGTCATTACTGGTCCATATCACTCATCACCGTATACAAAAATCGCGCCAGACGACACCGCTGGTCGGCGAGTTTTTACTGGGATCTTTCGTTTCCGCCGCCTTTGCATTCCGGCACTGCTCCGTACTCACCTCGCTTCAACCTCATCGGCCCAAATCTCCCCTCTTCACTACACTACATCGAATACAAAGGCAACAGCTTATTTGGTCGTGATAACGAAAGACGTTTAATTGCCAGTTAAAGTACGGCACGCATAAAAAAACCTGCAACCATAAATAAATGTGGGAATGGAAAGGTTAACAGCGAATCAGCTATACGGTCCGTCTGACGAGCGAGAGAACTTTTTTGACAGTTCTGCAGGCGTTCCTGTTTACAGCTGTTTCTATGGATACAGTGGTGTGTACCCTTTCCCCCTCGAAATATGGTGTTAACGTAAACACACTCAGGTGACTGTCAATCTGCCCAGTATGTCATGTAATAATGCGCCGAGCATCACAAATTATTGTAGCAGTCGAATAAAATCTCCATAAATTACACAGCGTCAGCTAACTCAGGGAGAGTGATGAGGAATCTGACGACCTAACTACAATAATTAAGTCACCAAAACTCTTTCTAAATGACTGCAAGAAATAATTATGATGGTGTCCTTATGGGTTTATCGAGCATTTAATGACTTCTCGAAAACACCCCACATTGCGTCTTCAAAGTAAGAATTGCTAATGAGACTTGCCACGAGTATGCGACACTCACATACCGAAATTAAAGAAGTAATACGTACAAGCCTGTAGGGAGCCTGTGTTCCCCCTCTACCGCAACTACTTCCTCTCCGCAGGGTTGACCCGAGTGTACCGGAAGGTTGTCTGTCCTCTCGGAGCCAACCAGGGAGGCGGATACTGTAAGTCCCGCCTACACAGAGAGCGACCCTTCCCGCGGGCACAAATTTACTTTCCAAATGAATATTACATAGTCTTCTCTGAAGAATAACTCTATACTCATTTCACGGTTACTTCACACTGCTAGAATTCTACTTCGGCCTCGTGCAAAACTAACCTTAACTAAGTCTAGAAAATTACACCTACAGGCAACGCAACAAATTCGTACGCACTCAGTGGTAAGGATATTCTGCTCGAGAACTATTTCTTACGAAGCGCTGCCAACACACAGGTTTTCTCACTGTTTTTATACATATTTATTATAAATGAAATATTATAATATACATAAATAAAATACATGTCATACCTTGTCATACAAGGCATATTTAGGAAATAACTAAACACATCATACACGGGGTGATTTTTCAAAGTTTTGATTTAAAAAATGTGAAGACACCGAGAATAGACACTAAACACCTCAATCAACACTAACCAAAATGCCATGCCTTTATAAAATAATGAATATGGCCTCGCATGTACACCTGCCATAGTCAATGGAACATGCAATGGAAAAAATTGTACACGAGACTACTTTGAGAACTGTGTGCACTCGTTCGTGAGACAGACTACATCTTGCGGCGTGGGATGCTCGTCATGAAGCCGCGAAGGTTGGAGGACGCCGCGAGCGAATGCCCCTGGTCGAGCGGCTCTACCCACGCGCAAGTCATCCGACGTCACGCCCCTGCGAGACTCGTAGTAATCATGTTACACGGGTCGCCTGCACCAGTGCTACATGTTGGGGCAGGAGGACTAAAGGGGGAGGGGGGCACAGGGTAGTTACCTGTCGTCGCGCCGCGAGTGTGGTCGCGGAGGCGTGGGGAGTCGGCCAGAGGGGACAGCAGGAATATCTGCATTGCGACGTCCCCATGGTGCCGCCGCTCCCAGCGTCTCTGTGCGTCTCAATTTGCGTCGCGTTGCCTCGTCCAACACGCATATCGGCACGCACGACCCCCTCCCCTTTACCAAACATCCCACTAGTGCAACACTGGTACACGTGGCTCACTGCCTTTCTTCCTTCTTGATCAGTACCACACGGTATTTAACGGGAATCACTAGTGAACAGTTTTAACCATCTTAGGGCCATAAGGAAGCATTGCGAAAGTCCCTTCCAAGGCTACAAAATGCAATTTCTCGCAAATCAGATCTTTAACTGTAGGATACGCATTGTAAGGCAATGGATTGAACTACGAGACGCCAATTCGCACTTTTCTAATTTCCTTAAAAGAAAATAAGAAGGGAAGCCCTAAACATGCCGATTAAAAATATAGATTTTACTATACATATTATTATAATATTTGCAGTAAAATTATAAGTGAAAAAGTAGTGCTTCCAGATAATTAGTACGAATAGGAAAAGTTCGCCAATTCATTTCGGGACAAGATAGCCGTCAAACACACATAGAGTGAAGTCACCTTTGCAATTGGATCACAGTTTATTATACATTCCCTCGACGCGTCTGCCTAATAGCAGACTTGCAAGGAAACAAGTAGCGAATTCCACATTCCCAGTTGTGAAATAACACTGGATACTCTCTGGGGCAGCAGCCAATAAACAAACATATCAATTTCGAGTGTACACAGGACTGTGGAGTCTCGAAATTTTCCTATCCATAAAAAAAAAAAATGACACCCCGAAAACATTTATTTCCTGAGATATGCGCATGCGCGCGAAAACCGATTTAACTAACGATGTTTTGCTATAGGGAGAGCCTTAAAGAACAAAGTTGAAACAGCCGCTCACAACGCTAACTCCAGCCAAACACGCAGGCAAAACTATGTCGGAACGCCATTCGCCAACCAGCGCTCGGTAACCTACGCGCCAGCCGGCAGTTCGGCCAATAAGGGAACCTTTCGCAGTTTGCCTGTGGCAAATCAGATACAAGGCATGCCCGTTCCATAGCCTCGCGCAACTAACCAGGGAATGGAGAGGCCAACATCGAAGAAGGCACAGCCCCTCCATTTCGTCTCTGCGCGCTTCCTATAGTCTATTCGCGATTTCTTTGCACTTTTTAAATCAAACCTTCGAAAAATCACCCCGCGTAAGACGTGTTTGGTTATTTCCTAAATATGCTACGTATCACACGCGTTGACATGACACTACCGTATTTTTTTAAATAGAAATTATATTTATATTTCACCTATAAATTATAAGAAATAATTTATAACTAATATTTAAAAATCAGTGAGAAAATAAGTGTTGGTAATTCCAAGTAAGAAATAGCTTTCATACAAAATATAATTACACTGAGTGCGCACGATTGTGTGGCACGTTGTCCTTTGAATTAATTTACTAGACTCGGTTAGGCTTTGTTTGCATGAGGCAGAGGAATAACCTGGAAGTGGAACTTTAGCAGGGCTTGAGAAAAGTCGGAAGTAACCATGAATGAACTACACTCGGCTTCAGCACGGCGCGGCGTCTCCCTCGTGTCACGAGTCGGGGGGGGGGGGGTTACTGTCTCACACGCACTCTCTTTATCTGTGGTCTTACGAAGAAAGCCGGCTTCGTGTCGAGCCCATAGACTAAAGATAAAGTAGACCACGTGTTCGTATTCTGCGCATGTACCCAACATTGACCTACCCCAATCATACACAACTGTCAAAGTCACATGGTCAACAGTGATGAACGTGTTTATTTACATCTTAATTTTTAAATGACAATCACTATTTTATTACCAAAATACTTGTACCAGTTTGAATGTAGTCAAAAAAGCATTACAAATTGATTACAGTACGTATAAAAACATCTCAAAAGCACTTGTTTACAAAACAGTATTCTAACCTCAAACCCAATCCACGCCATTTCTGCTAGACGTGTAGGCAGAAAAGCAGTTCAGTGTTGGGACATGGAGATTGGTCTACCTCATCTTTAGTCTATTGTCGTGCACCGTGGCGAAGCTGATTCATACGTCGGGCCGCAATACGAGGGGCCACGAGTTCGATTTCCGAGTGTGACACGGGTGCAAATTTGTATTCCTCTAAATCAGGATCGTGAATATTAGTAAATCAACTTGACCGGAAACTGCCAAATAATAAGCAAATAAAACAATTTTTAAACATTTATTCGGAATGTCATTTTTAAAAATTATCAGTGCAGTTGACTGTAAAGCAAGTCTACTGAAGTGGAAAGAAATATGGGTTCGTATGGGCATATGCACCATTTTTTATTTTAAAAATTAGTTTAGTATCAGTACGCAAAGGGTTTTCTTTAAAAAAAAATAGATATCAGACTTTCGGGATAGCGCACGGGCCTAATTAAGCAATAATTAGCAATAAGCGAACAGGGCTTCTCCCTGTAAGTTCTGAGAAACTGGTGCTAGTGTTATTGGCATGGCAGACAAACGGAAAAGCACATTACCAATCCGAAAACAAATTACTAACGAACATCCTGTTTCCAGCGCTAAAAATTGGGCGAACATTGCTCGGTGTATTGTTTTGTCTAAATGAAACAATTTGCTATACTCAAAGTGCGAGCACTGTTAACATACGATTTTATACGGTAGTAAATATAGGCACTAGCAAAGTAACCCTATTCAGAAAAGTGCAAAGTCAAGTTTAATCTTAACATTCTGTTAGTAAGGAAGAAACTCTATTTATATAATTTTAGTTATGGTAAATAATTAAAAAAAACTCAAATGTTATACTGGTCATATCTGGCAGCTCTTCGTTGTCTTTTTCAAGGTCAGTCCCTGGACACAAAACAAGAAAGTGGGTATAGGACAGGAGAGAAGGAAGAGGGCCCAAAACACATATGCGCACTGAGACTCAACATTTCTGTCATCAACACCTATCATAACAGGAAAGCAGGTTTCATGAAAAGCATGAATTTACGTTCACGATTTTAAAATTGGCAAATAATAAAGATCTGCCAACTGTATCCTGTTGTGCGCTAGTGCGTGGACTCACATTTAAAAGCTCACAGAGTCAGTCCCAGATGTATGTACTAGGAATAGTTTTCCCGCATGGCTCTCGCTTCCAATTCGATAAAATTTCCTGGAGTTGGCGATTTTGCGTGGAAAAATAAATAAATAAACTGAAGCTTATATACTGTTTTAATACTATATGTACCCCATTGCTGGTTTTATATCTTTACTTGCCGCTCCCCGGCCGGATTCTCGCAAGTGGGAATCGTGCCGGATGATGCCGCTGGTCGACGGGTTTTCTCGGGGAACTCCCGTTTCTCCCGCCCTTTCATTCCGGCGCTGCTCCATTCTCAAATCGCTTCACCCTTATCGGCTCTCAAGACCTCGCTGTTAAGAGCTGTCCAAACTTCTTCACTCTAATTGCCGCTGCTTGCATGACACGCCATTTCCGCATTTAATCGGGTCACTCACAATGCAGTAAGTTCGGTACTGAGCTTTTGCAATTCGCTCTGCGTGGAGTTATCACCCGCCAACACATAACTCAAATAATCAAGAAAGCTACACAACCCTACAGTACTTCGAAATAAATCACAACTCGAAATATTTCAATCCATTTTGAGGACTATGACCAGGTGCAGCTATAGCAACATCGCAAAGCTTGACCTTCAAAGTATGTAGTTTTATTGCTTCACCAGTTATTGCCAGGATCTTATAAAACATTTAAAAACATCGACAACATTTTTGTGACTGTAAACACTAGTTTTGTGTAATTGAGTTGAGAGGCGTTGGTCTTAATAACCAGGTCTTCGTCGCCGGCGAGGGTGAAATGAGTTGAAGACGGAGCAATGGCGGAATGCTAGGAGTAAGAACATGGAGTATCTTGAGAAAACCCACAGGCCAGCAGCAACGTCAGCCACGTTTCTAACACGCCAAAAACCAGGTGATCCCGGGTTGCACAGTACGTTAAACGCCACCGGATAGAGTGGATCAATAAGACTATGTTAAATAGGTGTACACAGACCAACATAATTTAGTGTTCCTCTAGTTGTAGGCATTAGCCCATCGCGTTCAATTTGTCTTCAATACCTGTGAATATATATACATATTAAAAAAGCCAGTAACATTATTAAACATCTGCGCTCCCCATTCCTAGTTCGTTATTCACTTTACGCGATTAAATTGGCACTTTTGACACCCTTGCACATTTCGTATCCTTCCGCAAGTGTAACGATGAAATTGTTAGGGCCGTAAATGTGTTACTAATTAGCTAATTCTTAACCTTATGTACATAAACTAAACATAGATCTTATCAGATAAATTAAGTGTCCACGTATTAAAACGTAGCACTTCAAAACCTCGCTACCAATTGGAGGATCGCAGACAAAATGCCCGTTTACGCAGTTTATGAAGAGGATTTTTTTTTCTCCAAAGTTTGACTTCAGAATTAATGCACCGCGAAACGAGTGGTTACATACGCTTTTTAAATGAGCAAGAATTTTTTCTCATTATTTCATCACATTTCATGCGTACACGCGTGCGTAAAAGTCAAGCAAGAGATTCTTGAATGCCGTATACTGGCTCGCAGCAATGCTAACGTAAAGAACTACAAACATTTAAATGAAAAATGCAATAAACGCTAGTAGACACAAATGACGAGCACCCAGCCATTTTATCATTTCCGTTGTTCTACTGGCAGCAAAAATGATCGCACGGATGCGCGGGCAGGGAGGACTGGAAATGGTTAGCAACAATAAGTAAGTCAAGAAAATTAAATGAAAAACAAAATACTCCACTCCTGACCCGGCATTACGTTTAAATGTCACTGCCGCAGGTATATAGGTCAACGAGCTTCTATTAAGTACACTCTCCAAGCGCGTGCGAACAAAAAAATACTGGAGGGAAAAACGGGGAGGAAAAACCAATACGAATGCTTTTCCCGACGCTGCATCCTTTAGCACGGAGGCATGGACGAGGAGTCTGCATCTGCTTCCTCACAGATTTCCTCATCTATCGGATTTCCCTACCCCTCCTTCCCACTCTGCCATTCCTCTCGCATGCAGTACCATCCATCCAACCCGTCCGAAGAATTAGGTACGACGGGACATGGCAGGAAAAGAGAGAAATATAGAAACGGGCAACCAGGGAGGAGGGTAGGTGCGGCGTTGAATGGAGGGACGGAAATCATAATAAAAAAAAATCCCTGGCTACGAAAGCAAACGAAAAGTGGGGCGCGCTCGAAATTCGGAAACCGATAACCAATAACTTGTATTCCATAAATGGGTTTCAGTGGTTCTGCGGGCGGGAAGAAGACGAAAGGAACACCATGAAAAAGGGAGAGGGGGGGCAGGCGGGGAGGAGGTTGCCTCGATAGAAGAATCTGGGCGAGGAGAGATTTCTCGAACCCACGACTGGCAAGGGCGTAAATTAGCGAGCACGGTCTCTCCACAAAACAGTCATTAGTTGCGTTTGCAATGTTTTTTACAGTTGGCTTTACCGTTGTGTGCCCGACTCACATTTTCGGGATATCGTGATTTCCGTCCCGGAAACTTGCACTGGGGATGGAATTTCCCACGTGATTTTCAATCGTACTCCAAGAAAATACTGGAATTTTCCTTACTATTAGCGACTAGAAAATTTCGCGAAATCAATTTAAGGCAGGCTAGACTTCAAACACATGTACATGTTAATTTTTTTTGCAGTTGAATAACAGTTTATTAGACACTCCCAGGTAAACTCATAGACTAACGATGACGTAGACCGCCTATTCGTCTTCTGCGCATGTACCCAAAATTGGCCTACCCCAATCGTCAAAGACACATGGTCAACAGTGATGAACGTGTTTGTCTATATATTAAGTTTTAAATGACAAGCACTATTATATTAATACAATACTTTAACCCGTTCTAATTTAATCAAATTTTATTACAAATTGGTTAGAGGAAGTATACATTCATCTCAAAGCATTTGTTTACAAATAAGTTTTCTAACCTAAAATCCTAACCACGCCATTTTCGCTAAACGTGTAGGCAGAAAAGCAGTTCAGTGATGGGACACGGAGATTGGTTGTGCACAGCCAGCGAGATCGGTCTACCTCAGCTTTAGTCTATGGATGAAACTCTTGAGCCAATAATATAACTGCATGAGAACAAGTACCGTATCCCGTGACACTCGAATTGATTTGCAACTAGCATTTGAAACTGTGGAGTCGACCAGAGAACACGCTTGTTCTTCCCTGCCAGCATGGAGAATATACGAGGTGCCATACGGTAGGGACGGAGCAGCGCTGGAATGAAGGCGAGAAGGAGCCGAGTGTACCACGAGAAAACTCCCACAGCACGTAAAATTTCCGGCGTGACACGGAATCAAACACGTGATCCTGAGCGGCGGAATGCGACTTTGGGGTATAGGCTGTTCACGGTAAAGTGAGCACTTTTTAAGGCCCTCCCAGCAGGCATTAACCAAAAATAAATATAGGCCTATCGTATTGCAGCCTCAGGCATTGGATTCTAAGTGTGGGGAAAGGCATACACTGTTTATTGATAACATTGCAATGTTTATATTAAAAAGTACTCACTTTACTGTGAACAGTCTATATAAGTTAGGTTATTCTTTTGACTTTATGACAAAGGGTGAGCCAATGAGAAAAAACACTGTTATCTCAGTGCGATCCCACCTCTAATTAAACCTCGACGATACTCGCACCGTAAAGGCTTTGCAAAGAAAGTAACTAAAATGAAGTTTGTGCTCTTGAATTATAGATCCAGAGTTTTACTACAGTATTAGAACAAGTGCCAGGGGAAAAATAGGAGGAGGAGGAGACTTCATACACAGAGCACCCAAGGGAGACGCTGCGGTAAATTAAGCGGAACATGCATTACGCGGTCCTACTTCCTGTGCGTCGAACAGCATAAAAACATTTTTTAAATTCTCGTGTGACTTTTTTTTTTTACGGTCCATAGCAGCCGAAGCAATCGAAAGTTGCCCGGCTAAAGTTGCTGCGACAACTGCAAACGAGAGGGGGCTCCCAGTCAGCGACGCCCTCGCGTCCATATTTCATGTGGAATTAACGCTTCGACGTGGCAGTGGTTGGAGGGGTGAGGGGTGGAGGTTTTTTTTTTTTTGCCCTGACGAGAAAATATTAAACACGCCCCAGTCGTTCTTCCGGGCCCAGCAATTTTAAAAGCTAGGGCCGCAAAAATTTCTTGCCACATTAACCAGCGAGGTGCGGGATAAGGTAGGGGGGGGGGGGTCAGAGGGAGAGTGACCTCGGATTACGTCCAACCCCAGGCCACCCCTAACCAATCCCCACAGCCTACAACAGGCGTCAGGCGCCTGCACCTTATGCCCCTGACGTTTAATCGCCCCCCTGCTAATTACAAAATTGCGGGCGGATAACCCCCCCCCCTCTCTCATCATTCTACGTTTTTTACGCCCCCAACGCACGTCACAACACCGACTTCACCCCTTCCGCCCCCTCCCCCCACTCCCCAGCAATCCACTTCACCTCATTCTGCTAAGATTAATTGCCCCACACTTTTTTTCCGCTCGAAAATGCGGTGGAGCCACTAACGGGGAGTGGTAGAGGGAGAGAGGGTGAACGTGATTTCTCCAGGCGTAAAACAGGAATGCTCCGCGACCGTAAACTTGTATTTTTCCCGTCGTGTATAAACACCGCCGGTTTATGTTGTTACACTAATAAGGCAGCCGCTTGAACGGGAAACGAACTGGACTTGCACATAAAGGCGGCACACACGTTCAAGGCTTACACACAGGGCTAGAGTACACGGCCGTTCGCAACATCAGCTGGCGACTGAACCAAATGTCTATTAAGCTTATTTGGGAAGGACTACAAGTCAAGCTTTCCCGTTTCCAAAACGTGCGTTGAAAAAGCGGTAAACATATATATATATATATATATATATATATATATATATATATATAAAGCAATACTGGCACACTGATACGGCAGAAAATTTGGAACACGGAAAAAAAAAGAGAGAGAGTGAGTGAAAGAGGGAAAAATTGAACCCATCAGAAATAAGTTTTCAACAGTGGAATGCACGTTACGAGAGCACATCTGAAGTGACGCTATATGTTAAAAGCTGCAAGTTATAACTTTCCTACAGCCTACTCAGGTAGGAGTAGAGTGGGCGGGTTTCCTTACAATGCTGCAACCAAGAATACGTCAATACAGTAAGTGCAGAAATTACCCTAGTTGTGAGACAACTATTAATTAAACTCTATAGTGAGAAAAAACGTAATACTTTATTACACAAATAAAAATTCCGCGAAAATATAATTATTTTAAGGATGTGCTTATAATTAATATATTTTTTTTCCTGAGCACGACTTAAGTGTGTTATTTTTGTATGCTTTAAAAAGTACATTTAAAAAAAGACCCTTTGCCAAGCAAAGCAATCATAACCACTAGTATACTTTCCTTCTATGAAAGAAAATATTTGAAACAACTGTAATGTACTTAAGTACATTTATAAAGAAAGCAAGAAGTTCTTTAGTACATTTCAAATCACTAGGACCGTGCAAAATATGCGTTATTATGTAGCTTCAGACTAAACTTCGAGATTCTGCATGCTCGTTTGACTTTTCCATTCGCTAAGAGTTTCTGTGATATGTCCCAAAGTCGCTTCGGCTATTAAAAGTAAATGATTAACGGTTGAGAAACTAAGGGAATAGATAAGTGCGCTCAAGTATATGCTAGGGCAGTAAAGCCTAGCATGTTACTAAATTATAACGCGTGTTAATATCTATTCTGTACTCAATTATTTTCCAGTTAAGGTAGGTAGGTAGTTGAGCTTAACGTATCGTTAACAACGAGGTCATTACAGACGACTTTTCCAGTTAACTCATCACTACAGGGCGTTTTTTAAGTTAGCCTTTCCATGTGGGCCAACCCGCAACGTACCTGACAATACACAGTAGCTAAACTATAGCATACGAAAAAAGTTGGTCTACATAACAGCAATCTTACTACTCAAGTAGACCAATAGAGCCAAAGGTAATGCAAAAGTGAATACACGCGACACACTTCTAGCTTGTCTTAACTAACTGTTGGTAAATCTGTAACGCACAGAGTTTTAGGCCTTACGTGGTCATCTAACGATTGCTGTCCCAGTGAGTAGGCCTGGTTAGTTCCACAGCAGACCATAAAAAGCGGTATTCAGTCCACGTCTTCTTGCAGGTCTGTTATTGACTCTCACGAGGGGGAATAAGAAAAGTGCTCCAATACCAAAATTCAACTTAACTGCACAAGAGTTTAAAGTCTGCTTTGACTTTTGACTTGAAATCAATTTACGGAATTTCTGGGTATGTAAACATGAGATCTGTATGTAGCCCTTGTCACAGCACTTGCGTAACGGATACCTCGACGTTCGCTACTGAGTGACGGTACACTCTTAAGACATTTTTCGCAAATTTACCACGTCACTGTATGTGCTTACTGAGAAAGAAAGAACTATGCAAATTTTCACATACATCTGTGGTAGCTTTTGTACATTTGTTCAGGATAACGACGAATGCGTAGTTTCATTCCTCGACTGTGTATAGCATTTCTATATTTCCAGCCTGATAAATGGGGAATTACCCACATTATGCAAAGTATAAGAACATTAATAGAAAAAAAATTACACTATAGTCAGTTAATGGTTGCATCAAACTTTTCTGAAGTCCTGATTAAGTTCTGTTTTGAGGCTATATCTAAGCCTCGTGCAAACAAAGCTTGGCCAAGTCTATAAAATTACACTGACGTGACAGCCCACCGCATTCTGCACACTCAATTCAATATCTTCTATGAGAACTATTTATCACTGGGAGTTACCAACAATCCTATTTTCTTCCTGTCTGTCTCCAGAGAGGATGGCGTGGTGAGGGTTCAAGGGTGGAGGCAGAAGAATTTTAACTTTTGACATTTTTAAATTATAACGTAACCTTTTCTTTTTTAATTTTAGCAAAATATTTGCAAGCCTCTGTTTTAAAATTTAACTTGTTTTTAAATGCTATAACGCAAAAAATTTTATGTTTCGACTATTTCCTAAATTTATTTTAAATTCGAGTAACAGATCAGTTATGGCCTTCGGCTGGGTACTGGTGCCATTTTAATATGTTCTCTTCTGTTCTGATTTATAACTGTTAATTATCAATTAAATATTATAATTTATGAATAAAATATAAGTAAAAGTTATATTAAACAAAAAATAAAAAAGTTTTTATTAAATGGTAGTATAGAAAGCTTCTGATACATGATATATATATATATATATATATATATATATATATATATATATATATATATATATATATATATATAGGAAAAAACGAAACACGACATACATGGGGTGATTTTTCGAAAGTTTAAATCAGAAAGTGTTAGGATACCGCAGATAGACTACAGCTAACGACTCCGCGGTAGTTTCTGGTTCCTGCTGTGTGCACGCAGAGTACACTCTAAATAAAAATCGTAATTTTTACTGAGAAATTCATTGTAACAGTACAAAGATTTTTCTAGTAAAACCACTCGTTTGTAAAACTACAAGGTCCTCGTTTGTAATAGACCTGAGGAAATGTTTGTACTATACTGACCCGTTTCCACGAGCTTCAGCAAAATGGCGAACACTCAACAACGTAAAACCGTATATAGCTGTTTGTGAAAAAAACTATTTGTGACGTAAAGTGTAGCTGCGTACAAACAAAAATGTATTGCAAGTTTGAATTACGTAAAACACTTAAAACAACACACATAATCATAGTAATACGACAGTTTTAATAAAACGTTACCATATTATTACATACTTGTTAGTGTTTCCTAGCTACGCATAACTCTTAATATATGTACCTATTCTTCTTAACCGTAAAACTTCAATATTATTTAGTATGCACTTGCATCTATATTTACAGTAAAATTAAGCATAATGTCTTAAGTTAAGTTGATCTTGTGGTTAAAGGTGTGGGTTAGTAATGCAAGGGGCGTGGGTTCTAATCCCCCCTGCTGGCGATGTATATTTTTTTAGTTGTTCTCTGTTATTAATTCACGGCTATCATTTGTAATATTACAAAGATGTGTCTTACGAAGGATATTCCTGTAAAAGTACAAATAACATTTTTAGAGTGTATAAATAAATTCGTGTGGTGGATGGACCCAGGGCGAGGCAACACCCTCCGAGTGAAGGGCTTTCCGGCCGGGACCAGAAGGTGCCCGTCATACCTGAACGTGACATGAAGTGAGACCCTAGGACGGAGCGACGCTGGAATGTAAGGGCGGGGGGAGCGCGAGTGCCCCGAGAAGGCCTGCTGGCACGATTCCCATATGCGAGGATCCGAGAGCGGGCCCACCGGGGATCGAGCCCGGATCGCCTTGGTGGGAGGCGAGTGCACTAGCCACTGCGCCACCGCTGCCTCTCCACGCAGAGTGCAGAGCGGCAAACAAGCGCCGGACACCCAGCTACAGCTACAGCTGCAGCTCCTTCGAGAGAGTAGGGACGAACTAGGAGACCTGCAGGTATTCAGCCAGCGGCGGTCGAACCAGCAGCCGACCGCCGTCGCTTCCGCTGAGCGCGGCGAAATTAAAAGAGGCTGCGAGGCGGGCGGGATTAATCCTACCCTTCCGACACCCCCTCCCAGTCCTCGCACGCGAGCACCAACAGTTCGGCGATTGTGTGCGTATGTGCGTGTGCATGCGGGGGCGCGAGAGGGAAGACCCCCCTCCCCCCTGACATGAGGGAGGTGGCAATTTATCTCTTGTCGGACGCCGGTGGCTGGCCGCGGTAACAACCCCTGGCGCTACCACTCCCGCGAGCAATACAGGCTCACGTACAGGGCCGACCCGCTCCGAGCCCCGGGAGTGACGTCACAGCCGGGGCGTAACACCACACTTCCACAACGACGCCTGTCCATGCCCGAATTATCAACACAAAGCTCCAAAGACATTTCCTGATAAAATAAGCACTTTTGAAATCAACCTTAGAAAAAGTCACTGCCCATGTCTACATTCTAACGAGCGGCGCACTGAGTGACATGCGCACAGTAAAGTTGGTAACCATGGATGGAAAGTAGATCCATATATCAACGCCGAATAAAAAGAGTTAGGTGACCATTTGCGATAACTTAACTTATTTCTTTTGCTTTCTGTTTTTTTCTTGTGAATCGAAGTGTAAAAATGACTGTTTGTAAAATATTTAATTTTCTTATAATTTCACACTTTCACTGGACCGACGCATGTATAAAGTGACGAGGCCCTTGCCAATGTTAATTTTACATTTTGCGGAAGAATACGCAACGTGCATACAAGTATATCTTAAGTAGGGCTTTCACAAATGCTATTTATATAAAATCTAACACTTTCAAGTTTTGAACGTATTTACTGGCCGCCATGAAAAGCAAGAAGTGAATATTTTATATACATCACCACAAGAGCACCATTTCTACTGGTTCGTGCATTTCCACGTGCCAGCGTCCTATTGGTCCGCACTAAACCTCCAAGGCTTGCCATACTTACATGTCTCATTATTGGCTAGCTGTCAAACAATCAGTAGGCGAGCTGACTGTGTCACAATCACAGACACTTATCATGTGTTATACGATGCAGACTACAGACATTCATATTCATTCCGTAAAAAAAAAATCGCGAAAATTACAACTGACGTTTCGCAGTGCTCATACCGTACAACACTAGCGAAGCAGTGGAAGCATGTACGTATGAGTATTGTCTTCAAGGCTATAAAAACCTTCATCACGACAGTTTCTCGAGCTACACTCGCACAACGTCCTCAATATTTTGAGTTTGGAAAGCATTCTAACACAAATTGTATCAGTTATAACAACTACTATGTACCACTGCAATGCATCATAGTGTTGTTTACACGCTTTTATTATTGTAAAAACTTTTCTGGCAATACGATATCAGGAAACCATCACTGGACAACACACAGCCACAAAAACGTAGCGACTCGCATTTGCCACGATGAAACACAATGAAAGGTGATTGATAACTTTATCGTTAAGGCCGTTGGTGCATGAAAGCAGTATATTTATATAATTTTGTCATAACTCCTTTCACAGCGGATTTTTCAAAATTTTTGAAAGAATTTATGCTTACTTATCTGCAATCAGTGCTCCGAGAATAATGGCGGCAGTGAATATCTAACAATAAAAAGGTGCTAAAAGTTGTTATTTACGTCTTGACGAGCCAAAATTCACTGTGAAATGAGTTATGAGACAAATTATTTAAATATACTAATTTCATGCACCAATGGCCTTATAGGCTGTTCACGATGAAGTGAGCACTTTAAAAAAAGTCAATGTTACTCCCTGCATATATTTTAACGGGCGCCCTGAGTGAAATGCGCCCAGTAAAGTTGGTAATGATGGATGGTAAAGTAGTTTCGTACCGTAACGACGAATAAAAAGTGTTAGGTAACCACTTCTGATAACTTATATTATTTATTTCGTTTTTTTTTTTTTAATACATCGAAGTGTAAAAATTAGCAGATTTGTAAAATATTTACTTTTCTAACAATTTCACAGTTTCACTTTACCAACGTATGAATAACGTGATGAGCCCGGTGAAAATGTTGATCTTACATAAGGCGGAAGAATAAACAGCGTGATGCAAGTAAATCTTAAGCAGGGCTTTCAAAATTGTTCATTTTAGCGTGAACGGCCTATACCTCCCTGTATGCTGGCGTCCTGCGAATCTAAACAGCGTTGAGAAAGACTATTCTGCGCATGCAGTCCGTTCCCCCGCTCCGCGCGGCATATCCGGCATTCAATACTCCCGACTTACGGCCAGTCTAGGCGGGCGTTTAGTTTCCGGTCGGGAAAACACGAATACCGAAAGGAAAGCTCAGTTGCTGGTGTTCAGCGTCATACAAATATGCGGCGAAAATTAACACGCGTCATGCACTTTAAACACATGGTTATATATACATACATGTAGTATTACGGACTGAGCTGGCACCGGCCGCCAGCTCACGTCAAGGGTGCCGGACACAGAACGCGGGTTTCCAGCGCCAGCGGTACCTGCGCGATCCTGCTCCGACCAGCGCCAGCCAGCGTTTGAAATGTTCCCCATGTTTGCAAATGGAGGCAGGCACAAAGGAAGCTGGTAGGGCAGCCAGGTGGCGCCGGTCGTGCTGGTGCCTGCGCCACATTCTTTCCCCTCTGGTTGACGCACGTAGACTTGTTTAGTGCTCCAGTCGTGCGTATTCGATTTTGCATATTATGGGAAGTGAAGTGAACTGTGAAGCTCTTCATTTCGGAGGTGTACAAACGAGGAGCAATATAGGACACAAGAAACCCATCCCACGCCAACAGGAAGGTCATGGAAAATTGGGGGCAAAGATAAGTACAACAATGAATACTGAGAGTGAGTGAAAATCTTCCCCCCCCCCCTTTTTTTTTTCAACCCCTTCAACTGGAAGACAAAACAAGGTGCCACCATCGCTCTGCTTGCCGTAACCACCAACATCAATTACAACAAACTTGTAGTTAGCGTCTACAACTCCTTGAAGAACCACAGAAAAATAATGTTTGTAGTTGAAATACATGGATCCGGAGTTTACACGGCACTTAACTCGAATGCGTTTTCCGTCGATGCAACCTATAACATTCGGTGCGTTCCGTACTTGTTTAAAGTCAGTGGCAATATTCTCAAATGCCTGTTTTGTTGGCACTGGCATGTGCTCAGCGTGTAGCTCATCCCAAAGGACATATATTGTTTCATGTACTATTATTTCTATGGTTGTTTCCCGCATCCTAAATGTAAAGGCCAGAGCCCTAAATGTTGATCCAGTAGCAAGATACCTGTTAAGAAAGAAACAAAATACTATGTAACATGTGTAATATCTGTCAATACACTATGTAGTACTCTTTGTAAACATTAATTAATCCATATAATTGTCCACAGTCCAAGAAAAACTAGTACACACTACTAACAGCACATTACATAACAGCTCCAGTATCCAACCATGCGCTCTGAGTTACAGCTGTGTTCACACGATATAATTCTACTGGTGTTACGCCAGGTTGGTTTCTTATATTTTCAGACATAATCATGAAGAAGAAATGGAAATATCTAAGTTACCAGTTTGGATTAGAATGTGGAAAGATGCAGAAAGTGAGGACGAGAATGGGAGGTGGGGTAATTAGTTGGGTGTGCCAGTTGCACCAGTTCTTCACTAAACGGTCATCAGTTTTCGCCAAAATATAATCGAAAGTTTCAATCGTCATACGGGTGTACTGACAGAACCGCTGAGGATCGTTCCTGAGTTCACCAAACAGATGATGGTATTCGCTATACCTATGCCTTCCTCGATCGATCTCGTGGATTCCCGTACGTTTCATTGGTATTCTATTACATGCATTATCAAGAAGTAGAAACTCTTCATTAGACGAGCTAGACATGTTTATCACATGACATCCAACGGCAAACTGAAATAAAAGCGAGAGGCGCTGGTTGAGCAGGCTGCTTGTCCTCTATGCGGCACTACCTGCCTCACCAGCGCCAACATACCCGCGCCTTAAAGCGACATTCAGGCTGGTAACAACAAGCGCAGGAAATCGGCGTTCTGTGTGCGGCACCCCTTATGCGCGACACGGGGGAACCCCCCTCGTTCCTCCCCAAACCCAGACAGACGCGCTCGCAGCCTCGCTGCCCCCATCTCCCCTCCTAGGGAAGCCAAGGAGTTATTGACAGCGGCGAGACCTGGCTGACGGCACAGCACCTCCTTTATCTCCTGAGGAGCCGACCAATATATATAAGACACAAGAATATTCTGGAAATTATGAAACTCGGCGCAACGCACGATTTAGAGAAATTTCTGGGCGATGGCCTACGACTCTATAGATATCGCAGCGGTCTAGCGGCAAGCAATATTTGGCGATGGCCATCTAGATGAGTGCGAACGCGAAGTTCAGACCGATACGACTACGGACAAGGTGTTCGTGGTGTGAATGGGCGAGACAGCGTGAAACCCGACGAGTGAAGTCTACTGTGAGCGAGAGCGCTCGGAGAACTCTAGAACATTGCGGACTGGCAGGATATGGTCTAAACTGAGCTGGGACTGAATGAACACGTAATACGGATTTTATTGGAAATATCGGAACCGTCAAATACCGACACATATCATATAACATAATTAAATAGGTATTAATTCCCTGTATATTGGGACTGATTTTCAATAATTTAATTTCATTGACTACTTTGAGGTAATTATAAATTGAATTAGTTGAAGTCATTAATTGTAAACAGTAAGTGATATTAACCTATTGCGAGATGTTGAGCCGAGAATTGTAAATAAATTCAGGAAATTATAATTAACTCTTTTATTTAATTAACACCTCCTTAATAGCCCACTGAATTTCGAGACAGAAATTGTAACTCTCATGCCTCAAGTGGGATGGAGGCATTTTATTTAAAAAACCAAAATTGTAATTCAGATACAGTAGGATATTAATAAGTAGCATAATTTTGTAATAATAGGTCCAGAAACTATTTAGGTGGTTATTTGTGAATGCTAACAAGGAAAATGTCAGCAGACACGGAAGCACTTCGCTCTTTAATCGAAGGAGTAAGTAGTCAAATAAGTAGTGTCAAGGAATTTGTAAATAGTCAAACTATTAGTGTTAGTAAACTTGTAGATAAGATATTGAAAATGGGCAGATTTAAAGACAGTGTGAACCAAAATGTGGATAGAAAAATAGACTGTGTTAGCAGGTAGTCGACAAACTGGATAAGAAAATAGATAGTGTGAATGAGATTGTGGACAGAAAGATAGAAGGTGTAAGCGAGTTGGTGAAGAATAAAATAGACTGTGTGGATAAGAAAACGGACACTTTGAGCGAGAGAATGTATAGTGTTAATGTAAGATTGGATAGTGTCGAGTGCAAAGTGAACCAGGAGGTGAGGGCCCTCAAGTAGGAAAGGCAGTAATTCCTGCAGCAAAAGGGGAGAAGACATGCAGCGGCTGAGAAGGAGCAGATATCGATCCCCACTCAGCCGGCGAATGTGGACAGCGAGGAGAAGGTAGTGGTCGCTGCCAATACAGCCATCTAAGGAGAAGTCCAGCAGTTTTACAGTGTAGGTACGCCTCTGCCAGGGGTGAGTAAAGGCGGCGCCACAATGAAGCCCGCCCCTTTGATGTACAGTGCGAATACCGACACCAGTTCGAGATTGTTGCCGCCCTGGAAGGTTGGATGGAAGAGCAGCGGTCGTACTACCTGGCGGCTGTACTGAGGGGACATGTATTGAGCATACTGCAGTCACTGCCAGAACGACATCGACTAGAATACTACACATTGATGTCAGCTTTGGAGCTGCGGTTAGGCTACCGATAACTGCGAAGCATGTTCCAACGACGAAGGGAACCACTGCAGGAGCTGTGGCAGGACATTGTGAAGATGTCACACCTGTCTCTGGAGGGATCCTCTGAAGAGGCACGAGATATAATCGTCGTCGGCTTCTTCGTCGATGCTATCGCTGACACCGAAGTGCCGCAAGCTGTGCGGTTGGCTGCGCCTCACACCATGCAGGGTGCCTTGGCCTGAGCACTGGAGATGGAGTCAGCACGGCAGGCATCAGTGCTCCGACTTCCAATGCGGGCAGTGATGCTGGATGAAGAGAAGCACGACAGCGTCAAGAGGCTAATGAAGGACTTGCAGATGACCAAGAGGGACATCGCCTCCAAGGTGCACAGTACAAACTCGCCGTCCCCTGCCCAAACGGCCGAAATGTTGGTCGTGTGGACAACTGGGGCACCTGAGAGCCAACTGTCCTTAGCAACAGCAACCAGGGAGCAGGCACCACGGGGCAGGTGAGAGTGCAATGTCTTCGGGAAATTTGTAGACACTGGTCTTGAGGGGTAAAGGTCGGTGATTGCTGTCGGGAAGGCCCCAATGTTTTTGCAGGTGCGTTCAATGAAACAGAACCTAGAAGTCAAATTGGTGAGAGGAGCCTAGATAACGTTTATTGTCAGATAGTCGTTGAGACAAGAGCGACTATAACCGTGGTAAGACCGAACATTCTCGGGCCTTCCCCCAAGCGATCATCTGTTATGAGCATGGAACACTGATTTTTAAATTAATGGGCGAGACACCACCATTCAAATGCAAGAGAAGGGTACTCTTAAAGCTCGGTAACCTTAACACAGAGCATGATAAATACAGTGTAGACATAGAGGACGAATGCATTTTGGGTCTTGATGTATATGTAGGCTAGGATGCTGTATCGATACTCGACAGGGGGTGTTATGGGTATGTAACACCAAGTTGGTAGCGTCAACGCAACAGGATTTATCTTCGCCAATGAGCTGCCTAGTAGTGTGTAATCAGTCGACTATGCTACATGTTCCTAGCGAAGTTGTCATTCCAGGCAGATGTCAGGAAAAATTTGTCAGGCGATTTGGCATAATCGAACCAGCCCAGAAAGGTGGCATTTTACCAGATGGTGTCATTGTACCATAGACTTTGATTTCTTCAAAATCGGACAGTTTTCCTGCTAGGATGATTAATTTATCTGCCCACAATACAGGTTTGCAAGCAGGTCTCACATGTACTTCCAAATGTTCGATAAGCTTTACTGCAACAACACAGTGAATGTCTTCTTACAGATGCTCTGGGAGAATTGCTGACAAGAACAAGAGAAAACCTCAACTGGCGGCAGGAGAGTACAGTTTCAGAATTTCTAAAGAGAACTAGAGGTGCTTTCTCCAGTTAGCCCAATAACCTTGGCAGAACTAGTGTTGCATGCCACCACATCGACAAAGGTGTTGCCACGCCCATAAAGCAGGCATTAAGGCTACGGCAAATACTGCTAACTTCGTATGAGGTGGTTGATGGTATTCCGAAAGAGATGAGGTATTTAGAAAAGACAGAACCACCAGTCAGAAGACCATGGTCTTCTGCCACTGTGCTTGTTAAAAAGAAAGATGGCTCTATTAGATTTTGTGTCGATTACCAACAACTTAATAACGTGACCAAGAAAGATTCGTACCCACTTCCTAGGATAGACGACACACTGAATAGCCTAGCAGGTTCACAGTGGTTTTATACTCTAGACATGAAGAGTGGGTATTGGCAGTGAGAGGTTGCCTGGGAAGACAAGGGAAAGTGCCTTTTGTGTTTAAGGGAAAGGAACCTGGAAATTCAAAGTTATGCCCTTTGGGCTATGCAATGGCCCTACCACCTTCGAATGACTGATTGAGACAGTTCTGCCCTTAAACATTTGTCAGGCGTACCTAGATGACATTGTGGTAACAGGAAAAACATTTGAAGAGCACCTGACATGCCTACATTCTGTGTCTCAGAAAGTCGCTACAGCCAACCTGAAATTAGCCCCCAAGAAATGCCACCATTTCCAAAAAAAAAAAAAATTAATTTCTTGACCATGTTGTACCAGCCAATGGGATTGAAACAGGCTCTAAGAAGACCAGAGCAATGAGAATTTGGCGTCTACCAAATGATAAAACAAATGAAATGTTACCTGGGCTTATATGCTTACTACCATCGATTTCTGCCCAGGTTCGCCACAATCGCCAAACCTCTACATGAATTGGACCCCAGAATGCGAAATTGCTTTTAATAGACTAAAAGAAATTCTGATAGCTGCCACTATATTGGGCTTCCCGAGTAGCGAGGGTGAATTTATGCTGGATACCGATGCTAGTGATGTTGGTATCGGAGCTGTGTTATCTCAGATTCACGATGGAAAAGAGAGGCCACTGGAATACTTCAGTAAGGTGCTACACAAGCCCGAGAGGAGTTGCTTTGTCAGGGAGCTTCTGGCATTGGTGAAGGCAATTCCACATTTTCACCCATACCTTTATGGCAGACACTTCATCCTAAAACTGACCATGCTGGATTACACTAGCTGCGAAATTTCAAGAACCCTGAAGGTCAAATAGCCCCTTGTGGATCCAGCACTTGCAATATTATGACTTTGGAATACATCACACATCTGGACACCTCCACAGAAATGCAGATTCACTGTCGAGGAGACCATGCGAACCATTCTGTAGTAATTGTGAACACCAGGAGGAAAAGGTTGGTGTATCATGGAAAACAAGTAGAACTATAATTCAAGGCCCTGTATTTTGCGATAGGTCACCTACATGGGACAAATAGGACATAAGAAATGATATGCTAAGTTACCCCACCATGCATCCCATACATTAGAGTGGAATAAACTGGGCGTCGACCAAGTTGGGAGGAGATACCCAGCGTACGCATAACAGTCAGGCATGCTTTACAGGAACTGGGAAAGTAATGCTGGGAAACAAAGTAATTTACAATTGATCCTACCAGAGTATCGAATCCCAGAAGTGCTAAGAGAAATGCACAACACAGCAGCAGGTGGTCACTTCGGTGTGAATAAGACCCTTGACAAAGTTCTAATGAGATTCTATTGGCTACATTGTTGGGAGGATGTTGAGAAGTGGTGCCGTCTGTGTGATGCATGTACTGCGAGGAAGGGCCCAAGGTTAACGGACGAGGTCCCCTTCAGAAATGCAATGTTGGGACCCTGTTCGAGAGGATGGCAGTGGATATTCTCGGACCACTTCCAATCACTGAGAGGGGGGATAGGTACCTTCTGGTAGCACAAGACTATTTCACAAAGTGGCCCGAGGTCAAAGTGGTGCCAAACCGAGAAGCTGGCGCGATAGCTGATGCACTTGTAAAGCATGTTTTCTCCAGGTATAGAGTGCCACTTGAGCTTCATTCTGATCAAGGAAGAAATTTTGAAGCAACTTTTTTTCAAGACGTAACGAGGATTTTAGGAATAAAGAAAACTCGTACCATAGCATTATACCCTCAGTCGGATGGAATGGTCGAGAAGCTAAATCGTACCCTGCAACAGTATCTAGCAATCTTCATAGAAGACAATCAGAAAGATTGAGACTCCGAGTACCCTTATTTCTCCTGGCTAATTGCTCGACGGTCCACGAGTCCACAAGTGTAACACCTTCAAGGATGCTGTTTACGGTAAAGTGAGCACTTTTGATGTGCTATTTACTTTTTCCTTTCAACCATTTTTTATCCCTTAAACACTTTTTTCTAAGTACATATTACCAGGAACGTAATAAACAAAGTGGGTATATCCACCGTAATCGGAAGCCAACATCTAAGACTACAATAATAAAATATATTTATTGACTATTATTACAAATGACAGGGCTTTCAAAAGTGCTCACTTTACCGTGAATAGCCTATAGGTGGACATATGCAAGTACTGGAATTATTTATTTCGCTTTCTGTTTCTTATTATGCGTAAAATTCAGAAATTAGAAAGTTTGTAAAATATTTACTTTTCCAATAATTACACATTTTCATTTTACGCATGAATGAATACGTTGACCAGGCCAATGAAAATGTTAATTTTACATACCTATGGTGGAAGAATACACAATATGCACACATGCAGATCGCAAGCGGGGCTTTCAAAAGTTCTCCCGTGAACAGCCTTTGAGGATGGATATTCCGATAGTGTCCAACAAAGTCAGATGGGAAAAACACATGCCTAATAAACAAACGACATCGTCACAAAAAAAAAAAAACAAAGGAATGTATCTAGCACGCAGCCAAATAAAAAATCGAATTGTTCATTTCTCCAATTAACCTCGTCACCCAAGAATTCACGACGCTTGCTTTAAAATTTCGTTTGAAAGTAGTAATGGAAGCTGCCGTTCCAAAACGAGCGAACCCATCTCGGAAATCCGACGTCGACAAAAAGATTACCTCCACTTTTCCCTCGGGATCGGATACCAGGACGGAAAACTTAGTTTGCTCCGAGATCAAAGAAGTATTTAATCTGTGATCCAGCTCAATCCTAAAACGTTCAGCGGGGCACGAGAGAGTTCCATTACGGAAATGTGAGCGGGCTATTTGCGGAACGGCTGCGAACGAAGCAGTGTGAAATGTTGTTGACAAACCGAAAGCAAACACAGCAACCAAAAAAACTTTCAATAAATAAAATGAAAAGTGGTTGGTATTTTCCATTTCCGACTTTTTTTCCTAGGTAACATTTTACCCCCTCCCCCATTCAGCACCGATTGTTATTTTTATCTGGCCATTTGGAGAGAGCCCATTGCTGCCTCGCTTTGAGTTTGCTACTGTAAGAGAGGAAAAAAAAAAAAGTTAACACAGAAGTCTGCAGATTGGAATGATAACCTATGAAGGGGATTTCAGTAACAAAGGAGGGGGGGGTGTATATGTTTTGTTTTGCGCATGTTGGAATATCAGGCCGGCAGTTGATACATTTTCTCGGCATCGCAGCCAGCGCAAAGCGTTAAATTACTGCGGGCCTGTCATTTTGCGGTGTGTTGGTGCCCGGAGGGGATGAGAGGGAAATAACACTACACGGCGGGTGGGCGGGGGGGGGGGGAAGAGTGATGCGAACAAATATGGAAACGGGAGGAGTGAAATTTTGCGAAAACAAACACGCGGAAAGCTCTACCCCCTCCCAACGCCCTTACATCCCTACTACATACCACCCCCTGGAAGAGTTGGGGGTGGGATGTGGGGAGGTAGGGCAAGCTCGCGTCGACATTTCCACGTGGAAGGGAGCGATGTCACGCCAATCCCAGGGCGCAAATCGCCACGAACCAACCCCTCTACACCCCCTCTACACCACCAAAAACCGGGTCGGCGCGCTTCTAACCACCCACGTCACTGGTTTGTTTGCGCTGCCAAAACACTCGGCAGCACGTGAGACCGCGTTTGCGCATGCGCGAGCGCGGGCAGGCGGGCGCGTGCCGCACGCACTCGCCGGTTATTATTCCGGAATCTCTCTCCAACCCCCTCCTACCCTTAGGGGCAGTCGCAATTTGCGCGAGGCAAACACAAGAGGCAGCGAGGGTAGCTCGGCGACGACGCGTGATCGCAGCGTTCATTCGTACGGCACGACGCGACGGCCGACAAACAAGCACACACCTCCCCCCCCCCCCACCCACATCGTCCATGCTGATCGCTTTCACCGTGTTCCAGTCAACACTTCACTCGCTTGTCGCCCGCCCGTGATACTCCCTCGCGATTTCATTTGATCACGGGCTCACTGACACTTACCGCGCTAGCTGACGTTACCAAGCGAAATCACTTCTCACGTGTGTATGCCTGCGAGAGACAACTTCTCACTAAATGCTGCACTTCATTTTCGCCGTGTCTAATGACCGGGAGATTTCGCGCATTCATTCAATTTCAAGATAACCTATAAAAACACACACACTGCTAGAAAAATTGTCCGTAAATTACGGAAAATACCTGTTACAAAGTATCCAGACATCTGAGTTAAATTGCGGTCTCTTCGTTTGTTTCAATAACGTTCTCTCCGTAAATTTCACATAAATCTCCTTGAATGCATGCAAACGTGTCCACAAACCATCAATTTTTTAAAAATCTTCTCTTTATAAAAAGGGGTATCAAAAAACGTTTTACTTTCGTTATGTGGGTGATTCATTGTGTACAAATATTACAATAAAAAATCAAATATCTTGTCCGGTGGCGGAATTTCAACTCGGAAAAAAATTGTGGTAGCCCGAAACAATATCCACTCATCTACCACACTTGACAAGAAATAATGTTTTAAATACTGAATTTATAGGGTATGTGCATGTGCCTCTTAGTTTCTAGTCATATTAAGCGTGTGTGTGAATTATTTCATTTCAGGTTTACAAACACGGGTAAGAAGATGAATTTTTTTTCGTAATGTATTTCACTATGTATAACATAGAAATAAAAAAAAAGTTTAAATAATTAGTGCTGTAGTAGGATTTGAACACGAATGGAAAAAAATATCAGTAACTTGAAAGACTCACCTACCACACATTTACACGACGAAGTATTTTGTAAATACGGATTTTACATGAAAGTGACGAACACGCCTTTCTTAGTTTCAAGTCGTGTTGGAGTACTTGTTATATACGCGGTTTATAAAACGAGGATACGAAAATATTGTTTTATTTTTGTTATGCGCATGTTTCACTGTGTACACAGAAGGTTATGTCGTGTAGCGGAATTTGAAAAAGACTAAACGAAATTCTCCACGAGTGATTCGCACTCAACTGCTACTATTTTACACTAAGTAGTATTGTGAAGATGGGATTTTATACGCTGCAGGTATCATCTGCACTGTTCGTGTCTCACAATCGAAGCCATAAGAATACGAAGAGCTCCCGTATTTTATATTTACGGAGCTCGTTTCCGTAATTCGTAATTACAGAGTGCCTTTCAGTAAATTAAACTCTGCATCTCCGTAAGCTTCCGTACATCTACAGAAATTTCAAACAGTGCTGTGTACATTCAGATCACTTCACAACGGTATTGCAGTCCATTAGACACGCTCTGGCGGCTTCTGAATCAATAAAACACTCGCAGGAAAATTAGGACCGACAACCAGCTGCTACTTGATGGCGGATAGCTTAGCTGAGGCTCGAATACACAGATGCTATGGTGTCGAGCCTATAGGTCACTGTACTGACGAAATGTTCTTGTCCCTAAACAGGCCACTACCCATCCACACGAAACTCCACAGGTATTACGAAAAATGTTTGTTGTTCGACAACCTGGCCATCTTCACTTTCATAGTAATAGTTAGAGAGAGAGGTTTATCGCGAGAAAAGCTGAATGTTCGGTTCCGTAAGATTCGACATACTGCACACATTTCCAATGGTATTCTTCAGTTACTGGCTGTCGCGCATGCATGAAGCTATTATTCCATTCAATTGTGTCAATGAGGATTCTGATGCTCCAAAGCAAAACTTTGTAATTGGTCTGCAAAGAATTTAGCCGAGTAAAAAAAAAACTGGCCAGCCAATTATAATTATACAATGTTAACGAAATTACGTTCGCACATACATTTCTTGCGGCTTTCCAGTGCCTAACAATACTAATGCAACGTGCTTATCAGCTATAAGCAGTTCACGGTAATCTGAGAACTTTTGAAAGTCCTGTATGACGTATGTTCCTCTGCCTTATGTAAAATTAACACTGGCATGGACCTCATCAAATTATTCGTGCGTCGGTCAAGTGAAACTATAAAAATTAATATAATAGTAAATACTTTACAAACGTGCTAATTATTCTATATATCTGCATTAAAAAACATTAAGTAAAAGAAATCATTTTTGTATTCACAAATGTCAACTTAACAGTTTTAATTTAACATCAAGACATGAAACATGACGCTAATTTCGCTCTGTCATTGCCTACTTTACTGTGCGCATTCCAGTCACCGTACCAGTCAAAATATACGCAGGTAGGTGCAGTGACATTTTTCAAACGTTGATTTCTAAAGTGCTCAACTTACCGTGAACAGTCTTTAACTACTATCAGTAAAGCCCCGATTATATTCGTGAATTCGATCGGTGGGAAGGCGAACTGAAAACACTTGTTGTTATGCTGTGCTACCGTGATCGTACCGAAGTTCTTCAGACACGCGCTGTGTATACTGTGAGCCAGTAACAAATAGGGCTCAACAGAGTGACAAGTTGCGACCAACCCTGTGTCAAGACTTCGCACTGAAACAAGAACAAATAAAGAAACGACATCTGTTCGAGTATGTAGACAACTGTGAAGTCTAGCATGCTGCTAAAGCTATGTGCTAATACTCGGATACAACAGTTAGCCACTTTATTCATGGTCAAGCGGTTATTTTTACAGCTGCACGACATTTTTCGAGGGACATATTTTTCATCGTATATTCCTAGCAGAACGTAATAGGCAATAGCATCATGTCTGTCTGCTTTTTGTTTTGTGTGTGATTATAACTGTTTTCTTACTACAGAACACGAGAGTCCATTTCATAAAATAACTTCAACAATATTTGGCTGGCTCCAACAATAACTACTGTGTAATGAACTATAATGCCTCGTGCAAACTAAGCTTAACTAAGCCTGGAGAATTACACCAAAGAACAACGCACCGAATTCGTGCGCACTAAGTGTAACAGTACTTTGTATAAGAACTATTTCTCACTAGGCATTACAAACATACCTATTTCCCCCCCCCCCCCCGTTTTTATTCAAACTATTTATAAATGAAGCATTATAACTCATAGATAAAATATGAATAACATTTAAATTTAACAGGAAAAAACTTACTTTTATGAACACAAGTATACAATGTTTGTGAAACATGACATATGTTGGAAATAACTAAACATGTCATACATGGGGAGAGTTTTCTAAGGTTTGATTCAAAAAGGCCGAAGAAACTGTGAATGGACTATAACAAAACTTTCTTATGCAAGTACAGAGGTTTGGTTGCCACTCCCTGAAACCTGACTATAATACTGTTATGTGTGTGTGTGTATGATACAAGAGTTTGTGGGCGAGACAATATTAGTGAATAGGGAACTGCAAAATTCAAGTTATTTTGTGGCCGCAGGATGAATATTTTCACGATAAACAGGTGGCTCGAACTATACCCCATATTTAGAGACAGTGGGTTACGATAGGAAAATCTGACCGAGTGCTATTTACCGATGCACCGTGTATATGCAGTGACTCTCCCCCCCCCCCCCCCGCCACAATCTTCTGTTATTGGTTTTCGTACATGTGCAAAGTTTCCACATTTCCTTGGGGCAGCGATAATGCCCAACGTTTGTGTTTCTCCTGCAAACAGTATATCCGCATCAAATCTGCATCATGCGCCCATAAAAGTAGCAAGACGCGTGTAGTAGTTGGGAGGGCATGTTGGTACAAAATTTTCCACCGTCGCTAACTCACTCCTGAGACGACCTCTTGGCGGTCTGTTGTGAGCACTTCCGGCCTCTGCTGCGACGCGAGAGGAAGATGTGGGAGCAGATTGTAATAATGTTCCAGACGTGAGCTGACGACGCTACAAGAAGTGACGAGGGACGGGGCGTGGCCCGTCAGAGCTCGTAACTAGAAGATCGAGAATGAAGGGGGGAAGGGAAGGCGGTGTTACACGACGTAATAAGTTCCATGAGCGTTCATCACGCGACCTGGATTCCGACGATAGTCGCGAACACTCCTGGATCAACAAAGACGCGCAAGCGGCTGCGTGCAACACTGGGTTAAAAGTAGCCGCTGTTTCTCATCACTGGGGACAAGCCCCTCAGCACGAGGGAGGTACAGCACGCAGAGGGAACATTGTCCTCTCATTTGTTAATCATAAGTAAGGTCCAGGTTGCGGAAGGCTCCCCCCTCCTGCCTGATCCTCCCTAAGGACCCGGCCTACCTGGTACTAACTGCGCCCCAGGGTGCTTTAAGGCAACGATCCATCATTTATACAGCTTTTGCGAGAATTAATTTTTTTTGTACCCAAACGGGAGCAGATATTGTAAAATCCTCTTTCAATTTTGTTACAAATTATTGTTTCTATTATGTAGTTTAATTTTTCAATACAAAAAAAACTGTATAATGTTTACTATTTTTTAAATATACCAAATTTTCGTTAATTAATTAATTTGATAAAAGTATTCACTTTTTTGTGTTGGAAAAATTAGACTACATACTAAAAAAAATTTGTAACAAAATTGTAAGAGGATTTTACAATATCGGCTCCTGTTTGGAAAAAAAAAATTAATTCTCGCAAAAGCTGTAGAAATGAAGGATCGTGGCCTTAAATACACGGTTCCCCCCACCCCCAATTAAACTATGAAACATTCGTCCATGAACACGTCAGATGAGGCCTGTTTGAGTGTTTTAAATACGTCACGAACATTAGAAACATCATTTCAGAGCACTCCAACATAGAAGAAGAAGAAAAATCCGAACCACTGTATATCAAATAATACACGTCATATACATATAACAATTCCCAAAGGCCTTGCATTGAGCCTTGCCCTTGCCACAGCAGACTTTCCACCATCAAAATGTTATTGTCACCGCTCAAAGTGCCATAGGTACAGGCAGGCAGCACGACGAGAACACTCACTGTACGTAGCAGTGATGGCTCTCTTGATGAGTGAAACAGTGATGCGGAAAACAGCTCTACGAAGGTGGATATCTCAACACTGCGTTAATTGCGGGCGTAAACTGCAGGGACTGTGGTGGAGCAGCGCAATACTCTCGTCGCGTTTGTTCAAAATATTTCTTTCGCTAACTTGCCTTCGGAAGACAGGAGGAGGGCGGTGGAGTTCCACAAGTTGAGTAATAATGACCTAATCCGGAAGAATGGAGAAAATGTATGTTTTATTAAATCTAAGGTAAAACCAGAACAGAAATGTTAGTTATGCCAAAAAGTGTTTGGCGATCTAGCGCGGTTATCGCAGGAAACAGCAGAGCCCCCTCCTCCTCCTCCTACTCAAAGGCGGTATGCATCTGGTGCGGATTAAAATCACAATTAGCACGCAATAAGAAATGGGGAAGCGGTATCTCATTTTCCTTGATTTGCAAGACATCGCCACTGCCCATCATACTTACACATCTATTTAGTAGAGACCTGAAAAATTCACGAGTTCAAGGACCCGTAGGCTAGACTTCATAGTCCTATAAACACCCATGCAGATATTAACTTTTCAGCGATTGCTTGTTGTGGCAATACAAGGCGGTGATTGTGCCTACAATTTATTGCGTGTTTGTTAGTGGTCCACTTTTCACCAGGAGGTGTCAAACAATGCGTCGACCAATTACGAAAGTAGCATAAACGTACACGTTTGTGAATTCCGTCTTGCCTCGAAATGAACCCGCGGATTTTTCAGATCTCTACTAATTACAATGAAATTTCACTTATAAGTGTAACTAAACAGCAAAACCTGATTTCTTTCAGAATACAGTTAAAACCAATCCATATCAATTAACAAAAAATCACAAAATCCTTACTTTGCTGTATGTTTGGTTGTGTGTTTCAGCTCCTGACGACATTATAATGAGTACTTTGATGATTCTCAGGAAATAAAAACGTGAAGCAATATCAAATTCTGGAATGATCACAATCCGTCCTCAAGCATACAGCTATGTTCATGACGAGCCTCTTTGCATAACGTCGAATTGTTAAGGTGCCATAAATAACGAGAATTCTGTGTAAACAGGTGGTTAAGAGACAATCAATTTCTTGTGTCTTTGCTATCTCTGTACATATCCGAAGATGTAAAATACGACATAAGAATTTAAACTTTTCTCAGGTGCGAAAATTCGGAACGGCAACGCATGGAGTCGAACCCGACTCGCTGTAGCCTACCGTTCAGGTAGGCGTATGACGTTGTCAAATGTAAGTGCGCTATGTAGACAGCCCCATCAGTTCAGAGTGTGGACAAGTACACTCTAAGAAATTATTTGTAAATATACCATACGAGTGTATACGTACAGTGACAAAGCGTGAATGGTAAATTATTTTCCAATACATGCACGGTAACGTTCCTACAGTTTCTCAGGAAAGAGTCAAATGCGTAGGCAAGTTCCCAATTTTTATAGTAGCAATGCTAAACATTCCCATATTGTCAGCCTGACATGTAGTATTATTTCCATACACTGTTACAGTTAAGGTAGTTTACCAATTTTTTTTCAGTGTACACGGAGACGAGATGGCGCAGCAGTTCGTTTGATGTGGGCAAACCCGTGCTCTAATTGGGTGAGCGAGGCTCTGGGAACGGGTCTTGGGCCTGATAGGTAAGGATAGGAAAAATTCGCGAGTTCGACGACTTGTAGGCTAGACTCTACAGTCATGTATACACATGACTGTAGAGTCTAGCCTACAAGTCGTGCCTCAGATGTTTGTTCATTGGCTGCTACCCCATAGAATAGCCAGTGTTGCTTCACACATAGCAGTATGGCACTCGCTACTTGTTTCTTTGCAAGTCTGCTATTAGCTCAGAGTCGCCCAGGGCGTGTCTAATAAACTGCAATCAAATTGCAAAGTCGACTTCAGTGTCGCGTATTTGACGTCTATATTGTCCTGAAATGAACTCGCGAAATGTTCCTATCCCTACTGATAGGTTACCGATTGCTGCCAAGGGTTTCCCGATGGATGACATGCCAACGGACGAGTGTGTTACCAGGCGCTGGCTGACGAATGGCATGGCATTCACACTTACCAGCGTGTTACAGGTAAGTGGCGCCATTTTGGTGGCGTGTGCGGCTGGAGTTCGCTGTATAGGCGGTCGTTTTACTTCTGTTATTCCCAAGTCTTCTGCGCCATTCGACTCTCAACATAACGACAGGAACTTAGAAGTAATGAGTACAAAAATATAATTGCACGAGCCATTACAAGGGCCAGAGATTTCTCGCTAAGAAATAACACGCTGTGAAAATCAATACTATAGTCGGTTCACGACTGGAACAGACTTTTGAACAACATCTTAGTCGTCAGCTGCATGCATCGTTACTACAAACAGTGACCGGCGTGGGTACAGTTAGTTTGGCAGCAGGAGAGAGAAAATAGTTAGAATTTTTTAACGCATTTTTTTTATCTACTTCTTAAAAATGGGAGTAGGAAAGATTCCGAGAAAGTCTGTTCCAGTCGTGAATGGACTATACATACATACTCCAGAAGTTGCCATTGGTTGCTCTCTTAAGTAAAGCCGTTTCCGCATTTGACTGGGCCAATCAAAATTCGCTATCCTGTGCAATGAACCGGTGTAATGCGCGTGAGAATTCATAGAACTTTAGCTACATAATGAAACCAATTAAGAAAGGCATACGAACGCAAAATGCTTCAAAGTACGCCTGACTCGAAATCTTCTCGTGAAATATCAAACACTGCCCTTTACAATTACACATCACAACATTTTCGTAAATTATAACTTTGTACACTGCACAACTAGCTGTGTCAAAATAATAGTTTCACTTCTTTAGGTTTGTATGAAAGAACAAGTAACAAATTGCATGGAAGCAATGACTTGCATTCGAAAAACAAAGGAACGAGTTGCCGCATAGTATTGAATTTCTGGATCTGTAACATGTGTATTAAAAACAGATTTAGTTTTTTTTTATGAACTTACTTATGTAAATAGAAATATTTTATACAGAAGCGTCCTGAACTATGAATTTCTCCCTCTCGTCGTTTTTAACTGTGCAGTGATTAAAATGTTCTTGTTTGTTAACAAAAGAAACGAAAGAATTTGGGTTTTGACACGTTACTATGTAAATTCCGTAGGAGAATGAATATATATATATATATATTCATTCATGAATATTATTATATATAATATATATATATTCATTCATGAATATTAATATATATTCATTCATTCATGAATATATATATATATATATATATATATATATATATATATATATATATATATTCATTCGTGAAAATAAAACATTTATATTTTAACACACTTCTACGGCTTGGATAAAAACTGAAAATAACTACATGCCATGGCGCTCGGATCGACAAGCCCGCAATAAGTTTCCTCCACGCGACTATAAAATCAGCAAGCAGTGTAAAATTGTCGGCAGGTCTAGCGTTAATCAACTCTATTCTAATTGCTTCGTGGAAGTTGTGTGTGCGCACCCTGGAGGGAAAACAAACAAGCCCACCAGGCACGGTGGAAGGTCTGAGGCGGCCTGGGTGCACAGGCAGGAGGAGCTGGAGCGAAATGAAGGCAGCAACTCGAACACACACACACACACACACACACACACACAGCCCGTGGGGCGGGTGTCTGTCGGAGACGATAAGCCGCGAAGAGCCATGCGACGGCACCTGGGGGGGGGGGGGGGGTAAGTCAAGGGGGGCGAGGTGCCCCGGAGTTATTGAAGTCTGAAGGACGCTCAACTTGCTACAGTAGTTTGCCAAACATGCACCCCTTCATCCATGGGCGAGGAATACGACGTCGTCGGCATCACCTCACGACGCGCGTTTATTACCCCGGTCACAGAGTGCTTACGGGAGGAGTATCGCCGCCATCTTGGATATACGTATATTCCTACATAAATTAATTTCCAGATTCAATATTTAAAAACCAAGCTTGTCAAGTCACAGGGAACTTCTCAGCAAGCATTTCGAAATCCAACTTATTTTTCTCACTTGATTCGTTTCACACATATAACCGCAATTAAAGGTTCCCTCATTATTTAATCATTCCGGTCCCACATGGGAAAATATGGATAAAACTGAAACCATACAAACTTCAAAAACTTTACTACGTACTTTTCTATGTCATATAAAGCTTTTATTTACAATTTTTGGTCATAAAGTTTGACTACGGAGATTTGTAAATAAAATTGCAGGAACGAAACTCTTGAAGAGGAGGTGAGTCACACCAAAGGCTTTAACCCAGCATCCTAACCACGTCACTTGCAAGCAAAATGCTGGAACACCTAGCGCCTGGTAGCCTACTCGCCTGCCGGCAGACCAGCCAATAGATAACATTTTGCACCACGCAGTAGCCAATCAGAAACAGCGTCCGTTCCCACAGTCTCGCGTAGTAAATCAAGGAATGAGTAAGTACACATCAAAGGAACAAGCACGTCGCGTAGTTTCGTCTCTATGTACTTCTGGTATGTGCCCCGGTCTCTAAGTACTTCTATATTATGTGCCCCGGTCTCTACGTAGTTCTATTATGTGTCCCTGTCTCTATTTACTTCTATTACGTACTCCGGCCTCTATGTACTTCTATTACGTACTCCGGTCTCTATGTACTTCTATTATGTGGTCCAGTCTCTATGTATTTCTATTATGTGCATCTGTGTATATGTACTTGTATTATGTGTCCTGGTCTCTATATACTTCTATTATGTGCCCCGATCTCTCGCCGACCTCCCATTCTTAATGGAATCTCGAGACCCATTATTCTAAAATCAGTCGCAAAATAATTACACATGATTTTACTGAAATTCAGACAGCTTAGCGGCGGTTATTTCAATGGCAGTGGCCGCCCGTTCAGTTCTACTCAATCCCACATCTCCGGGGTACTGACACAGACTGTGGTTTACCGCGGGGAAAGTTGACTGCTGGCTACAATACACATTGCCTAATACACATGTTAGACAGTTTTCTCTCGTTATTGGCTAACACGCATGTATGAAGCTACTATCCCATTTCACTGGGCCAATGAGGTTCCTGCTAATCTAAAGCAGGACGTTTGTCACTGATTTGCAAAGAGCTTAGCCGAGGCGAAAACTTAATCATTCAATCAGATCGTTATAGAAAATATGTTTGCTGAAAACATTTTTGCGATGTTCCAGGATCACTACTGACAAGTGACAGGTGATTCGCCAGAGCAATGTTAATTTTTCACGTCAAGAGGGAGGATACACGCAGGGAAATTAAAGTTCCCAGTAGTTCTTCCTTGGGAGCCCCACCTCCTCGCGCCGCAGCTGGTGAAAGTTGGCAGCCCTGTCTCCTGTACGCATTGTGGTCGGAGGTCACTCGATGCACGCTTCATTCGTTGCAAACCCGAGACGTCGACCAAGAACGGAAATAAAAACAGAAAGCCAACTGACTGCCTGGATACATGAAAGTGTTCTCGGGTTTAAGCAAGTTATCACTTACTCGTGAAACCGACATCAGGTACGTGCGGATTACGAAGATAAATTACTTAGAGGGCGTGGCAAAATAACTATTGTTATAAAACACCGGGCACAATTAAACCAAGACCATTCTGCTAAATATTCACTGAGTTGTGAATACAGATCGCATGAGCAATAACAAATGACTAGAGAGAGCTGCAAAATTCGCGTTATTATTTGAGAATATGTTAAACTTAAAACACTTTTCCTTCGCGATACCATTATTTATTTGACACGCACGGGTAACCCTGCGCCAATAAATGAACACTTCTCAATTGTGTGTCCCAATCACATGCAGTTCACTCAGAAAAGGCGTGAATTACCATTTATGCAGCAACCAATGGAGAAACGACGCCAGCTCGAGCATATACACAGTAGTACTATGAATTCTAGGTTGATGTCAAAAATAACGCGAATTTTGCAGGTCCCTACAAATGAAGTACGATGCCGTTACCTTCTCAACACTTTTTATGTCCGCACACACTGCAAGACGAGCCACGAGTCACCCATATCAACCTCTGCTGCGGTTCGTGGCTTGATTTTGTGTGGCACGCAAAATTTATTTTACGACCAATTGTATTAATTTTACCATTTTTACAATTCACCTCTATAATATCAACTTTTCCACGATGATAATTTCAAATATTTTTTTGTGATGGTGATTCGTTTTAATTAGTAATAATAATTGTTATTTCGTTTTGCTACTTGAATGGAAGTGGTCCGTGTTAAGTGCACAGACTACACCTAGTGGCCAAGATAAGTTCGAGAACCACTGCTCTACATAGGAACACCATTTCTTTTTGTCTCTGTGTTGCCACTTACCAACGGAATTGTTTTTACAAGGTCCTATTACAGTAAGCGAAACACCGACATTACATCCGTGTACATTTTTTTTCCCACAAGGGCAGATAAATCCCCATACAAGTGTTAATCTAGCTCCACTTTTGCGTAATCCTCAAAGTGTTAAAATATAACAATATAACAAATTTTAAGACATGCAGATTAAATAAATACAAACACCCTAATTCAGTACATTATGACAGTTTTTCTAAATACAAACAACGTTATCGCTTAATTTAAAATATAGAGAATTACGGATAATTTTAAAGAAGACAGCACAGAATCCAACTTCATACTCGCGGTGGACACATTTCAGGAATGTATCTAAAAGAAAAATAAAAAAACGTAGTTTGCTAAATGCTGCAACAAGAAGGCTGAGCTTTGCCATCGGTCTGGTTTCTCACTCTTAAAGCCTCTGTCACACTGTCAAATTTTCGCCTCCCCACTATATTTGACAATAAAATTTGAAGACAAAATATGGCCATCAAATTTTTCCTTCAAACAAATTTTATCAAATAATCTTGAACGTGTTTGAAAATGTTTCACACTGTCAAATATTTTAAATGGGATAATCTAATTTAAATTACTATTTAAAAAAATATTTTAATAGTGAGATACTGTTCTTTCATTTTCCATGCAGACCATTACACGAAGAAATATAAGGAATGTTGTAATTTATTTTCGCTTATTTGCTCAATTTGAATTTTATTTATCGGAGATATTTCCTGCACAAAGAAATCTAATGCCTCTGTGCTCGTAATATTGTGTGCAATATTCAATTAAAATAGCATTTATGCCCAGACAGCTTCTGCATAAATTAATTATCTTCATAACCTACTTCGTATCCAGAAATTGTTAATTATTTTTAAGTTTCTTGACCAAGTTTATACTAGATTCGTCATAACACTGGGGGCAGCAGGCAATGAACAAAAGAAGCTGTCTTCCAATACGAACGTTTTTTTCAGTGTTGCCTACAGGTCACTGAACCCGCAACATTTTCGGTCTCAACACACAAACACACACGCTTCGTCGCCAAGCAGTTGCAGTAATTCCCAGCCTAGTGCAGATCGCAATCTCGAGATAGTGTATCATTCACCGTTGACCCCTGTCGCGGTGGTTAGGGGTGGGAGGTGTTGGGATGGGCCTACCCCTTCCCCCATCACCTCAGGAGGGCAGTCCGTAATCTCGGGACAGCCCGGGGCCACTCTCGCCTGCTAAGGGGAGGTTCACGAGGGAGGGGGAGAGCCCAAGTCGTCATCTCGAGGGGTGTGAGGTACCCGCAGCAGTCGCCATGGCAACCCAGCTCCAGGACGGCAATGCCACTTACCTGCAACAAAAGAAACACGAATATCGTACAAGCCGCGAATAACGCAACAATCAGGCACACATTGTTCCCCAAGTACAGTCCACAATTGCTCTAAAGGCCGGTACAGACGATCATTTCTCTTGAGGGCGAAATTGATCAGTAATGAGAATATCGTTTTTAATACTGTGCAAAACGTTTTGTAAACCACACATACTGTAGAGTTGTTGTGCACAGTAACCAATGTACAAGGCCTACAAGTCAGATTATTGACAAAAGTGATCACCTTCTTGCTCAAGGAAAATGCCCGTGAGAAGCAGGGTTAAGTATAATGGTTTTATAGCAATACGTTCACACAGAAAACATCCTCGCTAGAAATTAATAATATTTTGGATGGCAGTAGGTATATCTACTAAAGACGTTAGAAGGTACGTCATTATTTGGGACATAGATTTTCACGTCATTTCATTTTTGCGAAGGTCAGACTTTAGTATTTCAGGTGGACACCTGCATTTTATGTGTTTATTTTGGTAATTGACTGCTTGTCTTTCTGAGAGAACATTTTCTTGCATACTAGGCTAACAAGAAGTGGGTTACTACGATTCTGAATATCTGTGATTGGCGCACTGACACCGAAGACACGAAGGAATGAAAATTGTCCAAACATAAAAATGATGTCAGATCAAACATTATTTGAAATACGGCTGGTCATGAAATATTTTCGCGAAAATCGGGTGTTCCTAGCTGTCATACGCAACTGTTCTTAACGATGGTTAATAATTAATTTTCAACGTAGTTTACATAGCAGTAACTTCACTCAAAATTTGGGGCACCCAATTTTCGCGAAAATACTCATGTCAAGATGTGTTTCCAACACCTAACTCAGATTCACTTTTACAACTGCATGGTTTAACTGATGCGTGCTTTAGGTACCTGCCCGCGAATCACAGACCTACAAAACCGAAGTAACCTAATTCTGATTGGGCCACTTAAATGCCACACTGTTTTCTGACGAAGATACGCGGCCAATAACCAAAAGAAAAATGCAAGCGTGAAAGTAGAATATTGAAAACTTGCTTTCGTGGAAATTTTTTTCGCGACAATCGGTGTTCCCATCCATAATAGCAGCATGAATAGTGTTTTACGACAGTCTTTGTTAGGTCGTTATCTTATGTTGGGAGTGAAAATATGCTATCTCAGTTTGAGATCTAAAATGCTTATGCAAAAAAAATAATTCTTAAGACTTCGAAACATGTTCGGTGGCACGGCATACTAAAATTGAGTATTTTTAATTCCTGTACCATGGCTACACGAAAAACTACGAGGGGGCGACACACGCTAAGGTAAGTCGGAGAGAAAATTCGTAAGCAATGAAATTAAAATTACTAACCGCCTCCCCAGTGGCCAAGTATGGCTGCAATAGCTGGGATTAAGGGATGAGTGAAGAGAGAATGACTCTCCGCTTAGCTCTTAGTCGTGATCTGGGGAATGTTACCGAGAATGCCAGGAAATGGCACAGGGTTGTAACTTGTGTTCTTGTAAGATTTATATGTACTTAAGATTTAAAAGATAAGAAATAAATTGAAGTAATACACTTGTCAAATAAATTGTAATCTTTAATGAGAAATGTTGAGTTGAGCTGAGACATTTGGGCGAAATGAGGTGAGAATGGAGCAGCGCCGGAATGCAACAAACGGCGGGGGAAATGGGAGATCTCTGAGAAAACTCGCCGACCAGCGGCATCTTCCCGTACGATTCCCACTTGCGAAAATCCGGAGTAACCCGGCCGGGGATTTGAGCCCAGTTCGTATTGGTGGGAGGCGAGCAGTCTAACCGCTCAGCCACCGCGGCCCCTACTATTTAATGTTTTGTAATTTTACAATGTTTGTAACAGAACAATTTTTTTCTTATAAAATTACTCGTTTGTGAAATTCCAACAGCTGTGTTTGTAATAGACCTCAATAAGAGTTAGTACGACACTGACCCGTATCCACGAGCTCAAACAAAATGGCGGACACTAGAAAAATAAAATCCCTATATAGCTGTTTGTGCAATAACTAGGAGTGATGTAACGCGTAAATGCATGCAAAATGAAACATAATTTAAGTGCAAATAACGTAAAACACTTAAAACAACACTAATAATCCAAATAAAGACAAAAGACAACTTACAAAATACATGACCATACTACATATTAAATGTTAGTGTTTCATACGTACATGGTGCTCATAAACTGAAATAAATAAAATAAATACGTTCTTCTTAACCGAATAAACTGTACTATAGACCATTCACGATAAAGTGAGCACTTTTGAAAGCCCTCTCGTTTGGAATAATCTATAAATATCTTTTGCTGTAGCGTTAAACGTTAACTTCCGAAAGCAGTGAAATATACACACTGTGTTTATTATTAAATATTTGTTTTAAAATGTGGTTAAAGGTTAAAAACTAGCTGAAAGGAAAAAGTAACTAGGGCCTCAAAAGTGCTCACTTTACCATGAACTGCCTATAATATTGTTTAGTCATTTCATGCGTGTATGCCTAACTGTTGTCCCGACGTACGTTCATAAAGCATAAAAATGCAATTGTGAAAATGCGCAGTCCGCCTCCAGAAATTTAATGGCATTTCTAAGCGTAGTATTTCTCTAATTTGTTAACTGCAAGGCTTCGCAACATGTTAAATCATGTTTTTCTTGCTTTTTCAGTAAGAACTAATGTTTTCTTCGTAAGTCAGGTGGGTTACGTGGTTATAGAAGCAGGGCTGAAATTTCAATGGCACGGGTTCGAGTCTGTGTAATGGCGAGGTACAGCTGTTTTTTTGTGAATTATAATTCGAAAGAAATTTTTGCGTCTTCTTTCGTATTTATTTATCTCATTTGTTTTCCAGAACAAAAATAAAATTAATTTTATTTCAACTTTTCAATAGTGTAAACTGAACTACAATAATAATATAGTATGTAATATTACAAGTGCAGGTATTGCTGAATTTACAAGGAAACATATTGCAGTTCGATAAAATATTTTCTTGGATTTTTCTCGTGAAAATAAAAAGATAAAACATATTTTACAGCGTAAATATGTGGCGTTAACACATATAGCTAGTGTGGTTTTTATGAACTCGTCATTTTTTATGCGATACATATGACATGAACGAAGCAAAAAATTTGCATTGTCGAGACAAAAATTAAATGATATATATTGTAACACTGTTTAACTTTTTTTTTTGTGATCATTTTGCTAAATGTTTTCAGCGCACGCATGGCTGTGAATGAACATTTCCAGAGGTGAACAACAAAAGCTGAGGGCAGAACTGTAACACAGAGAATTTTTAAATGAGAATTTAAAAAAACCGCGCAGTGATAAAGCTGGCAGCTTGTACTGCGCCATGCTGTACGACGCGACGGCAGAACTGCGTCAGCGACCGTGTCAAGCACAGCAGACAGGCGGAACTGCGTGACGTATGAACACACGTGCTCTGCGTTGTTTCAAGTCGTTTTCACTGCAGCAGTTAAGACCCTTACACAACTGAAAACTTTAACATTTGACTTTACCTTTGCTTTCTCATATGTTGTATCTTATGAAGCTTGACACAATGGAACTGCCAAAGGTAAAGTCAAGCACTCTTGACTTTACGATTTCGAAAAGTTGAAATTTAAAATCAAAGTCAAGCAGCCATTTAGCCGATAATCTAACGGAGGTTATGTGGAAAATGCGTTATTTTATTGTAGATCGATTTTAATCTCAGTATATTAAACAAAGCTCGTATTAAATAAATAGCAAACAAATATAATTTGAAGAGGAAATATATGAATTAACATATTTTAATACATTAAACAAATGAGTTTTTTGTTTTGAAATAAACTTTTAATATAAATTTTAGGCCTATTTTTGTAAAATACATTTCGGATAATATCATAATTATTTACAAAACAAGATACACATTTTACGAAGCTCGCAGAACTGATGTTCAATTGTCTGAACTCTGACTTTACAATATTGTATTGTGTATTGGTGGTTTCGTCAGAGGAAAGGAAACGTAAAGTCAAAGGCTAAAGTTTTCTATTGTGTAAGCAGCTGTAGTCTGTATGCTCGGAGCGCCGCGCTGGTCTCGCTCCGTACTGTACAGCGCTTTGTCCCGGCCTCTACAGCTCACTTGGTCGCTTCCAACTTTCCTGAATGAAGCACTGCTATAGGACGTTCACGGTAAAATGATCACTTTTGAGGCCCTAGTTACTTTTTCCATTCAGCCATTTTTATCCTTCCGCCACGTTTTAAAATAAAAATTGCCATGTTAGTGATAAACACAGTGTATATATTTCACTAGACCTAAAGTTAACGTCTAAGGCTGCAATAAAATATATTTATTAATTATTATTCCAAATGAGAGGGATTCAAAAAGTGCCCGCTTTACCGTGAATAGCTTATGCACTCCTACTTCCAGGCTATTCCTCCGCCTCGTGCGAGCAAAGCCTAATTATGTATACGAAATTACACCAATGAGCCAAAGCACCGCATTTGTGAGCATTCAAAAAATACTTTGCATGAGAACTGTTTCTTATATGCTGTTCACGGTAAAATGAGCACTTTTGAAATTCCTGCTTAAGATATATTTGTATGCACGTTGTGTGAAATTATCATTGCCATGGGCCTTATCGCTTTCTTCATACTCGGTCAAGTGAAACTGTTTAGAAACTGTAAAATTATTATAAGTGAGAGTATTTAAAATTTTTGCCTACTTTTACACTTCGACGTATTAAAAAAAAACACACACAAAACGATAGAAATAATTTAAGTTATCACAAATTGTTACCTAACACTATTTATTCGACGTTAAGATATGGAACTACTTTTCCCTCCATCATTACCAACTTTACTGGGCGCATGTCACTCAGTACGCTCGTTGAAATATACCTATGCAGGTAAGAGCAGCGACTTTTTTATAACGTCGATTTTAAAACTGCTCACTTTATCGTGAACAGACTTTACTAAGAACTACGAACACGCCTTATTATTGCATGTTTTATTCATATTATTTATAAATGAATTATTATATTTTATATATGTAATATACGTTTATGTTAACATAAGTATCAAACCTTTGTATACGTGGAACAGTTAGGAAACAACGAAACACATCATACATAAGCTGATTTTACGAAGGTTTGATCCCAAAAAGTGTGAAGATACTGCGAATATACTGTAACATACATTTCTTCTACCGACGTCTCATCACGAGTGTAATGGGGAAGGACAACAGATTCTCACAAAAATATTTTTTTTTACTGGCGATTCGCTTCTGGTTCGCCTAGCTATGACTAGCTAAGCCAAGAAAGAAACAATCTCCCAACCAAAGGAAAGCTGCGAAAGTGTACGTAGCATATCGATGTCTAGCGTTGGCGTTATTATGATGGCAGCCGATTAGATACGCCAAATGCTTGTGCTGCACGTAATCCTGGACATTAAGAGCGCTGCCGCTCCGTGGGGAATGGTGTTATGTTATAGCCTAGAACTGAAATTACTCGATCAATTCTAAACGCTGTACATGACCGTAAACATGCAAATTTCATGTTGTAGCAGATAAGTAATTTGCGAGACAATCATACTTCGTCGCCAAGTTCAAATTTAAGCTTTTATTTTACGTGGACACATAACAGGCGCTTGTCCAACACTAATAATACAAGTCTGTGACGATGTATCTTCATGCACAGCAATGTACTGCCAACACACAGTACAATATCTCTTACATCAATATAATTGAGATATACTGCAGAATGCTAAAGAAAGTTACGTGAACAACGGAAAAAGGAAATGATCAAACCACAGTTATACATTGAGAACCAAATGGGAACATAAATGTGAGTATACAGTTGGCCGAATGCATGGCGTTACACTTAATGTTTTGTCATATGCAAAATACCCTGGGACCCTTTTACCTTATGCACGGAGGCAGTTGCACGTTGCCGGTGTGCCATGCAGATATTCCAGGAGAAGATACTGGCGGAGAAGGATTCTGCGCAATATTTGGAGAATGGATAAGCCACTCGTGTGCTAATGTAATCGATATTCCTACACATCAAGATGTATACGTGTCATATTTCATTTCATTACGTTCATTAGTTTGCACGTCATAGGAAAACATTAGGGAGAGAGGGCGAGTGCAACATCCGGTATTATAGTGTCCTTCACAACTCTATGGTGGTATCTACAGTTTACAAATTTTCTTCCAGATGATAAACGGAAATGCAGAGCATGCGTTACGGTCTTTAAGCAGATTAAATATTTTAAAAACGAAATCTTACATATCTGTTTATTTAATCATTCGTTTGATAAAATTCCGAATCAAGGAACAAGAAAAGGGTAGAACGGACGTGCAATTTTAATGCAGCGATGATGTGACTCGTTCTTATGCTCGAACGAACAGTTAGACGTGCGTGAAGCAAGTACTTTTCCAAAACAAACATTCCGTAGATTAGACTTTGAAGAGGCCGCTTGAATTTACGAAATCAAGCGAAGCAAATTTCCCGGACTCTTTAAAAATCTCCCCGGATTACGCAAAGCGAAAAGTACGGCGTTGTGAATAATTTTACAAGTAAAAAATTGTGAGGTAAATTTAGGAGCGACACAAAGGGGCGGGCAATTACGCCTAACGGACCATCATAAACCCGGATATGGCCACAGCCGGTATTGTCGGTAATATGAGCTATTTAGCAGCAATTTGCATGCGGAACGAGCGGCCGGGTTTCGGGTGCGGAAGTGCTTCATATTGGCCGCGGCTGTTCGCCAGCGGCCACCCTGTAACTATGGATAAAACTCCGTGAGCCTAACATCCGAGGGTCGTTCACGTGCGTTGCGAACAGGTAAGTCGCACTCGCTATAGCCAGTGAACAGTATCTGACATCGCAAGGCATGCCGGAGCAGGTGAACGTGTAGTACACGTGGCAGGAACTAGTTACAGTCGACGAGCCAGTGCTTTCTGAACGCATCACTACACTCTAAAAAATATTAGAGATAACATTTCCTTTACATGTAAGGTAAAATTACCCGCGAAGTGTAGAGTAAATTTACATAACAAGTAAGGCACTGTTCCCTAAACGTACGGAAAAAGTACCTGACAAAGCTAGGGAAAAACCCATACAAGTAAGGTAACATTAACTAAATTGTAAAATTAATTTATATTTAACATTATACGGGTAATTAATAGCAATTAACTGTTTAAATTACAAATTGCTCTAACGAAGCGTACCCTAAACCTCAACTCTAAAATCCTCGACACTTGCTGGTGGGCGGGCGCGAACCATGGGCCTCCATCACGATAGGCCGATGCGCTATCCGTTACACTACGGCAATGACATGGCAACGCGAGTGAATATTATGGTGTTACAGATTGTTTCTTCCGTCCGTTCGCCCACTTAGCTGTTGAGACAATATTGGATTTTCCCATCCATTTATGGGGTTTTTAAACTTTATGTACGCGAATTTTACTCCAGAGTGCGGTAATTTTACCTTGCATGTAAGGAAAATTATATTTCCCACACAAGTTTGTGAATATTACCTTACACTTGTCAGGCTATTTTGCCATTATTTTTTACACTGTACTGCTGACAAGAGAGCAGCGAGGTGCCCATTAACTCACACGTAGTGTGACGTCACCTGCACGACTACGCCACAGCGGCTCGGCGTGTAAACTAGAGAAACACCAAGAGTGTGCCTACCAGCAGTTCGCATGCAGACACTGAGCACAGTAGCAATAAGTCGGTTCGACAAGTTTGTGACACTGCGCACAGTAGCATTAAGTCGGTTCGACAAGTTTGTGACACTGGCACGAAGTGACATTTTTGCGGAAACGAAATTCTCAGACATTTGAACGTTAACGACGAAAATTCTTTGGAGGTATGAAGCAAAGAAGTTTTATCACATGCAGAAAATCTCTTCTTGTGCTCGGAGGCGGTAAGCAAATAGCTTGGAACCCTCCAGCAAACGTCACGATCAGGAACAGCAACCACTAGAAATATATACTGGTTTCTTTATCGCCTACTACTTCAATGGCTTCCACCATGTTGCTCCTGCATTTTTATACGTCGTCAATTACGTTTCTGTAGGATGTGCAATGCCTTCGTAGTAATCATTTTCTCAGCTATGGCAATGGAGGATAAAACTATAAAAAGGTTGATATTGAGAATTAACGAAATTAAAAAAATGTCGGAATGTAATTTATGGAAAAAGAAAACCTATACATAGTTATACCGGTTTCAAATGGAAATAATATAAACATAAAAATCTCATTATTTTTTTAAATATTATAATCGTTGAAAAATTTTCTATTGACTATCCATTAAGGAATTTTTCTGCGTGACGAGTTATGCACACCACAGCGCAAGTTCCAAGAATCTAACATAGTATACGTTTGGTAGCTCTGATTTGTTCTCCTTATGGGCTGTTCACGGTAAAATGAGCACTTTAGAAAGCCATTCTTAAGATATAATTGTGTATTCTTCCACCTCATGCAACATTAACATTGTCATGGGCCTCATCACTTCATTCGTGGGTCGAACAAGTGAAACTGTAAAATTATTAAAAAGTTAATATTTAACAAATCTGCTAATTTTTACACTTCGATGCATAAAAAAAAACAGAAAGCCAAAGAAATAATTTAAGTTATCACAAATGGTTGCCTAACTCTTTTTATTCGACGTTAAGATATGGAACTACTTTCCATCCATCGTTACTAACTTTAGTGGGCGTATGTCACTCGATGAGCTCGTTAAAATATAAGTGAGCAGGGGCAGTGACTTTTTTCTAAGGTTGATTTCAAAAGTGCTCACTTTATCGTGAACAGCCTTTAGAAGGTTGATTGCAACACGGAGCTACGTGGGACAAAGAGAGAGAGAGAGAGAGAGAGAGAGAGAGAGAGAGAGAGAGAGAAAAATTGGTAGGGGCATGAACTCAACTTACTCTGTAGGGGAAGCACTGTTTCATAAATGCATCAATAAATAAAAATATAAGATAAAATAAATAAAAATGTAGTTTTCTTTGTCTTCCGCGAGTGGCTGAACTGTTTCGACACTTGTCAACTGTCTTCAGGCGAAACACTAAGATTCATAGCCTTAGAACGTGTGTTACTGCATAAAATTCCCTATAGTATGAATTGCTGGCTGGCAAGTAGTAGCCTACGTTACCAGGCGCTGATTAGCGAATGGCGTCCCGACATCTTGCTGGCCAGTGATGCCATTGTATAGGTCAAGAGCTCGCGACACAGGCGACTGTTTACCTTGCATATTCTTATTCTGTGCTCAAGTTGTCGACGTCTGAATGGCCAACTAAAATGCAGAAACTGCTTGTAGAGCCCGTTGCAGCCAATGAAGAGGTGCGTCTGAGCACCGGTCAACCGTCGCCGGCAGTACTCGGCTGGAGGTTTAATTCAGAGACGTCGCATCTTGGCTGGACCAAAATTCCACCAGGTATGAGACAACCAGATGTTTTACGCCCGTAAATGTTCGTGGGCGTCATCGTCAGCGAGCTTCCCCGAGCACATAACAATTGTCACCGTCCGTGTGAGGCCCATTCCGAGGGCGGCATACATTGCCAAGTATTAATTCAAGTGTTGTAACATAAAGTAACGTGCCAAGCATTAATTGTGGTTACAATTTACGTGTGGTATAAGGTCAAGTTTTTTTAAATATTTTAAACTGTTATAGGTATTGTGATAATGATTTGTCGAGTAAAAATTCTTGGCATCGCCGTACAAATGAATGGAACGGAACAGTAGCATTGCGGTCAGATATTGTTTGACGTATAGTATGCAATTAACCTTGTTGCAATGATGAAATATGAGTGTAATCCAAAGCAAATATTTTCTCAATAAAAATGGTAACCCAGAAAATAAACTTTCAAGCCGACTCAATTTTCGTAATGCAAACCTCTCGTATTTTTTTATGAAGAAGAAAGACTCTGCTACTTTAAAGTTTTTAAATAAGAATTATAATGTTTCTATTGGAAATTAGCCGTGAAATTTGTGCTCTAAAGTTTTAAAGCAGAGATCGCCTTTGCGCCGTGATTAGGTGTAGGGGCATTTGTGGTAAATGCACAAGTGAGGTATTATTGAGTAGCCTGCACCCTAGCGGGGAAACGGCGTCTCAATCTTAAGCAGGACTTTCAAAAGTCCTCATTTTAGCGTGGACAGCCTTTAGAATGGTGAAGCCGCCGCTCGTACAGCGAACTCCAGCAAAATGGCGTCAATGGCCAACAAAATGTTGGAACGCAGTTTGCCGATCAGCGCCTACCAACCTATTCGCCAGCCGGCAGTCCCCAACTAATATGGAACCTTCCGCAGCATGCAGTAGCCAATCAGACACAAAGCACGTTCCCCAGAGCCTTGTGCAACCATGCAACCAATCAGAGAATAGGTAGGCCCACATCAAAGGAAGTGTCACGTCATTTCATCTCTGTGTACGTCCCTACTCTGTTATAACACGCTATTGAAGTCTACCGCGTGCTCCTACTTCTTCTTCCGCGAAAAATCACTGACACTATGAATATGACTTCAACAGAACAAAATTAGATGTTCCATAGACATTACATCTTGTCGGCTAAGAGTTTCTTAAGGTAGTGAACAAACATTTAATAATCTGAGAGCTACATTTAGCGGTGCATGAATTTCACGAATTCATTTTGACTAACTTTCTCAATTATTTATATCTGCGGACCTCTGTGATTTTCCACATGGTACTGTCATGTTTAAGGGCTTTTGATTTTTGGATTGGGTAGCGTACGATACGGTTGCGATATTTCTCCATATTTATTACTGACTCATGATTGTCCAGGATGGGTAAAAACAACTGTGGCATCAATAAAAATAACACAAAAATATACGTGACAACGAATGTGATTGCGAAATTAACGGACCTCTATATACAATACGCCCATGTTATTCACTAAGCCACAATTAGGGCCGTATCCCAATTCGCGCCAAGACAGTACTCTCTCGCCCACTCTTGACGTCACAGAGAGTACTCTCTGCTGTCCTAACTCGGTGAAGAGAGCGCCAGAGGGACAGTGAACGACAACGTTCACTCGCTGCTCATACTCACGCCCTCTGAGGCAGCCATGTTGTTTTCAAGTCGAACTTTGAATATTCAGACACATATTTTTTTGTTTCTACGGCAGTGTTAAAAATATTTTATTCTTTTAAGGTAACCATTACGATGGTGAAATATGTAATACCAAAAATATTCGGTATGATATATGGGACATAAATAATTATAATATGATTATGTTCCGGCTTCGTTAAAGGTAGGTGTGCGTATATTATTAAATACTCTATTTTGCACCTAATAGTTAAGTTTGTAAACACTCCAAAATATGAAAAATAGAAATAAATTGATTTTAAAAAAAGCACCGTAAATCTATTCGAGGAACGGGAAAAGGTAACAATATTTTATTTTTCACTACTTATTACCTACCCCGTTAGAAAAATAATACCGAAGGCTTACAGAAAGCACAAGGTCTCAATTCGTTAGTGTGTCAGTGTGCATGAGAATGAGCACACTTTCTACTTGGTACAAAACCGTCTTCACTATACTTGATTAAATAACATTAATAACAAAGCATTACAAGCGAAATCGCCTGTCTACAATCAGTGTTAACGTGAAAGAAGAAATAAACATTGTCTCGCCAATTAAAAAGAGCGAACGAATAGGAAATAATTTTTCCAGCACAAGAATGTTTATACGCATAAGTTGGCTATAGCAGTTTTTATGTCGTTTCACATAATTTTCGGCCGGCGTTAAAAACTTGGCGTAAGATACTCCGACGTGACCATCTTAACGCGTGACCATCTTAGAGGCCGCGGTGGCCGAGTGGTTAGCTCGCTAGCCTCCGACCAAGGTGATCCGGGTTATATCCCCGGCCGGGTCACCGGATTTTCGCATGTGGAATCGTGCCCATGGTCGGACGGGCTTTCTTGGCTTTCCCGCCCATTCATTCCGGCGCTGCTCCATACTCGCCTCAATCGTCATCATCGTCTCTGAAGACCTCGCTGTTAAGAACCGCCCAAATATCTTCACTTCACTTAACGCCAAGTAAGTCACGCCAAATACTGGATGGGGACGTTACGATCTCAAATACAGTCTTTACTTATTAATTCTACGCATTTTGTGTGCGCCATGTAGCTTGTAGACAGGGCCAAAGGTTGCACAAACACGGTGTCGTTGCAAGAAGAATCACAGTGTGACATGGGAGTTGGCAGTCAGCAGTGTCGGTCCCGCGCACATGTCAGTCCGCGGCCCCGACCCTTGTTCGGCCACAGGACACGCAAGCCGGACAGCTGGTCGTGATTGATTGACGCGATACGAGCTCACGACAAGCGACGGACGGACAGCTCGCGACAGTCGTCCGCGCTGACCGACCCATGTCCGAACGTTGTGTGTGTGTGATGAAACGTGCGAAGTAGAGGGGATGCGGAGGTCTTCTGATGTGGCGACTGACTGTCACTCCCCATAATCACTTTAATTCAAAGCAAATGCCACTCACTCCCTGAGTAGTTCCTTAGCTTAACGTCGAATAAAATGTGTTAGGTATCCATTTGCGATAACTTAAATTATTTTTTGACTTTCTGTTCTTTTTTATGCGTCGAAGTGTAAAATCTGGCATATCTGTGAAGTATTTACTTTATTTAATAATGCTTGAATAAAGTGATGAGGCCCATGACAATGTTAATTTTATATAAGGGAGAAGAATTCAAAACGTGCATACAAGTAGATCTCAAGCAGGACTTTCAAAAGTGCTCATTTTACCGTGAATAGCCTATACTTATATTACTGTTCTAGGCTGTTGAGCACCCAGTTCTTACCTCTGATCCTTTTTCCTTCATGACCCTTACAGGCATTATATTTTTCTTATATTTTACGGAACAAGCTGTATTTCAACACAATGTAGATAGAGTCGTTTACCTTTATCGATTGGCTGAAATATGTTTCAACTTGTGTTGATTTTTGCACGCGAATCACGAAGTTCAGTCCCGAGAATACTGAATTCTGAATGGCAAGGTCAAGTATGGACACGGATTCTCACACGCAGATAGCAACGAATGGTGAAAGAAAATTCTTTATGTGCCCATACAGTAATAATTTGCGCGAAAAAAAAAATCACCTGGTATAAAGATCCCTTAAGTTTGAACTCAAAATATCCAACTTCCCTGTCTTAGTTTAGCCTGCACCCCTCTAATAAATGTTTCATATTTTTATCTAGTGCTTACACTGGAAGTATAAATATTTTATCCAAAAAGATGTTTTTGTAAGATCATGCACACACTTGAAATATTTCCAAGCAAATGCCTGTTTTTACAAAGGGAATGGATTATCAGATAGTATGCAGCAATTTCTAAATGTAGGTATTTAAGTTCTTGCTTGTTAAGAGGGCCAGTAGATTTTAACAGTCAATCGGATCACACGTAGACTTGAGTAACATGTGAACACCCCAGTAATTTTTACGCCGCCTTTGGCTGCAGCCCGTACGAAAATTCTTTTCCCGAAATTCACCGAGCCACTCAGAATTCGGTTCTTTTATTACTGAAATTTGTGAGTCGCACAGAAACAGTTAGCACTATGAACGACAGCTGAATGTGCCCTGCGTACTTGGCGTTTTAGAGTTTTTTTTTAATCACGCTGGAAAGGCCCACGAAAAAACAATACCGCAATTCATTTTTCCCGATCTATGTAAGTAAAAGTTAAACATATGCAGAGAATTTCTGAGAAGATATTTAATATCTTTTATCATAATATTATAAAATAAATCTTATGATGGCGTAGTGTCACAGTTTTTCAGTACGAAAAAAAATACAGTATTCGTTAGAAATGAGTTTGACAGTAATGTTTGTGTGTACAGTATTAAATATCCTTAATTTCTTCCAGTCAGCGGTGTCAAAACGTATTTTAGAGCTTTTTTAATTAAACTAAGCGAGTTCCCGATCCAGCGAATGGGGTCGCAGCGAAGACATTAGCTGAACAGTAATGACGGACGTCAGAACAGTTCGCAGCACGGAAGTGATATCTGTTGATTGTCAAAAAGGAACTGAATCCGTAAGGGCCCTTGTCCCCGACAAGAATCTTCGCCGTCCGCCGTTGCGGCGGAACTACCGGTTCGGCAGTGACTCATTATTTCGTACAAGAAGAGCTTGTCCACGAGCCGCCACGGCGTTTCTACAGTTCCGGCTGCCGTGAGCAGCCTTGGATTCTCACTGTAGAGCCGGCAGGCAATCGGCGCGTCATGTGCACGTTCACAAATGTGCGCTTGTCCACGATCCGGCAAACTCGCTGTCAGTGGCCGGATAGCGCTTGCTGAGTGGCCGGATAGCGCTTGCTGAGTGCGGCACATTGTTCATTGTCAAAATGAGTGCAGAATTCATCATAGATCGTGATACACTGATTACGCTGGTTCAGGAACGGCCAGTTCTGTGGGACAAGACTACAGAATAGTATAAAGACAGGCGGTTGACTTTGGAAGCACGGAAGAAAGTATGCAGCCTCCCGAAAGAAGATTTTGAAACACTCCCGGATGCAGAAAGAAACGAAATAGGTAACTAAATGGTACATGCAAATATACATGGTGTTTACTAGTGTATGTTACAGACAAAAAGACAACATTAAATTTTAAACAAATCTGACGTATTATTATTTTTTGCAATAATAGGGTGACCACCCCGTTATTTTTAGAAGGTGAGAGTTTTAAATAGTGGTTTCTTCACAGGTTTAAGATCACAATAACACTAACATTGCCCACAGAATCGTTATAAACTCCACGTCGTTTTCGATATTTTGCCAAAATACAATATAAAGGAATCACCTCCCAAAGGTTGGTACATAAGTTGATAAACATCCTGTATTTTTCTACGTTTTGAGTGATCAGAATCGGGTACAGTGTGCACACTATTATTCCCGTCCAAAACATAAACCACAAAAGTAGTACTGGTAAATACAAATAAAGGAAAGTAAGGTGATTGTGTTAATTTTCGGGTGTTCTAGCACTGAAAACATGCTGGAACACATTACACTGAACTCATCATATTCAGTTGTCACTATTTGAAGCTGTATTGCGCAAATCTGTCTTGCCACGGAATTCTTCCACGTTCTGAAACGAAGTATTTATCAAATCTATTTATAATACCGTTTGCTCCCAAACTACCTCGCACTGCTTGTGAACGACGGAGTGTTGAAAGTTCTGGGTTCTCATCTATGATTGTGTGAACGAAAGTAGTACTGAGTCCCTCTTCTTTATGGATGAAGTTTTGAAGAATACGGCATGCCTTCCCTATATCGAGTTCGAGGTATGTAAAAACATTTAATGGCCGGTGAAAAATTCTCCATTTATTGTCCATTATACCGAATGCACACTCAACGAAACGCCTTGCTCGTGTTAAGAGGTAATTAAAAACTTGCTTCACATGATCAAGCTCTCGACCACCATAGGGACGAAGAAAATTACTGTGTAATGCAAAAGCTTAGTCACCTACGAAAACACAAAAAAGTTCCTCTTCAGTATCTGGTAGTGGGTTTGGAGATGGTATGTTCAGTGTTTTGTCCTGCACCATGTTTCCAAATAGAAGTTTGTTTATACACACTTGAGTCGCAATCCTTGCCATAAGCACCGACATCAACATAAATGAAATCATAATTTGTGTCAACAATTGCCATTAGAACCAATGAATAATAACCTTTGCAGTTATAGAACACTGATCCACTGTTCTGTGGCTTGATGATTCCGATGTGCTTGCTGTCGACGGCCCCAATACAATTCGGTAAGTTTGCCATAATTTCGAACTGATGTGCTATATCCATCCATTTACTGGTAGTCGGAGCTGACACGTATGTCCCATGTAATATCATCCATATCTTCTTGTATACTACACGTACTAATCTACTTACTGTTTTTATTCCGAGTCGGAAACTGTAATGGAGGTCTGTGAAATTATTTCCTGTTGCCAGGTACCTGAAACAAAGAGGGACCTACAAGTTAATATTTCCCATTCTGTTCTTTGCAGGGAACTTGGTGATGAAAAAAATTGGGCTAACATTCGTGACAACTGGGTGAAGTGCCACAAAAAAGTTATCGAGGATCAGAAGAGCGGTGCAGCAACACATAAAAAGTGCAAGTACACGTTTTATGATGAACTACAGTTTCTAACGAAAATTGCAACTCATCGACAAACTTCATCAAATATGCCTGACGATGATCCTGGTGAAACTGATCAAGATAACAATCGTGTGGGCAAACGTACCGATGAAAATCTAGAAAAACCGCCACAAAGCAAAAGACATATAAGTGAATTGGACAAGAAGATGATGGCTGTCATTGACACTTACATTGAACAGGGTCAAAGCAGAATCGTGTCCTTTTTTAAGGGCATTGCACCAACTGTTGACAAATTCGATGACTACGATATCGTCGACTTTCAATTTGAAGTGATGAAATTGATTAGGGATATTAGGGAGAAGCGAAGCAACAGTGAAATGCCACCCCAACCCACTCAACATTCCTTCAATCAGTATGTTGAGTATAGTGCACTGCATGCATATCAAACTGTAGGAGGTCCGTCAACATATCGAATGCCACATGCCTCACACACAACCAGTGCTGCGGCCAGCCACGAGTCACCATGGATGAATCGACCAAACCGACATCCAGTGAATTCTGTTTAACATTCACAAGATGCGATGTGTTTTCAATCCTACACCAGCCCTGAATCCACTGCGCCTGATGTTTCACAAACATTGGATTTAGAAAATGCGATCCAAAACATGCACTATCAAGGTGGGCTAATCTTATTTGTGTTACTTTTTTTCTTATATTTATGGACATTTCCTATTTTGGGTTTAATTTTGACATTTGGTCAAGTTACGTGCAATATCTTATTCCTTGGTTACTAATGGGACTGTGCACTTAAATATTGTATGTTAATGTGATCTCAGTCATTCGTTAAACATAAAATAAACGACTACAATTTATCATATACGTGCTCAATATATTTTGTAGTTCATTTAAGGTGGGACTCCTGTGAGAGTTCTACCACATGTTCTCTCTCAATGATAAATATATGTAGGTGTTTCTGTATTCTCAAAATATTATTCCAAGCTGTGTTCATATGGAGTGATACAGCACACATTTTAAGTTGAGAATTGAGTATGTTTGATGTGGACAGCTGTCAATGAAAAATACATGACTGACCTGTCAAATAAGTTTCACCTTACACGAAGTAGTAGACTGTAGTAAGACTCACCTCAGTGTCACAGCCAGCATTTCTGGTGGAGAAATGCAGTTCCGCATATTCATGTCTTCATGTTTCAAATGGTCATAGAGAAGTGCCAATAATTTATCAAATGTTTCTCTTGACATTCTGTAAAAATGCATATGCTTTGCGTCGTCTTCTCTTAGTTTATCAAACAACGTATTAAACGCATCAAAATTAAATCAATATTGTATTTGTGGATAAAACCAGTACTTTCTACGCTGTTGATGGCGCTTTTTATGAAAGTAATATACTGCTATGAGGTTGCACGTTATCTCCAGATCCATAGTGCAGGGATTCGAAAAGAGAGGTGTAGGAAACAGAGGGGTGGTAGAGAGAGAAGGAGCGAGAGAGAGAAAGGGAGAGAAGGATGGAAAGGAAATATTACAACGAGGCGAAAAGCTACTTCGGTAGTCGAGAAAACAAGCGGCAACATCTGGCTGAAATACTCTGACTGCCATGCACCATTTAGTTTACGCCCCACTCTGACATTAGCGCGATACACGAGTCGCACTTGGCAAGCACACTGACTCCTCTAGTCCACTTTAAAAAAAAAAAAAAAAGATTAAAAAACAAGACGTCTCAGTCAAGTCCTAGCGTGACGAGAAAACTCATTCGCACACACCGAACCTCAGCGTTCTATTCTGTAGACAACAGCAGAGCTTGTCTCTTCAGAACAAAGACATCATTAACTTTCTAGGTCGCCACATACTCACGTGCACTAAAGACAAACTAACAGTCTGTATCCAATAACGCAAAAAAAAAATTTATGTTCATATACTCTATGATACATCCGTAGCGAGGTGGCGTAGCTGTAATTCACTGGATTACATTCTAGGGGCATGTTTTATAAATTTACAAGTCTACGTTGTTTACTACTAGTGAAATTGTGGGCCTACAAGTAAGGAGTCATTTTTATAAGTCAAATTGCGATTTTTTTCCCCAAAAGAAATTGTATGAACAAACATACACTCGTAAATATAAAGTATTTTTAAAGCGTCATCCGACCTAGGTAAACATATTTAAAAGTTGGAATAGACGAGAGAGTGAGAGTTATTTGTACAGATAAGTTTTTATTTATAATTAATATCACTTTATTTTTTATAACTGCTTTACAGTTAAAGTCAAGGTTATTATATGTACTTATTCGGAGAGGGTACGCAGCTTGAATTTTCAAGTTAGGAGAAGACGAAGTATGTTCAGAGAAAAATGAATGTCTTATTATGAATATAGCAAACGAGTTCAGTAAGAGGCGAAAAATTATTAGTGTAACTAGGACCTTACTATAGAACACCAAATAAATGACTTTTGCAAAAACAAATGTCAAAAGTTGACTAAGTTAAATTTTATTCGCTGTTTTAATTTTATCACTAATGTTCTCACATAAAAACCCCTCTAAAAAAACCGAACTACACAACGAACCAACGTAAACAAAGCAAGCACAAGACAATAAATGTAAAAGGATCTAAATAAATAGTATTCACATTCGCCTTGTAAACATGACTACAAGAGATGCGATTATTACAAGTAGAAGGTTTTTCTTTCAGAAACACTGGTAAAGTCGACTTGCAAATATTATACATATAACTTGTAACATTTAACCTGTAGAAGTGTAATTTTATGAAACAGGCACGTTTTCATTGCCCCCCGCCCCCCTCCATCGGCCACTGTCAACTAGACGTTAAACGCTACCTACCTTCCATTGCATTCCTTTTTACAACAATTCTATTGGTACAAACCACGCTGAATACATTACTGTACTCTACTATACAACGTTTGTAATTGGCTCGCTGTCAGGAAATGACATGGTGAGTGAAATGTTTCCTAGTTAAAGGGATCTTCCGTATGTACCGAAATTTGCGAGCCACAAGACTGCCTTAACTAATCAACACTTCATATAATGAGGACCATTTTTATTAATTTATCGCCAAACTTAATTCGGGGCTCGCGTGCCAGTGTGTGATGTAGTTAGCTAACCATTTGTGATAACTTAATAAGAAGAAGAACATTGAAAGTGTATTCAAGTACAACTTAAGCAGGACTTTCAAAAAACTTCATTTTACCGTGAACAGTCTATACACGTGTTAACATGAAAGTACCATATTTTTGGAAAAAATTAACTTTTACTTATATTATACCAAGAAGTTATATTTAATTTGAAATGAATATGAATAAAAATAAGGATAGAATATATGGGCTGGTAATACCTAGTAATACATAGTTATTATTGAATATATTACTAAAGAGAGAGAGTGGACGAATGCGGTGCGTTTTCTCTTTGGTGTAATTTTCTAGACTTAGTTTGTTCGCAAGGGGCGGAGGAATATCCTGGAAGTAGAACTTTAGCAGCGCTTAAGAAAAGTTCGAAGTAACCGTGAATGGACTATAAATGTAGTAATCAGCAGTGATTTTTTTTTCTTCAAAAGTTTGTTTCACTGGTGCTTTCTTTACCGTGAACAATCTATACGTAGTGCAATGGGTAGCACTGCTGTATGCCCCCCCCCCCTTTTTTTACCGGGCGATTTGGAAACAATTCCCGGCAGTGACGGTTGGAATCGTGGAAGGTGTTGGTGGGAGTGGCTCACCTCCATACTGCAAAAGGCAATCAAAAGCCATTGAGAAATCTACCTGCCTAGTCGCCCCAGCTGCCTGGAATACCTACCAGCCTTTTGGGCTGTCACCTAATCACCACAACTCCACGAAACAGTTTTAAAATTAACTGAGTACTGGTACTGGTGTCGCGCGCGTCTCGAGAAGGACATTAATACTCTCGAAAGTTACGAGATGACAAGATGTTAGCTAATAACTCTGCAACGTGAGCTGCACTACGTTCGACACTTTCAGCAGGCAAGTCAGATACTCTTCGCTGTGTGATTTACTACGTAAATGGAGGAAGCAGACTGATGATAACTTCTAGCATACGTGTAAATGGAGTGGCTTTTTCGCTGTTATTTCCGACACTGGAAAAACTATTTGGTGGTAATTAAAAGAGTTTAGTTGGAGGCCACAAAATTCTTATGTGAATATTAGACACCACAAAAGGTTTTTATGGCACCTAAAACCATTTTGGTAATTTAAATATTTAGCGGTAACCATAAAATTACATCGGTGGTAACCAATAAATTCAGTGTGTTCTAAGGCAATAACGGTGCTCGTTAGTCGCTGGAATATTTTACGATGGCAGCAATACTGATTAGTGACGCTCACAAAAGTGTTTTGCGGGCTGCGGGTATTGATAGGTACGGTTTCACGTCTCATTGACAGCAGAATGGTAAAGGGATCGGATATATCCTTTATTAAGGTTGAAGTAAGGCAATTGCCTATGGAGCACTGCACCTGACTGTACAGTGTGAAGAACTCAATAAAAAGTAGTACAGACCCCATGAAAGTTGTTAGAAAAGTGCGATTTCTGCTGTGCATATATTTGGAACATGATAACATATTTTAATAAAATATGCTATTTAAATGGGAAAAATCGATTAAAAGAGAGCGTATTTTTAACAAAATTTAGGCATATTTCCATTCTGGATGCTTCAAAAAGAAAAATTTGCAAGAGAATTTTCGTCATGGAAAATCGTCATAATATTTACTATGACTGTATGTAGAAAATATTAATAATAATGTAGCAAATAATTTTTATAATTGATTTTATGTGCATCCAATTGTCAGAAACATTTACGGCTGAAAATGATGGAAATGAAGTTAATTATAAAATTGATGTAATAAATTATTACTATGATTTTATTACACATGATCACAGTAAATATTATAATCTTTCTTGAAGAAGATTTTCTTGTAAATTCTGCTTTCCGAAGCAGCCAAAATGGAAGTGCGTTTAAATTATGTTAAAAGTGCGGACTCTAACGATCGATTAATTTTTTATATTTAAAAAGTATATTTTAGTAAAATATTTTATAATGTTGCAAAATGTATACATTATTATTTCATATACAGCATAAATCGCACTTTTCTGACCATTTTCATGGTGTCTGTACTACTTTTCTTTATGAGTTCTTCACATTGTACAGTCATATACAGTGTTCCATAGGCAGTTGTTTTACTTCAACCTTAAGGAGTCATCCATCACATGCCATATAGGTATTTTTTCAACTTCAATCACTGCACGCGGTATAGATAGCTGCGGAGAAGCTGACAGGCTACAGGATTTCGTCCACTAAATGTATTCGCGTATTATCTGACCTTGTTCAAACACTATAGTCTCCTCATCACACCAGCACGAATTCCTAGAAGCGAAAATAAAAGAAAAAACAGCCAAATGCAACGAAACTGCGAGCCCCTACGCGTTATCTTTCGGTTGGTGAACCGCGTCTAGAAAATAAAACGTAAATTTGGTTGACGAATGCACAGAACGAAGAATGGGATCAAAAATACTTTCATTGTTTGCCTGTAAATGGTATTAAATGTGTAAGTAGATGTTTATTGATAAACTTTATAGTCTTCAGTAGAAAAAATAATATTTACGATTACTTCAGCATGAACAGTAGTTAAGGATAGCTGTTTAGTTCTATAGTAAAGGATAGCTGTTTAGTTCTACATTAGGTCTTAATTATTTGATGCACCTTCCATAGCGGCACTTTTTGCAATATTTTCCGTTTAAATAAAGCAAATTTTACTGAACGTTAACAAATATTTCTAAATGTATTAACATTTCTTCATTAGTTACTTTCTACAAGAATTTTTTCTTTAAAACAAAACAGATATTTTACGAAATGTAATTCCCAGCGAGCGTCACTCCAAAGAGGTTACATTTACAGAAACTTCCCAATTAATAAAACGTTATTGCATAACATAATTTGTATATTAAGAGAAACAAAATGGCTTAAAGTAGTTGATATATTTTGAGAACATTTCATTGAGAACTATTTCTACACGCCGCTCTTTCCTTGTTCTCTATTAGCAACAGCTTACAGTAATTGATATGTTTAGAAAACATATCATTAGGGATAGGAAAATTTCGCGAATTCATATCGGGACAAGATAGCCGTCAAACACATATAAAGTGAAGTCACCTTTGCAATTGGATCACAGTTTATTATACACGCCCTCGACGCGTTTGGGATAATAGCAGACTTGGAAGGAAACAAGTAGTGATTTCCACATTTCCAGGTGTAAATAACACTGGATACTCTCTGGAGCAGCAGCCAATAAACAAACATCATAATCTCGAGTACACACAGGACTGTGGAGTCTAGCCTGCAGGTCATTGAACTAGGGAAATTTTCCTATCCATACCTATAATTACATAATGTCTTTGAACGCCATTCTTTCCTTGTAAACAATTGGCAACAGAGAAAACGCAACGAAAATGTTGTATTCTCTACTGCCTAGTTTAGATTCCTAAGGTTCTACATATTTCAAAACAACGTCGCGTAGAGATTGTACTACCTATCACCACTGACGACTGACGTCACATAAAGGCTGTAAGGGTTTGTAGTCTCGGTGGTAACGAACATAGCCCAGTTATTCTCTGTTTCTGCCTCTGAGCAAATTGCTTCGTGACATCGCTGTCGAAGATACGTTAGGGCCTTCCTACCTATAGTCTATTCGCGTATCTTCACACCTTTAGAATGAAACCTTTGAAAAAACACCCCATGTATAAAATGTTTAGTTATTATCTTGATACGCCATGCATTACAACCGTTTTATACATCTGTTAACATAAATGTATCATATTTTTCATTAAATTTAAGTTTTGCCTATATTTTATTTATAAATTATAATATTTAATTTATAATAAATATGAATAGAAACAGTGATAAATCATGTGGGTTGGTCACGCATAGTAAGAAAGAGTTCTCATGCAGAATATTACTATAACTGAGTACGCACGAATTCGGTGCGATGTCCTTTGGTGAAATTTTCTAGACTTAGCTAAGCTCCGTAGGCGGAGGAATACCCTGGAACTATAACTTTAGCAGGACTTCAGAAAAGTGTGAAGTTACCGTGGATTATACCAACCAACCTAACTACCTCAAAAACATATACATTTCGCAATAGTATATCATCAGTTTAAACCATAAAAAGTGCAATTTTTAAAGCAGAATAACAGCAATCAGCGTGCCACGCCGAGTAGATGTGAAGCGGTTACTGGTAATACAGTAATTACTGCAACCAGGGTACTCGATATGCGAAGCTAGTAGCTCTGGATACGAAGACAATGCCTGTGCGATGGTGAATATATAGATGTCACCTAAAAGTAGATTTAATTTTAATCTAACGTAGCCTTTCATAACAAAGACGTCAGTTATTTTTACGGGTAAAAAAAGAACTTTACTTTGTTTCACAATAAAACGGAAGATAAAAAAAATATGTTAAATGACGAAACAGAAAGGTAACTCCAACAGGAAGGATGATTATTCCATTTTAAATTCCTCATCTTACAAAAAAAAAAAAAACAGAAATGGAATTGAGAAATGGAAATTGGACTGAAGAAAAATACGCTCGTAATTAGTTCGTCTCGAAGGGAGCGAGCTACATAGGCACTTCACGGCGAACAGAGGAGAGACGCGTTTTTAAGGTAACGGTACGTACAAAAGTAACGTTTCCACAGTGGGCATGGCAGAAAATGCTGCTTTTAAGGGGGCCGCCAACTAGGCGCTTGAAATGTGTTGCAGTGTTGGGAAATCCGTTTTTTTTTACGAAACTATCCCACGTGCCTCCAATGTGCTAATTTAAGAAAAGAAAACAAACTTCAGGCGATGACGGAATGTAGCTTTTGTGACACTACGCATGCTAGAACCACTATTTCCAAGCCCTTTAAAGTAGCTAAAAGCATCCTTTTCAAAGAGCCGTATGTCAAAATATGCTGACCGGATCTACGTGAAACTCGGATACAATCCTGCATCGATCTTTGCAACAGACTTTTCATCAGTAAAATGATATGGCCACCGCTTAAAGTCCCATAGAAAAAACGGTTCGACGAAAAGCTCGCGCGCTAGTTCAGTGTTCGCGCATAGTGGCGGTGCGGCACTTGATGCGCGTGCCAGTGTCGCCCTTAGCATTCGCTCGCTCTATGCCATGTCGCGGCAGGTAGGCGGCCCCCTTCAGACAATGCACGAATTGAAATCACAGTTATAGTCTGACAAGGCAACAGGATTCAGATACGTTTCGTAACACACGCCGTAGCTGGCTCGATATATAGTGAACCCATATTACTGTAGTAAACGAGGAGAATTCCTCCCCCGAGCTGCACATATTTTATTGCTGACGACCAACGGAATGCGTAAGTATGACGTTGATAGTAAATTAAAAATGAGTCTCAGATTCTGGCGGCGCTTACAGCTCAGGTCTTCAGCGCTGATGAGGGTGAAGCCAGAAGGAAATAAATAAGGGACGCAAGCACCACGACAGACCAAAGTCCAACAACCACGGTTTTGAGCCCCCCTCCACAGGGAATAGAGCACGTTTCACCATATGTTAGTGCGCGTGGTCTGATCACTGCTCCACGACAGTCCCCTAACTACGAAAGTAAGTAGTTCTATACTTTTACCCATTCTATAGACTGTTCACGGTAAAGTGAGTACTTTTGAGGTCCTAGTTACTTTTTCTTTTCAGCAACATTTTATCCTTTAACCACCTTCTCAAATAAAGATTGCCACTGAAGTATTAAACACAGTTTGTATATTCCACCGCACTCGGAAGTTCACGTCTAAGGGTCCAATAAAATAGATTTATTGACTATTAATATAATTCAAAATGAGAGGGCTTTCAAAAGTACCCACTTTACCGTGAACAGACTATATATAGAATGGGTAAAAGTCATTTCTTGGCTGGAACTGTAAACTGCGAGACACAATATCCAATGTCCTCTCTGCGTGTGATTTATTTTGTAAACCATGCTACTGCTCTTCATTATGAATGGTTCATATTACTACAATCGGACACAGGCGTCCAGCTTATTTGTATTACAACGAAACTAGTGTTATTATGGAATACGTACAACGCGCATCAAAAATGCTCTTATTTAAAACACCTTAAACTACAAATTAAAATACATCTGAAAGGTTGAAAAAAAAAATTGTGATGGGCTTATTTAAATCTGTGACTCTGTGAAATAGGTTGCCTTTTATGCATGCTAACGCACGAATTGTAATAGTATTTGACTTACGTTCACAGCAATAACGGACTGTATGTTTCATCAACGCATGGGCATAAGTTACTGAGGTCAATTTATGCACCTGACGATACGACGCAGAGTGCAGCTAGAACACAGTCGAGCGACACCCTCAACCAGCTACCCCCGAACTTGGCCAGCCGCCCGCCAGCAGAGCTCGCCCAATGGGAGAACAGCTACGAGGCCCCAGCACTTAGCTCTGTTAGCACTCGCTATCTCATTCCTCGTCCCTGGCCGGCGCCGTATGTCTGCTGCTCCTTCCTCGCCGACTATAATTCAATCGGGGGATGAAGGAAAATACATTTTAAAAAATGCCGGGGGTAAGTGGAATTTCCCCCCTTGACTTCTTCCGGAGGGGAAAAAAAAAGACTAATGGATCTGCTGTTTCGCCAGGAAAATTCCCCAGTTCTCGACGGCTTCGGAGGGAGGGACGGCGATGGAAAACAATGGGGACGTGTCAAATAAAAGAAAAGCGCGAGAGCACGATGCTCTTTTCTTTCATTGCTCCGCGTTTATCCGAACCTCTTCGTCGCATGCCGTCATCTATCCCGAGAGCGTCTCCTTACAGGAACCTTTCCCTCCCGCCGTACTTTTTTTTTAATCCCATCATCCCGGATTAGAAACCTGGGAACGACGTCCCGAATGTAAATAGCTTTTAATACGTGCCGAGAGGGTGTATAAAGGGGAGGAGATGTTTATAGTTGTGCGGGAAGAATGATCCTGGAGGAAGAGAAGCTGGAATACCAGCGGAGCGGCCCTCCTCATGAACACATCTGCCATCCTCCACCTAGACGTCACGGCGGTCGGTATCACTATGCAATTGTCTGACGGCCACAGCAGACCTACAAAGTGGTTCGCTGTAAAGTGAACACTTTCGCGAGCACTGTTCAGTTCATTCGTTGGAACCGTTTTAAGACAATCGCGAAAACCTTTCTGTAGTAGAAGATAAGCGCGCAGAGACGAAATGGGATGGCGGTTCCCTTAATGTGGGCGTCCTTATTCTCTGATTGGCCCTGCGAGGTCCTGGGAACTAACCATGTGCCTCATTGGTTACTTCATGCTGCAAACAATCGGGTGTGGCTGTGTTGGGGACACGGCCGTTTGTTTAGCGTGAATACGCCTACGTTGACGCGCTCAGACGCCTTGATGTTTTTTTTTACGTTCCTGGCACCGTTCACTCGATCATATGGGGTTTTATGTGTATCACTGGATTGCTTTTGAGATGCTCTTTCCAACTGTATACGATTTCTGTATTTCTATTTGGCTTTTTGTCGAGTATAGGCCGTCATTGTGTTACGTTTTCTTAATTTTTTTACATTAAACTAATACACTTTCACCATAACCAAGCCACACAAATGTTTTTTATACACGCATCAATTAATCTTGACGAGAGCTCTCGATTGAAATTCAAACGAGAGTCGCAGCTTCTCCTAGTCAAAATTTATACTACGCGGAAGTTATGAGACGCGGCGAAACGAACTCAAAATTGCCCCCCTCCCCCCTTGCAATTACAAACTGTATCGCCAGATTTTGCTATCATCCGATTTTATGGATTGCCTCCCACTGTGGTTGCAGATTTACAGACGTATTCACGTCAAAAGTTTCACAATGGGCGTGCCGCCCGCTTTCGAGTAAGTTACCGGCCGCTGATTGGTGAACCGCGTTCCAACATTTTGCTGGGCGCAGTGACGCCATTTTGCTGGCGTGTGAGGATAAAGTTCGCAGTACAATCACCTGTTCCATTACTGCGTTCCTATATACCACGTGGCTGGATGATGTATATTTGGTACGGTTTAACTGTCTGCATACGAATCACAAACATTTAGTTTCAGAATAAGAGAATTCTTACTAAACAAGTGAAAACATTACGGAAGCGAAGAACTGTGGATTAGTACATATCCGCGCATTTGGAAAGTGACTCACTGAAATTGTTGTAAGCACAAAAGTCCTCTGGTCACAATTTCATGGATGAAGTTGATGTACATTGACACTCATTTAAGCACCGCGCGCTATGACTTTTAGGATATGAAACTATTTTCATTGATCAATTGTCAACATTACTCGGAGTAAAGTTAGTGTTTATGTCAAAACACCTGCAATTAAGGACAGTATTTTTAATTTTTGCTCTTTTCAAAAGTATCCACACGACCAAGACCCCCATAATAAATTAAGAATACAGAAACGAAACGATGGCGTCTACCGCGAACTCCAACCACACAAGCAAAACAATTTACATCACTGGCATTCAGCGTGTCAGAACGCCGTTGGCCAATCAGCGCGTGGAGAATAACTTGCCGGCCGGTAGCCCGACCAATAGGGAAGCTTTCACAGCGCGCAACAGCCAGACACACGCCCAATTTCCAGAGCCCCGAGTCGGTAATCAGCGATTACGTGTACGCCCACGTCACTAAAACTTCCATGCCATTTTTATTTCTTTGTAGGTACTTAAGTATTCTGTTGTTCACGTGGTTCCAATTCTTGAGCTCTCGTGACTGAACTGCTGACGATAGAAACGGGTTGAATAAGTCTGTTGTTATCCTGGCGGCTCGCTACAGCAACGCTGGGAGCAGTGCGAACGTTACAACGGCACAACACTGTTGCCAATATATTGTCAAAAAGAGTTGCCAACATTCGTGCGAGTGTTTACAACAAATTTTGGCTACATTATTCTTCAAGGCGGTGTTTACACCACGACAACATTGTTGCCGGATTTCAACTGAATCCAGTGTAAACGTAGAACTTTAAAGGCGAACCATTTCGAGGAACAAATTCCGCCAGTTGCATTTCCTTTTTAAATTGGCTTTGAAACCGTGCTGTTAAACTCTTCAATTTTTCTACCTCAACTCATTTCACGCGCAACTCTTTTGATACGTCTTGCCAGGTGCATCACACTTAACAACCTGCCGATCTCTATAAATTTCTACTAAAGTAGGCCTACAATCGAAATTTTAATCAGCGAGAAATCACTGTTTCAATCAGTCAACAGTATCTGACTGAATCAACAGTCACATAAGTGAATTTAACTGATGAATCAGTCATTATTTTCAATATTTTTTAGTGGTTTGTTTTTTGACAGATGGATTAGTTAAACAGCACGTAAAAATGGCCGTCAAACAATGTTTATAAATGGACGTTACCCAACGTGTATTAAGTCAAATAACAACGAACAAACTAATAAAAGCAATACAAAATACATTCTAAAATGTGTTTCGTCTTTCAAAACACCATTTTACGAGGTAATATGAATATTCAGTATTTTATTCTGTTTTTACGTCTTTCATTTCGTTTTCATGTAATCATCACACAGTTCTGTTTGAAGATTTAAACTGCATCTATAGCGTGGCGGAGAGAGTGCACATATATATATATATGTCTACTATTCAATTTAACAATCCTAACGCTACCAATTGAACCAAAAACGAAAAGGGCATAAAATTTAAATCTTCAAGATTTCGAAAATAATTATAACACATTTAATTTCCTCTCGTCTTAAACTTGACTTCGTAGTACAGATAGTTAGGTAACGGCCGAAAAGCGAAGTGAAAAAGGCGTGTGAATTTAATAGCCGGCCACCCATGAAAATGTTTTTACTTTTTTTTTAATTACGGTAAATTGCGCAATATAAATAGTAAACTGTCGTAAATATGTTTATTTCACGTAATTATTTCGCTAAATAAAATAAAAATCTTTTTTTATTCGCCACTGCAGTCGGCCATCACTTATTCATCAGTGCTTCACGTCGCTAATTCAATCCGTGAAATTTTTTCACTGATACAATCAATGGTTTTCCGCTGATTCTAATTGGAGCCATTTTCGCTTATTCGAGTACTTGAATTTCACTGCGAATCACTGGTTTTACACTGATTCGAATTTAAAGTGTAATTATACTTTCTTAACTCCATCCCATACTGACAAATTAGTTGTAGGCCTCAAAACCGAGCACAATATAAAAACTCACAACACTTTGCGAGGTGCAGCCTCGAACTCATCGGAGTTGACCACACTGTCGACAACAATGTTAGGCCAAGGTTTATTTTACAGTACTCACGTTGGGAAGCTCAATGCTTTTAGTTTGGCAACTAACATTTTTCGCCACTAGGTAAGCTCTAGTGTCACATGTGTACAGAATTTTCTCTATTGTATACGTTAGAAAACAAAATAATTGCATCAATCATACATCAAAATTACAATAACTCCGTAACTAAGTAAAATTGTTCTTTTTTATTATTCACGTTACCTTAAAAAGTTGAATATATGTGACCTCTTTGGAACACTGCGCACCTAGCGACGGATTCTGCCAAACTCTCCCATAAGAAAACTAATTTCGTTCCTAACTTGAGTAGCATTAACCTTAGTTGCGTATATATGAACAATGTTGCTATATGCTGTTCATGGTAAAGTGCGCACTTTTGAGGGCTTAGTTACTTTTTATTTTCAGATATTTCTTATCCTTTAACCACCTTTTCGAATAAATATTGCCATGGAAGTAATAAACACAGCGTGTATATTCCACCGCATTCGGTATTTTATGTCTATGGCTAAAATAATATACATTTATTAACTATTATTCCAAATGAGACTGCTTCAAAAGTGCTCACTTTACCGTGAATAGCCTATAACATGTTTCCAACATTTTCTTAACGTTTACCGCTCACTGAAGGGAAACTAATTTTTGTTGCCAACATTAAGGTTATCAATATTTAAAACAACTTTTTTCACGATTTTGTTTTGACATGTTGTCAACACATGTTACACCGGTGTAAACTCGCCCATAGTGGTGGGCACCCCCGGACTACAGATTGCGTAGTAGCCTCCCCCCTCCCCCTCTCACATGTTGAGGGTGGTGTACAGGGAATGGCCACGAGCCCGTAGAGAATAGCAACATCCTGATAATAGAACGCACACAGTCGCAGTGATCAGGGCTGCTGGAGGCATAAGGCTGGGTGATTGAGGGAGGAGGGGGTAGTGTGTGTGTGTGTGGGGGGGGGGGGGAGTGTGCAAAGGACATTGGGAGGGGGAGGGAGGCAGAGAGCATCCTTGTACACAATAATTATGGCAGGCGGCACATAATAGACCTGCGATGTTTGCAGTGACAACATAATTGATCGGCGATTGCCATAGGTATTAGCATTCGCGTGGAAACGTTAATCGAGGCATCAATTAGGCGACAATGGAGGCGCGGCACGGCGCAAGTCTGAAAGAGCTGATCGCGCACTGGAAGGTAGTACTGTCGCCTCTCGCAATCCGACGACAGGGTGTGGAATCCACTTTGGCCAAATGTCATTTGGGCGCGCGAGTCATAACCTTTACTGTTTCGTTTTGGTACTAACACTTCTACCGCCGCGTATGGATAGCGACAGGAATATTTCGCGAATATATCTAAGAACAAGCTAGACTTAAACCCGTGTATATTTCAGCTAAATTTGCAATTTTTAACTAGACACGTCCTAGTAAACGCTGAGCCAATAAAAAGCTGGGGAAAAAAAAATAATGACAGCAACCAACGCCACCTAGTTTGGGGTAATACTCTCCATAGAAGCTGTCAACGGGCAAATAGTCGAGGCTCGTGAATACAAAATACTGTGGAATCTAGCTTACAAGTCGTTCATATCACAAAATGTTCCTCTCCAAAGTTGTTGCATGCGAGTGCCAGTATACTCTACAGCAGTTCGCCGAGAAGTGAGATGTAGACGCAGCAGCGGTAGATAGAAACTGAGGGGAAAGCCGAAGCACTCCGAGAAAACGCCCGGGTAACGGTAAAGCCCGCCATACGTTCCCCACGTGCGAAAAATGGGAGTGACGCCGGCGAGAATCGAAACAGGATCGCTGCGAGGGACGCCCGTGTCCTACACACGCCGCAACAGCAGCACCACGAAACAAAACCCTTGCTAACAGATGTTAACATCTTATCTACCTCGGTCGTATAGACAGTACCGTTGTTAAAGGCTGTTCACGCTATTGAGCACTTTTGAAATCAATCTTAGAAAAAAGTCACTGCCCCTGCATGCGTTTGTTTAAACGGACACACTGGGTGGCATACGCCCAGCAAAGTTGGTAACAAAGGGTGGAAAATAGTTCGATATCTTAACGTCGGAATAAAAAATGTTAGGTAACCTTAAATTATTTTTTTCGTTTTCTGGTTTTTTATGCATCGACGTTTCAAATTTAGCAGATTTATAAAATATTTACTTTTATGGTAATTTCACAGTTTTGCTTGACCAACGAATGAATAAAGTGATGAAACCCATGGCAATGTTAATTTTACATAAGGCGGAAGAATACGAAACGTGCACACAAGTAAATTTTAAGCAGCGCTTTCAAAAATTCTCATTTTACCGTGAAGAGTCTATACACGTAAAGTCACATAATTTTATCTTCCAGGCAACCTCCATACACCACACCAACCCAAATGATTTTTCTTGAAACACTAAGGCATAAAAACTATGAAGTTGGTAAGTCCACAGAAAATATAGGAATACCTAAAATTACAAGTTACGCCGGCTGTAACCAGACACCAGAACACACGGTAATGTTCAATGCTATATACAGACACCAGAAGTTTCATTTTACCATCGATTCATATCTGCATGAAAAGCCTTTTCCGTATTTGACGGTGCCATGCAGAATTCAGTAATATCCACACTGAACCCCTGTAATTCAGATTTAAACACGCTTAATCCCTGTCAAAAAATATTTAACATCGTCAAAGAACATCAAACGACACAGTGTTTAAAAAAAAAATGTTGTCTAGAAATAATTTTACGAAATATCACCGCCCCGCTACCATTAAGTCAGAGCGACGCGTTACGAAAATGAAGTGACGTCATGAGGAAGCTGGGTAATATGGAGTCGGGTATGGGGGTTGAGGTACAAATCCAGAGCGGAATTTACTCCCGACACACCGGAAGCATGCGCAAGCCGGCATTAAAATGCGCGGTGAACGCAGTCATTTTTCAAGAGAGGCGGGATGTTGACGGGGGGGGGGGGGGGGTGAGGGGGGGAGGAAATCCCCCGCATTCCGCCAAATTACGAGAGCGGACCTTTAATCAAGCGGATTGTCCTCCCTCTCCCCCCTCCCCCAGCACGACGACGGGTAGTGGTAGCAAAGCACTTCTGGAAAGTTTGTTACCCCTCCCCGCTATCAGCAGCCCTACAGCTCGCACTCCTGCCTAATCCCCGTGCTGATCCTGTAGCCAGGAACGGGAATGAAATATGAGACGCTTCCCCAGAAGTCGTGGGCGAAATTAATGAGGCAGGCGCTGCGGGTCTGACCCCCATGCCTTGCTACATAGGGCTCGTCGCGAACAACAGGCTCTGTGCTACGAGCGAAGAGTCGAACTCGCACTGAGGAATAGATGAACGAAGAGATTTAGATGGCTCTTAGGAATAGATGAAGGAAGAGATTTAGACGGCTCTTAAGCGGACTATGTAGCTGCGCTCAAGAAGCGAGGAAGCGATACGCGCGACAGTTACACGCACGGCTAGCGCCTCATCGCTCCTACGCGATTGCGCGCAGTATTTCCGTCGTAACGCTCTACTGTGCAAATTAACTCTGTAACATGGGTTTTATTACACGCGATGAACGCCCAAATACTAAACTAACGTCTGTATGTTTGTACTTTTCTCTTGCCGCTTAAAGAAACTGCATAGGCAAGTTTAAAAAATGCGATATTTGACCATTTTCACGAATTTTTTTTCTCCAAGAATACACTTAATATGACAAATGAAAAAAAAAAAAAAAAAAAAAAAAAAAAAAAAAAAAAAGGCAATAGATAGTGTTTTTTTTTTTTTTTTTTTTTTTTAATCTTTTCTGACAAAAAATATTTCCAGAACTTTTATTTACCGAGGTACGCGTTTACGCGCAAACGATTTCACAGAAAACGTTTCAGTACATGGGACTCTTAACATCGAGGCCTTGAGAGCCGATGAGGGTGCAGCGAGGAAACGGGAGATCCCGAGAAAAACCCGCCAACCAGCGGCATCGTCCGGCACGATTCCCACACGCGAAAATCCGGGAGCGACCCCGGCCGGGGATTAAACCCGTTTCACCTTGGCGGGAGACGAGCACGCTAGCCGTTCAACAACCGCGGCCCCTCTCTTCTATTGCGTGTGAAAATATTCGGCGGTTGCAGATGTAATGTGCGTGTAATTCAGCTCAAACGAATGCATAGGCAGATTTTGAATAACTGCATGCAGCGTAAAAAAAAATTGTACAAAGAAGTTGCCGTAACACGAAAATGCCCATTATAACACCGTCATGTCTACACCAAAGTGATACAATTATAATATATGTAACTTCATAGAAAAAATTTTGTCTTAGCGAAGTATTTTTTCAGATTTCTGTAACTTCCTCTTTGACTTACGCGATTGTTAGAGACGCTACTCTACTGTATCACGCTATAAGATGGCAGCGAACTATGACTCCACAGTCCCCTACATACTCGAGCAGGAGTCGCTTATTCATTAACTGTCGCCACAGGCACAATTCATTCTTCTGGTCCGCACGGCCACACGTAACAAAGTAACCAACGTTATGCTAGTTTTATCATTGGTCCTAAGTCCTGCAGGGCGTGTCATTAGAGCGGAGGTACAATGACACACATGAAACTAACATATACTTGTATGCCGTCTATCTAGATACTGAATTATAAGGGCAAATGATTGGGCGTCTAAAAATTGGAAGACTATTTTTGTTTTACTGTAGTTATTTTCAGGATTCAGGAGAATCACAAGAGATAACTTTTGGAGCGGGACGTTTCACTGGCCCAATCAGCTGGTCCACAGCTTCACATACAGGCAACAACTATTAACCTAACATGCACTGTGATATTTTCAGGAAAATAAATAAATAATACATAAATTATATTGATAACTACTTAACCACACGGCTATTCCTGTTACAATTTAAACTATTCGTCAAAACTCCAAGATTAAACAAAGTATTGCCTAAGCTGCTGTGGAGAGCATATGACGGCCCAAAACACTCTTTACGTTAAACTTTACTGCGGTTTTTAACTATCGGCATCGGCCCCCTTTTCCTGACTCTTCCACACTTTGCCTTTACCGCACTTTCTCTGGCCACTTTAAAATCCCCAGGCTTTCTTTGTAGTACCAATAATTCGAACACATTACGGCAGCCCTTGAAAATACACACTCTAAACAAGACAAACATAACGTATATGTAAGATAATTTAAACGGCAGAATTGTGGCGTGATTAATTAGATAAGTTTAACACTATTTTATCTCCCTGTGAACTCAAAACCATCACCACAGGCATAATTATTAACTTATGAATATCCTTTTGTCACTCAAATCTAATGTAATGCATATTACCAACAAGTCCGAAAATTCCTATCTCGGATCCGAAAATGTATGACGTTCTTAAACGTTCGCACTTAACGCAGTGGCACGCCAATAAATAAGCTTCCAGTAAGGAATATTTAGGTACGCCAAGTTTCTTTCATTACTACGTGGCACAATATCACAGTGATCAGATTGGACGAACCACTATCAAAAGAAAAGATAACGGAAATGTATTCGCATGTCGAACAGTTTTTAAGTGTATCAGTTATTTTGAAACACTGAGGCGACAGCTATGCTGTAAAAAAAATTCACTATAAAAGAAAATTTCATTGAAAAGTGCAAAAAAAAATGTTTTTCCTTCCCTCATACTCTCGAGACAATAAGGCGGCGTTGTCTAGATACTGTGGACAATTACTCGATATCTGACCCGGTCGATAGCTTGGATACTGCAGGAGAAAATGTGCCCCGACCTGTCTAGATAGCAGCACATTGTTAGCAGAACAATAGACACACCGGATGAAAGCGACAAAAAATTAAAGATGTGATGAGTTTTTTCCTTCTGGCACGAGGAAGCTGCCTTCAAACCAGTTGAGATGAATACAAGGGGGGAAAAATTAAAGTCCTTCAGGCATCCTTCTTCTTGTTTCCGCGTTACATTGTTATTCCGTCTCATTTTCATACTCCCTCATTCTGTCTCCCCTCGATCGTCGGACGAGTCAGCGAGGTATTCCTTTCATTCACGCGCTTTTCGAGACGTTATGTTGGCAAAACTGTGCTAGCCGGACCAGGCAGCATCTTCCTTCCTTGCGAGTACAAGTATCACTCTTGTAAAGGCTCTTCACGATAAAGTGAGCACTTTTGAAATCAACATTCGAAAAAAGTCAATGCCCCTACCTGCATATATTTTAAAGGGCGCCCTAAGTGACATTCGCCCAGTAAAGTTGGTAACGATACACGGGAAGTAGTTACGTATCTTAATGTCGAAAAAATAGTGTTAGGTAACCATTTGTCAAAACTTAAATTATTTCTTTCGCTTTCCGGTTTTTTTTATTAGGCACCGAAGTGTAAAAATGAGCAGATTTGTTGAATATTTACGTTTCTAATAATTTTACAGTTTCACTTGACCGACGCATGAATAAATCTATGAGGCCCATGACAATGTTAATCTTACATAAGGCAGAAGAATACACAACGTGCATACAAGTAGATCTTAAGCAGGGCTTTCAAACGTGCTCATTTTACCGTGAATAGCCTATAGTTATTATTATAAGTAAATATAAATAAGAGTCCTCTGAGCACTCAACATACAGACAAACTGAGATACACTTGACACTACCAAGGAATTGGGAAATTACCATAATTATTTTTCAAAAAGAGCTACAAGAGGAAAACAAACGGATAGCAATTTTGAGAGTCCCAATAGTTGAGACGATTGGCTGCTATTTCAGACTGATTTTTTTTGGACGCTCCTGTTATACTGGTATAATAATCGGGCCTGTAATAACAAAACTTAATTCCCTGGGAAAAAGCACCTACAGTTTTAACCAAGGAACATAACGCAATCCAACACGTTAAGTTACAATGCCTTTTCTGTAAATGCTTGCCTCTGATACATCGTGATATTACCCCCATAACCGAAAATGAAAAGCCAAGACGAATAAACGACGTTCACTATCACGTGGTAATAAGTACTATCATTTTAGCAACTCTTACTCTGATTGAAAATATTCTTTATGACGGTTTTGATTAGTACAGTATGACGTCACTTAGCATAGAAATTATAAAATTAATCCACATTAACCCTAGAGAAAAAAAAATCGATAAGAAATCCTGCAAAGTATACAATTTTAATTTAAATGTATCAAAAAGATATAGCAATAGAAAAACGTTTGTTACTGAAGCGTGATTCCAATAAAAGGGGAAATTAGAGTTTCCTTTCCATTCTTCCCTTATTATTTATATTCCCCTTCGCGCACATGTGAAAATAAATGTTCCGCACGAAAGGCAGTGACAATGCTACTCATCTTTCCACAACAGTGCTGCGGAATTCCAGATCTCAACTCCTGTTTGCTGGCCCACCCCACACGACTTTGATGTTGTCGAAGGGTGGAAAGAGAGAGGGAGGGGGGGGGCCACTTCCCAGCGAGCAAGCCATACAAAATTCGAAGCAAATGATCCTTCAAAAAAATTCCGATAGATCGGGCGGCCGGCTGACAAAGGCGTCAGTGCCGATACGTATTATCGACGACGTGATATTTTTCGTTGTCAGGGGGCGGGAAACGGCGAGTCGTCAACACAGCTCTAACAAACGACCCACCTCTTCGCTTCCGCGCAACAAGGTCCTAAAGCAGGGCTACCACCAGCCCTGAAGCTTAAATCCTGGTTCCTATATGTAAAAATCCTGTAAAATCCTGGAATCATTGAGACAAATCCTGTAACATCCTTAGAATAAAAAAATTCCAAATTACACAAAAAAAGTGAATATGAAAGACGTTTACATATTTAATGTAGTTGTTTTGGTTTGGAATGTACAAACCATGGTAATTATTTTCTCCACTCACACTTATACTTTCGTTTATACAACGACTGTATCGGCGATAATTTTCGTTTCCTCGCAATTGTAATATCAATGCCAAACGTAAGACACAGTCACCAAATTCGGATTGCATGCGTAAAAAACGGCAATTCGTGGCAAAGGTTCTTTTTAATAATGGCCTTGGCCTTTGCATGTGATTATATAGCAAGGAACAGAAATATGTACATTACTGTATACCTGCGCCAGTGAATAATTAAGCAAAATATTTTGCTTAGTTATCCACCTAAAAAAAAAGTTTGGATTAAGATTTTCCTGAAGTGTTAAAAGTCCGTAACAACGGATAAAATCCGTTAAAACGGCAGGCCTGTCCTAAAGAGAAAAAGAGTCTGATCTGATATCGGCAGGAGCGGAAATAGGTTTTCGAGTGGAGAGGAGGAGGGGGTAATTTTCCCATTGTGTAGGCGTAGGTCTATATTTTTGATTCTTGGCATGGGAGGGAGCCACTGTCTCATCGGAATTTCAGGAAACGATGCCAAATTAATAATATAATAAAATCAGTATTTCAAACAATTCTGATGTTATTTCATTTCAGTTTTTAAACATTCACAGCAGGGCAGATTGGCGTCAATATAAGGGTTTGGGAAGTTCATATTCCCCGTGACCCATCACCCCCCTTCCTCCACCCTAGAAACCGCACCTGAGAACAGGCTGTTTGGAAATACGGAACATTACTAATCGAAGTAACGGTGAAGCTGTCAGAACTGGAACTGGCACACGCCATGCTTTCCTTCTTTATTCCTAGCGTATCTGTCTCGCATATAAAGGTCGATAAGGGTCCCACCCTGGTCGCATGCATTGGAGGAAAATTTAGACCCCTCCTCCCCGGAGAGGTTACCATCTTTTATGCGAGGTCACAGAGAAAAAAAGTACTGTCTCGACCAACAAATATACATGTTTGTATGTGGTTAACAAATGCATACAGTTAACTGACTAAACACTTTGAATCAGGTAGAATTTGCTGACCCAACAAAGTGATCCTGTCAATAAAATTGGACTGTGCACTCTGTTAGACGAACAACATATTTCGTAAGCGCAGCCGCGCATAAATCATTCTTTGATAGCTTTAACGTTTGTAGACACAGCGACCAGTTTATGGGAAGTTGCACAGGAAGAGTGTTACGCAGCAGGAGTACAGCATCCAATAAGTATGTGATGTCTCAATTAAGTGGACGGAGCAAAACATCGTTGCGATATGATATATACCTGAAGTCAAAGAACCGCTAGAACTTTCAGACAGAAAATTGAGTGTTTATTGGCACCAAAGTATGAGAGAGTTATACTTTTACAAGTACAGTGCCAAACAAAAAAAAACATGCAAGCATTTAGTGAAGACGACGTGGACTGGTATTCGTCTACTTCGCATTACACCAAAAGCGGCACGCGAATAACCAAGAGAGATGTCAAAATTACGTATACAAACTGTGAAGCGGTTTTCAACAGATTCATTATTTTATAAAATAATATTTAGCACTGCATGACAGTATCCCAGTTGCATTAACACCTGGTCGGAGAAACTTCACGAAAGTTAAGTGACTAACAAGGTATCCTTAGTCGAAACCACAAACCACATAATTCAAACTGCTCTAGAAGGGCAAAAACTAATGTTGGGATACAGATAAGTTATCAATACAGAGGTGACATAGTCGCATACACGGCGAATTCCTGCTGCACAAGCCAGTCAAATGCTCGAATGCCTTTCGCCCATCAGTGCATACTCGCCAGCTGGCAGACCAGCCAATAGGCAATGTCTTGCAACATGCGGTACCCAACCAGACACAAGGCCCATTCCCAAAGACTCGCACAGCCTATCAGAGAGTGAGTACTGTACGCCCAAATCAAAGGAGCCGCCTGGCGATTCCGTGTATTTTACTCTGCTGTGGTTGGCACTCGGAAGTTGGTTACTGCAAAACTGTCAAGCACACTCAACCCCGTAATTTCTCCATGATTGTAGCACTCAAAATGATCTATTTGTGTGTACGTGAAAGTGTTCGCAAACTTTTTTTCTACTAACAGCAAATCAATACGAGAAAGATAGAGCAGTAGAATAAAATAGAAAAATCGGGCGTAAAGGGATGGGGCATAGGAGCCAGGCGCCGGATGGCCACCATGTTGTGACGTCACCCAACCACCATATTGAATCCGGATGACCTCATCCTTGACATTTGACCTTGACCCCATGCCCTTAAAAGACCTTGACACAAAAATAAAAAACGCAGAAAGATTAAAAAATCCCAAAAAAAATTATAAAAGTTTTAATAATAAAAAATGTTAAAAATAATAATTTTAATATGTACATGTTGGAGGTCCGGGTAAATGACAGGTGGATCGACTAAGCTCTCGACATGACCAGCCCTCGCCAGGTCGACATTGTCCATCTCGTCAGCAATGTTAAATGAAGGTGACCTTGGCATTCGACCTTGATCCCAGTGACCTTGTAGCCAAAAATTCCAAAATATTCCAAAAAATATAACAGCTTAAAAAATACATAAAAAATTCCAAAAATGTATTATTAAAAACGTATATTTCCAGAGGTGCCACCCCAACCGACCCTCGTCAACTTTTTTTACTCATTTGATCGGTCAATTATCCTCATGCGCTCGACCCTTTCTACGCCATGTTATACCAACTGTCCATTTATTTTTAATATAATCCACTAGAGCCCACTGGTAACATGTTTCAACCACCAGAGAATATATTACGATCGACAAGAGTGCTATCGAACTGTACCGAATGGTGACGAGATTATGTAAATCATTTTTTGATTTACTATTCTTAAATTAAAGTATTTTTATTTTAAATATTTTTAATATAAATTGGGGGGGGGGGGGGTCTATACATTGAATAAAATACAACATATTTTTGTTACACAGAATTTATTCAGTAAAGTACGACATGAGTAAACACATATAGAAAGGTATATTAATTGCAATCTTTTATGTTCACCGCCACTAAGTCACTTCTTTTTTTAAGGAAGCACTGGCTGCGAAATACATAAATTTCCCACAAAGCTAGATTTATTTTAAATTAGATTTGAAACAGCAGGATAGTGTTACACGTGATATGGACCAGTGGATTAGCTACAGATACAACTTCGTACTTTGTTCTCCTTTCGCTTAAGAGTTAGTCGTCCGGACATATTTTCGTATTTTAGGTGTATCACAGCAAATAGATATCCCGGGAATAACGAATATTTGCCAGAAAATATAAAAACTAATTATCTTAAGCCCATGCGATTTTTATTACACTAAGTGTACTGAAAAAGAGAAAAACAGTGAAAATTATTTAAAAAAGCGCATTTTTAGAGCTTGCTTAGAGGTCTAGGCTGTTCACGGTAAAGTGAGCACTTTTCAAAGTTCTCTCATTTGGAATAATAGCCAGTAAATATATTTTATTTTAGCCTTAGACGTTAACGCCCATGTGCGGTGGAATAAACACACTGTGTTTATTACTTACAGGCAATATTATTTTAAAAGGTGTTTAAAGGATAAGAAATGGCTGAAATGAAAAGGTAACTAGGGCCTCAAAAGTGCTCACTTTACCGTGAACAGCCTATAGGAGGAAAGTAAAACCGTACAATCGTAGCTAAGTTACATAGTGGGATTTCGTCCAGTGTAATAAAGTCCGGCTGTTACAGATCTAACGTACACAAGAAAGGGTGACGGCGGAAACACTGCGCGTCAGTTCGGAAGCACCTTGTGGGCGTGAGCGATGGGGCGCTGGGAAAGCGTGTTTACAAGCTCAACAAACTTCAGTGAAGGCCCGGGAAAAATGTGAATTAACGTTCTCCTTTCTTTACACACGCACGCACGCACACACACAAACCCTACCTGCACTGCCGTTTGCCTTGTCTCCTTCCACCCAATAGCAAGCAAGCGACCTTATCTACAACCTGTGCGTACAGTCACGTCAGTTGTAAAGTGGTGTTAACTGTTTTGGAAACTTGTGTTGTTTTCCATCCAGTTTCGTATCACGCTCATTTACCTCCTTGGTATAAGTATTACCGCCATTGCATGTCGTAATCTGATTATATATATACACACGCACACACATATACACACATAGCCTTTGCTAAATCAGTAGCCAGTTCGATTCATTTGATGCTGGAGTGGAACTAAAAAAGTGCAAGAGTTTTACATAATGAAAAAAAGCTATACTCACCCAGAAAAACTTGCGGCCAGTGTTGACAAAAGAAATTAATTTCATAGGTAGTAGGGAAACTTTGTGAAAATTAATCAAAGCAATGGGTTTCAAGTTCAAAAAATGTAAAAATAATCAGTTATTCTTAATGGAAAGAAACGAGATCTTCGCGTGGCGAGCGAAATACCTAGGAGCTATTAGGGAAATTGACAGCCAAGGCGAAAGAAAATTACCTGTAATATGCCTCGATGAGCCATGGAATTATCCTAATTACTTTCTATACAAGTTTTGACAGTATAATGACGTAGCAAGGGTGTACAAAAAACAACCATCCAGGCCAGCGATGTTTTATTGTTCACACATGTAGTGAAAATGGCTTCATGGAGGGAACCAAGTTAATTTTCAAAGCCAAAACTAAAAGCGGAGAATACCATGATGAAATGAATAGCAACAGTCTCATAAAATAGTGTGAAAAACCACTACTTCCCAACATCCCATCTCCAAGCATTATTGTTCTTGATAATGCTCCATACGATAGTGTGTGTGTGTGAGAGAGAAGAGAGAGAGAGAGAGAGAGAGAGAGAGAGAGAGAGAGAGAGAGAGAACTAACCCCTAACTATGTATTCTACTATTACCAATGTAGGAAATTGGCTGGTAAATAAAAACATTTTTCTGCCGACGAGAGAAAATTCGAGCTGCTTGTTACATCAGCAACCGCCCATATATACTGTCGATAAACTGCACTCTAAATCTGAATCAGTGAGAATTTCACCGTTTGAAATCAGTCAACAGTATCTGACTGATTCAACAGTCACTTCAGTGAATTTTACTGATGAATCAGCGAAAAAATGCCAGATTTGCTCCAGTTATTGATTCAGTGAAATTTTCCACTGATTCACGTCATTTTTTTCACTATTTTTCAGTGGTTTATTTCTGACCGAAGGATCAGTTAAACAGCGTCTCAAAATGGCCGTAAAGCAGAGTGTATCAAGTTGAATGACAACGAATAAACTAATAAAACCAATACAGAATAATTTCTTAAATGTGTTTAGTCTTTCTAAACACCATTTTACGAGGTTATATGAACATTCAGTATTTCATTCCGTTTTAACGTCTTTCATTTCGTTTTCATGTAGTCATCAGAGCGCTCTTTTGACGGTTTAACTGCATATAATGTGGCGAAGAGACTGCACTCATATATAGTGTTAGTTTAAACAATCATAAACCAATTAAACCAAAAACGAAAAGTAAGGACATACAATTTAATTCATCACTATTTCAGTAATACATATAAGGCAAATATTTTCCTTCTTATTATTAACTTGACTTGGTAGCACAGATGGTAAGGTAATAGCGTAAAAGCAAAGTGGAAAGGGTGTATGAATTCAGTCCGTCCACCTCCGAAATTTTTTTGATTTTTAAATTAAGGTAAACTGCGAAATATAAATAGTAAATATGTTTATTTCACATAATTACTTGGCTGACTTCAATAAAAACAATATTTAATTCGCCACTGCAGTCGGCCGTCACAAATTCAATCAATGAAATTTCTTCACTGAAACAATCAGTGGTTTTCAACTGATTCTAAGTGGATCCGTTTTCACTGATTCGAGTAGTTGAATTTCACTGCGGCAATGGTTCCCCACTGATTCTAATTTGAAGTGTGTTCACGTCCCAAGGAGACACAATTATCCGATTACCGCCATAGCACTGTGATATAAACCCAATTAACTACATTTAGGGCATGATAAAATTCCGCGCATGCTATCAAAAATGTTATATTGCAAACTCGAACATTATAGCAATTGACTCATTCAGTCGTATACAGTATTATACAAGCAGACTGAAAAAACAATGCGATCATGGAAAGAAACAGAAAAACGATTATGGAAGATGGCTTATGTTAAACCACAAAGTATATGTAGCAGAGCGATGCACAGACACAGCACAAGTGAGTTACGAAAGCCAAACGCAGCTATGATGGCAACATTATCTGGAGTGGAGGAACTGTGTTATGTTCTAGCAATCATGCGCAATAAACAGTTATTAATCAAGAAATAAAATGGTTCCTTATGTTACGTTACGAAAAAAGTATATACCGCGCTTTTGTCTTACAGTAAACCACGGTTTTTCCCGGCGTAATTTTGTCGCGCAGTATGTACGTACGTATCGCCATGCCATCAACCATTAAAAAAAAAAAAAACATCTTAGGACCCTTTGACTGGCTGATGGTATTTTATGTGTCCGAGTCCTAAAAGTGCGTGAAAATTAAGAGCAACCCAGGCACCCACGTCAATGTCTCATCGCCTCTACGCGCAAAGGCAAATAAACTGCGTACTAGCTTTCCGTCGGCACGTGGCTCAGAGAAAAACAAATGAAATTAAAATATCCACATAGGTGTAACGTGTCTCATATCATATTCGTAGGCAGACATGGGGCCGTGGTTCTGTAGTGGTCAGACTACTCGCCTCCCATCCTACGCGAACCGGGTTCGATTCCCGACGGAATCACCTCCGGATTTTCGCATGTGGGAATCGTGCCGGATGATGTCGGTCGGCGGTTTTCTCGATTATCTCCCTTTTCCCCCTGCCCTTTTATACTCACCTCAATCACCCTCATCGTTCTCACGACCCCGATGTAAGAACCTCTTCACTCCTTAAGAAGACATCCTCAGGTACGCTGACGAGTTTCTGAACGAAATGTTTTCTGCTGAAGTTCTTCACACCTTAAAATTGCTACATTTAACCATTGGTCGGATTTCAGAACATTTATTTACTGATATACGCGCAAACGTGCAAAGACTGATTCTACAGACAATGAATTACCAGGGGAGTCCCCTTAAGACAAGACGGAGGAGACATAAAGAAGAGAGACGAGGTAATGATAAGGCTGAGGGGGTGGAATGTGACGTCAGGTGGAAGTAATCCCGGCCGAGGGGTTGTAAAGGCGCAGGCGATAGCAGGGGCGCTGGTCGGACCGTGATTACATTGTGTGTCGCTGCAGGCAGCCGACTGGAAGGCGCCGTAGATAAGCTCCTCCCACAACCCCCCCCCCCCCACCCTTAGCCGCCAGCAGGTGGGTCGCGCGCCAGATCCTGCACACCACTATACCTACGCTGTTCACGGCGAACTGAGTACTTTTCTAAGCCCTGCTCAAGATCTAGATGCACATTGTGGATCCTTTCGCCGTATGTGAAATTAACATTGTTGTAGGGCTGATCACTTTATTCTTACGTCAACCAATCAAAACTGTGGAACTTTTTTTTTTAAGTAGATAGTTTACAAATTTGAATATTCCAGAACTTATATGCGTTAAATAAAATCAGAAAGCAAAATAAATAGTTTCAGCACTCACAAATGTTTTCCGAAGACATTCATTCGGCGTTACAATGTGGAACTATAGGCTATTCATGGTAAAGTGAGACCTTTTGAAAGCCTTCTCATTTGAAATAATAGTCAATAAATATATTATATTATAGCCTTAAACGTTAACTTCCGAGTACGGTGGAATATACACACTGTGTTTATTACTTACATTACAGTATTAATTTTAAAAGGTGATTAAAGGATAAACTATGGCTGAAAGGTAAAGTAACTAGGGCCTCAAAAGTGCTCACTTTAGAGTGAACAGTCTATACTTTGTCTCCGTCGCTGGCAAATATATTGAATGCGTGCTAAGTTAACCGTGAACATAAGCTTGACTCGACTCAGGTTGACTAGTTCAATGGTAGGTGATAGTTTGGCAACTAAAATTGTCGCCACCAGGTGGTACGTACTGGTGTCGCATGTGCAGCGAATTTTTCAATTTTGTGTGTAAGCAAATGTAATAGTCGCAATTGCCATCAAATAAATATTATTGTGTAGAATCTTCCAATTTTTATTTTGTTAGAACCTACATTGAGGTAAACCGCCTGGGTAGGCCACCGAACGGTGTGCAGAGCTCCGGCAGAAAACGTTTTATTAAAAAACCGTTCAACGTTCTGGGCGAGGTCTGCCTACGAATAGTACTAAAGAAACGTTACGCGTCTGTATGCGTTTTTCAGTTCCTCCATTTTTCTCTAAAGCATGTTTTTCGTGATAGTGAAAATGGATCAAACGGGTGTTTTCACGGCCATTTTAATGTATGAACATTACGGTACAAAACATTAAAAAAGGAATAGAGATGCAACGAACTTTTATTTTTATTACTACGTCATAAAATGTTACGGTCTACGCTAAAAGTCTCTTAGCGGGGTTTTATCGACGGCAAGAGAACGCCAGTTCGGTGATTTGCGCGTAGAGGCGATGAGAGAGTTGATGCGCATGTCTTGGTCGCCCCTACCGCTCCCACGATTTAGGCCTCACACACGCAAAATTCCTTCAACCAGGCGGTCACCTTAAGGCTAAACTTTGTTCTTCGCACTAGATCGAAAATTTAACGAAATACGTCCACATGTTAATATTGGGTTACAAAACTGAATTTAGCAAAAACTTTCTCGTAACACATGTATCTTATTTAAATGTAACAAACGAAACGAAAAATTTCTTTTGATGACGGCTATACTTATTTCGCTCTTAAATTATTTTTTTATTCATTAAAATAAGTTTGTTTACGAACGCTTAGTACCGGACATATTTGTACCTCGCTGTTTACCCTGTAAATGCTACTGGAGGGCGTAGATAACAGTTTGGAAATAAAGTTAATAGTTAATACTTTGGCTGAGGTGAGCATACATCACAACAATTCGGGTTAAACACGAACTTGAAAAAGGATTTCTCAAATTATCCGCCGGCATAAAAGCGACATCTTCGGGACACTAACGCACCTTGGGGTAGAAAATTTCCCTATGTCAACAAAACTCTCCCATTAAGAATCTCGTTTTGTTTCCAACTTGAGTAGAATAAACGTTGACTTTACCGACAGTTACATTATGGGCTCATTTACGTAAATTCACAGTGTTGAAGGAAAATTTGTTTCAAAACTATAGCAAACTATTATTTTAAGTTGAACTTAATTTACGAGCACTGCTTTACTGGACATATGATTAAATATAGTTCCATAAACTATTAAAGTCTGGAGTATTTTCACTTTTGGCCAAGTGGAATCCTCTCCCTACATGCTGGCAACACTGGAACACAGACGAGAGAATTCCAACGAGCTCGATGACATGTGTGCTGTCCTTTCATTCTCGAGCGACGGCTGTTTGTTTGTTTGTTTGTAGCTCCTGTTAGAATGAAGGGCTAACCAGTTTTACTTCACACCAGGTATGTTGTTATAGACAGTGAATCACTGCGAGGAAAGGTTTATTGGCATATAATTTCCAATGCACTGTATGCATGTCTGACGGGTTTATTTCATTACTGCAAGGGGACACCCGATTTTAGTGAAAAGGCCTCTGGGCCAATTTTATATATATATATATATATATATATATAGACACACACACACACACACATAAACCTTCAGTTTATATTCATTTCAGCGAGTAGATTGTTTTAGCGGTTTAGCTTCTTTGGAGTTTGCCCCCGAAATGCAATTGTTAAATTGTGGAGTGATTTATACACGATTGGTTAGATTAGCCTAGTCAAATATCACAATGACTTAACAAAGACGCGGATGATTTCCATAGGAAGACCGCAGGTGTGCTCACAGGATGTTAAGAGGACTATGTACAGAAACATTTTCTGTGAAATCGTCGTTTGCGCGCAAACACGTATCTCGGTAAATAAAAGCTATGGAAATACGAATTTTTGCCAGAAAGGATTTAAAAAAAAACTATCGTCTATAGCCCTATATTTTTACTTTCGTCATATTTAGTGTATTCTTGGAGAAAAAAATTCGTGAGAGTGGTCCAATATAGCATTTTTAAAGCTAGCCAACGCAGTAGCAACAAGAGAAAAGTACAGAGATACGGGCATAGTTTAATCTGTGGTCTTTCATCTCGTGATCTAATTTGCATAGTACAGCGTCACGTCGGAAACACTGCACGCCTTGCGCGTAGGAGCGACGAGGCACTAGGCATGCGTGTTAGTGTCGCCCGTATCGCCCACTCGCTTCTTGACCTTGGGCGCGCAGTTACATAATATTAAAGTCTAGCATGCATGGCGCTCACTTTTCGTGAAACATCAGGAGTCCCTAGTTAACTGGCTGTCGTCTGCATGTGTGAAGAAATCTGTTACGCGCGGCCAGTGGAAGCTCCTATACTAAGTCTTTTGTGTGATTCGTCTCTAATACAGTCCAGCCACGTCGAATCCGCATCACCCAATCATGAAAGGAACAAGACACTACGGTGTTTTGGCAAAATATGTTGGCTCACAGGATTTTCGCGATTTTCTACTGCCATAGTCATTGCCTGAGAGATGTCAAGTGCGTTAGTGTGATGCAGTGACGTAATTAGCTGAAATGTGTCTCGAGTCTCCCTTGTGCTAAAATTAAATCGCAGATTTCTCCCGTCCTTGCGCAAGAGTACAGAAGAGAAAAAGCCAACCGCAAACACCAGCAATTCGACCTCACTTTCCAGCAACACAGAGTAATGTCGTTTGCCAAAAACGCGTGGAGAATATTGGCGGTCCACAGTAAAATGAGCACTTTTGAAAGCCCTGCTTAAGATCTACTTGTATACACGTTGTGCATTCCTCCGCCTTATGTAAATTAACATTACTATGGGCCTTGCCACTTTATTCATGCGTCCGTCAAATGAAACTGAAATTATTAACATAGTAAATACTTTACAAATCTGCTCAATTTTACACTTCGATGCATTAAAAAACAGAAAGTGAAATAAATAATTTCGAGTTATCACAAATTATTACCTAACTCTTTTTATTCGGTGTTAAGTTATGGAACTACTTTCCATCCACCGTTACCATCTTTACTGGTCACATGTCATTCAGTGCACTCATAAAAATATATGCATGCAGGGGCAGTGACTTTTTTTTCTAACGTTCGTTTCTAAAGAGCTCACTTTATCGCGAACAGCCTTTAACTTGCAAGACGGTCGATCAGCAGCTAGTCGGCAATGTCCCGCAGCATACACCAGCCAATCAAGTACAAGACTCTTGCTCATATCCTCGTACAGTAAATAGGAAGCACAGTGCACACATGAAACCAACAGACACGTAATTTTTTTTGTAAGAAAAAGGGAAATTTCGCTAAACAATCCGGGCGCACCTTGAACTCTTAATACATATGTGCACACTTAAGCCGTTTTTCTTTTCCTATTGGCCGCTGTCTGCACGTCAAGCAATCCTGGTATTAGACCGAGCCGCTAGCGTTCTGTAGACTGGGCAGATTCCGACGCTGACCATCAGTATTTGTGTACAAGCAGTTAAAAACTGCCAAAACATAAACCAATTAAGAAATAGAGAAGATCACACACAGCTTTGAAAGCATATCTAGCCTCGAAATCTTCTCGCGAAATAACATCGGTCCTATTTTTGTAGTAATTTTGCTTCTGTGTACACTGCACATTCTCTGCTGAGGCAGTGTCATACCATTTGTGCGTTTAATAACGGCCACTGGCTAAGACTACTAAGACACACGTCTAATGGTAAAATATACAAAATTACAAAATTATTTGTGTATCCTGGATTAAGCGTACAATATTAATGGACACGTAACCCTACAGGCCATTCACGGTAAAGTGAGCACTTTTGAAGCCCTGGTTACTTTTACCTTTCAACCAGTTTATGTCTTTCCACCACTTCTTAATGTAAACCATGACATGTGAGTAATAAACGCAGTGTATACATTCACTATACCCAAAACAAAAAATCCGAGGCCACAACGAAATGTATTTATTGGTTATTATGTCTGATGAAACAGCTTCAAAAAGTGCTCACTTTACCGTGAACGGCTTATAATTGGATTTGATTTAGCATAAATACATTTCAGATCTGTGAACTTCACTGCTGGGAGTAAATTAATTTACAATTTAAAAAATGGCAACCTAAAGGAGTCTTTATGTGTATTAGACTATATATATATATATATATATATATATATATATATATATATATATATATATATATATATATATATATATATATATGCATGAATAACAATATACTCCTCCATTTTTTTTGTTAAATATTAATGGCGTTTCTTGTGTATCTTGTAAGTATCTCCCTGAGTAACCCAATACATAATTATAAGGAGAATTTAAAACATTTTGTTAGTTTTTTCAACTGCGTGTCCGTGCGTTAGAATTGTCAACCGCACAGCTCAGAAACATCCATACGTACGAGTTATCAACTACGCAGTGCAAAAGAAGCACCCACAAGGAGTCGTGCCAAGCTTGCGTCACACCATCAAGGATTTCTAAATGTGTCAGTGGCTTAAATGTCCCTTTGATGGCCTGGGAGAGCGAGATAATTTCAAAATATTTAAGAACAATAAATACTAATACTTGACATACGCTGCTATTAACCATTTCAGTCTTCCCCCCTGATCGTAGTGTTTGTTTCAGAGGATGACAATGTGCGTGTGTGTGTGTATCTGTAGAAGGAAGATAGATAATACTTGCAAGTTATGCAAGTTACGATTATATACTGCCCACCACGCTGCATGAAATACATATATCAAAAATTTCAAAACGTATTTATAACTTATGGTATCAGTAATATCTAAAATAATTTACCCGATATTTAAAATTTATTTTAGGCTTTATTATTTTGTTTTTTAAATGCGTTTTTAATATATTTTATCCTCTACCTCTTTTTATGTGTTACTGAAGGAAATGTTGCGTGCTATGTGTATGAGTTTTTCTTATGTTGGCCGTAATTAATTATTTGGGATTGCACTCAATTTATAATAAGTTTTTATCATCATTATGACCACAAACTTAGCCTCATTACTTTCGCTATCCCTTGTTACTGGCAGTAACAGAAGACTGGGTCTGCTTCCAGAGATGTCACTTGAGCAGTGTAACTGACACAGCTTTCGTTTATGGGCGAGGGGATACTGGCAAGTGGCATTCAACACAGTTTATAGCTTTGCAAATTATAAAAACATACTGTCGGGAGTTAACGGGCTTAATTTTTGACGTGTTTTGCCCCTCTCGCGAGTTTACACGGCCGTGTACACCAAACTCATTACAAAGTTTAATTACGAGTGTGGAAGCTGGCGAGGGGCCTGGCCTGGCTGCTCTGGACTGTCGCCGCCGAACTAACTTCTGACTGCAGTCTCTCTTCTCCCTTCCCCAGCCAGCAGCACTGCCATGGCTGCCACACCCATGCTATTATGATGTTTTGCTATAATCCGTCTCACGCGTTGAGCGCAGTACAGGGCATATGACGCTCACTGTTTTCAGATTGCTTCAGCTTTGTGACGTAACCGGCAACCTAAGAAACAAATGGGCGGTGAAGGAAACGGCCTGATTAGGAGAATTTTTATCTATTTACCTCCCTGCGAACTCGTAAAGGAATCCAATCCTGCGATGCAAAGCTAAGCGGCTCCCTTGAAACTGAAGCCTGTGAGAAACCCTATCACTGAGATTGCACGGCACGCACGCAACGAAAATGGCATTTTTAAAGTCTGGATAATGATAACACATCAGGCAACAGTGCACGCAGGAACAAGGACTGAGTTAACGACAGAAACCATGTATTGGAAAGAGAGAGAGAATGTCCATTACACCGCACACTGCAATCTAAGAGTGAGACGCTCTATAGCTGGGGCCGCGGTGGTGTAGTGACTAGACTACTAGCTTCTCACCTACGCGAACCGGGCTCGATTCCCCGCAGGGTCGCTCCAGGATTTTCGCATGTGGGAATTGTACCGGATGATGCCGCTGTTCATCGTGTTTTCTCAGGGATCTCCCGTTTCCCACATCCTTCCATTCCGGCGCTGCTCCATACTCACCTCACTTCACCCTCATCGAGTCTCAAGGTTTCGATGGTAAGAGCCGCCCAAATCTATTAACTCCTGCAAGCTACGTAAATGACACTGTAATACTCAAGATCTACGTACTCTTCGTGAAGAATATATCAACACATCTGCGGTTTTAAGTACCAAGGTAAAGCAGGAAATATCACTAATCCACCTCTTTCCAGAGACAAGAAATGTTTGAATGATGGCAAATATGATAAACACTACCTGTATTAAACCTTACCCTTCACAAACACAGTAAAACTCGGCACATACTTCTGTGGCTGTATGTGAAAATAGCTCAGATAAATAAACCCAATAAAACTGATCACTGATTTTCCTCCTCTATTTCTCTTTTCCTTTCTGACTGGAATTCTGCCCGTGTCTTTGATTTCTGCAGCACATCCAGAACTAAAGAGTAACTAACTTGATGGTTTACGGAGCCAAATTTACGCTAGCAAATTATGTGAGTTTAAGGGGCAAATTAATAGTAATATTTATATTTTCACGTTACGTAATTATTTTTATCTCCAACTTTGTCTTCACGCAACATGAGAGGTCGTCGACATGGGACGGTGCGGTGCATGCAGTCCCACCCAAACATTTCCTGATTACGATGCTGCTACTACACTTCATGACCACTGAAGTCTTTCGAGCACCTCCACATTAAGACAAAAATTCTGGGTTCAAATCAAACTCACGGACAAAAACCGAGTATTCAGCATGTTCAGGTAAAAAATACATTCTGTATCGGCTGCCGTCGTCCTTCAGGGTTTCCTTGAGCACAAATAAACTAATGCCAATGGCATAATTTCGACGGTGTCGCCTCATTTGAAGGGTTCTGTAGGGCCGTGTACGTTAAGGCGACAGACAAACGTAGCAAAAGGTCGGACGGAAGTTGATTCGATCACAATATCCGGCATGAATGCCGAATTTGTGAGCATCGAATCTGTGTCTGGTGGTTCGGAGTCCACTATTCAACCTGAAGACCCGAAGTCAAAGAGACGATACTCAATCTTTGTAGTCTCTAGTCTCTATGAGAGCCTACAGTCGTGTAGTGGTTAGACTACTCCCCCCCCCTCCTCCCAGGGGAAACCGGGTTTCATTCAAGGTGGGGTCGTCCCCCGGATTTTCGCATGTGGGTATCGTGCCGGTCAGGTTTCCTCGGGATCTTCCATTTCCCCCGCCCTTGCATTCCGGCACTGCTCCATACTTACCTCGCTTCACCCTCATCGGCTCTCAAGTCCTTGTTAAGAACCGCAATTCTCTTCAATCTCTTCACTCTGGTCGCTATGATACCAAATATTTCTGAAACGTGGATATTTCCAACTAGCCAGAAAAGAAGAAAAGCAACTGAAACAAGTCCATTCAGGACTGTCAGCAGGCTATCGATTAGATTAACTTTAGAGAAACCACAAAATTTGAGCTCAGCTAAGCGTTGTAGGATCAAGAAAACAATTCCAACAGAGCACAAAAAAAGCATGATCATTATTTACAAACGAAAAACTTCATACCTACGAAGGTGTCCGAACACATGTCGTAACAGGAATAAAGAAATGCTGGGTAGCTAAGTATGAGATTGGAGGTTCAAATGAATGCGGCAATGACATAAACGAATTCAGTTTAAATTCTCCCAATAAATACGGCATGAAATAATTCGTGATTACAACACTCGACACCAATCAACGATGCCGTTTTGGAGTATTAGGTAACTAACTGTAATCTTGTAGTCCCGACCTACAGACCTATCCCCCTAAACGAGACTTGTTTTTCGCAGATACGTCATAATTCGAAGGTTACGTCAACCAATCATTCTTCGCTAGAAAAAAAAGTGGAGTTCCTAAGCTGTCGGAGGCTTCGTTGCTAAGTTCTCTGAAGGTACCCCGTAGAAACTTGTATTAAAGAATCATATTTAAAAACGCAAAATTGCATTTAAGACATCGAGAGGACGCTGAGAAACCGGAAACCTGAGACTGCTGTCAATAATAACTTCACTCAAATGAAAAATTCAGTACCCAATTAGTCGCCCCGAGACCCACACGTGCAAAGAAGATCCCCCTTCCCCCTCTCGCAAATAAGTGAAGAGCCGACGGGGCCCAGAAGTGGCGTGTAAGTAGACTTGAATCTCTACTCCTAATCCATCTCCATGGTAAGTTATTCATGACGGTTGCGTCTTATCGGGGTGCGCGATCCAGCCGGGTGAAGTTGGTGGGCGGCATGCTGTATGCAGCATCACGCGTCCACATGACGCGCACAAAAAAAAAAACTCCTGTGTGTGTGTTTTGTGAAGAGAAAGAAGAGTGTTCTCGCGTCTCCACAGTCTCGCTCGGTCAGCACTTGTGCCTCGTCCCCCCGCCAGTGTACGCCACTTTTCAAAACACCCCCGCACTCTCCAGCCCCTTTCCAGTGGAGCCAGGGTCGTGGCTTTGTGCGCGTCACGGCGGAGCGCCAGGACGCCCTGCACTATCGCCAGCCATCATCTCCCCTGAACACAGTCCCGCCCCCGCGTTAATTGCCTGCCCCTGGCGACCGCTACGGGCGCTTTTATCGCCCCACAATTCTGCCTCGACCTCAGCTGCAACGCGAGCATCCCCCAAGGTTCACCATTCCCCTCGCCATTCCCGCGGGAGGCAATATAAAAAAATCGGACTTACGGGAAAAATCGGTACCAAGAAAATTATTGGGCTGGAGTCGTCGGCTGGAGGGCTCCCCGGGCTGTGTCTCAGCACTGTGCGAGTCGCTGACCTTCCAACTGTCAGCAGTGGTGCGAGGAGACCGGTTCAGATCGGCGTAGGAGCGGACACCGTCCAAGAAAGTTCATTTCTATTGTCCTGGAGAGCGCGAGGAAATACGAAAAAAGGGGATGGAGGGCAAGACGAGAATGTTTGATGTACTAAAGAAATGTGTCTGTGATGCTAATTAAATAAAAAAATTTCGGATTTTTCTTTTAGTAATTATAATTAGGCTAAACTACATCCCCTGTTAAAGTATTACACATTTAAAAAAATTTCTAATGCAGTAACTTAATGAACACGATACTTGTTAATCTCTGACATGTGTAAATTTGTCACGCCATTGCCTGACAGTTAGCCAACACTGAATGTTGTACTCATTACTATAGGCTATTCACGATAAAGTGAACACTTTTAAAAGCCCTCTCATTTGGAATAATAGTCAATAAATATATTTAATTTTAGCATTGGACGTTAACTTCCAAGTGCAATGGAATAGGCTATGTACACTGTGTTCGTTGCTAACATGGTAATATTTATTTAGAAAGGTGATTAAAGGATAAGAAATTGCTGAAAGATAAAAGTAACTAACTAGGGCCTCAGAAGTGCTCACTTTACCATGAGCAGCCTATGTAAGTGCGTTCGGTTTATTGTGGACCATCTGGGAGGTAGGAAGTTGGTGTACTGAGAACAACGTAACTAGTGTTTCTTCCTTGGCGGATATAAAAGACTCACTTCTATGCTGTATTTGACACCAGAAAATAGAACCCACCACAAATTGTTATGTTAAAGCAACACTGAAAGAGGTGCGGGAGAGACGTGACTAGATACAGTTCATCACTAATTTCATGAGGAGGTCGTAAAAAATCCTTAAAGGCAGAAATGTGCCCCTGCTGCTCCTTTCCACCTAAGAGGAATTCATGACAACCCCTGCCTCCACTATACGAAGAATTTCTAATTTACTACCATATAATTCTACAACCTTCTAACTCTTCCCTTGCAAAACAATATAGAAAAAAACGTACACTTCTAATTTGCTGCAAGGTACATTGTGACAGCATGATCAAATCGCCGACCTCCCTCACCCCCAACTCTGCTATCGGGCTGCCAGCATCGCCGGATCAGAGTATGATCTCGCGCTTATGGTAACAGTGGATGACGTTACCGTTTATTTTACCAATACATTATTCAATTATTATTCATCTTAGGGGTCAAGCAATGATGGTCAGCTGCACGTCTCATCCTGTCGACGAGCAAGGTGTTGACGCGCCTTGGGCATTCCACTTACACGATAGGGATTTTATTGGAATGGAGAAATAACTTCTACAGCATGAATAGCACAAAATAAAATATTTTTTTGGGTTTGTTTTATAAATTTTATACTTTCTGTTTCTTTTAACTAGGACTAGGTAAGCATGTCCAACGAACACACAGTTACAAAAATAACACAATTTATGAGTAGAAAAATTAAAGTAACTATGAAACATAAAATGTTCTGTAGGAAAAGTTTTCAATTAAATACAGCGTTCCTTTAACTATAGGTTTTAATGGGTCTTTTGTTTATTTTTCAGATGTAGCCCGATCCGTAATTCCAATTCCGCTGGATTTCTCTTAATCGGTATCCTATCATTTCACTTCTTGTCTTCGCTTTTCAGCGTTTCTGTTACTTGACACTACATAATTATATTCGGTACTCTCTCTTTACTCACCTTTGGACACGCCCATGTAAATGCCGCTGTTTCTATTCAATTCAATATTACGTATTACCCAACTTTCTAAAATCACGTGGGCTTTAATTATGTCGTGTATAATACTCTCTCTTCATAATATTCACACTGATATTGTAACCGGATAAAATGAATTCCTCGACGTAAACTGCTACGTTGTGACGGAGAACTGGGATGAATGTCAAAAGCAGATCCCCCCGCCCTCTCACCCATGCCTCAGAACCTTTGGTGGTTGTTTTAACATACTGTTGTCCTTTTTCACTTCATCTATCTCTGTAACTGCGACAAATAATAGCGAAGTATACAGAAGCGCAATCTTTATCAACTGCAACCGCACTCGCCAGCAAACCGAGCGAGGTGGCACAGTAAGTTAAGGTGAAGAGAGGTGAGAATGGAGCAGCGCCGGAATAAAAGGGCGGCCGAAACGCTAGATCCCCGAGAAAACTCGCCGACTAGCGGCATCGTCCCGCACGTTTCCTATATGTGATAAATCACGGCGACCCCACCGGAAATAGAACCTGATTCGCCTAGCTGAGAGAAGAGGTGGCGCGGTGGCAAACTACTGGACTCGCCTTCGAAAGGACACGGGTTCAATTCTTGGTAATATTATCCTGATTTCGGATTCCCCAGGTTCTCCGAAACCAATCCTGGGGAAAATCGAGAAGATTCCTTAAAAAACGACATGACCGCTTCCCTCTCCTTTTTGTCCGAGCCAATTGCTCTGTCTCTAATGACGCCCACCTAACCTACCCACTCGTCGGCAAAATGTCCTCAATCGACGCTGTCTCTAATGACACCCACCTACCCTACCCACTCGTCGGCAAAATGTCCTCAATCGACGCTGTCTCTAATGACACCCACCTACCCTACCCACTCGTCGGCAAAATGTCCTCAATCGACAGTAATGTGGCGTGACGGTATCTGCCAATCATCCCTGTCTGGAGACAAAATTGCTAGACGTATGTACATCATACTAACAGATATCCTACCACAACTCAACGTCAAAAATCAGGAGTAAGGCCCAATATACAAATTTAATCTGCATGCTAAATATATTTATTTCAATTTTAACATTATTTGAAAGCCAGCGTAGAAACAAACAAGGAAATGGAATGCTTAATATTACCTACTTTCACCAATATTTACTCTCAATAGTTAAACACGACTGGTTAGGCATTCATTTGAGCACACATGTTATGATTTAATATTTTGGTGTGCTCAGAATTTGGGACAGATGTGTTTCTTATAATCGGTGAATATAAGAGATATTAATACGTAACATTCATAAAACCGAAGTGCAGAAATATTACACTAATGATAATACCCAAATGGTAGACACCTGAATACATTAGGCAATGTTTCCTTTGTGTGGACACAACCAGTCGAAAGTATTCTTCTTGTGAAACAGAAAGAACAGGTAACTGTGATGTATAACTGCTCAGCAATTTCTTAAGTTGTATATTTACACTTCTTAGCCGGTCTGAAAAAAAAAAAAAAAAAAAAGGTTCCGCCAGAAACGTATGTAACAGTAACTGCATTTAACGTTGCAAAACAATCACTAAATTCTAACTGCGTTCAAACGAGTCACGTGCGCTCTCAAGAATCCGATCAGCGCATGGGTAACGTTACACACTGAAAGGACCACCAATCAATTTCGCTTATTCATAATTACTTATCCAGTGCCTGTGCTGTACGGGACAAAGCCTGGCGCAAGTGGCCGGCAGCTGAAATAAGCTGAAACGCAGTTTGTTCCTCTGAACGTCCCGCGGAATTCCCTGACATTCCCCCATTTCCCTTATGTTTCATCGTGTCCCGCCTTCTTCCCGATCGCCGCCAATGACAACTAATTTTCCCGTCCCTCGCGTTCGACTGAGCCTATTTATTTAATGACGATTGTCCCGGGACCTCATTTCCGCATTGTTCCCCGCAATGCCCCGCTCATCGGGAGCTGTGTTTATTTCTCTCTTCCTTGTGAACAAACTCGATGCCACCCCACCCCCAACCCTCATTTCAGTAGAATTGGGGATACCGGGATGCCACAGCCCCCCCCCCCCGGCCCTTCCCGCTTGCTCGCCCCTTTCCAAACTACCCGTGCACGCACATAGGCAATCTGTCTGGCTTCTCTTTTGACATTTTAATTAAAAATATTTTGTCACAGAAATCCGACCTCGTCCTTCCTCACTCCCCGTATTACCGATCCCACTTCGGCCTCCATGGTGCGCGCGCCACTCTGCATTCAAGCGGACGTTGAAAAGCTGCTAACCGCAAGTTCGCCGCCCATAAAGCAACGTAGCGCGCGGCCATAGAGTAGAGGAGGCCGGGAGAACACAGAGTGCGAGGGAGAAAGAGGGTGTTTTTGTGCAGGGCGACTCGACGTGCAAACACGTCGAGGATGGGACGCCGGGAAACAACGGGAGGAATATATTTTTTTTTCGTGTTATTACACCGGGAGTGTAGAGCAGGGGTTTTAGAGGGGAATGCGGTTAGGTCGAAGCCCATGCGGCAGTACAGTGTATCTCGGGTTTTTGTTCCCCCCCCCCCCCCCCCCCATTTCGCTCACCCCGAGGCGCGCCGTCTTCATAGGCGGGATGAAACAGAGGTTCCAATAACGGCCGGGCGGGGCTCCAAATAACACTTGCCGGAATTTCCAGAGGCGCTCAGCGGCCTAGGATTAGACCCGGTAATCCTGTCGAACGCACAGTGGAAGAGTTCCTTTCCCGACGGTCACAACTGCCGAGAGAAAAAAAAAGTGCAAACGATAAAACTTGCAACCGCCTAGACCGCCGGAATTGTGTGCAAAGTTAAGGTAACGTTTAGAAAAATTAAAAATTTCTTAGTATTTTTAACGCGTTTCTCTGTATGAATAGTAAACTAAGAAACTTCTCACGCCACTACATCAGCTCCGATTTGTCTTTTCGTCCTCACGGCGTATTCTTGAAGTAAAATTATTTAGAAAATATTCCGGAAATGAAAATTAGATTTCTGTCAAAAGGACTAACATACAAGCAACATTACTGTTACGCCATAAAATAACAGCGCGGCCTCTTAAAGTCAATGCGACTCTGAACGCCTGGCGGTAGAAAGGTTAACATTAAATTACTCAATAAAAATTCTTCAGATGAAAGTTAAAAATAAAAGGTTTACTACTAGTCACCAACAGTGTGAACTAAGCATTCCGACCAGTGATAAACATTGTTTGTGACAGGAATAAAAATCATCCAGAAACTCAGCTTTCAAGAATTATTTTTATTTCCAAATAAAAAAACAATATAAAACTAGGAACGATGCAATGGCAAATTTTTCCGGATTAAAAAATATCTATAAATTAATTATGTTGTTTTTTTTATGAAATAAGTTATTTGTTTAACGCATTACACGTTTTGGTATTAAAACAACCGATACAATGACCCTAATATTATCTTTGGTAAAGGAAGGAGGGAGGGGGGAGTGGCAGGTACGAAGGTTCTTAAGGGGACCGCCTAGTATCATATTGTCTGTAAATAAGTGAGTGTGCGTATACGGGTATCTCAGTAAATAAATGGTCTAGGAATAAAATTTTTTTTCTAATGAAGATAAACGACAATTATCTACATCCACCACATTTTACTATTATCTTGTTAAATACCCTCACAGAGAGAAACAATCGTGAAAAAGGTTGAAAACAGCATTTTTATGGCTTTCCTGCGGAGTCTTCACAAAGAAAAGAAAAAAAATACAAAGTGTTATTTGTAGTTTACTCCTTTGGCTTTCATCGCGTGTGATCATATCCTACCGTTACAGATCAAATTTGCGAGGAATTCAGCTGCGATCAAGAAAGGCGTATCGCTGCCTCGGGAGGGAGATAGACACGACCTCAAGGTGCTGAAACTTTTTACCAGGGATTCCTCTTGAAAGAACAAGTCGTAGTTTGAGTTTAAATTTCTAGTGTTTACAAGTACCCTACATAACACAGGATATCCACCGGATATCCTAATCAAATACCCAATATCTAGTCATCAACGTCCTACATTGAAGCTCTAATGTACACCATTTGTATATCGAGTAGTAGATACCAGTTTGTACCACGTACGGGATACCCATTAGATATTACACGACCACCAATGGCAAGTGGCGACATCTAAAGATGCATATAGGAAATCCAAAATACCTATATCACATTTTGGATATTGCGCGGACATTTGGATATCTTTTGGTCGTCTTTTGAATGTAACTTTCCTAATCTTGGATGTCCTTGGATATCCTGAACGTCCAAGAGTGACATCCGTCAGATATTCTTTGGATGTATGTGTGATATATGGGCAGGGGTTAGCAACTACGCGGAGTGTAGCGTGCAGAGCCCCTTCAACTCCAGCTTATCACAAGGTCACGTCTAACAGCAAGCACTGTTGGTGTTAACACGTGGCAGCGGATCTCGTAACGACATTTGTTGTATGTGCAGCGCATTCAATGTCTATGGACGTACGGTGCTATGTGAACATGCGCCGAGTCAATATCTTGCGAGCAAGAGCTCACAGCCTGAATTATCGACAATGGTTTCGAAACGAACTTCCCTCCCCCTAGCGCAGTGGGATTTGCTTTGAACCGGGCTGAAATTTTTACAGCGGCCGTAAACCCGGCGGACAATTAATCAGAAAGCTGGGGTGAAGTACGCCGAGGATCCTGCGATGCGATGCCCCCCGACAACTCCATTTAATCGTTCGTAAATTGAGGGCACTGGCGGCTAAAGCGATTCGGTTGGAACGATCGGGGGGTTGGGGAAACTAAATTTAAAATAAAAAAAGGTCCTGAGAGATGGTCAGGACCCTCATCCCTCTCACGCCGAGAGACCCCAGGGGCTGTTTTCGTAACCATGGAGTCGGCCATTGATGTGTAGGGAGAGAGAGAGAGTGAGAGAAACGAAAACATACGCACATACAGAGAGAGAAAAACAGAGATAGAGTCACCCGAACCGAAGCACCACGTCCACTAATGCCACTCCGTGCTCGATCCGTGGTTGAAGAACAACCCGGTTGATCCTCCACTATTTCTCTGTGTCAGAGACATACCCACCCCCTCCAGATATTCAAGCCTCCGCATACTAAATTCCTCTAGCCGCCGACGGCAAAATCACTCCTTGCCACAAAACCAATCCACTGAGCGAACAGATGAGGGTTTACGCTTTACTCCATGATTGAGACCCGGAGGTGATGGCGAGGTGAATGTGGTGGCTGTGACCGGTGCATGGCGGTTGATTTAGCACTTTTGAAAGCCTTGCTTGGGATCTACTTCTTTGGTCATTTCGTATCCTTCCACTGTGGGTAAAAACAACATCGTCACTAATACGATCACTACACTCATGCGTCGATCGAATAAAACTGTGAAACTATTAGCAAAGTAAATATGTTACTAATATGGCTATTAGTTCTCTCTCGAGTACATAAAGCAAAGACAAACTGAATAAAAGAAATTCAGTGACCATATATTTAAAACTTACAATATTAGTATCACGCTAGAATCTAACTACTTTTCCTATACATCATCGCGACGTTAACTGAAAGCACATTCTATATAATAAGCAGACGATGAGTGTCTGTCTGTCCGTTTTTAATACCCCTCCTTTAAAACTCAACAGAAGCTCTTCAAATTTTGCAGAGCGAATCTTTAGGTTAAAAAACAGGTCAATTTCGAAGTTCAGTAAGATCAGATTTCGCAATCATTACATTTTACCCTAAAAACTAATTTTTTAAATTACTTTTCCTTATAAAAAGTTTTGTATTATAGCATAGATATTAAGGTAATGAAATATAATTTTTGTTTACTTTAAATGTCTCACTTCAATGTTGAGTTAATTTCACATTATTTCATTATTACCTACATACACACACACACACACACACACACACATATTTTCTTCAGTCTTTGAATGATAACCAACATTTATAACAATATAACTATTCTAGGCACGTGACAATACTAAAAAAAAAAAAAAAAAAGCCCACGGGCTGGGCCCCTAGTAAATAATACAGAAGTACAGAGTCGATAAATACTCAGAGACTAAAAGGCGAGGCGGTTCCTTTGGTTTAGGAGTGCCCATTCTCTGATTGGCCACGCGAGACTCTGGGATAAGGCCTTGTGTCTGATTGGCTACTGCATGCTGCGATAGGTTTTCCATTGGCTTTTTCTGCCGACTGGCGAGTCGGTTGTCAGGTTGCTTATTTTGTTCGGAACTGTACTGATCTCCAGATGGCGCTTTGTATTACATCGGAACCAATAGAAATCTATATGTGCTTTATGTTACTGGCAGCAGTGGTTTATGAGGATATGGAACATAGTCTCTGCAGTGAATGTGTGCCAAGCGTAGGAAACCTTTTTCATTGGACGGTATGTTCTATTGTGTACAGTACAGGCCATTAAAACCACATCATATGCAACGTCCCATATACAGGACACTGTAACTGAAAGCGTTAAAACATTTTTTTTAACCACTTTTGTGAACTTTCGCAAAAACTCATTAGCAAACATAATTTCCTGATACATAATTCTATACTGTACCACACTTTCGATTACTATTGTAACAATAAACCAACAAAAATATTGTACTCAAGTTATATGGCATTTGAGGGGGAAGGGGGGACTCTTATCTGACACACAGAGCTGATTATTTAAAGGCACTCACATTCAAGATGTCAGTGTTCAAAAGCAATGAACAAGCAAACACCCAAGTTCGAACATAGACACTGCTGGTGAAGGCGTAGCAGAAAATTTCTCGTAATGAACCTCTTGCAATAGCTTTCAAGATAAACCCACGTTCGTCACAGGAGGACAATGGAAGAATGACCTGAGGTATATGACACGTATGTACGATGTCTGAGAGGATTAATATAACATCAGAATTGAACAACAAATAGCGTGACATCCCAGTATCGGAAATGCGGCCTGGCTGCACCACACGCAGGTAGCGGAAATGCGGCTAAATTATTTGGGCAGTGTGACATAATCAGTAGACAGTACAATGTCTGAAATTAGTCTTAACTTCGTTAACTTGTTACGTGAACAAATTTATACCACGTTCAACCAGTCTCCATATTACCAACATTCTTCAGATGCACATGCTCTTGGAAAAAAGACAACTTATAGGCTTATATAACGCACACCGGCCTTTCATTTTACACATATTATTTACTTCCTTTTTGTAAAACGTGAAAGAATCAAATGACAGCAGGAATTAAAAACCTCAGAATGAGAGAATACCATACATCGGATACTTCTCAATATCTCGAAGTCTCCTGAAACATCTACGTTCACAAACTAACTCCACATATTTAGCAGTAACGAAATGCTTACATGCATTCATAATTCAACAGATTTTCTTTTACATGTCTGAAGCGTGAAGCGTATTAAGTTTCAATTCACAGAATCATACTTGAAGCGTACTTGTCCAATTTCAATTATGAATGAGCAAATTTGTAAGTACTAAACATGCTCGAATCTTCGACGGAAAGAAGATATAGAATAGACTCTCTGCATTGTGAGTTTATTTACGTATTTTCGTAAGTACCTGATCTTCAAGAATTTATAGTAAAAATCAGAAATTGATGTGGCATATTGAACTGCTTAACAGAACTTCTAATATTTATAGGGTTCCACTTATACATTCATAAAGTGACATAAAAAAATGCCATTCGACAAATACAGTCCCTGGAAACACAGGACGTGCCAAATGTACTGTAAAACAGCAATTCCAGTTGTCAAGAAGTTGTCGCCATTCCTTTGAAACATAAGATAGTGCGCTTGAGTCCAACACACGACGTACATGCGTGCGCTGTTGTTATATGCAAGTTTAGAATGAGGTGTTGTTATATGTAAGTTTAGAATAAGGTGTTGTTATATGTAAGTTCAGAATGAGGTGTTGTTATATGTAAGTTTAGAATGAGCTGTTGTTATAATAAGTTTAGAAATTTGTTAATGTCGAAGCTGAAAATCGGGTAGCATAAAGCGTTACTAAAAAAACAAACACTACTGATATTTTGTCATTATGTACGTAAGGCTTGCGTCAAGGTCACACGACGCGACTTACAGGGAGCAAACTACGACGCCTTTTATTTCATAACTAAGCATTTTATTATTTTACAAACAAGTGAACTTCGTACTATCAAAATAACAATTCTTTAAGGCAAAAAATCCTGAACATCACACAGCTAAGTTACGGAGGCAATTAACAAAATTTGTACGGCGAAACCTGTAGCAGCCAATTAAGATTAAAGGTTCAGTTAGCGGTAGATAAGTTTAAAGAAGCTGAAACTCGTTCATAGGTTCTTGTTTTAGTTAATTACGTAACTAATCACACAAAAGAAAATTTTTTTAATGTGGTCTGAGAGAATTTTCCTAGGGGTGGAAAATAAAAGTGCAAATATCACGCGGAGGAGTTATCAGGCGCAGGCGGCGTGTTTTTCAACACCTGTCGCTTTCCATACAAATCATCCTGCGGATGGATAACGCGAGATAAAGCCGCACTCGGCATGCAAATGCGGTGCGCGGACTGAAAATCACGCCAGCCAACCGCGGCCGCGCTCGCCAAACAGCTTCGAGCGACCAGCGTCTCTCTCGAGTTTATTCCTTCCTTGCCGGCCAACTCGTAGGACTGTAATTTTTTCCACGTTCGCCATTTCCAGACCACCCAACAAACACGGATGGTCTAGAGGGGAGGGATGGAGATATAACCAGCGTCAGCGAATCGATTCACGATTTACACCCACCCCTTGAACACGTGACTGCTGTAATACATAAAGCAGCAGATAACGCCAATTCCACACCCCCCCCCCCCCGTCTCCTAACATTTCTCCAGCTCTTTGCACTTCCCAACGGCCCTAACATTTGCAGCGGTGAAAAATGACGCGCGAGCCTTATCTTGACACCATAAATTTCTACCCTCATTGTTTCACCCCCTTCCGCTCGGATGTAGGGCGCTCGGCGTTCTTTTATCGGCAAGGGAAGGTGTTCGCTTCGACGGCTCACTCGCGTGGCGCCGTGCCTTAGTTCCTCCCCGTTACAGGACACTCTTAGATTAGACTCTCCCCCTGTGTCAGTGCGCGCTTCTGCCACACTTGCATGACACTTCACTTCTAAGAAAACTTAGCAAGCTTTAAACATATCTGAAGGAAATAATATAGCGCTGCTTGATGAAACATTCAAGGGTATAAAGGCTGTTCACGATAAAGTCAGCACTTCAGAAACAACCTTAGAAAAAAGTCACTGCCCCTGCATGCGTATATTCTAATAGGCGCACTGAGTGACATTTATCCAGTAAAGTTGGTAACGATGGAGGGAAAGTAGTTCCATATCTTATAGTCGAATAAAAAGTGTTAGGCAACCATTTGTGAAAACTTAAAGTATTTCTTTCGCTTTCTGTTCTTTTGATGCATCGAAGTGTAAAAATGAGCAGATTTGTAAAGTATTTACTGTCTTAATAATTTCACAGTGTCAATTGACCGCCGCATGAATAAAATAATGAGGACCATGGCAATGTTAATTTTACATACGGCGGAAGAATAAACAACGTGTCCACAAGTAGATCTTCAGCAAGGCTTCCAAAAGTGCTCATTTGACCGTGAAAAGCATATACTCTTGATGCTACTGTTATAGTCCATTCGTGGTTTCTTCGACTTTTTAAAATCAAACCTTTAAAAATCTCTCAATGTATGACGTGTTTAGTTATTTCCAACATATGCCATATATCACAACAGGAGCATAAATAGTTGTGAATGAAGATGGCGCCTGGCTAAACAGATGCAACTATTTCACCACGAATGTGTGGCCTAATATTTGGAATAGAAAGAGTCGTGTCTAATTTTGTAAATAGTGGAACTAAACTAGAATCAGGTGACAGTCTGAGTTATAATGATAAATGCACAGTCCCACACAAAATTTTTGTTGGTTTCAACGACGAAAGCTACATTTTTGTATGTGTGTGAAAGATTTAACTTGTTGGCCATGTATTTTTTTTTTTTTAACAATTTCATACATCAACTGTTTGACGAACGGATACAGTTAAGGTTCCGCCTGATGCAGCGATTCTGCACGTTCGAAGGCCTCGAAACACCGTACTCAACAAATCTGCTCATTTATACACTTTGATGCATTAAAAAAAAAACAGTACGCAAAATAAATAATTTAAATGATCGGAAATGGTTACCTAACACTTTTTATTTGACGTAAAGATATGGGACTACTTTTCATCCATCGTTACTAACTTTACTGGCCGCATGTCACTCAGGGCGCCCGTTAAAACATATGCATGCAGGGGGCCGTGACTTTTATCCAAGGTTGATTTCAAAATTGCTCACTTTATCGTGAACAGCCTTTACCACTTTGTCATATACACATTTTTATTACAATTTGGAGATTCCTGTTTAAAAAAAAAAACCTCCTGGGAAACTGCCTACCATATACTACAGACATTTTTTTTTTTTTAAAGTCACTAGATTATCCACTGACCACCAGATAGCAATTTTTCCCACTAGACAGGAGTTGAAACCCACCAAATCTCGTGGTAAATCCACTGTGTTGGCAAAACTGGAGCGAGTGAGAGGTAAGACAGAGAGGGTGGAGGAAAGATTCAGGAAGTGGTGACCTCTCGGCGCTCGCGGGCTGCGCCTAACCTCCGACCGGTTGCCGTATCGGCGCGGCCGGATGAGCTCCGCTCGCGATAAATTGCGTCCGCTGCGCTCGTGGGTGGCTCCGTATCGATCCCGGCCGGGGGTGACACAGGGCCCCTTCGCACGCGGCCGCTGGCAACCCACAAAGTCGGAGTCTAGTGCGGGTTGCATGCATGCGCTACGCACAGGCGCAATCCATTAGCACACAAAAAATTTTCTGTCTTCGCAATTTGACAGTTGAAAATCGCCCCCACTGTTTGCACCGATAATAACACCAGAAACACTGTTCCGCCATGATGCTTTATTTAAATGCATGATGCATTTTTAACGCCGTCGATGTTCGGAGAAAAAAATCAAAATTACGCTACCAGATTCTTCACTGACCAAAATATATGGGGAAATAACTTCAAACACAGAAAAAAAATAGTGCTGGGGAGACCACAGCCAGTAACTACAGAAAATGTTCTGTAACATTTGAAGTAAACAGAAATATAAGAAGAAATGAGCATATCTCTCAATAAACCATACAAATCTACCGACTGTCATACCAGGTTTTTTTTTGCGAAGAACTCTCACAGGATAAACTTCTGTGACCACTATTGCACACGCGATAAATTAATTTTTTTTTTTGCTAATGGCTGCTGTATACACGAGAATCTAATCCACATCTGAACGGCCCATTCAGCATTCGTTAAATATGGCATCGGCCCTCTTGTCATAAGCATTCAAACACTTAAAAAATTAACATAGGCAGACCGAAACATATTTAAGCAGTCAAAAGAGGATACGAAAATTTCGATAGTCCCTTTAACAAAGAGTTAGAGGTCGAAAATTTGTACGATTCTTTCAAATTTTGGAATTAGATAACAGCTTATAAGAAGCGCTCTGTTAAGTTAATAACACAAGAATTCTGGAAGGAAACCAGAACTGAATCTCATGCTACTTGACACGCGTCTGTGGGGAGTCGAGGTCAGGACTACTGCGCATGCGCGTGTGAAAACGTGCAACCTATTCACCTACTATCATGGGTAGGTTTAAACTTCAAAGACACTCACTTTTATACAGCTCTGCTGATGTTCTACTTGTAGGATATTCCTCCACCTCATGCAAACGAAGCTTAACCAAGTTTCGAAAACTACATCAAAGTGACAACACACCGTATTTGTACGTACTCATTTAAATAATATTTTGTATGAGAACTACATATTTCTAGGCATTACCAACACATCTATTTCTTTCTAGGCATTACCATCACATATATTTATTACTAAGCATTACAAACATATCTATTTCTTGCTAGGCATTACCAACACATATATTTTGTTTTTATTCATATTGATTACAAATTAATTATAATTTACATATAACATATAAATAAAAGTTTAATTTAAGTAAAACGTAAGGTAATTTTATGTTAACATACGTATAAAACACTTGTGATACACTTGTCATACATGAAGCGATTTTTCAAAATGTTTATTAAAAAGTGTGAATAAAACATGAATAGACTATATGCGTTTGTTTAGGTTAGTTTAAACTATAAAATCACGTATCCACCAACTACCTAGGTTAGTAATAGTGTCATGTTAGGTTGGGATACTATGTTGAAAAACGATCGAGTAAAAACGTGCATGGGCATTAATGACGGCCGCCCACAAACGTATGTGCAGTATTCATGGCCTCGGCGGTCCACACACTTGATTCTCAAAGGAACTCCGACCAGCGAAAATATAAGCTATCGGAAAGAATTGTGGAATGTAAGCTTACGGGTCACTAAACTCTTTAAATTTTCTTACCCTTGCCTATTCAAAGAAATTCATTCAATTCAGTATTTGGCGCCAGGGTAGACTTCAATAACTGTATAAGTTGTATCATATTTCATGATTTGCCTACAGTTCGTATGACACCCTCTGGACAAATTCGTGTAGGCAAAGCACAGGAACCAATAGTGTGACCGAACGAAAGTAAAAATGGTTACAACGCGGCCGCCAACAAGACAAAATACACACCGTGACTAGGGTATGAAGACAACTATGACATCTAGCCGGACGCCAGGTGTAAATTCCGGATCTATGCTATTAGTCCTTATCAAAAAAGAGTGAGAGAAAATACTTCAAACACTTCGCACGCACGCGCTCGCGCGCGCGCGCACACACACACACCACCACCACCACCCTAAATTCCTCGAAAATTAAATCAGCAGATTACAGGCATTGATTGTTGGAGGAGAGGAAAAGTCAAAATATACACTTAGGTACTATACACAATACATTTAAAACACTGAAAATATTATTTTGTACTTCTAAATTTTTATAAGTGTGCTTCAGAGACAATACATATGGACACGGAAGCCTTTACGTAACTATTTCAAAGCAGTTTTATTTATTTTGCGTGACTTTTAACAATGCTGTCATCTTAAAATATGTATTTTTTACGTAACACGGCGGCTTTCCAAAGTTCCGCGGAGTACGTTGAAAAATGAAAGCGAACGTAGTTAAGTCTGGAATTATTTAACATGTAAAGTATACCTCGGCGTGTACGGAATGAACCTTCAAAAACCTACGGTGGCTAACTTTCTGATGGGTAAAACAACTTCATCGCAGAAACAAAGCGATAACCTATACAATTACATTAGCTTTGTTCTTTGGCGTTTTTCGCGCCCTGAATGCACTGTAAAGGCAACATATGATGACGAAAATACCTACCATCCAAAGGGGAAAGGACGTAAAATATCTATACAATACAAAACATTTCCAGAGTTCATGAAAATTACAATTTTTTTATAAAGTTGAAAAAAAGATACAAACTGCAAGTAATAGTTCTTTACAGCGATACCATCATAAAATGCGAAGATCTGGAGACTGCAATACTTTGCACTTTCGAAGAACACAAAGAAAGTTCAGGGAACAACGCTGGAATTCCTTTCGTGACGGGAATAATAAGGCCGTAAAGACGCGATACTACGATGCAAACATATATAATCGTTATCTGCAATCCGTAGTTCAAAAAGAATTTCTGCTTGAAATGCAGCAGTTTCACAACGTTCTAATATTATACTGAGAATTTGGGAGAAATAGTTACTGGTTCTTTCTACAGCGTGATCACCCCATGATCAACGACAAGCCGTCAAACCCTACCGGGCACATAAATTCTACGAAGAGTTAGTCAATACATACTAAAGAAGCGCTTAAATAAACTGTTCCATGTTGGAACGGTACCAATGGGAATGTGAACCACCCCCCCCCCCCCTAAATACCTTAAATATCGTCCTAGAAACAAGAGGCAATGAGCCGTAACTTGAACACAAAAGCTTTGCGGAGTACGTGTAAGTACGATGTCTGACTGTCGACTCATTTTAAAAAGGAAAACGTGTTCTCTCTAGAAACATGGCTTCATTTTAGAACGAACGATGGCTGGTCTGGAACAACATGCTATACGGCGCAGAAGAGCACACATATTTGGATATATAAATTTTTGTAAACATTTTTCTTGCTAATATATCCTTCATAATACAGTAGTTTTCTCTAACTTGTACGATTGGTCGTTTTTTTTTTAACAGTGTAGTTATTTGCATGCGAATTACGGCAGTTGACTGTTGGATTGACAGAATTCTCACACGCTTAGTCAAATGGGAAAACAGCTTTACATGCAGACTACACGCCAGTAACGGAAATAAACCTGCAGACATGAATATATTACGTTCAAACCTAACAAACACACTGAAGTTTTCATGGAATAAAATACATCTCTATGCATATTGAACTTCACCGTGACTAAGCTGGCTAAGGAGATACGTTTACATCACGAAGTTCTGGGATGAAACCCTCGCTAAGACGAGAATATGACGATTTTTATGTAGCGACAGGTATTTACACGAAAATTTTGAAAACTAGGTGCCTGTAGGTCTTGAGCAAATCCAATCCTTAGTTGTTTGTCCACTGTTTGCTACCACAGCATGTTTAGTTCCAGAGGAAGTAGAGCAGAATTAGATTTTAGTTTCCTTGCCCGTGTGGTTATTGATTCCCAGTCCTTCAGAGAGGTGGCAGCAGTAGCGCAACTAAAATACAATTTGGAGGTGGGGCACACACTTAACATACTTTACGAAAACAATAAAATGCTAGCTACACACATTTGTAACATTATGTAACATATTTAATAAAAATATTATAGTTCTTTATATACCAGGACGAATTTATACATTCAGTGTAGTGTTAGTAACTCCAATACCTTTTTTTCTAGTCTTTCGATCATATGATTAAACTCCTGTTTCTTTTTCTTTCTACGTAAGTACAACATTGTAATGAACCAATAAGTTAAGTTATCTCTGTTTTTTGTAAAATCACTTTTAAATTGCACAGGGTTGCGTGTCTCTATAAAATTGCTCTCTTCACAATAAGCACTAACCACTAATATAAGAAATCTTGTAGGTAGAATACTCGCCTCAGTACGAACTCCAAACGGCGCCGGCCTGTTTTCTGCAGCATATCAATGACCTCTTTGGTGACTAATTCTTGTTGCTTCTGTTTTTTTACCCACTGGTCTAAACTATAACTCTCCACTCTCTTCATGATGGCATACTTATAAACACACTAACATTAAAAGTATAGACGAAAATCAAAGTTCCAAAACAGCGCCTATAAATCGCATTGCTTCATCTGCTGGCAGGCTTGTACACAGATAGCCATCTAGCGCCACAATTTTGAACTCTGTGCTGAAGAAGAGAGGCAGAAATCTCACTTGCTGATGGAATTCAACAGCAGCCACGTTTTGTCTACATTCCTAATGTGCTTATGAAATATTTTAAATCAAGAGCATGGTTTTTACACACTCGGAAATTTTGTAGAATTAATAATCACTTGAACAATATATATGCAGACAGAATTAATTTGAAAAAGCTATTTCCTGCATATAATATTATTTTATTATTTTATATTCTTTTTCGTAGAAATTTATGGTTTTTTTGGGGGGGGGGCTGTTGTTACTGCCCCCCCCCCCCAAGTTTCGCCTATGGGTAGCAGAGATGTGGGCCTACATGTGTTTGAAATTTAGCTCCTCTTTCAAATGAATTTGAGAAAATTGCCCATCCCTAAGTACAGGTCAGATCAGCAATACCCCTCCTCCGATTAATCAACATGTATAGTTTCATTAATTACACGTAAATGTTTTATTTCAGCTCCAGCAGCAGGAGGAATTTTCGGTCAAATGTATTTACAAATAAATAAATAACATACTGAGTACTTGGCCTAGTGCAGCTCCGTAAACGCTAATATGAAAAGTACTGTGTCCTTAAAGACAAAATTTACAAGAATACGTTGTATCAACAATAATTTCGTGAATTAAATACGTTCGCGAAGAGAGCGTTGTTGGTAGTTGGCCGCGTGTCTTTTGGGAAGATATTTACTATTTTACTAGCCCGATCACAATTAGTTTACTCCGGCACTGAGCATACGTAATTCGTGGCTAGACACCTAAACCGCGCATCAACGAAAATCGTGCAACCACGAAAGTGGATCTCGAATTAGATGTTTTAAAGTACAACTAGATTTAAGATGACGGGGATTACAATGGTTATCAGGATAGCGAGGCCAGGAAGGCTGGTCACACGAAGTGACGGCTCGCACAAGTTGAGCACGCACACATTTAATAAACTCTCAAGTCCGCTACACTATGCGCTATTAACGGTAAAGTGAGCACTTTTGAAAGCCCTCTCATTAGGAATAATAGTCAATAAATATATTTTATTTTCGCCTTAAACGTTATCTTTCGAGTGCCTTGGAATATACACACTGTGTTTATTACTTGGATGGCAATATTAATTTTAAAAATTGGTTAAAAGATAAAAAGTCTCTGAAAGAACACGTAACTAGGGCCTCAAAAGTGCTCACTTTACCGTGAACAGCTTATAACCAATAAGCACATCTATCACTGCTCTATCTGCGAACACGACTCTTCTCGGGCCCGGTCAGGCACACTCTGACAACTGTCCTCTGCCTACTAGCAGGTCAAAACGCCGAGTGGTAATTTTCTCTTCAGCGCGCCCCTGCGGAAACAAAAGCCCGCGCCCTCTACTAGACTGGGCATCATTCTGTGTCACAGGTTAGCGCAAAGCGCTGGCCAAGAAGCCAGTGTTTCACTACACATTTTGCCTTTACATACACATTAAATATTTTCGTGAAAATGTCGTGGGCCTACTTATGTTCTGTATTTGTGTATACAGGCAACAAACTGCTATCTTGCCTTGGATATCAGCAAACATGTGCCAGCCTCAGAGAGCTCACACAAATTTTCACAGTGGCGAATTGCAGAGTCAGTAGCCTGCCATAAAGTTTCTGTAAGTCAGCAACCGGTAGCTTCACGCTCAGAAAATCACTAGTTATATCGGTTTCGGTTTCTGACTACACACAGCATGGATCATAATTCGATTATTCTGCAGCATTTCGTACACAAACACACTCCTAATAATATGCTAATAGGTTACTAAGTAGTGACCTGAACATTTTGGGAGTTTATTCTACTGGACAGCTATAAATGTCATATATTTATTTTACACATACACATATTTAATGTAACCGCTGTTATTTTTCAATTGACTGGGGACTCTATGATCAGCATTTTACTTGTGTAGTGGACGGCATTAAAAAGTTAATTTGTAAGAAAATCTTACTCTTATACTGCCCGAAAACTCTCTGAATAAACTTATTTTCTCTCTCTTTTAGTGGTTTCCTTAAAGTACACGGTAACCACTCTGAGCACCTTGCCGGGTTACCTTGGCGTCGCACATGGATCTACTGGAAAATTGTTTAGCAAACTGATGACAGAACAAACATTAAATATGCTTGCATTTTCTCGTGTTGGAAACAGATAAGCCATTAAAAAGTGACAGGTTACAAAATCCACGTTTCTGAAATAAAAACTAGTACTGGGTATGATATCGATGCACTCACTTTGGGTAGTTAAGTAAGCTATGTAAAGTAACAACAAAGCTGGATTTAAAAAACTGTTACTGCGTGTACACACACACACACACACACACACACAGACCCAATTTTACTTTACTCTCGGAGTATCGTTTCGGAACACAGACCTGAGTTTTACTTGATTCGCTCAATACACTACTGAGTGTTTATTATTGGTTCAAAGTCTCCAGAATGTTTCAAAACACCCGCAGTACAATCATTTAAGCAACAACAAAAGAACGAGTTATTAAAGTATACCCTGTCGACAGAGGAGCGCATGAAATATCAGGATATATCTTGAGATACTGTGACGTCGGTAGAGGTATGTAGACATTGACACTACACGGACATCCTTTCTATTAGTCTCTGTAATACCACTCACCACCATTATAATGTCCCACATTACACAGTACACAATACTGCATCCTACACAGCAGCTTATTACTGGTCTGCGCCCGGCGGTAAATCCGTATAATGCAGAGTTGACAAAGTCCCAAAACAAATGCTCTTCCCTACATAACATAATAGACAACACAATATCTTTATTTGAAAAATTTACACTTTATAGACTATTCACGGTAAGGTGAGCACTTTTTAATTAATTTCTACCTTTCCACCACTTTTTAATGTAAACATTGCAATTATGAAAACTGTTAATGACATAATATCACGGCTAATTCCATACAACTGTGTTGAATTCAGACGACGTAGTATGACATCGGAAGCCTTAAAAGTGTTAACACGCAAAAAAAGAAAATGTTCAGCGCACGTCCTTGAAGGAGCAAAGATACAAGGGGTCCTTCCTTGTGACTCGGTGGCCGAGTTCGACTCATGTCGCGAGGGCGCGGAGAGCCATGCTATCTGCGGTGCGCCCTGGCACGTAGGTTACAATGGCGCCAGCGGAACGTAAAAAATAAACTCATCAGGGGTGGGAAATGGGGTCGGCGAGTAGGGTAGGAGTTTAGGGGGTGAGGGAAGAAGAGCAGAGATAGATGGAGGGCACGCTCGACCCCGCGAATAACCCCCACCCACCCACCAACCACACGATAAGAGCCGGATGATAAGGCCGAGGGCAGCGCAGACACGCACCAGCCCTCTCACCCCCTCCCGTCATACTCTCACCCTAGCACACCCTGCAGCCGTGAGCCGCTCTCCACACACACCCAGATGAACAAATCTATTCTCGTCAGCCAGGGTGAGGCGAGCAGAGCGCAAAGAGATTGAACGCGCTTCAGGGAGGGAGCTGCCCGCGCGGAAGAACCGCCTAACAGCCCCTGCACGTCTTCGTCAAGCCACGATGCGAGGGTGGGAGAGGTAAAGACCCTGCCGTTTCGCGTCGCGAGATGGCACCAAGCTGGACATCGCAGTCCGCTATGCACTCCAGCAGAGGTCACTTGTTCACTGGCTGCCGCCAAAGAGAGAACTCTATTCTCTTATACAACCCGGCCACACGAAATGATGAAGTCACCAGAGTCCTAAATGTTAACTATTGGTTCTGCGTCCTGCACGGCGTGTCGTACGAGCGGAGGTCCAATGACGCACTGAAACTAACATATAATTGTATGCAGTCTACCTTAGTACTGAATTACATATAACGCGAAATGATAGGGTATTTAGCGGTGAGAAGTGAATGTAAGCAGTTTACGGTGGCCGAGAGCGAGTAAAACCAACCCTCCGAATTATCCAAAATAAAACTATCACAGGAAAACCAGTAGCTGTGTTAACCACAATATCTCATTTATTATGCATGGCCTTAGCCTAAGCTAAGCTTTTATTTTGCCACTGCATGCCGCCTGCATGAAAAATCGTTATCGCATTTGACCGGACCACTCATAATTCGGGTAACTTAACTTAACCTCAAACTCCGTAACACGAACAGATCAATCATTAGCGAACGTTTCGCAGCATTCAGTAGCCAATCAAACGAAAGGCCCGTTTCCAGAGCCTCCGGAAAGTCAATCAGAGAATGAGTACGCCCGCATCAGAGGAACCACCTCACCGTTTCGTTTCTGTATACTTATCGACTCTGTCTCCGTGACTTGCATATTGGTCCTGGACACCAAGGACACCCTGGACACCAAGGAGTTTTCTTTACATATCCTATTACCTCATATTGCACAATGTAAACAATGACTATCGGAAATATGTTTATTTCTCCTAATTATTTGGCTAAATTCAATAAAAACGATATTCAATTTGCCATACGCAGTTGGCCTTCACCTATTTAGTGAAACTGGTTCACTGAAACAACCCTTGGTTTTCCACCGATTCTAAGTGGAGTGATTTTCGTTGATTTGAGTAGCTGAATTTCATTGCGAATCAGTGGTTTTCCACTGGTTCGAATTTAAAGTGAAATTAGTTCTTTAAGACGCCTAAAATAATATATTTATCAGTGTGCATTCTGTTACGTGTGAAATGACATTCTGATTGCGAAATAATCAACTCGGTGCACCATTGCTTGGCAGCAAACCAAGTTTTACAGTACAGTACGAACAAAAGGTGTAGCTTACACAAACACAACGGTGATAAGTAGGAACACACAGCCAATTAATGGTTTATGTTGGCAACTCGCTTCTGTCTTTACTTAGATGCCAGAAAATGTGTACTTTTCCATGAATGTAAATATGTTTTCTACCGACTGGCGATTCCAAAATATTTTATACTTAAAATATATATGAGCGATCGCTCAAGTTGTCATATCTACTGTAATGGTAGAAACGCGTGACCTTACACGTACTATCGGAGGTACATTGGAGATTACCCCAGTTACACTGTAAAAAAATGGGAAAATTACCTGACACGTGTAAGATAATATTCCCAAACTTGTGGGGGAAACACAGTTTTCCTTACAGGTAAGGTAGAATTACCGCACTCTGGAGTAACATTTATGTACTGTACATGGTAGTGGAAAATCCCATACATGGATGCGAAAATTACCTTAACCCATTCAGACCCAGTGTACACGATAATGTACATTACACACGCGAAGGTAATTTTTAGTCTGTGCTGCACACTGCGAAACTCAATGACCAATGATCTTACATGTGGGTAAATGATTCGCAAACCGTCTTACTGGTGTGGGTCATAATTGTTTCATATAACTGCAAGCCGAACATATGGCCTACAGCTCATTAGTTGTGACAAAGGAACAAGTGTTGTGTCGACTTAAGTACAGCACGCATCATAAATTGTTTGTTTGCAACACACGAAATCGTAAATTAAAATGGGTCTGAAAGGGTTAAGACGCGTGCATCTCTTCAGCATTCTCAACAGCTAAGTGGGGAAATGGGCGGAAGAAACAATCTTTTAACATGCTAATATTCACTGAAGCTCTCACGTTGTAGTCGTGGTGTATAAGATAGCGCATCGGCCTGTCGTGATAGAGGACCATGATTCGCGCCTACCTGTCAGGAGACATCGAGGATTCTAGTGTTGAGGTTTGTGTTACTATTCGTAAGAGGATATTGGTAATAAAAAAATGACAGTACTAATACTCTGCGATGTTTTTAAATGTAATTTTATTATACAACATAGTTAATTTTCCCTTACTTGTACGGAATTTACCCCCTCTTTTACCAGGTACTTTTCCCGTACGATTAGGGAATAGTACATAACTTGTGTAAATTTACTCTAAATTTAAGAGGTAACTTTACCTTACACGTAGAGGTAATTAGCTTCCATTACATGTATTAGAATTTTACCTAAATTTTTTTTACAGTGTAAACTTTGGCCAATGAAGTTCCATCTTTAAACGGGTCTGAACGCTGATTGGAAGGCCGCAAGGCACGATACACGATTGCGGCAACAGCACGTGTTCCTGACGCCTGGCTGGTAGATTCAGCAAAAATTCGCTAGTTCAACAGCCTGTACACAGTACCTAATCTACCGGCTGACATCACCAGTTTGTTCGTTGCCGCCATAGCGCGAAGCCAATTTCACAACTCAATGGACTGCACATGACTCGACCCTCCCTTTGTCGCATATTTGTTATTGGCTCCGAGTCCTCTGGCCCGTGTCAAACTGTAGTCCAATAGCAGAAGTGATGCAAACGAATTTTCCATTGTCTACTGACGGTAGCCTGAGGTCTTGAGCTTAGGCAAGTCCAGCTTACGATAAAGGCCACCACATCCAAAAACTAAAGAAAGGGCCAAGCAAACAGTTATGATTAGGGACCTACAATATTCTCGTTATTCGCTTGCAACACGCTTTAGTTCAAAATAGAGTACTCATTTAAATCAATGGCGTTATTTTATTGGTTCTTGGTGTAGTGAGGCCCCAGTATTCATTCTGACTTGGTTGCATACGATTTGACCACCCCGCCGTTGGTTGTTTGTTGCTGGCTGGGTGTTAAAGTGTAGTCGAGAAAAATGCACACGCATTTTAAGTATAATCTCTTCTGGTATTACAAACCATCTATAATACAAATTGAGGTTACTATTATATTAAAATAACTATATAAGTTTACCATTTCTTTCGCTAGATACGTTTCTGGATGTAGTAAAGGACTAAGTTACGGTTTAGAGCTACACTGGTATAATTTTACCCTCGGTTACACTTCACTGCCCATAAAAACAGTGAAAATAACAAAATACACAAGACACTGTAGGTAGCATTTTGCATGCATGTACTGCATAGTTGAATGCAGATTAATTATTTGGGTGCGAAAATTCTCATGAAATGATTAAACAACTTCTCTCACACAAATACACACAGTGGTGACAGCTAATAACGAAAGAAAGAATGGCAAGAAATTCGTCCATGTTTAAAATCGTTATTCTGGTGTTACGATATCATGGAGGAGCTTGAAATAATGACCCCCCTACCCCCCCATCCCACCGCTTGACCAGTATAACAACGCAGGTAGTTCCTGGCAGTCAGCTGGTGCGCGCACGAGCTCTGCTCAACCTCTGGCTGTGCTCGTGCATGACCCAGCCAATTTAAACACTATTGTTCTCCTGTTTCACATGTTTGTAAGGCCTCAGAACGTATTATGTAGAGTACCAGATTATTATTTTCGGCATTTATAGAAATTCCAAATAGTTATAATGATAAATGTATTAAATATACCAACAAATCTCCATATTCCATTTTTTCCTTTAAAAAAAATGTGGAATGGAAATTTTGAAATATTTGTTAAAACTAAATATACACAACGTGTGTAAAGTGCTGAAAAAAATGTAGACTTATAGTTAAATTAAATAGAGATACCTTAAAAAAAATAGAAGGAATGAAATGTGGACATAATTGAATAGTAACAAATTTTTTTTTTTAGCAAATGTCATATATAAGTTAATTATGAATTTTAAAATACAAAAAAAAAAAAAATCGATTTTGGCTAGTAAATTACTCAATGACAACAGACTTTAATTTAAAATAGTTCAGTAACAACGAATGTCAAATCTCGTTCACACGAGCTGAATCACATTCATCAAATCTACGAAAATTAATACATTCTTACAATTATATTCTTACTGATAAAACAGTAATTTGATGCTGAGATAAACTTGAAACTTCGTTATACAGGGTGGTCCGCCTAACGTAGACACCCCCAAAAGTTCCGGAACGGTTGCAGATCCCGAAATGCGGTTTTCGATAAATGAAATTATGTACGGGTGCAAGTAATTTGCCACAAAGTGACTACACGTAAAACTTGTATGGGTATGAATAATTAAACCACATATGGTTTTTTCCCCCTGAAAACGTACCTTTATTTCAAAGGCATCTGAAAGTACGTGCAAAGAGGAATTCAGTGATATAGCAAATGCAGTGGAAAGTAACACAAACGCCATGAAATAATGTGCAAATCTTATTAAATAAGGTGGGCCGGCAGTATGGGGCAGTAGACCTGTACTCTCAGTTGTAAGCAAGCAGCATGCGCCGTGACTCATCCTGGCGGGACCGCTTCCTAATAGCAGCGCAGCACCAGTCCCCGTAATATGTTATGGTAAGTGGTATTACAGTGTGTGGCTGTACGTATGCAATGAAGTTCACGAATGAAGAAAACCTGGACGCTTTACTTATTTACGGTGAGCGTAGCAGAAATTCCCATGCAAGTCTTCCAAATGTATGGTGAAATGTATCCTAATCGTACACCTATCTCACGACAAACGACGCGAAGAATTTCTATACGTCTGTTGTCACGAGGTGATTGGAATTCCACAACACGAGTGCAAAGAAAAACTGCTACGGGCGAGACATCAACACGATGTGCTGGCTCGTTTCGATGCAAACACCCCAAGGTTCGTAGAAATAAGTAAAAAAAGTGTGTTACAATTACTGCGCCAACGGAAATTCCATCCATATTACGTGGATCTTCATCAGGTATTCCATGAAGGCGATTTCCAGCAGTGTGTTCAGTTTTGTAGGTTTCTTCTGATAAGTTTAAGGGATGACAGAAATTTTCTGAAGAACACACTATTTACCGATGAAGCGACCTTCACAAGCCATGGGCGTGTAAATTTACGAAATATGCACTACTGGGCGAGAAACCGCGTTAGGTCCGGCACGCGGAGCACCAGCGACAGTGGAAAGTGAATGTGTGGTATGGAATAGTTGGAGACTACACCATAACTCCATACTCCATTCAAGGGAGAATGATCGGCTGTACGTACGCTCATTTCCTCAAAGACCTCACCGGCACTTCTGGGGAAGATGTACCACGACATACGTCGTGATATGTGGTTTCAGCATGATGGTTGGCCTGCGCACTTTGCTTTGGTGGCGAGGCAAGTGATAAATGAAACTTTTCCGAACCGGTGGTTAGGGCGTGGTGTGGTGGTGTAAGATGGCCAGCTCGCTCCCCCAACCTCACACCTCTCGAATTTTTCCTGTGGGGAACACTGAAAGATAGGTTGTACAACATTGTTCCTACGACGCCAGAAGACATGCAGGGACGCATTGTGACAGCTTGCAGAGGCATTACGCCAGAAAACTTCAGGCCGCTCGTCGCTCGCTACATGTGCGTTTACAGATATGTATTACTGCCGATGGTAAACACATCAAGTACAAGCTGTGAAAAGACCTAAAGTGAAGCGTTTCAACCATAACTGTGCGCTTTTATACTATGATTGCGGATGCGATTGCATTTCTCCTTAGGTTAGTATGTTCAGTTTTTTGTTGTGCATCTGTACGCACTCGTTATTCAGTATAGTTAGTGACTAGGAAACAAATCTCCTTAATTACGTTGGTATTTGAGTAAAATGTAATGTATTGATATCGGATTTGCACTCGCATTGTCCGCCTTCCCTCCGCTGCGGTGCTCTCCTTTCTCCAATACGGCATTCCGTGCCCATCGCCCCATTAAGGTCAGCGCTACGCTGTCAAAGACGCCAAGGGAAAAACCATGCATCAATACCCAACATATGAAACTATTTGAACGAACGATTTTCGAGAAACGGCGAGATTAGCTTACAGGTGATTGTCATACTGCCCTAATTAAATATATTGTTGAGCAAACAAAATTTGAAAAAGGAACAAAATTACTTTTGTTCGTCTAACAAAATATATGTTTGAATAAACAAAATCTCTGTGTTGGGCCAAAAATAAAAATTAGACTGCCAACTAAATATTTTGTTGAATCAACTGTATATTTGTTTGGCCACTCATTTGACTGCCTTCGTTCGAAAATACAGCTCGAGAGTTTATTTGTATTGTTTGTGACAGTTAGAATAGTAGCCGTGTTTAATACTGCAGCTATTGATGCTTAACAATCGTATAAGACATCAATAAAACAATGCAACAAGAAACTGACAAGTAAAGCTGCAAAACTTGAAATATTTGTTTGCACACGTTGCCCAAAATTTGTAGTATATCTATTTAAAAGCTTTCCGGCGCCATCAGTTGTCACATTAACTGAGATTACTAAGGCGTGGCGCTCGGACGCTGGTGATCTACGTTCGAAACCCGCGTGAACTTGTAAATCTATTTTATATCGGTCCAAACTGTTTAACCTACGGGTAGCCAAACAAATCTTTAGTTGCACCAACCAAATCTTACAGTTTGGGGCAACAAAATAATTTGGTTTCAGCAACAAAATGTTTTTAATTGCCCCCTATACAAACAAATAATTTGGTTGCATCAAACAAATCTTGTTTGATTCAACAAAACCTTTTTCTGAGTATAGCAGTAGGGCTCTTCCAAAAGTATACTGTATAAAATCTCTGTTCGAAACCGAAAGAAATAATGATATTACGTCGTCATCCTACCGACGTGACTGAGCGACATAACTAACCAACTTTGCACTTTTTCATAGTAGGCACGTCACAGGATAGTATCTATCGGACGTATCTAGTTATCAAAACTTATAACCACTTCGTACAGTGCCAGTCTGCAAAATGAAAAAGTGAAAAATTATTTTAGTACATTTAGAAATTAATACGGTGCCGTCCTACAAATCGTTCAACTCGCAGAAATTTGCGAAACTCTAAGTGATGTAACAGCAGCGTATATTAAACGATTATTACATTTTCGTACCGTGAAGTATTTATTCGTTTAAAAACATACCGGAACAAAACAACATTTAATTACTGTGGTGTAGGCGGTGGTTGCTGAACATTCTCACTGGTTTCTTCATTATAACGTTCACTTTTCTTCTTCCGATAATATAATTTTTAGCAAACGCTTTCTTTGTTTTCTTCAGGCGGTAGTTAACACTTTTTATTCTTCCCATTATCGTCCTATCTTAATACACAATACACATTTCATCAACTTCACGATAAATTTCCTGTCACTTTTTCACAAGAGAGACGTGGCAAAAGCACTAGCTTCGTACGCGACAAGGCGCGCGCGCGCGCTGTTCGCCAAATGGACAATGGCGCATCCTGTTGACTGTTTAGAAAAACATACCGTAGCGTTGCGGTATACGGAATGTCGTTTATTTACCAATTCATTCGAAACCTATCAGCAGTACGGAAGCCCTGAACAGCAGTTTTAAAACTTTAAAACTTCCTCCATAACACGTATAAGACGACGCAAGAATAATTTTCATTCTGTGTGTATTTTAATTGGAATTATAAAAAAAAAAAAAAAAAAAAAGTGCGCCGCTTTTGTACTATTATCATTTAATTAACTTTTTAAGACATTTGTATATATTTTTTTTCAAATCACGTTAAATATTACACAAGTAATAGTTACAAGAAAACAATTACGCATTGGGGTTTTAATTTAATGCTACGATTTTCGAGATTTTATTAAATAAAATCTGCTACTATACGTAATATAACATTCCAAAATGTGCCACGTAACTAAAAATTCGAGTAACGTATCACGTCTAAAACTCATTTTATTATATGTAAGAAAGAACTGTTATTTCATGCATTTATGTAAATAGCGTAATTAACCCTTTGAAGAGTATGCATATATATATATATATATGGCGTTATGTTTATGTGGAAACTACTTTGCTCTTGGAGACAAAACTCACAGTTTTATTAGTTTACTAATTCACTGGACTATATCGGAATCGAAGTAAAAATATTACAATTAGTCAACATTTCATTTCGTAAGAATAAAACTGATAATTTTGATAATTTCTCAGATGAACATGACGAATTGTAAATCATGTTAACTCCGTCGCGACACATTAATTGGAACACAAGCAACGTGCGACTGCATTGGCCGACGGCCAGTCAATAATAAACGCTGCAGGGCACAGTAAGCATTCCCGGTGTAGCCAGGACCAATAGGACGATGGTATGTGAAAATACACTGACCAACACAATTGATATTGCTGCAGTGGAAAATATAGGCAGCTCACTTCAATCTTGTCCTCAGTACCAGTAAATTCGTGCAGTCCTTAAAGGGTTAATACTTACTACATAGACCGACAAAATCTCTCAGAATTACGTCAAACTTGTAAGTTTTGTCAACCAGCCCTTAAGTTGCGTTCACAGCACATTAGTAGCCAGCCGTCAAATTTCCCCATAAATCCCAATCTCTACCTACACACATTACGTAGACACATGCAATATTGGCAAATTAATTTAGAAACGAGCTAGACTTGAAACACTTGTACGTTGGTATTACTACTGCAATTGGCCAACGATTTATTTGACACTAAGAGAATTCGGCACCAATAGTAAGCACGCTACAAAATTAAGGCCCAATCACGGCTTACCACTGTAAACGCATGGAGCCTATGATCAGTTGATAACTTCTTGCTTGCAGAGACGAATGTGGAAACTCCCGAATTTTTCATGCATCTGACAATGTGTTTTAAGCGTTATGTTATTGTTACGAGCCGTATATAAACTGGAGGTACAAATGGCATAAACTTAAGGCATATCCGTTTAAAGGATTTGCTTCACTAGAGTGAGTGAAGATATTTGGGCGGCTCTTAAAAACGAGGTTTGAGAGCCGCTGAGGGTGATTGAGGTTAGTACGGAGCAGCGCCGGAATGAAAGGCCAGGTTAAACGGGAGAATCCCGAGAAAATCTGTCGACCAGCGGCATCGTCCGGCACCATTCCATGTGGAAATCTGGGAGTGACCCTGCCGGGGAGGCGAGCAGACTAACCACTCAGCCACCGCGGCCCCTTGCCTCACTGCACACCGTTTTATTGCTGTGTAAATTTTACATAATTTACCTTTCGAGGTCTCTGCTTTTTATTGGTAGTCATGACAAGTCGTGTATACACTCAAACACAGAAACACGAGTGTTGTTGGTCTGTGTGTTCCTAATTACCAGCGTCTTATTGGTTCAGATCACACCGGGCATTCATCCCATACTAACGAGTTTCATTACTGGTTGGCCGTCAGCCAAAAAATTGACAACTTGACCGTGTCCCAACTACAGTGACTTTTCATGAGTAACACCCTGTGCAGTCAATCATGCTCGTTTCTGTAACAAAACGGAAGTATAAACTTTTGTTCATGAGACATGCAACTGATGTGACACACCATCCATGCGAGATAAAAGTGAACAGTAGCAAGGCAATGGAAGCATATTAGAGCGAGTTTGGTCTTCATGAACACGCAAATCGTCATGCTACTGCTGCTCAAGCTAGACTCAAGTATGGTCCTCAAAAGGTTAACCCAGTTAATATGCAACGTCCTCTACACTCGACTGTCTGACTGCAAGAGTAAAAATATTATCACCGAGTCGGTGACTGAGCTTTCTGCATACCAATTCAATGAAGTGGTCCTGTAAAAAACTTACTACATTCAGTCCAAGTATCCTTCAAAGAGGATCCGTTGGAAAGAGAGCATCTTTATAGACTACACCGTACAATGCAAAGAAGCGGACTTCACCAATAAATTACAATTTCCAAGTCGATGGAATTACTTGAAGACGAGCCCAAACACTACGCTCGTTAACAGACTGACACAAACTTTGGATGGGTAGTATGTCGGGACAATAAATGTTCGCATAAACATTTCGTGTCTAGATATGTCCGAAAATACCGTAGTGGTTTACGTTTATGACTGGATGATGTCTCCCAGATATGCACTAGCTGACTGCATATAAATCTCAGATGTCCAGTACTGTCCCCGTCAAATGGACGAAATTACGTCTCACAGAGACCACGTCAATAACAAACGAAATTATTCAAGTGTTTCCAGACGATGAAACTTAATCGCGAAAAGTTATTGCCTCTAAAATAAGCGTATATTTTTCAATGATCTTGCCATGCAAGCAGAAAAATACAACCTGATATACATGCAAATAACTAAGGATACGACAATTTCGCGAAAAGAGTTCTTGTCTAGTGATATTTCAAAAAAAGTTTAGCTAAGGTCTATTTTCGTGACAAGATGGTCTTTTGATTGCTGCGCATCTTAGGCGCTTGTACGCGGATCACAGACGTTCAGTGCCAGAGAAAAAAAATTCTGATTGGCCCAGCCAAATACTAAAATGTCTTTTCTTACAAAGGCACGGGGCGAATACCCAAAGGAAAGCTGCAGGATGTGCACAAATCACACGTGTACACGTTGCCCAGGAAGTACATTAACAATTTATTCCCGGCTCTTGAACACCTCGAGAAATTAGAGCCCAATCAACGCAGCCGTTGGCTACAGCGCAGTGATATTATTTGCAACAAATATACTTTGCGAATAGTTGGTGCCAACGAACACAGAGCACCAGCTACCCAACTCAACGCAAGTACAGGATACACCGAAATATTACTTAGTTGACAGCCCAGAGGTTGGTGAACGCATCGGCACGACGATAGAAACCTTGCCCATAAAAGGCAGAAATGAAGTGCTTGGCGGTCATTTTGGTGTGAGCGTACCCGTTCACTAATAGACCGTGCGAAGCTCTGGAAAAGGTTCTTGTATATGACAATGGCGTGCTACGAAATACTCACTGTTGGCTATAAGCTGTTCACGGTAAAATAAGTACTATTGAAAGCCCTGCTTAGTATCTACTTGTATGCACATTGCGTCTTCTTCCGCCTTATGTAGAATTAACATTGTCATGGGCCTCATCACTTTATTCATGCGTCGGTCAAGTGAAACTGCGCAATTATTACGAAAGTAAATATTTTGAGAATTTGCTCTTTTTACACTTCGATGAATTAACAAAAAATAGACAGTGAAAAAAATTATTCAAGTTATAAAAATTATTAGTTGACACTTTTTATTCGACGTTAAGATATGGAACTACCTTCCAGTCATTGTTACCAACTTTACTGGGCGCATGTCAGTCAGGGCACCCGTTAAAAAATATGCAGGCAGGGGCAGTGGCATGTTCTAAGGTTGATTTCAAAAGTGCTCACTTTATCGTGAACAGTCTTTGTATGTTTGTAATTTAATTAATATATTACCAAGAAAAGTATAAGAGTACTTTTTATAGCAGCATGTTTGTTGTAAAACCGAATGAGAACAAACGACACGTCACTGTTCTGAACACGTGATTTTTACAGTTCTTATTGTAATTAGTGACTCAGAGTAGGTGACATCATCAGGAAATGTAAATCAGTCGACCGCATCATGGTTTGCAGCTGCCTTCCGTTACACAGAGGAGAGCCAGACACACCACTAACTTGACAATTCCCAAAGACCGATGGTAGGATCTGAACACAGATCCCCGGGTAAAAGGCAAAAACGCTGTACACAAACACGGACTGAAAACTTAAAAATATTGATCAGTGTGGGACTGAAAGAGCATACAACCAGCAAGGCGACAGCTTATTTTTGTACCCGAGTAAAAATCCACTACGTCACACGCACCAAACTTCTCAGCTGCAGGGGATTTTCCTCATGAAAGAAATGCTCGCCATTCCTCTACGCCTTGTTATCTCCAGATACCTTTGGCCTTACCCCACTCCCAAATTCCCCACCTTCACTTTCACCACGCAAGGTTCCCGAAGAGCCGATAAACAAATTGCGGATGCTGCGACAAAGAAGAGAAATTCGCCCGAGGCGATCATTTGCCCTCGCGCTGTAAGTAAACTCCGTGGACGCCAAGTCAATTTATTCACGCTGCGGCGATAAGGACGCCTCAGCGCCGCGGGTTGCACGCTGGATCGACCTAAAAGTGCCTCCAGTTCATCCGGATATTGCGCCGTGGCTTACATTTATGAGAAATTCTTGACTCTTGGTGATGCTTAAAACGAGACGCCGATACACCTCGGCATCATAGCGATATTACACCGAAGAAATATACGTCAAAAAACCTTTTCTCGTGCAACTAAAACCATACTAAGCGATTAAAAAAAAATACAAGACATTCACTGATAACCGTTGGGTCACTAAACAAACCGTACGCTGTCGGAATTTGTTTAAATTGCAGTTAGCTGTATACCTTAAACTAAAATGCCAACCTGAAAATATCGTAATCTGGAAAATAATGCATATATGGGCCGTGTGTGGCAGGTAAATTTCAATTTCATACGTATATTACAAGCTGCAGTAGAAAGTTTAGGTGAACGGTATTAGAGTTCTGCGTGATAAACAAAACGAATGTCTCGTTTTGGGTTTTAGTACATGCGAAACAGAGGAACTTGTTGTGTTGTTAAGTGATTAAGGATGTACAACAAACAATCATTCAACAGAAATAACAAGTCCTGCATCTTATAATTCCTCTTATAACTGCGCTCAGTAAATTACGTACGGTCAACGCATGTTTTGCGAGTGCTAACCATGAAAATTACTCTTTCACTAAAACATAACACGTAATATAAATCAGCCATGTTTCAAAAAAACGTATTAAAGTAGTTAAACTAATTCGAAGTTTACTTGCCTTTGTGGTGGGGAAAAAATGCTGCTTTGCCAATGTGGTCTTCGTGAAGAAAATACAAAAGCAAAAATTTACAACGCAGTCAAACAGGAGAGACTTCACACTCACACGTTGCAAGCAGAAGAAATTAAGTGTGCCTCTACATACAGCAAACAAAATATCTGGGATAGTTAACTACCCCCATACCCAAGGCAACATAAAGAACAAGTGTACTGGCATGCAGGAGGGTGACAATAGAAACCTTTGTTTCCAAAGTTAAGTATCCTACAAATGTTATTCCCTGTATGGTTACAAGACAATAGCTGATTTACACACCGTTTTATTTGTTGAAAATACGAACCTTTCAAATTATATGGCTGAATACAAGCCAAGGATCGGGTAGGCGGGTACAAGAGCATAACCTAAGTTGTGTGGACCAACCTGATGAAGTTGAATGAAATACAACCCGCCTCAACAAACCAGAGAATCACCCGAAAACAATAGGCGTCAGGTTCGACTATATGCGTCTATTTTAGAATTACTTTTATGTCGGAAGCACAAATGTTTTGAGACGTCTGGACGACTATAAACCACTAATAAATAAGAAAAAATATCGTTGTCGTATCTTACGAAACCTATTTCATAAAGGGGAGGGCAGAAGCCTAACCATGGCAACAGCCAATAAGCTACTGAGGCCCGAGTGTGAAAAGGACAGAATCCTAGGGTAGTAACAAAATAATTCGTGGTAACTACTGTTCCCGCAGTGGTCGATAGATGACATTCAATTTTAATTTGATTTGAACATCAGAGTAGATGTACCTGCCAACCTAAAATAATTTAAACGTGGAAAAATTAAAATAATAATTTTAAAGCGGGGACAAAAACCGGATTTGCGAAATGAAAATTACTGAGTAGTTCGACTTTCATATTTCGTTAGCTTATGGTTCTGTAAACTTAAACAAATTTTATTTGTAACAACGCACCACAGAGTTCACTGTCAAACTCTGTAGAGCTACATGAAAGAGTACGTGACGTGACAAAAATAGGAATAAAATATTTGGGCGAGAGTAATATTATACTCCAAGAATAAAAAGTAAACACTTAAAACTATCGAAATAATCGTTTTGAGTAAGGAAACGAGAATCTGCTGTCCCGTATGCTTCAAAAGGAATTTTTAGAACATTATTAACATTCACTTTAGCTATGACGAAAAAGAACACCGAAAGTTGCAAATGCGAGTCTTGAGCGAAAAAGGTTAGAGATAATAAAAGTTATTGCAATAATAACCGTCCTCTTTTATTGCACTAAATACTCTAGCACGTTACGAGGTTTCCTTTTTTACAAAGCTACTTTATCCATTAATTAAAACATGTGCATTTACTTTGTGATGCTCCACAAGCGTATAAAGGTTTTCGAAAATTAATTAAACCGTGAAGGTATTTCCATTACGCTAATATTGGAGCTTAGCAGCCTGTGAACGTAACATTTTCAAAAAGTACTATGCGCTGTCTTTCATAGATGAAGTTTAATAACGCAACAAATGCATCTCACAGGAAATAATTTTGAAACCAGAAACTATTCATTGAACAAGTAAACATTATTTCAGTCTCGCTTTGCCATTTTCTCCTTTTTGTTTATGATGAATCAAGGATCCAATGGTTGTGCCTCAAAATCGGTTATTTAATTAATTTGCATGCGGCGAAATTAAGACGAGACAATCCTGTCTTCAATATACCACAGAAAAAAAACTCAAGGATACAAAAGTCATATAGCCGCTTATTCCGCGAACTCCTACCGCAGGCGCCAGCAAAATGGCGGCGCCAACCAGCAACATGGCAGAACATCATTGTGCACCCGGTAAATTACGTGACAACCCGCAGCCCAGCCAATATGGAAAGTTTCGTAATACGTTGTAGCCAATCAGACACAAAGCTCGTTACAGAGCTTCGAGCAGTAAAATGTATGCGAAACATCAAAGGGACTGCGAAGCCACTTCATTTCTTTTCATTCAGCTGTTCCGGGACCACAAAACAACTTTATAAATTATCTTATATGAATTAATAAAAATAAATAATAAATTACTTAAAAATATTAGGAGTAGTAACGTGGGTTGTGAAATGCACGTCAAAAAACAGTAATCGATAGGGAACGGGAAAAATTCGCGAATTCACTTCAGAACGTGCTAGACTGAGTGGAGTGCAACACATTTGAGCGGCTCTTAATATCGAAATCCAGTGAGCCAATGAGGGTGAAGTTAGGTGAGTATGGAGCAGTGCCGGAATGCAAGGGCGGCGGAAACGGAAGATACCCGAAAAAACTCGCCAACCAGAGCCATCGTCCGGCACGGTTCCCACTTGCGAAAATCCGGAGTGAACCGGCCACGGTTGAACCCGTTCGCCTTGGTGGGAGGCAAGCAGTCTAACCGCTCAGTTACCGCGGCCCCACTCGAACAGGAGAATGTGGCAGTATCCAATGAGAAAATTAGATCCGCTTGAGTATTTAGGTATATGCCGGTGAAATATACCATTGAGTCGTTTTGTAATGCGAAATAACAGGGTCTCTCTGTCAATACTAGACCTTAAAACCCCATCCATTAACTTGATACTTAAATACGCACATAGAGCACATACGTACATATCATAAAGTAGTTGGTGTGTGAGTAGCAACGAATCGTATTATCCAGGGAAAGGCGCTATCTATATTGGTGCTAGCTTGTGGAATTGCACAACACCGACCATGATTTTACCTACTCTGCGAGATGACACTCATGGACCAATATATAGGGATAACATGTTAAGGGGTTAATGTACAGTGAGGGTACACTGTGGACAAGCGATTCATATGTCAACACTGAGAACATAAGAAACCTATCAAAGTACGTTTTTTTTTTTCAGTGTAAAATGAGCTAAACATCGCGAGTCCTTTCTCTACGCTCCATAAGCGCATGCGGAGAAACAAACTGTCAACACTCGGGTACACTGGGTGAATTGCGATTCTTGTTCACGTAACTGCGTTTGGTGGCGTGCAATGCCCCCCCCCCCCCCGGCGCAAACGAAGTAAGGGGTCCGCGGTGATTTAGTGGTTAGACTACTCGCCTCCCACCTAGGCGAAACGGGTTAGATTCCCGGCGGGGTCGCTTCGGATTTTCACATGTGGTAATCGTGCCGGACGGTGCAGCCGGTCGGCGGGTTTTTTCGGGGTTCTCCCGTTTCCCCCGCCCTTTATTCCGGCGTTGCTCCATACTCACACCGCGTTTCACCCTCAACATCTCAAAGCCGCCCAAATCTCTCCACTCAACCCTCCACTCCTAAGAAAAATGTGTGTCTCTGAGCGCAATACAGATAAATCAAAATAAAGCAGACTGCAAATAAAATCAAATGTATTTAATATTCTGCAGGCAGCAGGAGTAATCCCATCAGGAGCATTAAGAATGCAACAGCAGAGGACTCCCAAACAACACAAGAATTGGTTTGCATTAAACATTTTGAATGGCTTCATAAATTTTCAACCTTACAATGAGAATTATAACACGGTATTTGTCATAGCTTTCGTAATTGCGATGCTTCCCATGGGACGCAAGCTTGGTAATACAACTTCGGTTTCCAATAATAATTGAGATTTACGATAAACTCCCGCAAACCTGCTTATGAACACAACCACGGGGATGTACGCGTCGGGAATAAAACCACGATTTGATCCATTATCAATTCTGTTTCGCCGCAACATACCAACTTAACTGATACTAATTAATTACACAAAACGAGCATTAACACTGCGGTAATTCTGCGTCACAGCGCAATCAGGAGATTAATATTTAGATGGAAACGTAACTTGAAGCGAAAACGAGAGCACGCAATGCTCAGCGAAACAAAAACCAGTTTATTTTCAAAACAGGAATGGTACTTTAAATTTCATCGGTTGGCATTAATCATCATGACTTTATGTTTATTGGAGACTACGAAAATTGTACACACACATAAATACTATTAGCAACGAAATAACTATACGGACGAAGTTACAAATGTGTTTACTGTCACCCCTACGAGTAATGAATCAACATAGCTGACTAAATGACGTGACAATGTAAGCGAAAATTACTTTTGAAACACCACTCTCCCGACTGTACTAAGCGATGGTATACATTGACAAAGAATATGTGTGTGTGTCTATACATATATATACACATACACACAAACACACACATACACCCTAAGAAATTATATGTAAATTTACCATATCAGTGTAAACATACAGTGACAAAGAGTGAATGGTAAATTATTTTAAATACATGCATGGTAACGTTCCTACAGTTCTTCAAAAATGAGTCAAATGCATAGGGAAGTTCCCAACTTTGTATAGTAGCGCTGCTAAATATTCCTATATTTTCAGACTGGCATGTAGTATTATTTCCAAACACCGTATATGTTAAAAACTTCTATTACAGTTTAGGAAGTTTAACAGAATTTTTTTACACAGTGTGTGTGTGTGTGTGTGTGTGTGTGTGTGTATATATATATATATATATATATATATATATATAGAGAGAGAGAGAGAGAGAGAGAGAGAGAGAGAGAGAGAGAAGTTACAACACATAATTTCTGTAATCGAGTTTCAGGGTCGCAACCACCACGCTTTTGTACTAGCATCAAACATTTATGTAATTTTATTACAGAACTAATAGTTGCGGAAAAATTCCACACGCCGTTGAAGCCTTTATGTTATAGCAAATGCCATACAGAGAAAACAACACACAGACGACCAAAATTGATTGTTCTGTTTTTACTGCTATTTAATTTAACAACATTTAAAAGGTGACATCAACCCGTCTGCTATACATAGGTTACGGGTAAAGAACTGGGAAATTCGCGGCTTCATTTGGATACAAACCAGGGTTGAAAAACTCGTACGTATGTTACTTTAGCAATTGGTACACGCCTCATTTAACACCTGCTGGAGAAGCCGGGGACAGGAATAAAAACGCAGGGTTCCCGTCACTGTCTTCCACTCTGACGACAGGAAGCCGACGAGCGGTTTATACCTACATTTTACACAAAAAAATTGTTAACTATAACTTACAGGCCACAGAACTCACAAATTTTTCAGCCCTTTATTGGTGGAAAATTTGATTTTTAGAATAATATTTTTTCCCCTCGGTGTAAGACACCCCCTTCTCAAAGAAACTGTCTTAACGGCCTGCCTATCAAGCCGTCAGCCGCGAACTTCAAATGGGGAATCAATGTTAAACGAAATTCATTCTCATTGCACCAATTTTAAAGATAACTATATTTCAAACAAAAATTATTCTACGTGGAATTTCTTAAGAAATGATGCTACGGTAAAATACTTTGCCATTTTTTTTTGTTTAATATATTTTTTATAAAATGTAAATTTTGAAATTTTTATAAAAAAAAAAAAAGATGGATAAATAATTTTTTACAAAAACAATTTTATGTAGCAATATTCTCTGAGAAAATCACGTCAACACGTTTTTTGTTTGAAATAGTTATCTTTAAAATTGACGCAATGAGAAGGAATTTCGTTCAACATTGATTCCCTATTTGAAGTTCGCGACTGCGGCTTGGCAGGCAGGGCCGTTAAGGGTCTCTTATACTAAATGTACAACTATGTATGAACTCTTGGGGGAGGGGGGCATAATATTAAAAACTTGAAGCTAGTAGAATTAGGTTATGGTTGAAACATCGTACGGTTTACTTCAATTGGCCATCCTTTAATCCGTTTAAGGTACACGTTAAATGTGTTTTAGTGTTGCGAATGGCATTTTCTTTTTATGTCTTCCGTACTTAAGCTGCTCTAGTACTTAATTGGTTATCACAACTAATGAGTTGTAGGATCTGTGCTCGCCGACCGCGATATGGAACTGTCATAACTTACAGAGGTAGGTTTACGAGTCAAGTTACCACAGTAAATGTCGTTGGGCACTAAGCCTTCAATGTAAAGTACCAGCAAAATAAATAAAACCTTTCTATGAATTAGGCACACAACTGAGTATACTGCCTGAAACGGTTCATTAAACATTACCGTAACCAAATAAAAATAAGACATAAAGACTGAAAACACGAGAGCTAAGTCAAACATGTTCCACACTTTCATTTCAATTATTCTAAGGCGTATTTTTTTTTATGTTAAGCAAAGATATGGCGCACCAGCAGGAATCTCTTTGCGAACCAGATAGAGCTAATGGACCCTCCCACCCTCCCTAGTGATAAGATCTCGGATAGGACGTCAAAGCGTTAGGCGTAGTTTAGAAGTTGGGTCACAGAAGTGCAGTTCTTGCTTGTTTCGCAACTTTTCATGAAACCATTTGTGCAGGAGCTGTGGGCCAGCCACTGGCGGTGTATGGACACCAGAGTTCCGGCCTGCATTGTCGTTACAGCTCCCGCGCTTCTCAGCAAAAAAAAAAAAAGAGAAAAACTATGCAGTCAGGTGTGCTTCTTAAGCGGCTGTAAGGTTCTACACAGTTTCTGGAATAGGTTCAGGAGAGGGGAGGATGAAAGACTTAGGGCTAGCTAGCACACCCTCGTGTCTCTCCGGGTTGTCAGGATCTGTGATGCTTTAGGAAATTCACGTTAAAGTGAGCACTTTTTAAGGCCCTCTCAACAAGCATAAACCGCTAGTAAATATACTTTATTGCAGCCTCAGGCATTGAATTTTGAGGGTGGTTAAACGTATACACTGTGTTTATTGGTCGCATTGCAATGTTTATATTAAAAGGAAGCAGGAAGATGGAAATTGGATGAAAGAAACAATTTATAGGGGCCTTAAAAAGTGCTCACTTTAACGTGAATAGCCTATATACGTGGTGGGGGTGGCCTCAACTACAGAAATAGGCTCTCTTTCGCTCCTGAATGCGAGGGAATTCACATGATCAAATTGTGACGGTGGTATCGCTAACCCTAGCATCATCGGTCAACTGAAAACAGAGTTATGGGAAGGGCTGGTTATGCGCAAGCCAGCCAGCCTTTGCCAGCTCGAGAGAACTCACGCCTGCTTGTGGTGCCACTGAGTGGCACACACGGATGGGGTCACAAAACGTGGGAAACTTTCGGGATTTCTCTACGCCATGTTTTACTAAAAAGCGTATCTACCTTACATGCCGAGCTTGAATCACGCGCAATCCTGATGGTTTGGCGCTGTTGCGGGCCGGTCGACTCCTTCGCTGTCAAACCATTAGGATCCAAAGATAGAAATTCGAAGTGATTGATGTGAATGTAAACTAACCATCTCAGGGGCTGGAGCTTTAGCCCACTCGGATGGAGAGCCCACAAATGTCACTAAAAAGAAGGAGGAGCACGGGCTGGTTTCGTTTACTGTGAGAGGTCCGTTAGTCGGGGGAGTCGAGTCTGACATGCGGCTGTGATAGGGGTTCGATGTAACCCGACGCCAACGGGGTCAGATGAGGTTGGACTCTTGCTGGCAGGGAGTTGAAATTTGCATCCGGAAAAGTTTCCCCAGTTGTCAAAAGACAAACAGCGTATATAGTAATATAATTACTGAGGCGACATCCCGCCTACGAGCGAAAGACTAATCTGCAAAGGGCATAGCTGGCAGATTGTATAATCAATTCACGGTTACTTCACACTTTTCTGAAGACCTGCTAAAGTTCTACTTCTACGACATTCCCCCGCCTCGTGCAAATTAAGCTTAGCTAAGTCTATAAAATGATGCAAAAGGACGACGCACCGAATTCGTGTGCACTCAGTTGTAATGGTATTTTCATGAAAACTATTTCTTACTAAGCGGTACCAACACACATGTTTTCTCACTGTTTTTATTCATATTTATTATAAATTAACGATTATAATTTGTAAATAAAATACAGGTACAGCTTCAATTCAACGAAAAATATTACGATTTCTTGTCAACAGAGGTATAAAACTCTTGCGATACATGGCATATTTACGAACTAACTAAACGCGTCAGACCTGGGCGATTTTTCAAAGGTTTAGATCAAAAAGTGTGTTGCCAAGTTAACGGATCCGTAGACATATGCCCAGTGGGCAGAAGTGTCTGCGGACCACGAATGGTGCGGGGTCAGTATCCTGAAAAGATGCGGGGGGAGGGGGAGGAGTGTAGTCTGTTCCTGTATCCAGCCAAGCCTGCTGACATGAAGCTCCAAAATTGGACTAGTTTAGTCAAAATATTATCACGGTGGAGGAACATCGCGGATTATACTCACCAAATGATTAAATATTGCCAGACTTAGATGTAAAATAATTACTATTTAAATACCGTTGATGAATATTTACATTAGGAGAGTGGAAGAAACACAAGTTTCCTGCGCATAAGAAAACAATTTCGTTAACACAGGGAAAGTTGAATGACTGCCAAGTTCGGACATACCGAGTGCATGTCTGGCGTCTACCCTTCTTTCTGCATGCGTGGAAAAATTTTTCTGTTTCGCTCGGCCAGCGAAAATTACGATACTTCACCAGTGGATTTCCCTGATCCTCCTGGAAACAAAGTCGCGCCGGATATGCATCACTGAAATATAAGGATCTTAAGCCGCTGCACTGTTGCAGATAATATGTTGGCACAAAATATATCCGCAGTTTCCCATTGTCTCTGCATGTTACCACTTACTGTTAGCGAATCAAGAAGCGTTACAAAAAAAAAAAACAGAACATACCGTACACGACGCCTGACTGATAACTACGGATAGAAAAAATGTCGCGAGTTCAATGACATGTACGGTAGATTGCACAGTCCTGTGTATACTTGAGCCTCAGATCTTTGTTCATTGGCTGCTGCTCCAGAGAGTATCCAGTGTTACTTCACACCTAGGAATGTGGAATTTGCTACTTGTTTCCCTGCAAGTCTGCTATTGGCTCAGACACGTCGAGGGCGTGTAAAATAAACTGTGGTCCAATTGCAAAGGTGACTTCACTATATATGTGTTTGACGGCTATCTTGTCCCGAAATGAATTCGCGAAATTTTCTTATACCTACTGATAACTAATGTGTAGGCTCACCCGAATTTCGCGAAAAGATTTCATGACCAGTTGTATTGCATAACAGTTTAGTTCAGATTCACTTTCTTGACTGGAGTATTTACGTGTTATGCGTTTTAGATTCCTGCTCTCGAATAACAGACGCACACTACAGGAGTTACCTGATTTTGATTGGCCAGTCCAATAAATAAACGTTTTATCGTAAAGATACGCCACCAATAAGCAACAGAAAATTGCCGATAAACCAGTAGGGTGTTGAATTATAACATGCGCGGAAATCTTTCCGCGAAATTCGGGTGCCCCTACTAATGTGCAGACTATCACATCATATAAACTGTTTTTCTCCTCACAACGTAATTTGCGAACCATGAAACATTAAGATAATAAATTGCAGAGACTATTAACTCCCGTTGTAGGACCACGATTTCGTCATTTTACATTTATTTGTCTCAAAAATCTCTCCCTTTTATTTCTGGAACTAAGCGATGCGTTTCTTTTATTATAACGTTTAAAGGGGAAAAAAAAATAATGCAAGGAAACAGACGCAACTGTAGCCGATAAATATTAAACTACTCTCAACAAGTATGCGTGGTATCGGGCTTTCCTTGCAGTTATCCTTTCAAGAAACTTACCAGCTCTGCGTATATCGGTAGTCCCTGGAAAATAATACTCATTTAAATGCCAGGCTTATTTTTAGTGTCACGCTTACAGCTGCACTTGAGATAATCAGTAAGCCATTAAACTCATTAAAAACAACATTACTAGCAAGACGGACCTGCAAAAGTTCTCACAAGAATTCAAGTAACATCAGCAATTGTTACTCAGCCCAGGAAAAAATGGATTTCCTGGAAAGCACCGGATGCTTTCTGCCAACAATGAAACTAGATTAAATGCGTATTTTCCCGAAGATATCATCGTCAGTATGGGCCAATCTAAATTAACGCCGGAAAAAGGACGGAGCGAGGATAGAACTTGGATCGCTCTGCCATTAAAAGAGCGGCAATTGGACCGAGTGTTTTCTCAGCGCTCAGGAGACACTGCGAGGAAAGAAAAGAAAACTGCGAATAAAAGAAACAGAATACGCACAGATTGTCTTCTTTTCAAAGCTTTCTTTTAAGGCATTTGTCTTCTTTAATTCCCTCGCCCCTCTTTTGCTGCTTACTGGAGACGAGCGGCTGAACGCGCGAGTAAAAGAAGCGGCGAGAAGGAAAGACGGAGAGGATTGGTGGAAAGAAGAGAAGAAGAGAGGGCAGATGCTCGTGCCACACAGCTGAAAGATGGAAATGCGGACAAAGAAGTGGTTTTCCTTCAACAAGCTGGGACATAACGCGCGGCTCGGTGATAATTCTGGTAATGCGGAAGGCGGGATGGAAAGTGCTTTTATTTACTGTTTCGTGACGAAAGAGAGCTGGTCAGTCATTTCTTCAAGATGACTTTCACAACAAAGCTAACTGAGAAGCATACTCTGAGAAAACAAATATTGTGAAATGTCGAGACCGTAGCAAGACCCATGGCTAGAGACCTGCGAAATTCGCGTTATTATTTGGGGACACTTTAAACTTGAAACACATGTGCCTTTGCAATACGTTTGTGATTGGACCATACTTTATGTGACACGGCCTGCGTGATTCTGCACTAATAAAGGAACACTTCACAATTGTGTGACCCAATCACGTGTAGTTCAGACTGAGGGGGAGTGACTTCGCATCTATGGAGCACCCAATGGAGAAACAACGCTGGCTCTAGTGCATACAGTTCTATGAAGTTCAGCCTGATGCCAAATAATAACGCGAATTTCGCATATCCCTACTCATGGCCCACTGAGGTACAGGTCCCAGACAGGCCATACAAACGCGTCTCTTTCTGCACATCGGCACAATGTGACGTCAGTCTCACGTAGTTATAGTCAGCGCTGTCTTTTTCTTTCTGCAAAATTAATTTATCTGTGCACTTTGTTCCAACATGACGTCAAAATTACATCGGCGAATACAGACCTGCAATTTTTTTCCGGCCAATATAATACAAAAACGCGATAGCGATAAGTATTTTTACCATCATAAGAGAAATGTACGTCAATTAATAATTTAATTATAAAACATTGTGCTAATTGGTAAAGTGGCTTAACATTGTATCAAAACGACTTTTAAAGGCGCCTGCTTGCTCTTATACTACATTTGAGCTGTTCAAAATATGCATTTTTATGAGTAGTGGGGTGGTAAATTTTAGCGAATTCACTTTAGGGCAAGCTAAACTTCAAACATGTGCGTGTTTCTGCCTTGTTCACAATTGGATCTCAGTTTATTGGGCACAGCCAGGTGAACTCTGAACCAGTAACAGATCTGCAAGGAACCAAACACCGAATCCCGTACCACCTGGTCTGTGGTAAAACTAGGGTATCAGTCAATGAACAACATAGCGCCACTTCCTTCACCAGAGTGGTGGAAATAAAGCTCCTGTCCCCTAACTGCTAGTTTTTTCTACTCTACTAACAAAGAACATGTTACTACACACTCTGTTACCTGTAGCATTTCTATTTAATGCATGCAACAATTTTGAATTCTTTCCTATCGGCCGGATTTTTATGGTGTCTATGCCGGTTTTCCCCAGTCTCTTCCTAGTTATAGTTTAGCTATAGGTACACTTAGGGAGGTAGTCATGACCCGAATCCCTGGCCATGGGTGCCCAATCCAACTCTACCGCGATGCATGTCTCCTTGCACGATTTCCTTCCCTTGTAGACCTAAGGGGTTCGCCCTGATACACACTTAGCTCATGTCCTACCTTCGGGATTCCACCTAACACTTAGAATTAAGGTAGAGTAGAGAAATTGAAACTGAACAACATACTGGGGCTCACGTACAAAAATGACTGTGGAGTCTAGCTAGTTGTCACATGAAAACGCAAAATTTCCCGAGTCTCTACTAAACGAACTCGTGTCGTTTGTAAGGGGGAAAAAATGCACAATTCACAAGAAAAGAGACTGGTATGTTCGAGATATCACATACATCAGAATCAGTAATTCCAAATTCTCGAATAAAAACACAAAGTTGCCTTTTCACACTGCTATAGCAAGCGAAAATATTAATTCGGATACATAAGGAACAAGGACAACCAAGTGACCTGAACGTTCAAACAAATGTTCCACCAACAAAATGTTACGGTCACCAATTTGATTCCCACAGTTGCAAGATTTACAACTAGTAGGCTTCATGCCAGTTCAATGACATGCACAGTGGCAATACAAGAATTATAACACCAGCGTAGCCCTTGACGTCTTAGTATGTGTGTCACAGAAGAAATAAAGGAAATCTACTTTACTACAAAGATTATCTGTTATTGTGCACCAACTAGGTTGAAATCCCTGTGGACTGCAGCCCACTATAATCACGAGGCCCACCGTTCAATTTTATCCTCACTACGCTCAACCGTGAGTCTCAAAAATGTAACTTCAAAGCGTTCGATATACACACATGTATATAACAAGTTTAACCCTTTGAAGAGTATGCACGTGTGTGTGTGTACTTGCAACTTTCTTTACGTTATTTTCCACATGTAATCGGGCGAATATATTTTCTTACTTGACTGGCGCAATCAAAACTGTGTTACTCCGATCTCAAAGTTTGTAATTTGCGAACAGACACCTTCGCCATTAAAGAGGATCTGAGTCGAAATGTTTTGGAATACAGGCAGTTAAGAAATCTTTCTGCGAAAATCAGGAGATCGTAGTTACAGAGGGGAAAAGTTACACACTAACTGAGGCGGGTATCGCCATATAAAAAAAGTTAACTTCACAGAATAATACGTATTGGCTGATGTAACTAACATGACGTTTTCTGTCCCTTAGCGAGTACACTCGCACTGTTTTAAATACACCTAGGAGCATTGATAGTTTGAGAAAGAATTTTGAGAGAAGATGTACTTCAAACACTCCAGGATCATTTAGATTTTCTTGATTGGCTGGAACTTTTGGCTGGTGTAAAATGTTTGCAAGCAAATAATAATATGGACTCAGTAACGAAGCCAAGAAATTCTTAGAGACGATGGTTAGATAGGGGCCGCGGTGGCCGTGCGGTTAGCGTGCTCGCCTCCCAACAAAGCTAGTCGGACGATGCTGTTGGTAGGCGGGTTTTCTCGGGGGATACCCCGTTTCCCCACGCTTTCATTCCGGCGCCGCTCACCTCAATCACCCACGTTGGCTTTCAAGACCTCGCTCTTAAGAGCAGCCTAAATCTCTTCTAGAGATGGTGCAAAATCACGAAAACGTTTTGAGCCAATCTATATTTCATAACACTTTAACTAGTCTATTATTTCATGATTCGATGAACAAGGTTTTGACTCGCCTAAGTTGTTTGCAGACATATCACAAACGTTCTGCTTTAGTGTCAGAATCCTCAGTAAAAATGGGTAGTATCTTTATGCATGTATGACAGTCAATAAGGAAGGAAAACTGTTCGACATGTGTACAGTATGTTGTATGCCTAGAAAACAGTCAACTTATCCCGCGATAAGCTACCATCTATAACGATGGTTTATCGCGGGAATGATTGAATGTTTACTAGGATTCAATTTAAAGTACAAATATCCGAAAAATTTATCTCGTTATTGACTGTTACGCTTAGACTCTATGAACCTACTGTCGCATTTCACTAGACCAATGATGATTATGATATTCTAAAACGGAACGTTTGTGATTGGTCTACAAAGAACTTAGGCGAGTTAAAAACTTGATTATAAAATGGTATACTATGTAGAGTGTTATCGAATATACGTTGGCTCAGAAAATGTTTGCGATTTTTCAGCTTTGTCACGAATTCTGAGTGGCCCGGCCAAATGCGATACGATCTCCGAACTGCTGAGGTGTGTATAAAGTACTAAAATTCACCATGCGCTCTGATTTTTGTAGCAAAAACTCACTGGATACGTATAGGTAGGGCCACCTGTTTTTCGCGAAGATATTTACGCGAAGGTTAGAGACTGCATTGTCGTATGGGCAGAGACCCAATCATTTAGCCTTATGAAATGGCAGCATACTAGACTTTGCCGAAATATAAATTCTCATTTACAGCTGTCACAGTCTCCTATTCGACACTTCCAAACGAAAGGAAGACACCAAGAGCGCCATACATGTTTAGAACTGGTTCGGAGTCCTGAAGGGCGTGTTGAATGAGTAGAGTCCAGACACACACATCGATACTTTTATAACCCCCAGTCTGTCACAAAATTATAAAGCGAGACTATAGTGTCTACTGCCTTCCGCTGTACGGAAGTGAGCCAGACCCACCCAACACTTTAAAATTCCTACGGTCGGTGCCAGGAATCGATCCAACAAAACCTGAGTGAGACTCGACAACACTGCAGGCTACACTACGCAAGTGGTCACTTTAACAAATAGTGGGCGAAGAGATTTGAGCGGCTCTTAAGAGCGAGGTCTTGAGAGCCGATGAGGGTGATTGAGGTGAATATGGAGGACCGCAGGAATGAGGGAGCGGGGGAAACGGGAGATCCCCGAGAAAACCCGCCGACCAACGGCATCGTACGGCACGATTCCCACTTGCGAAAATCCGGTGACCCGGCCGGGGATTGAAACCGGTTCGCCTTGATGGGAGGAGAGCGTGCTAATCGCTCAGCCACCGTGACCCCTGTAACAAATCGATTACAAATCGAATTGACTCTAGGAAACCAGTTGCGGAGGCGGAAGGAAGACGCGGGAGACTGCGCAATGGTCGATCGAGCAGAAAAACAAGACGTTGACGAGGGACGGAAGGAGCCCAGGCGGAATCACGGACGAATTACTTAGCGGTGACTCGGGGGCGGAGGTCAGAGTTCATCGCGTGACCCCCTGCCGCTCTTTCCCCCTGCCGGCTCAGGAAATTAGTGCCCCATCAGCCCGGGAATCGGAAGAACAGGTCGGCGCAGAAATCACAGTTCCGCAGAAGGGGAACGGCGAGGGGTGTGTCCCAGTCTCGCTGTACGAGTCTCCCGACATACCCTCATGGGTAGGGAATAAAAATCAAGATGAGGGGGTGTAGCAATCAGAGCACGAGAATTTTCCCATTTAATTTCAGAAACAGCTAGGCCTCAAACACCCCCACATTTATATTATCGTTCGCAAATGGATCACCGTTACGTATACAACGCCTATAGAACTATTAGTAGAGATCCGGAAAATTCAAGTGTTCATTTGAGGACAAGCTAGAAGTCAAACACATATACATTAAGTTCCTTTCCCCATAATATCGCAGTTTGTATGACACGCCCAGAGCGAGTTTGAGCCAATAACTGACCTGCAAGAAAACAAGGACTGAATTCCGCGCTACCTGGTCTGGGGTAAAACTGGAGCATCAGCCAATGAACAACTAACTGAGCCTCGAGTACACAAAGTATTTTGGACTCTAGCTTGTTGCCAAACGAATTCGTCTAAAGAAAAAAATGTCCGTCTATGAGAAGAGATCATACCAGTTCGCGGATTAGGACAGCACCAAGTTAGACTCCACAGTCCTCTATACCCTCGTACAGAAGACACTTTTCCATTCGCTGCCACTAAAGGAAGAGATAATTTCAGCGTTATAATTTTGTTGCAGACTACGCGTCATAAAAGTATATGTTGACTGATGTGCGTCATTATGTCTCCGCTCATCCTGCAAACTCTTCAGGGCTCTGCATTAATAGTAAAAACGTAGCACTCTTAGTGGCTTCATTTCGTTTAGCAGAGTCTAACAGGATACTAAAGCAGCGGCCAATGGAAAAGTTGAATCTCCGTAAGTATTTATATGTCAGTAAAGTCTACCATGGAGGCATTTTATAACACGAAATGATAAGATCTATAGTTATTTGTTATCTATCCCAAAGCGGTCAAGCACATTTGACTTACGACGAAAGAGTGTATAATTTGTAGTCAGAGAGAAAAATGTTTCGAGACAAGCTATATTTCAAAGCATTCTTAATCGGTTGACTTAGTTTTCGGTAGGGATACGAAAATTTCGCGAGTTCAATGACCTGTAGGCTAGACAATACAGTCCTGTGTATACTCGAGCCTCAGATGTTTGTTCATTGGCTTATGCTCCAGAGAGTAAGTATCCAGTATTACTTCATACCTGGGAATGTGGAATTCGCTACTTGTTTCCTTGCAAGTCTGCTATTGGCTCAGACGCACCGAGGGTGTGTATAATAAACTGTGATCCAATTGCAAAGGTGATTTCACTCTGTATGTGTTTGACGGCTATCTTTCCCCTAAATGAATTAGCGAAATTTTCCTGCGTTTAGGACTGCTGATTTTCGTCTCGAGAGAGGAACTCTTTTCTTGAGAATCGGGCACCCCTAGTTAGTGCAGGTGTTAACTGTGTACACACGTATCACAGACAACAGCTGCGTAAGTTAAAGAACCACGAGTGGCCGGGAAAATACGATGGCGGTTTTTCATAGAGCCGTCAGTCAACGGAAAATGAGAAAGTGACGTGTGCGTATACGTAATATTAAAACCTTTCACGTGCTTTTATTGTTTCGCGAAAAATCAATGGCGACAATAATATGTTGTAGAAATGGACATGCAATGTTAACAAACAGCCTAGTTTTCGTCCCCCCCCCCCCCCCCAAGTCACTAAAATAACGTCATTTTTCGTACTAAGTTGTATTCAACATGAATTTTCGTAGCATAAATGCGACTGGTGAAATGCGAGGAAATCCTGACCAAGTGAACTGTTGTTCGGATAATCTCGCAAGATGAGAATTGATGTAAGGACGTAAAATATCGCAACGCTGCGCACATTCAGCAGGGTGTGTGATTCTCGCTGCAGTGACATACGAGCGGAACAGGTCTGTAATATCACCCTCGCCCACAGTTAATGCGCTCGATTAAAGCGTTTTGCACCAGAGGACGTTCAAACGTCCAACATTACACTAAGCGGATTAAACAACGTTGCACGGTGGAGTAAATGTTCACAAGTTAGGCCCACGACTTGCTGATAAACATTGTAGGCTCCGTAGAATCTATGGTGTGGCAATCTTCATTCCACTTCAAAAAAAATCTACTTAGACTAACCTCAGTTCAGTAAATACACTGCCAAGCTGTAGTTTTCGTAAACAGCACAGATTCACATTGCCTTTAAATTCAACAATCATTAATTTATTACTTGTGTTCTGTTGTTTACCGTTCCGTAGGGAGTAGAGCGTGTGTGAAGATAAAGTGTATTTCAGAATATTTAAAGAATTACGCAGATATTATGTAACACTTCGGGGATGGCACAGAATTACAGATATTCAGTGGCAGCGGTGGCTGAGCGGTTAGCCTGCTCGCCTCCCACCAAGGCGAACCGGGTCCAATCCCCGGCCGGATCACTCCCGAATTTTCGCATGTGGGAATCGTGCCGAACGATTCCGCTAGTCGGCGGGTTTTCTCGGGGATCTTCCGTTTCCTCCACCATTTCATTCCGGCGCTGCTCCATACGCCAATCACCCTCATCCGCTCGCAAGACCTCGCTGTTTACAGCCGCCAAAATCTCTTCGCACTCTTCACACTCGCGGACATTTAATAAGATATGCTGAAATTGAATCGCATTTACATACATCTGTAAAGTCGCGCGTTGTGTTGATATTTGTATTCCCAAACAACTGTCCTACTGGTCACAATACACCGGACATTACACTGCACTGTGTAGCGGTTGAATTGACATGCTCTTAAATAATACAATTTATAAGGAGATATACGTAAAATTCGCGTTAATATTTAACAACATACTATACATCAGTGACAGTGACGCAACAAGGGCATAATTTTGTAAGGGCACGCGGTTTCCACATATTTCCAGAAACAATAAATTACAATATCAGTTGCGCTTATTTTTAATAGTATCATATAAGTTTAATATTTTCATATAATTTTTGATGATACACGATATATTGATACAAGCTGAATTAATATCACAACCATTTGTTAAGTCTTAATAAATTTTTGAAAAATATCAATTTTTTGTCAAAGTGGAAAATAAATCATAATTTGTATTAAACAATTCTACATAATTTAACCTTTAAACAATCGATTTTGAAGGTGAAATGTAACACGCCACTGATCGCACACTCAGAAATAGTGTTACCTATATCGACATGAAATAATACATTTGCAGATAAAATGCATTATTTGAAAAAGTAGTTCGTAGCTAACGTTTTTCATTTTTTTTTTTTTTTGTGTTTTTGCCTAGACATAACTGTGGGTTTGAGTTTTGAGGGGGAAGGGGGGCACGGGCCTTTGTGCCCCTCCCCTTGACGCACCTGCGTACTGATGTACACACATCTGCGCGCAATTCGTGTGTTTCATTGTCTACGTGAAACTATACGGCAGAGTACTAAACTGTGTGAAAGTTCATCTGTAGACTGGTTGCTCAGCCGTTCAGATGTGACTACTGACTAAGAGCGTCCTTGGGGACTTGACACACAAGTTGTTGGCCAGTGGAAGAAGTCAGACAAGCATAGTCTTTGACTTCAGTCAGCAGCCGAAGAATAACGCAAATATTGTACAGCGCTGTTCATAAAGACATGAACATTTTGCGAGCTGAATGATCCGTGTGTTAGATTCCGCATTCCTATGCTACCTAGAGACTCGACTTTTTGTTCTGAATGTACAGTTTTAGCCTTGTCGAAGTAGTAGGTTTGCTATTGTCCCATTCGTACACAACGTGTCTAACAAACCATGGGCCAGTTGCAAAAGTCACTCAGATATAGATAGATTTGAAGTTAAGTTCGCAAAATGTCCCTCGCGGTATCTTCACGTTTTTTTTAATAGAACCTTTGAAAAACTACCCTATGTATTAGTGCTTGGTTGTTTCCTAAATATGTCATCACACGCGTTTTATACTTGTGTCAACATAAATTTCTCTTTTTTCTAATTAAATAAAACTTTTACTTTTATCTTATATACAAATTAAATTTCATTTATATCTGATATGTACTTTAAAAAATGAATAAAATTGGTGTGTTGCTAATGCCCAGGAAGACATAGTTTCTTATGCAAAATATTATTACACTGAGCTGGCACGAGTGCGGTACGCTGTCCTGTTGGTGTAATTTTCTAGACTCGGTTAAGCTTTGTTTGCACGAGGCGGAGGAATATCCTGGAAGAAGAACTTTAACATGTCTTCCGAAAAGTTGGAAGTAACCGTAATGAACTATTGCCTACATTCCATGTCGTTCGTCTGTACGGCGTGTCGACGGGCGGGCGGGCTATTTTGGCCAGCCCTGCGGCGTCGCGTGAAACACAAGCTGATGCGGGCGCCATCTTTCTTCACATTCTGCAGGAAACTTTATATCGTGGCGCGATGGCCCCGGGGAGGCGAGCAGCAGGGGTGGGGGGATGGGAGGTGGGAGGCGCCGTCTTCCGCGCTGGAACAAGATACACTGGTGCAGGCCGGGGCCTTCTTCGCGCCACTGCGTCCACATTCTCTGCCCGCTAACAAAGACCCGTTCCGCACGGCCACCTTCCTCTGCGGGAGTTACTGAAGTCAACATGGGGAATGTCTACCTCACGCTTGAATTGCGTCGTAGTGTGTTTGAAATCCGTATTTTGTTTTTACGAAACCACTAACTGTGTTCCCATTATACCACTGTACGAAAATAATAAAATACAAATAATACTTTCACTACAACATGCACAATATAAATGCTATCTCCGAACCCTCCAATAGCGCTAAAATCCGACTTTTTCACCCTGCTGTATCTCATTATTAGAGACCCAGAAATTTCGCGGATTCATTCTGCAACAAGCTAGACTCCACAATCCTTAGTCTATTCGAGCATCATTTATGTTGTTCATTGGATGTTGCTCCAGTTTAACTCCAGATCAGGTCGCACGTAATTCGGTCCTTGTTTTCTTAGTAGGTTCGTTATTGGTTGAACGTGGTTCGGAGTCTGTCTAACAAACTGTTGCCCAATAGGAGCAGATACTCCCATATACATGTGGTTGAAGTTTAACTTGTCCTGAAACGAATACACGAAATTTCCGGGCATCTACTCATTATTAGTATAGCCCCGAGTATTTCGCGAATTCATTCGGTAGCGAAGTAGACTTCAAACAGTTGTTCTTTTCTCCTTCCATTGTGATTAGACGGCAGTTGTTTAGACACGCCCCGTTTAACTGCGAGCCAATAATAAGCACGAAGCAGTAATGTGAGTTAGCGTTCAACAGTCCTGTACAAAGGCCTTACTTGATCGCAGAAACAAATAAGCACATGACAGAGTCTCAAGTGTATATAGGACTATAAAGTCTAGATTGCTGCCAAATTAATCCACGAAATACTCGGAGCTCTAATTATTAGGGGCACCCGTTTGTCCGCGAAAAGATTACAGGGCAAGTTGTGTTCCAAAACATTTTAGTTCAAAACCACTTTCGTGATAGGATCATTTGAATTGTTACGCGTCTTATCTTTCTGTCAGCTAATCACGGAAGGTCAGTATCGAAGTAACTTAATTCTGATTGGCTCGTTCATGTAACAGACTGTCTTCGCACAAATACAGGCAGCCAATAGCCAAAGGATAGGTGGGATATTGAACTCTCTCTTGGTCCGCTCAGACGCTACGTCCACGATGGGCGAAACGTCGCACGTGAACGACATTCATGACCGGTATAGTGAACGCACTTAGCAAGGCGTCAGAATAGAACATACAAGTACAAACAGACGTAAAGGCGTATCAGTTCCTTCGATGTGGGCGCAAGCATTGACCGATTGGTTGCGCGAGGTTCTGTGACCGGGACCTGCGTCTCATTGGCTACAGCATGCTGCGAGAGGTTCCTTATTGGACGGGCTGCCGGCTGGCGAGTACGCTACACGACGCTGATTGGCGAACGGCGTTGAAACATGTTTCTGGCATATCACGCCATCTTGGTGGCGTGTGCAACTGAAGTTCGCGGCTGTTTCACCTCAGGTCCAGTCTTCCTTGTAGTTAATCTGACTTGAACGACTTTCTAAAGGCTGTTCACGATAACGTCAGTACTTTTGAAATCAACCTCAGAAAAACGTCACCGCTCCTACCTGCATATATTTTTAAGGGCGCACCGAGTTACATTTGCCCAGTAAAATTGGTAACGATGGATGGAAAGTAGTTCTGACGTCGAGTAAAAAGTGTTAGGCGGCCATTTATGATAACTTAAGTTATTCCTTTCGTTTTCTGTTTTTCTTAATGCATCGAAGTGTAAAAATGTGCAGGCTTGAAAAATATTTACTTTCTTAATAATATCATAGTTTAACTTGACCGACGTATGAATAAAATGACGAAGCCCTTGCCAATATTAATTTTACACAAGACAAAAGAATACACAACGTGCATGCAAGTAGATCGTAAGCAGGGCTTTCAAAAGTTCTCATTTGACCGTGAACAGCCTTTACAACCATTTGGCATGAATGGTTAATGCCAATAACATCGAGCACGCAACACGCTGATCGCTGGTTGAAAAGAAGTGACGAACACAACTACACTCTAAATTCGGATCACTGGAAAACCACTGATTCGTAGTGAAATGCAACTACTCGAATCAGAGAAAATGGCTCCACTACGAATCAGTGGGAACTACTGATTGTTCAGTAAAAAATTTCAATGATTGAATTAGTGGCGTGAAACAATTCTACCGATCGAATAAGTGACGGTCAACTGCTGCAGTGGCGAATTAAATATCGTTTTTATTGAATGTAGCCAAATTATTACGAAAAATAAACATATTTACGATAGTTTGCTATTTATTTAGTACAATTTTCCGTAATCTAAAAATGCAAGAAACTTTTCGGAGGTGCCCGGGATTGAACCCCAATACCCTTTCAGGGCCTCTGTGGCCGAGTGATTAGCACGCTCGCATCCTACCAAGGCGAACCCGGCTCAATCCCCGGCCGGGTCACCGGATTTTCAAAAGTGGGAATCGTGCCGGACGATACCGTTGTTCAGCGGGCCTTCTCGGGGATCTCCCGTCTCCCCCACCCGCCCCCTCACTCCATAGCCACTCCATATTCACCTCAATCACCATCATCGGTTCTAAAGACATCGCTGTTAAGAGCCGCCCAAATCACTTCACTTCACTCCAATACCCCTTCCACTTCGCTGTTAGGCCATCGCCTTACTATCAGCAATACCAAGTAAAGGTGATAAATAAGTGGAAAATATGTGTATTATAGTTCTTTATCCAAAGCGCGTAGTTTTAAATTGCTTTTTTTTTTTTTGGTAACGTTAGGATTGTTAAAAGGTATAGTATATTTGAGTGCACTCTCTTCACCATACTGTATGCAGTTTAAACCTTCAAACAGAACGCCGTGATGATTACATGCGAACGAAATGAAATACGTAAAAACGAAATGAAAGGCTGAATGTTGATATTACATCATAAGATGGTGTTTTGAAAGACGAAACACATTTTAGAATGTATTTTGTATTGGTTTTATTAGTTTAATCGTTATTATTTCATTTTTTAGACGTCGTTTAACAGCAAATTTTAAACGCTGTTTGACGGCCACGTTGTTTAACTTATCTATCAGTCAAAACACAAACCAATAAAAAACAGAGAAAAAAATGACATGAATCAGTGGAAAATGTCATTGACTCAATAAGTGAAGGAAAACTAGCATTTTTTTCACTGCTGTATCAGTTTGAGTCACTGAAGTGACTGTTGAATCAGTCAGGTACTACTAAATTATTGAAACAGTGAAATTCTCACAGATTCAGATTTAGAGTGTACAGTGCGTAGAAAAAAACTCGCGCGATTGCAACACTTGAACTCAGAAATTAACGTGCGACCGAGCGGGTTAAGAATACAAAGGTGATGCAGCCGCTTGTAGTGCGACCTTCAGCAGCACATGCCAGCAATGTAGCGTCAGCAACATGACTGAATATTTCGCCAATCAGCGCTTCGTCACTCGCCTGTCAGCTGGCAGCCCAGCCAATAGCAGGAAACACTTCGCAGCATGCAGCAGTAGCCCAGCAGTAGGGATATCAAAATATCGCGAGTTCGATAACATGTAGGCTAGACTCCACAGTCCTGTGTACACTCGAGATTGAGATATTTGTTCATTGGCGGCTCCTCCAGAGAGTATCCAGTGTTACTTCACACCTGAGAATGTGGAATTCGCTACTTGTTTTCTTGCAAGTCTGCTATTGGCTCAGGCGCGTCGAGGGCGTCTATATGTGTTTCACGGATATCTTGTCTCGAAAGGAATTCGTGAAATTTTCCTATCCCTACCCATCAGAGATAAGCTTCGTTACCAGAGCCAATCAGCGATTGGGTGCGTCCAAATCAAAAGAACCGCTGAGGAACCTCGCCTCTGCGTAAGTTACGACCGTATCTACTGGACGTATCCCAGGCGTGTTTAGTCTACTTAGTCTACTTAGTCTAGTTTTTAGTCTACTTAGATCGAATTGTGATTGCAGCCAGTGCTTTCGTTATAATGTTAGAACGCAATGCAGTACATGATACGTTCTTCTGCTGCCCTCCAGGCGGGTGGCTCCTTTTCCTGACCTTCAAGAAGGGGGGGGGGGGGGTTGAAATCCGCTGGTTACACCGGCAAAGGGAGGCACAAAAACGTCCATTACAATCTTAAGCTTCTTGGAAAGTTCCTCGCCTTGTGCCCCCCCCCCCCCCCTCATTTCCCATACCATTTCAGGATCCATCCCAAGAGAGAGAAGGGGTTGGTTCCACATGCAAAAAAGATGGCGACGGCATCTGTTTTCGTGCCTAGAACTTACCCCCTACACCTCTTCCTCCACCCCAATCGACCTGCCGGAACGAAGTCGGCGGAGGGCAAAAGAACAGGGATTAAGAAAGTTCTTACCCCCCCCCCCCCCCCCCGTCATCTTTTTCCACGGGTGGACGAGGAAGTGCAGAACTAAACGGCAGGGAACCTACGCAATTTGCATAATTCGGCGAGAATAAACGGGATAAAACGAAAGGGGAAAAAAATGCCGTCTAAGCAAAAACGAAAAAGGGATTGGAAGGAGGTGTGGCGGAAAACTCTCTGTTCAGTGCGTGCGGGGAATTGAACGGTCGTCTGGAGCCAAACAGATAAAGCTGTAAAGACAAAGACATAATAAAAAAAAACCCAGCTTCTGCCAAGAAATTCCACGAAACTGAGAAGGTTGGCTTATAGCAGTGACCAACTGCTTACATTATTACAGTGTATATGTTTGTGGGACTGCGAAAGTGATACCGTAGTTCAACATACACTGATGGAAAACACGACCACCTTACAGAAAATACCTTCAGGCTTCATATTGTAACACTTTTCGCACTATGACCTAGGGTAACCCAGTCCTATTCTCGTTACAATAAAATTCCTTTGTTTCTGACGGCTTAATACCCGTGATTTATTGTTTTCAACCGCGTGCATGTAAGAACTGAACGACTATAAAAATAACTATACAATTCATTAATATGTAACAAATAAGAAACATCCCGCTTACAATTATAAAGAAACCATTTTGATATTTTCAACTTTTCGCTGTAACATGACAGTACAAAAAGTATAGGCTGTTCACGGTGAAGTGAGCACTTTTTAAGGCCCTCTCAACAGACATTAATCACTGATAAATGTATTTTATTGCAGCCTCAGGCGTTTACTTTTGACAATGGTAAAATGTACACACTTTGTTAATTAATCACAAGGTAATGTTTATATTAAAAAGTGGCGGAAAGATAGAAATTAGCTGAAATTAGTCCCTGCTAAAAATTTAGCAGGGACTCAAAATGTGCTCACTTTACGAACAGCCTATAGATACCAGTAACACAGTATTTCTGGGGTGTGTAGTATTGGCTGAGTAGTATGCAGGGGGTGACAGTAGATAGGGCTTACAATTGCGTTATTTGAAGTAAGTGCCTGTGGAAACATCAACATAAGACATCTTACCTCTAAAATGAATGATTTTATGGAACAGATCGGTTTTGAGTCATAACTATGAGTGCTTTGTATCTCAAACATACTCATCTAACCAACATATATTTCAGGTGCTGATTTAATAACTGACTAAAACGATTAGAAATATTTAATACGTGTTTTTGCACTGCTTGAGCAAAATTTATTCTATTCTATTGGTCACATTTGGAGGTAACGTAAATATCTAAAAGACGGAGCTAACACAAACAGCAAAGTTATATATTTAATTATTGCCGAAAACAGCATTCGGCAACTAAATAGTGTTGGAATGCAAGCTGTAAACATACTGTAAATGCTACCTGGCAAAATCCCCCTCCCCCACGCCCCCTTAAAGTACTATTTTTTGCAAATAAGTTATTTAATTAAAAATTGAACACAGCGTGATTATTAACTACTTCAATGAAGCGTGTTTATCACAAAATAATCTTTAAAAACTATTATCTTTGTGTTATTATACTAGGTGATTATTTTTCGTAACGCGTGTCTGCGGTTAGTATTAATTCAGACACCTTCCCCCCACCCTCCACCACTGATAAAGACTTTAAAATAAGAAGATCGTTAAAACATGGAAGTGTATGCTCTTGTCTCCTTACTTGCTCTGCGGTAGTATGTACAGAAAGGAAGTCGGGAGGACGGCGGGTCCTACACAAACGAGGCACCTAGGAGACGAGTAACATGCAGGCGTCGAGAGACGACACAGAGCAAGTCGACGTGATTGTAATTCGTTTTGCAGGCACATGTTCCGTCACAGCCTCTCGGTCCCTTGCGCGCGCGCGTGTGTGTGTGTGTGTGTAAGGTCACGAGAGGGAAGGGAGTCAGAAAGGTAACTGGCTGCCTGACTGTGAGAGGTTCCTCTAGACCGGAAAAGTCGATTTGGCGACAGTTGGCACCCATGAGACCACGTCACGTTTTACACGAAAGAAAACCACGGCTCTTACACTTCACTACACCCCCTACCCCCTTTTCCCTTCTTCCAAGCTGACGAACCCATGGGTTTCTTGAAACCTCTTACAACCCCGCTCCTTTCGTTGCAAACAGTACAATTTCCTCTCTCAGTCCTGCGACTCTTCAGGAATGCAATGATAATTCGCAAAAATATCTCGAGACAAAAATATAAATCACAGAACTGCTGAGCTAAGTATTTTTCTTGAATGATTGACTAACGTCGCTGCACATTTTGACTGCAGGCTAGTTACAGACGCACAATGACGAAGTTGACGTAATATGAGTGGTACGACCAAATAAGGCAGAAATTAGTTACTCGTCCAGAAAGAAGCCAAGCTGCATTAACAAATCTACGCTGTGTGCAGATTTCATTTACATTTACCACGCGCTCTGACTGCTTAGCGACAATCACTGACTCTGGTCACATCACTCGAGTAGCATATGCCTATACTACTTACTCGAATTTATATATAAACTTCCGCATCTCCCAATACGCATACATACCTTTGAGAAGCGTAGACGGTACGCTACTTGATTTCTTGCCTAGTACTATTATAGCTCTAACGAATTTAATTTAAAAAAAATTATAACTGAAGATCTACAAAAAATGTATCCGTGATAGGCGGAGGGAAAAATTATCGCGAAAGGAAAATTGCATCGGAACACGCTGGAATTTTTGGGGGACTAAAATGCCGGCACACTTAAAGTTGTCATATTTATTTGTTTCTATGATATAGTAGCAAATTGTGTTTTGTAAGGATGTACGAGTATAGTATATTCATAGTTACTTCAAACGTTTCTGAAGTCCTACTAAAGTTTTACTTCCAGAATATTCCTCCGCCACATGCAAACAAAACTTAACCGAGTAGAAAAAAGTACACCAAAAGGTCAGCGTACCGCATTAATGCGCAATCAGTATAACAATATTTTGCATAAGAACTATTTACTGCTGGGCACTGCCAACCCACCTATTTTATCACTGTTTTATTCATATCAATTAAAAATTAGATGTGTTAAATTTTAGATAAAATACTGAAAGGTAAGAGTTCAATTTAACCGAAAGTAAGGTAGTTGTCTCTTAACACAAGTATATAACCTTTGTGACACAGGATATGTTTAGGAAAAACATGGCATGATTATTTCAAGTTTTATTACAGTGAGACATACGGAGAATACATATCTTGCTATGAAGTGCGAAAAAAATAAAATTCTTTAAATAGTATATTCGCATTAATAAGAATGAAATATGCTGTGTGCATATTTAACGCATTCAATCCCAGTATACACAGCTGTGTACAAAACTAAGACGGATTTTTGCGAATACTCTACGAGGCTCAATCAATACCCTATGACATTCCCTGCGTGTAACTTATTCGTCAATCATGTTACTGTAACAGAATATGAATGGTTCTTATTTCTACATGCGAAAACAACGCCTACAGCTTACTGGTTGTGATGAACAGATAAATGATATGCCAGCTCTAAGTACAGGACTATTCGTAGATTTTCTTATTGCCAGCACATGAATAAGGTAAATTAGGTCAGCCGAAATATTTGGCAATTTTGAATGATAAAGCTGAATATGTTTGCGAGGTACCACTTCGGTCCACTCCTCGCGAAAACCTTACAGTTCTGTTCAAGGTAATATATTTCATTATAGCTTCAAACTACGGTTCTGATACGTCGGCAACTTGGCTGCAATGAATCCAGAGTTTAAGCAGTCAGCGCAAGATTTTTCGAGTTGTTGATATAAAAAATGATTAACCAGCCGCAAACCAGCCATACAAACAGATCCAGAAAGAAGGGCAAGTATCGGTGTTAACGGACCGAGAAACCCGAATGTATGGGATCATCACTACACGTTGCCTCGAGAAGGCACAGACTCGCTTCCTGGGGAAGCAATGCTGGCTGTATAACCGCCTCGCGCATATAGCCACGATGGAGCGAGGAGGTAACATTTCAAACGTCGCGGCAAATATTTGACATCGTGGAAACCTCCCCCCCCCCCCCCCTCGCCCACCTTGTTGCCACGAACAACCCTTTCGTATAAAAGCGACGCTCGTGGCGGCAATCTGGTGGCCCCAGGGGGTGGGTGGGTGAGTGGGTGGTTGTTGAGGTGGGTCGGGGGTTTTAAAAAAAAAACTACGAGCGCCAGCACAACCCTCGAGAAGGTAGCTGTTTGTACCAGCCCATGCGCACAGTGATGGGAGAGATGATGTCTGATATTACGGACAAACATGCAAAAGACGTGCATTCCAAAAGCACCATGGAACCTTATCTTTCGTTTCTGCTAAACTTATGCTTGGTAGCCTGCAAAATATTTTGTGATACGATAATTTTGGGTCATTTTCTAGCTGCTTTCACAGGGTTGCCGCATAACGACACATGCTAATTTCCTGCCTTATTAGGGTTTTCTAGACAGAACTAAATAAACATTTACAGACATAGTAAGTGAATATTTTTTTCTGAAGGCAATAATACCACCTAATATAACTGTGATTAACAAGTGAGAGATTTTGGGAGGCTCTTAACAGCGAGGTCTTGCGAGCCAATGAGGATGATTGAGACGGGTATGGATCAGCGTCGGAATGAAGGGTCCGGGGGGAACGGGGGATCTCCGAGAAAATCCGCCAATCAGCGGCATCGTACAGCACGTTTCCCACTTGCGAAAACCCGGCAGCTCGGCCGGGGATTGCACCCGATTCGCATTGGTAGGAGGCGAGCAGGCTAACCGCTTAGCCAAGACGGTCCCGAACTGTCAAAGTCACAAGGTCAACAATAATGAACGTGTTTTTTATATCTCAATTTTCAAAAAACGAGCACTTTAGTATGAATAAAATACTTCCAACGATTTGAATTTGATCAAACTGCATTACAAACTAGTTATAGAGTAAGTATTAAAATATCTCAAAGCACTTATTTACTAAACAGTATTCTAACCTCAAATCGAATCCAGGGCCGTTTTTTGCACGTCGTATTGACAGGAAAGCAGTTCAATGTTGGGACATGGAGATTGGTAGGGGCACCTGTTTTTCGCGAAATGATTTCAGGACAAGTTGTGTTCCAACGCACTTTAGTTCAGAATCACTTTCGAGATTGAATCATTTGAATTGTTAATTGTTATACGTCTTATCTGTCTCCACAGTAGTGAGAGCGAGGCCGTTTGAGCATGCTAGGGAGTCAACAAAACACGTTTTTATTGCTTTTGGCATACAATACTTGTACTGATATTTACACACACACACCACACACACACACACACACACACACACACATATATATATATATATATATATATATATATATATATATATATATATATATATATATATATATATAATATATTATATATATATCGAAACGAATTGAACCGTACCGCAGGTTAAATTTCCATTTTCCCATTACCATTCCAGTTTTCACTGCCGTCTCCAGATATTCCATTATCAATATCAAATTTTATAAATTTTCCAGTTTGTTTTACAGGTTATCCATAAGTTTAGCATCCGTTTTGTTATCCATCTTGGCAGTTAACTGCTGTTTCGCGTTAGAACGGTCGTGGCTTTCAATCCAGCTGGTTGCTATGTGACAGTTTTTACCATGTGGTTTCCCATATAGTAATTCCAAATTAATTTCGGCGCAGTTCCAAAACCTCCCGAATTCTCGCATAAGATTACTAGATTACTGTAATAAACATTATTATTTTACTATTAATAGAGACGACGATTTATCGCGGGAAAATTTGGCTGTTTGTTAGGATTCAACGTACACATGTACACATGTCCGACAGTTTTCTTTCCTTGTTAGCCGCCATGCATGTATGAAGCTACTACCCCAATTCACTGGACCAATGAGGTTTCTGATACTATAAGGCAGAACGTTCGTGATTGGTCTGCAAACAACTTAGCCGAGTCAAAACCTTGTTCATCCAATCATAAAAGAATAAACCAGCTTGAGTGGTATCGAGGATATGTTGGCTCACAAAATTTTCGCGATTTTCCATTATCTCTAATTATTAATATTCAGCATATGTAATTATAAGACATATAACAAGAAAACGCTTCAAATTTATTTTGCATTGTGACCACATCAACACTACTTATATTTATTTCAGATTTTTACATAAGCACAATTATATTACACACCCCCCCCCCCCCAAATAACCACTCCCCTTACCTATTCCCCGACCACCTCACAAGGATGAGTAGTTTTGGCGTGAGATTATAATAAAACACTTTACGGTATTTTAATTTTTAAAATTTATTTTAAATTATTTTAAATTTTGTGTCTGCATGTTGAATGGTTTCCTTCTCAGGTGATTTTAACTACAGCCCCAAGTTCTTGAAATTTTATAGGGCTCAGAATCAAACTGCAGATATGCTGGTAATAAGCCCAATCGATAGGAAACTTAGCGTTTTGACTAAATTGAACATTTCTAGTGCAATCGTTCAAATCGACATCAACAGCCGTCACTAATTTGATAAATTATTCCAACCCAATTTGTTTTTCAAGAACACCGGACGAATCACCATATTTTTTGAATAAATTATACCAAGCTCTATACCACGAAAAAATTGAAGGCTTTTTTTGTCCGGCGCTCGATAGAAACGGATATTGGAATAACCCTCATCCCCAACCCCTTAGACTTTTGAAGCAGCGACAATCAGTCATCAACGGAAGGTCGACAAATTTGCCGATACAAAAGTTGCACGAGGCTTGAATTAATTCGCGCGCGCCTGGTCGTCGAAAGCGGGGTACACATCTCTCGCGGGGGGAGTGGGCGGGGAACGAAACTGCGCGCGATTGGTTTTTTCTCCTACGCCCACCCCTCTCCCCCATCAGACTGAATATTCATGTGGGGAGGTGGCAGCCGGGAGGGCTAATTATGGCGACTAGCGTCACTATGAATAGACATGAGACGGCTCCGTCTCGGAAAAGCAAGTAGTGGGTGCAAGGGGGTTCGGGGACAGGCATGTAAATACGAAACATAAAACAAGAGGTGTCGGGGAATAAAGTTAAAGGCGCGGCTTCAGGTCCATCCCACTCATCCATTTGAGGAGAGTATGATCTCGTGCGGGCTACAGGTGTCGTCCACTGCCTCGGCTCACAATCATCATCAAATACTCATGAAGTACGTCGTGTAAATAATTCGTTTTGTTAACAGCCGGTGCCATACCTAGGTGTTACCTTCTTTACAAATGTCTTACCATAAATTTCTTAAATATTGCATAACCTCAATATACAAATTTGCAACCCATATGCAACTACTGCGAATATATATGCAGTAGCATTCATACAAGAAATATTGTAGCACACGATAGGGTTCAGAAATATACACACCATCAATTTGGTCCCACAGAATGTTCCATGAGAAACCATTCCCATTCAGGTATTTATAATTAGCTGTATTTCGCATTGAGTCAGTGTAATTGGTGTGCAAGCTATAATTCATGGCAAAACAATTCAGCCAGTAAAGAAAGGAAGGTTACACTAGACTGTTTTAAAGAGCATATTGTTTCTAAAATTTTTTCCACGAAATAACAATAACCTTTCTTATAGGGTGTCAGCCACAGCCAAGTTACCTAGGAATATAGAAGTGAAAATGCCTCGTGTATCCCTAAATCACAAATCAAGGCCCAACAAAATAGTATCACATCACGGCAGCATGGCAAAGTCATCCACCGGTTAGTACCCAAGATATGGACCTCCGAGCTATGATAGAATTAACAGCAAACTGTACGTAGCAAGGTGAGGTCAATCAGACACATGTACCATTAGAGAGAAACTCATAGCCAATGAGATTGTGAATATGCTTGCATCCAAACACATCATCAAGTAGTGTCACTTCTACATGCTTGTATATTTCGTGTTGGAAGCTTGTGAACTGTTACAAGGCAGGACGGTGTCTGCTCTGTTTTGCACTTGGTTGTTTCCTGGCGACTGTGATGTAGTTGTGTAGCCGATATCACAATTTGTGTGTTACTAGATACGGACTGAAAAAAATTCTCGATTTTGTTAACATGTACGCTCGACTTCACATTCGTTTATATACTCGAGAGACATAAACTACTCTTCGGTTACTTGCGACTACAATGGGAAGCTATGACTGGACCTGCATTATGCTATATTGTAATTGAGATTGGCTCAGAATCTAGGTCATGTCAGATAAGAGATAAGTCGCAGGCAAATTGAGGAAGTCTAACGTGTCGCGAAAATAATACGATAATTTCTCCAAGTCCCCAGTAATGGTTGACTAACCACTCGAAATTCAAAAGTATGGACAAATATATTTCTCTATTTCAGTACCTTGCAGGCGATACTTCAATGTCACACGTAACTTCGATTTGGAGCTGTTTCCTCACTGACTGTTGGCTCAGAAAGTAGCCATGTTTTACCCAAGATCAGGTAGTATAGGATTCGGTATGTGCTTTCTTGCAACTCAGAGTTATCCAGGGCACGTATAATAAATTGTGATCCAGTTGTAAACATAATGGAAACGTCGATGTGTTTGAATTATAGCTTATTAATATATAACTTTGTAAAATTTTCCTGTTTATAAATTTGTATAACACGGTTGCATTATAAATGAGTATAGCATGGCTGCACACTGGTTATTGGTTCTTGCTGCCAGCACGGAGACTTTACAGCAGTAAGCAAGCAAGAATATGCCCTGCAACAAGTTCACCAGCTGGCACTGGCTGTACTGTATCGTAAGAAACTCATGTCCACGGATGGTGAACGCGGTTCTGCTGCGGGCTGTGACCCTGACATGATGTGCGATGGGCATGTGCCCCCTTTCCTCTGACAAACACCACTCGCACCCTCCAATACCCTCGGGCGATACTGGCGTAGCCCCAAAATGCCGCAGATGTCGCCGATATTGAGGGAGCAAACAAATCCCCCACCCCCTTATGTCTCAGGGACCTCGCCAGTCGTTCAGCGATGTTTGCTCTGTCGGCAGAAACAATCAGGTCGACGTCTTGCGGGAACCCGGGTGATATCGCCAGGTCCTCATTTCCGGCGGACGACGCCTGCAGGGCGTCGCTCATGGACCAGTGCTTGCACCCCGACAGGTAAATAATGCCCTAGTCACACGTACATCGACTGTCACCGCTTTGCTCGCGGCACTGTACTATTATGTGATTCCCTCCCGACTTTCACAAAATGTCGAAACACGATAGAGTGTTAGAAACAAGATCTAATATTGTACAGCTAACATAAACATATTTAACCGATTCAGTCACCACGCCCACCATAGTAGCCATATTACACATGAATGGAATTTATGACCAGTTCCGTACACAGCAAGGCACCTGTGCTCAGCCTTCCTTTTGGATAATCTGATAAGTGGAATTTTGTACACTTCTTTGACAAGAATGATTAATGCCAATATCATCGAACATGCAGCATGTTGTTCACTAGTTGCAAGAAGTCTGCTTAACTCAAGTGCAGCACATATAAAAAACGTGCATGATCACACGTGAACTCAAAAATAAATGTGTGACCTAACGTGCTAACATTTATTAATTTTCCACATTTCAAATTTTCAATAACATTCGTGTTTTTCGTGGCAGAGTATATGTATGTCCTAAATTAATCTGTCAGTAATTTTGTCTGATGTTTCTACAGTACAATACCAACATACAAATTTTATCATAAAATATTACAGATGAGAAAATATTGCGACTGCATTTTGAAAAGCTTAACTTCAGAAACACAACCATGTTATGTTTGGAATTAGAATACAATTAATTAGACATCCTCTGCAGAATATTGAACGAATAATGCACTTGAAAGAAAACAAGCAAACCCAATTCTATGGGGCCGGATAAAATTGGTTACTTACGCCAATGAGAAAATAGCCGAGACTCAAGAGAATGTCAGGACAGTGTAGTCTAGCCTAAAAGTGGTTTAACCAGAGAAATTTCCACGTGTCTGTAAACAATTCACAAAGTTCTGTCAATCATTCAGAAGTTCTACAACATAACCAACTTTATATTTCTTTAAAAAATATACTCTTCTGCAATGTGCCTTATCACACCAGAAATTGAAGGAAAAATCTCAAATGTAATGTAAGCGATTCTCATCTTAAAAATAGCCTGCATAATGTTTCGATTTATGTGGGAGGTAAATGGGGAGTATTCAGTACAAGAGCCTTGACTGAATTTCAGCGACTCGTATTTCACTGACCAATGCTCAGAGATAGTGCTTTTGTGCGAAGAACTTTTGCGAAGTACTTCAATACTGTTTGCACACACCGGCTGGTTATCTTTTGCTAGTGTGTATGAGTTGCTCTTCTCATACATAACCAACCCACATAGGGTTTAAACATAAGTTATTTCCTACATATAATAATAAATGTGTATGGAGGGTAGATCCAGGGCGAGGCAACACCCTCCGAGTGACAGGCTTTCCAGCTTGGACCCGTAGGTGCCGGAAGTCCGTGACCATGACATGAAATGAGACCCTAGGATGGGGCAGCGCTGGAATGCACGGGTAGGGGAAACGGGAGTACCCCAAGAAAACCCACTGGCAAGTGGCATCGTCCAGCAAGATTCCCACATGCGAGAATCCGGGAGCAAACCTGACGGGGATCGAACCCAGATCGCCGTTGTGGGAGGCGAGTGCGCTAGCCACTGTGTCACCGCTGCCCTATTTCTTACATAAGAAGAGTGTAATACATTCTGGCCCTATATATTTTTAATGCGGCAGCGTGTGTTGTAGAATTCAGGCTATTCTTCTGAGTGGATACTATTCCTAAGGAATTCGATGCCGTTCCTACCCAATATTATTTTTAGATAAGTGTATTTTTTCTCGGTAGTACATACTATTAAGTTTTCCAGGTCCTGGGTGGCTGTTTATGCTAAGGAATTCTTTAAACACAACTATAATTTATTTTAATAGCCACAATCACTATCATTGCGATTATAATATACAATTTCTTATTAAATTGTGCTTTAGCATGAACATCAGCAGAGAAATAACAAAATTCAATTATATGTAGTAGCTTGCCGAGAAGAAACAATAGGCCTATTGGTTACGAATTAAGCATAATTAAATAATAGACAAAAATATTTTTAAAAAAAGGTACATGGTAGATATGGCGCTGAAGTCCTTATGAATAATGTTAATCCACATAAAGAAACTGCTTCAATACACCATATACACTGCTGCATGAAAAATAGACAGGGCCAGAATCTGCTATTTAACACTGTTGACATAAATTTTTACACTGCTGTGTACCCCAGTATCGAATTAATTAGCTGACACTACGTCAACTGCGGGATAGTAAAAAGTTACGAATGGTCGTTGAACTGCAGCCTTTCCGTCAATACCTTCGACGCAGTACTATGAAATATTTCTATAGTTCCGATCAGTGTATGACGACAACGAATCTCATAAAACAAAATAAATCTAGACATCGTGATTATTTCGTAGTTGTGAGACGTTACTTAGGTCACTTAAACTTTTAAAAACTGGGGAAAAAAGTATTATTGAATCAAAAATGTTGAGGTGAGAAATATATAGATTAAAATGTACTGCCGTGGAAACCAAACCCACCTCTGTCGTTTGTGCTCAGAAAATGCCAGAGAAAAACATCGTTTTAGAAAACTTAACAGGGGATCTTAAGTTATTTTTAAAGTCATCCTTGAATATAAGAATACAATTTTATTAGTTTTCCTTGATTTCAGTACATAAAAAAATAAAATTTTAAAAACACTGATTATTTCATACTTATTACGTGGGTTAGGTAAAGGGAATGTTTAGAGCATGTGAGACGAAACGTGACGCAAATTGAGACATTATCCGCGACTGTCACTGCAGGATCTAGTTTCCCCACATCCCTCAAATTCGTGCGACAAACAAATTATGGCTACAACTACACGAACATCCAGGGTTCTGTTTAACTTTTCCAGTTATTCTACATATTGGGCATCTAACAGGAAGTCGATTTAATGATCAACACTGAACACATCAGAAAAATACATCCAATAAGGAAAATTCTCAGTGGGTGGGAGACATCATTCGTTGTTTCGACTGTATTCCGTAGTCGCATAAACAACTGCAGCCGATAAAATAACAAACATAAACAAGTTTTGATTGGTCGCGACATATGACTGGGCGTTAAACTGATACTAACACAGTTCGAAACAAAAACTTTGTTAGCTGCAACGCCTAAAATTACATTTTTATATATAGCTGAAAAAGTTAGGAATATGCCAAATTTTGTGTGATTTAAAACAACCATTATTAGGCAGAACCTCTTCTCTTTAAGTTATTCTAATGTATGGCGAAATCAAAATGCTTTCCTTAGTTCAATCTTTCAACGTTGCCGATGTGTGAAACCATTCACTCATGCACAGGCACATGGCATAGAGCTCAAATATAAGTTTTTTACTCATATACATTCACAGATTAAAGCTTAAATAAATGTACACAGGAAGGCAGAACTTTAATTTTGTATAGAGACATACAGTACAGTCAAAACAGCATAGCTTACAAGTCTCCGGATTTCAACTTTCAAAACACTCCTTGCATACGCCAAGCAGAAAAAAAAGCAGGTGGGGGGAGGCAGTGACTTCCAAATGAAAAGCGCAGGAGGAGAAAAAATATGTATATATCCGCACGCGAAACCATTTCGTAAATTACGGAGCGACACACGAGTGTCGAAGCAGAAAGGTGGCGGGAAGAAAACGCCATAATTACGAAAGAGCAGTAGTGATCATCTGCATGCAGTATTCCGCCCTATTGTGAGATGCGGGGATATACTGAAAGGGGGGTGGGGTGGGGGCACAGATCCCTTCCTCCACTGGCACAGCAGCCTCGCGCGTGCGCAGTGAGGACGAGATTCTGTCTCTCTCCCGCAGGGCACCACTTGTTCCCTCGCGTAACGAACTTCCCCGGATCTTCGTCGCTCGTCATTTGTCAGAATGGGAGCTGCTCTTAGCGAACGCCCCTTCCACCATCATTCCCGGTTGCTCCTTCTGGACGACTTCTCCTATTATCCCACAGGACCGTCTGCTTCCATTATGCGGGGCGGCGCGGGGTCTTCACCGATGGCAGTCGTGCGAAGGAGTGAGACGTACGGCTGAAGAGGCTGATGGAGGGGGGGGGGGGAGATGAGAGGAGAAATCCCTTCCTCCGACTTCTCAGATCCCCGCGAAACCCCATAACGCGAAACTAATGATCGCCAGCAAATATTGAAAGCTACTTTTCACCGGCCACCTAATGATATATCTATATATCTATCTATCTATCTCTCTTTCTATATATATATATATATATATATCTATATCTATCTATCTCAATCTATATATCTATATATATCTCTATATCTATATATATCTCTCTATATCTATATATCTCTCTATATCTATATATCTCTCTCTATATCTATATATCTCTCTCTATCTCTCTCTCTCTATATATACATATATATATATATCTGGTACTCATCGTCCCATTTCCCATTCATGTCGATAGCTCTATGCCGAGGCAGCGCGAATAAATTTCAATAATTAATTCTCCGCGCTCGGGGAACGTGCAACTCGCTCGCTGGCTCATTAATCCGGAACGACTGCGAATGTACTCGAATTTCTCACGTCCGCCGCGACACCCAAACCTCCATGCCGCATGTCCAATAAAAACAAAATGTGGGCCTCTAACACGCTCCATCCGAGAGAGATTAGTTATAACAAGACACACGCAGCAGGCGATGCCTGCTATCATTGTTACAGCTGTACCATTTTTAATAAATATATAAAAAAATTTCAAACATTATATTTAAGTTAGGTTTATTATTATAAAGGCCGAACGGTTTCAAGCTTCATATAAATAATAAATATAAAGAGCATATATATATATGTATATATACTGAATTATAATCAATTTCAACATTTAAATATCTTCTTAAATAAATATCACAAACGTAAAAAATATCACATAATATATTTAAGCCCCATGGACTCGCAGCTCAAAGTACAAGTACCTGACTACAAACACATTCTTCAAAAAATAGCAGCAATTTTGGGGTGCGCAGTTACACACCAACCCATGCCGGGATTCGACCCCACAGTTCCCGTTTTTACGTAAGGGTGCTGAGTTAAATGAGCAAACAGGAAACATGGTCATGAAGTTAATCCGGTTACTACAATTGCGGAGCTGAGGACTATGATTACAATTCGGACTTCGGTTGGTATTTTACATGCTGAATTTTTATTTTACCTTGACAATCTCAACCTGAAAACTCATGAACGAAGCTGCGTGATGAGCCAGTTAAGAGATGAAATTAAAAGTATTTACCTTCTGTTATTCATTTTGTCCTCACTTTATAAATGTTCTGAGTAGCTCGTGTGCAGCTCACCAATTTAGGAAACGACCAGATTCCAAAACGTCGCCAGAACTACGGATACACGATGTTTATGCCTATTACGCGTCAATAAATATGCTCCACAAAAACAACAAACGACTTCACGGAATCTTCACATATAATGTTATGAAGTAACTTTTGCGGAGAAAAAAATTTTGAAGTTTTTGATATCGTTAGGGGCCACGGTGGCTGAGTGGTTAGACCGCTCGCCTCCCAAAAGGCGAATTTGGAAATCGTGCCGGACGATGCCACTGGTCAACGGGTTTTCTCGGGGATCTCCCGTTTCCCCCGCCCCTTCATTCCGGCGCTCCTCCATATTCACTTCAATCACCCCCATCGGCTCTAAAGACCTCACTGTTAAGAGCCACTCAAATCTCTCCACCCACAATTTGTTACAGTAACCGCTTGCGTAGTGAAGCCTTTCATTTCCGGTACCGCTCCATACTCGCCCCCATCACCCTCATCGGTTCTCAAAACCTCGTTGTTAAAAGCCGCCCAAATCTCTTCTTCAATATCGTTTTCTGTGTACTCCGGTTCTCGATTATTCCCGATACTAGACCGATTGACCAATGGGAATCAGGTATGTAGATGACAATTTTAATAGGTGGCCGTGATTGAATGTGTTCCAATAGGAAATGCTCGTTTCATTAGACTGTTCCAATGCGCTCTTGTGGATCGCCAAGAAACTGATCCCGTAGAACTAAATATCGAATATATGCTACCTTGCAAGGAAATATTTCTTGATGAAGAAATTTTCATCAACATGTCATGTCACGTGGGGAAAAACACGAAAGCGCTACTGGATCTTTTTATCTATCGGTTTCGACGCACATGTATATGTGCAAAATCTTCCTAAACTAAGATAGCACAACATGCGTGTGAATCGTGCGAATACTGGTGTATTTTCAAAGGCGCGTGTTAAATACACAAAAAAAACCCCACGGGATTTTATATGTTTTCTCAAACGTTTCGCATAAAATCAGTTATTTTATGGACACTAACACAAATGATGAGAAATTTTAGCTTGTTGAAGTTATAAAGCACATATATTTTAGCAGATATAGCCTACAGACTAGTATAGCAAGCTCCAGTACCGTTGGCAGCGATGTAAGCTAAGCAGTTGAATGACTTAACATACCAGTATTTAAAAATAATAAAAAGTTTACATTGTAGAAATTTAATTCATCTCATTTCATTTCTGTTTGTTTTATGTACATAAGATCAAGAAATAGCATACGTATTAGTATAGCCAGTGCTGTAGTCAAGGGTATACCCCACGTTTAACCTCATTACAGTACACCTTCTGCTTTTTTGCGTATACTTTCTGAATTAAATCCTCCAGGTTGTTTACTTAAGCGAAATATTAAAATGACCAACTGTTTCGGGACATTGCGATGTTTGATCCTACTAAAATCTGGAAAGGAGACTTGAGTCACGGTGTAAATAAAGAACGAAAATATTGTAGACGTTCAAATTTACATGAAACCTTTACAATACAAGGGTTAAGCGATTTAGCAGACAAACCTAGAGTAGAAGACCTCCAAGATAAAATGTCACCAGTAATGAGAACAAATTTAATATTACCGTGTTCAACTGCAGAATGTGACCGAAGATTCAGCTTGATGAATAGGATCAACACTGACCTAAGGTCATCACTGTCGTTTACTTATGTTTCGAAATTACGGTATTTATTCAAATAGCCCACCGGAGAAATAAGTAAGGATGTGGTTGCACAATCACCGTGGTACAACAGACACCAATTCAAAAGTTTGTTTGAGCGAGAAGTTTGATGACACTTCAAGAGACACTTGAAGAGTTTGTAGTAAGTACCTCTTGAAGTGTTTGTAGTAAGTACCTGGAACCAGCTCCAGTAGAAGACTACTTCGTAATCAGAAAAGTAAAAAATTTGGATTTCTTAGCTTTAATCTTAAAATTCTATACCTCCTTTATGCCAAATTATAGTAAATTTGTTGCACATGAGATGCCACCCAGTAATTATAGGGGTCGTAGCAACACGGCGCCTGAGGTTTGCCATGCTCTGACTTCAGAGCATACACTGTGAAAATTCTGGGACTACAGCGTTAATTATAGTCTATTCACGGTTACCTCCAACTTTTCTAAAGCGCTGCTAAAGTTCTACTTGCAGGCTGTTCCTTCACCTTGTGGAAACCAAGCTTAATTACTAATTAGGCGCAGAAAACTACGCCAGAGGGACAACACACTGCATTTGTGCGTACTTAATTTAATTATATTTTGCATGAGAACTATTAATTACTAGGCATTGCCAACACTTCTATCTGTATTAACGTCAATTACCAATGAAATATTATAATTTATATACATGTTGTGAGAGGTAAACTCAACCTTGGTTTGGTGTATGTATCACACTTACTAGTATCTGAGGACGGTGTTACAGCGTTAGTTTATGCATGTATTTTCATAAGCCTACATGAGCGTGCAATATGTGTACTCCTGGGACAAACTTTATTATAACACATGCCAGAAATTTAATAAATCGCGAAACGAATATGCATTTCATTCAAATCTTGCATCATATAAGATGACTTATACACTACATATAAGGATAAAACTGGATCACAAACCAAGAAATCATGCATTTAACAAGTAGTGCAAACATAACTTCAATACAACTCCACAGATACTTCACACAATAGACATAGGATCTATCAAAAGAAAACAAAACAAGGAAACAAAGAAGTTATATCCTAATTCTACTCTAATATATTTACGAATGAGAACCACAGGCTTTATTTGGTTCCGCCAATAAATGGTAATTGTGAATTTACTGAAATTTTTATAGGTTCCAGCATTAAATCCTGCTTCTTCGCTTTAGAAAGCTTTCTTAGTAGTAATCTCCGGCTTTTGAGAATTTATTTTCATAATCAGGTTTCCTCTGGGTCAATTACAAGCAATACTACTTAAATTTAATAATACGATCCATTTATTGAGAGGACAGTTCTTTAGAAGCATATGCAAAATTTGACATCAGCATATCATCAAATTGTATTTTTACCATTTTTTTCTATAGTATTAAATATTTCTTGCAGTAATACTTTAAATTACACACAATTCATGTAGAATGGCAACGACCTCTTCGGAAAGCCTAATTATAATTTCTTGTTCTGCACATTCTTTTTACAAATGCCATTTTTCTAAAATAGATCTTAATAATAATAATAATAATAATATTCAACGACAAGCTAGTTCTAAAAATAAGACATTCTCCGATGCCCCAGGTGGAGAATTAATAATTAATTTTACAAAATGTATTTCTGTACATAGCAACAAGTCACACTGAGTATTCAATTCATTAAAATCACACAATATTATTTTACTCCTAACATAACAATAGATTAAAGAATAAAAGTCAGCTACAAACATAAAATTAAATTGCAGGTTTACATTTCACCCTACCTCGTTATGTGAAATTAAACTAATACATTAATAACTTTTTCCCAGTATGTAGACTATACACATAATAAAAACCTAAGACAAAATTAAATAGTAATTTTCTGCGGCTACTTTGTAAACATGAACATAGACAATGTTTTACTACTAGTAAGGGTCTGTAGGAGAGAAAATATTTTATTTTATTTTACTCCTTACAATGTAAGTAAAAGTTCGATTTAATAAAAAATTTAATATTTTTATTTTAAAGTATAAAACGCTTGTGGTACATTACGTTACATATTTAGGAAACAACCAAACATTGAGAGATTTTTCAGAGGTGAAAAATTCGCGAGTTCAATGATCTGCATGCTGAACTCTACATTCTTGTGTACAAATATGCCGACATCGACTGCACATTGGTTGACTGCTGTCACCGTGGAATGCGACAATTGAACACCGTTCTCCAGGAGGTGTCAAACACCGTGTGGACCAATGGCCAGAGATATTTAGACGCAAGTGTTTTGAATTTTAGCTTGTCCCAAAATTCCGCGAATTCAACAGGTCTCTTATCTATAACATATTTACGTTGATAAAAATTCCACAATTACCCTTGACCGAAACATGAATAAAATCATACAAAATATGACAATGTTAATTCTACACTGGCAGAAGGACACAAAATTGCAGAAAATAAACTCTAAGCACGGTTTTCACAAATGCTCAACCGCAAACTTGTATCCCCATAAAACTCCTACATTAATGTAATAAATAAATATATATATATATGATTTACCAACAATCTTATTAGATTAATATTGGTTAATTATATTTTGATTTTAATTTCACTTAACAAAACTAAGGCCAGATGAAGACTACACAACAAAAGAAGAAAATAACCCCACCAAAAGTAACAACGCAAACAAAAAACCCTGTCGCCAAAATTCAACCCAAAGATAAGAAGATATTATCAACATTTTCGAGTGCGGTACAGAATTACTGAAATCTAAGACACGCCATAAGTGAGTCGCCTATATTCAGTAATGCTTGACCGCCAGTCATGTTTGTCTCTGTATTCCATATAGGTTCACACAACACCAAACACACTATATATACTCTACAACGTTCATTACTGGCCAGCTATTTGCCAATACACATACCGGTAATACGGCGGTGAATGTGTCCCGATCAAATGTTAATCAATCCTGTTCATTAGAGTAGTCTACATTGTGAAGCGCTGGGGATGTCATATTACGTTGCATAGACTCTTAGAAACACTGATGGTAAAGTAATATTTTGTCGCCAGTGTCTTCAAAAAATGCGGCTGTCATACTGTCACAGCAAACTATAAACAATTCAATTAAATTCAGGCGACGTGATATGACGCTGCCAAAACTCGATAGTAAGTAAAAAGTTGAAAAATGTTTACAACAGAAAATCAAACATGCGCTAATACAAAACAAGAAACACCACATCACAATATAGAACATCAAACCTATAAAGTGGAGTTATCAAAACTTTGGCTTTACGCAATGACTGTATTTAAATATGACAACTGAATCGAAAAGAAATGAAATGGTTAAAAATAGTATGTTAACGGTTACCTCGAGTAGTTTTCTTAAGGAAACGGAGAAAAGTAAAACGTTCGTTTTGTGAAAGCTGTATTTATTTCGCACATGAATTCGTCACTTTTTTTCAAAATAAGCTAGCTTATAAGCGCTCAAAGCTAAACACAGTTGTATTTTTTATCGTTTGCTGTAGTAAATACGATTGTAGGGCTTGAGTAATAGTTACGAAATAAAGTTAACAATTAAAATTCTGGCTGTGGCATATATATATATACACACACATACATACATACACATCATGTCGAGCTGAACACGAGTTTTTTACATACAGATAAATAGAATCTCGCCATTTAACGTCAGCTTAAAAGCAACCTCTCTGGAATACAAGCGCACCAAAATTTACCCTATGCCAAACTCTTCCATAAGATATTTCTGTTTGTTCCTAACCTGAGTAGAATAAACCTTAGCCCTACCTACCAGTAGCGCGCGGTGAACTGTTGCAAAGTAAGCTGGTTCTTGGTCGTTTCTGTACATTCTCGGTGCACACGGCAGGAACCAATAATCACTTTGGAGCCTACGGAAACTGAATGTATTTCGACCATTCTCAACAAGCAGGCAAGTGACCCCTTACACCTGTGACGTCACCTGTCAAACTACGTTTTAGTGGCGGGAGTGCAAACAGGGTACAGCACAGAGATAACGTCAGTTCATCTTGTAACAGTTCATCACACGCGACTGCTACCCATCTATAGGCTGTCCACGGTAAAGTGAGCACTTAAAACACTTCTAAATTATTCTTTTCGTATATTTTCCATCTTCCTGCTGCTTTTTAATATAAACATTGCAATGTGACCAATAAACACGGTGTATATATTTCACTACCCGCAAAATGTAATGCCTGAGGCTGCAATAAGATATGCTTATTAGTGGTTAATGCCTGTTGTAAGGACCTTAAAAACTGCTGACGTTACCGTGAACAGCCTATACCTACCTGCCTGCCTGCCTGCCTGCCTGTCTACCTACCTACCTACCTAACTTGTAAATTAGGAAACAACGAAGTACAAAACTTACACAACACAACAAAACAAACACAGTTTGCAACCACTCGGGCACGTGGCACTGGCTGCGGTCACAATGAAAAACAACGGTTTTTGTTGGGAAGAGGTTGAAAAAAGGGAAGAGAGAGAGGAGAGAGAGAGAGAGAGAGAGAGAGAGAGAGAGAGAGAGAGAGAGAGGAAGAAAGAAAGAGCAGAGCGACTCGCGGCAGAGAGACAATCGAGGAAAAGTAAATATCGACTTTTCTCCGTTCAATCCCGTTATGAAGAGTGGATGGAGGCGGCGCAGGAAGAAGCAAACCCACAGGCGACGACAGAGTAGCGACCGTTCTCGGGGCGGAGGCGTGGGGATGTAATCTCCTTATACAAACACAAGAGCGACAGAGATGATTGGGGCGATATTTGTAAGGAGGTGGAGGAGGGGGAAGAAGATAAAAAGTCCGCTGACCGCAACAGGACGACATCGTCGACTACGAACTGCAAGGGACACGAGCCATTCGGCCGCCTCAGGGTCAGCGACCATTCCGGCCGGCCCTTCTCGTCCCGAGAATACAAATAAATACACCGATCGCTGTTCCTACTGTCCTTTGTAAACTCAGGCCAATACCGTCAGGGAACGATTCTTGTGGAGATTGTATCCGCTCGCTGTCATACTACATTTGGAATCAATACACGAGCTCGTACAACACTATAAAAATTTATTGGAAAATTACCTGACAAGTGTAAGGTAATATTCGCAAACTTGTGGGGGACACATAGTTTTCCTTACAAGTATGGTAAAATTACCGCACTCTGGAATAAAATTCACGTACATGGTAATGGAAAATCGCATACATGGATGGGAAAATTACCGCACGACGCGTGTATCTCTTCAGCATTCACAACAGCTGGGGGGGGGGGGGGGAGACTGGCGGAATAAACAATCCTTTTAACACGGTAATATTCACTAATAATGTCACGCTGTCGTCGTGGTGTAATGGATAGGGCATCAGCCTATCGTGATAAGGACCATGGTTCGCGCCTACCCACCAACAATTTCGAGGATTTTAGTATTGAGGTTTCGGTTACTATTCGGCAGAGGTTATAGTTAATAAAAGAATTAACAGTGGCAATACTTCAGGGTGTTTTTTATATAATTGTATTATACACTACAGTTCATTTTCCCGTACTTGTATGGGACTTTTCCCTCTCTTTTGTCAGATACTTTTTCCGTGCGATAAGGGAATAGCACTTTACGTGTTATGTAAATTTACTCTAAATTTAAGAGGTAATTTTCCTTAGCATGTAGAGGTAATTAGCTTCCCTTACATATAAGGGAGTATTACCTCAATTTTTTTTACAGTGAAGAGTGCTGACTGGCACTATGAAATTGTTGAGTTCATTTCCGCCTTACCGATAGGTGCGAGCACTTAAAAATTCATTAGTACTAGTCTAAACTTCTCTGCCCTTTGCACACTCTAGCCTCAACCACTTGTTCATTACCTATCGCCATGATCCCCCCTACCACTCCCACACACACACACACACACACTCACACGCGCACACACACACACACACTTTTTTGAATAGGTTGCATACGATACAAATATGTATCACCCTGTATATTATTGTCCAGGGAATATCCAAACAACTGCTGCCTGATCATACGCGCGGGAGGACTAACATGACACCATCGAAATTCACAGACGCCTATTCTTACCTAAAAATATGACTAGAGCTAGCAAAATTTTGCGTAGATATCTAAGCAGACGGTAAACTTCAATACTGTATGCACAGACCAGCACTTGTTCATTCAAGACTGCTCAAGACACGCGACATTCGCATGTTTATTCGGAAACAGAATAGATTTCAAACACACGTGCGTTTCTATTTCTCTGGTCATTTGACTACAGTCTGTTTGACCCACCAGTCTGAAAACCTACTTTGAGCCAGTCAGAAACATTCGACAGCAAGGATAATCAATTATTATGGACACCCGAATTTCGTGAAAATATTTCCGCGCATGTTAGAATTCAACACCGTACTGGTTAATCAGCAATTTTTTTTGGGCTGGCCAATCAGAATTAGGCTACTCCTGTAGTGTGCGTCTGTATTTCGCGAGCAGACATCTAAGACGCATAACACGTAAATACTCCAATCAAAAAAATGGATCTGGGCTAAAGTGTTATGCAAAATACAAGTGGTGACGAAATTTTTTCGTAAAAGTCGGGTGTGCCTATCAATCGCATGCAAGCTAGTTAGAATAAAAACAGGTCCTCACTTTTACAGAAGCCAATAAACAAATAGCATCAACTAGAATGTATGAAGTACGATGAGGACTAACGTTCCACCATACCATGTGAAATTGGCATGCCCATAGCCATTGCCAGGGCCACCTGTTTTTCGCGAAAAGATTTCACGACACTGGAGCTCAGATCCACTTTTGTGATTGGATGACGCATTTCACGCATTTCAGCTGTCTGCTTGCAATTCACGGGCATTCGTCGTCGGAGTTACCTAATTCTAATTGGCCCAGTCAAGTAAGAAACTGTCTCTCAACAGAGAGACGAAGGCAATGACCAAAGGAAAACAGCAGGTATGCCATAGTACACTGGAGTCTCGCCTTCGCATAGATCTTTTCGCGAAAAACAGGTGGCCCTAGTCATTGTCTGCGTGACAAGCCATTCTTGTACTTGACCGGGCCACTCAGCACTCGGTAAATTGGGCAGTGGAACTGCGTGACTTGTGTGAGAGCAGTTAACACCTGAACACCATAATCAACCTAACAGGAAACAGCTAGTATTCTACAGTGTTTTGAAGTATATATTGTGAAGTAAGCTGGAAGCGAAATACCTCCGGCCATACATTCTGGAACTACGTTTATCTGTTAGAACACTAATTTCAAAGGTTGAAGGAGCAGACACTTCAATGGTAAAGTGTTGAAGTTGCACCAGAAAAAGGCAATGGAATCCGTTGGTAGAGGCAATGATTATAACTGGGTGATAAAGATTTGAATTCGGATATTGATTGGATCTCCGTTGTCTACAATGACTAAGAAAAAGTAACCAAAAAAAGAACACAATATGTGGATGACCAATACAAATGCAGTAAAAATGAGATAGTATAATTAAATAAACATATATATTGAACAAGAGACAATTTTCTTTTACTCCAGTTAAACTTAACTGTGAATCGGCCTTTATCGCCCCCTCTCTTACGTGCACAAACTCCTAAATATCTCCCCGTAGGCAGCCACGATCGCGTTAGTAGGTGTCACGCAGATCTACCGACCGAAAATAACGTTCCCTGCGCCATGGGTTAGAGGGGTGGGGGACCGCGACAGCAGAAAACTCCCACCCAGAATTTTTTTTCGGGTCTCTTGTCCAAGATCGTGGGTATGGGGGGAGTGGTGGGGGATTATAGAGGGGTAGTGTATGTGTGTGCGCGTGTGATGGAGCCGGGTAACGAGGTGGGCCATTAGTCTGCGACGAACTGTGGGCGGTTAGAGAGGCGGAGAGGGGGATGGGCAGAGAGAGAGAGGTCACGGGAGAGATGCTAGACAGGAGAGCGATCGGGGCGCCCCAAGCGGGCAGGCAGCTCATTACTCGCGCCCCCTCCTCCTAATGAACTCACTCGGCGGTGCAGACTTAACCTCGATTCGGAACAGCACGCCAACCCTCTCGCCCCTCCGCAACGCAACCCCCTTGGCTCTTCCACGCCCCACCACACCACCTATCGCTCGAGGTGTACTGTCAGGGCAGAGCAGCTAGTGGGGAGAGAGAGAGAGAGAGGACGGCCCGGTATAAGTTCATCGGGTAGAAGCAGTGGAGTTGTTCCGCCAAGTGGCGGTGGACGTGGCTCGGTGATGACACGGGGAAACAAAACCTCGTCCCTCGACACAAGCTGACTACGTTCTTGGCACAGTTGCTTCGTGCTCCGCGCGGCACCTCTATTGATCTCGCCGATCTTCTCTCATCATGGTACAACAGACGATGGTAGTAATTCTCATAGAAACACGACCGTATAAACAAGGAGCAACTACCAGCTATACTTAAAAATCACGACCTCTGATTTTCAAGTCTGACATGCATAATGGACTAACCCAGACTAGAGCTGAGGTGGGAAACTGCACCACGTGCTCACACATGCAACAGCATTTTAAAATATCTCAATAAATCTTATGCAGCGCCCATATATGTGGGTTACATGCATCACATTTCCTATATTTCTTGTCTAAAGTATGCACAATTTTTGGTTAACACTATTCCCATGATTTTTAACGACTGTTGCTTAAAGCTATTCTCTACATTGTCTGTATGAAGTTGGAAATCTTACTTTTCCAGCCTCTCTACACTGCTTTGAATGCTATCTTGTCTCCAAATCTTTTCCCACGCTTTCACTGGCTCTACTTATTTCTTCATCTCCATCCTCTTAATATTACCTACCTGGGTGCTGCTCTGCACCTTTATTTTGAGGATACAAAAAATTTCCAGAAAATACAAACACAACAAAATTTTCCTCGTTTAGCTAGAACAAACACTGATACAAATGAACATGAAATCAAAAAAGGAAGAGATGACATGAGTACACATAGTTGATTTAAAAGTTTTTTTTGCATATCAAACGAACAACTTGGAAAAAATAATAAAGTTTATGAGATAAATATTCTCCTCATTTGTCGACGTTTACGTATGGCCAATTGCACCATCGTTGTTCGAAACACGATCCATCTAAGATCGGCACAGAAAATTGTTGCACCATTCAAGTTCAGAACTGGACTGGAGAATGAGTTGAAGTACATTTCGAACGGCCGAAATTGGAATTTCGAAATCTCGATCCGAGATCAGCAGCCATCGTCAAAAAATGTAGTTTGAAAATACGTCAACAGATAGAACTATGTTTGATTGTTTTCTTGGGAAATTAAAACAACATTATACGCACTTGAAAATTATTCAGTAAAATTCATACAACAATGATTCACTTAAAATAGATAAAACATCGCACATCTAGTTTTATCTATAGTGAAAAATACGCCTACTTCCATGACGTCATATATTACGAACCAATAGCAAAATATGTCTCATACTTAATCTCGATCTCTCACTTTGGAACCAAGATAGACGAATCGGAGATCCAGAATTATATTTCGTTGGTGCAACACTATTACATTGGAACCAAGCTCAAACTGGATCCTGGTTCGGAACTATAATTATTTGATCTCGGATCGGAGAAGATGTTGGAGCAACCGGGCATAAGCGAATAAGACATTTACCATGTAACATGGCTGCGTGGGCAACCTTTCTAGTGACTCTACATACTCAGCTGAATCACCGTTTCCAACCAGCAACATGCTACTCGCTGAGAATTAACTTAAAACGTTGCTACCGAAGGACCAGTCAGCGAACCTGTGGAAATAATTAGACGGGACGTGCAATAAATATAATTCTGCCACTGGTGTAATTTCGTTGAAGGAGATCTCGTTGAAGAATCTCCAGTCTCACATTCTGAGATCACAATTAGTTTCAGTAGCAACGATACCATTGGAACAACCACGCATAAAAACTGGAAATCGTATTTTGGTGGCACAATAAAAAAAAAACAGTATAGCTTATTCACTGCACGTATGTATCTGCGACTAGTGTGTCACGTTCAAAATTACAGCTCGCTGTTACACGGAACTGGTAATGCCACGCAGCAATTTGCGATGAATGATGCAATCGTGGAAATTATTACACGCTTGTTTTGATCCGAATTGTGTTACCATCGGGCTAACGGCCACACAATGCCGGCCAGAGCTTCGCAGTGCAGGGGATGCGTATAAACCGAGAGAGAAACCGTTAAAAGCGGATTACTGTTTCAATAAATGTGAGAAGTGTAATTTAAGTTTAGTGCGACGCGCTGGGAGATTTGTAACACAGTATATAGTTCATGTTGCTAGTTAATAAAGACGCGTTTATTGCCGAACTCGCCACGATGAGCTGAAGGTCGCTTTTCACGTCGAATAAAGAAAATATTAAGGAGGTAAACGTTGCAGTGAAATGATATGGGAGAGAGGCAGAAGAGAAGTACAAGGAACTGGAAGCAGCTAGACGATGACTCGTGCTTCATTATTGCCGTGCCCACTCTTCTTAACTCGTTAAGAACTCCCTTCAAGGTGTTCCGTGGAGGAGGGAAGAAAAAAAAACTTTTTTAAAGTTAATAAATTTCCCTCCGGTGCTAGTGACAAGCACCGCGTGCTTCTGGCCGGAAATTGCAGCCATTACAGTTGGCACGACTTGCTGCCAGCACCCCCCCCCCCCCGGCCGCCAACCGACAGACCCAAGTAACAGAACTTGCGGCAAAGACTGGAAAAGGTCAAAACTGCTGTAACCGTTAATGTTAATATCTTATATACAATGAGCTCCGCTGGCCTACGAATAGTTTGCCACGTTTTCTCCCAGCAATTATCCACGTGCCGGATGGCAATTTTAATAATCTAATTTCCCTTCGGAAAGTTTCGTACTTAAATGAGTTCCCCCCAGAGAAACGAAGCGATCGTTTGCGTTTATGCGCTTCTAAATACAGGGAAGATCAAAGGATATTCCAGCCGAAAACCCAAGAAATAATATAGATGGATTTTTATTCCAAGATCAAAAAATTGGCAATGCAGTCGAGTATTCCCAGCTTAAAAGAGCTGAAATAATAACTGTTAGTTACAATACCAGTGCAAGAGCGTCGTCTTGAATAAGGCATGTCTCAATTAAATCTTAGTTAAACGTTAAAAATAATCTCGAGGCGTTCAGACATAAAAACCACTTTTAGGGACATGTTATTCTACTGTTTCTTGATCGCATTACTAGAGACATGCAAAATTCGCGTTATTATTTGGCATCAGGCTGAAATTCATAGTACTGTCCGTACTGGGACTGACGTCGTTTCTCCATTGGCTGCGCAAAGATGTGAAGCCACAACCTTTTTGATCGAACTGCATACGATTGGGGCACACAATTGTGAAGTGTTAATTTATAGGCGCAGAGTTACCCAGGACGTATCACGCAAAGCGTGGTCCAATGACAAACGTATTACAAAGGTACATGTGTTTAAAGTTCAACGTGTCCTCAAATAATAACGCGTATTTTGCAGGTCTCTGCACATTACTTATGTTATGAATTCGCTACAGAAAAAAAACGTGATTAACTCACATAGCGCCAATTAAATAACAGCAACAAATCCTAAATAACTAAATGGTCGCCAGCAGAAATCACAAGTGCGTATTATATATATATATATATATATATATATATATATATATATATAATATATATATATATATTACATATATATATTACATAATATATATATATATATAATATCGAGCGTTGAATTTTGTACTAACTAGAAAACCACCAAATATTACGTAGTATGGCATGTAGTTTACTACAAATAAAAGAACTTGCCAAATGAATACACTTGTTTGTGTCAAAATTTGATTGATAATTTACTGCTAACTAATAATACACTTGATTGAGCAGATTTTCGTTAACAGCAAATTTAGCTCTGTCCTGCCATATTGTTTTGAATTTATTTATTGTCACTAAGTATATCCCTCAACATTTTAAATAAACTACACCTCGTAAATTTAGCAACTGTGTGTAGGAAAGCCCAATATAAAATTATAGAACACAGAATGTCTATTGCAGTTCCTACGTTTATTTGTACAAAACTTTAAGTTACATCAGTCATAATATTAACATAAAGAACGCATCTGATGTAGAGGCAAGGTAAAACCCTACAAACATACCAAAAATGCATTTATTCATGATTCTAGAAAAAAAATTGAATTACCTTAATTAAAATGAAAAATTGCAGCAATGGCTTACGAACATTCCAAGAGAGGGACATTGAAACCACACAAATTCAAAAAATTGATGTCGGCATCGATTTTACGCCAAAAGTTTTTCGTCATACAAGTACAATTAATATAAAGTGAGAATGTGTGTGTGTAAAATTACAAAGTTCCGTATATATTTCACGTTATATTGATACATTTACATGTAAAACAACGGGTCTCTTTCACGATGTGTCATACCTTTCGAGTAGGGTAATAGTAAAGTACTGCAATATAATTGCATTGTGCAATAAATGTGAATTATTTTACAACGTTCGGTTACTGCCGGGTAGCTTTGTTACTAGTTTATCGTTACATGCCTATATGAGTGAGTGTATTATAGTTGTGGTCTTGGCCCTACATGTACAGAATCACTAGAATTTACTGACTAAGGTCTGCACAGATCATGTAAAGAATGTTAACGGTAAAGTGAGCACTTTTGAAAGCCCTCTCATTTGGAATAATAGTCAATATATATTTTTTTATTTATTCATAGACGTAAAATTCCCAGTGCGGTGGAATATACACACTGTGTTCATTACTCACATGCCAATATTTATTTTTAAAACGTATTAAAGGACAAAAAATGACCGAAAGAAAAAAGTAACTAGGGCCTCAAAAGTGCTCACTTTACCGTGATCAGCATATATTAACATACGGAGTTAATATTTACACAGTTCTTACAGCGAATGCTTGAAACTAACACGATAAAGACTTTCCGAATTACGATTGCAGTTTTCTACGAAGCTTCAAAATAAAAATATAATTAAATTTTATTTAAAATATGAATAAAATTAATATTGCTGCATTCTACACAAATGAAATTCGAAGAAAGTAATTAAGAAAGAGCACTAAACGAACTACGGCAGTTGAATAAGCTGCAATCCACCGAATGGCGGCATCAGCAAATCCCTTCCTTGTTAACACACGTCGACACAAGGCTGATTTCTGCCTCATTCCACTGCTAATAGCTCGGCCAATAATTATCCTACAGAATTTCGTAATGGCGTATAAACATTGAAACCAAGAATATTTCGGGTAATATAGCTACGTCATGAATGAGGATCTTTTTTGCTTGCTTTGAAAGTTGCAGAAATTTTGACGTATATCACTAATCATGATGAAATATAAATTCATCAAAAAAGGGCTAAAAAAGTTATAAGTAGCTGCAGTAAGAACTTGAGAAACAAACTTAAACGTACAGTTATCACAGATTGCCATCGCTGACACGCTAGGTGCAGTCACATGTAAAAATTGCCAAATACCAAAACAACCAAAGTTCACGAGCTGTCACAAAAGTAATTAGAGAACACGAACGGTTCATCAGTCCTGATGACGGTGTCCAACAGTCCAAGATGCCCAGCAGAAAACCAACAGCACCCACGCGATAAACCGTAGACCACTGATGATTCTGATTCATCTGAACTGTGATGATGTGTATAACGATTTGACTATATTTTACAATTAACAAGAGTAAAACAAACAATTTGGAACATAATTTATTGGACTAGAGAAATTTTGTGGGTGCGGTGATTTGTAGGATAAGACTCAACAACCTCTGTATACTCAAATAACAGCTATGTAGTTAATCGTCCGTGACTAGGTAGCAGGGGATTCTGTATTTGTTTTTATCGTGTAGGTATGTTATTGACTATAGTCTATTCACGACTGGAAGAGACTTTTGGAAATCAACCTTTGAAGCAAACACCCAGGGCGTAACATGTCAACCTGTATTTTCAATAACTTGTATTCCATAAATGTTCTGTGATTGACTTTAAAGTACTGAATCACTGAATAAATGAAACTTCATTCATCACAACGATACTTCGCCATAGGTGATTGAAACACAGCTGTGTAACATGCTTACATTTTTGTGATCTGAATGTTTACCACAATCCCAACAAATTGCTACGCCCGGCCCAGCCAAGAATTGTAAACCAATAATTAAATAAATCTAGTCAAAACTAAATACATATGCAAAAAAATATGAGCAGAATAAAATGTAAGGTAGGTCTATTTGTATGCATGTTCACTACTATCTTCTAAGTTTGTCGCTGGTACACACAAAAGAAATTCGGGGCCCGGAGTTGCGTGTTTAAGTTTACTGTCTTTTTCATTTGACTGGTTGCTCCTTCGTTTTAATATTTATTCCAACTAACGCCGTCCTTTTAACGAAATAAACAAAAACACGCCAATAACAAGAGATTAAATACTACTGTTCTTTCCGCAACAGTTGTAACATATTTCTTTGAACAGCTGTAAACAGTAAACAACGCATTTGATATAAAGGTAGGTCACATGGCAGTGTTTATGTTTAGACGTAGCGGAAGAATACGTAATCAGTAACCAAAAGTAGAATTTAGCAGGGCTTCAGAAAAGTCTGTTCCAGTCGTGAATAGACTATAACGTATTTCATGACTTATCTAGTCACGAGAAATTTGAGTAAACAAGTAACTTAAGTATACATGTGTTTGAAGTCTTTACGTCACACGAATTCGCGAAATATTCCTACCTATGATGACCGATAGTCTCTGTTTCAACTATATAACGTACATATTATTCTCTTCTTTCCTGTCCTACATACACACAGGCAGACCGATATAAGGATACTTTCTTTGTTATATCTGGGGTATTCGCAACTATAGGCTGTTCACGGTTAAATGAGCACTTTTGAAAGCCCTGCTTAAGATATACTTGTATGCACGTTGTGTTATTGTTCCGTCTTATGCAAAATTAACATTGCCATTGGTTACGTCACTTTATTCATGCGTCGGTCAAGTGCAACTATGAAATTATTACAAAAGAAAATGTTTAACAAATTTGCTCATTTTTACACTTCGATGCATTGCAAAAACTAGAAGTGAAAGAAGTTATTTACGTTATAACTAATGGTTACGTAACACCTTTTATTCGACGTTAAGATATGGAACTACTTTCCATCCATCGTTACCAACTTTACTGGGCGCATGTCACTCAGGGCGCCCATTGAAATATATGCAGGCAGGGGCAGTGACTTTTTACTAACGTTGATTTCAAAAGTGCTCACTTTATCGTGAACAGCCTTTATCGACATAAAACAAATCCCTACCGAACGGTTTTATTTGGTCAGTAAGTGTCTTCAGGAGGAAAAGAAAGGACGTTGTACCTAAATAAATGTAGTCCTGTAGAACAAGAATGCCAAGATAAAAAGCAGTAACAGCTGTAACAGCACGGGAGAGTGGGATTCGTAAGGAAATGTTGGCCGCCACGCGAAGTGCGGGGGAGTTGGCCACAGTCGGACTGCACGATAGGTCCCGCCTTCGTCTCAACGTCGCAGTCGACCAGGACTTATCTCGCGTCCTTGACGGTCGAGTTACTGAGGCGGGCCCAAGTGCGGGGGGACTCCTCCGCGGATCCTGCAGATCTCGGGTAAAACAAACGTAGCTCGGGAAGGGGAGTAATAAGGTCAGAGTCCTTAATCCCGAACCGCCACTCGATTACACAGCAGGTCGAGGCACTCCCTCGAGACACATAGCACAGCTCAAGGCGGAACCAAGATCTGTGAGCTGATCGGTCGCGGTTAATCCCTACGCCCCCCCCCCCTTTTTCTCATCCAACCCCCTGGTCGTTACGCTATTCAAACTTAGTCCCGGATGTTGCGGAGGCGGAAGGGGATGCACAGTTTCGAGGGGCTGGAGAGGGGAACTGCTCGGGACCAACTTTGTTAACCTCAACCGGGACCATCTCGCGAAACTTGACAAGTCCTCAGGGTAGAGGAGGGAGGGACGGTAGGACGGAGGCCAAGTACGGAGCACCAGATGCTATAAATCCATGGCTTGTTACGTCGAGGCGAGTTCACCGCGCCGAATATGTTCACAGACTACGCGACAGAGGCCGTAGACTTGCGGAACCTGTGGCTAGCTCCTACGCAGAGAGAGACGCAGAATCGAATCCTACCTTACTACGGCACACGTTCGCAGTCGACTGGTTATAATTTCACCCCCACCCCTACCCAGAACTTCTTCATACAGCCACTCCTAGAAAATCTCACAGAGACAAACTGAAGAGAAAGACAAACGAATACATTACATACAGGCATCCAGAAAGTTGATCAAATACAAATTACCGGAGACTTCTTCCCTACAAGTTTTCTCAGTGAATAATTGTTTTTGTATTCATTTGGTGATTTGAAGTTTTTCATTAAAATTAATTTCTGTTCAATGCAAATAAATACTGTACACACAAATAAACCAACTTTTTCATGTGTCCAAATCACCGAGGCAGTAACGTCCTCCAAACCCCATTCTAAATTATAAACGTGGCAGTTTATGGGATAACGCGAACTGGTCTGGATTAACAAGGCACAAAAATTTTTTATGAGCATGCTGTATAATAATTCCCAAATTCATTAAAATTCACAACACCAATTGCAAGCAAAATATATTTTTTTCTTATTTCAATTCTCAAGTTAGGCTCTTAACGAGAATTTTCTGTACCTCTACTTAAGGCCCCATCAGCTACGTGACTTACTTTTAGTTATTTGCCCACGAATTTTATCGTAACTGTTGAATGCAATTATAGTTCTTTCGTGTATTATTACAAACAATTAAAATTTGCAAAAAAATAAACCTATGCATTTTCTTCAGAGGGTTAAAATATACAATTTAATGCATGCAGAGAGTGCTTCAAAAACTCTGATCAGAGCGAACTGGTGAACGTACAGTTACGCATCTTTACTTTTATTGAAGATGGGTAACGCGGTCAGATACCAAAAAGTTTAATGCTATAATTCTATGAAAAAAAATTCTGCACTTCGTAAAGGCCTAAAACAACATATTTATCTACAAAATGAAACTCTTTCAGCGGCATGGTCGTTACGTCGCTGTAAATGTATGTTATATTTACAAAGGAGAGCAAATTGAAAGAAAATTTATCGCATTACTCAAGATTAATTATAGCTGTCAGATTTAATTCAAAAATTAATTATTGCGAAGTATCTAGGAAATATGCCAAAAAAATGCACTCAAAATGGTTACAGAACATTTTTTTCTGCTCACTTCAGTGTGTAAATTGGTTTTAAAAGTCTATAAATTAATTATCATTTTTGCACGTGAGTAGTTTTTGTGATTTTTTGGTTAGCTTGTTAGTTTGCCATACAGAACAAAAATATTATGGTTATGAGATTATGTACTAAAAAAATATTAAGTAGGTAATATGAAAATAAATTTTCTACTGAAGATTTTTTTTAAGAACACGTTCTATAATTTGAACAATGTTTTATACAAATACAAAACATTAACTTTTTTTGGTATCCAGTATTTTTAAGCAAAATTCAAGACAATATCATACTGGCATACTAGCAGATGGAGTGTGTTGCAAGATGCTGACAAATACCAACAAATGTTCCTTCTTACTGAACATGACATGAGCCAACGATTATTGTAGCGGGCTGTAAATAGAAAATGTCGCGACAGTTTGAAGAGGACAATGAGAAGGAAAATGAGAAGGGGAGGTATAATGAGATAGGAGGAATGAGAGGGGAACAAGTGTGTTGAGGATTGATGAGGAAAACAGTGTAACGGAGGAACGAATCGAGCGAATGAGAGAGGATGGAGAGAGAGAGAGAAAGAGGCAGAGAAGGAGAGAGGAAAGTGATAACGAGAAACGTAAGAAATGAGAGAGAAAGAGAGAGAGAATAGAGGTGAAGGAATGGTTGCGCTGAGAGCTTTGTCAGCACCAAACCACTGCCGTCGCAATACAAATTCATCCACAGGAGCGAAGTGTAGCTGCTGTGTGTGGCCGACACATCCGTCAGCCTGCCTTGCAACACACCCCGCTAGCGAGCAAGAGAAATTGCGTACGCAGGGTCAACTCACCGGACCAAACTGCTCGAAGTAATTCTTCACGTCCTCTAGCGTGGTGGGGGCGGACAGGCCGCCCACGAATATCTTCTTCGTTCGCGTCACCATCTGTAACACACAGGTAGGAACACACCCGTCAGTGACTGACACATGTACGACTCACAATGACAGTTAGCCAATTGGATCAATTTTGCCCAAATATGATTTGGGACCCGACAATATAAGAACCAGCAATAACATTCTGCGAACAGTGCGAAAAACCCAGTCCTGCCACTCTTTACATTGAAATGTAATGACAAGTTCACCACTTGTTCTGATATAGCCTGTCGAAAGATCTCCCTCACCACTACTTCTTGTCTTAGAGGTTTTCTCCTTCTAACGCCCTTTCTTGTTCTTCAGTAACTGTGCATCTCTGCGCAACGAGCAAAGTAACTCATATAGACCAGGATTCCACAAAAGAATGGCGTTGAGAGTGGAAACCTACGCACTATGTAGAAAAACTGTAGACTGTGATAGACCTTATTGTGCATATATTAATTAAAATCAATGTATCCAAGAATATTCAGCGAGTAGTTGATTTACAACACGATGTAAAAAAAATATGTTGAATTAAAATTTACAATAAAATGAAATATGACTGATGCATATCATGTCTACATCGTAAATGTAATAAGCATGGCGTTTTGCAATATTTATAGTCCTAAAATTATAACTAGAATTTATATTTAAAAAATTCAAGAGGTTGAAAATATTACTCTGCGTAAAGTTTATTCAAATATACAAAGTAAAGCATTAATTGCCACGTGAATTTGACTGCATCTTCCAAAAAACTTGGAGTAATTAGTAATAACGTAAAGGATTATGTTGCAACTACGTTTTGTACGCCAAAAAGTGAATTAAGTACTACCAAGACGAAGAACTTGATTGAACATAATAGATTAAATCAAGCACGCGAATGACAATCATTATGAATGGTTGCACTACTTAGTGACTGATGAGATAAGGCAGGGATAAAAGTTGATTACAGGTCGCAGACTTATTATACAAGGCAAAAATATGCGACGAAAAGTAATTTTGTTCACTACAACTGCGATTTGAGCTTTCCCGAAAAGTATGTACTAACAGAACACGTATCTCGTTGCTCTAGCGAGCCACAGAGAGCAATAGGAAACCGTGGATTCTGACTTTCGTTGGAGCGCGAATCGTCATCTGCTTCAAAAATATCTCAGCCTTGCCTGTGGCTAGTGAGTACCCTTTCATAGCATAATGCAAGACACATAAAATCCACAGTTAAAAAAGAGTTCACTTATTCTCATAGAAACTTCATGCATACCAACTCTCCATGAAAACATTACTTTTATGCTGAAACGTTACACTTGTTACATAAATATTCCATGCAAACGTCGTATACTGTGCCTCTAATGTCTCTTTCAAGCATTTGGCTTCCAAAAATTAGACATTTACAGCTGCGGGATACCATGAAACAAGGCGCGAAATATTTAACTACATTTGGCAAATAACATTTTTGTGGACATATTAAAACGTGACATACTTATCAAGAGCTTTAGGGAAAAGCCATAAGCATACACTACACAAACCCACACAGACAAAGAGAGAGACAGAGAGAGAGAGAGAGAGCGAGGGAGAAATCGCGTGTGTGTATAAACTTATACGCATTATACAACGGCCTAGTTTTCCATACACAAAAGTCATAGTACATAGAAAAATCATCACACAGTAACATTATATTATACATTAATAAGTCCATGTTAGGTCAATCGTTATGTTATACTCACTACAAGTTAGCGAAAACAACAACTTCAGAGATCCTAGTGCTTACATTTGCAATTATTATGAAGGTAAACAATCAACGTTTCGCAAACCCCGAAACAAACGACACAACGTTTTCAAAGTCGCTACTTTACGGCATCTCCCTTCCTGCGTGTTAGAAGCATATCAGTAACAGCGCGATAAAGACGATACTGAAATTCACATAATATGCTCCTCTGTGTTCAAGGCAGTGGACTAGAGAGTAGAGAACTGTCTTTTCATCGCAACTTTACACAGTAGTCCTAATATTTCATTGGTGTAAAGTCTGTACAATTTCAATTTCGAATTATTAGCGGGAATATTGAAAGGTTTCGAAACAATGTTCATGATACGCAGAACGCCATGAAAATCGTAATACAAGGTAGAACTAAATATTTCTTTCGCAAATAATACTGTCAGTATTTGTATTTTAAAATATGAGTTAAAGTACGCAGCAACGCACTGAAGTACCACAAAGACTGGCGTCTTATCGGTGGAACCAGTCAACTGTTTTGTGAAATAATCTAAAAAATGCACAAGTTTCAACATCCTATGCACACACCTAACGAATTTCTTTGTTACAGACTTCTTGTGTGTGAGAAACGATATCCCAATTTAAAGGGCTAGGGTTGGACTTCTATTATTTGTATAGGTACATACAACAAGGGGATGCAAGAAAACACGTCAGAAAATTACTAACGTAAAACTAAGCCAAATTTATCTACGCTATGAGAAGAAACATACAAAATTCGCGTTTTACGATCGATGCAACGTTCACGTGTTGCTCTGTATATACCTGAGTACAATCTTTGAACTCGTTAGTAGTTGTCCTTTGTACATAATTTACTGGTGAGACCTCTCTACAGATAATTTGATCGTCCTGTGGTTAAACATTTGTTATTGGATGGAAAGTTTGTGGGATGTACCTAGAAATTTTTTTTAGCCAATCGCAGACGCCAGATGAGCATGTGCAAACGAGTAATAGGGCTGCTGTCATGAACAAACGTGAATTTTGCACGCCCTGAATTCAGTACAAAATTATATTTACATTCAGTATAAAAAAAAAAAAAAAAAATAGCCAACATATATTCTTCAACACTCTATTTTATCTTTTTATGATTAGGTCAGCAAGTTTTTGACTCTGTTAAGTTCTTCACAGATCGATCAGAAGCGTTCTGCTTTAACGTATCAGCATCCTCATTGGTCCAATGATATTGGATATTAGCTTCATAGCTGCATTACAGCCAATAACGAAAGAAACCTGTCAGGCATAAGCACAAAACGGTGATCCTAGGAAACAGTAAACTATTCCCGCGGTAAACCATTGTCTCTAACAAAATATTTAGTATTCTTGAATATGGATATATTTTCGCTTTCGCAGTCCTCTTCGAAACGCACGCAAAATGTCGTTTATTACCGTCTCAGCAAGAGGACTTTTCAGTGGTTGGCGCGGAGTTCAGCCTCTTGGATTAGTGCACCATAGGCGCTTACGGGAAACCCTTATCGGGTTAATCTGGTCGGGGCGAAACTTTGCGCTGCACGCCCGGGAACTTGGCTGATTCCAGTCAGCCTGCGTCCGGAAACACGAGCTACTTAACCACATCCTCTACTCGTTGGACCCGCCCCGGCCCCTGAGTGAGCTGGGCCAAACATGCGACACCGCACAGTAGACAAGTACATGTAGGCGCGGCGGTAGCACTCATATGGGCGTGCCCTCTCTCCAATTGGCTGCGTGATCTAGGAATGGGCCGCTATTGGCTGTACCGCCGAAGTAGCTTAACGGGCGCTGATTGGCGAACGGTGTTCCTACATGTGCTGGCCATTGTCGCCATTTTTCTGGTATTTGCAGCCTGGAGTGGACGGCTGTTAACGAGGTCTTGAAAGGCGATGAGGATGAAATGAGGTGAGAACGGAGCAATTCCGAAATGCCAGGGCGGGGAGAAACGAGAGATCTCCGAGAAAAGACAACCCGCCGACCAGCGGCATCGTCCGGCACGATTATTCCCACTTGTGAAAATCCGGGAGTGACCCGGCCGGGGATTGAACCCGGTTCGTCTTAGTGGGAGGCGAGCAATCTAACCGCTCAGCCACCACGTCCCCGTCGGCAATGTTAAGAGGCTGTTCCACCTCTGTTCCAAGCCCACCGTAGTAATCCTTCAAAATTTTTAACCTCTCTATTCCTGTAGTAATGTTCACTTGGGAGTGATTTACAGAATCATTTTCCTTATTGAAATGTAATCATTAATCAAGGTAATAACTACTAATCTAATAATTGTTATTAGTATTATTTTCGAAACTAAATTAATGTTCCTCTTGAGCCCTCACTACCAGTACATCACATATCATTATAAACAATATTGATGTCGTCCGACTCACAAAGATATCATATTACAGATACACACAAAAACAAATAAACTAAAGGAACAACACTTACACTGTACAACACCTTACACAACAACATTACGCTAACACAAACACAGCACAGGCACAAACATCAAAAACACGACGGACACCTCACTATAACGACAACCACCATCGGCCCCTCTGCTTATGGAGAGGATGGCGGGGTGAGGGTTCAAGAATGGAGGCAGAGGAAATTTTAACTTTTGACATGTTTAAATTATAACGTAACCTTTTTGTTTAAGATTATAACAAAATATAATTTTAAGCCTCTGTAGTTTTAAAATTTAACTTGTTTTTAATTTTTATAACGCGACAAATTTTATGTTTCGACTATTTTCCAAATTTATTTTAAATTCTAGTAACTAATATCAGTTTTGGGTACTGGTGTCATTTTAATATGTTCTATTCTGTTCTGTTCCAACTCTGTATCGTTAAGTACTCCGCTTCTGTACGACCGGCTAGGTTCTGAGCGCGGCCAGGGACAACGTACTGGAAAGCAGCCAGGCCGGATGCCGGCCGTCTTCCTTTTCTTCAAAGGCGCCTTGCTTGCTTTACGGAGCGGCTGTCATGCGCGAGAAAGAAAACACGCGCGAGTCCGCAATAAGACAGCCGCCGCGCTCGTATTCCAAAAGACCGACACAGACGAGGATAAAATGTGGGCCTACTTCCTCGAACCCATCACAGAATAATCAAGTGCACAGAACAGAAACTGGAGCGTGGGCTCCTTACTCCGGCATGACGGCCCAGCGCCCACAGTCACATGGCGATAGGTCATCCGCCTAGCAGCCAGCCTGTCGGAGACCGAGGTGGTGCGGTGGTCAGGTCGTTCACTCAAGATGAGATAAAGGCCATCATCCATGGTAAACAGTAATCACCCTTAGAAACCAAAATCACTGCCCCTGACGTGTATAGGCTGTTCACAGCAAAGTGAGCACTTTCGAGGCCCTAGTTACTTTCTTCTTATCAGCCATTTTCTATGTTTTCAAAACTTTTTAAAATAAATATTGCTATGTAAGTAACAAACACAGTGCGTTTCATCAGACTCGGAAATTATTGTCTAAGGCTACAATAAAATATATTTATTGACTATTATTCCAAATTAGAGAGCTTCACAAAGTGCTCACTTTACCGTCAATTGCCTATACACTACCACTAACTGCGGCAAGCAGGCTTACAAGTTAGTTGACAGCCAATTTACAAAAATAGTTTAAAAACTTTTACGTTGTGTTGCGGTGTGCAATATGAAAAATTATTCCTAATGTAGTTTTCTTGTTTTATAAATATGAATTTTGATATTATTAATACATTTACTTGCATAAAAATTGCACTGTTTCATATGGGTAGGGGGTTTTAAGGTGAGAGAGTTCCATGGCAATGTTAATCTTACATGATAGCGGAAGGATAGAAAATGAGAAGAGACTTCAAAAGTGCTAAATTAACCGTGAATTGTTTATAGGCCAATTTTCGTCTCATACACTGCGTGACCCCATCGCCAATACAGATGTAAAAGGCGGGTAGTTAACGTCTTTGTTTACGTTTCAAATTTTTAACAGACTCGCGTTTTGAATAAATAAAATTCGTTTACAAACTTAAACATATTCTAGCTGCATTGTAACTGGGTTAGATGAAGTGAACATACACCTGTAAGACCTTACAAGAAAAACAGTTCAATGTTCAATCACGGGGTGTGTTTACTACGCAATTGGCATACGTACTTCGTCACACATTCCCTCTGAGGGTCGGGTAGTCGCCTCCCAACACACTGAACCGGGTTCGATACGCAGCGAGGACACGCCGGACTGTAGCACGTTGTTATGATCGTATGAACCCGCAGACACAACTCCAGAATAAAATCAGGACGCCCGAAATTGCGACAACTTATTGCAGTAACCACCGGGTGAAACCACGTGCAAAAACCCCCTCCACTAGCCAACGATGAGGGACATAGATGCCAAAACAACGTACCGATATATGCCACTATAAGGCAGGACCAGGCGTCTTTCCACATCCGTCCAGCAGCCAGAGAAGATCACCACATGGGTATGTCCGACTGCCACCACCCGATCAGCTAGATACAGCCTCTGGCATATAATAAACCAGAAGTGTCAACCTAGTTGTAACTTAATTTAATATAAATTATTGTAGCTCTCCCAAGTGTTTAATCATTCATTCAGTATCATGCAAATTGTAAATGCTTTGTTGTTATACTTGTTTCACAAGCCATAATAACCCTCCTCAGTTACAATAGCTCTACCGTTAACTATCAGTTCAGCTACGCCCATAGTCCCCTTTTGTGCGGACATTACCACAAGTTATATCCGTAACAACGTGTATGATGTGGCGACAGTTGTCGTTGGCCGGTGACTTTCTTCGGGGTGCTCCCGTTTCCTCCATCACAGCATTCCGGCGCTGCTCCATGTCCACATCGGTTCACCCACATCGGCACTGAAGAGACGCTAGTCAAATCTCTCACCTCAAAACTAACCCGTCGAGCTCCGACCGAAACAAAGCAAAACCTCACAGAAAAAGACAAACTCGGTGCCGCTTACGTCAAGCCAGAACTGTTGTTTCTAGATTCTAGTGCGTCCGAAAATAAAAACTAATCGAAATAAAATTACATCCTACCCTTTGACCTTCGGAACGATTTGACGAGAAACATTCGTGCAACACCGCTACTCCATTGCTGAAAGTGCCGGTACATTTTCTGCAGGGCGCAGTTGGTCATCATCTTCGACTTGCATATTTTTTTCCCAGTTGCTACAGAAAATTTGTACCTGCCATCTTCCTAATCTCATTGCAAATGAAAGCTCTAAGGCTTCATGCAAATGACTGTGTTACAGTCTGATTGGCATGCAAAGAAAATTAGTATTATTTGAACCAGTTTACCCCTGTAGCTACAAAAAATGGCTGTATCTTTTGTCCCTTAGTTATTTTCGGGAAACGTAATACAGTTACAGCATAAAACACGGGTTAACATATTTTCAGTCAATTTTTTTTTTTTTTGGCTGTTTTCAGCGTTGTTACCGGCACCTAGTTATTCGTAAAATAAAACAAAAAAAAAATCAGTTTACTGAAAGCGCCAGTGACTATTTTACTAAACAAACACGACACTCAGTATATTTAACAATAACCAGCGGTTTTTGTTCGTAATTTAGTTGCGGTCTGCAAGAGACGCCATTTTCGTAATTGGGCACTAAGAATACGGCCACCTTCGGCAATGAACCTCTGTGAGTCCTGTGCAAACTATTATTATGCCAAAACATAGTAAGCCAGTCAATTAGATAAGTGATCCTACAATATTTTCAAGTAATACTTTTTATCTCGAAAGGTTTCGCAAATTATAAATGCCTCTATACGATGACCACATACGGTGAACGAATAAAATGATTCCATCAGTATTACAGGAAACTCATGCGTTGAAAGGAAAAATTATATATATTCGATACAGTTAAGGATACATCTGTAGCCAAGACGTCAAGACGGTTACAGGGGGAATTGGATTCCGGGCTAACAACAGGCGTGCGAGCCGTGATAAGATGTAAGTTATCTCCTACCGACTCTCCCATCGTTAGGGGAAGAGACGAAAGTAATCTCGGACTTACTAATATTTGAGGCATTAAGTGATTTTAATAATCTGTAAAAAATATTTTTTTTTTAGAATATGTGAATCGCTTGACTGTCGGAATGTGATACCTATGAATTATCGTACAGAGTAAACTGAACATGAGGGGTATTATTCAGGACTTTCAATAAATCACTGCAGAAGCGATAAAAGTACAACGAATCAACCGTAGTATTTTATGGCATAGCACAATTACACTTTCAAAATAAACAAGGACGAGCATTATTCTCAAACCGCATTTATATGGCAAAAAAATTATCCGTTCGAACTGGCGTCCAACTCCTTTATAAGAAATATAAATCGAATATATTTCGTGGCTATAAACAACAAAATACAAAACGGCTTCTATTTTTTCCCTTGATACTTTTTTTCTCAGTTCTGCAATTATTATCTTTTTCTGGCAGGTCACAGGAAAAAAACACACACACACGACATACATTTAGGTATCCAATATTAATGGGTCTACAATTTTTCAGGCCGGCATTGTAACCTGCATTTGCAGAAGCAAAGCTATATACATCTACAGAAGGAAAAAAACCGCACTAAAATATTGTTACATCTACATTTCTAATCAGTGACACACAAATAGGAGACCCACTGCGCCCTGTATCTGAATAAGTGATATACACCGAGAAAAAGGTTTTGTTGAATCAAACCAGATTAGTTTGGTGCAACCAAATTATTTGCTTGTATAGGGGTAGTGAAATATTTTGTTGCTGAAACCAAATTATTTTGCAGTTCTCATTTCGTTGCCCCAAATTGAAAGATTTGGTTGCTACAACTAAAGATTTGTTTGGCTACATGTACATTAAACAGTTTGGGCCAAAACAAAAAAAATTTTTTACAAGTTCAACCGAGTTTCGGACCTAGATCGCCTGCGTCCGAGCGCTACGCCTTAGTAATCGCAACTAATGTGACAACTAGCAAAAGCAGGAAGCTTTTCGATAGATATACTGCAGATATTGGGCAACGAGTGCAAACAAATATTTCACGTTTTACACACGTCAGTTTCTTGTTTCATTGTTTTATAAATGTGTTTATACGATTGTTAAGCATCAATAGATGCACTAACAAACACAGTTACTGTCCTAATTTTCACAACAATACAAACAAACTCTCAAGCTGTATTTTCGAACGAAGGCAGTCAAATAAGTGGCCAAACAAATATATGCAGTTGATTCAACAAAATATTTAGTTAAGAGTCTAATTTGTTTGGGCCCAACACAGAGATTTTGTTTATTCTAACATATATTTTGTTAGACGAACAGAAGCAATTTTGTTGCTTTTCAAATTGTGTTTGCTCAACATTGTTAGGGCAACTAAATATATTTGGCGCTATACAAGTATTTTATGTTCGTTTTTCTCTCAGTGTAGAAATGCTACGCTTCCCACTGAAAATTCAATTAATAAACTGCTAGATGATACGCATGGGGACCACGCAGTCCGAGACAGCTGGATTCACCAGTAGTCGAAAGCGCCACTAAATCAAGGAGCTCAATAACTGAAATAGTTAGTTGCCGATGATAGAAATGCAACTAACGTCCATAACTTCACTGTTTTTGAGCAGTCCTTGCTATTCCAGGGTGCAGAAAATGACACAAGTAAACATAAATGTTCGTGGTTATCGTTATCAACGCCCGCAGTTATAGGCTGTTCACGGTAAAGTGAGCACTTTTGACAGCTGTCTCATTTAGAATAACAGTCAATAAATTAATTTTATTTTAGCATTAGACATAAACTTCCGAGTGTAGTAGAAATTACACACTGTGTTTATTACTTACAAAGAATTATTTATTTCCAAATCATTTTTAAACGATAAACAACAGCTGAAAGTTACAAGTAACTAGGGCCTCAAAAGTGTTAATTGTGCCATGAACAGTCTATACATGCCTTGATATACTATTACATGAAAGGCGTTTGTTTGGGGTAGGAATGGAACGAATATCATGCGATAAACATTTGATACCTATACTGTTATGCACTATAGAGTTTGTGGGGGAGGATGGAGGACCGAAATATCACAGATTCACATAATGCTTACATTATATTCATGAGTATATAATATCATTTATAAAATGTCTTCTTTGCAACGTTACAAGGGCCTTATTTGTACAAAATCTATTAAAATGTGTTTGTAATGACCCAGAATCAATTTACGTCGCGAATTGAAAGTTCAAACTATTATACTGTTACTTATTTCTCTTAAAACAAGTGAATGTGTTCATTAATTATGCGCTATTGAATAATAATAACTGAATTTGTGTGAGAGTGAAGTGTGGGAGTGGCGAATGTTTCTTCTTTGGGTTCTTTCGAGTGAAAACCTGCTTTGCCTTTTTACTTTACTCCCCTGGGAAATATAAATCCATGCGATTACGGCGATACATGTATTTCCCTCCGTCGAGTAATTGTCGTAACCGATCGAACAGACCACGATGACAAACTGCAGGTTTGCAATGTCGACAACGATCATCCATCGCAAACATTCATAAAATAATATATTCTGCAATTATCAAAGTAAAATTATGCAAATTTTCAATCTGCCTGCAGACTGTCATTCTGAAGTGCAGTAATTCTCCAAATCACTAACCTCAATTATTCTCAGGATGTGATATTATTTTATTATTGTCGAAGTTAATACATTTCAACCATACCATCAAAAGATTACCAAGAGCTATAAGACGAAGTAGTCGTGTAATAAATAAAGAGCTTGCGGTTGGAACTCCAAGGACGTTGGTGGGAGTCTCAGGGCGGTATTTTTTACTTCGTGAAATATATTACAAAATTTTTCCCTTTTCTATTATATTTATTCACTGCAGTTGCTCAAAAATGTAAATTTAAATACAAGTCTTTAATTGGTAACATTACAAATATGTGTATTGAATTTTTGTATAGGAAAACTTTTGCAGTTGCAGAAAAAATTAGCAACTGATTTAAAAAAAGGTTTTCTTGCAAAAGTACAAACATAAATTTACAGTTTACTTGAGGTAGGTCTAATATGCGGAAATTTATTTCCTACTCGAGATTTATTCAACGTACCGTGAACAATTTCGAAGCCCCCTCCTTAGGTTGTTATTTCTGCTCATTATGTGCCCTTCTACGTCATTTTAAAATCAACACTGTCGACGAAGTGAACATGTCTAAACACTAAGAACACAGACATGTTACAATCAAGTATATTAATGCATAATGCAAAATAAAAAAAGTTGTAATGACCACTAATACTTGTCTTTGATTAAGACGTCACGACGCATAATCACTTTTCCTGGTGACTCGAGAGAACAAATTACTGATATAATTATATATATATATAATCTACACAGCAGTTATTTTGCGGACATCACTGATCCTTATTAAAGTACTGCGCTCAGATTTTAATTACAAATAGTTGTGAACAAAACCTATTGTCATTTTTCAAATGAAAATTTTGGTTAAATGCGAACCAGATATGTAGCTGGTTCCCTAACAAAACTGAAAATCAGCGTCAAAGATGCAACCTGCGAGCATTCGCCTCGGCTAAGACAATAACGACGTTGTAAGCACGCTGACCAAACAGCCTGCAATAATCGTAACAAGGGACGGGGTCACGCCGCCTCATTATAACCTGAAGTAGCACTTGTCGAGCGTGTTGTGCTCCTCTGGCCGGGCTCACACGTCGTACTGGACCCCGGAGAACAGTCCTGTGACGTCAAAGGACTGCATGGGTGAGAGAGAGGGGGAGAGAGAAAGAGTTGAACACTCGTCCCCTCCCCATTCAACACACCAGCAGAGCCGTGGCACTAAAACACCCTCCTCTCCCACCTAGACCGGCGTGGGCCATTATAAACCCCACACCCCCTTTTCACATCCTGACGTATCGTCCGCTCTGTATTCCCACTACAACCACGATAAAACCCAAAGTCGGCGAGGACGTCCAGGCGGGAGTGTGGGTTCTAGAGAGGGGGAGAGGGGAGGGGTTTATTAAAGCTGTTAAAACTGTCGCCGCAATAGGAACAACCAGCGCTGCGAAGACCTTGAGTCTCACGACGACCGAGAAAGGGTTGGCAGCACTTCATTTACAATGTAGCAAACGGCGCACACACCCCTTTTCCCTTTCCCTGACACACTCCGCCCTCGAAATTTAAAGCCTTTTATGGGTTACTGTGCCGTTGAAGCTGTTATTGCCACCTTGCCACTCCCTGCTCTCATGGAACACGGCGCCTTTCAACCACCTGCATTTCTGCTACTCCCTTGCCTTTCCCACGGACACAAAAAGGCAGTGACGTCACCTGCCCCTTGATCTCAAACATCGAGTTACTATTTTACCTTCAAAATGAAAATTACTTAATGTTAAACGCATGCAGAACTGTTTTATGTTATTCCGTAGCATCATTTTCATATATAGATAGTGTTATATATATATATATATATATATATATATATATATATATATATATATATATAGACACACACGCGAATATACACTATCTACTAAAACTTAATTGGGCACCCGTGAAGATAGGTAATTCAGTACGTCAGTTGACTTGTGTTTCACACCCGTCGGCGTAGGACCGCTGGTGTTTATCCGTGGTAGCATGGACATAGAGGACTATTGTAACATTCTGGATGATGAAATGCTCCCAACATTGTGGTGTTTTTACGGAATGGACCCGTGTTACTTCCAGGATGACAATCCCAGGTGCCATGTTTCAAGGGCTACTATACAGTGATACGCCGACAACAATGTTCGTCGATTGGACTGGCCCGCCCAGATCCCCGACCTCAACCCTATAGAACATCTTTGTGACGAACTGGATCGCCGGGTGAGGTCTCGTCAGGCGAAGCCAAAATCCATTGCTCAACTCATGGAATGGTTACAAGAGGAATGGCGACGAATCCCCGTGAATGTCCTACAAACACTCGTAGAGAGCATGCCAAACAGAGTGGCTGCTGTTATAGCCGCAAGAGGTGGCCCAACGAGATTCTAATGGGGGACAACCAACCAGCAAACATTGTGGACAGGTGCCCAATTACTTTTTGGTAGATAGTGTAGTTATATTTCATTAATTATTGATTGCCTTCGAGCCGGCGGATAACAGGCATATGTCGATTCCCAGCGACGGTTGACAGCGCCCGACACCGCCCGAAGTACCCCGAGCTCACCCGAGTGACTTACAACAACGTGCCCTACCACAGTCACCACGTAACCAGAGACGAAATGAGCCAAGTTGATACGAACTTGATTGCTATTTGGTTGGTTGGTACTATTCCGTAACACATGATACATTACACGTTCTCTAACATGATACATGACCGCGAAATAAATTTTAATTGAGCTTCGAATTAAAAATGAGCACACTTTGACAAAAAAACAGTTCACGTGGTATTTCGACTCAGCAGTCAATACGGTTTGTTTACTGTCGGCATGTATGCCACAAATACAACGGGTATTTCAACTGTGGGATAAATTAAGGGAATACTGATTAGAGTGCGTATACAAGTAATGCAGTTTCGAAGTTCTCAGTTCCAAACGAAACCTTGGTAAACAAAACTACTTTGTGTCAATGAAGTCAAGAATGCTCGGGGCATAAATTAAGGCTTAGTTTGTTCGACTGGTGTAAACACATATTTAAGAGAAAGTACTGAAACCTAAGAAACAACCATTTCTGAAAAATTTTTAAGCAAATATTTTATCAGAGTCACACATTCGTTGGCATGATATCTTGTGTCGCAAAGAACAGTACAGATTTACAGTGCAAATAATATATCAACAGGAATGCAAATAGTTCTACAAAAAGTTGGAAAAAATTACTGCCCGGGATTGCTCTTTCTTGAATTTTATAAAATGACTGCCAGTAATCTGTAAATTTAAATTATTTAATTTATTATTTATTTATATATTACACCCTTGTAATGTCGCGCTGCCTACCTGTCGCCAGAATTGCGTTGCAAATTGATTGAAAGCCCTGTTTCTATTAAAGAAGTCGCGGTGGCTGAGTTGTTAGACCACTCACCTCCCACCAAGGCGAACCCGTTCAGTACCCGGTCGGGTCACCGGATTTTCGCTTGTGAGAATCGTGCCGGAGATGCCGCTGGTCGGCGAGTTTTCTCGTGAATCTCCCGCTTCCCCGCCCTTTCATTCCGGCGCTGCTCCATACTCACCTCAATAACCCTTATCGGCTCTCAAGACCTCGCTGTTAAGAGCCGCCCAAATCTCTTAACTTCACTTTCCTTTACTGTTTCTATTTAACCCTTTATACTTGTTAGCATTATACCGATATAAGGAAATGAAAACACACTTGAAAAGAGGGATAAACCATCTTGCAAATTATAAATTCTATTCCCGAACTTTGCTACGTTACTTTAAAAAAAAAACGCCTTTTTAGCACTGCTGCACTTACAAATACACTCTCGGAAACATTCAAAATGTAATGTCATGAGCGGCGTCATCGGACGAAGAAGACGTCAAACGGCGAATAGTCAAATGGAGACCGCAAGTGTGCACATGAGGGTATTTAAGTATAGCCGCCGCGAATATCTTTCCGCGAAAAACAGATCGACCTATCTATAACTGCAATTGAAATGCGATAAAGACGTATAGGCTGCTCACGGTAAAGTGAGCACTTCTGAGGCGCAAATTACATTTTTCTTTCGACCGATGTTTACCCTTTAACCACCTTGTTAAATAAATATTGCCACGCAAGTAATAAACACAGTGTGTATATTTCTCCGCACTCGGAAGTTAACGTCGACAGCTTAAATAAATATATATATATATATACTATATATATATATATATATATATATATATATATATATATATATATATATATATATATATATATATATATATATATATATATATACATACATACACACACCTGCTGTTCACGGTAAAATGAGCACTTTTGAAAGCCCTGCTTAGGATCTACTTGTATGCACGTTGTGTATTCCACTACCTTACGTAAAATTAACTTTGCCATAGGCCTCATCACTTTATTCGGGCGTCGGTCAAGTGAAACTGTAAAATTATTAGGAATGAAAAGACTTCACAAATTTGCTAATTTTTACACTTCTGTGCATTAAAGAAACAGAAAGCGAAAGAAATAATTTAAAGTTATCACAAATGGTTTCAAAAACTTTTTATTCAGCGTTAAGACAAAGAACTACTTTCCACCACACGTTACCAACTTTACTGGGCGAAAGTCACTCTGTGCGCCCATTAAAATATACGCATACAAGTGCAGTGACTTTTTTCTAAGCATCATTTCTAAAGTGCTCACTTTATAGTGAACAGCCTTTATATATTTATTGACTGTCATTCCAAATGAGAGGACTATCCGAAGTGCTCACTTTACAGTGAATAGCCTATATAACAAACCGCTCACGTCAGAGCGTGGTGCAGGCAGCCCTGCGGGCAACCAAAGCGGAGGAGCCGTGCAGAAGACGGGAAGGAATGAGTCGAGCTCACGCCTGGCTGTCTGTCGCACGTGGCTGCGGGCGAACCTGATTATCCGCAGCAGCGCGAGCCCGGGCATCGGCAGGCGTCATAAATCCCCGGCCCGTGACACCGGGACGCGCCAATCGCCCGCCCCTTGCTGCGTGCCGATTGAATTACTCCGGCGCCGCAGTCGCTGCCTGCATGTAATGCCCACTGACACGGCGACAGAATTAACGTCGCCCTCTCACGACCGGACAAGCGTCGCGACAGCCCAAACAAAACCACCGCTACACTGCATGTGGCGCCTGCTGCCATATGCATACAGCGCGACAACCCTGCTGTGCGGGTGGCGCAGTACCAATCCGCAGGGGAACACGCCACTCGCTTCACTATACAAAGGAAGTAGGGTAAGTAGTTTCGCACTGAGGAGTGTCAAATTATACAAATTTATTATTTTCACCGGAAATTGACATTTTTATAGCAAATATTAAAAGAAAGGCTTTATGCCAGTACGAACTGGAAGGAAGATCTTGTTCCGACATTTATTCGAATAAGACTTCGTAACTGCACGCGTATAAAATAATTCTTCGCGAATACATATATTTACAAAATAAGTTTGTGAAAACACGTACTTTAAAATTATTTTTATCTACCTACACGTACACGTAAAAGAGACATCGTTGCCACGTTAATTAGGACAAAAACATAGTCCCTACAGATTTTCAAAATAAATACCTAGTCAAATTTCTTTGGAAAGACTTTATACTGGTGTGTATATGATAATAACATTTCGTGCCAGAATTTAAAAGAAAAATCTTTTATACGCCTGCTTACATTTGATTTGAAAATACTTAATGCGATTATACGTTTCGAAAAAGACTTCGTTGCAACATTTATTCACAATATTTGTCGGTGAGATTTGTATGTATGTATGTATGTATATATATATGTAATATGCATATAAATATATATATGCATATATACACACACACAGGATTAACCAGAACGTGCGCATAAGAACAACACCACATGCATCCTGAGCGAAATCGAAGACGAAAATGTCAGTGGCAAAATGTCGTACAATGACATTTGTCGTGCACAATGTGGCAACATAGCAGCACGGAGTTACTCCATCCTGCATTCCACTGATAACGTACAACCACTGTTCTGCCATCATATTATGGGTGCGGATTCAAATACCGGCCAGTCCGAACATTTTAGCAACGCGTAGTTTACGTAACATACATAATAATACCAGGATGTGGAATCAACAAGTATTCGAAGCACATTTATCACGGTTAATGTCGTGCCAAGTTTTGCGTTCCGCCCTGATCGGCGGTTGAAGTTAAATGTCTAGGAACAACGCATCGGAACGGAAGGGTGGTACACTGGTGAGCTCAGCAGGGAGCAATGGACAACATTAAACAATTGTGTACCGAAGCAAATGAAAAATTCAACTCTTTTCTTAACCAAGTTCTCCATTGTTTTGAAAATTGTTTCCCATCTCGACTGACCCACAGTAATACTAATCCAAAGAAAAATGTATGGCTCACCAAAAGAATTACCTGCGAAAACAAAAGAAAACTGTACAATGCCGCCAGAACCAGCAACAACCCTGACAATGAATCACTACAGGAAATACTGCATATTTTGAGTAAGGTCATAAAATCTGCAAAAAATGATTTTTTATGTAAGCTCATTAAGAATTTTCAAAACAAAATTAAAAATTACATGGAATATTGTAAAAAAAAAACACAACAGGAAGAACAACAGAGCAATGTCCAGTTGTAAACCTAAAAGTAAACGACTGCATATCCTCAGACCCTAAATTAGTGGCAGATACATTTATTTCATATTACTTAAATGTCGTAGAAAACATGATTAACAAAAATACTAAACAAGATATAAACCATATTCCTACACTACAGGGTACAAAATACTCTCCTATATGTTTTACAAACAAAACTCCAAAAGAAGTGGAGAAAACAATCAATTCTTTGCAACCTAAATTATCTAGTGGCTATGATGGTATTAGCTGTAGATTAGTAAAGCAATGCGCTTTTGAATTCAGCGTTCAACTAAGCCATATTTGTAAAGATATCTTCAATACAGGATTGTTTCCAGACAGACTTAAATGGGCTATGGTAACACCATTGTTCATGAAATGGAGACAAGACCGAAGTAAACAATTATAGATACATCTCACTTCTTACATCCTTTTCAAAAGTAATTGAAAAACTAATGTACAAGAGTTTGCTGCAACATTTTGAGAGTCACAAAATCTTATCAAATTTCCAGTTTGACTTTAGGAAAAATACGTCAACAAATGATGCAGTTTCCGAACTAACAAAAATCATTCTTAATGCCCTTGACAAAAATATGCCATCTAATAGAATCTTTTGCGACCTCGCTAAAGCATTCGACTGCGTAAATCAAAACATACTTATAGAAAAATTAAAATTTTATGGAGTCTCAGGTACACCAAATAAACTAAGCTCATACCTTTCAAACAGATAACAAGTGCGCATCAACGGAAAAACTACTTCATTCTACTCTGAACAAGGAAAAATCAAGCATGGGGTCCCACAAGGATCGATATTAGACCCCCTACTCTTCCTAGTTTATATAAATCACCTTCCATGTGCCTTAACCCCTGAAACTACTCCAATTTTATTTGCAGATGATACTAGCATCTTAGTCTCTGGAGACTCAGTAAATAATATTACACAAATAACAGACACAACATTTACGGAACTAAAAGCATGGTTTACAGCAAATAAATTAAATCTCAACCTAGATAAAACATATCTTATGTATTTCCTCACAAAGAACAGAAGAAAAAAAACATTAATTTATATGTTAGCAGTAATAGATACAAAATTAATGAAACCGCAGTAATTACGTTTCTTGGCTTACAAGTAGACAATCTACTTAATCGAAAATCTCACATTACGTATATGTAACCTAAACTAAGTTCAGTCTGTTTCGCTCTGCGGGGTGTTGCAGAGGTTTTTGAACAAAAAAAAAATAAAAAAAAAAATAAAGGTATATTTTGCATATTTTCGTTTCATCATGTGTTATGGTATAACTGTTTGAGGTAATTCCACTGACAGCAAAAAAGTGTTTCACATGCAAAAGAGAGCTGTAAGAATAATTAATGGGAAAAGGAAGTCAGACTCATTTAAAGAGCTCAGATATTTTAACATATGCATGTGAGTACATGTTTTCAGTACTTATATTCATGTCCAAAAACAGTCATTTATTTCAGAAAAATGAGTCCTTTCATAAGCATGACACTAGAATAAAAAAACACTTACACGTGGATTCAATTAACTTAAAACTTGTCCAGAAAGGGCCATCCTACCTTGGTAGCCAACTTTTTCAATAAGTTACCACAACACCTTCAAGAAATTTACTTCTCTATCCAAAAACTCTTTAAAAAACAGCTGAAAATAATTTTGTACTAAACGTGTATTCTATAGTGTAGATGAATATCTAAACTACAAAAATTATGAAATTACTGTTTAACATGTTATTGTACGCATTACTTGTTCCGGTTTTTCTCGTTTCCCTTTTCTTCTGTTTCGGCAAAACGACGACGCCTCACAGCATGTTGGAAGAAGATTAGTCAAATTATGAAGAAAAGATATGATGCGTGTACGTGTGATCCGACATATATATGTGTGTGTTTACTATGTCCATTGTACAAACTTTGTATACTGTAATTTGACTTTTACAATATCTTTGTAAAGCTATGTATTGAAAAAAGATCTTACTGATGTAATAAAACAAAACAAAAACAAAAAACTGGTCGCGGTAGGAAGATAGCAGTAGATGTGCTGGTAATATCAGTTAAAACATATGTTACATTGGCACAGTTTGACAGACTGGTTTCATAATGCACCCTCGTCACGTTCCCCTTACAAATTAGGGACGTGTGCACATTGGTATCAACTAGAACACATACAATTTCATTTCCACATGTAATGTGCAGATATCAGTGGAGCGCAAGAGGGGACTAACTCCGTGCTGCGTTGCCACATTTTTCACGAAAAATTTCATCGTACGACATTTTGCCACTAACATTTTCGTCTACATCTTCGCTCAGGATTCACGTGGTGTGCAGGAACGAGGCATGTGGAACTAATCAAATGTAATTATCATTTTGATCATCATTCACTTGTTAGAAACTCTTCAAGTAGTTTTTATCAAGTATTTAACTTCGAAACCCTTCATAGATATATATATATATATAATATACACGACAAAATCACAATGTCATCACATTTAGCCATTCGTGAAAAGTATGTCATACGGAGACAGTGTCTAGCCAATCACTTGCGTACATACATTGCTAAGCCACACAGACTACACAGCGAAATAGTTATCGGCATTACTACGTTACAGAGATTTCGACACTGATAACAGCAAGACAAAACTGACGAACCAAACTATTTTCTTTAGACCTAATTCCCCCGGCCAGACGAGTTTACGACAGTAATATCGAAGTTTATTTCACGTATATTCATGCAAGCAAATTCTATTTAATTTAATTTACAGAATGAGTATGAATGCTAACATGCGATTTTGATACTAGGTTTAAAGGTATCTTCGTTGCAAATAAATTTCTGATGTGACTTGTTTTTCTTTGTTTAGTATATTTAGTTCCTTATTCCCAAAATAAAAGAAAGCGGGGTTCCAAACAAACTTTAAAACACCTTATAAAAATGCATTATCAGCTAAATTGATAAACGCAGATCTGTATAGGCTATATAGCCAAGGAATTTCTATTGGTTTTATTAATTCACTGGAAATCTATCAAGTTCAAACCCATTATTAATTTTTGCAATACAAAATTTCTGAATTTGACAAGCGTATCTCTGGGCGATAAGATATTGCTTTAGTGAAATAAAATAAAATAAAATAAAATAAACTGTTCACGGATTAATTACGCGCGGAGAAAAAATATATTTGTTAGATGCGTTTCACAAATAACCTTTACCTTATATTTTAACTCCCACGCTTCACAACTAGCCACCACTTGGGGAGGTAGGACAGTTACACGAATAGTCGCAATTTTGTTTCTAAGCCTCCATTTTGAAATGCTCAGCTCCAACTTTTTTTTTTTTTTTAGTAACAGCGCATCTTCTCCTTTGCCACGAAAACGTCCTATTTATATCGGTGCCTGCCATGATGCCCTCATACAACCCAGGCTTTTCCAAACCAACACCCAACTAGAGTAACCAGGAAAAAATGCAGTAAACCATACCAGTCATGGTTTTTTTCAAAGCTACGTGTTTGTTACTTTAAATGAGTTGTTTTTGTATAATTTTGTTTGCTTTTTGTAGAAAAACGCCTTGAATATATTCCCTGCACTCAGCGTGGTTTTTAAAAGAGATTTCTTTCTCCAGAAACAAAAACATTAAATCACTGTAAAGGGTACACTGGCGAGACAATTTCACAGTTCCAGTTCTGTCATAAACATTCATCTAGACTTCAGCAGTACAGCTGGATTTTGCTCGCAGTGGTGTGTGGTGAACTGTTGCAATGTAAGCTGTGTTTTGTTCTGTGCTATACCTAATAGTTTCCTAGTTTACACATCGGCCACTTAAACGTAGTAGTGCATTTGACGTCACAGCTCGTGATCAATGGATGTCTCGCCGCTCTCTCGTGAGTGGCTGCAATACATCCAGTTTCTCCCAGCCCCACTGTGGTTACTGCTTCCTGCTGCGTGCGCCGAGTGTATACAGCACTGAACAAACACCAGCTTGCTTGCAACATTTCGCCACACGCCACTGCTTACTCGTGTGGCAAGAACGACGGTAGGTATTACTTATTTTTAGAGTCGTTGACGAACTGTAATACAGATGCCCCATCAGTTTTGTATTTTCTGTGCATGACCCTGAAACGCAAATCCCACGATATTATTATTATTACTAGTACTCGGCGCGATGAAACAAACATACAGTAAAGGAAAGATATTTTAAAAACTTAGCTGCACAAACTGTTCATCAAAGATTTTGCAGCAAGGCATCGTGCGGAGATCAAAGAATTCACTGGTAGTCACAGGTAAATGGCAGGGGGTATGATGTTGCAAGGTCTGCTGCTGTATGCACTGTGCTGTATCTAGCTGTTTCCTAATTTAAACATAAGCACTGAAACGAAACGTAGTTGTGGAGCTGACGTGACATCACGTGGGTGACGAGTGGCTGGCTGCTTTCTAGTGATGGTCGCAATACGGACAGTATGTACCACCTCCACGATGGTCACTGGTTCCTTCTGCGTGAATCCAGAGTGCACAGTTGCGAGCAAACAACGGCGTAACTTACACAATACGCCAGTGGAAGTTCAGCTTATGACGTAACTACCTACGACATACGCCCATACCTACGAAGGATACATTTGCGATCTTCTCGGCCACAAGGGTTTCTGGGCGCGCCCGTAAGCCACAAGCACGCGGATACGAACATAGTTCAGCCAGAACAGTTTCCCCTCATCACATCCCTCTCCGATATCCGCTTAACCCCACCCCCCCCCCAAAAAAAATCCTCAGTCGGTGGGCAGAATGACGGGCGCAGCGGACAGCAACAACTCTCTGGAATTAGGGCGACATGCTCCCCGCCCGGAACAAATAGTTCTGACCGCGACCGCTAGTAGCGCTAAGGGTGCACGTGTCATCAAGTGGGAGGGGTGGGGTGGTGGAAGAGTGGGTCCCCGGGCGGCCTCTACTACGAGCGCCACTCGCGTGTTCGTCAACGCCAGCGGAGAGCATGTGTTTTGGAGAGTGGGAAGAACGGAATGGAGAAAGGAGAAGCAAAAAGGGGGGGGGGGGGAGAGCTAACACCGGCGAATATCCGTAAACGCGTCACAAAGCGCCCACGTACCAAAACGCTGACGCACAGGAAAACGTAATGACAAAGAAGACGGGATAGGGGAGGAAGGGCGAAAACAAGCGCGGGGGAAAAAAATGATCAGTGAAAGCCGACCGCCGGAATTACCTACCAACAGAATCTAATCATATATCCGGCCAGTCGTGTGGATAGTGTGGGTTTAAAAACTGCTCACGCTCCGATTCACAGGGGATTTGCGCGGACAGCAAAAAAACTTTGGACATTTCCCACTGTCGAGTTTCAATGAGCCTAAGCAGTTCTGACGCAGCGAAATTGCTCGCATTTAATTATTCTACGGCCATAAAGACGTGCGGGTGTAATACGATTCGTTGCACTTAACAAAAAGAAACATGACGCAACTAACCACTTCTTCCGACCCAGGCTGCAGTTCTAGCGTATTCAATCGCATGTGTTTACACAGACTAGCACACAAACTGTAATTACATACATTCAAATGTTATGACTTCATTAAAATTCTCACGTTAGATAATTACGTCAACATGCAAATCTTATTCTTAAAGAAAACCTAAACCATATATTATCAGTATGTATAGTTAGCCTCCTTACACATAAAGATAAAAATTCCCATGCATACCAAGAAAATAACTGCATTATTTCGGATGGTACCAACATATTTTATGCATTACACTGAAAAAACCCATCTGAATTCCAAGTACGTTTGGAAAATTACTTAAAATAGTTTCCCCCGCCCCACAGCTTGCTATTTTTAATCCAACTGTGGCATTACAAAAGTCTCTGTTCTGTTACACGCACCATAGGTAATTAAATGGACTCAGCTGCTAAAACATCTGAATATCAAGAGTAAAGTATATAGATACAGAAACGTTACAGCCATCACTTTAACTTATTTTACAACTCACTATACATTGGACACAATATTTAAGCACTTATGTATATCTAGATTTGTTTTGTTTTATGCTCACTATGTGGCTTTCACTGACACATGCGAAAATTAGTATTAATATGGATGGACACAGTTCTTAATAGCCATTGCATCAGCTTAAGTGTACGAAACACAAGTCGTTAAAATATATGCGCTAAATATTGTCAACTAGAACGATATATAATATAGTTAAACGTATCACAGTAACTTCTCAAGAGATAACAACACAGATTCCCTAAATATTTCTGCATGTTTCCTTCTCTTGTTGGCGTATCTGCCAGCACACCTGCACACATCTAACTCTGCTTCCCCGTTGTTATAACAACTTATAAAACCTGGCAGTGAAAAGAGTATTCACGACTGGACAGTGATTACTTGTTTTCATAACTCTTACATGAAGTAGATTAAAAGAACTTTTCACAGTGGCTTATAAGGTTTTACCTCAATCTCACGCAGTTAGGCAGAGAAGACGATAACATCTGGGCTCCGAACCGCTAAATCATGTAATACTTTCGTACTCAAAACAGGTATGTTTACGGTATGATACAGTACGTCAGCTAACTAATTATATTATTAATAACAAGCCCGTGTCGCGAAGATTTGTATACGAGAAAACAATACTAATCTTAGATCGCCGAAGAAAAAAAGCAGTTTTCGATTGATTTTATTGCAACATTTCGCAAAATTCGCAATAAAACCACACACATACGTACTTACGATCGCAAAGCGTAAAAAAAGATGCTGACTTTTGATTTGAACGTACTATAATTACAGTTACGTACAGCAGTGGAAAGGATGAAGGGATCTCCGAGATGTTAGTGGGATTTAGGTCCATGCTTAGAGGAGGGGGATGACCTCCCTCCTCCCCCTGAATCGCTGAAAGGGAGTGAAATCCTCTACAAGGGGCGAAAAATCGAGAAAGTGTGTATGGTAAACTAACTACGTGTTCTAGTTTGTTTCCTCAGTTTAGTCAGTTTATGTTCAAAGATAGGTTTAAAATAAAGTTTGTCTACTATTGAAGAATGTGACGATAGGTGAAAAATAAAGTTTATCTACTATTGACGAATGTTAAGATAAGTTTAAAATAAAGTTTATCTACTACTGAAGAGTATTAAGATACGTTCAAAATAATGTATCTATTATTGAAAAAGGTTTTGAATTTTCCTTAATTTGAGGGGGGGGGGGGTGTTATATTTATAATTTCACCCCCTCCCCTCCCGACTTTTTAAGGCTGTGCACGGCCCTGGTGGGGTTCCGAACCACTTGCGAAAAGGCTTGGCGTTCGTAAATCGATCCATCACCGCCTGGCCTGGTGGACGCGCGAGCGTGATCCATTAGCGTGCACGTCCGTCGAGCTGACTACCCCCGACGTAAAAACTTGAATATATGTAAATTGTATTTCGCAACATTTCCGTCTGGTGACCAGTGGAGCGTGTTCTGTGCCTAACGCTCTCAGAATAAACCGCCGACACACGTGGCCAACCACACGCAATCTACAAACACCCCCACCCCCCACCTTTCTCCACGAGCACCCAACCCATGCGATAATGACACGGACTGGGTAAGTGTACCAAGCCGCTTGCCAGTAACGTGTCCGGGAGTCGTCCGACAATCAACGCCTAGTAACTTTACCACCCACCGGTAGCCAATCAGACACAAGATAAAACTCGTTTCCAAAGCCTCGCGCAACCAATAGGCGAATGTGTACGCCTGCATGCACGGAAGCGCTACGTCATCTCACATATGCATCATTTTTTGGGTTACTGACGTATAGTCTGTTCACGGCAAAATGAGCACTTTTGAAAGCCCTGCTTAAGATATAGGCCTACTGGTGGGCACGTTGTGTATTCTTCCGCCTTATGTAAAATGAACATTGCCATGAGTCACGTTACTTTATTCATGCGTCGGTCAAGCGAAACCGTGAAGTTATTATGAAAGTAAACGTTTTAGAAATCTGCTAATTTTTACACGCCGGTGCATAAAAAACGCGGAAAACGAAAAAAATAATTTAAGTTATCACAAATGGTTACCTAATGATTGTTTTTTTTCGACATTAAGATATGGAACTACTTCCCTTCCATCGTTTACCAACTTTACAGGGCGTATGTGACTCAGTGTGCCCCTTTAAATATATGCAGGCTGGGACAGTAACTTTTTCCTAAGGTTGATTTCATAAGTGCTCACTTTATCGTGAACAACCTTTACCAGGTCGGCACAGAACATGCGACTGGCTCAGTGGCCACATACTCTAGCTTCCCAACGCCGGGGATTCCCGTGAGTGGGGGTTTCCTCGAGGTACTTCCTCTACCTCACCCAGTCTTCATTCCATCTCTGCTTCGCGCGCATCTCGTTCGCTCTTCGGTCTAGTCGCAACGACAGGGGTGTCCCTCGCGTATGGTGGTTAGCTCTAACTAGCGCTGACCTTTCATCCATGCGGACACTGCCTAGAACGGGAACGTGGCACAGACTTTTCAACCATGTCCTGTACATTTTCCGTACGTAACCGTTTTACACGTCTATGATCGATTATCATTTATAGCTTGTTCACGGTTACTTTTTAGATTAACATTTAGAATCCCGCTTATTAACTTCGTATATTTTAAAGGAGGTAAAACACTAACTGACCGTCTACAGTAAAATTCGGCAACGAATATGGAATGTAATTAATTAGGCTTGCATTGAAAACATAGTGAGTCCAGTTATCCCCTAATGCATGATTCAGGGTGAAATTTATCAATATTTTCAAAGGACTACTCTTCAATAGGTTGCTGTGTCCACACAATTTTGAGGCATTATAAAAGCGTTATTTTAGGCGTCGTAACAAACAAATTTTTGTTTCAAACTGTTATAGCACCAGTATAACGCAATGCTCTGTCATGTTATGACGAATAAAAACGTGCTTGTGTTTGATATTCGTTGCAGCAGTTGTTTATGCAACTATGGGGCATAGTGTAAACAACGAATGATGTTCCTCACTACGTTAAGGACTTTAATTGGATGTAGTCTGCTGTGTTCATTATACATCGTTATGGCAACTTCCTGTACAGCATCCGATATACATACAACGATTACTGGAAGGGTTAAGTTATTCTGTTCTCCTACACCATTTACTCAAACAGAATTACAAAGTTTTCGAAGTAATCTGTATGTCTTGCGTGTTAATGTTTGTAAGCTGCTAACCACTATAAACGGGGTTTAATAGCACATTTACGTATGTTACAATGTCGTAGTCAACGTACGGAATGTGGAGAAATTTGGGCTGCTCTTAAACTGGGGTCTTGAGAGCCGATGTGGGTGAAATGAGGTGAGTATGGGACGGCGCCGGAACGCAAGGGCGGGGAAAACGGGAGATCCCAGTGGAAACCCGTCGACCAGCGACATCGTTCGGCAAGATTCCCACGCGCGAAAATCCGGGGATCGACCCGCCGGGAATCGAACCCAATTCGCCTTGGTGGGGGTTGAGTAGTCTGATCACTACACCACCGCCCCCCTCAACACACGTATATAGTTGTAATATATCTGTGGGAATATCACTGTACACGCGACGGAAGGCTACACAAACGGCATGTAAACGAAACCAAACATGGAAGCCAACTGACCACTAACAAACAAATAAAATAAACGAAACCATTCGAAAAACCGAGAAGAAAAAAATTACATTAAATATTTTGCGGACGGTTGTTTACCTATGCTCAAAATCCGGATTCACGAAATTAATCTTGCCTACCAACACCATGTGAAAATGTCAGCAACCTAACACTTTCGTGAAACAACTCTCTAATGGTTAGCAGAAATCAAGTCCTTGTTTTAACCCAATTTTTAAACTTTCAAGTTAGGCCATCGGCGTTCAAAGTCGACGATATTTCTGAAAAACAAGTATCCAGTTAAATAATTCCACGTGTCTAGGAGGTGGCGCTGGTAGGAAGCATCGTTACTGATTTCGTTAACAAACAGTTAAGGGAGGGGATGGATCTAAAAAGAAGTAAATTTTGAAGTAGACAAGTGTCCTCGCTGTGTGTGAGTAGACTGTTCCAATAAGAACACAGAGCAAATGCATCGATCTAAAGTTTTACGACATTAAAAGACAGCAAAAAAAAAAAAAAATTGCGGCATAAACGGAACTCGAACCCGGCACATGTTTACGTTTTAATACTATTTCTGGCCGACTCTCTGCCAGTGTAATGCCCAGCTCAAAATGTTCCTATAGGCTGTTCACGGTGAAATAAGCACTTTCGAAAACCCTGCATAAGATCTACTTGAGTACACATTGTGTATTCCTCCGCCTTATGTAAATTAACATTTTCATGGGCCTCATTACGTTATTCATGCGTTGGTCAAATGAAAGTGTGAAATGATTAAGAAAGTAAATACTTTACAAACCTGCTCATTTTTACACTTCTCTGAATTAAAAAAAAAAAAAAAAAAAAAAAAAACGAAGCTATGTAAATAAAGTTTATGTTATCACAAATAGTTATCTAACACATTTTATTCGAATTTAAGATATGGGACTACCTTCCGTCTATCGTTGCCAACTTTACTGGGCGAATGTCACTCAGTGCGCCCATTAAAATATATGCAGGTAGAGACAGTGACTTTATTCTAAGGTTGATTTCGAAAGTGCTCACTTTATCGTGAAAAACCTTTATCAAATGTGCTTTCCTACGTAGACAAATATTTAGACAATCTTGTTCTTTTGAGTAATTTACACTTTTGAGTGTTGCTGACATAATATTGCATTGCCAAGAACATTACGAAAACTGGCGAAGGAGTATTTCATTACCCGTGTCGTTAAAGACTGCTGATGTGGTAATGTTACGATAAACTCCTTACAGCTCAGTTGTTCCAGGTGATCAAACATTACTTCATTAGACAAATGTAAATATTAACACCGAAATTATAAGTTTCACCATTAATACTGCCATAATAGAGAAAATTTATAAATAATATCAGAAGCTACACACAGAAAGCTACCTTTCATAATACACGGGCAATATAACTGAAATTTCTGGATCTGCGTTTATGTTATAATGTTCGCAGTTAAAGGTTCCATCTAGCTGCAGCGATTTTGTACTTTCGAGGCCTCGAAACGCAGTAGTTCTAAGGTCGACTCATGGCCACTCACCACATGCCTCAACGCCTCTACGCGCAAGGCTCTCAACTGGCGTGCAGTCTTCCCGTCGGCGACTTGACTCAACCTGACTCTATATTGTTAGTGGCACGCTAATTACATATAAAATTATTACGCGTGTCCAAAGACGATTGAAAAGTTTCTGTTCATGCCACTTGCACGCCCAAAAAAAATTGACATAAGAACTTGTAACTTATATTTGGACACGAAACATTCCTAAAATGCCACTCGTGTTTAGACACCACTACAAATTATCCGACCCAATTTTTTAATAACGTGTTTACTAGTAAGGGCTGTTTGCGGTAAAGTACGCTCTTTTAAAAGCCCTGCTAAAGATCTACTTGAACACAAATTCCGTATTCTTCCGTCTTATGTAAAATTAACATTGCCATGAGCCTGGTCACTTTATTCATGCGTTGGTCAGGTGAAACTATAGAATTACTACAAGAGACAATATTTTACAAATCTGGTCCTTTTTACACTCCGATGCACAGTAAAAAACGTAAAGCGAAATAAATAATTTAAGTTATCACAAATGGATACCTACCACTTTTTATTAGACGTTAAGATATGGAGCTATTTTCCATCCGTCATTACCAACTTTACTGGGCGCATGTCACTAAGTACGCCAGTTAAAATATATGCAATCAGAGGCAGTGACATTTTTCTAAGGTTGATTTCAAAAGTGCTCACTTTATCGTGAAGAGCCTATACCAACCCTCTGAAACGCACGTCATGCGCCAGTTAGGTGGAGCCTTAATGGCAGATGTTACAAAAAAAGCCGAACGAACCGAGAACCAGCTATACGACACTGGACGTAGCGTGTTCACGGCGCGGCGCCACAGTTGGCAGCAGTGCTCACCCCAGTGATGGCCATATCGGCGTCGCGGGCAGCAAGCAGGCGACGACGCGAAGCTCCTCTCGCGGGTGTACTGCGCGACCGACTGCTAGGGCGATCCCTGCCCTGCCGCCCTTGTGCCTTCGGGCTTTCACCGACCTTCCCCCACACCCCACTCCCCTCCGCCGAGAACTACTACCTTCCTGGGGGTCGTGGTCCTTTGTGGTGCCTGTTCCTGCAGCAGCATCCGCGACGCACGGCCGCCCTTCCTCCAACCTACAGCCAGCTGTTTTAAAAACACCCCTCCGCCGCTTCCCCAGGACGACAACCGTACAACTGCCCCACCTCTCAACCCACCCGCCGGTAATTACTGCAATCTGCCAGCACCACACTGCCCTTCCCTCTCTTTTCCTCGCTCCACGCGGCAGTTGTGGGAAACGACAATTTCCAACATTTTTTTTTTTTTGCATTTAACCCATTCAGCCCCTTTTCCATGATGGAGGACATGTTGCACATGAAGGATATTCATGGTCGGCACTGTAGGTACACAACAAGGAATCAGTGGCCGGTGTTGTGAGCTTCTTTCTTGTGAGAAATCTGATTTGTTGAATTTTCTGCACGTCTCGGTCTGTGGTTGGTTAAAGCTGACGTCAACTAACCCGCAGTACGTTGTCTGTTGGTTGCGTGAAGCACTCTCGTCACAAGTACAGATCCAATCATAAAATTACACGATTGCAGTACTTGAACGTGGAAATCAAATTGGGACTGAAATGGTTAAAAAGAAATATAACGAAAGAAATTCTGCTCCGTAAAAATATAAGCCGGGGAGTTTCCTATTACTGAGTATACAAGGTTAAAAAATACCCGTGATATTACAGAAAACTACTCGCAAAAAGTTATCCACATTTCTTCCTCGGACATTTACGGGTGCTTCAATTTACGGCGCCACAACTAATTTGTAAATGTAAATAAAGAACTGTAAAACATCGTGCTTAAATAGATGGAACTTCCTGCAATCTTTCGAATTAAAACATTATATTAATATTATTTAAACTAGGTAAAGGTTTAAAAAATTATATACTATCATTGCATTTTACTAGCCATTAAACTTATTATTTATCGCCCCCCCCCCCGAGAGAAAAAATAAATTCACCCGGGCCGTTCACGAGAATACTTGACGGTGAAGGAAAACCCGTTACCCCAGACCGCGAGGAAGGTCTGAAATCCCTCGAACAATAGCAGTTTTCTCTTACATTTTCGAAGTTCAACCGACACAATTACGAATTTGCTGACTTTTCCAAGTTTTACAGGATCGTGACAGCCATGCGGTCTTCTTAACGACTACCTTCGCTAGCGGAGAAACGAGCGATGGCAAAGCTTTAGAAAACAACGGAAAAAGAAGCAGTTGTATTTATTTCTTAAATAACTTTTAGTTTTCAGTACATACAATTTGGTTTACGTTTGCCAAGGTCTATTTTAGAAGCGTACGATGCACTGACAATGTTGTTTTCAAACTTTTATAAGAAAAACTATCCCCCACCCGGGTAATGAAATGTTCTTTCTCTACATACCCGAGTAATTTAACACAAAACAAAATATCGACTGCGTGGTTGCGATAAAAATTTCTCTCGCTCGCGTTGTACTTTTTTTTTTTTTTTTTTTTTTTTTTTTTTTTTTAAACTTCGTACGTTCAATAACCTCGGATACACCTAATAGGAGTTTTCAGAAAGAAGAAATTAAACTGTCAGCAGTCAGAAAAATGATGCCGCAATGAAATTCACTTTCCGCGCTGGCTACATCGGCTAGTGCGTTAGTATTGGCACGGGATTTGAACAGGGCCGCGTCACAGTCGCAAGCTGCAGCGCTGCACACACGCACCCACACACACGCGACAAACAACAATAATCTTCCTGTCAGTGCCAAGGATGTTAGATCATCAGTGCTCCCTCATGGTACGTGGCATTCAAAATAATGGCACACTGGCACTAAATTATGGTACGGCTCTAACAAATTCGTTAAACCACAATTTTATGTTTGTTTTACTTTCATTACAAAACAGTTGTTTAAATATTCCCCTACCAATATAAAATACAAATACAATATTTGAAATAAAAAATTGGGACATTACATGGTTTATAAATCACAAAATAATTATTCCAGCTTTACAAAATATGATCAACACCCCTGCCTGCAGAGCAATGGAATGCATTTGTTAACTGAAATGGCCCGAATTGCCCGTTAAGAATATAGAACAATACAATTTGACTAACAACTATAAACGACTGACTCAAAAACTAAGAGGGAACAACGGAACATCGCCAGACACCCGAAGAATATACAGCTACAGCTCGATTTTCGTTCGTGAAACGTCCAATAGCTGAACCTCTAATTCACAGTTAAATCCTAAGGATTCGGCTTTTGGATTAAACCAAGTAGGCTACAAACAGATAAACTTTTATTATACTTCTGAATCATAAGCTGTATATTTTTACTGTAGCCAGTTTATACTGCATTTGCGTAAAGGCTATTCACGAAAAAAGTCACTGCTCCTGCCTGCACATATCGTAACGTGCGCACTGAGTGATATGCGTACAATAACGTTGGTAACGAAGGATGAAAAGTAGTTCCATATCTTAACGTCGAATATAATGTGTTAGGTGACCATTCGTGATGACTTAAATTTTTCTTTCACTTTGTTGTTTTAATACTTCAAAGTGTAAAAATGCACATGTCTGTAAGATGTTTACTGTTCTTATAATTTCACGGTTTCACTGGACCGACGCATGGATAAAGTGATAAGGCCCATTACAATGTCAATTTTACGTAAGGCGGAACAATACACAATGTACGTACAAATAGATTTTAAGCAGGTCTTTCAAAAGTGCTCATTTTACCGTGAACAGCCTTTACCATGATGACCTCGTCATGGTACATGGTACACAAGGTCAAATTATTGTACAAGTACCATGAAAATGGTACGCCTGACATCACTGGCCAGTGGTGTGCATGGGGTGGTGTTGGGGAGGGGGAGAAGGCTGGGCTGGTTTCACCTGACATAGATTACCGAGGTCATGATTCACAGCTATGTTTGTTTGTGGGTATCCTCGCTGTCCAGGCACAGCCCGAATACGCGCGGATGATCCCAAAGCCGTCGTGCGTGCTTTGCCATCCAAAGCACGAGCAATGGGATCTGAAACGACCAAAAGGGAGTGCATATACAGGATTCAAAACGTCTACAGTGTTGAAAACTCCCATATGGCTAAAAACCCATCCGCGCAACAGCGGACGTATAGCACAATTACTATTGGTAAAGGCCGTTCACGATAAAGTGAGCACTTTCGAAATCAACTTTAGAAAAATTTCACTGCTCAACTTGCATATATTTTAGCGGGCGCACTGAGTGACATGCGCCCAGTATAGTTGGTAACGATGAATGGAAAGTAGTTCCATGCCTTAACACAGAATAAAAAGTGTTAGGTAACAATGTGATAATTTACATTATTTCTTTCGCTTTCTGTTAATTTTTTAATGCATCGATGTGTAAAAATTAGCAGATTCGTAAAATATTTACTTTTCTAATAATTTCACAGTTGTACTTGACCGGCGAATGGATAAAGTGATGAGGTCAATGGTAATGTTAATTTTACATAAGGCAGAAGAATATACAACGCCTATAACTATTTTTAGTGTAATGTGTAACACTTCCCATCCGCTACAGGTGCCATGGGTAAACTCGTGAGTTGGAGTCCATTTCTTACAGCTTTAGAGAAAACAGATGTCATTGCTACACTGGCTAGAAAGCGAGTTCAAAAACAGACAGCTGATTGAATCAAGGTTACTTAGGTAGCAAAATGTTGCGTAAATTATGGAAAAAAGACTGGAAAAAAACTATCCACAAATGTTCGTATAATCCTGAACACTCGGATTTATGCGAACTTACCACCGTAAATTTCACAAAAAAAAAAAAAGTCATGTGAATCTACAATACCTTTCGTAAATATAACTACTTCTTCCCCCCCCCCCCCCCTGTATCCGGGGTTTATTAAGTCGGATTATGAAAGCAAAAATTTTATTTTCGTCATGAAGGTGTTTCACGGCGTACAAAAAAAGAGTTACATAACTACGCGGTACTTAAACTCGTACAAAAAATTAGCTCCACCCATCAGTCTCTAACCAAACAAAAACTAGACGTAGATATACGTGTAAGGCAGAAACCACCAGCCAAACAGGCCGCCCGCAGAGGCCGACTCCCGGCAGTTTGGAGTGCGACACTGGCGCCTTCTCATGCAGTGCAGTGCGCCCTGTATAACCTGAGGGAACTTTGATGAGCCCCCGACGTGGCCACGAGTTACGACATTTTTAAAACCACGCTGTAAAATTTGTTATAGGCTGTTCACGGTAAACTGAGCACTTTTGAAAGCCCTGCTTAAGATTTAATTGTATGCACGTGGTGTATTCCCCCGCATTATGTAAAATTAACGTTGATGTGGGCCTCGTCTGTCTCTTTATTCGTGTGTCGGTCAAGTGAAACTGCGAAATTATTAGAAATGTAAATATTTTACAAAATTGCTTATTTGTATATTTCATGACAAAAAAAAAACAGGAACCGAAAGAAATAATTTAAGATACCACTTTACCTAACACTTTTTATTCGACGTTAAAATTTGGAACTACTTTCCCTCCATCGTTGCCAACTTTGCTGGGAGCATGGCACTCGGTGAACTCGTTAAAATATACGCAGCTAGGAGCAGTGACTTTTTTCGAAGGTTGATTTCAAAAGTGCTCACTTAATCGTGAACAGCCTTTAGCAATTTCTTTAAATTGCTTAAAATAAGAGCATATTTGCATATTTTTCTTATTTGTAGCAGTTTATATACTGGATTAAACATATTACGTGCATGTTAGCGACGCATGTGAGACACCAGTTTCTCGTAATGTTGGGGTGTTAGAACTGTCGCTGTCTGTAGAAAGTCGTTCGTGCAAAATTTTAAAGTTTGAAGGCAGGACAGCTAGCTGCAAATTGTGTGAATACATATCCTAACTTCCGCAGGAACGATAATTTGTCGGTTACAAAGGCGAAGAACGCTTCCTGTAACTTTGGTATTGCTGAATTGCGAAATCAGAAGAGCTAATGGGAATACGGAAAGATTACGTATTTATACACAGTGCAGAGCTCAGGTAATGTAGTTCCGCTCACATCTTTGAAACTACGCTGATCCAACACGGCCTGAACGATTTTGAACAAAACGAGAGTGCAGTGGAGTGAACAGATTTGGGCGACTCTTAACATCGAAGTCCTGGAGCAGCGCTGGAATGCAAGGGCGAGGGAAACGGGAGATCCCCGAGAAAACCCGCCGACCAGCAGCATATGCCCGGTTGCACCATCGTGGTTCGAGATCGGATCTTAGATCGACACTGAAAACTGTTGCACCATTCGAGCTCTGAACTGGACTGGAGATCGAGATGAAGTTCATTTCGAACCGCCAAAATTGGAGGTTCGAAATCTCGATCCGAGATCAGCAGCCATCGTCGACAAATGTAGTTTGAAAATACGCCAACAGATAGAACTACGTTCGATTGTTTTCTTGGAAAATTAAAACATTATACGCACTTAAGTATTATTAAGTAAAATTCGTGCTACAATACTTCACTTAAAACAGATAAAACGTCGTAAAACAGATAAAACGTCGTACATCTAGTTTTATCTATGGTGAAAAATACGCATACCTCATTTCATGACGTCATATATTACGAATGGCAAAATTTGTCTCACACTTAATCTCGATCTCTCATTTTGGAACGAAGATCGACTATTCGAAGATCCACAATGATGAAAATTCGATGAAGCAACACTTTGACATTGGAACTAAGATCAAACTGGATCCTGGTTCGGAACTAGGATCATTCGATCTCGAATCAGGGAATATGATGGTGCAACCGGGCATTAGTCCGGCACGATTCCACCTTACGAAAATCCGACAGCGAAGCCCGCCGGGAATCGAACCCAGTTCGCCTAGCTGAGAGGCGAGTAGTTTTGACTACTACACCACAGCGCAGCGGCCGAACAAAAAAGGACAGAGATATTCGGAATGCTTATATCGATATAACTTTAGAACACACGGAGTGAGGTTATATAACGAAGGAACAGCGAAAGAATAAATAAGGAAAGAGGAAAACTGAAACAAATTGAGAAAAACCGTCGGACAAGAGCTACGTTCGCCACGTTTACCACATGCATTAATCGAGCTAAACCCCACCTGGAAATGAATCCTGACCCTCGCCACGAAGCTACAGTCCCCATCACACCAGTAGTGAAAGTTTAAAACTCAGGCGGCATACATACATGTAGCCTAGTAGAACAGTTTACGATGATATCTGGTGAACGCAGCGGCCAAAGAACAAATGAAGTCATTTCGAGTTTGTAACCGAATACATTATCTCCACACGCCATAGTTAACCCAACATGCTCCTGTTGTGCGTATCTTGCCGACTAAGGACGACCATGAATTTCGGTACTCTTCGAATATCGAACGTCGGGCACGTTCAACATATAGGCATGACAAGAGATCCTCATAAATATCGCGAACTCATTCGATATAAGGCTTTAATAGAAACACTTGTAAATTTAAGTTACTTTCTTCGGTATGTGTTCGAGGTTTGCGAGCCCATAATACACAGCTGCAGAAAGTGTGACCGAATCATGCGCAGCACATCTTTAAAGAAAAAAAAAAAAAAAAAACCCCCACCACTGTAGCAGTCGCGAAACAGACAGACACTCAAGTTTAGAGAGGATTGCGGAGTTAAACCTTTTCACAACCTAATATGCGAAAAATACGAACCTTTATACATCACACTGGCACTGCCATTGTTTTAGAACAAAGCACCTCTGCCTATGTTCCCCATTTTAAGCAAAAATAATAATTACGCTTTTATGTTCGCACAACTGTTGTATATTCTCCAGTTCTTTCTGCCATATCAATACCACCAACACAAATTGACAGTTAATTACCTGATATATTCAGTTCACTGTACCAACAAGAAGCATTTGCGAAATCCCAATGCAATAATTAGAGCCAATAATTTTGCCAAAAACAAAAATCGCAGTGTACGGCAGACTTCAGTAATATACGCTCCCAGCAGTATTTCCTTTGCCAACGGCAAAAGCCTATAATTCGCTAGTTTAACTAGACATCATAGTTAATCGGGATAGTCAAACAAATGTTAACTAAAAACTGATTTGCTTGCAACCTCAGTGAAAGGCGATCACTAGGCCTTCATTATATTGGTTATAAATAACTGGCTTACGGTCTTCCCAATCAAATAATGTGTGGACCAGTTGCGGACGCATTACAAACATACGAGAGTTTGTAATCTTAGTTTGTAAATCCGCTCTCATATCTGACCGGGCCTCTCAGAATTCGATAACTTTCATAATGAACCTTCGAAATTAACGCGCAATCACTATTCTAATCAATCAACAAAGCTGTCTGGTCCTTCAATGCAGTGAAGTTCTTGTCTCGGCATCTCTTTACAAAATAATACCCTTTCAAGGCATAATTAATGAAATGTAACAGCAGAGGTCATACAAAACTAAAATACAACAAACTAGCGGGATGTTGCGAAGGTACGTAGACCAAAAATTAATACACGCACTAAAACATGTTTTTTATTTATTTAAAAACGGTATTTTCGTGGGTAAGTAACATTAACTTGCGTTTCCTTTCAACTGGCCATTTCATAAAGTTATATATTAATTTCAAAAGTGAATGTTATTGTATACATGAAAATACTTAATTTAATATATTTCACCGAATAAGATCGTTGCACGGTGTTTAAAACGTTAAAAGACATGTTAAATACTAAATTTTGTAATGTACAGTACATAATACTGAATAATAAGTAGCTGAGTAGGGACTAAGACAATGAGCCAGTGAATAAAAACCAAAACAATACAATAAATAAACAGAATTGAAGATATCAGACACATAACATATAAAAAGCGTGAACAGGCTGTTTTTACCACCGTATGTTGGATTCGCTGATGACAATGTGGAAGTTGTCAAGTCAAGACCCACAAAGCAACACACGTGAGAGCATATTGGCTGCTTGGATAAGACACACATGCCATTTATAACATAATAGATATACAAATAAACTAGAACTAAACTTTTGTACACTTAAAAAAATAACGGGATGGACAAGTGCAGATCCTAGGTTATACATATCCTCCACCAAACCCACACGAGACTACATCGTTTCTTCCCGTTCCAATAACATCGATACTAATGCGATACATTGTTCCCCTGATTGTGACCCGTTCGATCATGCATTCACTTAGGGGCCCATGTGTTGCAATCTTGCATTATTTTGGCTCCACCTATGTTGAGCGTACTTCATGGCACGGCAGAACAAAGTTGCGGGAAACTTGGCGATGTAAGCATTAATCATTCATAAAGCAGACCCCACGTTGGCCGCCAGTTGTTACATTTTCGTATAATTAGATATGAAGCAATTAGGTAAACATATTATAAAGCCGAAATCTTTTTTTTTTTTTTCAATTTTAGTCTTCCTTTAGTATTGTCATCAAATCAGACAATTATCCAACCAATTATATAAATAATTCAATATTCTTCGCAGACAAATTCAACTCTTCACAAAACTTAATCACTATTCACATTCAAACATCTTGCAGCAAATTATATATATATATATATATATATATATATATATATAATTACTTACTGCCTTCTTACAACTTTCTTCTTAATTAACAATTTCAAACTGAAAACATATTTCAGCAATTTCATTCAATATTTATAATTATATCTTCAGTTATTATTATATTAAGTCTCACATGACCATCTTTGGCTGTGGTGAGTAGTACAGTGCCAGCCATAAGTACCCTTTGCCCATTGCGTGAACTACGTCCACGATACTGGACATGGCGACTGAACGGGTTAACACTCTGAGGTCTGCTCACATTTACGGGAGTTCAAGACAAATTATAAGCCATTTGAATATATCCCCACGGCAGGAACACCGTTTTTGTTTTTCTCTCCCATTATACTGTTCCACACCTCACCAGACATGCCTACCAAGGTTCGTTACTGACTGTTCGTCAGAAAAAGATTGGCTTAGTTGATTATACCAAAAAATTCCTTCTACTGTGTGAAAGGATTTACTATCCGTCGTTTCCTTTTGAAACCTAAATGATAAGAATCATACTTCAAGGGTGCCGCCTGGCTGGCGTTTGAAATGCGCTGCAAAGTGTTTGAAATCCATGTTTTTTTTTCTTAACCTTTAAACGTGTCTCCACTATACCGACGTACTAAATTAAAACACACTTCAGGCGAGGTACGTATAATACCCTCAAAACGTCATGCTGTTCCCGAGCCATTCAACATAGCACAAAAAAAGTTATTTTCACATTACTGTTTACTGGTTGGAAACATGCGAAACTGTTATAGGAACCAGTATTCAACCTTGCTATAGACTTTCCAACGATAAAATAATATCACCGTTAAAGTTCCATAGGTACCCGCCGCACGGCGAGAACACTGCACGATAGTTCAGAGCCTTGCGCATAGGAGCGAAGTGACATCAGGCGCGCGCGGCAGTGTAGACCTTATAGCTCCCGCGCTTCCCTGCCTCAAACGCGCTAAAAACCTCCAAGTAGGCAGCGTCCTTAAGAGATTATTTTCAGTTAGGATGATTAATGCTGATAGGCTGCAGCGTTCTCGTTGAGATCCAACCGAACATAAGTGAGAAATATTCTCATACTGTATATCACTGCGAGTTTTGTTTTCAAGTACAATGAAATTTGCAAAATTATCTTTGCTCTAGTTTCACTGAAGGTGAACCCCAAAGTGATAATGAAAATACGCTCCTGTGTAGCAAATAATTTGACGTTGGAAATTAATATAACGATAGAAAGACGCCAGACATACATGCAAAACGCTGGAAGCTATCAAGCCGCGAACTTTGCGCGCGATATATTATTCTCACTAATTATGCTTTAATCATACTACTCCCCAAGTATTGTAAAGTTGTTCATCGTTTTTTTCCCCCTACAGTAAACTGACATATTTCCAGAATATTCCTTACCACATCGCAGCATTAACTAGTGACTCATTTTCGCGAAAATTTTTCCACCACCAGCTGTATTTTAGATTACTTAACACCAGATTTATTTTCTTGATCAAACTAAATGCAGCCAGTAAACAAACGAAAGCTTCAGGTGTACACGCAGTACATATTATATATTGTAGTAGAGAATGAGCGTGGAGATTTCCGCGTAACTCAGGTGTCCCCTGCAGCGAGACAAAACGTAGTAAGCTGGGCGAGATGGATAGGGACGCTTCGAGGCACTTGTGACGTTGTTGAACGCCGGGGCCGCATGCCGGAGAATTATTTACAGCGTTGCCGTCTCCCGGCCGCTCAATCCTCATAAATAATACCCCCGGAGTGCAGGTATGTCCGCCGAGCTCAGCTGCTCTCGCCCCTCAGCCCGAGATATCACTAATACAGGCGGCTGGCCCGCGCATGCGCTATCACTCCCGTCCGCCTGCACCTCTACTCCATATCCCCCTTTCCAATTCTCGGTCTGCTTTTCATACATGGGGAAATAGTACATGCCTCCTCTACCCCCCTTCACTTTTACACACACCAGGAGCAAATCGGTAAACAACACGGCCAAAGCCACATCCATACTGCAATAGCACCGATCAGAAAATACACAGTTCCTTTTGGCCGACCGACAAAATAAATAAAGTTATCCCCTTTCTCAAGCATTATTGTAGTAGAGATATGCCAATTTCGCAAGTTTATTCGTGTCATGTTATAATTCGACAACGCATAATTTACTTGCTGTTTCTTTTATTACTGGATAAAAGTTGCTTCGACAAGCCTTGAAATACAGTGACGCAGAAATAAAGAATGGCCGTATCACGTGCTAATCAGTTGGAAGAGAATATAGACGCATTGGTCAATATACTAGTATGATGTCTGAAACCTTCAGGATTACAATTGTACATATGACAGATGAATAAAAACTGAGTACTTTGAGATAGGGAACCAATGGTTGCACATATATTTTTCAGGAGCCACGAGGTCTTGAATGTTTCCATAACAATTGTCCGCCGTGAAGACGATTGGTGGCGCTAGCGCGCAACACAATACGATCTCGCCTGTTGTGTGTCCCCGGCGGCATTTGTCACTGTTTAAAGTTCATACCTGGTTGCCGAAGATGGATCATTACTAGCGACATCCAAAATTCGCGTTATTACTTGACATCAGGCTGAACTTCACAGTACTGTATGCACTAGAGCCGGCTTAGTTTCTTCATTGGTTGCTGCATAGATGCAAAGACACTCCCTCTCTGACTGAACTACACGTTATTAGAGACACACAACTGTGAAGTGTTCCTTTATTGGCGCAGAGTCACACAGGATGTGTCACATAAAGTATGGTCCCATGACAAACGTATTGCAAAGGTACGTGTATTTCACGTTTAAAAGGCCCCAAAATAATAACGCGAATTTTCCAGGTCTCCAATCATTACTCGTCATACACTTTAAAAAGTTTATGGTAAACTTCCTAAACTGTAATGGAAGTTTATAACCTATAAACTGTATGGTAATAATACCACACATCAAGTTGCATATATATAAATTTTTAGCAACGCTACTGTACAAAGTTGGGAACTTCCCTATGCATTTGATTGTTTCCTGAGCAAATGTAGGAACGCTACAATGAATGTATAAGGGAAAACATTACCATTCCTGCTTTCACTAAGCGCATACACTGGTATGGCAAATTTCCGAATAATTTCTTAGACTGTATGAACTACTTGCAGAAATGCATTTAGTGCATGGTGCATAACTTGCGAGAGACCGGGTCATTCAAACCACAGAGTTGGCCAGGGTGCTCAACAAAGAACTGTTCGCACACCGTAATTCGAGGAGATGGTGCTGGATCAAGTGGCAGACAGCTGTTTGCATATACTAAGGCAGTTTACACACACGTTCCTCGCACGTATTACTCATGCAAGTCCTCGTAGAGCCAGAAATATGCATTTCAGAGCCTTCGCTCCCCATTTCTAAATACTCTGTTTAAAGTCCTCTGCCATTTGTACCCTGAAGAAATGACGGTGACCAGATTATGTGAATGACTGAAGGTTTCGTGCTGGTGTCGAATGAACATGCAAACAATTCACGCACCCCTCGCCATGACTCAAAGAGGCTCTGGCGGCGCTCAACACAAGAGGTCTTCGGCGCCGACGAAGACAAAGCGACGCGGAGATGAAACATAGACAGAGCACAGTGGTGGGAGCAAATGGAAGTGCTCCGAGATGAAGCCCGCCGACGAACGGCAACGTACATTACGTTCCTCACGTGCGGTACTCCGGGAGTTGCCCCGCCGAGGAATTGAGCCCAGTTCTCCGAAGTGGGAGGCGGTTCGTCCAACCACTACACCACCTTTTACCTTCCTACCCTCCTTATACAACTGGATCTATGAGAAGAGTTTCTGTTGGTCCACTGCAGAAGTACCGGTCAGTTATGATAGCAGTGAGTAGCTCACCCTGAGGATGGCGTATATTTCTGAAGTAATGCTGGATTCTTGTGCGTGCGTAGCATCGATATTACAGTAATTTGTTCTGTAGAATGACGTCAGTAAAATATAATATGAACCCCCCAAAGTACCTCCCATCAGTAAGACACGAGAACTTATCACGAGTCCAGTGACCTGTAAGCTAGACTCCACAATCCTGCGCTTACACACCCGACCCTAACATGTTTGTTCAATGGCCGATCCCCCAGTGAACGGCCATCTTCGTCGTCGATTACGTAGCACTAGATTCCATTCTTACTGACTGAAACTCCTCCACGTAGTGTCTCATTAACTGTATTCCAAATGAAGAATTGACGTTTTGCTTGCCCAAAAATAGTTTTCGCTAAGTTTATCATTATCTTCTCACTAAGTGGAAAGGTGGAGCTTAACGTCTCGTCAACAGCAAGGTCAGTAGAGACGGCGCAAATTGCGCAGTAAGGAGGGATTGGGGAAGGAATGGGAAGGCATCAGCCCATCACAGCATTCGCCTGGAGTGATTTCAGAAAACCATGGAAGGCCTATACCAGGATGGCCGGGCCGGGAATCAAACCTGGGTCCTCCCGAATGCGAGTCCAGTGAGTTACCACTGCGCCACCTCGCTCGGTACTACGTGAAATTTTGACGCTCCTAACAGTCGCTGCCTCGCGGCGAACTCTTGCAAGGTATACTGGTACTAGCTCATTGTGCACTGTGGGTGCACGCAGCAGGAACCAGTAACAGCTGTGGAGCCGGTACTTAGTACATACTGGAAGTATTGTGACCAGTCACTAACAAACTGTGAGCCACACAGTAAGCACGACACGGCCGACACAACAGTTAAAACCGAACAGCAAATCAAATACAAGACGCGCCTGGAGTCAGAAAAAAAAAAAAAAAAAAAAAAAAAAAAAACCCGTGTTGGATTGTAAATTATTTGTTTCTATCTGTGTCGTGTAGTTCAGGGCAACAAACAGAATGTACATAAAGTTTTGTAAAGCGATAAATTTTCTTTAAACAGAGAAATTTGCACCTTACAAGGGAAAAGGTATTTGCCACTTTACACTCATATAATTAAACATATTTCCCACATCTCCCCCTGCCAACAGCATTTGTAGCTAGCTTACCTACAAGCGCCTTGTGAATTGTGCCGAAAAATCCTAACCTTCGTGTAAAACTGTCGTGCTCTAGATTCGAACAGACACATTGGAAAAGTTTTTGCCGTGTCGTTGATGGCGTTTTCGTAGGGCCGTGTCACACACGTAGTAGCCACGTGACTCCAGTGCTGCGCAGTCAGCCGACCTACTATGCAACAGCGGTCGATGTTTAAACTGCGAAACAGTAATGTACATCCCGTAGCTAACCCGGAGCAGACTGTAAAGGTGGGAAATAACGGTAGATCCAGAAGTGAGTTTGAGCAGGCATGATGGCTCATGGTATGGAATACCCCCGGGAAAATGTATGAATTTCAACTGAAAAGTGTCTTTTAAAGTTTATCCAGGGCTTCCGGATGTAAGAAATTAAGTTAAAGTTACAAATTTGGCCAAATTTAACATTTCTCATTTATAAATTTCCTTTCCTTCTTTGCATTTCTCTTAGTAGAATAATTTTAATTTCCCTTCTACGGATTCGAAACATTTTCTGTTATAGGTTATTCACGGTAAACTGAGCACTTTTGAAAGCCCTCTCATTTGGAAAAAGAGTCAATAAATTAATTTTATTTTAGCATTAGACGTTAACTTATGAATGCGGTGGAATATACACACTGTGTTTATCACTTGCGTGGCAATAAATACATAAAAAGGTTGTTAAAGCATAAAACACGGCTGAAAGGAAAATGTAACTAGGGCCTCAAAGTGCTCACTTTACCGTGAACAACCTATAGTTACCTTTTTTTATATACACTCGGGCGAAAAAGGCCACACTGCGAGGACCTCGGTGGGGGTTTCCAACCTCCCAACCCTTGTCTATCCGCCCTTGCAACAAGCACGCGCATACCTTACAGCACTTGAGCAACCCCGCCCCTGGCGGCAGTCGTTCCTCCTCACAAAGCTGCTGCATGGGCGTGGGAAGCACTTCACTCCGGCTTTGCGTCTTCTACCATTTGCATTTCTATCGGCATCGTCGGAGCGCCAAGCTAACTCCGCACAACAGAATGACCGCCCACGACGGAAGCGAACCCCGTCGCGTCGCGTCGCTGCGACTCCATCGCGCCCATTCACATAGAACGTTACTATTCCTTACGGTCCATGACGTGTACGGCAGCTCTTCTATGTTCGCGTTCACGAAAATAAAATTCTGTGCACTGTAAAAAAAATTGAGGTAAAATTCCCTTACATGTAAGGGAAGCTAAGTACCTCTACATGTGAGGTGAAATTACTTCTTAAATGTAGAGTAAATTTACATAACAAGTAAGTACTATTTACTAATCGTACGGGAAAAAGTGGGGGGAGGGGGAAATCCCATAGAAGTAAGAGAAAATTAACTATATTGTAGTCTAAAATTATATTTTACAATATTCTGGAGTATTAGTGCTATTAATTTTATTACCTATATCCTCTGACAAATAGTAACCGAAACTTCAACACTAAAATTCTCGAGACTTGCTGGTGGTTGGGCGCGAAGCGTGGTCCTCTATTACGATAGGCCGATGCGCTATCCATTACACCACAACGACAGCAAAACAGTATCGCTGAATATTAGTGTGTTAAAGGTATGATTCTCTCCCCCCCCCCTCCCGCTTAATTGTTGAGCATGCTGAACAGATGCACGCGTCGTAAGGTAATTTCCCCATCCATGGATGGGATTTTTCCACTACCACACACGTGAATTTTACTCCATAGTGCGGTAATTTTTCCTTGCCTGCAAGGAAAACTATGTTTCTCCCACAAGTCTGCGAATATTACCTTACACTTTAGGTCATTTTCCAATTAATTTTTACAGTGTGTATTTTCACACCCTGAAACATTACCGCTACAAGGATCGGAAGAGAGATCAATTAAACGATGGGCCCTAAAAACAGAATTCAAAACTGTCCAAAAAAAATTACTATTCGACATTCGGCCCACAGTCAACAAGCTAACTAGAAGCACAGGCTATAGTTTATTCACGGTTTCTTCGCACTTTCTGAATCAAACTTTTGGAAAATCACTAAGAATAACGTGTTTTGTTGTACCTTAATTTCGGTTAAGTTCAACTTTTACTTGCATTCTATCTAACGATTATAATGTTCCATTTATAATTAATATGATTAAAAGCAGTAGAAATAAACAGTTCTCATTCAAAATGTTATTAAAGCGAGTGCGCAAGACTTCGGTGTGTTGTCCCTTTGGTGTAATTTTCTATACTTTGTTAAGCTTTGTTAGCATAATAAGGAGGAATATTCTAGAAGTACAGTTTTAGCAAGGCTCAGAAAAGTTGGGAGTAACAGTGTATGGACTATAGTAAACGTATACATTTCTGGTTAGGTATAAAAAATAATACGGAACTCGTACGGGACCTACAACGTTAAATATATGCTTAAAAAACCAGATACATAAGTTGGCAGAAAAGAGCATATTCAAATCAAACGGGAGGTTAGATGAGACGATGGAGAATTTAACTAACCAGGATAGCATCCACGCTGTCCACAGCTTAAGATAACATGCTTGCGAGTTCATGCGTTTAAAGGGTTTCCTTGATTACTCAATGTTCCGCTCACTAAACTGAAATTCAGAGATAAGTAATACGACCAAAACACATGTGAACTCGGAGAAGTTGTATCTTTCAATAATACTCAAGACAAAAACATGTCAAGTTCGGCGAAATTTTTGTTTGTAAACCATAGCACATTTGATATACCTGGTATATTATAAAAGTAATATGTTTGAAAAGTAATTAGGCTGCACAAAAATGAAACCTCTTTTAAAATATTTTTACAGTGTATTTATTTTCACTGTACTAAAATTATTTTAGCAAATGATTTTCCATAAGTTTTACCGTGACTAATTTCGTATAGCAGGTCATAATGATTAAAACTTCCCCTTTCACCCACGTTGTTGTGAAATGCAGTCCTTTCAATGAACGCTTTCGGATGTCATATGGCCATTTCTTCAGCTTTCATTAAGAGTAAGCAACTAGGGTGATACGACATTAATGTAAGTGAAATGCACTGTTATATTATAAATATTCCGCTTCTGTAAATCCGCTGTTAGCACGAAAGGCATCATACACTACTCGCACTGACTTAATAATGGCGAAATTAGAAATATATGACTAAACCTGAAAAATTCGCACATTCCTGTGGGGACAATCTAAGACTTCAAACATCTGCACGTCTGTATTAACTTTCGCTATTGGATCACAACTCGTTTTCCAAACCTTGGACGGGTGCGAGTCAATAACAGGCCTACAAAAAAGACGCAATTAACAATGGGAAACTAAGTTTAGACAAGAACTGACACCTTGGCAGCCAAACGGAAAATGATAGCGCTCTGAGTACACAAACAGCCGTGCAGTCTATCTTGCCTACCGGTAATTGTAACCGCGAATTTTTGACGTATCAAAATACTATTTACATGAATGAGCATAAACTACCGAAGAGAACATGCACGTCCAAAAACTAACGTACCAATATTTTTTTTTTTGTAAAGCGCGTCTGCAGCAAAACAAGTCACGTACAGGTGAATTATTTCTGAAGGCTGTTCACGATATAGTGAGCACTTTATAAATGAACCTTATAAAAAGTCACTGACCTTGCATGCATACATTTTAATGGGCGCACTGAGTGGCATTCGCTCAGTAAAGTTGGTAACGACGAAGCGGAAAGTACTGCCATATATTAATGTCGAATAAAAAGTGTTAGGTAACCATACGTGATAACTTAAAATTATTTCTTTGGCTTTCTGTTATTTTTAATGCAACAAAGTGTGAAAATGAGTAGATTTGTAAAGTATTCATTTTCAAAAAAATTTCAGTTTCGTTTGACCGACGCATGAATAAAATGATGAGGCCCATGGCACTGTTAATATTACATAAGGCGGAGGAATACACAATGTGTATACAAGTAGATCTTCAGCAGGGCTTTAAAAAGTGCTCATTTTAATATGAAGAGCCTATAACGTGCAGTGGCCAGACAGAGGCCGAGTATCGAGCAAAGTAAACTGCGACAGACTAGCAGTTCGCAGAACTCACACTAGGAGCGCCTAATGTGCAAGAGCGCGAGGCGCGACTTCCGCCGGCCTCTGCTAACTGACCCGCGGCCGGCATGTGGGGCTGGAGTTAACTCTACCCGCTCTCCCTTTGATGTTCGTCTGCACTCCAATCTCGTTCATTACTCCAGCGAGGATTTATGAGGACCAAGGAAATGGATTTCGTGCCACGGCACTCCAGACACGTCCTGCAGGACTCCTGAATTTTAACACTCGTTTCTTAATTAACAACTTCTTCCACGCAAACATTAATTCTTCTGACAGCACTCGTTAACGTTGCATACTTTTACTAACACATTTGGGACAGTTGTGACGTTTTTTAATGCGGCTGCAGGAAGAAAATAATACCAGTTTAAACCCAGGCTTAACATATAGAAAAATCACAAAGCCTTAAAAAAGAAATCGAAACAAATTTACAATATTCCTGATAATATTCACGGACGTTGCACAAAAGAAGTAAAGAAGAAAGAGAAAAATCAACAAGAGTTTAAGTGGGAGGCGCAAACACAGAAAAAAAAAAAATCATGTCGGCATGACTGTGTGGACAAAAACAATCATGTCGGCATGACTGTATGGACAGAAACTCCAACACGCAGATTCTTACAGAAAGTATCGAAACTTAATAGTTTTACAAACGAATTCAGCAAATTCAATAATTCAGTCGATATAGGTACTATTACCTAACTCTGAGCAGTTACACTATAGCGAAATAATAAATGATAAGGAAGTGAGAGAGTATCTGTATTTCAGCCGACATATGCTTAGACTTTTCAGTCCGCTACATACTCGGGCTTCACTCGTTTAGGTATTGGTTTGCTGCTATATTTAGAGGGATCCGGTGACTGAGCAATTAGCACGCTCGCCTCCCACCAAGGCGAACCAGGTTCGATCCCCGGCCGGGTCACCGGACCTTCGCAAGTGGGAATCGTGCCGGATGATGCTGTTGGTCGGCAAGTTTTCTTGGGAATCTCCCGTTTCCCCCGCCCCTTCATTCCAGCGCCGCTCAATATTCACTTCAAACGCTCTCATTGGCTCTCAAAACCTCACTGTTAAGAGCCGCCCAAATATCTTCACACACCACTCACTCACGACAAATTTAGAGTTATTTTTCTCTCTGGAAAGTTCTGACGGCTCGACTCTCGACTCCGTAGATCATGTGCTTGGGAGAACGGAACGGCACGGCCCGGCCCGGCCGACGGCAGCAGATACTCGTGACGGCCTGGCTGTGTGCAAACTGTTACAAATATATTGGACGCCCGTCGGCAAACGCGCAAATGATGATACGGAGGCTACTGTTTTTAGCACAGCATCAGGCTGCGCGAGCGAGTAACTCTCCCCTCGCCCCCCCCCCCCCCCCGCCAACAAATTCTGCTCAACGAAAATACACCATCCAGCAGTTGTGGCGCTAACAGTATACGATACGATTTTGACGTTGTTCCTATTTATTAATAGCTCAGGATTATCAGGGCGTATCAAATTAACTGTAGCCTAATCTTTAACATAAACCTGAAATATACGTGTTTGAAATCTAACCTAACACCAAGTGTAACCTAATACGAAGTCGAAGATTATTACTCTGGTGAATCAGTTTATTCACTAAAAGTATTTTCTTACGTCAAAGCGATATGTGATTTATCATATCTACGAGATAATGTATCTTTCGGGGCTGTTTTAAAAACACTCTGGTGATTTCGAACTATGCCATTTTTAACAGTACTGTTCACGATAACCACGATACGGTAACTAACATTATATAATATGTATACTCCGCAGTATAAATATTACACAGAATAATTCGTACTTCGAGCTTTTACATCGATACGAAAACAAGCATGACTACATCATTATAATGTTGGTTCTTTACCCAACATTGTAATAAAATAATCACAAATGTATCATTCTGATGAGGTGAATTTGTGTTGCTACTTGCTTAGCTATGCATACTTGAACACATACACATGCCATTTTTACTCAATTTATAAATAGCGTTTGTTCTATTTAAAGAGAAACCAAACGTGTGGTTATGATTATTGACTTTATTTCTCTTTCCAATGATGCTGTGGCACGTTAAATATAAATAATATTATCAACAGTATTTTCAATAATCTTTAGTACTTCACTAGCACGCTACGGGAGAAACTTCAACTAAGTCTCCTGGGAAACACATTATCTCGGGACTAGTCCTCCCCTCACGTTCTCCGTGATGGACGTTTCAAAACCTGTTTGCCCCGCAATATCAAACGCTGAGAGTCAGGCATTCGTGATCCTGTTCTATTCCCTCGGTACACGTTACCACATAAAAAAAAAAAAAGGCCACGGTGGCCATTAGCGCGACCAGTTCCTCGCAAAACCGGCCCTGGTCAGGGCAGTAATACCAGCGCGAAGAAGAGGGCAAGGTATAAGGCGCGAAAACAAGTAAAAAAAAAAAACCCACCACTACATGTACTGCACACATGCGCAACCGCTGTTTCTACATCCTTCCACTTTGCTCGCTACGTGAAGACTGCTCAGTGACGAGTTAATTCGTATACAGTTAACCACGTGGACGCGGAACATTATGTACTCATCCCCACTTATATTAGTTCGAAACATTTTAAGTTACTACACTATATAAGCCATTCACAGTTTCTTCTGCCTTTTTTAATCAAACTTTTGAAAAATCTCCCCATGTATGACGTGTTTAGTTATTTCCTAAATACGCCCTGTATCACAAGCGTTTTATACTTATGTTCATTAAAGTTCCTTTTTTTCTATTAAATTGAAATGCTATTCATATTTTGTATATAAATTATAATGCTTCATTTATAAATAATCAGAATAAAAATCAAGGAGAAAATAAGTATGTTGGTAGCGCATAGTGAGAAATAGTCCTTACACAAAATACTGTTACACTTAATGCGCACTAATGTGGTGCGATGTCCCTCTGGTGTAATTCTCCAGGCTTAGTTAAGCTTGGTTTGCACGAGGCGAAGGAATATCCTGGAAGTAGAACTTTAGCAGGGCTTCAAAAAAGGCTGAAGTAACCGTGAATGGAATATCTAATTTTATATCCGTACAAGTAATTATTTGGGAACTCGCTGTCAAAGATATTTCTTTTTATTACTAGAGTAAATTTCACAAAACCTTAGCATATAATACGCTGATTTTTAAGAAGAAAGTGTAGTTGTATTGAAGTTTATTATTTACATTGAGCTACACATTAAGTGTTGATATACAATATTTCAGTAGTAGAGTTAGAAGAAAATCGTTGGTAACTACCGTAGTTTCTTAAGTACTGTTTGTAACTAGTGAAGAAAATGTTACTGCGCACATTCACATCATTGTCATAACGATGGTCACACTACTCCCCGTATTCTTATTACACCCGCTATTCATAGTATAGGCTATTCACGGTAAAATGAGCACTTTTGAAAGCCCTGCTTAAGATCTACTTACATGCACGTTGTGTATCCTTCCGCCTCATGTAAGATTAACATTGTCATGTGCTTCATCACTTTATTCATGTGTTGGTCGAGTGACACTGTGAAATTATTATAAAAGTAAATATTTTACAAATCTGCTTATTTTTACACTTCGATGCATTAAAAAAAAAAACAAAATGCGAAAGAAATAATTTAAGTTATCAGAAATGATTACCCAACAAGTTTTATTCTACGTTAAGATATGGAACTACTTCCTATCAATCGTTACCAACTTTACTGAATTTTCACGACGGAATGATAGAAAATCGACTTGTGGGACGCAGCGTTCGATGCTAAAACGCACAAAACCTGCAAAGAAATTACATTTGGCATTATTATTAAATATCAATTTTTATTCGAAGGGATGTATTGTGCGGTACGCTGACGGAAAAGTGTTCTACCTAAGTCAACAACGTCATCCTCGGGTCCTCCTCATTTGGGACAGTATCTGAATGGGCCAAGCAGAATTAAGTACGTTAATCCTGGCGGTATACTTCTTTATGGAGTATAGTTCACGCAGTTCATGAAGGGAAGTCGGGGGCAGTTAATTAGGCATAACTAATTCATTCAGGAGGATATTTACTGATTCAACTTACAATAATTACAGCGTGATGTGGTTGGTGGTATTAGAGATCGATATAGGCGTGAAGGATAATCTGTTATGGTAGGACAAGGGTATAAGAGGACCGGGCTCGCTCTCTCGCCCTAACGTAAGGCACCCAATCGCCGCTCTGAGACCGCCGTTCAGAGAGAACCGAAGCCGACTGACACACCGGCCCTTAGACGCCGTTCCACCCCATTTCCCGTTCACATTCACCTTCTCCTATACCCTGGATTCCTATTGGCTCTCCCTTGCAGCCTGGGCGAGGTTAATGAAGTTAGAAGCTGATGAAATCGCCGCAACCACACTGTGTCAGCCAGGCCCAGATAATCTACGTACTTGTGCAGATTCCTGCATTTCCAGCCGATGCGTTACAGTCCCCGTTGTTTGTGAACATTGTTTTAATAACAGTCGTCGGCCGCATTCCTGCCTTATCTGGCCTCGCTTCTTGTGCTGTAATCGTAACACTGGGCTGAACGTCTGTGATTCCGAGACAGGCACATCAGACGCGTAAGCAATTTAAACCAATCACGAAAACGGGCACGACCTAACGTGTTTTAAAATGCAACTAGACAGAAACTCTTTCAACGAAAATCGGGTGTACCTAATCAAACACTGATCTTTTAAGTACCTTCCTTATCAGTTATCGAATCTCAAATTACTACAACGAAATGGTTCGATACATTCAATAGGTCCAACTGACGAAAGCTAGGCCTCACTAAGATTTTTTTCACTCAGTATTGACAAGTACGACCATACTATTACGCGTATAAAAGTATTGAAAAAGTATCATGACATATTTTGCCCAAAATCCATACATTCATTATCAATAGGGATAGGAAAATATCGCGAATTCATTTCAGGACAAGATAGCCATCAATCACATATAGAGTGAAGTTACCTTTGCAATTGGATCACAGTCTATTATCCGCGCCCTCGACGCTTCTGAGCCAATAGCAGACTTGTAAGGAAACAAGTAGCGAGTGCCATACTGCCAGGTGTTAAGTAACACTGGATACTCTCTGGAGCAGCAGCCAATGAACAAACCTCTCAATCTCGAGTATACACAGGACTGTGGAGTCTAGCCTACATGTCATTGCATTCACGGAATTTTCCTATCCCTAATTATCAATAATGGACTATCATAACACTACAGAAATTATTTGGCTTATTTTCACTTCCTTTGCGAACTTTCGCCAATCTGCGTGGTGTGGTTGGTTTGGGCGCCACCTTAAAGTGAGAAGACTTAGTATTATTCTATCACCCAAAAAGTCGTGGGTTCGAACCTGGGCGGCAGCAATTAGTAAACTTATATTCAAAGAAAAACGTTTATATTCAAAGATTAAACACAAGGAAGACGGGTTTTCGTCTTGCGTGGATGTCCCTAAACACCGAATCACCCGTCGCCAAAACAAACAGCAAAATCGCATGACAAATAGTGAAGAACGTATATGTTTATGCTTGATTTTTCAACAGACTCGCACTTTATGTGAATAAGGTATTTGACAAGCTTTAATATAATCTTATTTGCAAACGAACTAGGTCAGAGGAAACGTATAAACGTTACAGTGCACTTACTTACATGTTCTAACTTCAAATCATATCCACTTTGAATTGATAGTGACATTGGCCAAAAAAAAAAGCCGTCCAATAATATAATACGGAGGATAATAATTACTGTTAGTTCAGTTGTCTTGTGCAAACTATCTCCCATAAATACTATACGTTTATTTCCAAGAAGATTTCCCGTTCCAATTCCAGGCTGTTGCTGTTACCGTGTGTAGGTTCAGAGCGGCTGCTGTTACAGTGTCAAGGTTCAGAGTGGGTGCTGTTACAGTGTCTAGATTCAGAGCGGGTGCTGTTACCATGTCTAGGTTCAAAGCAGGTACTGTTACCATGTCTAAGTTCAGAGCAGATGATCACTATGTCAAGGTTCAGAGCAAGTACGTAGGTCTATACAAATGCGAAATTAAATGGTAGTTTCTTTGATGTATACGTACTCGGCCCTTTATTGGGCACGCCTGGTTCCGGGAATGAGCCTTATGTCTCATTGTACGTTACATGCAGCTGGTGAGTCCATCACAGCTGCTCTGCCGACTAGCAAGTTAGCCACTACGTGCTGAGTGGCGAACAATGTTCCACCATTTTGCTGGCGAGTGGTGTTACGTGTGGCCGAAGCTCCCAATAGACGCCATGTTTAACCTGTGTATTCTTGAATATTGCGTGGCCTTAATATGTTTCTTTACACAAGGTTGGAAATCATAATTGGTCTGTATGCAGTAAAGGAACCAAATACAGTGGCAGCTGGTGAATTTCTGCAAGGTATGCTGGTGTTAAATGTAGCCTGTAGCTGATGTTTTTAGTTTACCCAACAACCAGTGACAAGTAGCTCTTGAGGCGACGTCACGCCGTGCATTTGTACTGCTTTTCTCATTGGGCTGCGGTTTGCTTGAGTGCATTTGGCGGCTTTGAACATATCAGGAACAACTGACGGTAGGATGGACGAATCACGTCCAACCGACTCAAAATGTAAATTGGGCCCTCACGCTTGCAGAAGCAAACAAACAAATGGCATCGACTCAAGTGTACACAATTCAGAGAAGTCTATAACGTGCTGCCACATGATAACACGAAATTTACACGTCCCTAGTACTGGGTGCAGACGACAGTTTAAAACGGAGAGGGCTCACTGCTAAATGGTAGATGGCAAGACCTATTTGCAGCTAATGTCTACAGTGTGTGCGTTTGTGTATAGCTCTTGCTACATTTCGCAGGGACAGTGACAATTTTGATATGTGATTCACCTGCAAACAGCTAAGCCATTTCATACCTGCGTCGTCCAGCCATAAAATGAGCTAGACGCCTTCTACCCCGCAGGGGTGTCAGGTGTGTGCCAATCTCTACCTCACTCCACGATACACTAATATAACCTAAACTACCTATACGGGGCAGAAAGCGATCTCGACTTGTAAAACCTAAGTACCGCGGCCAATGCTCAATCCCTTATAAATATCTACAATAATGCTACCACTACATATGTCACAGCAAAGCAGGTTGTTAATAATTGGGGGGGGGGGGGATTAATTTGAAAATAATGTCGCTCGACTCGTTAGTTCCAAGGTCTTTTAAATCACTATTTTTTCCGCACCAAAACGACTATGTACAAGCACTGACTTTATGCATAAATATACACAATACAAATTCTAAAATGCTTTGAACTCAAATTTACATTTTGCGGGCATGCCCCTTAATAACGTACAACGTTCTTTTGCCCTACGCGATAACTTCCAATAAATGGTACTCTTTAAAATTTAATACAAAAATTCAACCACATAAGAGAATCGTTACCACGGCGCTTGTTTGACGTGCTTTTAAAGTATTTCAAAAAATACGACGGACTCCGCAGGAACATGATGACGACGGCGCTTATGCATAACTTATACCTTAAATTTGGGATTCGCACAGAATACCGTACTGCTGACCACCTGGCCATGTCGGGGAACATCCATGCTGCCCAGTGACAACTCACTGAAGACTCCGCTCGACGCCGTGAAATGGAACAGCTGACGGGTCGTTCACTTCGGGCCCCCACGCAACCATGCGCGGTTTATTTGCACCCACTGCCGTGTGGATTCGCATTGCCGCACTCAGTTATATTCTGCATGTTCAGCCGTTGCGAAAAAAGCACGGGCATGCTCCAAGCACTCTAACCGCGTGGAACAGCGTTCGCAAAAAAGCCTGCATCAATCATATTATAGGCTGTTCACGATAAAGTGAGCACTTTGTAAGGCCTTCCCAACAGGCATTAACCGCTAATAAATATATCTTATTCCAGCATCAGGCATTAAATTTTGATGGTGAAATGAATACAGTGTGTTTACTGGTCACATTGTAATGTTTTTATTAAAAAGCAGGAAGATGGAAATTGGATGAAAGGAAAAATTTACAAGGGCCTTAAAAAGTGCTCACTTTACCGTGAACGGCCTATACAATGAAATATTTAAAGTTATTTTCCTGGGCTCCATACAAATATTGCAAAAATCTACGGGCCGTTCAAATACGTAGCTGTTACCACACATACACTTTAAAATGCTCGTCCACAGGACACGGAAGACGCATAGCTTACTCAGATTGGCAAAGTTCAATTTCACGAGCCATCGGTATTAAATCACGATCTCGCCGTTATTTCCGCGACTTCCATCACGCTCGTATTAAAGTGAATATTTCTAGTTCGCGCAGCGTTTTCACACATAACACGTTCATATCAAGTTTACATCCTTGCTATACTTGGCCCATATTTCACCAACAGGAACTGCATGCTACAGGCAATCATAGCAATATCGTGTCTGCATTCACGTCGGGCATGTTCTCATAATATTCTTTAAACAGTTAGTTTATTTGCTCCCGGAATGGTTACGGGGACGTTGACTCGCGTAAAACCAGGCACATTGCGACTGGGAAGAAATTACACTGCAGTCCCATACTGCTGAAAAGTCCGCCCGAGCTCTTGCTACTGTGCCCAGCTGGCACGCGACACCACTCGCTCCGCGGTCGAGAGCATACTACTCCAGCCTAACACGGCCGACTCCCGCACACTGGCTGGGGCGCTGTCATCGGCACCAGCCAGGTGACGTCGCGGTATCGCGCCACCCAAGCACCACGGTCGCGACTCTTTACAAATCGATTTCAAAATAATATCGATAACAAATATTACAAACAACCATATAAACTACGTGCAATAAAATTCATAACAGATTAATAATTAGCAATACGAATAAATTTGACCGGCTGGTACATAACCAAATATTAGTACACATAAAAACGATAAATACGCAGCGCATTCAATGTTACCATCTGACGGAAGAAATTACTAAAACAAATACATTTCACTAGGTGACGGTATAGGAGTCGTCACATATGCCAGGAAAATTTTCCTAAACTTTCCAATGCCTCTAGTAAAGGCTGCTTCGCCACTCGCTAGTGAGTGGTGGTATTATGTTCATTACAGCCCAGCTCTCCACTGTGGTTATTGGTTCCTGCTGCGCTTACCCGGAGTACAAAGTCGTGAGCAAACATCATACCCTGGGAATGTTCACTCTCCCCGACAGTGGACAAGGACGACAATGATTCGGCCGCAAACCGCGGTTGCTGGGTTGATCGGGGGGGGGGGGGGGCTCCAGTGTTGTTCTGCGGACCGCCGGCTGGAAGTTGGGAGTAGCGGTGGTCGCTAACACCGCCTCCCCGAGGGGCGACCCGCGTCGACGGCAACTCGCACGACGCTAGAACTCGGCCGGCACAAAGCAGAGGGTCGGTGGAGGAGGAGGAGTGAAGATCGCCCAACTTACCGCCCGCGACCGCAAATGCGACGTCCGACACTACCCCCTTCCCTTCCTCAAGACTACCCGAGGCACAGCGTCAGTTGGTTGCCATCGCAAGCCGTGTGGGCTACGCCCCACTCCTCGCCTTCGCCAAACACTGGCGGGCCCTTCTACCCTAATCCAGCCTTCGCTAAGTCCCGGCGGTTAGTACGAGAGTGGCGGAGGATGTGAAGGGCTTTGGTCCAGATGACAACTTGCGACCCGGCCCCTCCCGGCACACTCGCTGGCCACGGAAAACAGACCCGCGACCAGCCTTCGGAAGGCCGACTGCGTTCTTATTTGGCCAGCGATTGTTAGAGCCAGTCATTTTTTTTTTTTTTTTTTCGCGGAAACATCGGAGAGAGCAGAAGACCTCAGCTATACACATATACACACTGTAAAATTTTTTCTGGTAAAATTCCTAAACTGTAATAGAAGTTTTTAACCTAAGCAGTGTATGGTAATTGTACTACGTATCAGAATGAAAATATGGGAATGTTTAGTATCGCTACTATACAAAGTTGGGAACTTTCCTACGCATTTGACTCTTTCCCGAGCAACTGTAGGAATGTTACCATGCATGTATGGAGAAATATTTTGTTATTCGCGATTTGTAACTGTACGCTTACACTGGTGCTTACACTGGTATGGTACATTTACAAATAATTTTTTAGAGTGCAGTTTTGCTTTGGCACAAGCAAGTTACTCAATGTCAGTTCAAATTCACAGTTTCTGAAAATTTCTTCTTTGTTTTACAGTTTCAACAAGTGTTCACAACAGATGCAGTTTCAAACATGTTCCTCAAGCTCGCCGCGATAAAACAAGAGCCCAAACCATGTCGTTTTCACAGATGTCTTGGTAAAATACTCATACAATACTGGGACTTCAGAATTGGTTCCTGTGCAACTGACATGCGCGCTCGATTCCATAGTCCGACTAAGGTATCTGGCAAGGAGACGAAGTAAATTTTGGTACCAGAGGTGAAATTCTGGTACATGTACCGTAATAATGTATTTTCTGGCAAAGTTGCTCCGCCCACGCACCAGGTCGCGCTAGGACCTTGAACAGTGGCGGTGGGGAAATTTAGGAGAACGTTTGGATGATAGTGAAAAGGGGGGGGGGGGTGTGTCGAAGTACACAATGTGAATGGGGAGCGCCTTGCCAACACCCGCTCGAGAACACACGCATTCATCCGACCCCAAGCTCGTCTACCTCACCACCCGCCAAGGGGCTCATTTGCCTGTCTGGCAACTTCACAAAGGAGGACGACACAATACAAGGACCCCGGGAGGGAAGCGAATAAACCGATTAAAGAGAGGATCCACGATGACCCAGGGGAATGTGACGAGGAAGTCGTGCGTTTAAACATTTACAACCAGTTCACAATCAACGAGGCTACAGACACTGCGAGAAAGTGGTTTCGAGAACAGAGGCAGGAAATATGTAGGGGAAGTAGAAGTTAGCGAAACGATTTCGAAACAATATAATACTTCAAAGCCCTGTATGATGGTTTACACTTATTCGTTTGCTTGAATTATATTTTTCTTTTTGCATGTGGATAATGGAAGTTTAGCGCCGAAGTTAGTGGCCCGGTGAAATGTATGGCAGGCTTCTCATATTGACAGCAGCCGATGGCAAAACAAACCTACTCGAATGTGCTGCAAAAAGTATTGAAGTTCATCGCGAACCCAGATATTTTTCCGCGAAATATCGTTGCCTCTACAAATTCGTAAAGTTAAGTCACCGAAATCCAGACAATAGACGATACTCCAAATTAACTTTAAATCGGCGACTACTGTTCTATTGGACTCATCGTCTGATAGAGACGATGATATATCCACAAAAAATGTTACATAAAGGAACGTCTGAAAGCATTATTTTTACGTAATTGATCACCTATTCTTTTACAGGATTGATAAATATAGGTTGTTCAAGGTAAAGTGAGCACTTTTGACACCCTAGTTACTCTATCATATCAGCCGTTTTTTATCCTCCCAGCACTATCAAAAATCATCCCGTGGATTATATGTATGACGTGTTTGATTTTTTCCAAAACATGTCGTGCAGCAAAAGCGTTCTGTACATGCGTTAACATAAAACTACCTTGTTTTTACGTAAATGGAGCTTTTACTTATGTTCCATCTGTAAATTATATTTCATTTATTATTAATTTTAATAAAAACAGGGAGAGAAAAGCTGTGTTGGTAATGCCTAGTAATAAATAGTTATTATGCAAAATAATACATCGAGTGCGCACGAATCCGATTCGTTGTCCCTTTGGTGTAATTTTCTATACTTTGTCAAGGTTTGTTTGCATGGTGCGGAGGAATATCCTGGAAGTAGGACATAAGCAGGGCTTCAGGAAAGTTACAACTAACTGTAAACAGCCTATACCCATTTTCAGAATGGTTGCGCGAGGCTCTGGAAACGGGCTTTGTGTCTAATTGGCTACTGCCTAATGCGAAAGGTAGCCTGTTAACTGGACTGCCAGCTGGCAAGTAGAACAGGTATAAACACAGTGTGTATATTCTACCGCACTATGAAGTTAACCCTTTCAGACCCTCTTTAATTTACGGTTTCAGTTGCTGCAAACAAAATATTTTATGATGCGTGCAGTACTTAAGTCGACACGGTGCTTGTTTCGTTGTCACAGTCAATGAGTTGTAGGCGATATGTTCGGCTCTAGTTATACGAACCAATTATGACCTACACCAGAAAGAAGGTTAGCGAATCATTTACCGACAGGTAATTGGCCACTGAGCTTCGTAGTGTGCAGCACAGACGAAAATTTACCTGAAGGCTATTCACTGTACAGTGAGCACTTTTGAGACCCTAGTTACTTTTTTATTTCAGCTATATTTTATCCTTTAACTATAATTTTAAATAAACATTGCTATGTAAGTAATAAACACAGTGTATAGATTACACCGAACTCGGAATTTAAAATTTAAGGCTAAAATAAATTATATTTTTTGACTATTATTCCAACTGAGAGGGCTTTCAAAAGTGCTCACTTTACCGAGAACAGCCTATACACGTGCGTAATGTACACAAATGTGTACACTGGTTCTGAATGGGTTAACGTCTAAGAATAAAATAAAATATATGTATTGACTATTATTCCAAATAAGAGGACTTTCAGAAGTGCTCACTTTACCGTGAATAGCGTATACTACAGAAGAGGTCATTGCATCACTGGCAAAATTGATTCTCCTGTTTGACTCAGCCATATGGGATTGAGACACTCGAGTGTTAAATGTGTCTTACTGGTAAATAATCGTGCAAGGCGTGTCGGTAGAACGACGAGGGTTCAGTGATACATGTGAAGCCATCATATTATTTTATGACGCCTAGCGTGGTAAGGAATTTTAACACGAAATGATATAACCTCTAGCTATAATTATTACTGGGAGGGTGTTATTGAAGTGTGTCCTCCGCGTACTTTTTACGAAACTAAGTTGTCCCTAGTATAGGGTGTTCACGGTAAAGCAAGTACTTTTGAGGCCCTAATTACATTTTTTTTCCTTTTAGCCATTTTTCCCTGTAACCACCTATTAAAAAAAATTGTCATATAAGTAATATGCACAGTATGTATATTTCAATTCACACGCAAGTTACTAAAATATAATAAATTTATTGACTAATATTACAAATTAGATGGCTTTCAAGAGCGCTCACTTCACCCTGAATAGCCTGTAACAGTGGACTTGAGCCAGTGAATTACTACTGTCATTTCAAACTGTGTAAATACGTTATTTTACTTGATTAGTACCAATGGGACTGTTTATTCACAGATATCCTCATCAGTACGTAAGTTTTGCAGGTTATTCATGAGCAACACTTAAGGCCTTATTCATAGTCAGAACTTCGTCCAAGGATGATCCAGAGATATTCTTCCTCGGAGTTGGTCTCACGCTAGTCCGGACTAAGGGTGGACTAACGCATTCATAAACCCCGACTAGAGTGGGACTAACTTTAACTGAAGAATCATCGAAGTACACTGTTGCCAGGTCTACTGTGCATGTGCGTTGCAGATTCTCGTCTCAAATAAAACCTTTACTACGAAAGGAATATCACATTTGAGACAACACGCATTCTAAAAGTAGGTTCAATCAATTCAAACAGATATTGTTCATTTACCTAATAACCAAATTTGCCACCAGTTAAAACTTATTCAATTTTTCATTTATGATTTAATGTTATGTAATATTTTAATTTGTTTAATCAAAATCGTGTATGACTGTATAGAGCAATGGATAAGGTTCTTGCTTTGATAATGTGAACTGCAGGTTCGAATCTCACGTGTTCAATCGAATTTTTTTACTATAACTATTTATTTGATGGCAAGTAGGAACAGGTTAACAAGATTAATTATATCTTTAAATATTTTTATCATAACTGCATAAATCTATCTTTTGACATTTTTGTACATCTGACTCTCCACCATATAATGTAATACTGCAGGATGGAGGGCAAAAAAAATAATATACTAATAATCTTATTATTCTATTTCTATTGGTTAATTTAGCATAGCACACCCCTATGGACTGGAAGTATGGGGCTGGTATCATTTTATTACTTAAATACTGTTTTTATAATGAAGATACATGTGTATTTTAATGCTAAATACGTTACAAAAATACATTATAAAATAGTTTTAAAAATTTTACCGAGACAAGAATGGAACTTGCACCTTTGTGCACACCAAGCCACGATGTTACAGCTGAGCTGTCAATACACTTACCCCAAGGAAATACTTTACCATATTTATTGTCAAAGTAGGATTCGTATTAAAATTCTCCTAGAAAATATCAATATCACATCTGGTAAGAATCAGTTTTAGTCAGAGAAGGCATTTGATTCACACAGAAACAGAAAGGCATTGCTGTAGCTCAACAGTGATGTATTATGATTATATTTCCTTTGAAATATTATTCACGGAACATTTCATCCATTAGATCGGCATTTTATGCATACAAATTGACAGAATCGGTCTTGACCGTATTTTTTGTGTTTCGTAAAGTTTATCTATCTTTCACTTGCATGTAATATTAGCAAAATTGTCTTATTTTATGTTCGCCATGTTTCTTTTTTACTTTAATACGTCGTTAGTCCTGCCCTAAGTCCGGATTAAAAGTTAGGCCGAAGTAAAGTAAGATGATCCTCGGACTAGCAATAATATGGCTCTCTGAATACGAATAATTTTGGTCAGAGGATGATGTTTCCTTAGTCCGGACTAAAAGCGACTATGAATAAGGCCCTTAGACTTTCGTTAAAAGTGCATACCGGTTTAATTTTACTTTATTCTTGTAAAGACTTATTTTCAAATTTCATCTTTCGCGCGAACTTCGCCGATTAATGACACATGGAAAGAACCATTCATTTCGTAAAATAAAACACTAAACATGATACTGTCACTTCTAATGCGGCCGAATTCGTAATCGAAGAAAACAGGATATTATAACCATGTCACTTACAAAAAATACAGCAGTGCGGTAATTAAAACGGCACGTCGAAACTATGTCACTGTAAAGAAACTATTAAATACTTTAACATATTATCTCGAGTATACTTGTTCAAGTCTGACATCTTGCATTGCAAGCTGTGCAAGTCCAGTAGCTAGCACCAATGCAGACATTACCTTTGACTGAGCAATGCTATTGGTTGTGTTACGACGTGGGCAAGCCATGTCCATGACACTGGCTAGGAAGGACACCCCACGCATGAGAAGCGACACTTCGCTGCAATCAGGGCGAGGCCACAAGCTGAGCGACGTTTTGGAAACAGAGTTGAGTTTATAACCTCGCGGCGAGTATTTAGCGCCGCCGGGACATGAAACAAGGCCAGACGCCAGCGAGACGCCGTCAGGACGTCAGCCAGTGGACGACCTCTCAAGAGGGACTTCGAGAGAGGTGTACCGGGGACCGCCGCTGCATATACGTCGAGGAGACACAGCCTTCGGCAACAAGGATTAAGGTGAACTGGTTCCAAAGGTTTCGGTCAGAACGCCATTACATTGATATTTAACAAAGTGGCTTTTGCATAAACGTATAGAAGTAAACATAATTACTCTCCCGTTTTATATAACGTAACGATTGTATGTTGTACTCTTGTGAATTATTGGGTTTTATATAAAGACGATTAAGAAGAAACTCGTCTTTGTCTTGAGCACGCCACCCAGTCTTAACAGGCTCATATTGCACAGGCGGAGTCGCTTGTACTAGCAAACAGATTATTTATATTATCTGGTGCCAGTTCTTAGTAGGACGGACCAGAACAGTTGCCACTTACACATCAAGTGTTGTATAATTGGCTCCTTCTTATGCCATAAGAGAGTGAGTGAAGAAATTTGGGCGGCTCTTAACAACGAGGTCTTGAGAGCCGTTTAGGGTGATTGAGGTGAGTAGGAGCAGCGTTGCAAAAGAAGGGGCAGGGCGGGGAAACGCCAGATCCCCGAGAAAACCCGCCGACCAGAGGCATCGTCCGGCACGATTGCCACATGCGAAAATCCGGGAGCCGCTCAGCCACCTCGGCCCCCTTACGCCATAGATATACTGAAACCTTTCCGAAGTGTCAGTTGTTACAATAAATTCGTAAGTACTTTTCACACCAAAATTGTCTTCATTTGCAGCACTTGAAACTAAAAATAAACGTGTATGTCAAGGGGTTATAAAAATTAAATTTACAGTTTCATGACAGAACAAAGTTTTAGTAACAATCCGCCGCCATTACTTCGTATTTATTCTCGAGTTAATGAATATTTTAATGCAAGTGAACACATGGGGAACCATTAAAGAAATACATGTTACACATATTTCGTCACGACAGTGAGATAAAAAATGCGGAACAGGCCATGTTGGTGGCAATCTTAAAAAAAAAAAGGGGGGGGGTAGTGGGAAAACATCACACACGACCACGCCGGAATGGAAACAAAACAGTTATTTGCACTGGCGCATATTCCCGCACTTCTCCTGCATTACAAAACATTCCCCCAATTAACTGTACGAGATTCTCTTTTTCTTCCCCCGTCCCTGGAGCACTTCGCGCTATTGGTGTACTCTCTTAGCCAATAAGTCCCAATTGTTACAATAGCGTGGAGAGGCCTTCATTCGACGCCCTGCCTGAACACGCCATCACACACGAACTGTAATCAGGACAACCGGTTACCGCAATCCGAACTCGCATTGGCCAAACCCCGGTAAGCAGGAACCCCCTCTACCAGCCAGATGTTTAATTATATCCAGATGTTTAATTATATAGCCATATAGTAACCTACAACTCCTCATATTTATTTACCCCACATACTCTATAGCCCATTCACGGTATCTTCGACCTTTATGAATCAAACCTTTGAAAAATCTCCCCACGTATGACGTGTTTAGTTATTTTCAACATGTGCCATGTATCACAAGCGTTTTATACTTGTGTTCATAGAAGTTACTATTTTTCCTGTTAAATTGAAATTATATTCATATTTTATCAATAAATTACAATGCTTCAATTATAAATCATTTGAATGAAGAACAGGGAGGAAATAGGTATGTTGGTAGCGCCTAGTGAGAAATAGTCCTTATACAAAATACTGTTACACTGAGTACGCACGGTGGTGCGTTGTCTTTTGGTGTAATTCTCCAGGCTTAGTTAAGCTTAGTTTGCACGAGGCAGAGGAATATCCTGCAAGTAGAACTTTAGCAGGGCTCCAGAAAAGACCGAAGTAACCGTGAATACAGTATACCATCATGAGATACCCCCAACCGTTAAGAAGTACGGCTTGACCACAATATAAATAAACTATTACAGACGGGTATAAATACCGACACAAAGAACTTGTGTATATGAAGTGAAGAGATTTGGGCGGCTCTGCACAGCTAGGTCTTGAGAGCCGATGAGGGTGATTGAGGTGAGTATGGAGCAACGCCGGAATGAAAGGGCGAGGGAAACGGGAAATACCTGAGAATACCCGCCGACCAGAGGTATCGTCCGGAACAATCTCCACATGCGAAAATCCGGGAGTGACCCGGCCGGGGATTGAACCAGGTTCGCCTTGTTTGGAGGCGTTCAGCCACCGCGGCTCCGAACTTGTGTACGTGTTTCTTTCTTATAGAAAATACTTTTTTTCTGTAGTCATCGTTTGTTCGCAGGAAACTAACAAACATGAACCGGGAGACAGTTTAATTTTCTTTCGCAAAATTATGTTGTTTCGAAACAAGTCACGAAAATGTTGCAGCGAGCTCCTATGGCAACTGTTATTAATGAGAAATACGTCATCAGGCGTCTATGAATGCTCTTCTGTGTTCAACGCCAGAATGTCGTTGAAACTTTCCTGGTTAAACAAATATATATCTCTGCCTCCTGAATGCACAAAACTCATGATTACATCACAATAATAATAATAATAATAATAATAATAATAATAACAATAGTAATAATAATACAACCCATTTAAACATTTCAAATAGGCCTATTTGTTGCCAAAAAATTTAGTGACCAAATGAACACGATGACTTGTAAAATCTCTCTGTATAATATGGAGTATTTATCTGTAATAGTCAATACGCCAATTACTGACTGAGAGCCGGCCAAAACTAAATGTTTTAAAGTTCGGTAAGAGTACTTCTGTACTGCGGGCCAGTAGGATTGTGGTACAGACTACTTATACAGAGGTTACCGCGGACTCCAGCCGAACACGCCAGAAACATGCTGGCACTTGGCCGGTAGCATGACCGAACGCCGTTTGCCATTTACCAATCAGCTTACTAAATTACTAGCCAGCCGGGAACTTAGCCAACTGGCAATCTTTCGCAGCTCACATAAGCCAGCAAGACATGTTACCTGGAACCTGGTCGTGGGTGAATACCAGCAACAATTAATGAACAAACAGCTGAGACTGCAGAATGTAGAAGATAGTGGAGTCGAGCCTACGCGTCGTTGAACCCGCAACTTTTTTTTTTCTTTAACAATGAGTAGAAACCTGCGTAAGGTTTATTCTACTCATGTTAGGACCAGAACGTGATTTCTTACAGGATTTTTTAAAAATTAAAACTACCCAAAGTGTATCCCGAAAGTAGAGTGGGAGATAATTGCGTACCAGGGCGAACCCCTTACGTCTACAAGGAAGGGAAATTATGCAAGGAGACATGCATCGCGGCAGAGAGGGATTGGGCAGCCATGACCAACGATTGGAGTCATGACTACCTCCCTAAGTGCACTTATAGCTAAAACTACAACTAAGAAGAGACTAGGGAGAAACCGGCATAGACACCGTAAAAATCCGGCCGACAGGAAAGAATTCAAAGTTATTGCATGCATTAAATAAAAATGCTACGGGAGAAAGAAGGTTGGTATTATTGGTAAAGATGAAAAGACTAGTACAGAAATGGGCACTTCCCTTACCAGAGTGATGCTTGCACATCACTCTGGTGAGGGAAGTGGCGCAATTGTGTCTCTTCTTATGGGAGAGTTCGGCATAGGGGAAATTTCCGCCGCTAGGTGCGCAGTGTTCCTAAACGTAACTCTTAATTACAATTTTAAGCTACGTGAATGATAAAAGAGAAAGGTTTTACTTAGTTACGAAGTTATTTTATATTTTATTTATAATTATTACAATTATCCTGTTTTTTAACATTATAAAATACAGAAAATATGATACATATGCGACACTAGCGCTTATCTAGTGGCGAAAATTTTTGGTCGCCAAACTTTTAAAATTGATATTCCCAACCTGTAGTAGAAGTAACCTTAACCTGCGAAATTCGCGTTATTATCTGATGGCATGCCATTATTCAATGACTTACATCTGAGCGCAATTCGTAATTGCATTGGCTACTGGCAACTACGCGACGTCATTTACCTGTGAGACCACTTCACTGCAGATTGGTTCCTCAATTGTTCAGCCTTCACGATTGGCTAATAGTGCCCTTGGGACGTGCCACACAAGTTATAGGCCAATGGCACACGTCAACCGAGCACACGTCGTCTTGAGAGTAAAATTCTGCGACGCGTATTTTGCAGGTCCCTAGCTATGTGCCATCATTAGAAATATTATAATTTCGTGTTATAAAACGGCGTTTGGCTATAGGTTTCACAACGCACTGTTTACTCGAGCAGATGCCACAGTCAGAGCTCATGCTCCTTAGCCACTTGGAGTTCAGTTACTGTCTGCTACCGGTTCGAATTTCTACAGGGCGTGTCTTATTAGCGCAACTGCAATAACACGTTCTAAATGAACATAAAAGCATGTTACCAATCTGTAACGCGAAATTATAGCATATCAAGGCATCAACAGTTCGTTTCGTTACTTTTGGGGTGGTACGATTACAGTCAGAATAGGGGTAAAATTCGCGGGTTCAACGAACTGTCTGCGAGACTACACGGCGGTATCATTTCTTTATTGGCTAGTCCCCCCACCCCCCTTAAGAGAGGCGACTTTGTTAGTCATAGTTGGATGCCACTCATTGGTCAGTACCCGCAAAAAAATCGTCGGTCAATTGCAAAATGAATAAAAACATACGAGTGTTTAAGTTGCCGACTGTAATTAAACTGATACACGAAGTTTTCAGTTCTCCAGCGACCGTGAGGATGGACTATAAGGGCACATGGACACAAAATACACTATACGAGAAAAGCGGGGCGAGGAAGACGTACGGTTCATTAAATTAGCAACTGTTTTGTCTGAAATTGTATGTATAGAATAGAGACGCATAGCAGTAAAAGTTAACTGCTCGATGTAATTTAATGTCTGAAATTTTTCACTCAGGGATGACGTTATTTACACATCTTTCTGGTCCAATGAAAATTCTGCCTCTCTAATTCTGAACGACTGATCTGTCTGCAACAGCTAAACCGTGTCCACACTATACCATTCAAATCATGAACGAATAAACAATATAAAATGTTTTGAAACTTATGGTGGCAGAAAAGACTTTTGCGTATTTCTAATGTCTCATAACTTTAAATACGCTACAGGCGATATTTAACAACGCTATTAATTTATTAACTACGTGTTTTCAAATTTTTCAGAGGAAGAGTCACTGTTAAATTGATACTCTACGCTAAAACACTATATCTCAGTCGTAGGTTTACATGCATAGGTGTGTGTATACACACACGAGTATACAAAACGAATATGCTTGAAATTATGTTCCTCCGCAGAACAATTTGAAAATTCCAACGGCATTTGAACGGGCGATTGTAATGCAAATTCTTCACGTACCGTTCCGCTAAAGATGGCGCCCTTCTACACCACAGAGTTCATTTAAGCTACCGTGAAATTGTGGCGAGCGTAACTAACGTTTAACAGCGCCATTACGGAGGACTAAAACAATGCGCAAAGGAGCACTCTTTGGAGAAATATGACTCATTCTTTAGCCGTATAACCTTCCCACCGCACGTCGTGTGTTCTTGGTAAATAAAGGCTGTTCACGATTAACTGAGCACTTTTGAAATCAACATTAGAAAAATGTCACTGCTCCTACCTGCATATAATTTTAACGGGCGCGCTGAGTGACATGCGCCCAGTAAAGTTGGTAACGATGTAGGGAAAGTAGTTCCATATATTTACGTCTAACAAAAGGTGTTAGGTAACCATCTGTCATAACTGTAATTATTTATTTTGCTTCCAGTTTTATGTAATGCATGAAAGACTAAAAATGAACAGATTTGTAAAATATTTAATTTTCAAATAATTTCACAGATTTATTGACCAACGCTCGAATAAACAGATGAAGCCAATAACAATCTTAATTTTACAAACGGCAAAAGAATACACAACTTCTTTACAAGTAGATCTTAATCAGGGATTTCAAAAGTTGCTCATTTTACCGTGAACAGTCATTAACGGCGCCGGCGTATCTAGGTACGCCCGCTAGTCGACCGTTGTTAAGTTTGATTAGAGCCAGTCATATTTCGCGAGATAGTATTAGCGCAGTGGAGTGGAGAGCCAGGGACAGCTCTTAACAGTGAGATCTTACGAGCCGATGGTGGTGAAGCGAGTTAAGAATGGAAGAGTGCCGGAATGCTATGGCGGGGAAAACGGATATCCCTGAGAAAACCCGCAGATTAGTAAGACTCTTACGGCACGATTCCCACGTGAGGAAACTGCTCAAGTACCCTGCACTGAACCCTCCTACAGATTTTTCACCTATAAAATTATAGGGTCGCCGCTGAAAGTCCGATACGTACACGCAGTGCGACTATAACACTGCGCGCCAGTTCAGAGCCTTGCGCTTAGCGGCGATGGTGCAGTTGATGTTCGTGGTAGTGTCGTCCTTATCGACCTCGCGCTTCTCGGCGAGAAACAGCTCCGGGTGGACGGGGGCCTTAAAAGGGTTAGGAAAATTTGGTAAATTCGTTTTAGATACGCCAGGCATCAAATACCCGCACATTTCTATTACATTTTATTGTATATCACAGTTTGACAGACATGCCTCGCAGAGAACTCTAGGCAAGTAACGGTACTTGGAAGGAAATCAGGGCGGAATTACGTGCTACCTGGAATGGTGCGAAACTGGCTGCTCACTGGGGCAGCAACCAATAGACATACAGCCGAGACTCGAAAATTCATACGCGTGGGACTTTCATTTCCTTACCGACCAGACACAAGGCCCGTTCCACATCGACACCCAAACAATCACCGAGCGAGCACTTGCAACAAGGGAACTGCCGCAACACGACGCCTTTATAGACGCATCGTATTGTCGCGAATAGAGTTGCTGTCTATATTTTGCTCAGATACACTTCCACGATTATATGGTTTCAATTTCAACGCGCATTAAACTACTGCCCTCAAACCACACACGTCCAATGACGGAGGAACATAATTACGATTGGCCCAGTCACGCACCAAAAGGGTATTATTGATACACTCCAGTAATTCGAACAGTAAGACTGCAGCAGCCATTATTTTCAATCGCCCTTATCTCTCACGTCCACCCGCCAGCCGCATAATCCGGCGACGTAAAACTTCAAACGGAAACACTTTTTTTCTTTTTTTTTTTTCTTTCATGTATACTGCAATCTATAACTTATTCAGCAGAAACACCGAATTTCCCCCATTTCTTTTTTCGATAGGGCCTAGACTTCATAATTCTTCATATAATCCAACCATTATCGTTTGTATTGAATACTGTTCTTGGCTAAATGAAATATTATTTCGAAATGTGTAAGAGAAAAGCAGAGAGAAAGAAGGAATTAAGTCAGTAATAAACGAGACATAAAACACAAAAACTAGTAATAAAACGATCAATTAGGACAGTACGTGCAAATGCATGCCTCTAATGCTGTACTACACGACGAAGGGAGCATGTTAGAACCAGTGGCACAAGCAGATGAGTGCACAAAACCCCGACAACAAACGCGAGACGATACGGGCATTCTACAACGAAACAAATGTGACGGTTCGGGAACGCTGCTTTTCGTGAAGACTTATACAGGATGTGTGTGACACTGATTTGCTCACGTGAAAAATGCGCCGGGTTTTCTCGGGGATTTCCCGTTTCCCCCACTCTCGCATTCGGGGCCGGCGCTGCTCCATATTCACCTCGCTTCACACTCATCGGCTCTCAAAATCACGATGTTAAAGAACCGCCACAGCTTCTCCACTCAACTTTTTATAGCCTTGGTAGTCTCTTTGGCTGACAGTTTAAATTAATAGATATTAGTATTATCCGCAAAAAACATGAAAATATTACGGCCATACTAACTACGGAGATTCATATTTCTCCTATTAAGAAGAAAAAGTCGATTATAGTTAATTCACGGTTACTACCAACTTTTCTAAAGTCCTGCTTCCAGGTTATTCCTCGGCTTCGTGCACACAAAGCTGCGAAAAACCACACCAGAGGGCAAAGCCATTGCATTCGTACACACGCACAATGTTATATCTTGCATAAGAACAATGTCTTACTAGGCATTACCAACACATTTACTTTCATTCACATTAGTTATAGATTATATCAAGTAATGTATAGTTAAATATATGTAAAGTTCAACTTAAGAAAAAATTAGGTAATTTTATGTTAACTCGACTATAAAACGCTTGTGATACATGACCTATTTAGAAAACCAAAAACGTCGTTTATGGGGTGATTTTTCGAAGGTTTGATTAAAAAAAAAAAAAAAGTGAACAAACCGCAAATAGATTACAAGGTGAAGTGTAATCGCCGGAATGAACTCGACTGGCGGCTCGGGGCCGCAAGCAGGTAACTACTAACTATTCGGCGTGGAGTCTGTAAGGGGTTGGAGGGGGGGGGGGGGAGACATTCCAAGCGGAGATATTTTCTTGTTGAAGCGGTGCGCTGCGCGTGTTGGTGAAACGACCGGCCATCAATAACGGGGCCGCGGGAAGGAAACCACGGCTGGATCATTAACCACATCCTCCCAACAGCATCCCAAACCCCCGGTACTACGGCAATTTATAGCGGAGCCGCGCACGGCAGAAGACCTGGCCACGGACCGGGGGTTGGCAAGGGTAGGAGAGTGGGGTAAAAAAAAAAAAAAACAACATGGAGGGCACGTTAAAAGTATCGCGGTGCATTGCGGTACGTAATTGTGAGAGGGACAAACCGCCCCGCGGGGCTGCATACAAACAGCACCCTACCTCGCAGTAAACTCGGGGCCGCCAAGTTATTCCTGCGCGGCCGCACTTTAAATTTCCTCCTGCTTTTTGCGAAAAACCACGCTCGGAAACGGTATGCCAAATAACTTCCGTGCGGTAATAAAGGATTAAACATGCGCGTTTTTATGTACTGTTAAGGTTTTTTTTTTTTTTTCCAACTTCGTTACGCAACTTTTCAAGTTAAAAATAAAACTTATTGAGTTTTTACATTACCAAAAGTTTACTTGCGTGCCTTTTCATGACGTATTTTCTTTGTATCAATAACATTATTCGGTTGGTGTGCCACCGATCTGAGGCGCGGGAGGCTCTGGGTTTGAATCCCGGGTAAGGCATGGGTGTTAAGGTTATAAGTTAGTCTGTAAACCGTCCCCTGCTAAGCTTTCAAGAATAAAACCAAGGGACGTTAAAAATACCTTTACAATACAAAAGCATTCTTCTAACAATAATATTTAAAAATTTTATGTACAGATGATGGTTTATCTTGGGAAAAGTTAACTATATCCCAGATTTCAACGTACTATGCACATATTAGAAACTTTTCTTTCATTATTGGCTGCCGTGTGTGTAAGAATCTACTATCCTGTTTCTCTACACCAATGAGAATTCTGACTCCAGCGAAAGGAGGTATGGGCGCAAATATGTCTAACACAAATGCAGGTGTCCGAATTGGTCACGTGGAATATTGACATTGCGTGTGCACACTGTTCACATGTAGTACTGTATAGTACAACTCCACTGACGTAAACGGGGTTAACGTATCAGTTTGTGGCTCACAAGAGTAGCTCAAAGTGACAGCCAACAACCTCAATGCACGAATGACAACAGCGTACGAGATTCTACCCCATCCGTTAAGATAACCCATGAGTACAGATGATGGTTTATCGCGGGAAAAGTTGACTATATCCCAGGTTTCAACGTACTGTACACATGTCGAACAGTTTTCTTTCCTTATTGGCAGTCATGCATGTTTGAAGTTACTTCCCCATTTCACTATGCCAACGAGGATTCTGATACTATAAAGCAGAACGTTTGTGATTGGTCTGCAAACAAATTAGTCGCCTGAAAAACTTGTTCATCCATTCATAAAAGAATAAGCTAGTTATAGTGTTATAGAATATATGTTGGCTCAAAATTTTTTCGCGATTTTCCATCATCTCTACCCATGAGTTTTACGCCAATCCGGCTAATTTTTTACTTTCAACTAATTCTATCTGTCTGCCACTTTTTAATCATAAACATTGCCACGTGACTAATAAACATAGCATATGCATTTCCCCACACTTAAAAGTTAACACCAGAGGCTGTTATACAATATATTTATTAGCGGTTAATGCCTTTTGGGAAGGCCTTAAAAAGTGCTCACTTTACTACGAATAGCCTATACAAGCACGTGCTGTGTTAATGCAGGGACGACAGTGCCACCTTGCGGACATTAGGTGAATCTCGCGTTCTACACGGGTCCCCCACAAGTTTACGCCCATATAGCCTTTTGCTAGCATCCTGGACCACACGTACTAAGAATCAGAACGTTCCATGATGCGGCCCCTATTTCCTAGTTTCATTTACTCCACGCTTTTACTGGAACAGCCTGTATATAAATCCTAATTCAAAAATGTGTTTTATTTCAGAAGTTCTCAATGAGGCGCGCAGGACTTGCACCGCGGAACAGCTATATGCTGAAATCACGCCACCGGCGGCGCGCGCTGAGAAAGCCCTCGCAACTGGCCCGGGAGGACTCAGGTGCTCACACGGGTCTGAAAACACACCCTTTCTCCTCCCCTCTTTCCCGGGTGTGCAGTGAACATGCGTGTGCGGGGGCGAACTACGCCATTACCCGGGAATTAATGGGTCTCCGCGGGAACCGCATTCGCGGCGATTTATTCCGAAAATTATTTAAGCGAGGCACGGGCTCAAGTTTAATTGCGCCGAAAGAAATATTCGGGGGAAGGCCCGATCCTCCCCTCCCCATTTTCCCAAGCAAGGGGGGGGGGGTGCTGAAGGAGGGGGGGGGGAGAGAAAAAACGAACAGAGTTGGTTGGGAGGTTGGGAGGCAGCAGCGAAATTTCCGCTTCCGAACACCCCTCCCCTACCCAAAACCCAGACACGGGTGCTTCGCATAGTGCCTGCATTATTCCGCGCGCCACTGAGCAATAATATTGCGAAACGCAAACATTTTCCAAGTCTTGCCGCGAATCCGTTCAATCTCTTCGGAGGGATAATTGCCCCCATTTAAAAGCAGTTCTCGGACTGCCATTGGAGGCGAGGCAGGGCCGATCTCAGTCAAACAACTGGAGACAGTCCCAGCAGGTGCGAGAAGTCAAACATGCCACGTCGTCACAGCTATTTAAACTGACTGGTGAATAAGAATAGGTGAGATATGTACTTATAATAATTTTTCACTTTCACGTCCTTAGTACCGGTTGTTATTTTTATGTTTTAGAATTTAGAAGGTCACGTGAGTGGCCGGTTCAAATACGGGACGGCTTCTCGAGCAGACAAGGGAAACAGAAATGAAATCATGTAATTCATTGAGGTACGTAAATTGCATTCGATCTAATCTGACATAAAATAACTCATATTTTACTAGTCTCTAATTATCAAATGCAAGACGATCTACTAATTTTACTAAGACTCATGAATAAGAGTTATTTTCATTGACAGCATTATACTTTTTATTTGCAGATTTCTTATAGCTTCTTCAGACTTAATAATTATCTACTTTAGTGGCTATTAGTCAGTTTTTTATAAGACTAATTAATTTTCTCACATAGTTTTCCCTTTCAGCCCTGAGTAGAGAAATCAGATTTTGAGAATAAGGGTTGTGGTTCAGCTAACTATAACCCCCTAAACGGCGATAACAACATCCTATCAAGACTCAAACATACACACACACACACACACACACACACACACACACACACACACACACACATATATATATATATATACAAAATATTGTTTTTCATGCTATCAGCGCCATTTTGGACAGGCTGCAAACTTACGAAATTCAAAGTGGGCGTTGGACTTGGAACAGCATAATATTTCCTTCACTGTTAGGAAAGAACGAAAATCTTTACCGATAATAGATAGGAGTATTCACAATAACAGGAAATGGCGGATCTAGAGAACCTTTGAGGAGGGAGAAAATTGATAGGTGAAGCACTGTGCATTACGTCACGCCACACGTACATATAAATGTCAGAAGTTAGTGGTTAGGCTATATAAATACATTAAAACATTTTCTGAGAGTACACTAAATGTATGCATTAATACGGCATTGTACACAACTACTTGATTTCAAAATTATCTCAATTTTATCCAGTGTAAAACAAGGCTCCAAGAAAAAAATTTAGAAGGCTCAAGAACTCTTAGACACCCCCTCCCTCTTGGATCCGCCTCTGGTAACCGATAACAAAAAGCTTTTGTATGACGTAAAGTATTAACAGATTATATCGTCACACGAGAAGCATGAAATAGTTTCGGAACTGATTGCCTGCCGTTTTCAGTACGAAGGGAACCTGATTTTAGCAAAAATATTTTCTGACTTGTGTTTCAAAACTCTTTAGCTCAACTCCACTTTCGTGAATGAAAGATTTTAAGCGTCACACGTACACCTATATATTTGTTTCTTGATTGCTGCATCACTTTTACCATTTGGCCAAAGTAGCACGGAATTCGCCCCGTCTTTAGTTATAGGTCTGTTACTGGCTTTCCAGAGTGTGCAAAGTCATCAGTGACCAGATTGCAAATGTAACCGAAATGTGCAGATATGTATTAGGTTTATATCTTAATCTAAAATCACTTAGTAGGAACACCCAGGATTCACCGCAGTAAATAGAGAAAATATATAGGAACAGCACAGACATGTGCCCTGAGGCGGGGATGTACAACCCGGGACCTCCAGAATGTGAGCGAGACAAGCAACGGCATGCAGATCAGCGGTGAAGCGTAGCCATGTTGCAAGGGTAGCAGTATTTCAATCCTAAATGTGCGGTTGAAAATCGTGACGTCGTGACGTCGCTGTGTACTGACAAGCCGGGCGAAACCATTGAATGTGTGACATCGTGTCCGACGTCATTTTGCTGAAGAATTCGTCCCTCATCTCTAGCACACTGCTTGGAGGAAAATGTTTCACAACGCAATGTCACCCACAGCTTGTGTACAGTCATCGCCAAACATTGCTGCCCTTGCAACACAACCCATGGTTCACCGCCAAGGGTGAAGATACCGTAAAGTGTCTTCCACCAGACTCCGGGGCTAGCGACTCCACGGGTCGAAGTAATTTCCAGAAAATATCCCTCGGGCGTATCTGCCTGAAGTGAAGGGGAAGGAGGTGCGTACATCAAGATAATCTGTGGAGGACGTGGCTTACATCATCGCCAAGACAAGTTTACCTCCCGCGTGTTTATGCGCTACAGGCCGGAGATAAGCCGGCATTCTGTCCGCCGCAAAGGGCCAGCCCTCGGGAGCTAAGCCCCAAGTCCAACAGTCTTGAGACCGGCGGAAGGGGGGGTACCCCCAGCCACATCTCCCTGGAGAGATACCCACCAACACCCTCAGACTCGATACACTTCCAGGGTAAGCCCCCGCGTAGGGGGCGGTTACCGGGGATAGAAAAGGAGAGAGGGAGAGGGGGTTGATGGGAGCCCGAGAATGTTCGAGTGGGTAGCACTTTCAAATGGAACTGGGCCATGATGGAGCGAGGCGAAGCGAGAGAATAACCGAAAGGAAACGAACGGCGTAGGAAGGCGTCTCACGAGTACCTTCCAGAAGGGATTAACTCTAGTCAGTTGTTATTAACTCCACGGGGAGCGAGCGCCTGGAGAGAGAGGAAGACAGTGTAGGGGGAAGGGGAGGCACCATTTCAAGACGCTATATTAAACCGGCGAGTGCAGACACTCGCTGTCTGCTCTCACAAGAAATCTTCTCCAAGAGAACTCGGGTGTGACGAGAAGAGGGAGATATATATTTTTAGCAGACAAAGTTAACAACGGTTCCTTTTTAATGAAAGTATAATTGAAACTTTAGAAATGTTCAAGTTCTAATAACACAGTCGTACTTAAAGCATTGACCTACATAGCAATGTAAACGTGCAGCAGTGCGACCGCAACCACAGATACGCATGATTACATTTATTGTTAATGAAAGAAAGATTAAGTTAGTCCGTGGGTTATTATCTATAGACTGTGTGAATTCCATGTTAATATGTCCAGCGATTTTTAAGTTAAATCCAGTCGTACAGCAGACGGATATGAAAAAATTTAACATTGGATATGGCTTAGTAATCGATTATCCTATATGAAAAAATAATTAAAAGTGTAAAATTCAGAAATCACAGACAGACAGTTATATTTTATTTATTTATATAGATGACGTAACTCATTCTTCGGAACATTGATATTTAATAATCACCTACAGTGGGTGCTATCTTAAAAATAACACCTAGCGATGATTCACAAAAGCCGGGTATTAATGTTCGTATGAACTATAACTAGCGACGTGCAAAGTTTGCGTTATTATCCGGCAGCCCATTAGCCTTCGCAATCATGCACTCATCCGAGTCGATGTCGTTACTTTATTGGTTTCTGCTGTAGTGAGCACCCATTTTCTCTTCTGACTTGGCTGCACGTGACTGAAAAATCCCGCCGTTGGTTTCTTTGTTACTGGCTCGGAGTTACCCTGGGAGTGTCGTTTACGAGAAAGACGACATGAAAGGTCCAAAACCATTGTAGCAAACATGTGGTATTCCAATTAGATAAGGGCGAGGTCATGTGGTAATGTTGCAACTGTGTCGGCTGTAAGGCATACGGCCAGGGAACGAGCCGAGTTCGGTAGTGCCAAAGAGGCCATGGAGTTCACATGCAGTGAGTACTGGGAAATGGCACAGTCCATGGGTGATGCACCCAAGCTCCGTGCATGCTGCACGCATCCAACGTGCGGGAAAGTGCATTGCTATGGGCAGAGTAAACTTCGAACACCTGTTATGACATTTCGACGTTTTGTATGCTGAAGCTGCTTGCTGTGCTTAACGTGAAATGAAGTCATTGTAATAACTTTAATGTGGTTTTTCTCGTAAACTAAGGGCCTTAAGTTTTTGTTTTACCAAAGAATATTTTCTAATTAGTTTTGATTACAGATTCGTGTGGTGCAGTCCGTATCCGCGAATTACCAGACAGTCTGTATACAAATAGAAACCTTTATTATTCTATTATAAAGAGGCGGAAATCAGCGTCTTAATAACGGTCAAGAAATTTAAAAGGTTCATAAAAAGAGTACTTATCATAAACTGAAAAGTCACATTATGCTCAGCGTCGGACCAGAACAGCTGTGCTCACCCATGTGTATCATGTCCAAAGATACCTGAACTTTGCAATTGTATTTGGCACCAGTTTAAGTTTGCTCAATCCTTCACATAATCGGCCCTAGATCATTTACTGATTGGCTGCTGCAATGGTTAGACGCTATTTTATTTACTGACCAGGTTGCACTTGAGTCCGTGACGGCATCCCCCCCCCCCTCCTCTGTTTATTACAGGTACGGAGTTGAGAAAGCCGCGTCAAAACACCGTGGTTCAATAAAACACTAACAGTTAAATTTACGTATTTGAAGTCAAACCTGATAACGAATGAATCTGCAAAATTCAAGGACCTGAAACCATGTTAAGTTCAAGGACAGTCAGTCTACATCAGCTGTCGCTCTTTCTCTCTCTCTCTCTCTCTCTCTCTCTCTCTCTCTCTCTGTCTTTCTTCTTTGACTCGCATCTTCATCGTCCTGCATTGGAGACAAGCTTCATTACTCGTCCAGTACAATATACCTACAGCTCCCCATTAATAATCATTTCCCTCACAGATTAGAGCTCATATAGCTTGAGATAAAGCGAGAAAGCTCTGTAATAAGTCTCGAACTATGGTTACAAAAGCAAACAAAAGAAATATCGTACCTAAAGTTGTAACGAATAATGCCGAATGTGGCCAAAAAACGGCCATCTCCAGTAATAAGAAAAATAATTTACACGTACAATTTTACAAGATATTATTTACATAAGTCATTAATCGAAATAACTTCCACCCCCTTCCTGAAACTGCATTTTTTTTGTGAAATATTATACACACAATCACGCAAATAGCATTGAGTCTCCAGCGATAGATCATCTTCAAATTATTTCGGGATTAGCCTGGGAATGAGATAGAAAACTATCGATTTTAAAAACATTAATGCCGCCAACCGGAGAGGACTTCCGATATCCAGAATACAAGACAAAACTCGTAAAAATTCGTTAATTTCTCGTATCGTACTTCATTTGCTTCCATCGAAAAGCACAATGTACCGATCATTGCATAGGATTTAGAACAAACTTGGGATCCACTCTAAACATTTTTTTTTCACTTTTACAAAATAAAAAATCCTTGGAAACCCAGTTGCCAAGAAAATACTTTGTAAAACTACAAGGAGTGTTCTAGTAAAATCTGCAAAACATTTCTTTGTAATATTACAAATGATAGCATTGTATTACAACTGACATTATTGAAAAATGTACATAAAATTACTCTTTTTCTTCTAGAAAACAAATGTGATGAATTAGTAACAGAGAACAGCTATATATATATATATATATATATATATATATATATATATATATATATATATATATATATATATATATAATATATATATATATATATATATATATATATATATATATATAGAGCTGTTCTCTGTTTTTAAAATTAAATTTTGAATATATATATATATTCAAAATTTAATTTTAAAATCACACTTCGTTAGCGCGGGGATTAGAACCCGCGCCCATTGTAGAACCAGCCCGCACCTTTAACCATAAGACCAACTTGACTTGCAACATTTGCGGTTATTTTTACAATAAATAAATGTATAAGTTCATCCAAAATAATATTGACGTTATACGGTTAAGAAGAATAGCTACATTTATTTCTTTTTAAGATTTCAGTTGTTGAGTTAAGACATTTGAACCCCTCTTAACTACGGGGTATTAAGAGCCGATTTAAAAATTTTGTGTAGCTAGGAAACACTAACAAATAATTAATAATACGGTTCGTTTTATTGAAATTGTCGTTTTATTATGATTATTTGAGTTGTTTTAAGTGTTTTACGTAATTCAAACTTGCAATAAATTTCTTTTTGCACCCATAGTTTTTGCACAAAAAGCATTATACGGTTTTAAGTTGTTGAGTGTCCGCCATTTTGCTGAAGCACGTGGATACGGTTCAGTATAGTAAATACATTTCCTAATGTCTATTACAAACACGGACCTTGTAATTTTACAAACGAATAGTTTTACAAGAAAAATTGTTGTACTATTACAAGCATTTGTAAGATTACAAAGAATTTCTCAGTAAAAATTACAATTTTTTTAGTGTGGGGATTATAATTAGTTTGATGTGCGTCCAATTTCCATGCTGTCTAAGATAGGTTTAAGACACTTGTTTAGTACATTCTAATTGCGCAGTTTACACAATACAAATTTTATATTTTGCAGATGTATTGGTCACTGAACACATGTATCTACAAGATACAGCACACAATACATCACCAGCTGTCCGACAAAAATACTATGATTCGTGACTGAGTGAGTGAAAATATTTGGGTGGCTCTTGACATGGAGGGCTTGAGAGCCAATGAGGGTGAAGCGAGGTGAGTATGAAGCTGAACCGGAATGAAAGGGCGAGGGAACGGAGATCTCCGAAAAAACCCACCGACCAGCGGCATCGTCCAGCATGATTATCCCTTGCTAAAATACAGGAGCGACCCCACCGAAAATCGAACACGGCTCGCCTATGTGGGTGACGAGTAGTCTAACCACTACACCACCGCGGCCCCTGATTTATGAGTAGAAATAATTCCGAGATTCTTTTGAGAAGTTCCGAAACATTGACAGGAAATTTTCTGGTCATCCGAAAAAGATGTTCTGAATAGTTCATCAAAAGCGCGTGAAGTTTCGGAACATTATGTCCATGGAGGAAGAAACACGGCTTATTGTATTTCTTTATTTCCGGTTTACCACTGATACAGAGTAAATAAGTACACAGAAACGAAATGGTTGGCGGTTCTTTGATGTGAGCACACCTATTCTCTGATTGGTTACGGGAGATCGGCCCTTGTGTCCTAATAGATACTGCATGAGGCGTAAGGTTCCCTATTGGATACGCTACTGTCTGGGGTGTATGTTAAGAGGTGCTGATTGGCGAACGGCGTTCCAAAGGTTTTTCTTGCCCATGACGCCATTTTGCTGGAGTGTGTGGCTAATGTTCACGATACAAGTGGCAGTTTCACCCTGTATTCTTAAACAATTTGCGCTAGTTATAGGCTATACGGTGAGTATTGCGTCTTCTTGAATAACTGTTTTCGAACGTTTTATTACCCCAATGCACAGGAAATTTGAGTTAGTGTACAGTCACGATTATTTCAAACTTTTCTGAAGCCCTGCTAAAGTTCTACTTCCAGGATATTCCTCCGCTTCATGTAAACATAGCTTAAACGACGCTACAAATGGCATCAAAGGGACAGCGCACGGCACTCAGTTGTAATAATATTTTGCATTAGAACTATATCCTAATGAGTATTACCAACACCTATTTTCCCTGATTCATTTATATTAATTATAAATGTAACATTTTATTACGTATAGGTGAGATATATAAGTGAAAATTCAATTTAACTAAAAATAATGTATTTATCTGTTATCACAAGTATAAAACTTCATATACATGACATATTTAGGAGACAACCAAACACGTCATGGGGTGACTTTTCAAAGGTTTGGTTCATAAAGTGTGAAGAAACAGTGAGGAGACTATAAAGTGCTTTTTACCCGCACTGCAGTGCCTTTGGGTCACCTAGTCGAACAAGCTACTTTAAATGCGACTGAATCACTTTACGATCACGTTTCACAGACTACGAAATCGCCATCAGTGAACGCTCCAAACGGCATTTCCACATGTGCTGAAATCGTTCCGGGGAGACACCATGTAACTTTTTTTTTTTACCTACAAATATTATATTACCATTTGTCGCTTCCGCCATGCCGATGCAATAAATTCGTTTGAAACGAAGCATCAAACGATAAAATAATTACCAGCAATCACCATGCGCACATGGCCCAGCACGCTCTACGATCAGGAACATATCAGCGCGGAGAAAATAACTAAATAAACGATTTCGGAAATAAAACAGCAATTGGAAACGTGCCGCGGCAGCATGTGGCTATTGCCAAAGGGCACTGGGGTTCAGGGAATTGGTGAAAGGGGTGGGGGAGGGAGTGGGTAATATCTGGTCATCAGCGGAAATGTGACATGTTCACCGATGCAACATTAAAAAAAAAACTTTTTTTTGACATTTAATATCGGTGGAATATATTAAATAAATTACACTTTCTGCTATTAGGTATCAATTCGCTGAGCCAACACGAGTGATTACTGTTAAATTTGCATAACTGGAGTCTCCAATTATCTCTCGATTTAAATAATCAATTTCTGTAGCTGACACCATATGCATAAAATTCAGAAACGTTGTTGATCAACAAGTATATCACTTCAATGCGTAATATTAACAAACTTGTTGCAAGACTTTATTGTATTCTTTGCTGCTTATTAGCTCATTTGTCACTATCTCGTCGTGTTTGTTTTTTACCGCACCTTGTTTAACACTATCGTAATTATCAGATCCTGCTTTCGTTTTTTTTCCTGGTTTTTGTTATTTACTGTGTCGTGGTCGGTTTGACGTTAGTTTTTATATGTATGCATTATTTGCAGTCTGAATGAAAGACGGCCTTTGTTTTTCTAATGTCTAATTTTTCCTTTCATTTTTTTTTAATATTTTTGTGATTTTAATTTTTGTTCTACGGTATTATATGTTTCATTTTCAAAGTTTTCGTTGGTCACAAACAGAAATTCATTCTTCGATACCTGTCAGTAACTAAACGTTTTTCTCTGTTCTGTGTAAATAAAATGGCTGAAAATATTATTTATATTAGTGAAGTAATTTTTCCCGCAATTCGATTTTGTTGTTACCACAGGCCTAACGTAATACAGCCACAGCATTTCAAAATTTAAAAGCTGTACTCTGAAAATGGCATGCGAAATAGCATCTGGTAAAAATAGCATTCAACACAATCGCCGCCCAGTATTTACCCCTGTTAGTGAATTCAAAGCGTAATAAAAAAACCGAGGGACGAGTTAAGCTTAGTGCACGAGTAAACACGAACGAAACTGCACCACTATTGCCACATGTTAGCACCATCACCGCCACTAATACTAATAAGTTATATTACAAAAGCGTAATAAAATAACCGAGGGACGAGTTAAGCTTAGTGCACGAGTAAACACGAACGAAACTGCACCACTATTGCCACATGTTAGCACCATCACCGCCACTAATACTAATAAGTTATATTACAAAAGGCCACAGAACAAGGCCACGTAGAAGGTGAGTATCCACAAACAAAACCATTCGAGTTCAAGCGAACTCGGTCCTCATCATGCCAACCAGTGTTATCCGTTAATAACTATGAAGTGAATTCAAATTTCTCTAACAGTGCATCGAAACGTTCTGACGCAGTGTTCTCGTCACACTGTAATTTAGCTTGACAGGTTTTCACAGTGATTAGGGCGTATCATAATTTTGTCATCTAAAGCCTTTTTTTATTCGTAGCAAATTTGGCAGGATAATGCGGAAGATAAAGAATACTGTCCCGAAACAACTGTGTGCTGGAAAAGTTTCAACAAAAGATGCATCGCCGGGTACGTCCGTTACTAGCACAGCAGGATTGCTATGCGGGCCGCAACACTCCATATCTTAAGGCGAAATATATCTGTAATTTTAAAAGAGGTTCAGTGTCAGAGGAGCAGTCCCACCCACACGTATTTACAAAATGAAATTATGTGGTTCTTTAGACGGCTTCTGCCATCTCCCTCTTGTTGTATACATCGTTGTAATATTGACTGTAAACTATGACATCTACATTCATTTACAGAAACTAGTACATTCTTCGTCTGTGAGAATATTTTGTGCCAGAGGGGGTTATCCCACACTACAATGTTGCTCGCCGTGTAAATAATGTCACCAATATTAAACTTTAAGTAATTAAATGTTTATGTTTAAACTTATTAATATACCGAATTTTGCAAGTTCTATATGCAAAGGGGTCACGATGGCTGAGCGGTTAGTCTGCTCACCTCCCACCACGGCGATGGGGGCTCAATCCCCAGACGGGTCATTCCGGATTTCCGCATATAGGAACTGTGCCGGACGATGCCGTTGGTCGACGAGGTTTTTTTTTTTTAAGATCTGACATTACCCCCGCCCTTTCATACCGGCGCTGCTACATACTCATATCAATCACCATCATCGGGTGTCAAGACCTCGATTCTAAGAGCCGTCTAAATCTCTTCACTCATTCTATATGCAAAATATGTACGATTATTAAAATTACGTTAACGAAAGTTGGAATATCATGTGTTATAATACATTACGTTTGCGTCTGATGGTTTACGAATAATGTGATGTCACTTTATCTCCCTATTTATGTGCGTTCTTATTAGAAAAAAGTTTGCAGTGCAACAATATGAAACTGAACACATATTTTGCTTTTTTATATTTTTTAGAATACCACAAAATGCGTATCATGTATTGATCAACAAAAGCAATTGTACCTCAATATAAGTTCTTTTTTTTTTCGATATAACAATTCTACTAGAACTTCTTTTTTCTCATAAATATCTGCCACTGAGCCTCTCTAGTGTTCGAGGCAGTCATAATGACCCTAAAGCTACAATCATGGTTAGCAGCACGAGATGTAATTCAGTGGACGGTTCTGGACTAACCTTGTCCTTCCTCGCTCCCAGTTACATGCAACTCTAGATGCGTAGTTTACGGGGAGGGGAATCAGGATCACATATGCGAGTAGAAAGTTAGGCAAGGAGTCATGCTGCGGCCCGTACGTCAAATAATGGACATTTTTACAACCTTCGACTGCGCCAATCAGTTGCTGCGGATAAATGAACTACTACACTGGAGTGATGCTACCCCAATATTCAAGTATTCATGTGTAACTTAAACTCCCCCCCCCCCCCAACCCGGTAGATATTTTGGATGCGATATAGATGATATAATTTAAATGTTTTAAGGGTATTTTAAGAGCGAGAGTGTGTGTCTGGGTAAAAACTAAATTGTCTCTCAAATGATAAACTGTTAAAGAGAGTAATTTATAGGGATATCATTGATTAGGATCTAATTAGCAAAACTGAAACAATGTTTTTTTACAAGTAACTTTACAATATCTGACTCAGTAGTCATGAAAGGTTCAAGCTATTCAGCGCTATTAAGGCGAGGAATTACCCATCACCCTTGCTGTGTCTGTAGAGTTGACAAATAGGGCCTTATTGTTACACAATTCACATCAAGATCATAAGCGTAAACCTCGATGTAACACCTGAAATAACGACGTGATTAAAGAATCAAAATGTTCAACTCTAAATCAGTCGTATGTAGAGATGTGTAAATTAGAAAAGAGAGTTTAAACATTAAGCACGCCTGTGTTTTCCCTACTTTTATCACTGAACAGTCTTTGTTTGGCTTGCCATGGTCCAGGGTAACTCGGCGCCACTGAATAAACCATTACGGTGTGACGACAACCAAGGCATAGGCTGTTCACGGTAAAATGAGCACTTTTGAAAGCCCTGATTAAGATCTACTTGTATGCGCGTTTTGTATTCTTCCCCCTGATGTAAAATTAACATTGTTATGGGCCTCATCACTTTATTCATGCGTCGGTCAAGTGAAACTGTGAAATTATTAGAAAAGTAAATATTGTACCAATCTGCTCATTTTTACAATTCGATGTATTAAAAAAAAAAAAAACAGAAAGCGAAAGAAATAATAGAAATGATCAGAAATGGTTGCGTAACACTTTTTATTCGACGTTAAGTTATGGAACTATTTTACATTTATCATTACAAACTTCACTGGGAGCATGTCACGTAGGGCGCCCGTTAAAATATATGTAGGTAAGAGCAGTGACTTTTTTCTAAGGTTGATTTCAGAAGCACTTACTTTATCGTGAACAGCCTTTAATCACAAATGCACAGATGAAACTGTCGCTCGTACCACGACCTCCAGCTGCACACGTAAGAAAGATGGCGTCACTGGCCAACAAATGTTGGAACGTCGTCCGCCAATCAGCACCTGGTAAACTACTTGCCAGCCGGCGGCAGCCCAGCCAATAGCGTGCTTTTAGTAGCAGTCAATGCCAAATCAGACACAAGTCCTGTCTCCGTAGCATTAAGCTAATCGTAAAACGAATATACCCACTTCAAATTAACCTCCAGGCCATTTCCTCATTGAGTTTATCTACTCTGTGACGATACAGCGTCTCGGAGAATGTGTCGATACAACATTTTTCACGATTTTCCACCCTTTCTAGATAATGATAACAAAACTAATACTAATTCTGTTAAGGGCTGTTCACGATAAAGTTAGCACTTTTAAAATTAACATTAGAAAAAAGTCACTGCCCCTACGTGCATATATTTTAACGGGCGCAATGAGTGACATGTGCGAGGTAAAATCGATAACGATGGGAGGGAAAGAAGTTCCATATATTAACGTTGAATAAAAGGTGTTGGGTAACCATTTGTGATAACTTTAATTATTTTTTCCCTTTCTGTATTTTTTAATGCATCAAAGTGTAAAAATGAGCAGATTTGTACAATATTTACTTTTCTAATAATTTCACAGTTTCACTTGAGCGATCCATGAATAAAGTGACGAGGCCCATGACAGTGTTAATTTTACATAAGGCGGAAGAACACACAACGTGTATACAAGTAGATATTAAGCATGGTGTCAATAGTGCTCATTTTACCGTGAACAGCCTATAACACCAATAACCCGAGACATGGAACTTTATCAAAATGTCCAGTTTAATAATTCTATTTTGTAGATACCGGTTTTTTTTATTAGTAACAATGTTAGTGGCACACGAAAATCAGAAACTAGCATTCGTCGATCTTCGAATTCTTTTTTAATGCAGGGCTCCTACATCAGTTTGTAGTAAATCCTCCACGAGGTATCCAACAGCTTGGCCGGGAAGTGAGCAGACGGGTGAGACAGAGAGGGCAATGTGCAGGAACTGGAGTGGGCCGATCACATTACGAGGAAGTGACTCGAGCCAGCGGATTGGCCGGGGTAATGATGTGGCCCCAGGGAGGTGGCTGACGGGTAGTTGGAAGCGAGCGGGCTGATTGGTGGTGGCATGAGGGGAGGGGGGGGGTGAAGTCAGCTAGGCGAGCACGCATCACGTACGCGCGGAGACCGCTATCGGCAATTAGGCCCACGTGTTACTGACAATAGCGCATGCCGCCAATCAATCAAATGAGCCGGGCAGATAATATATCCAGTTCCATGTCCCGCCATCCGCACCTCCCCCCCTCCCTTTTCCCACCGCGCATGGAGCTGCGAGTGACAGTCTGCGGATGACGCACGCGTCACATGGTGCGCGACGAGGCGGACGTTGCCAGATCTCCGACGGCAACCCACAGGAGCCAAGTATACAGAGAAGTGCTAGCCCTGACAATATAGCCTCCCCACTGTGCTCGCGACATGGCAGAGGGAAACCATTCGGCGCCCGGAGATGAACCTGCCGGACGCCAGCCGAACCAATAACAAACCGTGCTCAGGACGTTACACTGTAACACGCAGCCAATCAGCTACTGAGTACACTTACGTGAAGGTGATCGCTGCACCGTGTTACTTCTGTCTGCTTGCCTGTTCTGTGACGAGTCGACGACCGTAGATAATAACAATGGCAAATCGCGAAAATCTTCTGTGCCCCAGATACTGCACATATGGCTCGAATTAACTATTTACATGCGAATCCCAGGCGTGTAGCCAGAGAATTTTCACTGAACCAGAAAAAATAAAAACATATTCGCGAACAATACACTGGCAATAAGCAATTGGTCAAATTTTCCCGTGGGAAAATCACTCTCTCCATTAACAATGGCCGAAATTAAGAGTGAAAGTTATAAATGATTTCAATGACAAAAGTAATATAAAACAACAGTTGGTTTTGAATCACCTATGACGAATAGCGACTCTGTTAAAGTAAGTGTAAATTTTAAGACTGATCCAATAAGTCCCACAATTATATCTGACGCCGTTTTAATGTTCCTATTTAATTAAGAGCAGCACTGACATCCATTTATATAACAAATATTTCAAATAAATGATAAATTCCAGTTTTTCGTAACAATGGCTTTTGAGCAAAACAAACTAATCGTTGTGCACTAACAACTAACATTTATCTTAATCTGCTAGTTTAATAAACTCATACAACTTTCTTTTTTTTTTCAAAAGATTTAACAATTAGCGAAACTGCACTTTTCTTGTTGCGCTATACAAAAGAAAAGCAATGTATATAATGTTGCGAAATATCTTATTCTGACTTTCAAAAATTTCCAGTGCAACAAAATATTAACACATTAGTGTAAATTCCTTAAATTGTTAAGTACTTGAAACTACAATCCTCTGTATACGTCACCCATTTAATATTTGGAAACATAAATGCCCCTCCAGTGTTTTTTTTATCTAAAATAGGAGGGAGACATAAAGAAACAATATCAAGGCTCCTACTGGGAAATTACGTGACAAGTAACACTTCTTACACCGTATACCTTCAGCAGTTCAAACATGAAATACAAGTCGAAATTCAAAATTTGAAGTAACCCACTTTGTAGAAATTGACGATTTTGGAATGCTCTTTTCTAAGTGTACAACTCGCGGTGAACCTGATATAACTGGCAATACGGCACAAATCGTTTTGCAGACAATCCGTTTATTGAAGGAAAAAAAAAAATACTTTGGTTCGAAAGTATAAGGTGCGATTGCTACAGAGCTACCCAGAGCAAGTCCTTCTATTTAAGCAAACACAGTGGAATACGGTGAGACGCGGAAGAAACTGGAAAATAAAACAGGGGGGGGGGAGGAATGATATGCGAGGGATAGTGGAGTCGAGAGTTTCGCACAATAAAAATTCCCCCGCATGAGGCGAACGCACGTGTATCTAGGGGACGTCTATTATATGTCAGTTTACGACCACCACAAAACATAATTGAATAACTTTCCTACATACTATTGGCACGTAAAGAGCTCGGGATTATAAATTCACGCATCGTGCATATTCATCTCTGTTTGTTCGTGTCACTGACAACACACCCAAAAATAGTCCAACTTTTATTCCCAGGCGTGTAACTAAGCCATAAAATGAACTTACGTGCTTCACTTTTACAACAAATAAAGGTTAAACCCTGCTAGCGACGTGGACAATATGAAGTAAAAGTTCGCCGTGGTTGGCTGTGAAATAAGAAGTTTAAACTTCAGACTGTGCAACGACCACCATCTCGCTGTACATATATAATTTAGAAGAATATTGCCGACGGGTTCTTGTGAATTATTATACGTCTTGTGAATACAAATAAGCAGAGACAATGGAAGATCCCAAACATTTTTGAGCCAACGTATTTTCGGCAACACTAGTTTGGCCTGTAATATTGAATGGCAAAGTTTCTGAGTTGACCAAGTTCTTCGCAGACCAATCACGTGCGTTTGGTTTTAGAGCATCAGACTCTTCAATAGGATAGTAGCTTCGCACCTGCATGACAGCCAATGACGAAAGAAAACAATCGGGCGTGTATACGCTACTTTTAATCCCAGGAATTAGTAATCTTTTCCCGCGAAAAACCATCATCTAAAAATAACTAAGCATACACCTGGGAAACATGCTGCAGACGTCATTAAAACACTCAAAATTTTATTATAATTGGAATCACAATTATTAAACTGGCAATTATTGACACGTGCAATAGAACGACATTTTGTAAATACTTATTTACTTTAAAACTCGCGAGCTTAATAACCATAAAACGTATACGTTAAATTTCCACAATTGAAATAAATATGGCGAATGCCACAAGTAAGAAAGTATGCTCAGCAAGTAAGCAACTTCGTTTACTTGCCGAGTATAGAACCTGTGTGTAATATTGTGGGAACTAGGACAGCGCTAGTATATACGTAGTGATGTCACTTCCGGGGACAGGTACGCACGAGTATGCATTCCAGGAGTATTCGGAAGCAGCCTTAGAAACGAGTTGCGCTAAATAAACGTACTTCATTTCTTGTCTACCATGGAAAAGGAATTACTGATACATACCTGGCACTTATTTGAATGATATGATGGAAGCGGCTTATCCACCAACGGGTCCTGCTTCACAAATTATGCTGCCCCTGCGGGATTTGAAGCTACGATACCGTGGTCATGAGGCAGTACGCTACCCGCTCTGCCGCCGCTACGCCCAATCATCGTCATCCTTTATCTCCACCAGAGCACGCTTTGGCTTACCGGCAGCTTTAAGCTAATCGGCGAGCGAATGCGGACACAGTTAGGAGAGTGTGTTACGGCGAAGGAGAGGGTAATTTAAAACCTGTTCGGAGAAATCTCCCTCAATGCAGTCGGCCGGGTTCAAAAACAGGGACCCCATTGAATCCGGGTCAGGTGAGCCAAACTCCTCAACAGAACACACACCGTATCAGTCGTCGTATAGACTATAGATCGCACGAGAGGGAAAAATAATTGTACCGCGAGACGAGACGCGTTATATTTTCATTTGGTTTATCAACGTTCTCGCTATATTTATGTACATTCTACAAGTACAAAAAATTATAATTCGCACACTTTCTTCCAAGAGACGCTATACGGTGCAGTAACACTGCCCAGAGCGACTACAAAACCATCCTAACCACATGGAGAAGAAATTCTTCCGTTTTGAAAAGGTTTATTTGGGAACTATTTGCAAATTATTTTCTTGTAATTCTACGACTGAAGTATTGCATCTTTACAAAACGGTTTTTGAAACATACAAAGTTCTTTATGTAGCTCCATATTTATAGTAAACTGGTCGTCTAAAGAACTTGCAGGTTAAAATTCAGAAATAGATTGACACATTCCACATTAACGTATCGTGAAGTTAAATCCATTTCACTTGTAGTGTTACAAAATTATCTTGGAAACTAAGAATTCTTTATAAAAATAAAGATTTTTTTTGTACAGTGGGTAGAATGAAATCGCCGAGTCGGTGTGAAGGGCTTTAGAAAAAAAAAAGGGGGGGGGGGGGACGACGACGACAAAGTCGGCCGCCACCATCTTGACTTTAATTAAATTTTTTCCCTTTTATTTCCTTGAAATTTTCCTTTTTCCTTCAAAGTCGACCGATTTTCCCTCAAAATTTCTCTTTTTCCTTTAAATTTTGTTTGTTTGCATCACAGTTTCCCTTTTTTCTATAAAATTTCCCGTTTTCCCCCTCAAAAAGCACCGACCCCCCCCCCCCCCCCACCAGCCAGTTGCAAAAACGAACGTTTTCAAGGGCAGCCCTATGGCAAACATATTAATTTTATAGGCATAGGGTATGTCTCATCGATACACAGGTTTCAGAATCCGGAGTCGGAGCCGACCAGCCGCCATGTTGTAAATTCAACCGACCGCCATATTGGATCCAGGTGACCTTGACACCGTGACGTTGAATGACATTGATCCCAGAAGTCCATAAAATTCTAAAAATCGAAAAACCATAGTAAAAAATGATTTAAAACATTTTTAAAAAAATTATTTTAAAATATACTTAAAAATTATATTAAAATTTTGAATGTTAGGACTTAGAGGAGAGGTAGGCCAAGAGCCAACCAACCACCATGTAATGACGTCACGCGGCCCAAATACTGGATCTAAGTGGCGTTGATATTGATCCATGACCTTAACCCATGCCCACGACACTGAACAAAAAAAAAAACGCAAAAAAAGTCTCGAAAACATACAAAATTATTATTTAAAATTTTTATATAAACATTTCATAAAAATTTATTTGAAATATTTATAATTTTTAAAAATATTTTTAAAAACTTACTCTTACGGAGGTTCCCCACAACACCACGTCCAGGAGACGATGACCCCCCCCCCCCACCAATCAATCACATTGTATTGCCATTCCCCTCCCCTTCCTCCTCACACTTGCTCATTGCACAACATCCAACATATTGGTTTTTCGTTTCGAATGTTTAGATTTTTAAAACCTATGTGGCACACTTGACTCCGACCACCATGTTGGATCAGGATGACCTTCACATTGACCTCACATCTGTGACTTAACCGACAATCTTAAATAACTTTGTACCCAAAAAAAAAAATTAAAAATTAAAAAAGGCTTATTTTTCTATCAATATTTTGACCGATGTCACAATATTTCCATCAATCAGTATCGCAATTAGCACCGCAATACTTCGATCAATCCCAATTCTTCGATCAATCCTTCTGTTTGCCCCCCACACATATGTATAGATATTACATTCGATTGCAAATGTCCAAATTTTTACATGTCGACAGAATTAATGTTTTGTATGCAGTCCACTATCAATGAATTTTTATGCCACAGACTTGATTAATATTCTGGATGCGGATCTTTCCGTTAATAGACGATTAGGCCTACTCATTGCACCACTTTAAAGTTACGAGGGATGAGAGGACACACCACAAAAATTAATTAAAACAAAATTATTATTTAAAAAAAATTACTTTGCAATTACAATTCCAGAAGAAAGCAATTCATCACATCATTCGATATATTTAAGATGGAATACAAAATACGAGGTGAATATGGCCATAAAGACAACATTGATGAAAATGATCATGAAGACAGTGATAGTGCTAAAGACGATGGCGATTTTCTCGATGCACGGCCTCCCCCCCCTCACCAAACCCATTTGCTGCAGCAAGCGACATTAAGAAGGCAGAAGACGCTGAGAATACTGGCTACCTATCTACCTATTTCCCGAAGACCTGAATGAACCTGTTTATAGACTCGGACATTTAATATCTTGCCAACATGGTGGGGATTTCTCTCCCATTGACGAGATATCTTCAATCATTAGTAAATTGGATGTCAGGAATTATATCGAATGACGTGACGAACTGCTTTTTTCTGAAAATGTAATTACAAAATAATACTTTAAAAATAATAATTGTTTTAATTTCTTTGTGGTATATCCTTTCATACGTCGTTATTTCATAGTGGAACTATCGCTCAACTATTAACAGAAAGATCCGCATACAGAATATTAATCAAGTCTATAAAAATGCATGGATAGTGGACTGCATACAAAAACATTAATTCTGTAGACATGTACAAATTTGCGAATGCAATATCTATACATATGGGTAGGGACAAACAGAAAGATTGATCGAAGTATCGATTGAAGAATTGGGATTGATTGAAGTATTGCGAGGCTGATTGCGGTGCTGATTGATGGAAATAGTGCGGTGCTGATTGATGGAAAAAGTGCGATATTGGTCGAAAGATTGATAGAAAAACAAGCCTTCCATTAATTTTTTAAATTTTATATATTTTTTGGAAGTTTGATTTTTTTTTAAATTTTAAAAGTCGCAGATATGAGGTAAATGTGAAGGTCACCCTGATCCAAAATGGTGGTCGGTTCAACTGTGCCAACTAGGTGTTGAAAATTATAAACAAATGACAAACGAAAAACCAGTATGGCGTGTTGAATCATTCGACAGAACGAACAAATATGAGGGGGTAGAGGAGGGAAATTGTATTACCTACAATCTGATTGATTGGAGGGGGGTAGGTCGTCTGCTGAACGTGGTGCTATGGGAGACCTCTGGAAACGTAAAGTTTTTAAAAATAAATTTTAGTAATTTTCATACTTTAAATAATTATTTATAGATTTTTAGGGCATTTTGGGTTATTTGGCGAGTTTTGTTGGTTTGAGGTCATGGGTCAATATCAATGCCACTTTGATACAATATGGTGGCCGGGTGACGTCATTTCATGACGGCTGGTTGGCTCTTGGCCTCCGTCCCCTCTGACACCGAACATTCGAAATTTTAATTTAATATTTTAACTGAATTTCTTAATATTTTTTAATAATTGTTTTAAATAATTTTTTGGAAGTTTCACAATTTTCGGGATTTTTAGAATTTTTATTGGATGTTTGGGATTAGGGTAATTTAAAGTCACGGGGTCAAGGTCAAATGTCAAGGACACGGTTACCGGGATCCAATATGGAGGTCGGGTAACGTTACTACATGGCAGCAGGTCGTGTCTGACTCAGGATCCTGAACCCTGTGTATCGATTTGGCATATCCTATGTCTATAAAATCAGTATGAACGCCACTGTTCTGCCCTTGAAAATGATCCTCCCAAATACTTCCGATGAATCTAAAAGTGCCTTTCGGGGGATCGGTTCTGCAACTGGGGGGAGCGGAGCGTTTTGAGGGAAAAAAAGGGAAAAATTAAAGAAAAAAGGGATATCGTAAGGAAAAGGAGGGATTTTAAGGGGAAAAAAAGAAGCATTTTGAGGGAAGATTGGTCAATTTTGAGGGGAAAAGGGGAAATTTCGAGGGTAAAAAGGGAAATTCACGATAAGGCAGCATGCTCCATAGCTAGAGCTTGTGACTTTTCGCGAAAAAAGATGAGTACACGGTGGACTTCAATACTATAAGCATCTAATATCAATTTGTCTATTGCCATTGGTTGCTGTCTGCTTGAGAAGGCTTTTTCATATTTGACCGGGCCACACAAGAGTTCAGCAACATCGGTACGGCTCGTACCTGATTCGTGTGCAGACAGTTAACACGGGCCAAAAAGTAATACAGCCAACCAAGATAGGGAAATGACTCTACAGTGTTTTAAAATATAACTTGTCTTCAAATCTTTTCGCGAAATTTCACTACCCCTATCCATCGCTCCACCGCCCCCCAGGCCTTGGCCCTGACTAGTCTATTTCGTTCTACTACAGAGCACCAGGAGCTGCTTGTAAAAGGACGAAAAATCATTTAGCGGATTGATAACACCTCTCTAGAGAAAATTTTGGTCAGAAACAGAATGTCTCGGGGGGGGGGGGGGCACGCACGCTAAGGTCACATAAAACTTGAGACTACTGAAGTGAAACTGCGGGCTAAGCTATATCGCGGACTTGAGCATCACGTGCCCGTAAAATGACATCACTGCCCAGCATCATGTCGGCACGTCAACAATCAGCGCCTAATGAAACTGACACGCAATCCAGCCAACAGTTGTCACCCAGACACAAGACCCTTTCCAGAGCGTGGTGCGGCCGATAAGACACATTGCTACAGTCTATTCGCGGTTTCTTCGCACATTTGGAATAAAACCTTTGAAAAATCACCCCGCGTATGATATGCTTGGTTATTTATAAATACGGCACGTATCACAGGCGTTTAACCAACTATTGTTAACATGAATATGCTATCTTTTTTATGAAATTGCAACTTTACTTATATATTATTTTAGAATTATATTTCATTTATAAAATAATTAATATGAATAAAACAGGGAGAAAATATGTGTGATGCTAATGCCTAGTAAGAAATAGTTCTTGTGGAAGATTATATTAAACTGAGTGCGCGCGAATGCGGTGCGTTGTAATTAATTAATGCCTTTGGTATAATTTTCTAGACTTAGTTCATTCTTTTCTGCATACTGCGTGAGAATAGCCTGAAATGATAACATTAACAGGGCATCAGAGAAGTTGGAAGTAACAACGAATGGACCATACGAACCTTTCGGTCACAAATAAATGTTTGAGTTGAAGTGTTGCAAAGCACGTAATTTTTGGTTTGCGCTGAACTTGCGTTTGGCACTTTCCGTACGACCAGTGAACAACTGTGCTACGTGATCTGTGATGTTGGCACTAACCAGTCACGTCGAACGAGGCGTAGAAAATTCCACAAATCAAATTAGACACAAGGAAGACTCTCAAAGTTATGCTGTTTGTAGAACCGGTTACAAATATCACTCATACACGTGTCCACGCACGTTCGTCATAACCATTCTGCTTATAACTGTGCGTGTGGAAGATGTTTTCTAAGATTCGTCTTCGTATGTCCTGGCTTCCAAATATGTATACTTGAAGACCTCGACATGTACAACTTAGTGTCAGTGTATGTCCAAACGCGAGTCTGAAATTGGTCTATGGACCCGCACGGTACTCGAACCCACCACGGCAGGGGCTTGGACGTACAAAAGTGTAAGGGGAGACGGGTGGGGCAGAACATTGACCCTTGTGGCCCCGGGCTGGGGCGAACGGTACCTGCGTAAATTGAAGTGTAATAACGTCCACGCAAAATGCGCTTGTCGTTTGACAGTTTGCAGCGCGTATTGTTCAACTTTCCGTCTCTTTCGCTCGCTCGCTCTCTCTCTCTCTACAGTTCTCCACCAACACCCTACCACTGCAGAAATAGCAAGCAGTCCGCACGGAGAAACCCCACCTCTCCTCTACACACTTCAAACCCGACAATTCCCCAGGGAGCCTTTCTCCCTCTCCGAATCTCCCGAAACACTTCACCGACCAAATCCTGCCGCAGATTAGCCAGACCGCTAATGAAACCGAAACAAAATTATGAGCGTTAATTATGAAAGTTTGCGCCCAAGAACCGGAGATGTAAGGGGAAAGGACGAGTCGGCGGGGGGGGGGGGGAGTGGTGCGCGCATAAAGGATAGAAGCAGGAACTAGAGAGAGTGCGGAAGGGAGGCGCTGAGGTAAGTACCAAACGTGCATTAAGTTGCGAGCGGCGCCGCTCCGGAAGGGGTCAGGAGGGTTGGTGTGTAGAGGGGGGGGGGGGGGAAGGTTGGAATAACGCCACAGAGGCCGGAGGGTTCCGGAGTTTAGATTAGTTACCGCTTGAGGCGCTGCACCCGCAGAAAGTGGAGGGTGTATCAATTATCCCGGCCGGCCCTTTAAATGCTGACCACTACCGGCAAGGAAGGTAAAGTTGTGGAGGAAAGGTGAGGGTAGAGGGCGTTCGCATGTCCGGTAGCCTACGGAGGCTGCACTTTTCTAAAACCTCGGCACAATTAACTCTGGGCTTTGTTTCCCAAGAAGTTCTACAACACCTTCCCATTTCCCCCTTCCCCCAATACTACCGAACTTGCAAGAATTAGTACTTCATATTTTGCGCCAGACAAATTTCCAAACAAAGAACGTAACATGGTTACTCAAACTGACACCTGAAATGTTTTACACATTTGGCTCTCTCGCTCTCCGGTGTCATGGATTATCAAAAGCTTTAAATAAAAACACTGTGTGAACTCATTTTGTACAATACGTTCTTGTTCCAATGTCTTTTCTTTTTCAAAGTTAAGTTCCACGTCATATGGAGCAAAGGGCAGCGTTTCTAAACCAACGTCGACACATTTTTTTTTTCGACAAAATATATTTAAAACATTAAAATAGTTAGTCTAAATACAAATTGGTTCAACGAGAGCCGAAATATTGAAGGCGAACGTATGAGGGGCAATAATACAGGAAGCGTGGAAGCGGAGGACACACAAAAACATATGCGCAGATAAACGTTCTGACAAGACATTCTTCCCAAAGGGTCCCGATATGGAGGGCAGTGTTATTCTGATACAGACATACTGTTCCAAACTGTTCCAGACTAAAAATTACTTCGTTGCAACTTCTACAAAGATGTGTTTATTTATAATAGCATCAATTATCTCTAAAACATCGTAAGTGTGATTGTGCCCCGAAAGTTTAAATATTCAGCAAAAAAAAATCAATTCGGGCGTGATAGAGTGTAATATTCGACACGCAATGAACAACACGTTTGATATTTTTACAGAAACGGAGTACAGTCTGAACAACAAATGACAACTCCCATACTGGCCACTTCCTCAGCAACGTTTTCTGTACTGAGTACTGACATTTCGAGACAAGATGTTGAGATGAGATAAATTGCACAACACACTGTTGGACCTAGCGTCTCCTTCCTGATAATCGACTTAAGTCCTGGCACATTTTAACTGTTTAAACGTGAAACGCAGAAGGTCAGTACGCAAGACCAAAGATTAGTTGCCCCTAGTGAGCCGGTCTTTAAGGGGAATGATTCTTCTACAAAAAAAAAAACAGCCGAATATAAAAAGAGAAACGACTCGTGTGTGCATATGTTATTGAAGGCTACTGTATTCCACCCTTGTGTCATGGAATGAGGTTTTACAAATGTCCTAATGAGATGACGCCAGCTGATTACTTCCGCATGGTAGTCTCAAGGTTTACCACTGACTTATATATGACTTGTCCAAAACACTGACAGTGTATTTTACTCATCTGCTCACGACCTCGCTGTTAAGCGCCAAACAAAACCTCTCAACCTACTCATTGTAGTTAGAAGGTGTGTTAGTTTGTAAGGACAGGTAAATATTACAGGTAACATATGTATAGTGTTATTTGCAGAAAATGTATAAGTAAATTTCGAGACTCGAAAATTAGCTCTTACAGCAGAGATAGTAATAGCACTCGACACAATTGGATGTATACGTATGTATCGTATGCAATCAAATCTGATAATTAAATTAGACACGAACTAACTATATCAACAATTTTGTAAAGTACACCTGTTATACAGTCCTCAGCTGACTGGAATTCAATCACCTATTTGAAAACCTGCACCTTTCCTCTGGCCACTCTCGTCGCGTATCTTTCTGAGAACGCGTTTTCTTACTTGACTCTGACAATCATAATTAGTTTACGTAGGTAATGCACGTCTGTGACTCGTGGACAGACCCCTCGAACCAGGAACGATTAAAATCACCCAGTCACATCAGTTTATCTGTGTTAAAGTGTTTTCAAATACAATTTAGCGCAAAATATTTTCCGACAATTTTAGGTATCTTTTCTACTATAGGCTGTTCACGATAAAGTGAGAACTTTTTAAGGCCCTCCCAAAAGGTACTAACAGCTAATAAATACATCTTATTGCAGCCCAACGCATTAAATTTTGGTGGTGGTGAAATGTATACACTGCGTTTATTGGTCACATTGAAATGTTTATATTAAAAAGCAGCAGGAAGATGGAAATTGGATGAAAGGAAAAATTTATAAGAGCCTTAAAAAGTGCTCACTTTGCCGTGAACAGTCTATAATGTCACTGGTTTGAAACACTTGATTCGAATCACATGAGATGCAAACGAAAAATATCAAAATATTTCCTTCATAAAAGTTTTTAATCCAATAAACTCGCACTAAATAATGGAAACGAAAATACATCCATATTTCAATGTAACGGGGATACCATATTATTCTTCTGAATCTTTGGCAGAGCTCTCTACGTAATGAAATTGTAGAAAATGCAGTAGAAGAAATGTTTCACGAACATTTATACAAACACAGAGTAGATATACGTGTTATTTTCCTCAAGGTTTAGATGATGTATTTATTACTCTTCACAGTCATTGTTTTATGAGCTATTCTTGCTACCTTAAAAATCAATAGCCTTCATATTCCACTTGCCCTATTATCGCAATAACAAACAAATGTATGTCGAGGAATTCAACACACACTAGTGAAAACATTCTTATAGACAGCGGAGAAAGTAATTTTAAGTGTCTTTCTATGTCTGCAGCAAAGCACTTTTCACTTACTGAACGTAAAGGAATCGGTTTCCAGCGGAGTATACGAGAACAAAAAGGAGCGAGGGCATGTTTTACGACCGTAATTCCATTTGACGGTGGAGTCGTAAAGAGCACATTGCCTTCATTCTCTATGCACCGTTTACCTTTCCAGACGATGACGAACGATATCCTACGAAACGGAAAGAAGAGAAATGGTTACAAAGAACCAACCTTGCATCTACGTATTCAAGATAACTTACGCCAAGTTTAACGGTGATAATAAACCACTGCAATGCTTTCACACGGCATATGTAAAAAAAAAAAAGTATTACAAGGAACTGTTTGGCTTCATGACATATAATGGTAAATAAAAATAATAATTCATACATCGCTGCCATTTTTGCAATGCATGTATAAATAAACGCGTTCAGCCAAGTATGAACACAGATTGCTTACGAATACAGAGGTGAAACGGCGCCTCTCATACCGCGAACTCCGCAGTTGCAGACGCCAGCGAAATGACGTCCCTGAGCAGCAAAATGTTGGAACGCCGTTCGCCAACCAGCGCCTCGTAATCTACTCGCCAGCCGAGAGTCCAAGCAATAAAAAACTTTCGCAGCATGCAGTAGCCAATGAGAGACAGCCAACCACAGAATGGACACGCCCACATCAAAGGAAACGCCACACTCCTTGGTGTGAATACTAAAGCAGCTTTTTTTTAAATTCAAAGTATCCTTTTTGGTGAATAATAATATTTAGACGATCGCAGTTTTCAATCAAAAGGCTGTAAGACTATTAAATGATGTTCACGATAAAGTGAGCAGTTCTGATTGAAATCAACCCTTGAAAAATGTCATTGTTCCTACCTGGGTGTGGTTTTAACGGGCACACATAGTGGTATGCGCCCGGTAATGTTGGTATAGGTTATTAACGGTAAAGTGAGCACTTTTGAAATCCCTCTCATTTGGAATTATAGTCAATAAATATGTCTTATTTTAGCCTCAGAGGTTAACTTACCGAGTGCAGTGTTTACTACATACATGGCAATATTTATTTAAAATGGCGGTTAAAGGGTTTGATATGGCTGGAAGTAAAAAGTAACTACCGTGAACAGTCTATAGCGGTAAGTAGTTTCATGTTTCAACGTTGAATTAAAAGTGTTCTGTAAACATTTGTCAATTCTATAACGATTTACTTTTCTTTCTTAATTTTTCTAATGCGTAAAGTGTATAGATTAGAAAATTTGTTTAATATTTACTTTTATAATAATCTTACTGTTTCCTTTACTGACGCATGAATAAAGTGACCAGGTCCAAGGCAATGCTGATTTTACATATGGCGGAAGAATACACAACGTGCTTACGAGGAGATCTTAAGCACGGCTTTCAAAAATGCTCATTATACCGTGAACAACCTAAAGCATTATTTATCTAAAGTTAAAACCCCAGAACTTGGGCAATAAAACGGTTAAGTTCACAAAAAACCGATAAATACGTATATTTATAACTGGTTCAAAGTGGACAGATCACTTTTAATATCAATGTGAAGTAAAGGTGCTTGAATTTTATGAGCGTTATAAATAACTTCAACAACAAATGACATCCCCAACACGTAAACTTAATTTTTCTGACCAAAGTTTTCGTCATCATTACTACGTAGACCACCAAGATACTTCTCGTGCAATGTGCTGGAGCACTGGAGCACTGGAGCACAATGGCATGAAATGACTAGTGTGGAAATATCCCTTTTCCTTTGTAGGAATAAACTTTTTTTCAAAATAATAATAGCTCACAGCTACTATGTCAAATAGTGATCAAGTTATAATTTATACTAATCCCAAAAATGAAGAAAATGTCTTCTATCCAAGAATGTTGTAAACGGCAAACTTCAAAACGTCTAAAACATCGTTTATTCGAAAATTTGTTTAACTTCCCAGCCATGGGAAAAAAAATTAGCAAATCAGTTATAAATGTTTGTAAAAATACTCACAGCTATTTAATTTCCACACAAAATATAGAGGGAAAAAACCTTGGTAGAAAGTTTACACTAGGCCACTAAAGCGACTGTGATTAGACCGCTGAAAGATTGACGCATTGATATCTATAGACCTTAGTGTCAGTTAGTCTGTTAGTAAAGAGTTCCGAGAGTAACTTTATTTGTCTAAACTACACCAAATTATAAAATGATTCTTCTACTCCTCAGCTAAACCAACAACTATTATTTCAGCTACATGTTAAACAACTGCCACGGACGTAATAATATTATCTGGCAATTACCTAGCACCTTACTCCCTACTCTGCTTATTGAATTAGGTATGTAAACTACAAACAATGTTGGGTTATCGCCATCTTAAAATGCGAATTATTTTAGCACGAAAAAATTATGAGCCGTCTTTATGCCAGACATATTGGTTCTCATTGAGAAACGAGTGAAAAATGTCGAACTTTGCAATTTGTAAATGCAATGCCATGGATATATATAATGTTTTAATGTCCGAAACTTTAATATCGTCTATTGAGATCTTTACGATTTGCAGTTTACGCCCATAAAATTATTTCCCACGGCCCTACTTAGCAACACAGAATCAAAAAAAAAAAAAAAAAAAAAAAAAAAGGCAGAGAACTATACAATGTTAATGTTCTCTAGGCTTATAGGGAACAGATATCCTTTCGCCGAATGTCATTCGAATTTGAGAAGTCATTTTTAAATAATACGAAAACGTGTGTTCTCGCCTTTATATTAAACACTACAGATAGATATATGAAATATAAAAGTGTAATCTATAAAGTAAGCCAACAACCAAATTTAGTAATATAATAATTTGGTATATTCTAATGTGTGAGACTTTTCGACAGGAAAGAGGAGGCAGTCATAAAATATATTATTCATTTTATACATATAATAGTTCAGTGGGTTCTTAATAATATTTGTCAAGAAAAAACATTTAAATATGATCAATTACAAGCAAGATGCATGACAGATACTTTAAATGTTGACAGACCGCCGCTCTTACAATTTAATGGGGCTGCCTAGTTGTCATGCTTATGGGTCTCATAGTAAAAAGCTGTAACAATTCTAATTTTTACAGATATATTAAACATTTAAAAGTAAATCTTCTTTCAGGGCTGAAATTAAAATCGGTTTATTGTTGCCCATTCATAAATGCAGTGAGATATTATAATATAAGACACCTCCGCCTAAGGGCGTCCAAATATGTAATGTATAATAATGTATAAGCGCAGGCAACACACGAAAAGTTTCTATAGAGTCGTGGGAATGAACACTGGCGTCTAAGGCTCATACGTGGTGCGTCAGATATATAAAGTACGACGAATATTTGGGTAACTTCGCACAGTAATTTTATGTCCCTGAGCGGCGGAAGCGGAAGTGGAGCTTTTGGAGGGGGTGGAAACCTTGAAAGGGGGGAGGGGTGGATGTCTCGGTCCAAGGAGGTCTGTGCTTGCGGATGTCGCAACTTGGGAATGTTTGCTGAGAACATTACAATCGCGGCACGGCCAATGGCTAAGAGGGGCCAAGAAGAGCAAGAATTGTGATTGTACACTTAGCTATTATTTAATGCTACATGGCAATTTTTTTTTTATTTCCAACCAAACCTCCCACAACACCTCATTTTTGAGCCAAGAGTTGGTAATTGCTCTGAGCACATATAATCTTCGAGTTCCCGTCGACTTTCACTCGAAATCATTCATTCAATCGATTCGGCAATTTATCAGAACACTTTGAAATGTATGAAAGCGGGCCAATTAGTTACGACTTTGCAGCTACAACTTACTGCAGACATTTGGCTCGTTTTCTCTCTCTCTCGTCTTCTTGTAACATGACCAAGAAACCATTACACTTAGCACTGCTTCTACCAGTAAAATTGCACCTCTTGGCATGAAACTAACAAAGTTTTAACTTAGTACCAATTCAAATGATTAATTTTTTCTACACTCCTGGAACTCATGGTTTTTATAATGTCTTATTTTGCGTGATGCGCTGTTTTTGACATGTGTCTCAAAACCGTTATGATAATTCACGGATACGAATGTTTACGTTTAAAAATGTAAAACTACCAATAATCCAATCAATTTTTTTTTCTGAAATTAGACCTATCTACTACACATAATTTTAGTCAATAAGGCATGTATCAAAATTTTATACGTTATTAGGGGTAATTCAAAACGATTAAAAAATATATATCGCAACGAAATTATTATCAAAGATAAGCGTAATTTTTGCCTTTACCTGTGGTGAAATTTGAAATATATGTTCAAGCCAAAATGAGAAAGCATTATTATATAAGAGGTGATAAAGTTGTGTGCCAGAACAGTAAAAAAAAATGATCCGCTTTATATGACTGGCTTACATTTAACAGTTAAGACCGCCGGTTCAGACGACCAACTGGTTCGGAACCCACTCAGATCAGGTCAGTCATCTTTAGCCTTCCTGTATAACGTGTGAAATCACACACACATTTTTACTCCTGTCTTAAAGATTGCAAATTGAAAACCCCACAAGGTAATACCAGGCACTCGCTGTAAATGAATTCCTCGCAACAGTGGAATATTACTCTATGCGATGGAAACCAACATAACCGAACTACGGGTATCTTCCAGTCACTTTATATTTGTTCTTCCAGACAAGATCTAGAAAAATTGATTTTTCTTATTTGTTTAATAGACAGACCCTATCACTTTACGTTATAATTATGTGACAGACTGGGCGTCATAAAAGGATGTGTTAGCTTGATGTGTGTCACTGGACCTCCACTCATCCGGCACGCCCTTCACGGCTTTAGGGGCCACGGTGGCTGAGAGATTAGCAAGCTCGCCTCCCACCAAGGCGATCCGGGTTCAATCCCCGACCGGATCATTCTGGATTTTCGCAGGTGGGAATCGCGCCGGACGATGCCGTTGGTCGGCGGGTCTTCTAGGGGATTTCCCGCTTCCCCTGTATCTTCATTCCGACGCTGCTCCAATTAGAAAATAATATCTGCTCGAGTATTTATATGCCAATGCATTCAAACCTGGTGTAGTTTTACAAGGCGAAATATAGGGTCTCTATTAATAACTCAAAACAAAAACCGTAGCAATAATAAAAAAAATGATTTTTCTTTCCTGCTGAAAAAAAAAAAAAAGCATTTTCCTAGAGCATTTATTTACGTATACGCGCAAGCACTGATTTTAAGGAAACTTATTATTTTACAAAAGAATCCGCTGAATTAAATTTGATGGAATACTCGAACACGAGAAAGCATTTTCGAGCACTGTTCCAGAAACACACTAATGCAGATGTCACTTTTTTCCTGGGGCAAATAGTTTTCGTAAATATTTCCATGCTAACAGTAAAAAAGTACTGGACTAAATAGATTAGCTACAATAAGAACAAAATTTACTTTATTCATAACCAAATCACTTCTGTACACTCCAAATAAAAAATAGTAAAAATTATGTTAAATTATGGAGCAAAAGATCTCTGTTCATTGAACCTTGTTTTAGTTTTTATACTTTGCAAATAAGTTAACGTGTACAAAAGACATCGCATTTATTTCCAAATAATGAAATATTTTTTTATATTTTTATGTGACGAAACACTTGCTGCCGACATTTGCCAGTAATATACTGTTTGTTCTTACGCAACAATGCGAACTATATTTTGAAATACGATTTTGTATCGAATGGCCGACTTGTAATCACTTGCTATATTATCCTATTCACCTCTAAAAGTGTTTTTGTAATGGTAAATATATAGGTAGAGGTAACTTTTTTTTTACTAACTTATATGTATTTATGTTATTTATCACAGGATATACATTTAAATCCCAGAAGTATTAATATACACAGACTACGAAATGTAGCACTATCACAATCTTGAAAAATGAGACTATCTTTAAACAAAGAAGCCGATATTTGTATTTCTAGACGTGATTATAAATATCAGTCAAATACACTAGTTTCCACGCTATTTGACTGATTCGCCAACGATTACTAACTTTCAGTAAGAAGCTTTTCAATGACTGATGCCACTGATCCGTTTTCACAGGACTTTAAGACCTCGTTTTGTAAAACTAGTGGGTAATTCTAAACGAACGAATGACAGCATTATTATAACGGTGTGTGCTCTCAAGCGCCAGCATTCGATGCACGCTGTTGTGTTGGCCTCGAATATGGAAGATAAAACGTACTCCTCATGGATGTGTGTACACTGATGACGAGATTTGGTTATGTGATGGAAGTGTAAGTTATTATCGGTTTGCAAAATTTTAGATTTTTCCTTTCTCTTTTTGCTAAATGATTTTTTTTTCCGTTTCTAAAATTATTCTGAGGGACGTATATTTTATGTGTCGAAAATTACGAAATTATTATCTGTCTGTACGATTCGCAACTAACTTTTTCAGTCCGCTAAGAAAATTAATGTTATTTCAGTGGGATAACGCGTGGCTAAATTTTTAATAGTTATTTTAAAGAAAGTTGAAAACTATCTAAAAGTATTGAAATTTATTTGTGGCGCTATTACTTGCAGCGGCAATAGTTCGACAGGTTAACGACGTATATGCGTATCACATATAAGAGAGACATTTGGAAAGATACTAAGATATTTGGACAGTGTAAAAAAATTGTCTGTAGTTTACTAACAATTCTTTAGAATCTAGTTGCTAAGATTAGTTTTGTAACACTACAAGTAAATTTGAGCAAATTTTACAACACTTTACAAGAAAATATTGTGAACTTCAATTTAACATAAACGATACTTTATGTTTCATAAAACGGTTTCTAGTAAAGTTGTAATATTTTGCTTGCAGTGATACTGTGTAAATACGAGGGAAAAATTAATTACCGGTATTGCGTCATTTTATTTTTTTCACAAACACGCATACGTTTATCAAAAATAAAAATTCATGGGGTAAATTTAAATGATTTACGAAATAATAAGTTATCACGTTAAATGCTTCAAATTTTTAAAAATATAAACTAACACAGAAACTTGTTTACATGTAATTTCCATTTCGTTATGGTTATGCTTGTTTGTACTTACAGTTCGTCAGTCAGTAGCTGGCAGTTGCCGGTTGCCATCAAACGACGCACTGCAATAACAGAGGTCCCTAGCAAGAAAGTTAGTTGCAGTAACTGTACGGAAGCTTACTCAGGCCCGAGACACAGCAAACACAGTACAGAATGTCCTCGCGGCTGGTGGTCCAGCCACTGCTAAATGAGATGCTGCGGTCCCGGTCCCGCATGTTTTTGTCCTCCCACTCGGCGGAACAGATTACCTCTCTCCCAGCAGCTGCGTACAAAATCTTAGACCCGGCATACAAGCTCCCCTTTTATCTACACTACGTCTTTACCACGTTCCAAGAGTCTCTATGCTTTATGTTGTGAAGTCATTAAAAAATTCTGAAGCACAATTTAAATAATAATTTGAAGAAAATAACAAAACAGTTGAAAAAATAGTTTAAACGTTGTTAGCAAGATTTTAATTTTATTTAAAATTGCGCAAGACAAGAGTTTCTTTGAAATTAGAAAAGTGGATAGCCTGCAATTAGGATTAAAATCTGAATTCCGTAAAACTTAACAATGTAAATAAATGAATTTGCGAAAGTCACAGACCTCTACAAATAAAGAAACATAAATTTAAATGCGCCATGACTTGGCACCAAAGTTGAATACGTTCCACATAAAATATTCATTTAGTAATGCAATTTTCTAAGCCTTGAACCAAAAATACTATAAGTTTCATACATGTATGTATACACATTAATAAAAAACATTTTTTATTTAAATTGGTTTTAGATTTATACGTAGAAGCAAATAAGTGTTAATATACTATTTTAATTTCACATACCAAGTTAAAGGCAAACCTACATTTTAAATTTATGCTTGTTGGTGATTTATTAACTTTAATCTATGTCTGTGCTAGGAGTAAATTATTATTACGTTGTCTTAATGTTTGGACAAATCGTTAAAACAAAAGATTATTATGTATGAAAAATTTCTGATAGAAGAAAAAAATTATCCATTGTGTGCTTGTTAAAAGGAAAAGTTGCAAAAACTAGATTTTTATAAAGTCAATATTACGGATATTTCATCACATTCTTGAAGAAGTGCTATCAGTAAATAGGGAATGTGTAGCACCTGGAATTATAGTTAGGCTGTACTGAAGAAGCCTTTGACGTTATATAATATCTGCACTGATTTTAACTACCCAGGGGAAACTAAGAATATATATAATTTATCAATAACTGTGAATCCTTGACAACGAAGTTGATCAAGGGTAGTAAGGCTGAGAATATATTAAAATTACTTTCATTTCAACGATTACTATTTTCTCTGACGGAACTTATTAATCTCCGAGGTTCTCATTCGTTCATATGTCGGAGAAATATTTAAACTTGATTTCTTTATTGCTTATGTTTGAATTGTCTGTAGATTGTTAGAGAAGATAAATATCTTTATCATTAAAAATGCATAATAATGGTATTTGTGCCACAGTGTTGCTCTTTGACGCAATACAATAGTCCACTTGATGATGCTAGAAAGTACGTACGCTAATTCATGTGTTTATTTCATACATCCATAAATACTAATAGGTGTACAATTCTAATAAAAATTTGAATCTTAAATTACCCACAAGGTTACATAACACAGGTAAGAAACGACGGGGCGTATTCCCTATATGTTCATTTAAGGTAATGACACACATTTCTAGGAGCAGTGATATTCCGCGTAAATATTTCTGAGATGAGATACGCTTAGAAACAGTGTAAGGTTATTTATCTTCCGTGATAATGTGTCGAATTAGGTTTCGGTAGGTGTTAACTCTCTGCACGCGAATCGCGCTAGCTGAGAGGGCCGGTCAAATAAACTGTTTTTCAAGCAGGCAGCAGCCAATGCCAAAACTAAAACTGCAGGTGTGTCTATACAGTATTTAAGCTTAACACAACTTTGGTTACTTTATTTGCTGATGTGGAACAGGCGTTACCTTCGGCCACGTTTAAAACACAGGAATGGTCATGGATATCAAGGTTGCCACCTTTTATATTGGAAAATCCCCTGCCATTTCCCCGATTTCTAGAAATAAATAATCTTTATTTCCCCGACTTTTGCTAACTTTTTTTGTCTGTAAGGATTGATGAATTTGCATTAAAACACACTTTTGCACTAAATTACTTCTCTGATCTTATAAAACCGCTTCCTGCATAAATTGCAAAGAAAATTACCTAAGCATTTTGTCCACAATCGTCAAAATAATTTTATACGATTCTGGTAGCGGTGCAGGATTGATGATAGAACTGCCAAATATAGCATGTACATCACAAAATTCTCCGACATTTAGCTATACTTGTTACAAATTTCCTGACTTTTCCCTGATTTCCCTATTTTCCAAATGAATGGCAGCCATAGATATGTAGCGTTTTTCAAAGTTAGTTTGGGTTAAGCTAGTTTGGTACGTAACCCATCTCCCGAAAACCCTCCAGTCATAAAGCAAGGATGTTAAAACCCAACAATTACTACACAATATTTACACGAACGACTTAGTGTTTGGACTTCGAATTACAATTACCATGACAACTGAAATGGACTGTGCCCGCTGTCAAATGTAAGTAAAAAGAAACGAAACATACCAAAAAGAAGCAACTACTACACAACAGGACGGCGTGCAATTGGGAGGAAGCATATATTGTATCAGCCATTACAACATCGGCCGCCATTACAACATCAACACCAAGAAATTAATTGTACAAAAACCAAAATGAAAAATAAAAGTAAAGGACAACTACAATGAAAATCCACGATGAAAATTTAACATTATAGTAAATTTAAATAACAAAGATATAGATGCGAACAACCCAAACTGGAAGGCAAAAGCAAAAATAAAACGCAAGAGAGACATAACACAAAACTTCGTGACGTTCCTGGCCTGGGAATCAGTTCCTTTCTACAGGTGAGAAAATATATTCAAAACACAACCGCAGTAAACTCTTCACTCATATTTGCCAATGGGAAGGATCCGTTTAAGTTTTCATGGTAATTATACCCTAATATTACCACAAAATTTTAAGGATACTAATTCGGAGCCATCCAAGAATTCCCAAAATCAGTCAATCCGACGACTATCTCTGAAAATAATCTAACCGGAAACGTGAGAAATTGCGATAGACTGCAATGCACGCGCCAGTTAGCATAAAAAAAATAGACATTACACAGAAGAGGGCGGCTATTATACGCTGCGGAAGCTTTCCCGTACATTATGCTGTTGGACTGCTGCCTGGCAAGATTATCTCAGGCACTGATAGGCTGACTGGTGGCCAACATTCAGCCATATTGTTGGCCAGTTCACGAAGCATGCGGTGTCACATTTTCTATATTGTTCGACGCTTTTTGCAAGCATCTCGCTTAGCGCTTCACTGTATTTCATGGCTTGGGCGAAAACCACCCTCTAGAAGCTTTTGAAATTGCCCAGTAAAAAATTTCCATTCTTAAGTTAAAAGAATGACCAACAGTTGTTGGCTCAAAAACCATTTGGTTATATACCTAAAAAAATGAACGAAAGAGCGGAAAGTTTCTCGTTTTAAGCCAGCGTCCACTTGGATATTGATGAGATCAATATTGAAGGCAGCGGAGCTGCCTGCTTTACTCAAACGACACGCCTATACAATGAGAAAAAGAAATAAAGTTTGTTAGAGCTAAACAAATCATAAGTTTGTATATAACGAACCAAATATACTGTTCATGGGACAAAATAAAATGTTTAGCCATATTTGTTTGCACCAATTAATCCGCACATATTCGAGTGAAACGCTCTTGTGTATTTAAAGTGAAATCTCATATTGTTGATCAAAATTGTTAGATTCACATGACCGATGACTAACGCAGTTTTATGGTTTTGCTATTACAATATTAACAATTTTAATTATCCTAGTGTTATATTGAGTCATAATACGGCGACCGACGACTCATCCGAGGTTTAAACCTGAAGCACTGGATTGGAGGCATAATGTTCTACCCACTGATCTATCAATTACACAAACGACTTGTTGAACAGAATGTAATAATGTTTGTAGCTTGTCTAAACGTTTGGTTTTATATATTGTCTTCTTGATTCCACTTGAAACGTTTTACAGAAAAACTGTCTGATACTAAGAATTTCCTATTTTCATCTTGTATATTGAGACACATGCTATGTTTATCTTCTGCAAGATGTGATAATTTACTTGTTATCCATGGCAATTGTTTATGTGCACTTACGTTTATTTGTTTACGACATATCTGTTATTGTTCTGTAAACAGTTATTATGTTATTATTTGGATAAAACTCACAAGCGTGAACACGGTACTTTCTCAAAGTTACAAATCCCCGAAACGTCTGGAACTGAAAGCAATACGTGTTGTTATGGAGCACTTTTTCATAAATCACTATGTAAAATAACCATTTTCGTTATGCTGGCGTTATGCTGTGTCATAATACGCAGATATGTAAAAATTATCGACAACTACACTAATATTTTAACTCAGCGCACTGGCTCAGAAGTCTGATACGTTACTCACCAACTTAACTGTACCACATATATTCCAGTGAATTCAAGCGTGGTATACGCAGTATCTACTGTTAATCCCCTACACACATGTCCAGTGGTTCTGCTCTGCATTCACGTGAAATAATATTAATGAGATTGTTTATAACAACAACACTGCGTTGTACCAGCCATACTGAAAAGCACAACTTGTATCCAAATTGTCACTCGAGCTGTATATTCGAACAAAGATTCCCAAATGGCGCAGCCCACCAAATGAAAACTGGCGCTGTTACAATTTGCATTTCTTGTACAAGATTGTTCAAGGTAACAAAATTTTTGCACAATTCGAAACAAGCTAGTGATTTGAATCTACCATGATAATATGAAACGTACGACAACCATCGTGAGATGGTTGTGTGTACTAAATATATGCTGATCATGTCGAAACAAACAAAATATTATTTTTAAAAATATTGTCTGGTTCAAGAGAAGGGATGCTGAAGTTTTGGGCTAGAGCGGTATGGTAGTGTTAACCACATATTACTATTCCACGTGAACAAATATTCCCCAAGTAAATATACTTTATACCAGAAAATTTATATATTTATTTCTAAGTATGCCTTCCGTAGCAGCAGATAACGGTTATAAAGCGCAGGATGTCAACTGCACAGAATCTAACCGAGCCTACAATTAGGAAAATATTAAAAAAAAAAATACATTTGGAAGATGTTTTATAATTTTGTGACACGACATCAATGACAACTTGATAAAAATACTAAATAATTACAAATAACATTATAATTGTTTCCTAGCCTAAATATGAGAATTGTAACTTACAATCTTGATTCGTACAAATTTTTAAAAAGTTATCTAACACAAAGTTCAGTTTAAAGCTAAAGCGTTAATCGGAGTCACCAAAGTGGCACGCTGCAATTTGTTTGGAATACGACGCTTGGTTCACATGCGGTAGCAATTTCGACTTAAAATTCCATCATAAAAATTACTATTGACATGTGAGGGAACCTTACAACAACTCCCGCACGACATTCTAATGACATGATCATTTAATTCGAGCAATAATATAATGTATTAATTTTGTTCCATTTTGCGATTTGGGGGCTGTGGTTAGACCGCTCGTCTCCCACCAAGGCTATCCGGGTTCAATCCCCGGCCGGGTCACCGGATTTTTGCATGTGGGAATCGTGCTGGACGATATCGTTGGTCGGCGGGTTTTCTCGGGGATCTCCCGTTTTCAACGCCCTTTCATTACGGTGCCACCCCATACTCATCGGCTGTTTAAGACCCGCCCAAATTTCTTCACTTCACGTTTGCGATTTGCACAAGAAATTATACACGACTCGATTAATGCATTTTTTTAAAAGTTGTTTTCCTCCGTTGTCATACTTTCCTCAACTATTTTACATCACAACGAAAAAACATGTAAGATGAAAAAAAAAAAAAAAACAATTGTAGCATCTTGAACGCTCTTAAACAGCTCTTCCGCGACTAGAAGCGTTAAGGCACGAGTCTTCGGTTCTTATATGACATGCAGTTTACACAAAAATAAGTTTAGACATGTTATCACACTCCCTGTCTCTGGCATAGTTTTTTTTTTAATCCTCAAATTATGCAAAATTTTTCCATTAAAGGCACAAGTCTATTGGAAAACCAAACGCAAATATACATGCGTAAAGGCTGTTCACGATAAAGCGAGCACTTTTGAAATGAGCCTTCCAAAAAAGTCACTGCCGTTGCCTGAATATATTTTAACGGGCGTAATGAGTGACATTCATCCAGTAAAGTTGGTAACACGGGATGGAAAGTAGTTCCATATCTTAGCGTCGAATCAAAATGTTAGGTAACCATTTGTGAAAAGTTAAATTATTTATTTCTGTTTCTGTTGTTTTTTAAATGCATCGACCAATAAAAATTAGCATATTTGTAAAATATTTACTTTACTAATAATTTCACAGTTTCACTTGACCGACGGATGAATAAAGTGGTGAGACCCATGGAAATGTTAACTTTACATAATGCGGAAGAATACACAACGTTTGTACAAGTAGGACTTAAGGAGGGTTTTCAAAAGTGCTCATTTTACCGTGAACAGCCTATACCACTGTTTGATCAGATGAGTTCTGCTGGCGACTCATGGGATAGTGTTGAAGACATAATTATCAGACAAGTTTCAGTCTACTTCGTCTTTAGTCTACGATCGTACCAACAGCCAAAGTAAAGGACGGGCGGGTCGACGTGACGATGCAGACGCGGCAGAACTTGGGGAACAACACCCAGGTAACAATCGACGTCCGAAAATTCATGGCAGGTATGAAACCGAGCATGGTAACTCAGTGGTGTGATGCTTTTGTGATCATGGCCTCCTAGGGTACCGACAGAGAAACAGTACCAAAATATGCGTAGAAACTGGTCCAGTCATTATTGTGTAATTTGCTACGTTGTAGGTCTTGTAACTGTCAGAATTCTCATTTTTATCACTAGCTATATTTTAATATAGTAAGGAGTGTACTATACCGATGTTTTGGATCATGACAAGCAAAAATATGAATGGGATTTTGGTCGCCTAACATTCGCGCAGGGAAACATTATTATTTAATTATGATATGATTGTTTCATGCTGGCTAGTGTTACACATACCCACTATAGGTTCTGTCCGCCTCCTCTGTCGTTTGTAAAACACAGCTGTCCCTGTCATCGCCAACGCTTACTATAGGCTGTTCACGGTAAAATGAGCACTTTTGAAAGCCCTGCTTAAGTTCTACTTGTATAAATGCTATGTATTTATCTGCATTACGTAAAATTAACATTTCCATAGGCCTCGCCACTTTATTCATGCGTTGATCAAGTGAAACTGTGATAATCTTAGAAAAGTAAATATTGTACAAATGTGTTCGTTTTTACACTTCGATGTATAAAAAAAACAGAAAGCGAGAGAATGGTTACCTAACACTTTTTATTCGACGTTAATATTTGAACTACTTTCCCCTACACCGTTTCCAACTTGACTGGGCATATGTCACTCATTGCGCGCGTTAAAATATATGCAGGTAGAAGCAGTGACTTTTTTCCAAGGTTCATTCCAAAAGTGCTCACTTTATTGTGAACAGCCTTGAGCAACTACCACCGGCGCTACTCCTTCACAAGAAGCTGCATGAGTAGGGACAAGGGGTAAGGACGTAGCACTTAACATCTCAAGTTACACAAATAGACTTCTTCACTGTACATAATTAAAATTGAAAAGATCGCCTTTTCCGTACCTCAAGACATACATTCATCTTCTTCGCTTTTTTTTATCCGCTAATATTCAGCCACAACGACACAGAATACCTTGTTAATTAAGTTATAAGAAGTTAACAGTGTTAATTTTTCAGTTTCGGGTGCCAAAATTCCAAACAATCTGGTAAAGAAATTTACAAAATTGTTCGCATGCGTAACTTATTCAGTTTAGAAATGGCTTCATACACAATTAATTTACTGGTGACACAAGCTGCACATTTCCTGGCTGCACCATCCATTACTGAAAAGAACTAATTCAACCACTAAGTTCCCTTAAACAGTTCCCGCAGTGAGTACATAAGCTTTTATTACACGGTAAAAAAAAAAAAAAAAGTGACTCCTACTACTTGCGTAGGTATTACAAACAGAAATGAAAAATGTCTAAACTCTTGGCGAGTTTTAACAATAATCGATTCAATAATTTTATTGCAAAGTTTGTTTTCTCATGACGGAGACTTATTTGTTCAGAAAACACGAGTCTGAGAACACAAAATACTAAAGAAAAGTTATTCTGTTATATTTGAGCCAAAATCTGTTCAACTAGCAGACATTACATGAAATACAAGTTTTCGACCAAATAAAACTTTGTTTTTGAAATGTCACTTGTTAATATGACTTTTTTAGTCACTTTTTAACACAAAAATAAAATCATAAAAACGTTAATTAATGGGAACTGAAAGTTTTTGACTTTATTTACAATATATGCTTATAAAAAGTTAATTTTGTAAAATTTTGAGAAAAAGCACAAATCAAAATATGCAATACTTTATCTAGATTAATCAGTTTACAAAGTACAAAAATGTGAATTAGCTAGTGGTATTTCCATGTTGAATATAAACGATATCATTATAACATTTCTGCAAAACTGTTAATTTTTGTGCTTGTTCGATTAAAAAAGTAAAAATTAAAATTTTATTCAAAAACGAGAATGTCTATTTTTTTTTGGCGAAATGCATTACAAGGGATATATATTATTTCCGCAGATCTATAATTTTTCCTAATTGTAGCAATCCTGGCGCAGCCAGCCAGTTCTGCGACGTAAGCCCTTACTAATGTTGCCAACTTAGTTGTTTCGCAACCAAATCTGGTTGTCTGAATGCCAGTTGAGTTGGGAAAAATAATAATGTCTAGTTGAAATCTGGTTGTCTGTGTTTTCAAGTAAGTGATGACACATTATAGTTTGACCAACATTTTTGGTGCTTTTAAGTGATAGAGAAGGAGAGAGAAAGAGAGAGAGAAAGAGAGAGAGAGAGAGAGAGAGAGAGAGAGAGAGAGAGATCGGCTGAATACACACATGGTGAAATCCATTTTGGGAATCCGTGCAAGTCTACGCAGAAAAAATTAGTGTTGTCACAATGAAGAACTTCTGCATTAGTTCTTCAACAGAAACAACATCAGCAAACAAATTTCCAGTGCTGCATCTACATTGTAGCTCAAACTGTTGATGAAGGCAATGAAGATATTGACGACCATCTTAATCTGCCTGCTGAGTTTTAGAAATGTTAAAAAACATGTACTTGTAATAGGTTTTTTATTCATGTTTACGTTATACGTGCTAAATAAAGCAAAATATATTTCAAGTTGTTTAGAATGTGGTTCGAGATGTTTTTTGACTAACTTTCTCCTGTAATATTTTCGCGCTGTTTGCAACTCTGCCATCAAATACCTGAGGTAAGGTTTATTCGACTGAGGTTGTGAAGCTCAATGCTTTTAGGTTGGCAACGGAAACTTTTGCCGTAAGACAATACTGGTGTCGCGCGTGTAGGACTGGTTTTTTTGTTTGGAAGTGAATGGGATACTTGAAATTTTCATAAAATAACTGTAGTTTTACAAAATCCTCCTACTTGTCTTGGGCCAGACCCTACATAAAGAATGAACTTTGTTCTTCGCATCTGAGTGGAAATATAACCAAATAGGTTCACACATGGTTAAATATTCTGTTGTCAATTGGTTTTATAAAAAAGGAGTATTTCACAATTACTTTATTTAAATATCGCAACTCAATGAAAAAATATAATAGTGAAATATTGACATAACATTTTTAGGCTTTCCCGAGCAGTTGCTTTAAGCGAATAGAGAAAAACACAAAGCTCATTTTGATGACAGCTAGACTATATTTTATTCGCACGTATATTCGTAATTTTTTCCATTGGACTAATAATGCTTATGAGCACCCAATGCCAAACCAAGTTGTCTTTTTACTGTTAGCTCTTATAAACACCATTCGGAGGCGAGAGTAAAAGTACGAAATTAAGTCAATACTGAAATTTTTGGCTGGGGCAATTATACAGTGTCCCAGCGTTCACCTACCATTTTGACTAACCTGGTACTCGCGTGTCCCTAGAGTGGGGATGGCGTGAAACGGCCAGATCTGTCCGGCGAGTGATGCCATTGTCATTAAGCATGGAGCGGTGGTCACCTGCACACCGCGCATTGTGACCTCAACATCTACCTTGCAAACGTTTATTTCCATCAAGATGGAGCCACAGCACACACCGCTCGCATGTCAATGGACGCTTTATGAACAATGTTTCAGCATCGAATTATTTCGCGCTTTGGAGACATTCTATGGCCTGCCCACTAGCCCGATCTGACAGCTTGCGATTATGTCCTGATCTGAACACACTAAAACAAAGGGTTACCGCGGAAATTAACGCTATAACGGCAGCAGCATTGTTGCGGGTTATGGAAAACGCGCTGCATCGAGTGCGTAAATGTGTGAACCTGGACGGACGTCATCTCACTGGAGTAATATTCAAGAAATGATTATGTCATGTGTGTTGTCACAAATGGCAGGCATGCATCTTTCAGTTTTCTGTAACTTCGCTAAATATTGTCTCTGTTTTAACATACTGCACGTGTTTCACAATGGCAGGTGAACGCTGGGACACTCTATATATCACAATTCGAGCCAAACACGAACTTTTACAGGCAAATAAATATTAATTCTCCATTTGCCGCCAGCTTAAAAGCGACCTCTTTGGAACATGGGCGCACCTTGCGGCGGGAATGTTCCCTATGCCAAACTCTCCCACACGAAATCTCGTCTTCTTCCTAACCTGAGTAGCATTAACATTATCTGAGGGCAGAACGCGATGTGCTAGCGGCGTGTTGGGGATTGCCGCGGATAACGGAGAGGTCGTTCTGCCAAGTCGCCCTATTTAACCGGAGCCCGCGGCGAAGCACTACAATTCCGCATGCTTAGCGAGATGGTAGAGTAAGGCAGTATGAAGGGGGAGGGGGGTCGAGTTTAGGGGGATGGCCGAAACCGCCGTTTCCCAGGCGCTAATTTCTTGTTAAGTGGATTCTGAATGCGCCCAACTCAATTTTCCTTGCCGCCACCTAACGGCCAGTTACCGTTTCTCGTGCGCCCGTTTTCATGGAGAGAGCTGAAAGAGGGGGTTGGTGGGGAGGGGTGGCGCTAAGTAGCACCGGCGCTCAGACCGCTACCAGGGAGCGTTACCTCACCCTCCCCCAACCCCCTCATCAGCTAACTGCTACATGACCTCCCTCCCCTAGCCAACCCGCACCCCTTATCAGGCCCGCGCACGCGTCGTAGTGCCGGATCTCGGTCGACTCCCGGCGAACATAAAAAGGCTCGCAGGTTAGCTGCGCAGGGTTAGCGGCGCCGGTTAGGGGTTGCGACGTATTATCTCTGGGTATACGCACGCCTATACTTCAAGGATAGCGTTAATCTTTCAAGCACAACTAGGGATCTGACGTGGATGGACGTTTCCTTGTTGTCTTAAGACCGTGCTTAACTGTACCACGATATCATCGGGATGTGTCTACATTAATCAATTTACGCGATGGTAAATTAGATGCAGTTTCTTTTGTACAGTATTTTCAATAAAGTGCAGTACTAAATATACCAGATTTAAATATTGGTCACGCTATTATAAATAACTAGTCACCGATATACGTGACGTAGTAAGCTGGTACGCTTGGGTAAAGTATGTGCTTACTGTTATTAGGTGAAAGTTTACGCTTGTTTACTATGTACGTCGCCGGTAATGAAAGTGAGGGGTTTAAGAGGCCTAAAAAAGTGCAATATTTCAAATACGCGAAAAAAAAAACTGTGTCTATTTCTACACGTATGACTGTTTACATCACTTATGGCGAAAGGGCACTTATACCTCGCCGCTATACTGGTACTAGCTTTGCAAGACAATCATATCGATGGTTAAACAAATATTCCGTACTGGGCTGGTTAACATTTTAAGCGTGACATAATCTGCTTGTAAATCGAACCGTCACCCTCCCAACTAAGATGTGTGGCGTGGCTAATGAAACCGGGGATTTGAAGACGTTTCTGGCAATTTACCAATAACAATCATTCCTACAACTGATCCTCCTAGAACGTATCGTGAACGGCTACTGCGCCATTAAAATGTAGGACACATTTAACAACCAAGCCAATCGATTTAAGGATGCAACGTACTTTTAAAATGCTTATATTTCGGTGATGGGTTGCTTACGTATACAAGGAACACGAATAATAATATTTAATAAAACTGGCGCCACAGCTAAATTGCTCATACTCTGAAATTGAAACAGTGAGATTGGTTCAGACATATTAAATCTGGCCGAAAACAAATGAAAAAAAATCTACACTGAAATCGCTTTAATGTAACAAATTAAGACAGTGTCTGCAATTCACTGTTATGACTACACTGTCTATTAACTTTTTCACTTCGCCCGGCAATAATTCTCAGTGTAAATATCGATTCGCCAGTTGGTACCAGATTATTAACTGAATATTCAGTCAGTACCATGTATTTTTTTCTCCAACCACGCTCGCTTTAATTCTCCCTCCAATATGATCGCTTTATTTATATCAGTCAGACGAAGACACTGGGAGTAAAACTGAAATAGAACACCCACTGTCTCTGCCAAACATATTTCGGTTTTGAACACTCCGAAGGCAAGTTCTGCTGCACGAAATACGTGATCGTCATGTAGACCCTAATGACCTTATTAGAAGTAAAATATTAATCTACAGTTTAAAACTATTTTTTGTACATCACACATGCCGGTAAAGTTGAGCTTCAAGCCTGTGTAAAATATGCAGTAAAATACACCTTTGATATAAAATCCTTTACAGTGTGGGAATTGTATCGCCTTATGCTACGCAGGTTAAAAAAAATTAAAAAATAAGGCTATCACTTCACACGATGAAAGTAACAAATATAAAACTAATTTAAGTCTTTAAAACAATTCTCATATAGACTTTGGCATATGAACACAATACATGCATCATACTACCAGTTATCATCCAATCTGCAGAATTTTCGTTAAGTAATACTTCCTTTACGTATCTAATGTTATTTCCAACTGATATAAATTTCTAGGTACGTGGCTCTTCTAAAAATAGGGCACTTGTTACAAAATAAACGTTTCCAGATTTTTCTGATCACACGTTATTGCTTCAGTTAACAAATACGTGACTACAAACGAAACAGAAAGAGTGATGTTTATTCAATCTGAGACATATAACGTAACTGTATAGAATTTTCTGAAATTTTAATGACGGAAAACGTAATTACTCATGTGTGTAGCCGCTCAACAACTGTATTAATGTGCACATGTACAATATCCATTAAAATATTACAAACAATCTTGAAACAATCCTGAAGAAATATACCAAATTAGTCAGGCATATTCTAAAGTAGTAATATGGCTAGGAACCTAAAATAAGCTGTTGGTGTTAAGTGATTAAAGGCAAAAAATACAAAAAAAGTTTAAAATCAAATATACACATTTATTAAATATAACTGCTGGAGTAACCGTCACTAATGTAATAATATGTTCTACTTCAGCTACGAAACAGCAATACTGTTCAATTATAGTAAATTTCACGCTTTGATGTAGCAATGAGAATTGGAAAAAAAAAAAAAGTTCCACTAATCGAAGAGCTTAAGCGATTTATGTAAATAACTGTCACCAACAAGGAAAGTCCACACGTAGGCCCTCCATATCCCTAGATATGCTAAAAACAATTAAATCACGCAAAACATATTTTTAAAAATTATTACTTTCTGATTTATACTTTACGAATGAAACTGCAGCTTAGTTACGACTACAAATACTGCGCCTTCCAAAATTATAGTTCTTTATGTAAATATTATAATGCAGGCTGGGTTGTACAAACACATCCACTACACATTTAGCAAAAAAAAAAAAAAAAATGCATACCTTAGGCAGTTTCATCGCAAGTTTTCACACAACATTTTTACGATCCATTTCGCGAAACGTTCATGCCATGCTGCGAAATGCAATCACAGCCAACGTAACGACAAAACAATGACTGAGGTACTCACTGTGGCACAGTGTGCGGTGCGGCGATGGCCTGGGCGCCGGACGCGATGGAAATCCTACGAGAAACGAAGTAGATTAAACAAAAAAAGAAGCCCGGGTGATGTAAGCGTGCGGGAGAGTGCGCGCGGGGTGCAGCCGCCGTGCGTGGAGTATAAATTCCAGGGGCCCAGCAGCCGGAGTATGGACGCTCGGCTTACACTGGCTGTGGCGGTGGCTGCAGACAGACCGGGCCGGCAGAGGGGAAGTGGAGGGGGAGCTGCTGGCGGGGACCACGTGACCTGGGGCGCCTCTGGTGGCGGGAAACGCAGGCGGCCTCGCGTTGCCATGGCAACCGGCCCGTGCGGGCGGCGATGGCGGCGCTAGGCACAGAGCTCCGCGGGGTGAGGGGAGAAGCGACTCTCCCCTTCAACCCCTCCATTCAATCCACCAGCTGGAAACCCAGGCGAGGGAAGATCGACCCCCGGGTTTTAGGTTGTCCCTCTTCGCACCCGCCCCACCAACCCCCTCAAACCCTTAACCAAACCCCCCTTCCCAGCAGCCTCCTTCACCTCTTCACTACTTCAGCAACCCCCTTTACAAAACTTCCTTCACAGCCCTGACCCGAACCGAGCGGGGGCGTCCGAAAAACTTGGGCGGGGCGGTGGAAGATATGATACGCTCTGCTACAAAGGAAGCACTCTGCCTTGCCTAGCGCCTGACGTCGGCACACGAACCTCCCCTCCGGCAGGCAGCGCGCCGCGCCGCGTCGAAAACATCCGAGATTAATGTGTTGGCGCGTTTTATATTTCACCAGGCGAGAGAACCGTTCGGCTAAAGTATTCGTGCGCAAACTATATAACATACATAAAAATAACTTGTCAAAGACAGAGAACATTACACTTGAACAAAAACCAAAGCTATCAGGCACATGCGCCACAATACATTCTGAAGATGACCGCAGATCAAAGGTCAGGAGGCTACATGTACGAAGTTTATTACGTGCAGAAAATTTCATCTTACAATTCTGCTACTAATCTTTTCTTACCAACTATGATGCTTCTACTCAATTCATTACATTTCACATAATATGATAACCCTTCTTTCTATGTCGCTTTCCGCTCAGCATGAGCTCTAAAGAAAGCCGGAAATGTAAAAAAATTTAATTTTTTTTTCCATTAGTATATATTTACCTCACTATCAACTGAGGATTTAAAACATAAAAGCCAGGCTGAGGATTAAAATTTATTTTATATATCCAGTTTCTATTACTAAAATACTAAAGGCAAGCCCAAAAAAAAGGAGAAATAAGCATAGTATTGATAGACGACGAGAAACAATATTTTGCAATGTATAGTCTGTAAAAGCTACTGATACCACTACTCTAGTTGATAATGTTAGTATAGTAGTGGTGGATATTAAGACCGTCGATAGCCAAAAAGTAGGCGAGGAAGAAATTCCTTACATGATTATATCTAAAGGGCCTACAGTCGTGTCAAGTTATTGAAAAAAAATCTATGGAGAAAATTACGCTCGTTTATTAAGTACAGATCCATAACTGCAAACGAAAAAATGGGGAGTTGGCAAGGCAAAATTCGCTAATTATTTTTACTCTTTGTGGGGCCTGAATTTTAAAATTAAATATCATTAGAGAGAAGGAAAATACAACACCAAGGGTATGTGGAGAACATTTCAACCATGTTGCTAAGGTTTACAAGTTACTTACTACTATTTATCTGGTGCAGTACACTCAACTGCAGCAATCGTGTTTTCAAGAAAGCTTGTTTATTTTGTGTTCTTGATTTCACACTGCAAGTGTATTGTACAATCAAGAAATTTTCAGCACTCAGTACCTAAGTTTTGCGACTGTTATAGACGATCTTCATCAAAATTTTTCCATTGTTTGTATTTTATCAGCTGACTTCATTGCCAGGATATTCCGCGGTTAAACGTTCTGAAAAAGAAAATTTTAATATAATTACTAACACTAGTTAACACTCGGTTTGCGCCGTATTGCAGACATCCGTGTGGGTTTCTGCCAAACAATTCCTTCATAATATAGCTCTATGTTGTAAAACTCACTTCATTACACATTTTCGCATGTAACTGAATCTGAAGGGAGTATATCACTCGCTACAGGACTTCAGCTGTAAAACAGACATGCACAGAAAAATGTTCCCCGAGTCCTTGCCGAGACAGTTCTCGCAGTTGCACGCCGTCAAGTTATGGTGCTGTGAAAATCTTCGAAAACAACTCACCTTTTTCCAACCGAATATTTCTGCCGCGTGAATGTTGCCCGGCGAGCATTCTCTCACACAGAGAGATTCGCTTCAACGTAATGTCTTTTCCCGACTTTGTAATACATGCATACAAAGGCGTGCCCATGTATTTATACTGAACATGTTTCAGTTGTAGCTGTACATCGGAAAAAGAGGAGTGTTTCAGAAAAGTTATAAAGCATTGTACTCATATTTTCATTTCAAAATGTTTATATGGACATGAATCACCGGTTCGCACTATTCTATACTATCTGAGGGGGTCATAAAATGTCACCGAATTTAACGTGTATCCAGAGATGTATACCTGAATGTATTACCAATATTTTCGGGGAAGCAGACAATTCTCTTCGCAAGAAACTTTATTCGTCAAAATGTAGGGCACAAGGGCCATGAACACAGAGTCTAACCCGAACACGTATGGGAAGTTTAAAAAAAAATTCCATTTCATTGAACATTAAATAAGAAACGGGGAAAGACGTCACAGGATAATAACTGTGTAAATTAAAGGAATACTTCGTATTTTCCTTGTTGGAGACGAAACACGAAGTAAACACACGATTCCAAATATAGCGAAGTTATAGCGAATAGCCCCCCCCCCTCCCCTCTCTCTCTCTCACTCCCATCCCGTAGACTAATACCCAATATAATTTTCTAGGGTTTAAAAAGGCATGTCACCGACGCAGTGCGCTAGAAGTGCTTAAAAGAGAAAATAGTTGTAATGAGCTAAGATGCTCTCCGAAACTGGGTTCTGAAGCAAGCCGGCCAATGTAAAGACATATTCAATCTCTATCAAAGTCTTGCAGAAGCTTTCAACTTCCACGAAGATCAAAAAGATAATGAGGTGTAAAACACATTATAACAGAACAAGAACAAACCAAGTAAAAGTACCCTGGAAGTAGAAAACTGGAAAGTTGGCAACGATGCAACTAGGGCATTGGCCCCTAGCGCTTAGAAAAAGAACTGTTTCACTCCATTCACAAAAATAAACGTATGAAGGTCTCCTTTGCGTTCACGCGACAAAGGTCAACGCTTGTATACTTCTGGTACCGTCAGGCATTTTTAAAAGACTTGCCTCAAAAACGTTGCCGAGGTTCTCCAAAAACTGTCCCTTTGAACTTACTGACAATACGAATTTATAATTAATAAATACATACCTATAATACAATTACAAATATTACCAAATATTACCGGAATGATTTTCTTTCGCGTACCAGCTGTAATTTATACTGTTATAAACATCTGTACATTTATTGACAGTTTTATGGAAGTGACTCAGTAGAAAAATTAAATCCGTATGTTTTAACTTGCTGTTGATTGATTCTCACATAAAATTCCCCTAAGTGATGGCACATAAAATATATCAAAAGAATGCATTAAAAATATCTGCAAAATATTTATTTATTTGTCGGCTTCAGATTTTGGGGTATGTCTCTCTCAATGTTAACTCCTCGACATGTATGGATAAACAGTGGAATGTTCGAATTATATTTTACCTCCATAAACATATAAAACAGCGCGAATAAAACGACTGTAAAAAAACACTTAGTAATAGCGCCATTAATGGAAAATTGAAATTTTATGTCTTTCTTGTCGTGGGTAATAATGGCAACACATTAGAATGCATGACAGAGTTTACGTTTATTACCAGAGTTGATAAGATTAGAGCACCTCATATTTTTATAAATCGTTATCTCAGAAACAATACTTGTAAATTATTTATTTTATATTTCACTAATACCACTGTGTAAAAAAGTCCATATATGAAAATAAGTTCTTTAGCCACCGTTGAAAAAAATCACGTATATGTATGATGTATGGTGTTTATGTGAACGAAATTTTTTCTCCGTGTAATTGGGATTAATAAGTAGAAATTTTGGCACAACACAGAAATTTTATATGCCAACATACGTATGAAAACACTATACCGTGTTCCTATATTTAAGCTTGAATGATAATTTTATCACGCTGCATAGTTTTTCGCAATTCGCACAATAACCGTGGGTATGATTACCACACTGTAAACGCTCTCATCCAGGAAACAGAAGAATAGTAGTTTGTCAGTTCTCACTGTACTGTGCAGACGTATAAGAATTTAGTTTTCTTAATAATTGGGTTTGTTCATGACATTTCCCCTTATCACACACACTGAAAAACCAGTTTTACGGTGATCAAAAAAATTTGTTGGCGACCACAAAATTCTTTTGTCAATATAGACATGATAAAAGATTTTGTGATGCCAACAAAAATTCTTTGTCATTCCAGCATTTAATGGAACCTACAAAATGACGTTTGTGGTCACCAATAAATTCAGCGTGTTTGTAGGAAATAATGTGCTCGTTAGCCGCAGCGAAAATGTTACGATGATCGCAGCAATGTTGGTTAGTGATCAAAAATCGTTTTTCGGGCTGTAGAATTTTTTAGGTAGTTATGTATCATTTAAATAGTAAAATCAAAGTCATCATGAATGAAATTCGAACCTACGATCTCTCAACTGCGAGTTCAGCGCGTTAACACACTGCTACCTTGCACGACGTTAAAGCGCTGTCTTCAGTATGTTTATAACATAAATCTAAACAGTGGCGCACGACAAGACTTGTACACTTCACCTCATGGAAAGTTAATTTTTTGGAATCACTTACGAGTAACACTTACTTACTTGGAATAAAGGAGTGATATAATCAGATAATTAGTATTTAAAAATATTCCTCATGAATTAGTTCGTAACCTGATGCAACGAACAAACAGACAAATATGGCGTCATGGCCAGACAGAAGGTGGCCACTTCAAACATGCCAGAGCGCATGCGCAGAATATACCTAATGGATATAGTTTTGCAGTCGCAGCAAAATGCTGTACTGTGGATAACATGAATGCTGTTGCTGCCAACTAAATAATTCGTAGCAGCCAATAAAGGTTTTTTCAATTAATAAATATTAAATATCCATTAAATAGCTCTTATCCTAGTCAATCTATATGTTATTGGGCACAACAATCTGTTTTTTACCAACAAAAAAGTGTAGCCTTTAAAAATCACACAAACTCGTTACTATCCCGTTAGCTCGTTAAAGTTGAACTGAACGATTCTGAAATAAACTTCTGAGTATATAGCTTTGCACTTTTTTCAGAGGTTGATTTGCCCAGTTAAACTAGATCCAGATTACGAGTAGGTAACGCATTCATGAAATTTTGAAAGAAAGACAGATTTATTCGTCCTTCTCTAGAGTTACGTCAATGTGGTTGCTTATATTGAATTTGAAGGCGTTCTACATGTATATCGGATGTTTTAGGGGGAAACGAACATACGTAAGATGTGAAAATATAGACCATTCTGAAGGGGAAACATCAATAAACAAATGCTTTTTTCACTAAGATGTCCGAGATGCGGCGAAGTAAAACTGACAGGAATGGGAAAGGCACAGGTGATAGCAAATGAACACATCGTTACGATTTGGGTTTTACTGTGTAAATTTCCTTTACAACACGTTCCAAAATTCCACCGCCAACTTCAGCTCGTCTAGTCAGGTGCTGTGTTGATAACTGGAGCAGGTGTCCACATTATTCTTTAACGAGCTGTTATAAATATGACTGATGGTCATATTCACACTAGAAAATGCTAGGGGCGTAGCTGAAATTATAAGTATAATGGTAGAACTTTTATTGTAACTGAGGGGGTTTATTTTGGTCTCTGAAACATGTATAACAAGACACTTACAACTGACATGATATTGAATGATTATGCGTTTGGGGAAGCACTATTAACTGATATTAAATTATGTTACAACTATGCTACCACGCCATTTTGATTAATGATCTATTATGGACAGTCCCCACCTTATTCTTGATGTCGGAAGTTGTTTTTAGCTGATCGGTCGACGGCGGTCAAACACACCCATGCCATGATATTCCCTGGCTGCTGGTCGGATGTGGAAAGATGCCGGGCCCTGCCTTACAGTGGCCTATATCGGCGCGTCGTTTAGGCGTCCATGTCCCCGATCGCTGGCTGGTGGAGGGAGTTTTTACAAGCGGTCTCACCCGGTCGTTGCTGCAATAAGTTGTCGCAATTCCTGGCGTCCTGATTTACTGAAAGTATTAGGATGGGTTCATACGAGTATTTTCAGCTAAAGTCTGTTCATGACAGAGCGCACAAGCAATTAACACGCGAGTAAGCGATTCCTCCCTTGTTTGCGCATTTCGCCTGTATACGTCGGTCTTCAACAAATCCCGCAAACAATAATCTATCGGAGTAAGGTCGGGTGACACTGGCGGCCGAGCAACAGCACAGCAGCTACCGATCCAACGGCGAGGATAGGTTTCACTGAGTTACCTTATCACTGGTCGTGTGGCATGTGCATGGGCTCCATCCTGTTGCAAGTACATTCCAGCCTTCGTTGCCAATGGAGCGTTCTTCAAGAACTCCAGGAATAGATTCTGCAGAACGTGCAGATGCCGTTCTCCGTTAAGACACGTTCACTGAGAAACGACGCCGTTAGTATCACATAGCTGTGTCTCGGACACCATTGCGAATAGAGCGCATATTTATTGATATTTTCCCTTCAGAATGGGCCATACTGCCACCTCTTTAACGTATGTTAGTTTGCCCCTGAAACACCTTGTTTGAAAAAAGAATATTGTGTTAGCCGAGTTAAGTTCCGAAAAATAGCTTTGCGTACTGACGACAGCCTATAACACAACTAAAATTTCATATATGTGCACAGAACACTGAAAACTGACAAGGAACTAGTGTTGTATTTCCCACGTGAAGGGGTTTACAGGGTTGGCAACTATTTTCATAATTCCTGCTGTGCGGAATACGAACAGCTACGTTGTGTACAATACGTATCACTCAAGCATAAATTTAGCAAGACTGTACTGTGTATAGGTATGTTTGTATAAGTATGGGTTTATATATATATATATATCTTTATATATATAATTCTTCTGTGCGTGTGTATGTCACTGAACTCCTCCTAAACGGCTGGACCGATTTTGATGAAATTTTTTGTGTGTTCAAGTGGATTCGAGAATGATTTAGATTCACAATTCGGTAAAGAGAGGGGGAGAGAGGGGGAGAGAGAGGGGGAGAGATTTAAGACATATGTACAGGACAACGTCTGCCGGGTCCGCTAGTATGTATATATATATATATATATATATATATATATATATATATATATATATATATATATATATATATATATATATATATATATATATATATATATATAATATACAGATACACACACACACTTTCGCAGCGAAGAACTATATATAGTTCTACCGTCTTTAACATCACAAAATAAATGTAATGTTCTTCAAAATGGTCGCTACTGTAATTGGTTTCCTTCTACTAGTAACACATGTGAAAGATGTGATATAACGGTGATATATTAATGTTTGTAGCAATGCATCGCACTTCAGAAAAGCATGTCCATGGCAATGCTAATTTTCAAATGCGGCTATTAAATAACACACGATTGGCAGATAGAAAAGTAACTAAGCGGTTCTTCCTGAAGAGTTAAATTAAACTTGAATGATTTATAACACTTAATAATTCAAATTATGCTCAGATTATAAAGAAATCATAAAATACACCTGCCTCGCATAAGTTGAACTGAACTGTCTCCTACGCACATAAGTGCTGTTCCTACGGTTGTGAAGTTGCCTCTAAGACAGCGTAAACAAAACAACATGCTATAGCATAATTGAGTCACATTTGGGAGGAATTTTCCACGAGATCCCTCATCTACATGCAAGTATACAGAATGTTGCAAAATTTCATGTCAATACTTCGGGGAAACATTCCTCACATCTGAAGGATGAAAAAAAATGTAATACAGAACATACAGTGCATGGCCCGCGGTTTGGATCAAGTTTGACTGCCATATCAGCATTCGTTTGCATGATACACAACACATCACACCACGACACCACGCGTACAACAGTGGAAACTGCATAGGAATTAGTTAACACATGTGTGAAAGCTTATCGTCGGGTCTAAAGGAAATGTTTGAAATGCCCTCTAACAGCACAAACATATGCATCAACCCACCGTTGCATGGACACCCAGAGGCGTTGGTGAATCCCTGTAGTATTCCCGATTGTTTCGTAGCCCGCCACAATAAAGTTATGGAGGGTGTCCACATCATCCACTCGGGTTGCATACACACGTGTCTTTGAATGTCCCCACAAATAAATGTCTAATGGATTCAAATCAGGGCTCCTCGGAGGATGGTATGGGGCTGCCAATTACAGCTTCGATGGTATTCCACAGTAACATGATCCATCCCGCGGGCCATACACTGTACGTTATGCATTATGAGGCATAGTCAAGAAACGAAGCGTTTGCGGACTTATGTCCATACAACATATTTTCATCTTCCAGATGTGAGGAATGTTTCCCTGAAGTAATGACATGGAATTTTACAACGTCCTGTATAGGGCTTACTATTGTAAATCCGCAACAAGTACCTTGCCTTTCCTCCATTCTTAAAATACACGCCTACAACGGGCATAAAGCAGTTTTGTAATAGTTTTGAGCATCAAATGTATTTTTTCAGTTTAGAAATTATATTATAAAAACAGTTTTGTGAAGCTAGCAAGTTATTCTCCAAGGCGTTAATATTTTTCCAAACATTGTTGTAACACACTGCCAGTTCGAAAATTTCATCTCTATTAAAACTTCCAATTTACATGGACAAAATATCACACCACATCACATTTGACATTTCCCATGTAGCAAGAGAGAGTCTGCACACCACTGTGTTTCTGATGACACTGCTGGGAGACTGCTGGCATAAAACTGAAAGGCTTACACAAGTGGGCCAGTTGTGTTTAACTGCTGGAAACAATACATTTGACGTGCCATCTATTGTAAGTTGATGGAATGTCGATGGCTACGAGACTGATGGTTGAGAGTAGGTAAGCCACTAACTGGCTACAAAGGAAACGCCAGCAATATTGCAGAACGTGATTGGCACATTTGCTGACCACTGATGGCAAGCCGTTGGTGTGTCGCGCAAAGTGCTCTCCGCTGGTGGGCCAGGTATGGCTAGCAGGTGCTGCCATTTCAGATCCAGCAATGGTGCCAGGTGCATTCCTGCTGTCGGCCAGCTTTCAGCCGGGCTGTATGCCATGGATGCGCCTTTGTATTTTGCTACATGGGCTGCTCTATCGCAGTGAGTGGCATGGTCGAGAAACATTCTCACTAATGTGGCATACAAGTACACAAGGACGTGTGAGTTGTGGTTCAACGAGTCGTTGGATGTACCAAATGACATGTCTCGTTTTATAAATCAGTAATCTGGCCGGATTTTCCCATTTGCATATGTCTTAAACAAGTTCGTTTTTCGCTAAGTGTCACATAGGAGAAGAAAGATGTAATTGATAACGGTTTACAGTCTACAGTGGTAGGTGACTTAACAGTATAAGAACATTACTTTAGCTTCACCGAGAACAATATTTCAAAACATTTTGTTGGATAACTGATAGTGAATTAACATGTCCCATACAAGCAAAGCTGCCCTTAAAAAATTGGAAATATATACAGCACCAAAATGTTTTCTGCGGTATTTATGGAATCATTTGTACAGACTAAAAAAATTATTCATTACTCGTTAAAAAAATTTTTTTTGGGAAACACAGTCACGGAAAAAATATTTTTGTCGATGATGTAGAAATAATTATTTGAAAATTATATTAATGATTTTCATGGGCAATAATGTCTGTAATTTAAACCATTACGAAGGCTATCTGTGCTATATAAATATCTAAATAACGATACGTTTAACGTGCGCATTCACCAAACACAGAGGCTACATAATATCAAATAGTGTGAAAAACATACGTTAAAAATAAATAGACGCAGTCAAATTTCACAATAGTCTTCACACGGCCCTGAACACTCAGGGAGGGACTAATGCCAACAAAAAAAAATATATTTATGGTAGAGCATACAGCATTTTACATACATAAATAATATTTCAATATAAAAATTACTGAAACTGGATTCTTTCAGAAAGTGAAAGCTACACTGAGGAAAACGTTTTGTTGAATAAAACGAAGTTTGTTTGGTGCATCCAAATTAATTATTTCCATAGGGGTAGTGAAATATTATGTTGTTAAAACAAAATGAATCTGTTCTTCATACTTAGTTGCCCCAAACTGTAAGGTTGGGTTGGTGCGACTGAATATTTGTTTGTCCCTACGTGCATTTAACAGTTTCTATTAATAAAAAAAAAATTGAAACTCCGACATTTTGTACTAGTATGACATGTAACATTTGCAGGTTACATGGAGTTATAAAGTTTTATTTTTCGTTGATACTGTATTCGGAAGGACTTCTGTCACTGATGTATTGTAGCGTACTGTTAAGAATTAATCGAGAATCATTCAAAAATACATTTTACGCATTAAATCATTGTAGCGTACTGAGTAGCGCAATGACGTGCGACTACAGGGGGAATTATATTAATAACTCTGGTTATATGTTACAAAAAATTAGTAATATGTTTACAAATGTTTCCAATAATTGCTATTATGCACAGCCATTTCAGCCACAACTACTATCATTAATTTTAGAACTGAAATGAACGCATATAACATCGATTATTAAAAACATGTTTTGGTATTTGTACCATAATTTTTTTTCATAGACAACCATTGCAATTGACGGTCTTACATGAAGAATGTTATTTTTTTTTTTACAAAATGTGCTTCCTGTAGCAACCGGAATGTAAATGCACTACTATTTTAATTGAAAAAAAAACGCATGTATTAATCGATTTTCTAAAATTTAATTATGGTACTTGCGGAAAAAATGTTTTACAAGTTACTAAAATATTAATTTTTCATTTATACGCAACATTAATCATACTTTTCTGACAATTTTGGTAGTGTGTGCTACATTTTAAAGAAAACTGCTTGTTGTGCAGCCCATTGGGAGCCCCTTTATTTCCATCTCTATCTTATATGTATAATGAAGCGTCTATATCAATCTAGTAGTCTCGAATAATGTCACTTCATCGACCGTATCACGCGCTGCGTTGCATTATGATTATTTTAGTTGTTCAAGGTGTCTTATTTCGAAACTACAGCTAGACATCTCTGGCAATACACGTTACACTGTAGAACAAACACAAATTCTGAACATTTGTCAAGTAACTGTTGTGTAATCAGTGCAGTAAAATTTTAAAATTGCCCATTCATCCTTACCGTTTCACGGTTTCTGAATAACACGAGAATAAAATTTGGCGAATACAACCGAAGGCATTTAAAAAAAAGGGTAAACCTGCTTTAATAAGAAATAAGTAGTAATTTCACTCAATAATGTTCTGCGGCATAAATGGGAATTTCAACACGGCGGATGGGATCGAGCCCGAACGCACACAAACTGACAACGGGCTCGCTGAAACGAACACGAAGTGAAACAACGAGCGCGCGGGCGATTACGGCAAACTGTTACAGCGCGGGACAACACGCGCGTTGTTCGCAGTCGGCGCAGGTCAGCGGGGTCCGTCTGGGGTGCGATCAGCGGCTCCGCGGCGGCGGGTTTTCAAAACTGCCGCTGCGAGGTCGCGTGTTCGGCTCTCCCCGGGGGCGGGTACCCACGTCCCGCCCGCGGTCACGGCTTGCGGGCTTCCCCCGCGAGCCCCGCAGGGGGGGGGGGGGATTAGAACCCCCTCCCCCCCCATACCACGCCGACAACAGCGGTGTGTGGAAGGTTGAACGCGCACCTGGGGAGCCGCGGGGCAATAGCGACAATGGCGAACACGACTGCAATTATCGCCCCGTGTCTCTGACGGGGCGGTGCCACGCTCACATCAACCGGCGGACCGAACAGCGCATTGCTCGTTCAAGGTACACCGAACATTTGGATGGGAACACTCATTACACTGCGCGCACGACATCTGGAAGCACGGCTGCAGTCAAACAAAAAGCTTATTAGCGTTAAAAACGAAGCCTATTTTGTTGATAATTTACAAAGTGAAATTTTGTTACTAGATTGTGGTGCACAGTAACACGTATAAAGACTGTTCACGATAAAGTGAGCACTTTTGAAATCAACCTTAGAAAATACTCACTGCCCCTGCCTGCATATACTTTAACGGGAGCACTGAGTGACATCTTAATGTCGAATTAAAAGTGGTAGGTAACCATTTGTGATGATTTAAAGAGATTCTTTCTCGTTTTTTTTTTTTTTTTAATCGAAGTGTTGAAATGAGCAGATTTGTAAAATGTTTACTTTTCTAATAATTTCACAGTTTCACTTGACAGACGCATGAATAAAGTGATGAGGCCCATGGCAATTTTAATTTTACATAAAACGGAACAATACACGACGTACATACAAGCAGATCGTAAGCAGGGCTTTCAAAAGTGCTCATTTCACCGTGAACAGCCTATATCAACAAGTACCAATGTCATTTAATGCTAACTATTGGCTGTTCACGGTAAACAGAGAACTTTTGAAATCCCTGCCTAAGATCTACTTGTATATACTGTACATTATGAATTTTCCCATCACGTGTACAATTGTCATCGTCATGGGCCTCATTAACGTACTAATGCGTCAGTCAAGTGGAACTGTGGTATTTATAGGCCAGTAAATATTTTACGAATTTGCTGATTCTCGGAATTATATACATTTAAAACACACGAAGCAAAATAAATATTTCAGTAAACACGAATGTTAACCTAAAACTTCTAATTCAGCGTTAGGACGCGAAACCACTTAGCTTCCGCCGTTACCAATTTTACTGGGCCGATGTCCGTCAGAGTGTCCGTTAAAATAAACGCTGGTTGGAGCTGTGCCATTTTTAAAAAGTAAAACGTTGTTTTCAAAAGTGCTCAATTAACCGTGACAAGCCTATAACATATTTGTTTTGTGAAATAAAATATTTATTGGTTATCACCGAATATTTAATCTGCTGCAATAGCATTAATTTCGTCCAAAGTAAAAAAAAATTTGCTCCGACTGCAAAACTCGTCCGTTATACTGCGCATGCGTATTGGCGTATTGGAAGTGGCCACCTTCAGTCTGGCCGTACACTATATTAGTCCTTACGAACAATTCACGAGGGATATTATTAAAAATTTAGGAATGAATTTCGTATTTCTTTTATATCAAGTATGTAAATGTCACACATAAGTGATCGCAGAAAATAAACTTCCTTGGGGTGAACAGTTCGGGCTTTGGCGTGCGTGTCACAATATATTTGAGGCACGTTTGTGCTCAAGCACAGCCCTTCAACACTAGAGTACGGCAGAGCAGTGGCAAGCCACTGAATTCGCGTTCGAGAGGGTTTCGAATAGATTCTCGGTCCGGCCATCCTGTTTCCAGTTTAAATGGTTCACCGATATAACTAAATAACTACAGGACAACGTCGGTTACTTAATTGGAGTCTCGGCTAGTTCCTCCCATGACCCTGTTATCGAGACGTTAAACCATACCTGTCTACAAAGCCCACAAGCAAAACACTACTATGAGCGCCACTGACCAGGATTTATGGTAACACCGATTAACCATCACATTATTAATTAACAACAGAATGAATGTTCTGGTGACCACAAAAGTCCTTTTGAGGTTGTCACGAAAAAGTGAAAAGACACAAAATAAATTTCGGTACCACAAACATTTTTGTGAGGCCTGTATAGAAAAGAATTTTGTAGCCACCAACAAAGTTTGTTTGGTCACCACAAACCTGTTCATATTTTCCCCAGTGTGAGGTCACCGTTCTACAAGAGGTGCTGAGCGGAAGAAGAGGAAGGCTAGGCAGCTATATAGATGAGTGCACGAGACCTTAAACCATGTACCTTGTATCTCACTTGTTGCATACTGCTTGCCGCTACCTTTGTTCAAGAACGGTTACGAGACTAAAGCTTTCAACTAACCTGCGCGTAAAACTGTTTGCTCAGTGGGACAGCAGTCAATGAACAAACAGCCGAGGCTCGGATGTACTGTACAAAGAACTGTGGTGTTCATCCACAGATTTCTTAACGACCCGGCCTGCCAAGCCGGCAGCCGCAAACTTCAAATGTGGAATCAATGTTAAACGAAATTCCTTCTCACTGCGTCAATTTTATAGAAAACTGTTTCAAACAAAAATAAAAACATTTTGGCGCAACTCTTTCTCAGAAAATATTTGCTATATATGGGTTTGCATCAAATAAATTCATTAATTTTTGTGAAAATTATTTATTCGTGGGTTTTTAATGATTGTTGAAGTACGTCCATTTACATTATAAAGAAATATATGAAGCAAACACTCAGCAACGGAGCTTCGTAGTCCACACTATTTCGGGTAGAATATCGTTGAATGCGTATGCCTAACAAGCCGAGAAAGGATCTTTTCTACATGTTCCCCACTTAGAGTTCCACGCCTAGCCGTATAGAGATGGGGCGTTATGAATATAGAAAACAGCCTCTAGCTACGCGAGTTCGAGTCGCACACATGTCTGGTCGGGAAACACGTTGGAAGGCCGTTGGCCAACCAGAGCCTGGTAAGCTACTTGCCAGCCAGCAGTTCAGGTCCAGCCAATAGGAGGCTTCTCGTAGTATGGAGCTAAGCCGTAAAGTAGGTAAGTACATAAATACACCAGAGTCGAGATGGTGCGGTGATTTCTTTGGGTTGGGCGTACCCTTTATTTGATTTGCTGGACGATTTCCTGGGCCCGGTCCCAGGAACTCGTCCAGCAAATAAAAGAAAGGGTGCGCCCAACCCGAAGAAACTACCATACCATCTCGACTATGGTGTACTTATGTACTTACCTACTTTATGGTTTAGCTCAAAGTTCATTAAGTACGCAAAACTTTCCCGTTTTCATACATGTATATTTTCTTCAATGGTTCAGTACAAGTTTGCTCCAATACCCATAAACTAGATATAATGACTTCCTAATGAATGCACAATAGAGCGTAAACCCCGTCTTATATTAGGATCGGCAGAGCTCTGGGACGGAAGGCAAATTAAAACCACCGTCTGTAATGCCTAATAGGTCTTTCAACGCAACGATCGCAAGCCACATCACTAGATACTTCATAATTTTGGGTTATAAAACGGCACCGTGCTTAGACTGTACCGACATGGAAATACTCCAAGCAGATCCCACTTTCTTATTGGCCGCTGCCACAGTCTCATTCGACTCTGCCAAACGAAAAGAAGCCACCAAGAGTGTCAGGTGTTTACTATTGGCACCGAGCCGTGAAGGGCGTGTCGGATGAGTGGAGATCCAATGACGCACGTCAAACTAACATGTTCTTTTATGACAGCTACTGTAGTTTGTCACAACGTTATAACGCGAGATGATAGGGCTTCTACTCAACATCGTCGTTGTAACCTAATCTACGGATGAGGTGAGACAGCGGGAAGAGTCATGATGGAAGAGGGGTTCATAATCCGAGGGGTTCATAATCCGAGGGGGGGGGGTGTGTTAGCATGCATGAGAGAAACCGCGCCCCAGTTTCACCCAAGCGCAACACGATCGAAGCAAGCTCAAGACGGGAAAACAAGGGGGGGGGGGGGGTGTGTGTTTCTTCTAAGTTTATATACACCCTGAGATCTCGGTTCTTCCTGAAATCGCGTGCTTAACGAGAGGAGAATGCAGCTAAGTTGTTCTTCTGCATAGTTAGTCGCTACGCGAGCGGCTTCACACATGTACGGGTAATACACTGGTATTATAACTAGTAGAGATCTGCAAAATTGGGGTTATTTTGTGACTGCACTCTAACTCCAGGACGCGGTATGCTTGTTTCACTCCTGCCACTGGCCTACAACTTATGTGCTATGTCCCAAGGAAGTTTCTAACTAACAGTCCAGGCTCAACGGTTGAACAACCAATCCACAGTGAAGCGGTTATACGGGTAAATGATGCCGTATAGTTGCCAGTAGCCTATTGTTACAGCTCCCTTAAGGGGGACCGTAAGCAAATTCACTACTTAGTTCCCACCAGAAGTGGGGAGTTATCAAACACCAATAACAAGCTCTAAGTTACACTACAATTTACCCACCGATGTATTGCTTCACAATGAATACATCTCTTACTACAAACAAGATGTATCCTCGTACACTTTATATCATCTACTCAGTTACGCCCCAACCAACAGTTAGTGCTGAAGGCAACTTACTACATCTAAGTCTAACTGACAATACTCGTCGCGGCCTACCCTTATGTATGACAGTTCCGCCTAGCGCTTATGAAGGGATTTCACTCACCACTGCGTAAGTTTATAAGGTAGCGTTCAGTGGACGTCTGGGTCCCGCCTAAATGTGTTGACCTCGGGTGCGCCTATCCATCGCGGTGTCCTGGAGACTCTCCCTCTGGGAGGGAATGTGTCCTCGCAACACCCTCTTATATACTCGCGCACCCACTGGCCTCCTTACTTCCTGCCGATCTCTAGTTTACCTCTCGGAACTCCAAACACCACACACGGCAACTCGTCGACTCGCTTTGGCTCTCGGCGCTGCTACCCAGTACACCTCCGCAATACTATGAAATCACGAATTGTGCTCATGCAACTAGGCCTATAGGGTATTGAAGTCTAGCATGTTACCAAATAATCACACTGACTTTACAGTGGCCCGTTTCACTAAACTACAAGTTTACAAGTTATTAATTACAAGTTACAAGTGCTGCTATTTAAAAGTACTTGTAAATTCTGTTTCACGAACATTGCTAGTATCTACAAGAACTTGTAATTTGTGTTTCCTGAAAACGGTACACTAACTAGTTCTTTTCCACAAGTGTGCTAGTTTATTTTACAAGTAAACAAAATGCCAAAATCAAATGAAAATTAATCGATAGAACAAAACAAGGTCAGAGAAGCTAAAGATATATTTGGTACTATTTCAGATAAGTTAACGAAGCCTGTTGAGTTCTTATAAATTGGAGGATATTCGAAAGAGTGTGATGGCTTGAAGAAATATAACCTACAAATGAATATATTTTACTCAAATTTGAAAATAAAAATAATAATAATATGTACGTTGATATAAGAATTGAAAAATTACTATTTTGCTTATACTAGAGTTTTTGTGATAGATGCACCAAAAAATAAAATAACTACAATCGCTTTAGCTGATATGAGTGAGACACACATTTATGTAAAAATCTTAATTTTTCTCTCGCATCATAAGTTTGTCTGTCCATAATAAGATGGATTTACCAACAACATAATATGAAAAAAAAACTAATATACTTAATCGTACCCGGGGATTATCAGCTGTTACTGAAGCCATCATATACGTACAAAACGAACTACATATTCACTCTTAACCTAATGGCCGGCTTACATTTGTTTTAGCACACGCACAGCACGAGCGATAGCACAGAACTCGCCCACAGCTCTATTCTGAAAGCTACAATCAAAATACAACACGCACAAAAACGACGGATGTTTACACAAAACAGTTGTGAAAATGAAAGGAAACGATACTTGGCAAATTGCGCGTGCATGCGTTAGTAACATTGACATGAAACAATTCTATCGACATCTCAGTTTACTTTGCTGCTCGTGGCTTAATTTGTAAAAATATTATACGTTATATCGTTCATCTTAGCATAGGTACATCGCTTGTACAGTAACAATTTCAATGAAAACAAACTACTGTTTATATGGAACCAAACTCTCCGAGCACTAGTCAAATTCACTACTCTTGTAGCCATTTTGATCGTCACATGAACTAGATGGTATCAACGTTCTGATTGGCCACGCAAGGCGCACACACACAGAAATGATAGGATATCGGCCAACTTTTTGTGCGTCGATTCTGTGCTAATTTTATGTACGTGTGTTACACGCGATTGAAGGCAGCGTCATTCCAAGACTTGCAGTCTACTTTCTGTGCGTGTGCTATTTACTGTGTTAAATCAATTGTAGGCTGGCATTTAATGTTATTAGACGTATCTGATACCCAAGTTCATTATATGCTTGTTTAATCTTCTTCTGAATCGCTACTAAACATTTCTGTTGAGCCAAATACGCTTACAAGTACGCACACAGTGTCTCTCCGCCCTGGCCAATTCTCTACACAAGACCGTTTTCTCCCGCCAGCCATGGAAAAATATTGATCAGACGACGTGTGCTGAAATGTATTTTTAAAAAAATTGAGAAATACGCTGAAAAACTTCCTTTGATACTCATGAACACTTATAATTATATTGACGGATCTCTACATTGATGGAGTTTCGGCTCGTAGTAGCATAATTCCCGCACAAATAATTGTTCTTGGTCGGACATGCACCGGCCGCGTCAATGTCCCCGTATAACTGGCGAAGCGCGGGGTGCCTGGCGCGAGTTGACGCCGTTTTCCACCAGATGTCAGCAGTGTTCCTTCTTCGACGCGCGGCGGAAGACACGTGCCCGGCTCGCGCACTTTTGAATGGCAAAATTTCAAATGTACGGACGTGACGTCGTAAAAAATGCACTGGACTATTCTTTAATGTTGTTGATTTCTAGTACCCCGATAGGGAGAGATTGAGTGACTGGGTTTTTTCGACACTGGCTCGCTATTGGTGGATGATTGTACCTATCCCCATAGCGAGGCAATGCTCGATTTCTGTATATAAGCTGTGCTAAGACCTGATATCGGAGTCAGACGCTTGGTTGCGAGGAAAGTCTCCCCAGATAACAGGTCAGGTAATTTCGGTAAAAATAAAAATCTAAAGCCTGAAGGATAAGCAGGAACGTCACTTTGATGCTCTAATTTTAATTTAAAGTCAGGATAATTTTTGGACAATATGAGCAGGATAGGTACTTTCTGTACAACATAATAGAAATCGCTTCCGTTTTTCAAATAAGAAATGTAAGAGGAGGAACCTTAATTTTTTCCGTGTCATAAATATTTTTTAAATTTTCCTATGAATGATACTTTGTTGTCGTCAGTTCACTGTCATTTGTGGGTTGATCGAATAGCCTCATTCATAGACTTGTTTTGCCCAGCGTTTTGGAAACGGGCTATTGGGAAGATTAATTGGACTATGCCAGGGCGTAAAAGCCAGAGCTTTTGCTCTGTATTATTTTGAAAATAGTGGTGGATGTACATTTTTGAACAGTGACTGGTGTATTTGAAGTAAAAGAAAGTTACCTTATAACTACTTGTGAATGTCCATGGTAGATCTCAGGTGGCCACGGAGATATACATGTGGTAGTTAACCAAAGAGAAAATTTTATGTGGCTGTAAATTTAATGGATAGGAAAAGTCATAATTGGAAGTACGAGTCAAATTTACCCTTTTAATAATTTTATGTGAATTTTAATAGTGGAATCCTTTTGGCTCAACATTTGGGCTATACTATATGGGTAATCTTTGTAAATGTTTTTTATCCATTTTTGTGAGAAAAAGGTAAATACAAAAATATATTTAAAGAGTCCGTGTGGGGCAAAATATTTTTATAGACATCTTGTTGTAAACTATTTGTTTGCTCAAAAATTTGGAAATGGAATATTTTTCTGATCATTTTGGGTCTGTGTAAAGAAAAGAAAGGAAATGAAAAATATAATGCAATATTAAAATCATTGCGAACATATTTATCTTTCTATTTGGTAGTGTAGTGTTAACCTTATGAAATCTAATGTAGATTTTTGGAAGAATATTTTCAGCTTCATTGACCATGCTTATATATCACCTTTGTTTTTAAACATACTTGGTTTTTAAGTATTTTTGGAAATTGAATTATTTGAAGTGTCCTGGGTTCTCGGGACCTCACTGTTTATAATGCACAAAAACAAAGTATGATACATATGATTTATATTGAATTAGACGCCAAACAAGACATTATTAATAACCTGTATCAATTTCTACCCATCTGTCAATTCTTGTAAGAAAATTATATTTTTTTACAAGGGTTTAGGGCAGGCTTGTAGATTCGTGAAACCGAAATACTTGTAACTATTAAAAAATTCACTTGTAACTTGTACAAATTGACTTGTAGATACTAATAAATGCTTGTAGGTTTGTCAAACACAAACTTTTTTAGTACTTACGAGTTTCGAGTCTTTTCACTTGTAACTTGTAAGATTGTAGTTTTGTGAAAGGGACCCTAGGTCTCTAGTAATAAGTACAGACCCGGTAATGTTGAGAGTTCACGCGATGCTAGGATAGATTCATAACACTACTTTCTTGTTACTTTCGTGAGTGGGCCTTCGCTTTCACGACACACCTTGCAGGACTGAGAACCAATCAACCACACGTAGAAAGAGGAAACGGCAAATTCTGCACATCCTAGTAAGCAGGATAAAGAGATCAGTGTAAAGGTTCCAGCCAATGAACAAATTACGATATCGCCAGGGGTGTATACAGAACAGTCACGTTTAGCCTAGCCGTCAAATGAACTCACGAAATTTTTCGGTCTCCAGTAATAGGGTGTTTGTGAAAGGTGACTGCTCTGATTGGTTAGTTAACAGAGGCTATCAGAAATGGGACGGGGTACGGGTCTGTGTTTCAAATGCAAAAACTACGGACACTAGATAGTTCATCCTGTAATGATTTGATGAAGCAAGTTTTTGACTCAGTTACGTTATTTGTGAACCAATTAAAAACGTTCTGCTTTATGTACATGCATTTGAGTTCTAAGATTGTCCCGAAATGAATACAGAAAATTTAGCGACGTATTCTTAAGCTTATACATCTCGAGTCAGTTCGAAACAGGAATCGCAGTACTGCTGCGACAGACTCGGTCGTCACGAACGATTTGCGATGTATGTCGCAGGTCACGTGGGTCGTGTTTCATGTTCGTCCGTGCGAACTAGTGGACGACTACAAACCATCCGACCCCCCTACCCCGCGACAGCAACCCAACCAAAACCGTTAATGGCGTTTCGCATATGCGTCCGTCGGTCTGCATTTGAAGCCTAAGCGGCTTACGCACGCTTCGGGTAAAAGAAAGAAACTGCTTATCACACGCGTGGGCTGCGATTACTGATCGCAGGTGCCACCGCATCTATAACAACTGAGCCCTAATTCCTTCCACATCCCCTCGGTACCTCTCCGCCCCCGCCTCCTGATACTGCTGCCACAAGCACTGTTTATGTGTCAATACGCGTGGCGTTAAACGCGGGAATATTCGCCGCAGTTTACGAGCAAGCACGAGCTGTGGTGCACACGCAGAGGAAGACCTAAATCAAACACAAACATCTGTCGGTCGGGATGAGTGGCCGCGCACACAACGAACAACTTGTGCTGTACACTGGGCTCAGGGTGTTTCTTTAAGGGACTGAGCACAGACATAAACTACGTCGCCGGGCACCGGTACAATACGGAAGTACCATCTGACAGTGGTTCTTCGAGTTATCCCGAAATTGAAACACACAAAGTATTCACTTCTGTTTTCAGTTTTCAGCACGGTTAAACTTTTATTATCACTTTCCTAAAATCAAGTATAACTAAGATTTATTTTTCTGAAAAATTTCTTTGTTCTTGAGGGAGTAAAACATTAATTCATAAATATATGTAAGGTCCCCGACCTAATAATACCTATTACAACTGAAACCTTATTTTTTTAAGTGACTTCATAAGCACTGTGGTTCGTAAATTATTTTACATTGCTGTACGCAAGTAGTCACTATTTCCGACTAGAAACTCACTATTTCACTAGCTGACAGCCAGGTAATAAAGAACGCTGCAACAGACCCGTACCTAAGAATGCCCAGTGTCTGGTGCTTGGTCAGTGAAGGATGAAGCTTTACCTACAAATCTCAAGTTATTTTGAGGATGTGGAGAGCTGAAGTGGTGAAGTGGTCACACTACTCTCTCCCGACTACGGCGAACTGGGTTCAGTTTCCAGTGCGGATATCAGAAGGTACGGGGGTCAAATCCGAATTCGCGTATGCGGGGAACGTGGCAGACTCTGCCGTTAGCTTGTGGGTTTCCTCGGTGTGCTGTTGTCACCTCTTCCGGACCGATGAGTTCTGTCTGAAACCTAGTGTATTTAACGGAGGGGGCGGGCGGGAAAGTAATCTGACCTTCATGTTATTTTTAAAAACTATCGTTATGCTACCACACCAAGAAAAATAATGCAAAATTAGAGGCATACGTAATTATTTCCACAGAACAATTAAATGGCATATTTTATAGTTGTTCCATAACTTCGATCAATTATCAACGGACTAAAGTGTACTTTCTGTAATGCTTGCAACAACCCATATTTCGTACACAATTTTAGAGGCGTATAATACATAGGTTACCACTTACATAAACAAAAAAAGAATAAGAATCAATTATATTTGCCACGCCTGATATTTTTTTCTGAAATACTGCAATGCATATATGAACAAGAGTGTATTCCTATTCCCATTATGCCTGGTACACTTATCCAAATTTATGTACTTATTTTCGCAGTAAACCTAGTAGAAGTTGTACTGGATCGTGATTATGATAACTCTAATAACAATAGCAATCCAGGGACAGAAAAATTTCCCGTTTTGAAATACCTGTAGGCTAGACTCCATAGCCATGTCTGTTTTCAATCGTCAGCCTTCGGTTCATTGGCTACTCACCTGTGTATAACCTGTTTCACCTCAGACCAGGTGGCACGGGATTCGGCGTGTGTTTCCTTGCAGACATGTTATTGGTTCGGAGTTAACCTGGGCTTGTGTAATAAAGTGTGATACAATTGCAAACGCAGTAGAAATGAACATGCGTTTGGAGTCTAGCTAGTCCTACAATTAATTCGCGAAATTCTACAGCCCTTAGCCATAACTAGGTACTTAAATTGAAAGCAGACGGATTCACATTTTTAATGGAAGTTTCTGTACGAGCGCGTGCGCAACGCGCCAACTGGAAGGAGACGTAAGTCTTGTGCTCCTTGTCCTTCTACTCACTCAGTAACTATTAAAAGGGAACTCGGCCGCTCTAATGTACTGAAAGCCACGCCATAAGAAGTCAACAGACACAAAGAACATATACCGAGGAAGAATGCCTGCAAATTTTATGTTAACAGTGCTAGTTAAACAGTGTTTAATACGAAATGTTTGATATTCCAAAGAAACAAATTAACCTCGTTCCCCTCAGGCATTAATTTATGTCAGTCGGAGCTTATCATTAAGAAGCCTGACAGTTCTCGTTTGTCGAAAAACAGCATTATTTGAAAAAATTTGCGATTATACATGAACGCGTGACAGAACGGGTAAACTAACCCTGTAACAACATACTTTAGAGGTAATTCAAGTACCTTGAGGGTTATATCCTGCCACATTAAAAGTGATAAAGTTTAAACTGGTCATTAAAATTCATTTTTAAAATTCGACGTCAGGGAAAGACTTTGACATAACAGTAACTTATTTATACGTTTTTATAATTACATAGTTTCGTTAGATCGACGTTTCAATGCGCGAAATTTGGTCCATGCAACGCTATTATCAGAGACGTGAAATATAGATGCAATCATATCCAGAAAAACTATACTTCAAAAACTCGTACGGTTATGTAATTTTTGTGATTGGCCCGCCGCTTATTTGTACGGATGCCTGATCTTCGCGAAATAGCCTTCAATATCCCATATATAAATCTGAAATTTTAGTGTGGTTGTTGGCCGCGTGCCTTTGAAACTATATTTGATAATTTCTGGGCCAATCAGAAATTATTTACTCCGGTAAGGAACATACGTTTATATATATATATATATATATATATATATATAAAATATATATATAGAGAGAGAGAGAGAGAGAGAGAGAGAGAGAGAGAGAGAGAGAGAGAGACAGAGGATCTGAGCTAAATTTTTTTGAATACACCTAGCCCCGGAACTCCTTCCTTCCCCTACCTATTTAACTCCTTTTGGAAGGCTGCGAATCAATAATAAATACGCAACAAACTCGGGCAAAACCCGAGAGATGAGGTGTCGCAGTGTTAACACACTGGACTCGTATTCGGTAAGACTCAGTTTCGATTCCCTATTCTGGTTTCCCACGGTTTTCCGAAATCACTCCTCCGGGCGAATGCTCGGACGATTCCTTAACCCATTCAGACCCAGTGTACACAACTGTGTACATTACGCACGTGTAGGCAATTTCTGATCGGTAATGCACACTGCGGAGCTCAATGACCAATGATTAGAGATGGTGGAAAATCGCGAAAATTTTTCTCTTCTATAACAGTCTAGCTAGTTTATTTTTTCATGATTGGGTGAACAAGGTTTTGACTCGGCTAAGTTGTTTGCAGACCAATCACGAACGTTCTGCCTTAAAGTAACAGAATCCTCATTGGCCCAGTGAAATGGGGTAGTAACTTCATACATACTTGTATGACAGCCAATAAGGAAAGAAAAATATCGGACATGTGTACAGTACGTTGAATGCTCTGTCACAGCCTATGGCTACACAGATTGGCTGCTGTGAGTTAGCATAGCACTATTTTAGATACATATGTCCCCGAGGACATATGCTACTATAAGCTATATTTAGGATATTATTATAGGTCAATTAGACTAGATTAGTATGTATTTTCATCCACAGGTCCTTACCAATGTTTTAGTAAAAACCAGTTAGAGCCAGCCCTGCTGGCACTTACTGGCAGCTCACTTACTCTCCTTTAGTTTTCAGGTTCATAGAAGAGATCGGGGGGAAGAGGCCCAACAGCGTCACTTCTCCCACCAGAGAGGCGCCCAAACACCTCTCTAGCAGTAGCCGGCATCAAGTCAAAATAAACAAAGCTCCCGCCCCCTCTCTACTAGCATTTCCAACCCTATTAACTAAGAGCATGTTTTCATACACTCTGTATCCTGTAGCATTCTATTTATTTTAATGCATGCAATAATTTCGAATTTTTATTTCTCTGTAACAAAGGTTTTTACGTCTCTCTTGACGGTTTTTCACTTGCTCTGCATAGTTAAGACTAGCTCTAAGTACACTTAGGGAAGTAGTCGGGGCCCCGAAGTGCAGGCCATGGCTGCCCAATCCCTCTTTACCGCGATGCATGTCTCCTTGTATGATTTTTCCTAGTAGGCGTAGGGATTAGCTCTGAGACGCAATAAAATCCCGTCCTACCTTCGGGCCTTAACTTCACATAACACTTAGAATAAGGTAGTTTAGGAAAAAAGTCCGTTGAATCCTAGCAAAGAGTCCACTTTTGCCGCGATAAATCATAATCTCTACCAATGATATTACCTCTGGGAGAATGATTCGCAAACCGTCTTACTGGTTTAGGTCATAAATGGTTTATATTACTGTAGCCGAACATAGAGCTTACATCTCATTAGTTGTGACAACGAAACAATGTGTCGTGTCGACTTAAATACAGCACGCAGCACAAATTTTGTTGTTTGCAACACCGATCCCGTAAAATTAAATTCGGTCCGAAAGCGTTAATAAAGACCTTGACCGATTCCCTCCCCACTCGTGAAAGTGTAATTCCTCTACTACGACTTTGACCGGGGAGACTCAAAAACACATAATTAAACTTTAAAAGATAAAAACACACTGTAAATAAATATTTCGCGAATTGACCAACTTCTGTACAAGCGTACTGAGAAAGCACGAATTGTGATTTTCTTCCCATACACCCACTCTAGCTTCCCTGTATTTGTAAAACTCTTTCCGACCCTACTTTAATTTATGGTTTCAGGTGTTGTGAACCAATTTTATGACGCGTGCTGTACTTAGTCGACGCAACACTTGCTTCATTGTCACAGCTGATGAGCTGTCGAATATATGTCCGGCTACAGTAACATGAACCAATTATGAACTAGACCAGTAAGATGCTTTGCGAATCATTTATCCACAGATAAGATCACTGAGCTTCGCAATGTGCAGTATAGACCAAATATTACCTACACATGCGTAAAGTACACAACTGTGTACACTGGGGTTGAATGGATTAAAAAAAAAGAGTCAAACGCATCAAAAGTTTTCCCAACTTTCTACAGCAGCAGTTCTATATATTTGCAACCTGATGCGTGATAAATGTTCCATACTACTCTATGGGCTACAAACTTTCATTACAGTTTAAGAAATTTACAAAAATTTTGTTACGTGACCTCAAAATGTTACAACAAGCAGCCAAGCAGCAGAAATTCATAATGCAGTATACAAAAACCTTTATAGAGTCTAGCTTAAATGTCATTTAAGTCTTGAAATTTTCCTCTGTCTAATAGTTATGAACGACAGTAGGCCTATAGAACGGAAATTTTTCAGGTCAAATTAGTTTTCAAAACACAGCAATGTCTTGCCTAAAGTTACGACTGCATGATCGATTTTTCACACGGGTAGCTATTCGTCGACGAATCACAAGCGCTCTGTTGGATACCAGCACTCCTACTGGACAAGTGAAATACGGAAATGGCGCCATATACAGACAGAAGCGAATAAAGGAAATGCAACATCAGGCATGGTAAAGGTACGTTGAAAACTACCCCAGAGATAAGACATTGCGCTTAATGTTGTTTACGTGAGACAATGGAAGGCTATACAACGAACGGAATTAAGAAAATAAGAGAACCTTTCTCAAGTTACTTGTTAACCGTCACAAAAATAGAGCTATTGTTCAAGTCTAAAATAAATATATCCCTTTTGCGTACAGGATAAATAATTACATTTTTATCCTGCGCAAAAATACGTCGTAAAACAGTAGCAAATGGCTTAATAGTATCAATTCCATTAGGCACAGCGCGTACATTTAGCTAATAACGAGAAGAGTAATGTCATGATCCTTCTTTTACACGTTTGCTTTCACCCGATTTTAAATTGCTATCGATAATGAGAGATCACACACAGATGCTTTATGTAGAATTTTTTTTCCAAACAAAAGCATTTCGTAGATTTTATTTTATATTTCGATTGCCGGAGGGTAAAAAACCATTTTAAAAAATGCTTGTTTTGCTGCGCTCTTTAACTTGTTTAGCTCGCTAAAATGTTTGACGACAGCAACCGCGAACAAATATAACCCCCCCCCCCCCCCAGCTCCCCTTACCACCCCGAGGCAAACCTATCTCTCGACGTGGGAATTATTACGAGGCCCCACAACGTAGTCCGAGGGAGGGATCGTCCGCGAGGTGCTTGGGTCCTTCTTGCTCCCGGCCGGGCAATTCTATTTGCATGGGCCAACAATGCATTAACATGGAGCGCCCATAGATGGCCAGGGGGTGGAGGGTGTGTGGACACGGCATCGGGCGCTCCCAACCCTCCCAGCCCTTATACTCAACCCCCTCATGATTTACGAGTATCATTGGCCGGGCAATTAGGGAGGGGAGAGAAGGGGGTCAGGCGTGCGAGGCAGGGTGGGTGACGGAGCCTAGTGTGACCGGGTGGGGGGGGGGGATATTCCAAACCCATCCCCGGGAACGTCCGAAACGTCAACGTGCTGGCCAGGCCAAGCCCTGGTAATTATTTTGCACGCGTCGCGAGCGCCTGGCCACCCCCGCTTGAATACCCGATGGGACGGCGACATGCACGGCAAAATAAACTGCTCTGTTTACGGCCCGTTACCGGGGGGTGTGTGGAGAGGGGGGGGAAGCCCTATATTTTATTCCAGTACACGTGAAGCGCCCTCGCCCTTCAGCTGCAAGTCGTGCTTACGACGGGACTTTTGCGCCCCCCCGTTCTTGTCGCCAATTAACTGGAACAGGAAATTTTTTTTGCGCATTCAGCAGACCAGCAGCCCACAAGCTAGACGCCACAGTACCATGCACACTTGAGCTATTTTTTTCGACAACTACTGACCTAGTAAACAGTAGACTGTTTTACACGTCGATAAGGCAACACGAGATTCGATCATTCTTCTCTTCAAGGTCTGTTATTAACTAGAAAGTCCTCATGGGAACTGCTAGTAAAACATTATTCATTTTTAATTTACCAACACGAATATGCGTTTGAGGTCGCGCTCTTCTGAAATGATTCTGGGGAATATTTCGGCCGATTATTATTTTATAGCAAGAGGGCATTAGACGTTTTAACTGTCGGACTGATAGTGGACAAAAATATAGAGAAATACAGCTACTTTGGAATATGAAAACCTTATGGCCAGTTCACTACTGCCTAAGTTTTGTTTAGGCGTTTAATGGTTAATTGTGCAATTTTGAATAAATTACGCTTCGAAAAATGTCACTGCCCCTAGCTACACACAATCGAACGGGCACATTGATCGGCATGAGCCCAGTACAGATGGTGTGAAGAGTCGTCCAAATCTCTTCACTCACCCACCAAGTAAAGGTGGTAACTACGGATATGAATTAGTTATATGTTTCAATGTTGAATTAAAGTGTTAGATAAACATTTGTGAATGCTGACCTGATTCCTTTCGCTTTCTGTTTTTAATGCATATTAGTGCAAGAATTAACAAAAGTGAAATATTTACTTTCCTGATAATTTCACAGTTAATTCACCGATGCAAAAAGTGATTAGACCAACGGTAATGTAAATATTAAAAACGATGGAAGAATACAAAACGTGCATACAAGTAAAGGCTGTTTACGATAAAGTGAGCAATTTGGAAATCAAGCTTAGAAATAAGTCACTGCTCCCACCTGCATATATTTTAATGGACGCACTGCGTGACATGCGCCCAGTAAAGTTGGTAACGTTGGAGGGAAAGTAGTTCCATATCTTAACGTCGAATAAAAAGTGTTAGTCAACCATTTACAATAACTTAAATTATTACTTTCGCTTTCTGTTTTTCTTATGCAGCAAAGTGTAAAAATGAGCAGCAGATTTGTAAATTATTTACTTTTCTAATAATTTCGCAGTTTCACTCGACCGACGCATGCACAAAGTGATAAGACCCACGACAGTGTGAATTTTACACAAGGAGGAAGAATGCACAAACAGTATAAAAGTAGATCTTAAGCAGGGGTATCAGAAGTGCTCTTTTTACCGTGAATAGCGTATAGATCTTATGCATGGATTTTAAAAGTGCTCAGTGTAGAGTGAACAACTTAAGAGCCTATAGCACGAGTTTGAGGGTTCAAGTCCCGAGAATAACTGGCGTGTGTGTGCCAATTTAATATGGAAGTTTAAGTTTACTTTACCTGCTCCCTCTTTAGCCTACTGCATAACGCATGAGGCACAATAAGGTGTTCGTACCTTCAAGTGTTTGCACGAAGAGCGACTAGGAAATTAATTAACGCCGAACACCTAAACTGAAGTCTACATTTTTCTGGAAGCTTTCGTAGTAAAAATGAAGAACGGTCACTGCTCGATAACAGGGTTTGCCAAATTTGAAGACAAGTATTTTGCTATAGGCTGTTCACGGTAAAGTGAGCACTTTCTAAGGCCCTTCCAAAAGGCATTAACCACTAATCAATATATTTTATTGCAGCATCAGACCTTAAATTTTGAGAGTGGTGATATGTGTACATTGTATTTATCAGCCACATGGTGACGTTTATATTTAAAAAATTGTGGAAAGGTAGAAATTTGCTGAAAGGAAAATTTTAGTAGGGCCACGTCAAAATGAGCACTTTTTAAGTGCTCATTTTGACGTGAATAGCCTCTATAGCGATGCATTTCTTTCGGGAGCTGTTCAGTAGGTATGTCATAAATTTGTAAAATTCCCTGAGGTGCAATATTATGATACAGGACTGTACAAGAGTGTAAACCTGTTCGGGCTTCTTTTCTCCACTTTCTGCATTCCTTCGCCGTACGTAAAATGTACGTTGTAATAGGCATCGTGGCTTTATTCACGCCGTCAGTCATAAGAAAACGTGACATTTAAGGGAACCTAAAAGTGTTAATAATATGGCATTTCGTACTCTAATGTATGCACACAAAGCAGAAAAAAAAACCAACTCGATATGCCATAAATTCAAATATTACACTCGAAAGCACAAATTCAAGACTTGGCACTGTTTTTCTTAAACCGCTGACAACACAGCTCCGGGAGGCTGATACATGCCAGCGTGAGTAGGGGCAGTAACTATACAGTAGTCTATTCGCCGTTTCTTCACACTTTTTGAATGAGACCTTCGAAAAATCGCCCCATGTATGACGTGTTTCGTTGTTTCCTCAATCTGCCACGTATCACGAGCCTTTTACACTTCTGTCTTTATAATTAATATGTATAAAGCACAGAGAAATTATGTGTGTTGGTAATGCTTAGTAAGAAATAGTTCTTATGCAAAATATTATTACACTGAATGCAGATGAATGCTATGCGTTGTCACACTAGTGTAATTTTATAGAGTTACCTAGGCGTTGTTTGTAAGAGGCGGAGGAATCTCACGAACATATACCTTCAGCAGAGCTTCAGATGTAATTTAATGGGCAGTAATTTTCTGGGAGGTAGATTTCGGTAAGTGCCAATTTTACCGCGAATAGCCTATGTAAACTATGTTCTAAAGCTTCGCGAGCCTAGTTTGTTATCAGATTTATTACGTATCCCTAGCTTCTATTATAGTTCTTTGTCTTTGAGATACTGTCGACTTCCACGTCCATTCAACCTGGCGTATGGGATTGAATGCGACTCTTTTCTGACTCGTGTATACAGCGGTTTCGTAGACGTACGCCGGCACACAGTCACACTGACGACTAACTTTGTGATGCAAGGAGTGGCATATAAAAAAAGTTTATACTTTTATCCCATTTCACTTGGCACCGTCCTCCCTGGCACCCTCCCTCCCAACCCCACCCCCGTCGAGTTCAACATTTACCTCTCCCTTTCTCTCCCCTGGCGTAAATTTTCACGGAGTCCTGGTTTGCTCTCGTCTTTCTCGTTTCCCGGAAAGCGGCGCAGCAGAAAAAAGGTATGGTGGTTAATATGAAATATTTTGATAAAATAATCCCTGCCAAGTGTTATATGAATAATATAATGATCTTGAGAATGAATCTGTATCTGAATGGCACACATTCTCACAGAGCAACAGACATTTGTAGATTTACAAGAGTAAAAGCACAGTGATTGTTTGCTACGACATTATCACTTGTACGGACAAAAACTATTGTATTTAACCCGAAAATTCACTGAACAGATAACATTTTTGAGAATTTCACACCATTTCGAGGGTCGCTCATGTTGTGCTCTGAAACGTATAGTTTTTTAAATAACGTTGGTAGCTGCTCTTAAGATAAACTAAATGTGTAGTTACTGAACATCAGAGGTTGATAACAATTCACATAAAATACTCAGTTAATGATGTAATTTGATATGTTTCTGACAAAATTTCATCAATTTACAACCATGTTTAATATTTCCACCAACATTTTCCTTGTGGTATCTCAGAGAAAAGGTTTGGCATTACAATAGGTTTTGAACATTTATTTTTGTAAATGTGTGTGTTTATATACTGTTCACTGAATGCTTTTTAAAACAAATTTAAAAAGAAAAACAGTGCATGTAACTAAAGGCTGTTCACGATGAAGTGAGCACTTTAGAAATGAACCTTATAGAAAGTCACTGCCCTGCATGCATATATTCTAATGGGCGCACTGAGTGACAGTCGGCCACTAAAGTTGGTAAGGATGGATGGGAAGTAGTTCCATATCATAAAGTCGAATAATATGTGTGAGGTAACAATTTGTGATAACTGAAAATTATTTCTTTCGTATTCTGTTTTTTTTAATGCACCAAAGTTTAAAAATGAGTAGATTTGAAAAGTACTTACTTTCCTAATAATTTCACAGTTTCACTTTGCCGACGGATGAATAAAGTGATGAGACCCATGACAATGTAAATTATACATAAGGCGGAGTAATACACAACGTGCATACAAGTATATCTTAAGCAGGGCTTTCAAAAGTGCTCATTTTACCGTGAACAGCCTATGCACGCATAAAAATGAATTCTAAGTGAGTCCACTCTGCTATATGCTGTTCAGGGTAAACTGAGAATTTTTGAAAGCCCTTTTTAAGATCTACTTATATGCCCATTGTGTATTCTTCAGCCATATGTAAAATTAACATTGCCACGGGCCTGATCACTTTATTCATACGTCGGTCAAGTGAAACTGTGAAGTTATTAGAAAAGTAAATATGTTACAAATGTATTACACTCAAATTAATTAAAAAGACGCGACGCAGAAGAAATACTTTCAGTATTCAAAAATGTTTACCTAGCGCATTTTATTTAACGTTAAGCAAGAAACTACTATATCTCCGTCGCGTCGTTACCAACTTAACTGGACGCATGCCACTCAGTATGCCTGTTGAAATATTAGCACGTACGGGCAGTGGTATTTTTCAAAGGTAGAGTGCTCAGTAAACCGTGAACAGCCTTTACACAGGCTCGCGAATATAGAAGTCTCAGTCCGATGTCCCCTCAGCAAGCCCCAGCTGTAGGGGTTACCTTTCCACAGCGGCCTCGCAGCGTGGAGAAGTGGTTCCTCTCGTGCGCCAGTGATTTTTGACTGTTGGTCGGAGCGGTTCAGCGGGACAATGGGGTTGGGTACGGGCGAGGGGAAAGCCAAAACGCACGCTTGCGTGCTGCGGTTCCATTTGTACCGCGCGGCGGACAGGAGGCCGCGGGAACAGAAGAGATGGAGGAGGGAGACAGGAGGTTGCCGATGATGCCCCGCGTGAGGCCGCACGTGCCGAGCTGCTGGCACTAGCCTCCTGCGCCCCGGAACACGTGACCTCAACCGCCGTCAGTGCCTGCACAGATTCACTCCACAACCAGCAATTGTATAACCTAGTTTACTCTCTTCCAGTAGACTAAAATGGGCTAGTGGATGGGGGCCCAGTGTCTATTTGACAGACAATGACAGCTACTAGAAGCGTGTAAATAGGTAGGTCAAGTAACTAACCAGTGACAGTCAGGGAAATTATGGGACAGCAGCTGGGAGAACAGCCACATGGAAGTGGTTTGTTTCTGCTGACCTATTAACCTCCGTACAAAGAGAGCCCAGCTAAGCGACTTTCCATTAGTGTGTATTTGTGTGAGCAATGTGACGTCAAGTGCTAGAGGCTGTCCATCTTATCTCGATCAGGCCTTTTTTCACTGTACGTAAAAATACGCACGAACTGCTTGTCCGAGAAAGCCGGCTCATGGTCATGGCGGAGCAGCATCTTAGTCGCATACTACTGCCCGAAGTAAAGGTTCGGGCAGTAGACAACACCCCCTGCGCGGGTAGCTGCTTCCATGGTCTGCTCCTTCACACTACAAATATCGGTTTCTGGTTAGACCTCTCTGATCTTTACGCACTCGGGGAGGAGGATAACCTTAAGACGGATCGCCCCGAAATGATTGTCAAGACACCAAACAAGGGTTTGACACAGACCTTTCTTTCAAAGGCACGCCAACCGCAACGTCAGGTACGAGGTAGTGGATAGGCCACTTTACTAACCCATGAATGCTGGGGTCTAATCATTTCTATTGTAGTCATCGTTTCGTGTGATCATTTCGTTGCTGATAACTGTTCCACTTTACTACAAAAATGGATTTCTGAAGGTCGTCTAAGCAACTCTCCCTCCAATATATCAAGGCACTATTAATTTAGCAATTCATGGAACACATCATGGCTCACGAAATGATATATCACTGTGACGGCAATGAACGGAACATGACAGCAAATTGAAAGGTCCAGTAGTAGACCAACACAGTAGGAGTGAGTTAGCCCCCTGGGTATGTCAATTACTAGACCTGCGTGAACGCTCGGGGCCAGGAGATGTCTCACACCGAGTGGGACCGGGTGAAATTGGCTAACAGCTGGTCTGGACAGCGGGACAGCTGCTGATCCATGCATTTCTTACACTGCATCCTAGCTGCTGATCTGAGACATGTACTAGTCCCGAACATTCGTGCTGGTCAAGTAGCTGGCCTACCCAGTAGGCCAGTGCACTCCTTCCATGTTAATAAGCTAATGCCTCTTTCAAGTAACTACCATGTTGCATTTACACCCGTTCAAGTAACACGAGAGCCATACTGTGTTTCTTTTATGAACTCTGCGAGTGATTAGCATAAAATGTGTGATATACATTTTGTTTTCCTTCTTATCATTAATTATGACCTGGTAGACGAATTTACGGCTTTCTATATTTTTGTATTGTTTTCAAACAACTCCACAGTATTCATTTTGTGGTTGAGTTCAACAAATCTCACTGTCTAGTCGTCACTTCAGCGATCATTTAACTCATGGATATTTAACGATCATACTCATTTCCGTAAATTGTGACGAAACAATCACACTAAACGATAACTGGAACAGATTTGACTGGGCCGCAGCAAGCACGTGTCAGTAAATGGGCCTTCTGTGTTCACATAGTCAAGTAACTGACTGGGTTGGGTCAGTCAGGGTGGTGGGGGAAGAAGGCGCATGGTGAAGGAGGGCCAGTGAGCCACAAGAAGCAAATCTCATCCAATAAGCTGTTCTTCCAGTCGCTGGTTCACAATTCCCGGACCGTACCTGGCCAGCTTGCCCCACCTGTTTACACGCTTCTGGCAGCAATCTTGTAGCCACTGGCTCCTCTACTGGCATGTTTTGGGCCAGCTACTAGAAGTGTGTAAACCAGGCGTTAAGGTTGGATTTAGAAGAGCCCATCCACCCATCAGACGTCTGTCCATCCAGCAATCATCCGTCTGTCATTTTCATCAAGTAGTTGACAGCGAGTCACTACGATCCGTCGTCCGTTCTGTAATACATATTTTCAGAGTGATAACTTAACATCACGATATATCTTAGTTAAAGATAATTTTCCAGGGAAGGAATATTTCCGGGAAAGAATTTTTTTTTCGAATAGCAGGGTAAATAAACATTGAAAACATGCGCGAATGCCGAGAAAATTACGTACATGGGTAGTTTATTATGCGAATTAAAAAAAAAACGGCAAAACTATTTTGCTTCACGCAGCTTGCACAGTAGCTACAAATAAATGAAACAATAAATCTTAATTTTGAAAAGCTGTAACGATTTTGTTTTCACAGTCAGGGAACGCAGCAGCTATGGTAGTACAGTCAAATAATGTTCTTCGATGTCATTGGCATGACAATTCTTTCATGTAAATATAGTACAAATTCTCAGACTCTTTAAACTATTGTAGTTGTGATTTATTTAGAAACATTTTTAAACGTTTTCTGTTCCTTACTTCATCAGCAAATATAAATAGACACCGGTTCAGCGCCTTCGTTTTATTTCAAGAACAGAAGTGTTCATAAATAAAAGCATATTAACGTCAAGGAATGTCGTCAGAAGACGATGTCTCATCAGACCTTTCGTCAAAAGTGGAAGTTAATAAATATCTGAAGGACTGATGGAAAAATGTGGCCTTGCAATTGACTGAAGATCATGTGATCGCCGGACGATCGGAAGACTGATTGGTGCGACGGACTAGTGTGAGTCAAGCCTTAAACTGTTGCGTTTTTCAATCTAAAGACCTATAACAAGAAGTATAATTTTATTTGCGAAAATTTGCTTTTCCGTGTAGCTTCATTAAACTTATGCGATTGACTAGTATATATTTCAAAAAGGAAATTATTTGTAGGCGTATCACTGCTGGAGTGGCAGAATTCTCACTCTTGTCAAATGGGTAGCTTCCCGTTAAGACGACGTAAATGAAGACAAAAAAAATCATGCGCGTTGTTTGCGCGAAAAGAAATACATATCTACTTACAGATATTTTGCAATTTCTATTCCCTCTTGGAATTGTACAGTGCTGTATACATATATTCATTTTCTCGTCCATAGGTTGCTTATCATATCTAAGTGCTCAGTCTGCATCGCAATGGCGAATGTCCACAATTCTCCATCTAGTCACATATCTCAGTGCAGCAAATTTTTCATACCGCGCAACGTTTGGAAATAGTAAGGAAATCCGATTATTAACAACTGAGTGGGAACTTAATATATAGATGATAAAACATAAATTAATTTATTCAGGGTATTTTAAATATAAATTATTTTATCTCTATGGAAGTAACAAGTGGCACTGTGGGAAAGTCTAATGTTCGCAGCTGTTACTGTATCACGCGCTACATATGGAGAAACAACGTCGTCACGAGTCGTGACTAAGTTAATTTGTATCCGTAGCTACCGAAGGAAACACGACTGGCAAATTCAGCCGAAAACTGCTACAATCTTCTATGACAGCATATTTCACAAAACGCTGCAGCGTCTAGTTTGTCTTCAGGAATGGCCGATGCATACCTGACGTGGCTGAACTGTTTACACACGAACCGCAAACGTTCAGTATACTTGTTTATTATATGATAATACTGTAAAAAAATTCTCAATGGACCAGCGAAGTGAACAGACTTGAACTATAAGAAATCGAGCGTTTCCCTGGGTAAAACTACTGGTACAGGCCGTTCACAATAAAGTGAGGACTTTTGAAATCAACCTTAGAAACAAGTCACTGCTCCTACCTGCATATGAACGGGCGCACTGAGTGACTTGTACCCAGCAAAGTTGGTAACGATAAAGGGAACATAGTTCCACATCTTAGCGTCGAATGAAAAATGTTAGGTAACCATTGGTGATAACTTAAATTTTTATTTCGCTTCGTTTTTTAAATGCATCGAAGCGTAAAAATGAGCACATTTGTAAAGTATTTACTTTTTTTATAGTTTCACAATTTCACTTGACCGACGCATGAATAAAGTGAAGAGGCCCATGGCAATGTTAATTTTACATAAGGTGGAAGTATTCACGACGTGCATACAAGTAGTTCTTAAGCAGAGCTTTCAAAAGTGCTCACTTTACCGTGAACAGTCTGCAGCTGCTGACACCCCAAGTATTTTATAACTGGTGGCTTTTTGTTACATGGATCTACTGAAACCCCTTTCATGATTTACAAAGTGTCATTATTATAAGAAATTCCTATGTACTTTTACACTGAAAATTTCTTCATTTGCAACACCTGAAACGAAAAATGAATGTGTACTTTAAGGAGGCAACTAACCACGGGCCAGTTGTGGACCTAGAATTCAGGTACGTGCAATACAAACAAAGAAAGAATAGCGTACTGCAGCAGCAGCCACGTGCGGTGAAAATGCAGACGAATTATGTACGCCAGGATTTTCTTTTTTTTGAAGTTAGTGTCTTGGATCGTGCGTGTTTACCGCGCGTCGCATTTTTTGTCTCTCTCGCGCGACTCGACATTCGTCGCAGACTGGTACTGGCGATGTGGCGGCAGGGAGCGCCACTAGGCCACAGTAGATTGGAAAGCGGAGGGGGGAGGTCGCAACAAGGGAAACGAAATGTTAGATCTAGAGAGGGGTGAGGGGGCATCCATCCCCACAAAAACGTCCCCTGTGCCAGGACACCGCAGGCAGGGCTATTCCGGAAGCGAACGGGGTAAAACAGGATGGTTAAAGGAGTCAAGAAGGAGGGGGTGGAGGGGAAGCGGAGGTCCCCCTGAGTTACCGCATTTAATAGAGTTATTTATTCCAGCTCTGGCGTGCAGACGCTAACTTTACGAGGAATTTCCTTATCTGCCCTGCCCCATCCGTCCTCGCCTACGACGAGTTACAGAAATACACGGGCTTATATAAGTGGCACCAATGGTGACGGCGTACCACACTATACGGCTTCCGATACACGGGAGAGTGAGTGAAGAGATTTCGGCGGCTCTTAACAGCGAGGTCTTGAGAGCCAATAAGGATGATTGAAATGAACATGGAGCGGCACCGGAATGAAGGGGCGGGGGAAACGGGAGATCCCCGAGAAATCCAGCGACCAACGGCATCATCCGGCACGATTCCCACTTGCGACAATCCTGTGACACGGCCGAGGATTGAACCCGTGGCCCCCTCCACGGGAGATTCATACAAATCTGCAATAAGATTCAAAACTGGGTAGTGGAGTATAGCGCTATATGATCAGCTGCGTCCAGTCTTCTTTATGACATGAGCACCAAATAAAGCATGCGCTATGCAAATGTTTGACTCGGCATCAGTGTTGAATAGATTTGTTTTTTTTTCCATAGAAAAACTGTGTGTAAAAAATACTACTTGAACTTGGAATACTCCAACCCATTGATTTCCGAGTAGGGGTGCAGATACTCCGACCACTACATCGTGAAACCTCGGTACACGACAAGGCTATGGCTAGCCTTCCTGCTGATTCGTCGTGTAAACTAACGCTGGTTCGAGCGTCCATATCATTACCCGGGCCTGCATCGTGTTCCAAAACAGCGTGTGAAGAAGGAAAAACGAGTGTTGCAGATTTTCACTATGAAGAGTGCGAGCCATACAGATCGTTAGAAGTTGTGAACAACAAAGATGCACCGCTACCATGTAAAGTGAAAAAACGAAGATGTTACAACTATCCAGGACGTCGAGAACGAAAATGTGACCTCCAAGTCTGCTGGTGATGATGTGAAATATGCATATTCTACTGATGATGAAGTGCCGACATCTGCAAAACAAAAGCTTAAACGTGTTGCAGAAAATAAGGGCTACTTGAAGTTGGGCAGAAGAAACGCGGATTCGAACCCTGTACTCTGGCTCAGAGGTATCTCGCAACCTTCTCACCAAGGAAGAACATGCATGCAGAGATATATATATATATATATATATATATATATATATATATATATATATATATATATATATATATCGTGAACCTTCTGCGAAGTGTGCCGTGAAGTCTAGATGCTTATTTTCTGAAGACTCCAATGACCTAGTTGATAGACTGTGGGTGTTGGCTCCACTGCAAAGAAGTGGATATCTTTCTGTCAATGAAGAGATAAATTCGATTATTGTTGAACTCAGCGATATAAACGTGATTTGTTTACGAATAGGAATAAATGCAAAAAAATAATAATAATTTACGTTTTATTTTTATTTTTTAATTCATTTCGTCTAAGAATATACCTACCGCTATGTATTTATAAATGTCCGATAGAGTGCAAGTATTTGTGATGAACATATATGGAGTATGGGTATGTACAAATATCTGCTGGATATAAATTTAATTGTAAGCTGTGAGGTTATAAGGAGTTTAACTATATATACATACATGCTCAGTATACCTAATTGTCACAATACTTGCACTCACTTCCTGAAGGACAGCAAACATTCTGTTATACTTCTTGCGCTGACTCTTGAAGCTATCACTTCAGGTAAACACTACGTTGCCATTATCGCAGTGTTAAGTTTTGTAGTCGATAGCGAATGATCAGTTACTATCTTCATGACGTCCAGCACCAGAGCTGCTAGTAAATGCCTTGCTACAATACTTCCACTCACTTCCCGATGAACAACAAACACTGACTTTGCACTTCTTGCTATGCCTATTCAGACTATCACTGCGGGAGAAACCACGTCACTGTTATCGAAGTTGTAAGTCTTGTATGCAATGCTGAACATGCAATGGCCACTTTCATGTTGTCGTGACGTAAGGAGCGAATCACCAAAGTTCCTTATTATTGGCAATGTAGTTAATGTTACAGATAGTAAGCCTTCAACCAATGATTCCATCTTCATATTGTAACAGTGTACGCGATCGCGGTAGATGAGTGTAGACGTAACGATCTGCTTTCTGCCATGCACGAAAACGAAGTGAGAACCATTTTTTACACGATGTATGCCTGTATACCATTGCCACTACATGACATTTCGTGTTAACCGTTCCGGGTTGTTACTGTGTGACCTGCTTGTTACGTATTTATAAATAGCGGGTAGGCTGCGAGTATTTGAGATGAACATACATGGAGTATGGTTATGTACAAAATATTTGTTGGAGAAATAGTTCATTGCGATTGTTACATGATGCGTTTGATACTTAAATACGTAGATATAACACAGAGATTTTAATTGCTTATTATGTTGTATTAATACCTGTGGAATAATTGGACTCTCTAGGGGATTGAACCTGCGATACTTTATTCTCAGGGATGGTGTACTATCTCCAGCGCCATTAGAGTACATGAGATATTAATAGTTTAAAGTAGTAGGTCCGGGAACACATGTGTCCTGGGTATGGACCTGTGAACTAGTCAGGAGGCTGCGGGCTGTGTGTGAATTGAGGATTCAGGATGACCTTGACCTTAACTTTTTGAGTTTTTTAATCCGAAATTTGAATTTTGAGTTCGAAATTTGGTTTTTGAGTCGAAAATTTCGTTCTTGAGTCCGCCATTTGGCTTTCGACTCCACAATTTTTTTTCTATAAGTTTCCAGTTCATGCTCTCTAATTCCATGCTGTCATTTGGTTTTGAGAATTTTCCAGTTCCTGCTGCCATTCCATGCCGCCACATTGTCTTAAGAATGTTACAGTTCATTTCCCGCCATCTTGATCTACATGTTAGATGGAACCTAGGTGTGCATCATTGGACCATCTGATATCTTGGATCTGCATGTTATAATGGGTCTTGGGCGTGGACCCAGAGGATGGGACGCCATGTTGGATCTACATGTTAGAATGAGACCTGGGTGTGGACCAGTGGACCAGCCACCATCTTGGATCAGCATGGTAGAATGTATCCTGGGTGTGGACCAGTGTACCAGCCGCCATATTTGATCTGCATGTTAGAATGGGTCCCGTGAGTGGACTAGAGGTCGAGATGCCATGTTGGATCTACATGTTGGAATGGGACCTGAGTGATTTCAGTGAGATAACATTCACTGAAAGTCAGTTGATAAGCTATTTCTGACTGGCGAATCAAGCAAATTAACTGGAAACAAGTAATTTATACCAGTGGAATTCTTGACATTCAGTGGGAAATAATAAATAAATCAGTGAAATTCAACCACTATATTAATTTGTTATGTGGCACTGATTATCAGTTGCTCGATTCTCACCGTTTTCACTGATTTGGCTCAATTCTCACTGTTTCAAGTTTAGTGTGTTTATTACGTAACCATCCTGAGTACACGTTTCTTGCAAAAAATAACTATTTTTTGTTCTAACAATCTTACCAATTAACTCTAAAACTTTTAAATTAATTTGTGTCAACTTTAATTTTTTTTCCTGGCTCCTTTGCATTATTTCAGACTAAGTTACGTATATACGTTATATTCCGACAAAAATATGTAAAGTAAATGGATACACTCCGTAATACTCCCCAAGTTACTTTACGCATAAACAAAATGAAAATATCGTGTAAAATGACGGGAAAATTAAAAATGTGGCACAAATTGTCTAACATGTAATCAAAACTCATTTTTCAGGCGTTAAGTAATAAAATGTGGCTTGTTAATTATAAAACAAAAATGAAACATTTCTATTGAAGATAAACAACCATGAAAATGTCTAAGAATAATTTATTGATAGGGACACCAATTTTTCACGAATCGAAGCTCCTGTCTAGTTGTATTTCAAAACACTTTAGCTCAGACCCACTTTTTTGATTGGGTGGTTTTGATTGTTATGTGCCTTAAGCACCGGTCCAAGAATCACAGAAGATTTTCATTTCCGGAGTAACCTAACTCTGAGCGGCACATGAAGTACCAGAAGGAATTTTTACACAGAAGGTATTTTTACGCAGACACGGGGCAAAAAAACCTGCACACGTGCATGTAGGTTGCATGGAACTACTTTCGTGACAATCAGGTGTGCTAAATCATACAAACAGTAAGAATGAAAATTGTAGAAATTTCTGGTTAAAAATTAAGATACTTTTGAAATTATATTCTGAAATATTATTGTGAAAATGTTGACACAACTTTAAAAAATAATTTTAAAGGGGAAAAAAAAAACTTGGATATTCACGATGCTGCATATAATGTTTCCAGAACTCAAACAATATTGCATAAAATCAGCAAAGGGAAGAAAATAGCAAGAGAACAATTTTTTTTTAATACTGAAATATGTGCCCATACACCGGCAACAGTCACAATACCCGGTAGCTTGTTTACGGCGAGCCGCAGAGATCTACACCACGTGTATGAACGACATCGCTGACGGAGTTCTCAGCAGCATCCGGTACAGGAGCAGATCATCGGAGGCTCGCCCCACGCTCATCTGGCGCGCACACATTACCTGACTCCCCACTACCCACCCTCCTAAGTAATCCCGTTAATGCTACCCCCCAACCAACCCACTTCCATCGCTTCGCCCCTTACCGAGGCTCCCATCACCTTACTCCTCGGTGGGAGTATCTCGGCACCGGTACTAAATACCTACATGAGAGATGAAGAGAGATATATGGGTAGCTTTTGACTGCCGAGGTATTTAGTGTCGAGCACTCTGAGAAAACCCGCCGGTGAATGGCAACATTCGCCACGTTTCCCAAACGCGGTCGTGACCCTCGCCGGAAATCGTTTATGTTGGGAAGACACTGTCCCACCGCAGCCGCCTAGCAATCCTACACTGAGAGAAAATCGAACAAAATATTTGTTTGTATAGGGCCAGATATATATTTAGTTGCTCTCACAAAATACATTATTGAGCAAACAAAATTTGAAAGCAACAAAATTACTTTTCTTCGTCTAACAAAATATATATTTGAATAAACAAAACCACAGCGTTGGGCCAAAAAAATTAGACTGTCGACTAAATATTTTGTTGAATCAACTGTGGTTGTTTGACTAACCATTTAAATGCATTCGTTCAAAAATACAGCTAGTTAGTTTGTTAGTATTTTTGTGACAATTAGGATGATAACCGTGTTTGTTAGTGCATCTATTGGTACTTAACAACCGTATAACCACATTAATAAAACGATGCAAGTAGAAACCGACAAGTAAAGCTATAAAACTTGAAATATTTGTTTGTTTACGTTGCCCAATATTTGCAGTTTATCTATTTAAACGCATTCCAGCGTCATCAATTGTCACGTTAGCCGAGGCCGCTAAGGCGAAGAGCTCGTACGCCAGTGTTCTAGGTTGGAAACTCGGTCGAACTGGTAAAATTTTTTTATATCGGTCCAAACTGTTTAATGGACGTATAGTCAAACCAATCTTTTGCAAACAAATGAGTACAACATAATAATTTCGTTTCAGCAAAAAAATATTTCATTGCCCCTATACAAACAAATAATTCGGTTACACCAAGCAAATCTTGCTTGATTCAATAAAACGATTTTCTCAGTGACAAATAATTCGGTTACACCAAACAAATCTTGCTTGATTCAATAAAACGATTTTATCAGTGACAAATAATTCGGTTACACCAAACAAATCTCGCTTGATTCAATAAAACGATTTTCTCAGTGTTTATGTCTGCTGCCCATGTCCCAAAAAATGGTTCCAACTGAGGCGAAATTACTCCGACAAACTGATACCGCGCCACAGCATGATGGTGCGGGGTCATCCGCCAATGGGTGCCCCGAACACGAACCAGCAAGACAACGCGCACACCACTGCGGAATCAATCACACTGTCACAATCCCGTTCCCCAGCAAGACGCAGCCAATCAGCGACTAGATACGCTGATATCAATGACACCGATACGACGCATGCCACCTGCGCAAGTCACGGTACATATGATGATCATAGTCCTTTCACGGCTACTTCTTACTTTTCTGAAGTCCTGGTAAAGTTATACTTCCAGGATATCGCTCCGCCGCATGCAAACAAAGCTTAACCGAGTCTAGAAAATTAAACCAAAGGGACAACGCACCGCATTAATATACAGCATAACTAATAAATTGTAGTTAAAACACAAAATTAAATTAAATTTAGCCAAAATATATTATTTTATCTGTAGCCTGGTAACTTTGTACCAAAATAATGTGACACCAGTGTAAACAAATTTAAGTTTCAGATAATGGGAAGAAAAATTAATTTTATAGTTATATATTAACTGAGTGTAATTACAGCAGTAAAATGGAATAAAAATTAAAATTATAATTTAATGAGATAGAATTGCAACAGCAGTAGTAAATAAATTAGTCAATTTTGCACTTGAAGTAATAGCTTTTTTATCTTTTTTTCCCCTTATAAAGCTACATTGAAGGGATTTAAAGTGCAACAATAAATGCACACTGTATAGTAAACTCAACGTTAGTTAAAAAAAAGTTTAAACAATAAAAAGTGATTTTTTTTCACGTATTGCAATGCTCTGCGTTATCTTAGTTAAAATAAAATGCTTTTTCTTGTTCATACATTTACATAAACATTATAAAATTTTATTGCAATTATGCATATAAGGGTACATTATTGTTAACTGATTAACTTTTAATAATAAAATCTGAATTAAAATAACACAGTACAATTTTGGCTTTAATAATGCACAATTTTAATTATAAAGCGGCATATATATAAGTCTTTCATAATAAAACCAATTACACAGAAATTTGGTATTTTGAAAATCGAAATTCCTCATAAAATGACACCACAAAAACTTGTCCCTGCCAATGAAATACATACTACAAGAATAGAGAAGATAGAAAATCACTGAATTACTTACCTTGTGAATAGTCTTAAAGCGGGCAACACAGCGGCTGTTATAGATGCCAGACACCAGCTACGAAGCACAGATTGAAACGCAGTATCTTCTCTAATACTACTATTATAAGCTGTATGGATATTTATTCGTTTGTTTACTTATTTACTTTATTCTATCGATGCACGAAGATAACACACTCGGGGGTATAGAACATATCAACAAGTAAGCAGAAATGTTTACAGATCTTAGTAAACTGTACAGTAAATATTACATTAAATTTATCATAAAACAATGTTAAAGAATAACACTTTACAAGTCACGACATCCCCATCATTTTTCAACCCCCTCCCTTTTTTTTTTCATTTTCTTTACAAAATAGGACAGTAAGACTAATATGTGGCAGAGTGTGCACGCCAGCAACGGAAATACCAATTACTTAGTCCCGACTTCGAATCGATTTTGCCACCAGAACTGCCTAAACCCCATAGCTCAAATACACGGTCATCACAATGTTTATACAAATGTGTTCTTTGCTATTTTTTATTACACAGCCTATCACCGAGTTCTTAATCTAACGATAGTTACATCCTAGAGGATAAATTCAAGTTACAAGTAGAGAATTAAAAAGCACACCTACAACGACAGTGGACCCACGACCGGAAATGTGTGGTTCGGCCGCTACGGGGCGTCAACAATGGATTGGAAAGGGATTGTTAACGTCACCTGGTGTTATGCCTGAAGGCTTTATCAAGGGTCGGCTTACAAACTAACTTATTAACTAACTTAAACTAACGCCCATGCCTTACCTGGCATTCAAACTCAGAACCTCCCGCATCACATACTGGTGGCGCACCAACCGACTGCGCCACGGGAGGTCGGCGGGCGGCAAAAGAATAACAGCACTTCAGACATAGGACGTGTGCGGCTAACTACGAATTTAAACAGTAACACACCTCCGCCAAACCACACGAAAACATCATAATTTATACCAACAAGAACTTGACATCATGTAGTATAAAAGAGATTCGAACTACATATCTCTAAACTTTATTTCAAAGCATGCATTGGCGATGCGGTAATCGGCGCACTTGGTCAAAGACGCCTCGTTGTGTGCTAAGTATTTCCACCGCGACGTTGATTCATGCGATAAGATCATCTTCAGATGTTACTGGGCCCTCGCACACCGTACTCCCCGCACAATCATGTCAAAGTGCGCTGAGATCCCTCTTGTTGCAGTCACATAACGTGTCGAACCCAAAATGGCACCTCATCCAATAGTGTAGGGTAAACATCCCGCAGAAACACATTGTATCGCGGTCCGTTTAGTCCGTTTGGCAATAGATACGGCTCAATGAAATGGTCGCCAATAATCTCGGCGGAGACGTTAACATGGAACGTCCACAAAATGAAAGGAACTCACGGCACAATAGGGATTGTGGAATACGAAATGCGGTCACTCATGCCCAGCAAAGCTATAACGGCACTGATAGCCTACTAATCTTGCGTAGATGGCTAATAAGTTAAGCGTATTTAGGAGCTATTTAACAAATTTGACCCAAATTTGTCGCCCCAAAGCGGCAAAACTACGTATTTCCGAATTTTCGTTCGTTGTCCTGCAACACAGACTATGAGTTGTCGGTGCTTCTTTTTTTTTTTACATACACTATGTACACACACACGCACACACAAAAACAAGCACCTGTTGGAAAAGCAGGCGTAATCAGATATCCAAGTTACTGTGTCATCACAAGATTCTGACAGTTATGTTTGGAACACACCTGTCAAGGCAGACACTCACGAAATAATTATCTTATCTGGTATGTTTCTTACACGAATTGCCTCCGGATATTCAACGCCTCCTAATTCCGCTATGCGATTTTCATTTACGTAACACCTTATGATTATTTAGGATCTAAGCATTACCTTCATAACTCATCAAAAAATTAAGACAGGGCCATCCTTTACTCCTACAGTGGTTGTAACCTTCAGTGAGTGGCGTTTAGTGATCAAGATGAATTTTTTTTTTAGAGTACGTGTACCACGCAATTTAACTAAATGGCTCGTTACAACCAATTCCATATCACACGATATTCTATAGTAGTCACCAAAACATAATTTTAATCTGAACAAAAAAACCCGAAAGGTAAATATTGTAATCTTAGCGAGGTTGCATAATTAACACGCACAGTTGACGTTAACAAAGTCTTAATAAATTTTCAATTTGTTCAGCTGCTGGGAAATCATATTTTCCGAATGTGACTGTTATTTCTGGAGCAATTAAATAACAATTTCAGCAAAAAAAAAAAGACAACATATCGATGTTTGTAGACTACTTTTTATCCCTTTGTCACGCCAAGCTGTGAAGTAAAACGCCAAAGCTATGCGTTCCAGTCTCCGAACAGTCTGAAATGCCTAATTTTAAATATGTCACCTTCTATCAGCTGACGCCTCGTATCAGTCGACCTTCAGGGTTTATGGAGAGATGAACAATTAACTAGCGCCAATGTGTGTGTGTGTGTGTGTGTGTGTTAACACACTCATTCATACTTATATATATATATATACATATGTGTGTTTTTAGTTGTCTGCGCGCGCGTGTGTATGTGTGTGTGGGCTGGGGACTTTCCTTGCTTTCATTGGTGGCTGATACCATTTTCAAGTGGGCTAGTTGTTTGCAGGCAGATCAGGGACGTTGGGAATCACAATTCTTGTTGCCTAGCTGAACGAGTGTATGGCCCGTCACTGATGTAACCTACAAAAAAATTGTAGAAATGTAAGTACGGAATCTGTAACAGTATTTTCTTGCATGTGAAGTTTCACACGACTGAATAAACATTTGTGGAGATCGGATTTGGAAAGTCGTTTTATTACTACATGTGGTTAGGTAATGGGCTGAGGATGTTTTTATAGCGGTACGGAAATACATTTCTAATTATTATAAACTGTAACATACTTTTGTAAATTGTTTAGAAATGTTGTATATGGTTTGTTAATTTGTAATGAAGTACTAAAGTAATATTTAATGCAAGTTACTATTTTCAAAGTCGGCAGTTAGTCTGCAAAAAGACAGTATTCTACTGAGAACTATCGTAGCCAGAAAAAAAAGGCTTTCTACTCCACATAACCCGGAGGTATCAGGTAGCGTAACACATAGTAAAATGCGACATTCGATCATTTCAATCAAGTCTTCAAATTATACATCTTGGAGGAAAGGCTTAGAGAAAGCTTGCTACACTACTAAGAACACTTCGCGAAGTGTATCGGACCTCAAATATGATCGCCGTTCAAAGATCTGTTAGTTCTAATGAACGTCCCAAAAATTCGGCAACAACTGCGCCATTTTACTTCACGCGGCAGCACCATTTAAATAACAGATTTGCAGTGTTAAAATTCGCTACAGCTGAGATTACAAACAATAATTATAGTATACATACTGAGCATTTATGGCAGATATCCAACGTACAGATTACATTATTGGTTAGGTTCGAAGACAGTAAAGATATCCATAACTAGGGTCGCGGGATGTTCGCGGGTATAATGACGTGTAGGTTAGGCTCCACTGTACTATGTATTCTGTAGGGTCAAATGTCTATTCGCTGGATCTTGCCTCAGTGAGCAGCTGGTTCTCTCCAAACCACGTATCACGTGATCAGACCCTCGTTTTCTAGCATAGTTCTTCAGGAGGCGTATAATAATCTCTGTGTGTGAGTGAAGTGGGCGAAGAGACTTGGGCCGCTCTTAACATCGAGGTCTTGAGAGCCGATGATGGTGAAGCGAGGTGAGCATGGAGCAGCGCCGGAATGAAGGGGCGGGAAGAAACGGGACCGACCAGCGGCATAGTCCGCCTCGATACCCACATGCGAAAATCCGGGTGCGACCCCACCGGGAATCTAACTGGTTCGCATTGGTGGGAGGCGAGAAGTCTCACCACAACAACACCACCGCAGTCCCAATTAACTCTGTGATCCAATTGCAAAACTAACAGAAAAAGCGCACATGCTTGAAGTCTAGCTAGTTCTGAATTAAACTCGCAAGTTTTACTCGACGAGTGTAGTTTTCGTACGCGATGTGCACAAGTTCATATAAACTAAACACGTAGTTATAGGCGGTTCATGATAAAATGAGCACTTTTGAAAGCCATGCTTAAGATCTTTTTGTAAGCACACTGTGTCTTCTTCCACCTTATGTAAAATTAGCATTGCCATGGGCTTCATCACTTTATTCATGCGTCGGTCAAGATTAACTGTGAAATTATTCGAAAAGTAAATACTTTACAAATCTGCTCATGTTTACTCTTAGATGAATAACAAACAGAAAGTGGAAAAAAAATAAATTATTATTATTATTATTCTAAATGGTTACGTAGCATTTTTTATTCGGCGTTAAAATATGAAACTACTTTCAATCCTTCGTTAACAACTTTACTGGGCGCATGTAACTCAGTGCGTCCGTTGAAATATATGCGGCCAGGGGCAGTGACTTTTTCTAAGGTTGATTTCAAAAGTGCTCACTTCATCGTGAACAGCCTTCAACTATTTGCTACTCTACTTGTGCCGATGTAAATATTCAATACCAAAGTTCCTTGGACGTTGTTCTTGGCACAAATTAGAGCGGCATTAAGCGGAATAGAGGCTTTGTAAGCAAGTTTAGATTAGTTGCGGCAGTAAACGTTTCCGGAACTGCTTTGTTGTTGGCGCGCAGTTACGACTTTGGAAACAGCTCCCTTAAACCTATTTAGCGCGTCCCCTAGATCAAACAAAGCAGCAGCATTCGCGCCAAGATAGCAGCTACAGCGAGTACTGTGAATACAGCACACTATAGGTTGTGCGCGGTAAAATTAGCACTTTTGAAATCCCTGCTTAAGATATACTTGTGTGCACGTTGTGCATTCTTTCACAATACGTAAAGTTAACATTGCCACAGACCTCATAACTTTATTCGTGCGTCGGTCAAGCGAAACTGTGAAATTATTAGAAAAGTAAATATTTTAGAAATCTGTTCACTTTTATACTTCGATGCATTAATAAAATAGAAAGCAAAAGAAATACTTTGAGTTACCACAAATGGTTACCTTAACACTTTTTATTCGACGTTTAGATATGGAACTACTTTCCATTCATCGTTACCAACTTTACTGGACGCATGTCACTCAGTGCGTCCGTTGAAATATATGCGGCCAGGGGCAGTGACTTTTTTCCTAAGGTTGATTTCAAAAGTACTCACTTTATCATGAACAGCCTTTAATAAATAAATTCTCAAACACCATGTACACGAACCGTACCAAACCCTAGTTTTATTCATACAGAGAATACATAACAGCGGAATTCTGTATCGATAACGCCTATTCTCAAATAACGTTTGTATAGCTTCACGTCGATGAAGACGTGTGCTTTATTTCCAGTATTTGTTTCTCGCAAATTCCAATAATGGTAACTCAACGTGGAAAAAAAAGGGGCAACAAAAATTGTCATACACGAAAAATGCAATTATTTGGCGAGTCCCCCGCGGAAAAAAAAAAAAAAAAAAAGAGCTCGCCCCAACGCTACGCTTGCAAATTTATGGGTCCGATCTCGAATTGAGATTCGAAGCGCTATTTGCAGCTCTATTGGCATAGGAAATTCTTTCTGATGAGCGGTGAACATTTCTTCATATTTTAAGTGCGAAGGAAGTAATGAAAAACTCCGAAACCCTTCAACGTTAAAACACTTTAAATACGATTGGAAAGCATTTCAGACGTTTCCTTCATAGTAAACAAAGTGTTAAAAATCATACCAATACAGAACCGAGGGATATTAAGTGAACAGTTTGTATTATGTTCATAAATGAAATGGGAATTTGTGTTGTACCCATTACGAAGTATTAATATGGGCGTTAAATTATAAGGGATTTAAAATCACAGACGGTGGTAGCAATGATCGTAGAATATACAATATAAACCACTGAATAATACACACCATATATAAATGCCGTTTTAATATTTAAAATCCAATAAACAATGTTTGGAAAGCAATATAATTATTTTTATTCTAAACCGAAATCCCGGTATATATATATATATATATATATATATATATATATATATATATATACACACACACATATAAATACATACACATCCTCTATACACACACAGGAACCTGCAGAATTTAGTTAGTGTCTGGAAATAGCTTGACCCCTTACAGACTTGTCCACACTCGAGCTGATTTCGTTTGTTCAAAGGCTTGTGTAAAAGTTAGAAATAATTTACATTCTCAATAGACTGAACATCATTAGCCAAAACATCCAGGAGATATTAAACAAACTACAAACTGTGGTTCAATGACGAAGACAAACAAATGTTAAATACTATTGATGAAAAATATCCGGACACCCATGCGAAATTGTCTTATAAGTATCCCTCTGATATAACGTCCAGTAGATGACATTGGTACGGGGTGGGTGGAGCCTTTATTACAGTTATTACCATGCAGCAGAGACAGCCAATCAGGTGTCGGGACGTCTCCAGAGGAATGGCCAACCATTCTTCCTGCAGCGCTGTAGCAAATGTAGTAGCATAATTCCCAATTGCACCATCGCGGTTCGAAACTTGATCCGAGATCGAATATAAGATCGACACAGAAAACTGTTGCACCATTCGAGTTCAGAGCTGGACTGGAGATCGAGATGAAGTTTATTTCGAACCGCCGAAATAGGCGGTTCGAAATCTCGATTCGAGATCAGCAGCCATCTTCGACAAATGTTGTTTGAAAAAACGCCAAGAGACAGAAGTTTTCTTGGGAAATTAAAACAACACTATACGGACTTGAGAATATTATTCAGTAAAATTCTTACAACAATAATTCACTTAAAACAGATCAAACATCCCACATCTAGTTCTACATATAGTGAAAAATATGCCTATTTACATGACGTAATATATATAAACCAATAGCAAAATTTGCCTCATACTTAATATCAATCTCTCACTTTGGAACTAAGATCATGACATTTCGTTGGTGCAACACTTTTACATTGGAACCAAGATCAAACTGGATCCTGGTTCGGAACTAGGATCATTCGATCTCGGATCGGGGAAGATGGTGCAACCGGGCATAAGTGATGCGGATCGTTGAGATCTGGCGCGCAGTCGCTGCTCCAGTTCATCCCGGGAATGTTCGTTAGGAATGAGGTAGGGGCACTAGTCCAGTCCTATTTAAAATCCTACTGTTCACAAACCACCCACGAAACCGTTTTATGGCAGAAGCATTGTCACGGCGAAACACGCAGTTATCATTTCCGAACTGATCTTCAACCGTAGACAACACGCAGCCGGGCAATTAGCCGTTATAGCCTTCGGCCTTTAACGTGCGTCGTAGTATCACGAGAGGACCAAACCCCTTCCATAAAAAAACCATCCTGCCTCCACAGAATTTCGCCGTGGGTATTACTATAGAGGGCGGCATGTTGTGTTCATCCAGCATCCCCCTCCCCCTCTTTTTCCGCTTATCAAATTGCCACATAGTCTAGCGTGATTCATCGCTCCAAATCACGCGTCTCTACAGTCGGTTGATCACATTCTAGTTGCGGCACTCTTTACACCACCGAACGGAGTGCTTCGCGTTCACAGATGAAATGTGCGTTTTATGGGCAGGTGCCAGGACTTTGAACTCCAGTCCTCGTTAACATCCCGGCGCACAACCATGATACTAGCTGCACAATGTTAGTGGCAACTGCGGAATTAATGACTGATGGTATCACACGGTGGCAAACGATGTTCCCGTACCAACTTCTTCAATGCCTGACGCTCCTTTTCGGTCAACACACGTGGCCTACTCGCTCGTGGTTTTGTTGTGGTTATGCCTTACCGTTTCCACTACCACTTTCGAAGTCATTGAGCTCCCTTGCTTCAAGCATTCTGCAGATATCACGTAGCTCTGACCGACATCAAGCCTTCTGACTACTTTTATAGCGGCATCAGCGGTCGTAATAGCATCTAGACGTTAGTTTACGTTTACAGAGGGTTGTCCGGATACTTTTGATCCGATAGTAGGAAAAGCCAGTGATGTTTCATGAATTAACATAAGTGCGGGATAGTGATCAATACGTTATCGAAACATACACAGATGTCCGCCTCCTTAACGTGAGTTGGCCTCTCGAAGGCTCTTCCGATCACAGTCTAGCCAAGTAAACACAAGACAAGCTGCAGCCCGAATTCCATATTGGCACAAGTCAGGAAAATAACCCCTTGTCAATCATATGGCGTAGGTAAGAATAAAATGTTAGGACAATATAAACTCCAAATACATGTACTTTTCTGTTACGCTAGCAATTTCATTGCAGTTAATTAGACACCCCTTGAAAAATTCTTGAGCAAAATAACATAATCTGCAAGAAAACAACAACTACATCCCACGCTATCGGGTCTGGAGTTAAAACTGTATACCACTGCAGCAGCAGTCAGTGAAGAAACAGCAGAGGCTCGAAAATACAGATGACTTGGGAGTCTAGTCTACAGACCGCTGAATTGCATCAAGACAACGGTTGTCCATTCGGCGGACACACGCTTCTCAATTATCTTACATTACGACTTCTGCAATCAAATCGGCTACATAATACACACTTCAAGATATTATCAGATATTACAAGATATTATCACACCCTTGAAGTATTATTTATACTGATTTCGACGACGTTACACATTCCAAGATCACCCGCTTGCCATTTAAGCGTACCATAAGGCAAGCAGATAACTGGTCAGGATGCGGTCCTTTGATTCAAAAGTCTACAAGAAATAAAGATTGACGGGGTCACGACGCTCAGGAATGAGCAATACGACTGATGATGAAACGACATTCTTGGACTCCGGATAACTCTGCAAAAATACAAACAAAGTATCACTTTTCATTCAATGGTGCGAACGGTTTGCAGCTTAAAACGATAACAACGCTTGTAGGGAAGTAAGGAAGGCATTTTTGTGTGACCTTATACTAAGCAAAAGGCCTTTACGTAATAAAATAAGAATTTTTCACACGTAAAAAGAATACATTTTCTATAAACCATATTGTGGCATACTGTGTACACCTGTAGGATTAGTAAAATAAGTATTGTGCTTTCAGGCATATTAAGAAAAGCAACTTTTTTTAAATTCGGTTGCCACTTTCAGCACTCTAAGAATTCATGTACGAATGATAAACTGATGTCTGTAACAATTTTCCAGTATCATCTGATGCAAGCACGCACACAAGTTAATGGTCCAAAGCGATGCTGATTTCGGCACGTGGCTCAAGAAAACCACAAAACAAACGACAAGAGGGACCCAGGTTGGTCTTTCAAAAATTTTCTCTTAACCGCGAACCGGTTGTATAAATGGCATAGGGACGTTTATGAGGGCCAATCAGAAAACAGCTGGAAATAACTGGGTTTATTTAGGGCTTGGGCCGGGCCACGCGCGGTGTGATGATACAATCGCGTGACGCAGGCGGGTCAGGTCAAATACTACTAATAGCTCGGTGCGGCTAACGACACTTGCAAAAAAGATTGTGGGGGGGGGGGGAGAGGAGGAGGAGGACGGGTGGTTGTCATCAACATTGAGGAATAAACAAAAAAGAAGCTTCTTGTTTGTTCCTTCTGTGTACTTAAGTGTGCTATCTGCTTTATAAACCTTATATTATGAAAAGTGAGACATAAGTGAAAACATGATGGCTGAATTTCACTGAATCACATGCAGCTGCCACTGACTGCTCAGAAGTCTACTACCGAAAGTCACATGTTCCCAGTTAATTTGATCGATTCATTAGCCGATAGTATTTTATCACCTGAATTTTAACGACTGGTATTTAAATGACTTATAGCACTGATTTAAACTAGAGTGCATCTATAGGGAGTCTGACGTTTCTTAGAACCTGCGGTCTGCACTTCAACGAAGTACCTTCGGTAGTTGTTTATTTTCAATTCTCTGGACACGTTAAACGCACTTGTTACGATAGTTATTGGTTTTATGGCTAAAAGAGAATACATTTAATTTTTAGCATATTCAACATAGCATCCCGAGTAAACGCAATTTTGACGGCGTGCTGCAGAATAGGTAACATCACGGTCAATGTTTTGCGCGGTTTGCAACCATCATCAATGCGGACATAACTGTTCAATGAATGATGCTCTTGGCCGTTTCTGACATGCCACAACTTTGTAGCTGACTGCTGGTTTGGACTGGAGCAAAGAATACTCTCCCAATGGCTTCCGCCTGTTCGGGAACTGTTAGGTGCACATAAGTCCATGTCAGGCCACAAAATTTCTTCTGTTGTAAGAATCTACGTGAAAAATCAATGTATAAGTTAAGCAGCTAATGTATATCTCGTCATGGTAATAAAGAAACCCACTTCAGCACTTTTTATCCTTCCCATTTGCGACTTCTATAAAATTAAATTTTGTAATTCATAAGCAATGAGGGGACTGCGGTAATTTTATAAAATTTACGCCTAATCTGTGTTTTTGTTTTAACACGTTTCTTATGATTTCGCATTGGAAAAGATACAATAGAATTAAAATGAAGTAATATTGATATTCCCCTTCTATGTATGCCCCAGCATCGATTCGCCTATCTGTATGTGAACTGTCAAAATCACCTGTACAAACAATGGCATGGGTGTTCCTATCTATTTCGTTTTCCAACTAATCCGAGCTTTTATATATATGTATATATATATATATATATATATGTATATATATATATATATATATATATATATATATATATATATATATATATTATATATATATATATATATAGAGCTTGCCTTGCAGATATTCAATTTGCATTAAAAATCAGAGAAAGTTTAACTTTTAAAAACACATATTTATATAAAAAGTCTATAACCTCGAATTCAACCTTTTTTTTTAGTGCTTATTAGCAAAAAACGGGACCTTACGTTAGGATGTAAAGTTGGTTATTAAGCAACTGATATGCATTTTACTCCATGAGTTGAGACATTTGGGCAGCTCTTAACAAGTTCTTGAGAGCCGATGGGGGATAAATTAGGTGAGATGGAGCAGCACCGGAAAGCAAGGGTGGGGGAAACGGATGATCACCGAGAAGACCCGCCGACCAATGGCATCGTCCGGCACGATTGGAACTGGAAAAAATCCGGGAGTGACCCGACCGGGGATTGAACCCGGTTTGCCTTGGTGAAAGACGAGCAGGCTAACCGCTCAGACACCGCGGCCCCAATTATACTCAATGTTTCGTCTAGGAATGGCGTTAGTTTGGTCCTGCACTGATCATCTTGAGCACCAACAATTACGAAATTATAATAAAACTGTATTAACCCTAGAGACGTTATTTACAAAGTGGAGTAAATTTTAGGCAAACCTATAACTCGGTATTATTCCAGTTTTATTGGATTTTCTCGGGTAGATGCTTAGTAACGAGAAAAAAATATGTAAGCCGTGGAGTCACAGTTAGTTTTTTTGGTGGCGTTTTTTTATATGAACACGATTGTCCGTTTCACGTTTTGGGCGCTGTTCTTACAACGGGCTTTTAACTGTGCTAGCGTCACGCTACAATTACTGTCGGTTAAAAACTACTTTTAACCTTTGCTACTCCAATTTTTGGGAATTCATTATGTTGCTTCCATGTGTTATTATTATTGAATTACTGTATTTGCAAATCAGTAAATTGCTATTTGATGTAAGTTGTATTCACACCCATTTGATTTGTGCAATGTCACGGAACTTGTGTTCATCGTTAGTGTATATACATTTAATTTTTACAGGCGCTGAATTACTTTCCCTAGTTTCAAGTTCATTTGCAAGTAACTTATCCGAAATTCAGAACAGAACGCCCAAATCACGATCGACTGCATTAACTTTTCAAGGGAGGATGGAAAGACTCGCAATGACGACCTCTCCATCTTTCTCTGTCGTTATTCCCTTGAAACCTGAAATAATCACATTTACTTCAAATATCTAACAGAACTAAAAAGTCTGAATTAATATTTTCAGTATATTAAAATTGCAGCCTGTCTTGTTTGAAATGCGTTTTCTGAAATCAAGTATAATGGATTATTTCATCATGATCTTCTTATACTTACTCCTGAGTTTCAAATAAAAACATCAAATATGGCTGATTCCGGAGAACGCATCTCAAATCGAAGCGACTGCCCCACTAATAAAATAAAATATAACATCTTATACGCAGTGTAGCACTTTCGTTGTTAAAATATAGCAAAATTACCCTTGAATTAAATGGGGTTATGGCAGGTTGCATAGTGCGCATGAAGTGATGGAATGTCCTCTTATGGAGCTTACTGTATGAACAATGCAATCTCCTGAAACCACAGGTTTCTCTGGTATTGCCACTACTTTCTTGTAGCACGCACGTTGTTTCATTCAAAAGTGGAGAGAGTGTTATGCAACTGCGAGCACAATAACCTCCGGGAACTTTATCACTCTGCAAAATGCCCAACAGTTTTTGTTGTTGAATGCTATAATAATTTAGAAGTTGCAATTTCTACGCCCCCTTTACATGGCGCCTGATGCGATTGTACCGCATGATCGAGCAAGAGACGGCCTTGGCCCAAGCCAAAAACCAGTCGGCGGGTCCATTACGACTTCTTGGCGCTGACTTTCCGAGAGTCTCTACTTGACGTCACTGCGGCTCTCAAAGAGTTTCTCCTCTATATGACCCTCTACCAATATCGTTACGGTTATTTCACCGTCGACGTAATGAGCTGACTGGCGACAGCTGTTGGCAAAACTCAAAAGGAAAATGGTCTTATAATAAATACCACGCGGAAAAAAACAGTAGAAGAAAACGAATATATGCATTATGTGAGCCTAGGAATGACCTCTTTAATGTTACGTTCAATTTACGGAACTAATTAAGTTTTCAAAGTAACAGTGATAATTATTAATAATGACATTGAACTTTTGCAGTAAAAATGCCTAATCGACTTTATTATTAAAAGCCTAATTTAAAAGACAATTTACGAAGTAATTTTATTGATATATTTTACTCTCTATGTACTTTTAGGTCAGCATAAATAAACTAAAAATTAGCGATGGAAAATTTAGTTGTAAACACCCGTAACAGAAGTGACTTCCCTTTTAAATAAATAACGAGATTTTGCACAAATACTGTTTCGATCACAAAAACTAATAAAAAAAAATCTGTAGCTATCACCAAAAATACACACTAAAATGTGAGTAAGCTTTGAAAAGGTGTATGTCCAAAATTATTTTTAATTCGATGCATCTTACACTAGCAATACCCAAGTCATATCGAGCAGAAACAGCCGAGATTTTCACGCAATATTTCAAAGGGATGTAGGTGGACTTATTAAATAACTTTTTTACCTCCCAAATATCTGGCCTACACTGACAGCCAAAAAATAACCAACTCACAAGAGCGTATATGTTGCGGTGCCCAAAGGGATAATTTGCAAGCCCTGTAACTTATGGTCTGCTGTAGATAACGAATCTGCAGAGACCCTATCATTTCGTGGTATAATCAGTACCAAAGTAGACAGCATACAATTAGATGTTAGTTACGCTGTGTAATTGGAAGTCCGCTCATCCGACACGTACTGCAGGGTTCGGAACTAACAGTAAATATTCAGCTCTCCTGTAGTTTAATCCCACGTGGCCGGGTGGAACATGAGGATTGAGTTCTGCACGTGTCGACAACCAATGAACAGACTGTGGAGTCTAGCTTGGTGCAATTTTAGAACGAGTAATCGCAGGGTATTTACAAATTTGTTTTCATTCGGTTTCAGCATCTGTGTTGAAGACGTGCTGTGAAAGTGCGAGTGAGAGAGGTTCGGCTTGAGAATACCCATCAGCCAAATGCTAATTTTCGCGCACCAATCCTAGACTGTATTCCGCTTACGCGCTGCATAACGTATAAGCTGAAGTTATTATACTCTGATTCTTATCATGAACTTATAGACACAAGCTACAATCTACGTTTCGTTAGTTTATATGATTCAAGTTCTAACGATTTTTCCTGAATTTTCGTCGAAGAAATAATTGTTTTCTGGTGTTGTGTGCTTTCTGATTTCTTAATAGACTTTTCTTTTTATATTACATCGAAAACTGTAAAAGTATTCAATTAAATTGTCTAAAGAGCACTTTGAAAGTTGGTATTTCTTTACCACGACACGGTTACCAATTATTGGTGACGATAAAGAGCTTCACACACTAGGAAAAATTTGTCATCGCCACAAATGTTTCTCACATTATGGGGCGCGAGAAAAAAGAGAGACGGACAAAAATTTAAATTTGTACGGGAAAAAATATTTTAACTGAATTTTCATGCACAATGAGTTCAAAGTAAATAATTGCAAACGTTCCATTGCACTTTATTTATGGCATATTTAACGAGAAATAGAACCACCCACTACAGTACTTCTTAAAGTTGTTCTGTTATGTAAGATTTATTTTATATTTTTATCGTTTACTTTTACTTTCAGATAGTCGTTTTCGCGTTTCATGCAGAATTTGATACGCATTCAAGCATACATATTTGCATAATGGGACATGAATGACACTTTACTAATATGGCCAAATTTTAAAACCCAAATTGTAACAACGCTCTTTCTAGACTAAGAAACAAACAAATACGTAAACCATATTTAATATCGTATCCGAAATTAAAAATTAAAATACTATTTTTTAATAGAAAGTTTATATTTCGGACAATATTGACTTATTTAAACTACTAAAATGGGATCTGAAACTGCATCAAAATCAATGCGGTGAAAAAAAAATCATGAAATACGGGAAAGTTCAATAAAAAACAAAACTGGTGCGTTTCGTAGTAGTAGGTGATTGTTAGACGTCCGCGAATTCCGGAAATCCTTCCAGTGGCTCGTTAACTTCAAGAACGTTTACTCACGTATTCCTGTCATGATCCACCAAGGCGAGCCGGGTTCAATCCCCGGCCGGGTCACCGGATTTTCGCAAGTGGGAATCGTGCCCGACGATGCCGTTGATCGGCGTGTTTTCTCGGGGATCTCCCGGTCCCCCTGTCCATTCCGGCGCCGCTCCATACTCACTTGAATCACCCTCTTCGGCTCTCAAGACCTCACTGTTAAGAGCCGCCCAAATCTCTTCACTCACTCACTCACTCCTTTCATGACTGTACAAATGTTTTTTGTTAACACTCTGCACGACTATTTGGTCAGTATTAAACAAGAAGAAATTAACTGACCGTATGTCATGTGCAACCAAGTCCAATAAAAATTATAAACATCCCATTATAACAGCAAGCAATGAATACACAGTTGTGACCTGAGAATGTAAAGAACTAAACGCTGTTCACGGTAAACTGAGCAGTTTGGAAAGCCCTGCGTAAAATTTACTGCGTCAGTCAAGTGAAACTTTGAAATTACTAGGAAAGTAAATGGTCTACAAATCTGCCAATTATTACACTTACGTGCATGAAAAAATTGGCAAGCAAAATAAATTATTTCATTATTCACAATAATTGTTTACCCAACACTTTTAATTCAACGGTAAGACATGGGACTCCTTGCCCTCCGTCGACGTTACAAACTTAACTGGACGCTTACCAGTCAGTATGCTCATTAAAATACATGCAGGTACTGTAAAGCACAGTGAAATTTTTTAAATGTTGATTTCAAAAGTACTCAGATAACAGTAAATAGCATATAACTCTATGCTAACGAGAAAATATTGACCGAAATTCAAATGTACATCCAGCCATTCTTAGTTACAGCGAAAATGGTAGTTTATACAAGTAAGGTAATCATTTATTTTAAAAGCAATTTCATATTTAAATTTTTTCCTCTCTTAAACGGTTATTTTTTTTTACTCAACGCAATTTCTTAACCGAGCTATAAAAATAGAGAAGAAAATATTTTTTTGTGGAAATTTCAATGGGGTAAAATTACACGCAGAAAATTGGAATGCAGTACAATAATTCATTTGAAGGAATTTGCAACGGAAGCCGAAATATGAACAGCAGAACACGCAATGGGCAACTACGAATGCTCCACAAACCTGGCCTCCCATTTCTTTAATGTCTCTGGCGTAAGGATTCGTATCCACTGATTTCCTTCTTCAAAGGAAGATAAAGGATGAACTAACTTCCTTTTTAGTTTTCGCTTGCGCGTATGAAACCAGAGCCGGAGACAGGAGCAGAAAAGCAAAGTTTGAAGGGAAAGGTACATCAATCTGAAACAGCCGTGAAACAGCCCCCCCCCCTCCCCCCCTCGGGTTTCGACTGACACCCCGACAAGAAGTGCCAGGAAAACTTTCTTGCCCGCGGAGAAGAGAGGGTTGAAAAAAAAAAAAAAAAAAAGGACTGGGGGTCCTGAGAAAAATAACCAGGGCACTTTGAAAGCGAGCACCAAATTAACGGCGAAACTTTCTCCAACCAACCCCTTCGCCCCGCCCACAAGAGGCAAGTGACCACTTTCACCTATCACCGGGCCGCTGCCGCGCGGGGCTGCCAACTTCGCCACTCCAGGGCGTTTATTCTAAGTTTGTCGAAATGCAGCTCCCGATCGTGAAATAACGATGTACGTCATATTTATGGGTTTTGGTATTCTAACTTAAAGATGACTTCTCGATTCTCGTGAGAAAACGATCGAGAGCACTCGACAGATATATGTTGTCGAAAGCCGCGTCCCGATCGGGAAGTGGAAATTCAACATGGCTGGTGAGAAGCGTGGTGGCCGTATTTATTGCATATCTTATGGTTTCGTACTTCTTAAACATAATACATAAAATATATAAAGGTTACAATACGTGTGGAACATTATTATATGCATCTAATTGTATCCAGGCATGTTCAGGAGTCTGAAGTTATATTTCTGTATCGCGAGTTAATTATGTAGTGTAGCAATGGCAGAGAGGTTATGTGTTTATACGAGCATCGTGTTGGCGTTGTCGGAATAACAAATATGTAGTTAATTATTTGTGAACTTGCTTTTTTCAAGCATAGTTGGTCGTAGTGCATTTTCTTGAGTGAAATGTGCGATAGTAATCGGCGCGTGTATACCGCTACGTAAAACTGCTATCTCTTATTCTTAAACGCCTTCTGCAATGAATTGACGAATATAATTTACGTAGTTAAGTTTGTTAGTTTCCGGAAACGTGCACAGTGTTGATTTTACTGAGTAATTCTGCAAATAATTTATGTAATGCTAGCGACGAACAAACGTGATTTTAGTGAAGTGCACATGCAAGGATTAACATAGAAAAACACGTGATCAAGAGGATGCGGTGTTAACAAACAGTAAGATTGCGTGTTTTGTTAATAATGTATTTGTAAAACATTACTATAATTATTGCATTGCACGTGGCCTAAAAAAAACCGCACTTTCCACACTTTTGTAGTGCGTGAATAATATTTATTTGTCTATATCGTAAATGCAACGAGTTTAAGGTTAACTTTGAATAGTGTGCGTATGTATACTGCTGCATCTGTACGAATACGAACACTGATATAATATGTATAGCGTTTTGTTTTTCATTAAAGTTGCAATAATGTAAATGTTATTTCCATAAGAGCAAAATTTACCACTGCCCCATCGAAACAACATGCGACTCAAAATGCCACACACTCATAAGAGCATCAAAATAATGTCGTATCGCAAAAGACGTGATAAAATCACTATACCTACGTACAATAGTAAAACTAATTAAATGGGCAGCTTCTATCATGTTATGAATAACTATATAGGATGCAGTCTTTGTGTACTAAGCCCCGTCACTTCACTAGTAATGGTAATTCCTGCATTCCTACAACAAATAAATTACACCCTGTATAGTGTCAGATTTGTTGTTTAGGCCTAACGTAATTTTCTAAGCAAACTTTACAGTTGTATTTTTTTAAATGACATTTTACGTATCGCCTTCTATACATTTCGTTACATACATCACAGTGAACGTTATTTAGAAGGACTGTTAGAGGGAAGAGGGAATAATATGTAACGAATTATCTCATCTTTTAACAGTCGTTTTTGTACTTAAAACAGTATGTTCCTTTAAAACGAGTAATATTTTCAACAGCCAACCTGTGTGTATAACAAATAACCATTGACCGTGTCACCATTTTCCTTAGCCAAGAGTCTACGATGAGATCGTGGCCATATCGAGAAATTTCACTCTAAATATCCCGCGTTACTCTTTAATAAATGGAATAGTATTTGTTTTTAAATAAGACAATGTATAAATAATATATATATATGTGCACTTTTATGCGTTAACTAACCACTTAAAACGCACAGTTTATAAGAATAGCTTTACATTAATCATACATTATTGCAAGTACTGCGTGTGTTTGCATTTGTCACGTTGCCTGCCTGAACACCAGCAAGGAGGGAGTGAGTTGTGGTGGGGTGGTCGGTAAAACCCGAGGATTGCCGAGGTAGGGAGGTCTCGGACCGATAGTGCGCTTAGAATAGCTATTTGGGCACATTTTGCTCCAGATCGTTTCAAACTGCTTGTCTCGATCGGCAGGAAGCTGACTGTCGAGATCGACATCGAGATCTGCCGATAGATTTCTCAAGAAACGTAGAATAAACGCCCAGGGGTCGAAAACAATCTTAGCGAACTGAGGGGGGAAATGAGACCCCTGCCAGATAGGAAGGATTCCGAAACAATCGCTGGAGGTAGAAGGGGGGGGGGGGTCCCTCCATCGAACTTGAACGCTGACGAAGACCACAGTCAAGCCAGAATGAATGAAGTGTTAAATCTGCGTATCGGTATGGCGGTATTTTTGCCGGGAAAGATGTCTTGTGCATTAATATTTTTGAACTCTGAGGCTAAGTTTATTCAATCTCGTTCGCGATTTATGATATTCTTTTATTTCTTGCAGATTTCAGCTTTTTAAGAAGAAATATTTCGACAGTGCGACTACAGAATAAGACATTCAGCTATTTACATCATCATTCATTGTGCAAATACATTCAGCGTTATGTTAGATTTCAGAACGTAAATTTCAGTAATACATTCTAAGAAACTATTTTTAAATTTACCATATCAGTGTATACGTCCATTGACAAAGCGCGAATGGCAAAATATTTTCCCATACATGCAGCGTAACGTTCCTACAGTTGCTCAGGAAAGAGTCAAATGAGTCGGGAAGTCCCCAACTTTGTATAGTAGAAAGCTAAACATTCCCATATTTTCAGCCTGACACGTAGTACTATTTCCATACACTGTATAGGTTAGAAAATTCCATTACAGTTTAGAAAGTTTGCCAGTAAAATTTTTACAGTGTACTTCTACGATCACTCCAGAATTCTGAAACGGCCTAGACGACTCCGAGCCATCAATAAACCGGGATAACTATCATGCACGTGTATCATATACAACCCAGTTAAGTGAATAAAAAGGCTCTTAGACGAAGAAACAACTAATGCTCGATTATTTAAAGCGTTGAGAAGTCCAGGCCGGCACCAAATGAATTCGCGGAAACAACGCATTTCTAATAATTTTACAGATAAAAATTATAACCTTTATTTTATATTTTATATTATTGTGGATATCACTACAGAAATGAGTCTTGAAAAAAAAAAGAATGAAATATAAAATAAATTGTTTTCTACAATCAAACAGATTTAAAGTGTCGTGAGGCGTTCGCACTGAGGAGTTTCAATTTATTTTTAATTAAAACTTCCCACTTCAGCGACAAGGACCTCTTTCTCCTCTTTCTTAACTTCTTGCCCGGCGAAATACGGCTTTGGCGAGAGGAACTCAAAGTACAGAAGAAAACGTGGAGTACGAGGGATAAGCTCTAAAGAGCTACCCCGTTACGGAATTTAGCAACATATAATTTAAAACAATTCAACGAAGACTGGTCAGTAAACACCATGTCCATCTGCCTCAGTCATTAAGTTTTTGGCCAGTTCGACGGGAGTGATAAGAAATTTTACACCACGTGTGTCACCCTGGCCTTAAAATCGTCCATGAACTTAAATGTCCTAAACCGTGATAAAATTATGTAATCACGCAGTACAGGCGAGAGTGTGATTTTAAAATCCCTGTTCTTAAAGATAGTTCTAAAATCAAATACACCTACGAGTAGGACTTACACAGCCATTGCAAATTAGTCCAAAAATAAACACAAAAAAAAAAAACCAATGGGAAAGAAAAAAACTGAAATATTACACAAAATTAAAACAAATGCCAAAAGTCTTGGTGTTTAGCATATTCAGCATGGGACATAAATTCGATATACAATAGAAAACTGCTACAAGATTAGCGAAATATCGATTCATGATACCAGAAATCGGTAAGTATAAGGATCAAGGAATGATAACCAGTTCATACAACAAGGAACGTCATGGAATAAAGACAAAACAGTCACAAATAAGGTATGAAAGTGCAAAGAGTAGGTAACAGCAGAAAGAAGTAAGTAGTTGTGTTTCCAAGGACTGCGAAATGTTCACTTCCTCAGGCGATAAGAGTATAGTCCGGACGAATAAAAAAAAAAGAGCTCTATAGAAAGCCAGAACCATCGGGTTCTACGTAACACGGTAACACACCTAAGAGATACACTTTATGAAATTGTTCTGAGACCACACCAGTGTATACGCGTATTGAGAAAGCAGGAATGGTTGAGTGTTTTTTTTTCCCATACATAAATAGTGGCCTTCCTACATTTATCAAGGAAAGAGTCCGGGCTTTGTTTAGTAGCAGCACTCAATACTTGAATACGTTTCTCAGCTTATATATTGTAAATTGTCAGTAATATGTATACGTTAACCGCTTCTTTCATAGTTCCCAGAGATTAGTAGGTATTTGTTTTGGCGCACAGACTGTGTGACCTCCGTGGTTACAATAGCCTCAGAAATATTTTATATAAACTGTTCACGATAAAGTGAGCACAGTTGAAAAACATGCTTAAGATCTATTTTCCTAAGCCGTGTATAACATTTACACTGCCATGGACTTAGTGACTTTATTATTAAGTATCAGAAACCTTAATGTGCTACTTGCCGATTCGTATTCGAATGTGTACAGAGCATAAAAATCAAACCTGATTTGCGAGAATTTTCACTGGCCCAAACGAAAGGGAAACATCTTCACACAGAGACGAGAGCCAATAATGATTTAAAGGAGGGGGGATAGACATTTTTATACAGCACTGTAAAAGAGTAATTGACATATTTATATCATACAGTGTAGCCGCGCCGTCAATTTTTAACGTGTACTTAATGCCCGAATTAACATTTTCAACATGGTGCCACTGTGCCATCCAGGAAATCATTTATTTTAAAATCTCATACTTTCATATGTTTACATTTATTCTGAAATCTGGTTAGCAAGAAGGAGAAATCTTCCCCTCAAAAAGCGCCATACGGCTGAGAAACACCGCTCGAAAAAAAAAAACGTTAATGAGCCCAGTAAACTAATGAATACATTATTCGGTTCGCTGTTGCTAAAGGCGGACGTGAATACGCTCACGCCTTTGATTTGAACGCAGCGAGCCATTAACAACAATTCAAGGATAAGTCATTCAGCTATTGACCTCCTCATTCATTGCGCAAATACAGGCATAACATATATATTATCACGGTGTAACTGTGTAAATATCGGTGAAATACATTCAGCGTCATGTTAGATTGCAGTACGTAAATTTCAGTATTTCTTCGACAATTACTCCACAGTTGCGAAAGGGCCTAGACGACTCCGAGCCATCAATAAACCGGGATAACTATAATGCACGTGTATCATATACAACCCAGTTAAGAGAATTAAAAGGCTCTTAGACGAAGAAACAACTAATGCTCGATTATTTAAAGCGTCGAGAAGTCCAGGCCGGCACCAAATGAATTCGCGGAAACAACGCATCTCTAATAATTTTACAGATAAAAAGTTATAACATTTATTTTCGATTTTATATTATTGTGGATATCCCTATAGACATGCGTCTTGAAAAAAAAAATTTAATATAAAATAAAATTGTTTTCTGCAATCAAACAGACGTAAGGTGTCGTGAGGCGTTCGCACTGACGAGTTTCAATTTACTTTGAATTAAAACTACCCATGAGGTGTCGTGAACAACGGGGAAGAAGACGTGGCGAAAGCGATACGCAACAAGTGAAATGTTCAGCTCTTCACAGACACACGTAGATATTCTGCATGTAACTTGCTGTGAGCGTTAGTATCAACACGTATTTCCACGAAATAAGCGAGGACGAAACATACCCGAGGAGCGGGAACGCAGGCATGGACGCTGACGGCTGTGAGGAAGGGCAGCTCCATCGGCCAGCGACACGTCGATGGCGGCGCGGCGCACGCACAGCGGAGGGAGGAGGTGGTTGAGGAGGTAGTGGGAAGCCCGCAGGAGAAATACAATTGCGCACAACTGTCGTCGTCGGGAAAGGCAAACAATCTCTGTCAAACAACCAGCGCCAGCTAATTACAACTCGCGCTGCGGGAGTGGAGTACAGGGGATTTAAGATGGTATGAGGAGGAAGGGGTGGGAGGATCTCTGGAGAAGAGGATACCAGCCCCACCCTCTCGAGCCAACAACCCCCAGCCGTGTAACCTCGCCGACGACGCTGCTTGCGAAGCGGGGCACGTCGCGTCGCTGCCGGCTGCGGTGCTGCGGGGATGCGGGGATGCGGGGGTGGCGTCAAATTGGGCCACTTCAGGGCGACGACGGAGAGGCGACGACGCCCGCGGGAAGTCGACACGGCCCGAGGCAGAACTCACCCTTGACGGGGCTCCTGGGCGTCGTGCCTGCACCTGCGGGCTTCCTTCCTCTAGGGCACACGCCCCATTGCGTCTTACCCCCGTCCCACTCCCTCTGCTGACAAAAATACAGCTCCGCAGCACTATATGTGCCCCTTGTGTCATGCTCAACCCACATACGTAATAGACGTGCCGGTAATACAACCAACTGACATATCTGGATACCCGAGCATTTCACAAGCTCAAGCGGTGCTACGATAGCCTTAAAATACTCATATAGGCAATTCACGGTCAAGTGAGTACTTTGAGCCCCTAGTTACTTTTTCCTTTCAGACATATTTTATATCTTAACCAACTTTTAAAATAAATATTGCAATGAAAGTAATAAACTCAGTGTGTATATTCCACTGCACTCGGAAGTTAAGGTATATGGCTAAAATAAAATATATTTACTGACTAGTATTTCAAATGAGAGGTGTTTCAAAAGTGCTCACTTTACCGTCAATAGCCTCTTCCACATCGTTACTTTAGTGCCTGGACCACTCGTTTCCAGACATACCCTGCTGTACTCCGAACCAGTAATACGCTTACAGAAAGAGACCAAGCGAATCACGTATTTCTGCTGTACACAAGATGAAGTAGTCATAATGATGGCATCAGTCAATGAACAAATGACACTGTCTGGGGAGTGTATGGAACTGTCGAGGCAGACCTAAAAGTGTACTTACGAATAAAAAGAGGATAAACCGGAGAGAGGTGCCGCAGTGGCAATCCTCCGTACTCGCATTCGGGGGAACCTCGGTTCAAATCCCGGTCCAGCCATCCTGATCTCGTTTATTTGCTTCCCCGAGATCACTTCTCCAGGTGAATGATGGGATGCTCGCATACTACAGGCCAGGGACTGAGTCCTTCCTCGTCCCTACTTCCCTGGGCAACTCGCTGCCTCTGTAATGACGTCGTTGTCGACAAGACGTTCAGTCATGAAGGCTGTTCACGATAAAGTGAGCACTTTTGAAATCAATCTCAGAATAAAGTGATTGCTCCTACCGGCATGTATTTTAACGGGCCCCTTAGTGAAATGTGCCTAGTAAAGTTGGTAAAGATGGAGGAAAAGAAGTTCCATATCTTAACGACGAATAAAAAGTGTTAGGTAACCGTTTTCAACAACTTAAATTATTTCGTTCGCTTTTTGCTTTTTTCTAATACACCGAAGTGTAAAATACAAGCAGATTTGTAAAATATTTACTTTTCTAATAACTTCGCAGTTTCACTTGACCGACGCATGAATAAAGTGATGAAGCCCATGGCAACGTTAATTTTACATAAGGCGGAAGAATACACAACGTGAATACAAGTAGATCTTAAGCAAGGCTTTCAAAAAGTGATCATTTTACCGTGAACAGCTTATACCTACTTACATAACTACCGACCTAAAAAAACTACGTAAATAGCATTTGACGTTAAAGCACTGTTTACGTAAACAAGTGCTTTGATATGTTTGTACACTTTCTCCAGAGTAAACGAACACGTCCATCAATGTTAACCACGTGACTTTGACAGTTGTATTGGCCCCGTGTAGAGCCCCGATGATCTCGCGAATTCTTTCACTGACAAGACAAACTTCAAACACTCATTTTTTTTACGTAATATAATGATTGAGCCGCAGTTTTTATAAACGCCCTGTTTGACGGCGAGTTAGTAATGGACAGGAATCAATGACTTGCCGGAGTTTAAAGCAAAGCGGTACCAAGGCCTCTCAATGGGGCAGCAACCAACAAACAAGCGTTATGCCGGACTCGCACAGACCCGACCAACACAGCACGACACGGCCAAAAACGCAACCACGACACATTTCAATGTGACTACTCGAATTTACAGCATGACCGACACCACGCTCTCGGCATTTAACCTGACTATTTTGAAGGCACTGATACGCTACGTTAGTTTCAAAGGCGGTGAACAAGAGGGAAATTTGTAATACATAATGGTGACAAATTGGTATCGCTAATGCATACAAAGGTAAAATTATTATTTTTAAAAGGTGGATACAATAATTGTCAACTTATTTTTCTTTTAAGCTGCGTAGTTAACTATCGTAAGGAAAGCTTGCAATACAATTTAATTTTGCAAGGTTGTACATTGTGTGCGTCGTGAGGCACGACACGACAAAGAATAGAAATCATTTCTATTCCAAAACTGCTGGTCGGACAACAGAGTCGGTCGGGCTTACGACGATCTATCTTGTATTTCATTGGCTGTTGACCGCCGTGTCGTACGCGTCGAGGCTATGTGATTCCGGCAATAGTATCTCGTGTGTGTAGGGTAGCATACTGCGAAATGAATCCACTAAACACTCGGGGCTCCAGCTCGTCTTCAGTCCACGTACTTACGTGTATGTTCAAGGCGGAAGGCGCGACTGGCACGGTGTAATGGCATCTCCGGCGAGGTCCTGCGGGAGTCCGGGCGAACTGCCGCGGCACGCACGAGTCGGGTCAATACCGGCCAGGGCAAGGCGTCGCGTGGCGTGACCTTCCAGGTGCAAGCGGTCACAAGGTCAGGGCCCGCCCGGCATTCCTCGGCGTCTGCCGCCCCCCCCCCCCCCTTCCCACCAACAACTCATCCGGCGCCGAGACACGGAACGTCCTCGGTCCACAGTGGCTCGAACCGCGTGAATTTCGCGTGTTCATTTAGCACTCCTCTACACATTGTACCCGCGTGCGGCGGGGGTAGAGGGATCGAAAAGGGGTGTACAGCCCCCCCCCCCCTTCTCGACAGTGTCGATCTCAGGATGAAGGAACAAAAACGGGAAAGGAAACGTGGAAACCACTCCCCTCCCTCCGTATATCCCTCAATCACTCATGGATCATGTCATACCGAACAAGACAACCGCTGGACGGGGAAACCTGCCCAGCAACCGATGACGACCAAGGTAGATGGCGCCGGAATGAGAGATGGGAATTGACGGAAGGACCTCTTGAGGTTAAGTGAGAGTGAGATGTGAACTGTATATGTGTGAGAGTAAATGAGACCGTTTCGATAGACTGCAGTGTGGTTTCGACAACGCCCTTTGCTTTCAGGTGCGAGGCGGCGGGGAATGTTTCTGGTTATCGGGCATTCCCTAAAACTTAGTCCGTGCACACTCGAACGCACTGGGCCGAGAAAGTTGATAAAGGGGATACCGTCATGCTTAGATTGAACATAAAAGAAGGAAATGCGCGGACGCGGTAGTCAGCGTGTGTTTGAGTAGTTTAGTGAAGTTTTCGTTTTATATTTCGCACCAACATGATGGTTTCAAAATTGCAAAGTTCCCGGTGGAACCATGAACATCTAAAGAGCCGATTTAGCTTTTGCTTGCGGGAGTTAACGTACGGTTGGAAAGAAGTGCTCCAGATATGACCTTTTAATAGGTATCGACCACCTGGAGGGGAGGTTTGGTGAGGCCAGCGCCGGTTCCACCGGGAACTTTGTAGCCGTGTGCGTTTAGTCTTAGCCTGCTAACATGACGATACGCTTTTGGTCCCCTTCTTTACTGGGGTGTATATGGCATCGTTACATCTTTCCTTCCTGTTTATTGCTGGGTCAGTGTATTACAAGGAAAATAACACGTATGATGAATCTACGAAATACACGGATGACTGTAAAAATCATCAGTGGCAAAGCATTCTATGCACACAGGAAATCGATGATTGGCGATAACTGTACTCACCTCTCTCAGTTGCCTATCAGTAGAGCATTCACGTGTACATATGTGCTGGTGCTTCCATTGGTCCATAGTTTGTTAGACACGCCCCGAACGACTTTCAACCAATAACGAACTTGCAAGGAAACTAAGAATATAATCCCGCGCTACCTGCTCTGGGGTTAAAATGGAGCAATAGCCAATGAACTGATGCTCGAATGCACAAAAGATTGTGGAATCTAGTTTTTTGCGGAATGAATCCACGAAATTTCCGGTCTCTACCTATCAGGCTAATAGAATGCTAATGGCAGCGTAGATTTTAAACACATGTACACTTTGCCGTTGGATGACACTTTATAAGAAAAGTTTGGATACAGAGTACTTCAGCATATAGACGTGGAGCAGACGCTCGTACAGCGAACTCCAACCACACATGTCAGCATAATATTGGAGCGCCGTTCGCCAATCAGCGCTTGGGAACATGCTCGCCAGCCGGCAGGCCACCCAATAGAGAACCTGTCGCAGCGTGCAGTAGCCAATCAGACACAAAGCCAAGATCTCAGACGTATCATAAGCAGTCCAGTTGTGAATTATAAAAACTCAACTATTGCATTGCCAATGAGTATGTACAGAACAAAGAAGGATGGGCTGGTGCCAAATTAATTTGCGATATCCAAGCTTCACTACTTACGGTTTAAAGGTGCTTCATGCCCGGTTGCACCGACATCTTCCCCGATCCGAGATCGAATGATCATAGTTCCGAACAAGGATCCAGTTTGATCTTGGTTCCAATGTAAAAGAGTTGGACCAAGGAAATTACATGATTCTGGGTCTTCGATTCATCGATCTTGGTTCTAAAGTGAAAGATCGAGATTAAGTATGAGAGAAATTTTGCTATTGGTTCGTAATGCATGACATCATGGAAGTATGCGTAATTTTTCACTATATATAGAACTAGATGTGTGATATTTTATCTGTTTTAAGTGAATTATTGTTGTACGAATTTTACTGGATAATATTCAAGTGCGTATAATAACGTTTTAGTTTCCCAAGAGAACAATCGAACGTAGTTCTATCTGTTAGCGTATTCTCAAACTACATTTTTCGACGATGGCTGCTGATCTCGCATCGAGATTCCGAACCGCAAATTTCGGCGGTTCGAAATGAACTTCATTCGAATGGTGCAACAGTTTTCTGTGTCGATCTTGAATGCGATCCCGGATCGCGTTTCGAACCACGATGGTGCAACCGGGCATAAGAGACGCCAGGCCGGTCACAGAAATTCCCAGGGTGTATGCGGAACCTACTACCTCCCGACTAGATGGCAGGCATCTTAACCGCCTCCCGCGGCCCCACATGTCTATAAATAACCGGTACTGCTACCCGGCTACGTGCACGAGGAAGGGGAGCTGGTATAATTTACACACTTAAGCTCTAACAACGATCTATAGCGAAGTCTGCCTTCCGTTGCTGCGGAAAGATTACATGCGACCCCTAGAGGGTCACGCCAACCTGAGACAGCATTTCAAGGATGTACTCTGCATGATTAAAACCTCGCGGCCACCGCTTCAATCCTTTCCTCTTTGAGGAGATTACAATGAACCGACATGTTTCACACTCAATCAACTGCCTTACTGGCAAACCCAGTGCGGTAGCTTTAATAAAACCAACTAGACAAACACGAAAACAAACTCTGGCCTGTCGTACACTTGTGGTGGATACAATTTGCAGTTTAAATGATCAGAACTAGAATTGGGACACATTGAATTAAATTTTATGTGTAAATTGTAAAGCCTAGATTCTAATACCATACGTGCACATACAGAGTTTCCCTGTAGTTACTGGCAGCATGTCTTTGAAATAAGACATATTGCAGTTTGACTTGGCCAATCGGAATTAGGTTACTCCGGTATTGAACATCTGCGATTCGCTGGCAGACACATCATATGCATAGCTATCAAAACTATTCAACCGCTAAAATGGATCTGAGTTGAAAAGTTCTGAAATGCAACTAGACCGGAACTCCAAAGTTGTGAGATTTTATTTACTTTTTATTCCGTGTGTGTTTTCATGTGAATTATAACAGATTTTTCTGACAGATTATATTATGTACTAATATCTATAGCGCATTTTATTTGTATTGATATGTGTATGTTTATTAGTAAATTAACAAGGTCTTTCATTTAATAGCTATCTTCCGTGTACTAAATAAACTCAAATGCAATTTTATTAATTAGATTACTTAAAATATATTTTCTTCCCCAATTAAATTATTAAAGGATATCTAAACATTTAGCTATGCAGCACTTGCAGCGCTTCCAACTGATGTATTTCAATAACTATAATTCCCAAAAGGCGGATTCGGGCACGGCTCCAGTCGAATGTCGTTGGAGGGGGAAGGAGGGAGAAGGAAAACTTATTTACCGGCTCTCCCTCATCATTCGGCAGTTCTTAGTTAATTTGCATATGAGAAAGAAGTAGTGTGTATTCTCACTGGCAAATTGCAGCGGGAGTTGTTTGTCTCCGACATCAAACTATGGAAGAGCACGCGTAATAATCTAAAATATTTCTCTCAGAGCAACACTGGCGTTAAGATTTGTAATCTTCAGTTGTATCTCCTCTAGGAACACGAAAAAGAAAAAAAACCTTTGCTAACAAAAGCATTTTTTTTTTCTTATTTTCTAATCTGCGAGATACGCTTCTCCCCACTCAGCAAAGTTCAGCTAAAAGACGAACGCATTTCCCTTAGTTTCAGACGAACTATGTTTACGGCGATTCCATTACTCCTTTTTTATCCTTCCTTCCTTTGTTTCATTTCCTTTCCGGTATGTTTCTCTTTATCCTTATTGCTGTTATTCCTCGCGAGTTTATGTTAGACCTCTCTCAAACTATGAAACTTTTTTTGCACTCCCACGCAAGATGTTTTCGAAAGAGCTTTGTTTCATCGCATTTCGACACCAAAAGTCCTTTCCAGAACAATAACATATGAAAAGACCGAAGACGAAGGGGAAAAAATCAGGAAGAACTTTTACGTTTTGACAGACGTCAGTAACTTTCGCTAAATCTTGTAGACAAGCCACACAACATACAGTCAAAGACGTGAGTGTTTCACAAAAATAGTTTTAAAAAGGCTATCTCTGAAATTAAGAACTCTCGCAGAGTAACTGTTCATTGATTTATACTCCTAAATTTATACTCCTGCTCACATGAGTTCAGTTTGCAGGAGCTGTCGATGATTTAAAAAGTTCAAATGCAAAAACTAAGCATCAACGTTATAAAATCATTATATATATTTTTTTAAATCACAGATATTACAAAATTAAAAGAAGGTAGCAATAGAATAAATATTAAATTTAGTACAAGTATAATTTTAGTAAAAATTGAAAGAACTGTGCAGAATAAAAGTACTTTTTTTAAAAAGGCGATGTAATATGTATAATAAAAAACACGCCTGTTGATTTTAACGTACTTCACAAAATAACTAATTTAACCGTTCTGATGTAAAAAATTAGGCATAATTATAAAGCACATATGTCATTGGAGAAACCGTAAAGGCCGAATGAAATATTTCACTTATCGCCTGGTAGTGTTCACAACAACCACCACTTGCTATGAGTGGTGACATGTTTGTTATGCCTGATGCGAACATATATACCACAACATTTATGTTCTATCATGATGGAGTGTAGGAATAAAACACAAATATTAACGTACATTTCTACTGAACATTTTTAATTTTCCAGAGAATAAGCCGTAAGTGATATTACTTCGCTAGGTTCCACTGCCGGTAGCTAAAGATTTCATTAAAGAATAAGACATGCAAATAATTTTAAGAAGAACAGCGTCCGTATAGGGATAAAATGTATCCTTTTCCTGAAGACAATAGAGATGAAAAAAGTGCTAGCAAAAGTGTAAGGAAGTCTAACGGGTTTCGAAGATTATACTCTTAGTGTGTGAGGCGTGCAGTTTGTGATGTTAAAATGTCAACGCAGTAGGAAATAAACTAACTGCCACTCACTATCAGCTACCCCTACGGATTCTCAGCTGAGCTAAGTGTAGTATGTGAATTCCAAGCACCAACAATCTGCATTATTCCTTTTTATTATTTTAAGCAGCATGTAATTTTTGTTTGCATAGAGTTAATCAACCTTGTGAATTACTGTCCCTGCACGAACATACAAACGAGAGAATAAACTTATTGTACTGCAGCAAATGCTTACTTGCCAGTTTCTTCCACAAGCACTGATCTTAACACAAAATGCTCACGATTTAGATGACTCGTTCACATGAAGCTACTCGACTACAATTGCCATTAAACACTGACCCTGTTCATCAAACGCCAAGTATTTAATGTAACTGGGGCAATATGTGTGGTCGTCTGGGCAAGTAAACGTGCCTCGCTCACAGAGCGTGGAAATGGAATCTTCAGCATGGACTATAACTACTGTTGAGACAGCATGAAGAGGGCCTTAGTAAAGTGTCATGTACATAGCGGTATGAAACTGACCTTAGACTTCAAACAAATCCAGGATGCCAGGGATTGCGTCAAAAGACTGCAGCACAACACCCCCGCCACTGAAGCGGAAGGAGGTCAGTTGGCTAACAAGGGATTGATATAGGCCGGCGCGAAACGAAGGTCGGAGTCTTTTTCACGACAGCAGCCGAAGAAGTCAGAAGGAGATTCCACGTCGGGACGTCGGGCAGCTAGGAGCTTGGTGCCTTGGGTGTGTCGCGCGTCGTGATCCGAACAAGCCAGATACAGCCTCCGGTCTCAAGATTCAGGTGGGTACTGTCATTTGCTTGAGTCAAAAAGGCGTAATTGCTAACCGATTAAAGATAAAGTTAATATCATTCAGTAGCGCCCTGAATTAATTAAAGTCACAGAATTAATTGGAATATTGTATGTAAGTTATTGTGTTACAACACGGAATAAATCAGTGTCTTGTACGACTTGCCTACCAGTAAATATTAGCATAATAGCTACGCCCCCAAACTATATATATGGTGTATTGAGGAGCACAATATGAACCATAACACTTCTTCGTAGTGTTATTACACGAAAAAAATTTCCAGACAAGGATTACTTCAATACACTGCACAGTCGTTTTAGCAGTCTTCAAAAGTTGAATTGTATTTTGACAGGTGTTTCCTGTTCGTGCGCGAACCAAGATGATTTATTACTGCATACACGGCTTGTGTGGACCGCAGCCAATGGAGATTATAAGACTGCTGGCGTGTGCAGGAATTTTTATTTTGAAAATCATCGGATTTGTCTATTACCGAGTCCAAAAACTTGTCGTTCTGAAACTGCCACATAAACAAAGCTCCGTCGGATTGAACCATTCTGTGCAAAACAATGCAATGTAAAAATCAACCTTTTACATTTGACTTTATAATAAGTAACCCTTAAAACTTCTGAATAGTATTAACCTTTTTCAGAAAAAGACAGCTATGCAATTTCTTTCAAAAAGCTTCGCCTGAGCATGTTGTTACGCATTCCGCGATCCAAACGGGCCGCAGGATTATAACTAAGGTAAACATCTACTGGTGACTCGTGGTGGGGGTCGCTGAGGCGTTTCCTTCGGATCGCCAAGTTCCGGGTTCAAGCCAGGAATGCAAATAGCAGGTCACTTACTAGTCCAGGGTGACAATATTTTTAAGCGGGCGACCATGCAATCTTAGTATATATTAGAACAAAAGTTGCGAGCCACCAAAGTTTTGCATGGGCCACTGAATATTTTTAAATTATTTGCATACCTTTTGTAAGCAATAAGAAATTGGCGGAAAAATACATTAGTCAGTAGTACACCAGCTACCTGTTATCGAGGGATCTGGTTAGCAAATACCTTTCATGTTTAGGTTTTACCCTAGGAAAGTACCAAGTTACCGTCAAGCTAAACAAAGGTATCTCAAAAACGAGTAGAGTTTACTTAAACATATGCAGCACTTTGGAAGTAAAGATACATCGGCTACTTTTAAAAAATGATTTTAAAAATGACAATGATCGTTACTAGACAATGTCTGAAATGAGAAACACACTGATGGTAATAAATGAGCGTTAAGAAATGAGGTGCAAAACAGTTTTCCTCCAAGATGAGTATTTTTCACTTAACGTAACAAGTCTCACGTGTATTTAATAGCAATGGCAAAATTAAGACCCTAAGGAATAACAATATAATTTTATTCTCCGTATTTTCGAATAAGAGTTCTGGTCGACAGTGAATATTACAAAATTAACTTCAGTATGCAAAAATGACAAAGGTTATACTCCCACCCACGTCATAGCTCAGAATACGAGTCGTAAGTTCGCCATCGCGTTGTTACGAAACCATTATAATCAGAGGTTCTATTCGGGTTTAGATTTTCTGCTCACAACTGTGCATTTTCAAGCTGAAAATAAACCAATAAAATTCAAAAGAGCTGTTACGACTTCTTAATGAAAACTGCAATCCGCCGTTATTACTTCTGGTTTGTTTCGGAGGAGATTTTGTGTCAATTTATTATGGATCATCCCGATCTAGAATTTACATCGTTATTTAAACTCAAAATATGTAACCGCCCACGTGTGTAATAAAAATTCATAAATGCAGAAACAATTTATGAAAGCAGTCAACTTGGCCTTGACTCGGGAAGCATTCGATTAATGAAAACACATATCGGTGCTGTTATCTTTTCCCCGAGCCGTAGTTATTGAAATACAAAATGTTCCTGGAAACGACAGAATAATTTCCACTAACAAAATTTAGTCTCTCATCACTCCGCTGACATAATGAATCTTAGAACTGTGTAAACTTGAAGGTAGAAGGCGAGGACAACTTGCTGGTACTCTCAAGGGTAGGTCGGAGCTAGAAAAAAAAAGGGGGGGGGGGGGGTAAGAGCACGGACTGAAGGCAACAGATAAGATGGCTTGCACGTGTGAGGAATGCCAATACCTCAAACATTTCACAAAAGGAATGAACGTCAGTGTGCAAGGTACAAAAACCCGCACTGGAAACATGGCTGCTCGCTAGACAACCCTTCCCTCTGCTGTCCCACCGCAGGCAGGGAAGACATATATTTCCACGGGAGATGTTATTGCTGCATTTCTTATCTGTCTTCTAGGTTCTGGGTCGAAAACAACACATTCCTTTTCTCATAACACACGATTTGTCTTTCCAACGGAGCTACTTTCTTCTTCTTCTTTTTTTCGCATCTAGGTAAAAATTCGTAACAACGTGCACAGAAACGTACATCAGGCGGGAGCGCACGCAATAAAATAAATAGTACGAAAGCATGTCCGAAAGAAACACACATTAAAATAATTAAAATTAAATGTTAAAGTGGAGTAATTTTAACAGTTTCGTGAACTTCTTTAACTTAACAAAAACTACTTCATTGAAATTTCTAATAAAGACTGTTCACGGTAAAATGAGAACTTTTGAAAACCCTGCACACTGTGTATTCTTCCACCTTATGTAAAATTATCACTGCCATGGGCCTCATTATTAAGAGAGTAAATAGTTTACAAATCAACTAATTTTTGCTCTTCGATGGATTAAGAATAACCAGAAAGCGAAAGAAATTATTCGAGTTATCACGAATGGTTGCCGAACACTTTTTGTTCGACGTTAATATATTGTAACTAGGTACTTTCCATCCATCGTTACCAACTTTACTGGGCGAATGTCACTTGGTGCGCCCGTTAAAATATATGCAGGCAGGGGCCGTGGCTTTTTTCAAAGTTCCATTTAAAAAATGCTCATCTTATCGTGAACAGCCTTTAACTGTTTGGCAAGAAGAAAAATTAGCAGTATTGCACCAACTAAATGAACTAATAACATAAATTAAAATAATAACTCTCTTTTTTCCACTGTTTACTGACACTGAACCAGCCTACCAGATGATAACAGAAACAGGCAGTAAAATTGAAAATTTAATTGTAAAAAATTATTACGTTTTAAAGTTCGCTAAATACTGATCTGGCCAATGCACTCTACCAATAGACTACCAGGGAGCATCGTTGGACAATAAAAGTACACACGCGCCCTCAATCATCACATGCTCATAATTATAACTTCGAATTCGGAGTTCGCAGAATTTAGTCACTTTAACACATTCACAGTCGGGCAAGATTCTGAATCACTCACTGTGACGCTCGCTAGATCTCCTAACTCAGCTTTTAGCAAAACAAGATAATGTCAAGCTTTGCGTTATAACTAGGGATAAGAAAATTTCGCGATTTAATTATAAGACAAGATAGACGTCAAACACGTGTACACTGAAATTGACTTCGCAATTGGATCACAGTTCATTAGACACGCCCTGGACGTCTCTGAGCCAATAGCAAACCTGCAAGGAAACAAGTAGCGAGTGCCATACTGCCAAGTGCTGAGTGACACTGGCTACTCTCTGCGGCAGCAGCAAATGTACAAACATCTGAGGCTTGAGTGTACTATGACTGTGGAGTCTAGCCTACAGGTCACTGAACTCGCGAAATTTTCCTATCACTAGTTATAACAAACCCACGGAAAAAAAAAAAAAAAAAAAAAAAAAAAACACACCTTTCGATGCGGGCGCACGCAAATGTTTATTCACTTTTTTTTTTTTTAATTCGTATATGTTTTGATAATAATTTCGCCGGTGAAAAGTTTTAGTCGGAGTAGCAGAACCATAAAATTATGTACACCCAACGCCAACACAATATTACAGGCTCAGACGCTATTAAGAATAGCTAAATGGTTCCGGTACGTAACTTGAAATAGCAATTAACCATTGTTTAAAAAATGAACATAAATTAACGGAATACAACGCGATATATAGACGGAAATTATGAACAAAAATATAATGCTGAGTAGATTTAGTTGCATACGCTAGTTACGTTGTAAAAAAAGATAGCGTATTCCCATAGTATTGCGAGCTTTTGTAGAAATTCAAATCAAATCTTGCAAATGTTCAGTATTTGTTCACTTACAAGAGCATCACTTGTGTAGACAACAACAGAACACTCTTACTATTACAAAGATTCACTGAACAGTTGATATCACGTCAGTACAGCCTTTTCTGGAAATTCCAAACATTTACTTTACTGGCTATACTTCTTACACTTATTGACTGTATATTTTAGTTTTCGGAATATTACAGAAAAGCGCCGAAGCAGATGATATATTTTGATTCCACACCTTTAAAAAAAAAAATCCATACAAAATTTAAACAACTATAAAATTCGCCATAATTTACTTGGGGGGCATCATGAAAAAGTTTCTGCTGTTAGTTTCCAAACTTTTAATTATAAAGTAAAACAAAAACTGCCAGTGTGTGCATTGCTTACTGCCTTGCATTTACTGTACGCCCAAGCGACGGAGGTATAGGAAGTAGTTATACAGGCCATTTATTGTTTTTAAGAAAATATCTGTTACTTCCCGGGGAAAAAAAACTAATTAAGAAAAACACTCCTTACGGAAAAACCAATACAGACTTGGAAATAAAATACTGACAATAACAGGCATTTCTAAAAGCGTCAGAACTGTCAGTAACCTATTTTAAAAAACCGATTAAACAACACAGTGTTGCGGTACAAAAAAGAACATTTCAAAACACATTAATATTTAAATTAACCATAAAATAAAATGAACTGAAATCATAAATACCGATATATCGTTCTTAATTTCTTTTTACTCAATTAGTTATTATAACATGAATATCAGGCTACCGAGACAATTTTAAAACGTATACAATATTTCGGTGTCATCTTCTGTCATCACTTTGTGTGATACGTTTAACAGCCATGATAAAAACCATAAACCACTTACAGGCATTTAAAACTCTTTGTGGTAGGCTGTCCGTTGCAATTATTTTAACAATTTACAGTAGCCCTCCAACTAAAATCTACCTTCTTTCATTCCTTTGTTCATTGGCCTCCGAGTTCAAAGCAGCCAGATGCTGTAAATACGGGTGTCAGGACCATTTTAAAGTTTGAGGGATTTATATAAACAGAATAACTATTATAGCTGCAAATTATCATTCTTTTAAGGAATCGCAGAGTATAACTATGCCAGCCACAGCCTCTACTGCATATATCACATGCATTGAAACACCTTGTTTCAGCAATATCAAAGCAAACATCATTCCAAGGTCTTTCAAAATTATTCGATGTTCACTACAGCTGGGTTAGTTGAAATATCCACATTGCCGTAATTATAACTCGCAATACAGCGCTCAGGTCATGTGTAAAACTACTGACACGTAACGTAAACTCTGCGTAACGGTCAACTAATTTTGAATTTTTTCTCAACTTATGTATGATTCCATATCCTCAGTCCTTGGTCCCAGTTAAATGCACCCATTGGTTCACTGCGATGTCCAATCACATACAATCGGCTTGAAGTAGTCGAGACCATACAGGGAATTATTTTTATCTACATACTTATCTTAGAAAGATAAAACGTATAAGGACTTGTTACAAAAAAGTGTCACCATCGGTCCATTTAAGACGAAAACGTGTCAAGTTTTGAACACCAGAATAACAAATGTTACTGACTGCATAAGCATACATCATGAAAGAGAGACACCTGAGCACACACGGCGAATTTTCTAAAAGGCACGATAAGGAAACGAGGCGTAACAAAATTAGGAACAAATAAATCAAAGGAAGAAATAATATTAATCATAATAATATGAAATCGGGGGGGGGGGGGGGGAAGGCAAAACAAGAATAGTAACTTTATACACAGAAAACCAATGAATAAGGACAGCTGGTTCCAGCGCAAAAAGACACAGAGGGGAGTGAAACAGACACAAATCCTGATCGAAGAAACGTTAAAAAAAAGAGGCTGATGAATTTTTTTTTTTTTAATTTTATTGTTTCTGATGATGCATCTCAGGACCGGATCGATTCATTGTGTTAATAAGCAAAGTAGTCTATGATACGGGCGCCTTAGCATAGGCTACCAACACATCAGTACTACTGTACGGGTGGACGACAAACCAGGAGTGCCTCACATATAAGGCACTGAACGATTGCAAAATTTACATAAGCATCCGGAATAAAAAAAATACTATTCACGGTAAAATGACCACAGTTGAACGCTCTGCTTAAGATCTATTTGTAAGCACGTTGTGTATTCTTCCGCCTTATGTAAGATTAACATTGGCATGGGCCTCATCACTTTATTCATGCGTCGGTCAAGTGAAAATATGAAATTATTAGAAAAGTAAATATTTTACAAATCTGCTCATTTTTACACGTCGATGCTTTAAAAAACATAAATCGAAAAAAAAATTAATTATCGGAAATGTTTACCTAACACTTTTTATTCGACGTTATGATACGGAACAACTTCCCATTTATCGTTACCAACTTTACTGGGCGCATGTCACTCAGGACTCCAGTTAAAAAATATGCTCGTGGGAGCAGTGACTTTTTTCTAAGTTTGATTTCGAAAGTGCTCACTTTATCGTGAACAGCCTTTACTAATACTGACATTTGGCACACGCAATGTCATCAGCTGATTCGTAACCTCCCTGTGCGAGTATGTGCGATCTACCTGCCTTGAGAAATATGCCGTGGAGTGTTTGCAACAAACGTTTAGAATAGCAGCTACTAGAAGTTTTAGCCATGTGTTCATACGAAACCCCACCCGTGCTAGCAATATAGCTTTCAACAGAACTCGCATATTGCGAGAATTGCCCTGGATCTCTTATTATAATCCATTCGTAGTTTATTCACACTTTATGAATCCAATTTTCGAAAAATCGCCCCACGTACGACATGTTTGGTTGTTTTCTAAATATTTCACGTATCACAAGCATTCTATACTTCTGCTAACATAAAATTAAATTATTTTTGGTTAATCTAACTTTTGCTTACATTTTATTTATAAATAATAAGATTTAATTTATAACGAATATGAATTAAAAAAAGGCAAAAAATATGTGTGTTGATAATGCCTACGGCTAGAAACAGTTCGAATGGAAAATATAATTACACTGAGTGCGCACGAATGCAGTGCGTTGTCCCTATGGCGTAGTTTTATAAACTTGGTTTAGCTTTGTTTGAATGAGACGGAGGAATATCCTGGACGCAGAACTTTAGCAGGGCTTCAGAAAAGTTGGAAGTACTCGTGAATCGACCGACTATAAAAACAAACTTTTGCGCACGTGAATGAACAATTTTGAAAGTTGTGTTTACTTTATCCTCTATTCTCGCTGTGTATACAGCCGTCCAAATTAAGTTTGAAATAACAACTTCCATGGACCATGTGGCTCTAAAATGAAAGTACAAATATGTCAGCTATTACTAACAAATTCGCAATGCGATGCGGGCAAAATGCAAAGAAACATACACCATTTTTAATAAGTGTTAACGCTGCTTTTTCTTGACTCGATGCCAACTTGCTGCGCACTAAGTCAGAGCTGTCCAAAGAGAATCAAACCGTGGGCCGCGTGTTTGTCGGATGAAAGGTCTTTAACATAAAAAAAAAAGAGCTCGATTTGATTGGCAAACAACATAAAAATATAAACTGTGAAAATTAAAATTCTTTTTTAATATCAGACAAAATAAAATAAACTGCTAACGAGTGTTGTATGTGACAAGTGGTGTTGGCGTGGAGCACTCATGACTGCATGAATATACAAATTGAAGCCTGCTGTTGACAGTATTTTCTATACACGAAAACATTTTTCTTGTTTTTGAAATGCGGGCCACACAAATGTTACTTGATAATGAGAGTCCGGGGGGGGGGGGGGCAGAGAAAGAGAGAGAGAGAGAGGAGGGTGCTACTGGAGAGTCCGGCTACAAGTACTGAAGCCAGTGTTTTAACATCTAAACGTCTGCACTTGTAGTCACAAATTTTTTTAAAAACTGATTTGAAGATGTGTTAAATTATCCGAGAGCCATTGGCGTTTCAAGCACTCTCACTTCTGGACATATCCTACGAGACACTCGAGGGCGGCTTGGCCATACGGGCAATGCACCGCCTCGCAGAAGACGGACGGGCGTCCCGACGCCGGCGCACACTCTCGCCGATACACTAATCAATCCTCGTTACACTGACACGTATTAAACACGTCACGCGCTCCTGACGGACTGGAGGGCAAAACAACCCCCCTCCTCCCCCCGCCCCTTACCGGCGCCTTTCCACCGCGCCACTCGTCACACTTAACAGCTCACTACCATTACTACACAGCAACAACCCCCTCCTTCCTCGAGCCTCGAAGGATTAACGACGGGGACAGGCCGTCACCGTGACGCACTAGCTGGCCGCCACCACGTTCATAAATCACCGCATTAATCTGCGACACCACGCCGGCCGCAAATTTGTTTCCACCGAGAAACAGCTCGACTTCGAATTAAACCTTCATCGCATAGCGCTGACGTCTCCTCTTCAATGTCACAACTATAGAGTAACCGTTGGACCTCAAATAATTACGCAGTATTAGCACTAACTTCCGATTTAATCTTAGAAAGGACAATGGAAATTACGATTTATGATACAAAATTATTCTAATTTTTTATTCCATTATATATTTAAAATAATATGGCGAAAGCAACAGGGCAAATGTTTACCTTCATTACAGAAGAAAAACACTGTTTGAATATATGTTGTTTGACACAAACTGTGAAGTGATTTTTAGTAGTCCCAGCATAGAATTGTCATAGTTATATGATGTAAATGTATGAGGCGCTGTTTTATTGGGACCAACAGTCATGTTTATTTTTTTAAAGGCATAACTATAAAAGTATTATACACTGACAGAGACAGCTTACGGCTGAAATTGTCCAAAAAATGCGACATTAAATTTCTTAAATAATCATAAATACTACCTAGACTCAAAAAATGTTCTTAGTTAATTTGTAATGTAAAAGAATATGTAGTAAACAATACTTTTTTTTTTTTTTTCCGCAAAATAGCGTAATTTTTGCAGCACAATGCACGATTTTTAACACAATTAAAATCACTCGGAACATAAAATAACGCATAACGCATTAATTGAAGTCTACAGGATTTTTGAAACCAACACAGATCATATAAGATAAAATATTTGGCTGAGGCCCTTTACTTCGTAATATTCTACATTTAACTGCGATAAGATGCTTTATGCTAAAGGAGCGTTTGCGAGAAAATTCTTGCTCAAAAGTACGTATTCTGAAATGCATTTGTTGACGATATTTGAAAAGAATATGTTGGTAGCATTAGAAGTTACGGTCAGTTACTTTTGAATAAGTTAATTTCAAACACGCACGATGACCCGTGAACGGGCTGCACCTACAACCAGCCTCCTCACACTGCACAACCACTGTTTCCGGGAGGGTGACGAGTTGACGAAATACGAGAGGAGAGCAAGAGAACCGAAATAAACTTCACTCGTAAACGACGCATTCCGGCAAAGTCCTCGTCGTGGCGGAGTTTCCGCTAAAGTGCCGGAAGCTCTCCTCACAACATAGCCTCCGAGGTTGGGGCAGGAAGGAGCCGCCATCTTGTTCCGAGAGGCGTCAACAAAAGAGCGACTTCGCGCAATCCGCCCGCTGAGGAAGTGCTGGGGTGCGGGGGAGGGTCGTGAGACGATCAAAGGAAAGGGGTGGTGGAGGGTAGTTTTGGCGAAAATGGGTCGAAGGGGGGAGGGTCCCAGGCGTGATGCCTGGGTGGGTGACAGCGATAACGGAATTATACAGATAATTAATTTCCGTTCATGGTGATAACAACTTCGTCCGAGAAAATGGAAAGATGAAACAAAAGGGAACGTTGGCTGAGGGCTAGTGGAGGCTGAAGGTGAAGCGGGGGGGGGGGGGGGATGTTGGCGCGGCAAGGTGTTGTACGGAAAGGAGGGTAGCAGCAAGGCGAAGGCGGGGCGGGGAAAGTGGTGACACCCGAGTCAGAAACTTTTGATTAATTACTGTAATAACAGAGCGCGGAAGGGAATAAGGAAATTAGAGCAGGGGGGTATACGTGTAGAAGCGGCCGGGCAGGACACGCCAACCACCGGATGCGGTTTTAGCAGCGGACGCAGCCGCGACATCCGGAGAATGCGTCGCCCTGGAAGGCGGCCGATAAATTAGCGATTACTTCGTTCGCGGGAAGCGGAGAATGACCACGCGATCACAGAGAAGGAAGACGCCTGTTCTGCAAACTTGGTGTAACGAACTCAAAATGTGCATTATTATATTCCAGGGAAAAAACCTACAGAACAATTGACAATCTGTAAAAAAAATATATATATATATATAACATGACAGCGGAACAAAAAAAATCGAAATAAAAAAAAACCGCTACTGCGGCGGTGTGCCTGGAACACCGCACAATTTCGGCCTACAATTGTGCTGTATGATGTGGGCTGGGTTATTCCACGTACCTGTCCATGTCTCCGTTCGACGGCCGGCGATGAAGGACGGCAGGTCAAGGGCCTGGCCTCCTCGCCGCGATCAGTTGGTCGAACTGGACGACAAGGGATACACCGATGCACCTCCTCTACGTCTCCTCCAATGCACCTCCTCTACATCTCCTCCATAGCGCCTGGCCAGCGTTGCCTAGAGACGGTGCGATTCTTCTACTACGTCGTAGGATTGTGATTGCGCCGCGAAGACGATCAGCGCTACCTTTATGGAGTTTCCTCAACACCTGACGTCAAGAACTATGGAGGGGCTGGCTAAACTACTTATACCCTGGCCTAAAGACTGCTCGAGAGATAAAATGAGGTGGGCTTCACAGAGGAAACACTCTTTTCAATTGTGAAATTTTAATAGTAATCTTTTTTCAATCTCTTTAAAATAGTTTTTAATAATCTTTTATAGTTTTGTAATTGGAAATTATTTGGGGTATTTTGCAGAGAATATTATATATACACACACACACACACACACACACACACACACACACACACACACACACACACACACACACATATATATAAGGCCACAATTATATGGGTAAAAACGAAATTAGCGTCAATGGTTCACTTCTCACAACTGGGGATGCTTCATCTCGTTATTTGTTCCTATGGGATGGGTTTCTTTAATTGAGTTGTCCAACGTATTTGTGGTAACTACGTAAAGTTTTAAAGAGTATACTAGCCCATACATTGATATGGATGTTGTGAATGGAAAAGGATGCGATGGTCATTGTCATGAGGTGGGTGGGTTCTTTCCGGGTGCTACCGCCCCGTGACACTGCATTGAACGTCAACGTTTCCCAACTTAATAAAACATTTCGAAAGAAAAACATTGTAAAAGTACACAATTCATATTCTAATTTAGGATAAACATTTGGTATAATTGTCACATTTAGTATTTATTGGTTAGACCTATTTTTATATCAGCTTATTTTCTTATTTTACCTTCTGTTACTAAGCCATAGTCGACGCACACTATTTTCGTGTCTGTTTCTTGAACGCCCTGTTCATCGAATATATGAACAGTTTCCTCGGCACGCAAAAACTGCTAAACTCTTTTATCAGCCGCATTAACGTCTGGAAAGATCTATCTTTGTATAATAACACGGAAATAATGTGAAGCAATATCCTCTGTCACTTACGTCTGCTTATGTTCTCTACTCTTACCGCCCTGTACAGCCAGCTATGCAGGAGCAGTAATTTAACCCTCTTTCCCCTCGAGGCTTAATGAGAACTGCTCACGCCAGGCATCAATTAAGTCCTCTTTGCGGCCGTGTGGACACAATATACGAGTTCGGCTGTACAACTCGCTGCACCGTACGAACACACGAGAATATACGATAAGAAAAAAGGCTGGTGCATGTGAAAGCGACAGCAAATTCTCCAGATGCATGAATAAATAAATACAAAGGGTTCGCAGTTAATAAGCGATATTAAAATCAACCTCTGAAAACGAAAAATTCCTGCCGGAACTTACCTAGGACTTAATGTAAATCCCTACTGTCACAACTGCTGTAATGTTGGCAGCTAGTTATGAAAATGGTGCTACAATAAACATATTATTAAAAATGCAATCTTCAAAACTGGTGATCAAGCTGATTTTGGAAAATTTTATTTAGGCTATGTTCGAATAAGACATGGCGTCACGGAAACGTATTTTTACGTCAACCAATTTTGCAGTGTAACTTCACTGACATATGGGCACCAGGCACTGAGCTAGTTAACGCGTTGTCTTCTAAATGCCGTGGAAAGATAACACAGTGGGCAGGACAGAAAGCAAACTCCTTACAAGCATTACACTAGACATAAACCCAGTACAGTCAATTGTATCGTCAATAATTCTAAATAAAGAAATGATTTCACAGTCAAGCGTGTAATTTTATTACAAACGTTACAAATATTAGTGCTACCAACGAAAAATATTTTCCAGACTAAGAAACCACGTTTAGTATTCCGTCCTACAAAAATCCGTCGTGGAATTTCCCGGTTCGAAGACTGTTTCCGATATTAAGGTAATTTGAAGGGGTGAGCAGATGTACAGTACACCTGCATCTTTACAATAATATAGAAATATGCGTTCATATATTACCTAAAAATCGCAGAATAGACAAAGAGAAAAGAGGTTTGACAATGGAGCGTACTAGCTTATAAATATAACACCGGGGTACTTGAAATGATAAAATAAGGTATGCCAGATAATTTTATGACAATTTTTTTTTCATAACGTACGCACTATCAACATAACTTTTTATAAAATAAACTCGGCTTACATCAGTACGAAACGTCGTTGGACGTTAAGGAGCCAACAATTGTTTTCTATATTTTGAGCATTTTACACAATTTTTTCGTTAAGACATGAAAAAACAGTCTAAAAACGTATGACACTGGCGGATAGTTAATTTACAAAAACAAACGAAAGGAGCTATAAAAATTTTTAACTGACGTATTTTTCCATACAAATCTCACAACTTCATAAGAAATATTTTCTTACAAATTTGTTATGTGGTTCACCCGTATATTAGTTTTAACTCGTGCGATGAAATTTAAAATAGAAATTGCCAGACGCTGAAACCCCTTATTGCAGATGAACCATATGTCGGATTTCAAAGAAACTGCAAAATGGCAACTTTTGATGCCAGGCAACACTTGAGCTGATATCACACATGTAATGAAATGACTGTTTTAAATCTGTACGAAACACGATTTTTCCACATTTACTTTTTAAAAAAGATGGACGTTATTGATTCAAATGATTTGGTGGTTTTATCAAATTACCTTTTACATCATCCAAGAAACAATGAAATATTCTAAAAATAAAAAAAGTACTTTGGCTTTGGAACGGTAGTAAACATTATGCTGTTGACGCACACGTGCCGACAGCTACGATACTGGAGTTGCAAAACTGTTTAAATATTACTTAAAATGGGCACGGTTGCATGAACACACTTTGTGCGACTTCATCGAAGGGAAAAAGCTAGTTGCAACTAATTATTCAGTTATAACTGGGCGATGTATTTTTTTTTTTTTTTACCATTCTCTTTGCCTAATGACTGCATTTGTTATTCAAAATAACAGGCAACATTTGCACTTATTTGTTCCTGTAGTAGTTACGACATAGCAATGCATTTCACCAATAACCTGTGTTAGTGAAGATGACACTGATTCCAAAGTTGTTTGTCAAAACTTCCTTTATATTTATTTCTAGACCCAATAGGTATATTTCTGTTGACTAACTTTAATGTACCTACTTTTTGTAATAGTATACCTTGGTTTTCCATCTCAGCTGGTTCATATAGGTTTAATATGAATTAATACTTATTGCGTTTGAATATGTCTGATAAATTAATACAAGTCTCTTTCAACATTCTTAACTTCACATACGAATTCCAAGCCCTAAGAAAGCTTATGACATAGTACTTCATTCATCTAAGTAAAGAATTTTGTAACTTCGATTTTCCAGATGACTTTATATGTCATGTTAAAAATGTCCACATTGAACGAATAATATTTCTGACGATTCATTTGAAATCTCAGCTTTAAAATATATTATTTGCCTCCAGTTATGTAATAACTATAATTCTGCTTCCATTTATAACATAGTATACCGTTCTGGTGTTTGGACGTATTTTAAGAATCTAATTACCATATATATCACTTTCATAGCAACAAAAGTAAAAGGTACAAAAATTTTCCATGCTTGTATCATCAAAGTACTTTTTAACACATTTTTTAAACACTCATCCCGACAGAATCAGAGGTGCGAAGCGGAAAGCCGAGCTCATTTATTTGTTTCATGTTCAAAGTCACCAATATCACAGAAGCTGTCGGCCAACATTAGTGTTTCTGCCGCATAATACACATATCCAGCATGATGCGTGGCGCCTTTAACATTATATTTTATCTCTAGCATTTCTGATTTTTTATACCTATTACAGAAATGCTCTCGAAGAAAACTTCCACATAAATACCGAACGTGAACTTATACAAAGAGTGCCGAATACCTTCTGGGAAGAAAAGAGTATAACATAATTTAAATATAAGACTTTAACAAAATACACGAGATTTTACTTTCACAAGAGACTTAATTCGATATATCATAACACGATCGTTATGAAATATAATTCACGCCACCGAGCAAGCTGTGATAGATCACAGCAAAGAATTGTAATTTTAACAGCAGTGATAGTCTCTCGCTGTTGTTCCATAGAGTGAGAATGTTACAGAGAAACTGTGTATGGAGTTAAATGGAACATGACGAAGATTCGTCAATTTATACCGATGGTAGTTGCCGGTAAGAATAATTGTATATTAAATAATTTAAACGATGAGGCGAAATTGAGAATACATTTATAGTTAGAAACATTTTCGTTTCCTTTTTATATAATTTTTCGTGTTTTTTTTTTGCGGTCACGAAATTTTAACTAAAGCGAATTTTTATAACAAATTACAACACTATAAAAAAAACCTGCAAGTAAATACGGGCGCATTTGATGCAACCTGGCTTGTGGTGAATCTCAGTACTCACTGGAACTGCAACCAGTGAATTAAAAACTACACTCCGTTCGCCGTTACTTGCAACTTTCCTGAAGATCTGCTACAGATCCACTTCCAAAGCATTCCTCCGCTTCATGCAAACAAAACTTCGAAAATTACACCAGAGGGCCAACGCACTGCATTCGTGCACACTCAGCGTAATAATTTTTTGAATAAGAACTTATTTCTTAAAGGCTGTTCACGATAAAGTGAGCAAAGCAGAAATGAACCGTGCGGAAAAGTCAGTGCCCCTGCATGCATAAATTTTAACGAGCGCACTGAGTGACATTCGGCCAGTAAAGTTGGTAACGATGGCTGGAAAGTAGTTCCATTTCTTAAAGTCCAATAAAAAGTGTTATATAACCATTTGTGATAACTAAAAATTATTCCTTTCGCTTTCTGTTTTTTTTTAATCCATCAAAGTGTAACAATGAGCAGATATTTAAAGTATTTACTTTCTTAATAATTTCACAGTTTCATTTGACTGACGCATGAATGAAGTGATGAGGCCCATGCCAATGTTAATTTCACGTAAGGCGGAAGAATACACAACTTGCATACAATTAGATCTTAAGCAGGGCTTTCAAAAGTGCTCATTTTACCGTGAACAGTTTATACTAGGCATTATAAACACACTTTTCCTCTCTCTGTTTTTACTCATATTAATTATAAATAAAATACTGTAATTTATACACAAGATATAAGCAAAAGTTCAATTAAACAAACTAAGAGGTAGTTTTATGTTACCAGAAATATAAAACGCTTGTGATACGTGGCGAATTTATGAAACAGTGTCACACATGGAGTGATTTTTTCAAAGATTTGACTCAAAATGTGTGAAAAAACCGGAAATGGACTATAACAATCGAAAACACAGAGCACTTGTGGAGTGAAACCTGCACTGAGAGAAAATCGAACAAAATACTTGTCTGTATAGGGCCAAATATATATTTAATTCCCCTAACAATATATATTGTTGATGCAAACACAATTTGAAAAGCAACAAAATTACTTTTGTTCGTCTAACAAAATATATGGATAAACAAAATCTCTGTGTTGGACCAAAAAAAATTAGACTAGCAACTAAATATTTTGTTGAAGCAAATGTATATATTTGTTTGGCCACTCATTTGACTCGTTCTAAAATACAGCTCGAGAGTTTGTATTTTTTGTGACAATTAGGATAGTAACCGTGTTGGTGACTGCATCTATTGATACTTAATATTCGTATAAACACATCAATAAAACAATGCAACAAGAAACTGAAAAGTAAAGCTGTAAAACTTGAAATATTTGCTTGCACAAGTTGCCAAATATTTGCAGTACATATATTTAAAAGCTTTTCGACGTCATCAGTCAGTTGTCATATTAGCTGAGATTAATAAGGTGTAGCGCTCGGACGCAGGTGATCTGAGTTCGAAACTCAGTCGAACTTGTAAAATACGTTTTATGTCGGCCCAAACTGTTTAATGTACGTGTGGCCAAACAAATCTTTAGTCGCACCAACCAAATCCAACAGTTAGGGGCAACCAAATGAGAGCAACAAAATAATTTGGTTTCGGGAACAAAATATTTCACTGCCCCTATTCGAACAAATAATTTTAATTACACCAAACAAATCTTGTTTGATTCAACAAAAACTTTTTCTCAGTGTGCGCGTCGCTGAACCCGCGGAACTCCCGGGCTTCAGTAGCGTGTTTTGGCCTCTGTGGCTGTCATACGAATTTCACTGCAAGAAATCGTTTCTATTATAATTATTTTAAAAAACTATGGAATATTTGAATGTAAATAATTCTTCAGGACAAAAATTAAAGTTAATATTACTATGCGGTCGTTGAAAAGTGTCCAAGTCAGCGAGCGAAAATCGCAGTCAGTGCCCTTTGATTACGATATTTACAGTTCTGTAAAACCGTGCTTTAAACTATCTCCACAAAGCTATATGTTCTGTGAACATATCGTTGTATTAAAAATGTAAAGACACCGCTTAAAATTCCGAGGACACATAACATACGAGAGGTTTGTTCGTGCTCGTATTTTCCATCGCCGTAGCAGCGCTCCCATACGACCGGGGGTTTCAAAAATGTTATTAGTTAGGCGCTCTTAAAGCCAAAGGTGCACGAAAGCAGTATATTTACCGAATTCTCGTTTTAATTTGTTTTTCAGAGGGTTTACCAAAATTTTTGGCAAGACAAGACGTAAATATTATTCTTTTAACAATTCCTTGCATTGTTAAATTTCACTACCTTTATTATTCTGTGAGCAGTGGTGGAAGATGAGAAATAGTATATTCTTTCTTATTTCTCATCAGTGCTCCAATAGTAGTAATGGTATAGGCTGTTCACGGTGAAATAAGAACTTTAGGAAGCCCTGTTTAAGATCTGCTTGTATACACGTTGTCTCTTCTTCCGCCTTATGTAAGATTAACATTGTCACCGGCCTAAGCACTTTATTCATGCGTCGGTCAAGTAAAACTGTAAAATTTTTAGGAAGGAAATAGTATCGAAATTGCTCATTTACACACTTCGATGCATTAAAATAACAGAAAGCGAAAGAAATAATTTAAGTTATCACAAATGGTTACCTAACTATTTACTCTACGTTAAGATATGGAACTATTTTTCATCCATCGTTACCAACTTTACTAGGCAAATGTCATTTAAGTGCACCTATTAAAATATATCCGTTCAGGGGCAGTGACTTTTTCCTACGGATCATTTCAAAACTGGTCACTTTTCCGTGAACAGCTTTTAGTGAATATCTATCAACGTAAGAAAGTGTTTGAAATTATTCTTTATACCTTGTGCCAAAAAATTTGAAAGTCTCTGAAAAACAGCGTTGGACCAAAATTAAGGTAAACACACGACTTTCGTGCACCATTGGCTTTGAAGAGGATGTCCTTACCACGTGTGTGATAACTTGGCTCGGCATCGTCCGTTCAGCCGTCTCCACCAGAGGTGGGTGTGTGGTCAACGCAGCATCCACACTCCGTGCAGGAGGGTCAGCTCTAGCCCACCCTCAGCCCACCCCAGCGCTGACGTATTTAAACTGCGGCGGGGAGGTAAATTCGCGCTTGCGGTCGGCATCAATAATTCCTCCTCCTGGCGGAGGAGGGGCGATGTACCTGCGCTCTTGCGGCGGCAGCAGCGGTCCTGGCCGCAGGACACGGGCTGAGAGATGCCGCTTCTGGGGCAGTCTGGGCCGCGAACCTGCGGGGGCGGTAATGTGGTCCGACACACAGCACAGAACGCCACATACGTCCACGCGACACGGGCCGCCGCTGCTGCCTAGCCTTTGGAAACCCGTTACAACCCCTATCTCTGCCTCTGCACACGTAAACACTGTTCGCGATAAAGTGAGCACTTTAGTAATGAACCTTAGAAGAAAAAATCACCGCCACTGCATGTACATATTTTAATGGGCACACTGAATGGCATTCGCTCAGTAAAGTTGGTAACGATGGATGAGAAGTAGTTTCATACCTTAACTTCGAATCAAAAGTGTAGGTAAACGTTTGTGATAACTTAAAATCATTTCTTTCGCTTTTCTGTTTTTTTAATGCATCGAAGTGTAAAAAATGAGCAGGTATGTGAAGTATTTGTTTTCATAATAAATTCACAGTTTCATTTGACCGACGCATGAATAAAGTGATGAGGCCCATGACAATGTTAATTTTACATAAGGCGTAAATATACACAACGTGTATACAAGTATATCTTAGCAGGGCTTTCAAAAGTGCTCATTTTACCGTGAACAGCCTATCCCTACTTCCCACGTCGCGGGTTACACCTGTCGTTTTCGCTACACTTTTCCTCAACATGTGCCTCTACAACTCCTCGCATAAAAACACGTATAAGCTGGACCCAGCTGAAAAAAATTTGGTCACAAGTATGAAATAATAAGTAGCTCTTCTGTTCTCTGAGCACCCTTAAGCGAAACGGTAAAAAATATCGTCAGCTGCTATTGTCACAAGCAAAATAAATTAAAGACGGTTGCGGGGGTAAAATACAACTGCGATGTCCTCCTAATAACACGTCCCGTATCCTCCCGATCCATAACCGCTTGAACTCGGTGGATTTCAAACAGTTCGGTCTGTAGGGTATTCAGCTAAAAGTCGTTATTTCACATCACTTCGAAAACACACAATAGTCTCTGTGGTCAACAGACTACCATAAAAAATAAATATTTTGGTTCTTTATCGCATTTAAAATTAATATGACGTGAGGATGGAACCTCTCGACGTATGACACATTTAACTAACGTTCTAAAAAATTAAAGTGCACACAATTAGTGCCAGTTAGAGCGACATCGCTACCACAGAACAGCAGACGTGTTTTTTTAAAACGATTTGCCGATTTGCCATACTTGAATTTTTAACTAATAAAAACGTGATGTGGTTAAGGTGTATTAAGATATACTTGACCCAAAAGAAAAAAAATCGGAGCAGACACCAAAATGTTACCGTTACCTTAACGTGTATTTTGTTTTTCGGTGTAGTTTGTTAGGATGTACATACGCTAATTATATATACAGTGATACTGTTACGAAGTTTTCCTGGTTAATAAGTATAATTTTTTAGTCCCTGCATAAACTTCTTAACAGACTTTTACTAATATGTATATAGTACAGGGGTGTAGTCAAGGCTAAGAGAGGGGATATGGGTTGTAACCTTCCTACCCTTCGTCAATCAGTGTAACACCACCCCCTTCCCTCGAGAAATTTCTTGATACGTCATTGTATTTGTATATAATATTCAACTGATATTTTTTGTCCGCGTACAAAATGTATCTAAATCATCAAAGCTGTTCCGAGCGTTGGGGTCCCGAAATTTCCAGCTAGTCTTGACAATTTTTGAATTACTGTAATGTCTGATCACTGGTCGCTGCCCATCTGAACAGCATTTATTTCCTTCAGTACCAATTACGCTTGGCTCGCTCATGTCACTCATAGGTGTTTATTACTGTCCCTGAGTCGTAACCTGCCGCCAACACCGCGGTACAAGTTTTTTTTTTTTTTTGACGTGACTACGTCTTTATATTTGCAACCGTAGTGGGAGGCAATCCAGAAAACCGGGGGATAGAGTTTGGCATTGCAGCCCCGAATCTATAGTCTACATTCAAAATTAAATTACACCACTCGACTGCCAAAGCATCAACGAATATGTTACGATGAGTGAGGACTGCAAAGAATCGCGTGAGGCGGAGTTGAGGTAGCGCCGCAATTGTGTGTTCGTTTCGCCGCATCTCATAACTTCCGCGTAGTATAATTTTTGATTAGGAGAAGCTACGCCACTCGTCTGAGTTTCAATCGAGAGCTCTCGTCAAGATAAATCGATTGCGCGTATAAAAACATTTGTGTGGCGTGGTTATGGCGAAAGTGTATGCGTTTAATGTAAAAAATTAAGAAAACTTAACGAAATTTCGGCCTATACTCGTCAAAAATCCAAGTCAAAATACAGAAATCGGATACGGTTGAAAAGAACTTCTCAAAAGCAATCCAGTGATACCCATAAAAACCCCATATGATCCAGTGAAGCGATGCCGGGAACGTAAAATAAAAATCAAGGCGTCCGTGCGCGTCAACGTAGACGTATTAACGCAAAACAAACGGCCGTGTCCCCAACAGAGCCAAACCCAATTTTCTTCCTATTTCCACATGAAGTAGTGAAATATAATGCATTTAACCCACAGGGGGGCGGGAAAATTTCGTCACTACAGCCCCGGTGAGAAGTCCATTCAATCATTGCCAATTATAAAGGCCGTGTTTTCCTGCAGGTCAGATGACAAATTGAGAATCCTTCACAGCGTGTCCGACAAACTGCGATAAATTGTAAAGTTAAGCATACATTCACGCGTTTGGAATATAGCGTGGTTCGACGGTACATTACGCATGCCAGAGGTAACAACGAACAACCTTTTCGCCTCTCAGAACTGAAAGTCACCTTACTTACGAGGCTGTTTACGTAAATAAATCTTAACCAAGTTGCAATAAAACCGGGAACTATTCAAGTCTCACTAAGTAAAGACTGTTCACGGTAAAGTTCGTACTTTTTAAACCAACCTCTGAAAAATATCACTGCCGACAGCTACACATATGCTACCGTACACACTGACACACAGGCACCCAGTAAGGTTGGCAGCGAATTAATAAAAAATAGTTCTAAGGCATAACGTTGTAATGGGAAAATAATATTTTTATTTATGGTTACTGAGGTCAGCATTTGTTTTAAACACGTAAGAGCGTGCATTTGCACATTATTAACACATTTACTTGCATGTAAATATTCCACAGTTTCCACTTGAATGACGCGCGAATAAAGTGACGTGGGTCTACAGCAAGCACTCACTCAACCGTGAACAACCTATACTTCGTTATAACAGTATAGTCAATTCGCGGTTTCTTTGCACTTTTTTAATCAAACTTTTAAAAAATCACACCATGTATGACGTGTTCGGTTTTCTCCTAAATCTTTCGTGGATCACAAGCGTTTTTAACTTCTGCTAACATAGACATACCGTATTTTTGCTTAAATTGAACTTTCACTTACATTTTACGTAAAAGTTATATTATTTTGCTTATAATTAATATGAATAAAACCGCAGAGAAAATAGGTGTATTGGTAATGCCTAGTAAGACGCAGTTATTATGCAAAATATTATTACTCTAAGTGCGCTGTGCTTTTGGTGTAATATCTTAAGACACGGATAAGCTTTGGTTCCATGAGGCGGAAGGAATATCTTAGACATAGAACTTCAGCAGGGTTTCAGAAAAGTATAAAGTAATATAGAATGGACTAGATGAACATTTACGAATACGTGATGTCACTGTTTCAACACGTGATTTCGACAATTGTGTAGGCAATCGGTGAGGCCAAGTTGGGGACATGCGCAGGCGACAAAAATCAAAACTAACTTGAATAAGCAGCTTGTCGTCCCACTGTCTTAGGAATTTTTTTCAGTCTCTACGAACTTTGTTTGTGAAGGGAGTATGTTGAGAAGGGGGCGACCCGGGGTAGCTGCGGAGGCAGGCAGCCGCCCCCGCACGGGAGTGCCCCAGCCGGGATATCGATCCCCCAGCACCGAGCACCCCCTTCCCTTCTACGACTGTTGAAGGGAGGGGGGGGAGGAGGTGGCACATGCTCCAGTTTCCCTGGCTTGGCACTCGGCTCCCCAGGTGCCTGCCCGCCGACACACTTGCCACCACTCCACCCTAACCAACCACTAGACACTGGATACGAGTAAACAGAATGCTTAATTTATTTCCGATTCAATTATGTTTACTTGCCCAGTGCAATGCAATATAACAGCGGAAAGTTATTTGAATTTATTGATATAATGTAAATGAACTGCTTATCGTTTTATGAATATTTTTCAATGGAATTCAAAATTAAAATATAGTTATATTAATTCCATTGTAGAGACTGAAGTGCGATGATTTATATAAATCCACATTTCTTTTTACAATGTCGGTGGTGATGTGATCACTGCATGTCGTATGGCAGTGCTTTGTCGATGATGTGAGCTAGTTAAGTGTTTTAGCAACGATTTGGCGTTGTGTACAGACACTTGACAGATCACAGTGACTGTTTATTTTTGGATGTAATTCTACATATTTTAAATGTGAACATTGAACACATTTATACTAAAATCGGTGGAATTAGAAGATTGAAATTTTATACAGAAAACTGTTCATCTGTAGTAGTGCCAACCAGTGAACACAATTTTTTTTTTTTTTACATTGGCAAGTTTGAACTGGGCAAAAAAAAAAAGCGTTCCACTGCTTTGCCTTCAGTGACGTCTCTGGTACTTATATGCACGTTGACCCCGACTAGAGGTCGCGCGCGGTGGTGGAGTGTTACACTACTCTCCTTCCACCACGCGAACTGGGTAATCTTCCCGTCGGCGTCATCCCCTTATTTTCGCATGTGGGCATCGTGCAGGACGATGCCGCTCGTCAGCGAGTTTTCTCGGGTATCTCCCGTTTCCCCCGACCTTGCATTCCGGCACTGCTCCATCCTCACCCCATTACACCCTCATCGGCTCTCAAGACCTCGTTGTTAAGAGCCGCCGTGATTTCTCAACTCAGCTCAACTGTACGTCTTCGCGACTTCATCATTGAATGCTGTCTGCACGACAAACCTCTTCGATATTGACTTGGTTACACGTGGTTCAGGTCTTCCTTTGCTGCAGGTCTGTTTTTTGTTTGGACGTCTCTGGCGCAAATCAAACAAACTTCGCTTCGGATGCAGTAGTATTTTGTAAAAGCGCCTTTCCCCAAATCAATTGGCGAATTTTTTCTGTTTTCTATACCTACAGTAGCTATGGGAATTTCGTATAAAAAGAAAATCAAGTATAAAGCCAACGCCAACGTGGCCCTTTCTAGGTAAAAGAAAAATTTTACCAAGAATTTTCCTAGTAAGTAATTTTTCTGAGAAGCGATGGGAAATATTGTCCCCCTAGTTTTATTCCGCATTATCTAATAAGTGAATATTTTACAATTTAAAATAGAGTTTCGGCACTGTCTTAGCTGAACAATAATTTCCATTAAGTAATAACGTTTTCACGTTAGTACTCTAGGAGGTTTAAACGCGATTTGCAATTTTTTCAACCCCACATTGAAACAAATTTCATACAACCCCAAAGACAGTCGTAACTAAGTTACACAATCACGAAGTGAATCTAAGAGTCTTAAAAAAAAAAAAAAAAAAAAAAAAAAAAAAAAAACTCAAACATGTCACCTAAACACAGGCTCGAGCATGGGAAAATCAAGCCTTAGTGATTTTATAGTTTGGATAAACCGTCACGCGACAGCATTGTTGTCTAAGACACACCGTGGAATCAATATAATGTAGAGTGCACATATCAGCTCCACAGTAATAAGTTTCTGTGTCCCTGTATTGAACTGCTACCTGACATCTTAAAATGCCAAAAACCACGTGACTTGGACTAAAGGTTAACACAACAGTGTTTGCATAAATACGTGCTTTGGAATGTTGGTTTTGTATATATATATATATATATATATATATATATATATATACACACACATATACATACACACATAATTTCCTCTGTGAGAGAAACCGTGCAAACAAAACCAAAATACTGAATTTGAGCATACTTCCCACATAAGCCGTACTACCAGTTAATGATGGATAAGATAGTCTACAGTGGTTCAAAATGAGGAAAGTATGGGGGGGGGGGGGGGACAGGAAAATTGTTGTCGCTAATCTAAACAAATTGTTCTGTGGTTAACATTAAATTATTTTGTGCTCATCGGTAAATGGCCCGTTAGTAAATATTATCAATTATTTTATAACCTCTAGCAGTTTCCCTGAACATTAGGAATTGATGTTGTGTTCAAAGAAAAAAAATGCAAGAGAAGTTTCAGCAAAATGTTTTCAGTGGAAACAAGCAGATGCCAATGTTTGGGATAAAATCCTTGTAGCTCCAGGGAAGTAAGTAGTAATCTTATTGGCTGGTTCTTTGTTCATGGTACAATAAACATGATGAATATCTGTGGGGAGAAAAAGCATGCTTGACTATACAAATGAGCTCCCGGTACACATATTGCTGACGCGCAGAAACTTTTCTCGCTTCTCTTCCCGCTTACAAACGACACAATAAACACAACAGGTTATCAGATTTGCGTCTTCACCTTTTTCTCCAAAACACAACTGTGAATAAATTCCTGTAACTCGCATAGCAATTCTACGTGTTTGCAACACACCATAAAGTATGTTCGCACTAGGACGATTATCCGAAATACTCTGCGATGAAGAGCAGATTCAAAGTGACAAATTCCTTTTTAATACCAAATCTTTGATTTAATAAAGACAGAATGAATACTTGTGCAGAATGGTTGTCTGTCACTCAATACCTATCCAAGGGAGGGAGGAGTCGACTTTTCAGTGCAGTTTTCATTCAACCAATAAATATCAAAATAATTTTTAACATTAGGAGATTTCAATAGAACTTCATCTTTCTTAATATTTGATGAGGAATGTTTTTCGTTTAATGATGTCTACGTAACTTTCAGAACTGTGTTCTGACTGGATCACGAAGATGACTGCATTAAATGAACGTTCTTAAGAAGCCCGCCTGACTGCATCGTTTTTCTCCTTTTTTCGGCCATGAAGAGCGGGGTTACCCAGGCACGCGCTACAAAAGCGCCATCGCCGCTACGAGCAGGGCTACGAACCGGCGTGCAATGTTCTCGTAGTGCTGCATGTACTTATGGCACTTTCAGTAGTGACACTATCATTTTACTGACGAAAAGTCCGTAGCAAAGTTCAGTATAGGGTGTTCGTGGTAAAATCGGCACTTTTGAAAGCCCTGCTTAAGATATACTTGTATGCACGTTGTGTATTCCTCCGCCTTATATACAATTAGCATTTCCATGGGCCTCATCGCTTAAGTCATGCGTCGGTCAAATGAAACTGAAATTATCAAGAAAGTAAATACTTTACAACTCTGCTTTGTTTAACACTTCGATTCATTAAAAAACAGAAAGTAAAAGAATTAATTTTAAGTTATCACAAAAGGTTACCTAACACTTTTTATTCCACGTTAAGCTATGGAACTACTTTCCATCCATCGTTACCAACTTTACTGGGTGAATGTCACTCAGTGCGTTCATTAATATATGTGCATGCAGGGGCAGTGACTATTTTCTAAGGTTTATTTATAAAGTACTCACTTTATCGTGAACAGCCTTTACAGGCTTGTATCGCAGTTTGAGTCGTGTCCGACTAGCATATTTTAAGATACAGCAGTCGGAAAAAAGCCGTTTGTAACTACATCGGAGGTCTCCAAAATAATATTTACAGCACGCGTGGTAACTTTAAGTATCATTCCTTCCCCGCCTGGAGTATCATGTCTTTTCGTGGGTAAACATACTGGGGGCACGTTTAATTGTTTCTATAAAAATTTTAAAAAAATTAAAAATATATATATAAAAAAACCTGAACACGCAGCAACGAAGTTGGAGCGCGAATGATAGTTCAAAACTACAAGCACGGAATATTATATGGATATGCTTTCTCTCTTCATGCTGAGGTGAAAGCCGGAACGATGCAACACCGTCACTTGTCGAACCCCTATCACGGTGAACTAGAACCTCGCTGCGACACCTTGAAGCGCCGACACCGCCAGCGATCCAGCATCACCTTGACGGGGCTGGCTGTCACTGCGTCGTCACGTCTTCCCCAGGCAGGGGAGCCCGCGTCGTGCCATCAGCACTTTGGGCCAACCGACTCTTCCCGAGGGCTCAGTGGCACCCGCCTTCTACCTCACACAACCACGCGGAAATTTACATCTCAACTAGCACGTTCATCACCCGCTCAGCTACAGGATAGAACACACCGCAAAAAAAAAAACTTGAGAATTTTACAATTTATTACGTGAATTGCCAAATAAAAATATACGAAGAAATGGTAACATAGCTTTTTTAATTGTATCACGAAAATGTTCAGGTTGTTCTGCGCTAATAATGAATATATAAAACCAAGATTTTCGACCATTATAATAAATATAATTAGACGTTAAAATTTTGCCAGTAAGTTAAATTTCTGCACGGAAAAAAATCCATTTTTTTTTTATTTAGATTACGCCTCAATAAAGATTTCCGTGAAAAATTTAAATAAACATTTTTGGAAGATAATACTTTTCTAATCAGTTTTATAATAAAAGCATTCAACTGTTAATCACGCTAATTCCCAAATAAAATCGATGCACAAAAATTATCTTCTTACGATTTATACAATAAAAATCAAAACACCGCATGTCAACAGTCACCTAAAAATGTACTATTTTGAAATTTCCAATCATAGGTGGATATGAGTACAGGATAACTACCATGTTATTGTCAGTTTTAACAGGAATGGCGCTATATGGATCGCGGGTTTTGAAAGTTATTTATTGTCCTAACACGAAACGTTTGTAAATTGTGTTTAAGGTTGTTAATCGTCACATGACGATAAATGAAGAGGAAAATAAAGAACTATAAAATTATTAACAAATGAAACAATTTTTACTGACAGAGATATTTCATCAAATCCTGAATTCTGGAAGCTAAGACTGCACTAGCATGAGAAGTGGAGAGGTAGAAGAATGTAAATTTAATGGATGCTCGGTTGTACTAAAATGTGCACAGGAAAAAAAATACCGTGCTGTGAAATGTTTGAACTGAATACAAAATTAAATTTTTGTGGCTAAAAGAGATATTTGTGATCGTTCGCGAAAAAATATGCGATCAATACAGAATAACTTTCTATTCTCCAAAAAAGAAAATAAGAACGGCGGCTTCGAGTTTGATATGCAGCAAAACACTTTTTTTTTGTACGATTGGTTACTGTTCACCACAGATCGAATAGGGAAAACCACACGTGTCTGTTTACTGTCCACGCCCTTGCTCAACGAATGGAAAGACAGCCAGGGCCAAGAACAAGCGTGCTAGGAGGGCTTTCCGGGGAAATGTAAACCAAATAGATAGACTTGCTGGGAACTTTGAGATCCCAAAAAAAAAAACAGACAGTCCTAAAGAATGTCTTAATTTACTTTGATCGTTTTTTACGAGAGTCAATAAGCTGGAAACACGGGGCAAGAGTTACTAAAGGCTATTCACGGAAAAATGAACACTTTCGAAAGCCCTGCTTAAAGATCTACTTGCATGCACGTTGTGTGTTCTTCCGCTTTATGTAAGATTAACATTGCCATAGGCCTCATCCCTTTATTTATGCGTCGGTCAGGTGAAACTGTGAAATTATTAAAAATATTAAATATTTTACAAATCTGCTCATTTCTACACTTCGATGCATTAAAAGAAAAACAGCAAGCGAAAGAAATAATTTAAGTTCTCAGAAACGGTAACCTACACTCTTTATTCGACGTTAATATACGCACTTCCCATCCATTGTTACCAACTTTACTGGGCGCATGTCACTTAGGGCGCCCGTTACAAGATATGCAGGTAGGGGCAGTGATTTTTTTCTAAGGTTGATTTCAAAAGTGCTCAGATTATCGTGAACAGCCTTTAAGAATAAATTCTGGACCGGTGGTATATTATATCACTACATGAAAACGTGATTAATTTTTTTTTTTGCGTTACCATTCCCGGCCGCGGTAGTCAGGTGGATAGCACACTCGCCTTCCAGGAAAGCGGTCCGTGAGAATCACTCCCGAATATCGCAAGTGGGGAACGTGGTGGGGGGACGTTGCCACCGACCGGGGTGTGTCTACATACTCCCGTTTCAACCACCCCCCCCCCCCCCCCTTCCCCGCCTCACCCTGGATTCCCTCGCTACTTCAATACAGTCCTCACGCGGGAGGATCTCGTCGCCTGGGAATACACCTTCCTCTTACCATCACAACAGTCTTGAGGCACAAGACACGGAGGTTCCCTCAAGACAGGCGGCAATGACTCGGAGTACCTCCTCGCGCTGGGACGTCGTCGGCCTTCCCTCCGGCCCCACCAAGTGTTCCCAGAACGGCTGAAAGCTTTCACGGCACTTCTCAATCAAGTCGCGGGATCCCCCAGGATTACCAGGCCCCCCTCGTCATGCCACGCACGGAAAAGGTATCGCGTCTCCGAGGTCCGGTCTTTGATTTCCGGCGGCGGGGGCGGTTGATCGCATTGCTTCCTATTTCCGTCCGCCCCCTGCCGGGCCACTTACGTCACTCCTCTCTCTCTCTCTCTCTCTCTCTCTCCCTCCCCTCTCCCGGCAAGGCGGTGCCAACTCTGCGGCATGTGGGGTCGTAGCACAAGCGAGATGGAGAAACGTCGCGCGGAGGCAAATCATATAAAAAAAAAAAAAAAAAAAGAGACCCGGCCTCTGGAGGTTTGCTATATTGTTTTTCTTCCTATGCGGCCAACGAAAGAAATTCTGGGACCGGCTCTTCGAAGCGAAAGCTGGCGATATCAATAATAAAATTCTCTCTTGCAGAGACTTCGCAGTTTGTCGCAGGAGTGTTTTCTTTGTGACGTTAGTGCTTGTTACGAGTATTTGCTTTTATTAATAGTCCCCATTACACCTTCGTCCATTAGTGAATAACTCAATACTAGATGACGTTCTGTAAACCCCAATGCCTCTACGTTATTTTGAAAACTTCAAAGCAAAGGTGAATCTCGCAGTTATTATAAACTAGGCGCCCAGCCCCTGACCGTGTTTTCAGTATTGTCACGTGCCTAGAACAGTTACCATATTAAAAATTTGGTTATCATACAAAGACTAAAAATAAATAAAAATTTGATATTTCTCTAGCCACTGAGCTAATGTGGCTCCACTTGGAATCGCTCTATCCACTGAGCCACTAAGGCCCCACTTGGAATTTAACTCGACATTGAAGCGAGACATTTAGAGTAAAACAAATTATATCCCATTACCTTCATATCTCTATGGAATAATCTCTGTGCATTAATACAAAACGTTCATAAGAAAAAAAGTAATTACTAAATTAGTTTTAGGGCCAAAATTCATGATTGCGTAATCTGATCTTGCTGAAATTCGAACATGACCTGTATTTAACCCTGAGGATTCGCTCTGCACAATTTGAAGAACTTATGTTAAGTTCCAAGGGACTTAGAAGTATTAAAGAGGGACAGACAGAAAAAGATCGTCCTATTATATAATAGGATTATATAATAGGATACTCTGTACATTGTTATGAACACCTCGATGCTATTAAGGTGACGCCAAGAATTATCAATTCCCACGGGCAATAATAAATACCTCAAAGCTGTTATAAATAAAACAAAGCTGTTTTCTAAACAATATATCGTTACCCATACCTAACAAATTCTCCACTTGCTTCATATCCATCCTGTGCAATGAAATGCGAACGTCTTCCTACACGACCTGAATAACATTCATTGAAATAAATTTTCACTACACCTTTATTAAACTCAAAAAATATTTTGTTTTCGAACGTACAGTAGTACGGCTCTCTTGGCGTAATGGACACTTAAATAGCGAAGTTTAGGAGAGATTCCGACAAAAAATATAACGCCCTTCTCATGACTAACTTCAGCGGAAAACTGGGAAAAAAATGATGATTAACAGAATTTCAATTCCATTTAATTACAAATGTTGTGGAGCTATATGTGACACCTATGCGTATGGCTGTTTGTATTAATCAAGGGGCGTAGTCAGGGAATTCATTTACTTGTTTTTCTCAACAGATACAGCACAATAAATTCAGCAATTTTAACAAAATAACATTTTTTGAAGTAATATTTTGCTGCCCCAACAAGCGGGTTACTAAAATTGAGCTGTAGGATGAATTGATTGAAAAAATATATATATTTAAGCTGTTCATTAAATTTTGAAAACCACTTTACAGATTGAAATGGGAACACATGTCTTATTTTCATAATATTCGTATTTATATTATATAGATAGTCTTGTCTTAAGAACTTTCTGTTCTGGTGCTTATTTTATCATTAATTTCAATAACGGTAATTACTACTTACCCTTACACTACATTTATTTTTTTGCAACTATTAAAGCAAATATTTTTGTTGGTTCTAAAAATAGTTTTCCCTGGCTTATAAGTATTTGATTTATTATACTAATTATTTATTGTGGGGCATCGGTTCTCAAACTATGGCGAAACTCTAGGTGGAGGGCATAGTGTTTACTAAAGGTAGGAGCAATTGTGGGTTAGTTCAATTTCTACCTAAGAATTAAATTAACCCAAAGAAGGGAACAGCCAAAAGGCAATAATTCAATGAAAACTAATACACATAATTGTAGTTATTTTTCTTTTAACTTCTCACAGAACTGTTTGTGTGTCCACGTTTGCATGTGACCATGTACGCACAAATTTACTAATTGTAGATAAAACGCAACATTCTAAAGTGTGGCCCAAGGGTATAGAAGAAGGTTTCGAAAAGAGGGGGCGGGGCGTTTCAGTGGCACTGTAGTAGAGCGCAGAAGGCGCGAAGAGGGGAAAGATACGACTTTTACCACTCGCACGTAGATCTGGCGGAAGATCTGCGGTAGTACATCCCGAGCTTACTTACTGGCCGCGAAACAGCGCAGCCGATAAACGGGAACGATACAGGTGATGTGCAACCACTTCCCCCTACAGCTACTCACTTCTCACTACCTACGTGTGTGTGTGTGTGTGTGTGTGTGTGTGTGTTACATTAGGGGGGGGGGGGAAGAAGCTACCGTGATGAGAAGAAACGGAAGACCAGCATCTGATTTTCTTTATTCCATCTCATCTCCTCGCCGCCTCGAATCTTGGAGGGGGCTTTCGCGAGGGCACAGGTGCGAGGAAGAGATGGTGGAGAGGAGGGAACGAAAGAACGGCGGGTGAGAATAGCTAAGAGACTGTAAATCTCACTTCGGCGTCAACCCCTCCCTCCCACCAACCACCCACCTTTTCCAACCCAGTATCATGGTAGGAAACTGCAGTCTCCCCCCCCCCCCCAATTACTCCACACTCCTTCATCCGTTCTCCTTCCCACCGACGAGCGATAGGTTCGTCTTTCACCACCGCAAAGACAAAGAAGGAATGAGGTAATGGGGGATTTTTTTTATTCTTAAAAGACAGAAGCTTTCCTCCCCTATCAATTTGTGTGCAAAAATTTGAAGGCAGTATTTCGGGGGGATGGGGGGGGGGGATAAATAAATGTGGAAGGAAAGCAAGGAAATGGGGAAGGACGGAGTTCTTTACCGCTCTTAAAAAATTCGAAATAAAAATATGCGTCAGCAACAATATTCCAGGAGACGAACTCCTACTCCTCGTTAACGTCTCTATTGTAAGTACATAATTAATACCAGGAACGAATAAAGTTCTTTGGTGACACCACTAAACCGACGCTACACATAAGACATTTTATGGTTAGGGCCACCTATTTTTCGCGAAAAGAATTCAGGACAACTTGTACTCCAAAACACTAGAGCTAACATCCAATTTTCTGATTGACTGAGTTTAACTGTCTGGCGTTGTAGGTGCCTGGCAGCTAATCACGGGAACTCAGTGTCAGAGTTACCTGATTCGATTGGCGCAGTCAAGTAAGGACTGTCTCCCGGCAAAGACACGTGGCCAATTACCAAATGGAAACTGCACGTATGTCATAGAACATTGGAGTCTGTAGTCCGTTCACGACTGGAACAGACTTTCTCGGAATCTTTCCTACTCCCATTTTTAAGCAATAGATAAAAAATACGTTAAAACATTCTAACTATTTTCTCTCTCCGTGCTGCCAAACTAACTGTGCCCGCGTCAGTCACTGTTTGTAGTAACGATGCCTGCAGCTGACGACTAAGGTGTTGCTCAAATTTCTGTTCCAGTCGTGAACCGACTATAGCTTCCGTGTGAATCTTTTCGCGAAAAACTTATGATCCATTGTTAGGGGTAGTGAAATTTCGCGTAAATATTTCGAGACAAGTTGCATTTCAAAACACTGTAGAGTAATTTACGTATCTTGATTGCCTGAATTACTTGTTAGCTGTCTACACACGAATCAAGTAGGAGCCGCGCCTATGTTGCTGAATTCTGAGTGACCCGGTTAAATATGAAAACGCCTCCTCAAACAGACAGCAACCAATGTAAATAGACAAACTGCTAAGGGGTACTTATAATATTGAAGTCTAATGTGTAATTATATTTTTTCGCGAAAAATCACTAGCTCTATCCATTGTCGTTGAAATAAATATTGGTTCGTGTTGGTTGTATTCGTAATGTAACAGTAACTGACGCCACACTGGCATGCATGGATTTGAATTCAATTTATGTTGCGTTTTTTTTTTCTTAATTTTTACCGCAACAGTAGCTTCGTGATGCATAAGACCTCTCCTGTACTGAACAATGGGTATATCAAAATCCACTGAGTTGACATAAAATAGGTACTGATACCCAACACTTCAAATCTATAGAGTTTTCGAACAATTTATGATGTCCCTTGTTTTCAGAAACAACAAACTCAGTCCTTGATAGGTCATTATAACGCACGCCATAAGTCACAGCCAGGATAGGAATAACAAAATTATTTATTTGCGTATTTAACAATAGACAAATATTACACTCATAATTATAACTTTCCCTTCAGGTGTTGAAGCATAGTGAAAACCAAGATAATGACTTAAAAGATAATATCAAATGGCAAGTACAAAAAAGGTATCATTACGGTAAACAAAGCTTACAATCCGCACAAGATCTTCATTGAAGTTCTCCTAAGCCGATCTCTAATATAGAAACCTGCGAGGCATTTAATACACATAATAAAAGCTGTATTTCGATAATTGTCCTCTATCGCATAAGAATTTCAGTCATATTACATAATTTACATTGATTTTGATATGAACTTGTAAGGTAGCAATCTGCATTTTATACTTTTTTTTTGGGGGGGGGGGGGGAGGGATATTCCTTGCCCAGGCACATTCCCATCGAATGTTATTTTGCTGCGTCAGAAGTATCGGCAAAGAAAGTCACCAAACCCGTTGATACATTTTTGCTTATAAAGATAGTATGAAGTGTTTTGAACCACTGCTCTTTCGTATCATCCACTGTTTGGTTTTCAAATGGGCGTAAAATGAAATTCACGAAGTTTGTGCACATTTATGTATCGTACACACATCAGGATGTTCAGGCATCCAAAAGTATTTTCTATATTTTTATTGTATTTTATATTTTTATGACATGGCATCAAAAGTGCAAAAAAAGAATACAGGACTGCAAGAATTGTGGGTGTACGTTTTGCGCTAAATAAACTTTAAAAATTGTGCGTAAACAGCATTTTCAAATACATACAACAAAAATAATTGCATGTATAACGTATAGAAAGCATAAAGAGTATTTTCCAAATTTATTGCATGGTTCGTCTGTAATTTTTATTTTCAGTTTTGCAAAAACAATCCACATTAAAAATAGTTATTGGTTGAATCTCAACATAAAGCGAGTAAATGTTCGAATTAAAAGCTTACGTAGTCCTTTTAACGCAAATACTGTACGTTAACACAACAGTCAAGCTAAAGTCAAGCTTTGTATAGGCTGTTCACGGTAAAACGAGCAAATTTTAAAGACCTGCTTAAGATCTACTTGTATGTACATTAGGTATCCTTCCGCCATATGTAAAATCAACATTGCCAAGAGCCCCATCACTTTGTTTATGCGTCTGTTAAGTGAAACTGTGAAATTATTTAAAAGTAAATACTGTAGAAATCTGCTTGCTCTTAAACTTCGATGCATTGAATAAAAACATTAAGCGAAATAAATAACTTAAGTTATTACAAATTGTCACCTAAGACTTTTTATTCGACGTTAAGATATGGAACTACTTTCTCTCCAACATTGCCGACATTACTGGGCGTATGCCACTCAATGCGCCCGTTATATGTATGCAGGTAGGAGCAGTGACTTTTTTCTAAGGATGAGTTCAAATGTGCTCACTTTATCGCGAACAGCGTATAAATATATTTCTTTATAAATTCGTTTCGCATAAATTTAAACACTTTTTTTAAGCCTAAAAGCGCACCGAAAGTGAGCGATGTGCGAAAGCAGTTAGCGCGGCACCACTGTCACAAATCGAGCGCCAAATCACCGGCGGTGCCTCGCAGTTCAACGACAGGATCAGTTACCCCTCACCCCCCTACATTCCTAAGTAGCGAGGGCAAAGTGCAGCACTCCCCAGGCGGAGGCGGCGAGCGTCAGCGCTGGGCCTAACAAGTTCGTTTGTATTCTAGGAACCTCACCGGGCGCGCTCTTATCGACAAAGGCAGTGCCTACATACATACGAATGATTTGGGACCGATGCGTGTCCTGGGTAAAGACTACCTGTAGTCGAACAGTCCAGCACGGCGGTATGATATGGTAAGAAAATTTAGAGTGATATAGTATATATTTCCGATATGTCATGTTAGCAATACTTTAGAGGTTAGCAATACTTGAATCGCTATTTGCTACAACACGATATACTACGTATTATAATTATTACACTCGGTGGTAGCACAGATGAATGCATTGTATATAGTAGACTGCGCACGTTGAACTGATAGTAAAATGTGTATTAAAAACTATCACATCTTACAATTGCTTCGTTACCACTGGCAATCAGAGCAGTTGAATGCGTACTGACGTGGTGTAGCCTATGTAAACCCAGGTAAATAATTTTTATTGTGATGGCACTTTTAAGGAAGAGTATTTGCGTGATTTACAATCCCATTATCTAGTTATTTTGGTTATTTTTTAATAAAACGATCTGATCTCTGATCTGTAATAAAAAGCAAAAACAAAATGTATCTGCATTCAAAAGAAATAAAAAACCTGAAGCTCTGACTATACCTATAGAATATTTATGGCGGATATACCCTCTTCCTCACCGAATTCGGGTGTAGTGTATTAAAAGTTTTTATGGACGGTATTATTTGACCTTCATGTTTTAAAACCACCAGAATTAATTTAAGTTTCATGGACACACAATTCAATCAATATGGAGGCATATTTTTTACTTCATTGTCAGATTGTTTCGAATGGTGGCCACGGGGAGCGCCCAACTCTCTAATATACGTCTGTTGTCGAGTGCGGAACCAAACGAAGTCGAGTACGGCGAGGGACATCGGTGAAGAAGACGGACGGCGACGAGAGATCGCGAGACGACGGCGGGCGAGGTATTTGTGGCGTGAATGGACGAGAGGGCGTGAAACCCGACGAGTGAAGGCTACTGTGCATGAGGGCGCTCAGAGAACTCTAGATCAAGAACATTGCGAACATAGGATCTGGACTAAACTGAGGTGGGACTATATGAACATGTGATGCGGACTTTATTGTAAATATTGGGACTGTCAAATATGGACATATAAAAGTAATTCATTAGGTTTTGATACACTGTCCATTGTGACTGATTTCAGTTATTTAATCACATAAATTTATTTGAGGTAGTTTCAAAACGTACTGATTTAATTTATTGTAAACAGCAAGAGGTATCAATTTATTGTGATATATTGAGACGAGAGTACTTGTTTTTAATTATTTTTAATAAATTAGGAAATTATAGTTAATCCAGTTAATTTGAGAAATTGTAACAGTACTGCACCTAGTTATTTTTTACACATCAGTCACTAAGACATAACTGTGCTGCTGATATACTATTTCGTATTCTATGTATATACAGCAGAAAAAGAAACAAATGCCGCAGATGTAAACATTACCTTCAGAACATAACGTCAGTACTTGGAACTATATTTCATATTCGCTGCCAACTTACAAGGGATCATGCATGCCAGTGTGTAGCATGTATGCAGTTACAGAGCATGGTTTTTTTCCTTCCGAAATTTGATTTCAAACCTGCTCACTTTACCGTGAACAGCACTGTAAAATATTTTCTGGTAGACTTTCTAAATTGTAATGGAAGTTTTTAACGTATTCTGTATGGTAATCACATCAAGCTGCAGATACAGGAATGTTTAGCAGCGCTACTATACAAAGTTGGGGGGAACTTCCCTATGCATTTGACTGTTTCCTGAGCAAATGTAGGAACGTTACAATGAATGTATAGGGGAAAACATTACCATTCCTGCTTTCTCACTAAGCATATACACTGCAGTCTTCACAAATGACGCCGTTGAAACGTTTCGCGACTGGCAAGCGAAGTAGTTTTGGACGCGAGTAGGCAGATTCGATTAAATTTCTGGCTTGGTCCCAGGCCTATGAATCACACTGCACCGCTAACTCATCAGAACGTAAAGTTGGACGCTCGCACGACACGGGACATTTAGCCCATATTTTATTGCGCAAACGCCTTTTGGAACGCTTCGCGAAAATATTTCCAACAGCAGGGCAACTGCGGAAGGATATAATAATTCACAGAATAAAGCGGGGCGTCTGAAAAACAGCAACATTGAGCAGAGCATTGCACGTGATGAAACTGGAAAAAATAGATATATACACTTTGTATCCTTCCGCTGTGTAAAAAAATGAATATTCCCATTGACGTACAGCGTAATGAAAACTATAGATGTTAAAGATATATGCGCTAGAAACAGCGAAATCCTTACGAACATCGATATGTTGTTCATTTCACACCAGTAAATACCTACATAAAATAACTGGCTTAAGTAGTCACTAATATATATATATACATATGGACCAAAAGACTTTTAAAGCGCCCGCCTATTGTGAGATTCATTTGCATTGCAGTCAGTTTTAAATCGACTTTTTTTTCTCTCGAAAATGTTGATTTCTTTCCAGTATATTTATAAAGGTATACATATCACGCACGTTAGAAACAATATTTCGCGGCCTTGCAACATAACTATAAAAAAAAACCCGCCCTGTTTATTATTGCACTGAATTGTAATTAAAAGATAACATAGGCTACAGGAAATTACTACAGTGCCCTGGAGTCTACTCTGTTAAGGACTTCCCGACAAAAATACCAGGACCACCGTTTGAAGTAATAAGATTAAAAGTTGAATGGTTCGCGCGTATAGGCGACATCGCATTAGATTCGCACAGCAATCTTGCACCTAGCGCTCCGTGCGGTTTGCGTTTCATTCACACAAACATACCTCCCACCATTTACAACCCGTAAGTGGGGATAGGAAAATTTCCCGAGTTCAATTACCTGCAGGCTAGACTCCACAGTCCTGACTCGAGCCTCGGATGTTTGTTCATTCGCTGCTGCTCCAAAGAGTGTCCAGTGTTACTTCACACCTGGGAATGTGGAATTCGCTACTTGTTTCCTTGCAAGTCGACTATTAGCTCAGACGCGTTGAGGGCGTGTATAATAAACTGTGATCCAATTGCAAAGGTGACCTCATTCTATATGTGTTTGGCGACTATCTTGTCCCGAAATGAATTCACGAAGTTTTCCTATCCCTACCCATAAGTAGAAATAATAGAAAATCGAAAAAAAAATTTTGAGCCAACATATTCTCGATAACACTCTAGATGATTTATTCTTTTATGATTGGATGAACAAGGTTTTGACTCGGCTGATTTATTTACAGACCAATCACGAACGTTTGGTCTTACAGTATCAGAATCCTCATTGGTCCAGTGAACTAGGGTAGTAGCTTCATACGTGCATGACGGCTAATATGGAAAGAAAACTGTCGGACATGTGTACAGTACGTTGAATCTTAGCAAACAGTAAACTTTTCCCGTGATAAGCCATCATCTCTACCATAAGACATCTACTTCTCCCAAATCGCTGATGTGGTAACTGTCAATGATTTCGTTGAAACATACATGATATTACTGAGAGGGATAATTTTCGAAATTGATTCCAAAGTGCTTCAAGCATGATGTTCGCGAATGGGAAGAGGAAGGTCGTTGTACAGGGGAGCCTATCGTACAATCACAGAGTACATAAACACACAGAGGCGAAATTACACGGCGATTCCTCTGATTGGCTGCACCGCGGTCTGGGAGCGGGTCTTGTGTCCGACTGGCTACTGCAAGTCGTCCGAGCGGCCGGATGGCGAGGAGGTTACAAGGCGCGCGCTGATCAGACAACGGAATTACTACGTGTTGCTGACCGGTGGCGCCATTTTGCTGGCGCATGCGCCTCTTTCAATTAGGCAATTTCAAGAATAGGCCCGTGGCAATGCAGATCTTAAGCAGGGCTTTCAAGAGCGCTGATTAACCGTGAACAGTCTATACTCTACGCTGTGTGCCACGCCGCTCCTTCCGGCGACAAGAGATGGCCCGCGTTAAGTTCAGCACGTAGGGAAAGATTCTAATCACAATTAAATAACAATTTTCATACTACGTAATTTGTAAAGTAATTATACGCTAATAAGTCAGAAGTTAGGGATGTGTGTACTGAAGAGCATGGTAAATAGATTTAGAACTATTATGGAATTTCCCAATTTTTATGGGGGCGTGGTGGTTAGTGATTAGACTACTCACCTCCCATCAAGGCGAACCGGGTTCGATTCCCGGCGGGGTCGCTCCCGGATTTCCGCATGTGGGAATCGTGCTGGACTAAGCTGCTGGTCGGCGGGGTTTTCTCGGGGATCTCACGTTTTCCCCGCTCCTTCATTCCGGCACTGCTCCATACTCACCTCGCTTCACCCTCATCGGCTCTCAAGACCTCGCTGTTAAGAGCCTCAAATATCTTTGCTCACTCACTCCGATTTATTTTATCTTAAAAGCTTAAATCAAAAAGGAAAATGCGACGAAGTATGACTCAGTTTACAACGAGCTAAACAAACTTCGATGGCTCAGGATGCGTAAGCTACTGCACTGAATGTATCCACCGTGAATTTTTACAGTGTGGGTTCTCACACAATGAATTCAGAATGTAAAGCTCAGGTATTACTGGCTTATCCATCTGATCGTACGTGAACACAGAAGTTTTAAAGCTATGTTAGGTGTCCTACGAAACGCAGCAAGGGAGAGAGCGCAAAAAAAAAAAAAAAAAAAAAAAACAATAAATTATATTTCCCTTCTCTCCCCCCCCCCCCTTTTTTTTTTTGCCCTCCTGACGTGAAGAGTTCCGAAACAAATCCTAAAATAAATCCTGTAAATTTTTAACTCCAGTTTTCTCCGAGAACCCCGCTGCGTCTGCAGGTGCTCTCCTCCCTCCCGTTTTCTTTATTTCCTTTTATCTTTTGTTTTCACTCGGCTGCCTACTTCCGAAGTCGCAACTGGAGGAAAGATGTTCCCCCTGTTCGAAGTTCCATTAATTATTCCGCGCTCTGGATGCGAACTCCATCGCTCTCCGCCATTTCGGCGCCAGCTGTCCTATTCTAATTTGGCAAGCCGCTTCCTAACTCCTCTCCTCATCCCCCTCCCCTCCCGCGGCTTAAACCATTCAACACACACACACACACGCACGCACACTTTCTCAGCAGAGGGAAAACGAACCCAGACGTCGCTCCCCTCCTGAGTTGTGTAAGGCGCTCGGAGGAACCCTACACATCCTCCACTTCTCCAACTTCAAGGGGTGGCGGCCTACTTCCCGAGATCCGTGCACCCTACGCCGACTACAAGCCCGTCAAGGCAGTTCCATGTCTTCCAAGTGCCAAGCACTCCCACTGACCTGTCGCCGGCTCAACATCACACGTCATCCTTCAACATCACGTCCGAAAAACATGCAGATGTGTGCAAGAAACGCTGTACCCGCCAGCGAATCTCTATGCCTAAATACTGCCCCACTTGTATGGTCCAAATTATTCACAAAATATACTGCCTCTCAATTATACACCCGAGGTCTTGTATATAATACAACAATTGATTATTTAGTCTTGATTCCACGATTGTTTTCTTGTTTCACTGTTTTGTGCAATACGTCGGGGAGTTTACATAAAAAAATCTTTAAATTTCCCTGATAATTGAATAGATTAACTCATTAGGAAAGTTTATAACGCGTCGAGACTGAATCGCAAAATCTTTGACGAATATCATGTATTGTATGTTTGAATTTAGTCCACTGACATCTTCGTTAACAGTACTGAACAATTACTATGCGCTCCCGAATCTGTGATTACGACGACGAATTAAAAATTATACTTTGACGTAATCGAACTCAATACACCTTGTTACTTGCAGAATTCCGTACAAGTACATTGAAACTGAATTCTTGGGAGTATAAACCTTACGTAATAATACAGCCTAGTAATTAATAAGTAATAACACGTATTTATTAAACAAAACTGTTGTTAGTATTACTATGCGCTGTTCACGGTAAAGTGAGCACTTTCGCGGCCATAGTTACTTTTTTCCTTTAGCTATTTTTTTTATCCTTTAACCACCTTTTACAATACATATTACTATGAAAGTAATAAACACAGTGAGTACATTACACCACAACGGAAGTTAACGTCAAAGTCTGAGATAAAATATATTTATTGACTATTACTCCAAATTAGAGGACTTTCGAAAGTGCCCACTTTACCATGAATAGCCTATGCACAATTTAACTGTACAAATACTTTAAAGGATGGTCATGCAACAGACTGTGGCCGAAGTAAAAAGTAACCACCACACACAAATTCAACAAATTCACCTCTTGAATCCGCGAACAGATGTGTGGTTGGACGTTGCCTTCTGAAGCAAAAAAACCATTCAAAACACGGACACGAAACCTCGTGTATCTATTCCAAATACACGTTCGCAACAATTTATTGAGAGTTTGTAAGATTTTATAGAATTCACGACTTCTTTTTTACGTAAAGAGTAACTAAGAGACTGCCTTCGTTTGTACCCAGTTCACCCCCCCCCCCCTAGCCATCCCCCGTCAAATTGACCAACAACGTAACTCTAGCTCTAGAGGAGTAGATATCTGTTGGTAAATCTAAGATGAGCAAGCAAGATAACCACAGTAAATTCGACTCGGCTTGTCCTATAAACCAGCCCTGCTTAGTATTTATTACTCAATGACAAACAATTAGGTTTAACTGCGGAGTCTTCATTTGAAATTGCTCGCCGTGGCCCCGGGTTCGTGTAGCAAGATTTATGGACTAGCAAACGTGGCGGTTAGCGCACTATCGCAGAGTGGATATGTATAGTCTATGCTCTATTCCTTCGCACTTTTTTAAACAAACCTTTGAAAAATCACCCCATGTATGACATGTTTGCTTATTTCCTAAATATGCTGAGTATCACAAGCGTTTTATACTCGTGTCAACATGAAAGTAACTTATTTTTGGTTAAATTGAACTTTTACTTATATTTTATACGGTCTATAATTATAAAAAAATTTAATTTGTAATAAATATGAATATAAGCAGGGAGAAAATAGGTATGTTGGTAATGCCTAGTGAAATACTTCTTATGCAAAATATTATTACGCTGAGTACGCACGAACGCGAGGCGTTGTCGCTCCGGTGTAATTTTCTAGACTTAGTTAAACTTTGTTTGCACGAGGCGGAGGAATATCCTGGATGTAGAATTTCATTAGAGCTACAGAAAAAATGGCAAGTAACAGTAGATGAACTATATACAGAGAAGAAATGGCATGATGTTCCTTTTGATGGAGACGTATCCATTCTCTGATTGGCTTCACAAGACACTGGGAACAGGCTTTGTAGCTGATTGGCAACTGCATGCAGCGAAGAGTTCTCTATTTGTTGGGCTGCTGGTTGGCGAATGTGTTACCAGGCGCTGATTGGCGGACGACGTATCAGCATTTTTCTGACGTGTGCGGTTGAAGTTCTCAACTGGTTCACCTCCGTATTCTGAAGTAGCCTATTATGTGACCCTACCTCTGACATGTCTCACTATTCGTGAACAGCGAACCGTACACCAATCTTCTACAAATAATAAGGCGCCATCGTCTTTACCCTGTAGGGGCCGCGGTGGTGTAGAGGTTAGACTACTGGCCACCCACCTAGGCTAACAGAGTTCGATTCCCGGATTTTCGCATGTGGGGATAGTGCCGGACTATGCCGCCGGTCGGCGGGTTTACTCGAAGTCCTCCCGTTTCCCCGCCCTTTCATTCCGGCGTTGCTCCATACTCACTTCGCTTCACCCTCATCGGCTCTCAAGACCAAATCTCTTCACTCACTCACTTTAGCCTGTGTACCAAACATCCATGAGTTCTCCCTTCGGACGCGAGAGAAAACGTGCCGTGTTGAACTGGTCCTTCCCCACAATTCCGAAACTGGGAGATCCGAAAATCCGGCCTGCGACGTAAACTACACTCGGGATCCGAGTCTCGGGAATATTAGTGCCTACCGAGTAATTCCCTATTCATTCTCCCTTCACGCCCCTTCCCACAGGGAGAAAAGTGAAAATATTGCTGGTTAATTCAACCGTTCGGAGTTCTCCATCTCCCACTCCGTTTGTTCCGCTCCCTCGAGGCTTGGTGAAGATGTCTGAAAAGGAACACTGGGAGAGGGAGAGAGAAAGAGGGAGAGAGAAAGAGAGGGAGAGAGAGAAAGAGAGAGAGAGAGAGAGAGAGAGGAAGGACTACAACGGCCGGGCCGCCCCGCTCCATCGACAACTGCATAATGACTTCCAACGCGTAGCCGAATCCCGCTAGCAAGCGGAACTCGCAAACGAGAAAGGAAATGAGGTATACGTATTGAGCGTAGAGGAGGTCTTCACGAATTACTTCCGGCTTGATAAGGGGAGCAGAGACGCAAGGAAAATATATATGTACTTATACTTCCGAGCCACCAGCAACGGTTACAATAAACAGCACATTTCTGTAGAAGGATTTTCAGGAAGAACGAATCTCAGGTCACCATTATAAGAGTTTATTTTAAGGTGCTCCATCATTATGGGAAAATAGTTATCTCAGGACATCCTCACCGCTTCGAGTCAAAACAAATGTTGATGGAACCGGCGACAAGAAAACAACTTCCATGGTAAGGCACTCAATTTTTGTGAGAGGTAGGGCCTAGGCTGATATGTAGAAGTAATACACTCTTGGTGATGATAGTGCATTTCCCTCATTAGAGCTACCCATCTCGCTATCTCACCGCCGGGAAGTCCTCGTTCGTAAAGGCTGTTCACGGTAAACTAAGTACTTTTGAAAGCCCTGCTTAATATATATATATACTTGTATGCACGTCGTGTATTCTTCCGCATTATGTAAAATTAACATTGCCATGGGCCTCATCACTTTATGCATGCGTCAATCAAGTCAAACTGTGAATAATTAGAAAAGTAAATATTTCACGAGTCTGCTAATGCTTACACTTAGGTGCATTAAAAAAACCGAACCCTAAATGAAATATTTTAAGTTATCACAAATGGTCAACTAACACTTACAATTCGACGTTAAGACATGGAACTACTTTCCCTCCATCGTTACCAACTTTACTGGGCGCGTGTTAGTCAGTGCACCCATTAATATATACGCAGGTAGGAGCAGTGACTTTTTTCTAAGGTTAATTTCAAAAGTGCTCACTTTATAGATCGTGAACAGCCTTTACTTGATTTAACTCCACCCGAACTACTTGATCAACAATACATTCATTCCTCCCTCCTGGGCGGGCGATGATGGGTTGGACACGGCCGAGCATTCACCATGACTGACGACTTCGCAGAAGGGACAAACATGATGAGGTCGTCGACTGGAACAGCGGACGTGTACTAGCATCGCCTAGATCGATTGCCCGAAACCTCCAAGCCGCAGTGCTATTATTTAAACTACACATGTACCAACTTACACCAGTTTACAGCAAATACGTGTATCAGAACACAGTTTATCTAAGCAGTAATTGCCTAGTACCTGGTAAATAGTTTACCTCGGTCTTAGGACAAGTAACTTTTTCTTGTTATGATTAGCTAACACGATGATGTTCCACGAATAATTTTTGGAAATACATGCCTGTATAGACTATTCACGATAAAATGAGCAATTTTTAAAGTCCTGCTTAAGATCTACTTGCATGTACGTTGTGTATTCTTCTGCCTTAAGTAAGATTAACATTGCGATGGGCCTCATCACTTTATTAATGCGTCGGTCAAGTGAAAATGTGAAATTATTAGAAAAGTAAATATTTTACAAATCTGCTCATTTTTACTCTTCAATGCATTAAAAGAACAGCAGAAAACGAAATAAATACTTTAAGTTATCAGAAATGGTTACCTAACACTTTTTATTCGACATTAAGATACGGAACTACTTCCAATCCATCGTTACCAACTTTACTGGGCGCATGCCACTCAGTGCGCCAGTTATAATATATGCATGCAGGGGCAGTGACTTTTCTAAGGCTCATTTCAAAAGTGCTCACTTTATCATGAACAGCCTTTACCAGCAAAACATATAAAATAGTGAAGAACAAACGTGCATAAGATATTACTTAATCCGTGTCGTTGCTTGACAAAAAAATATTTGTAATAGTAATAATACGAATTGTTGACTGTCAACAAGAGATAACATTTAACAAATTTAAATTAATTTTCAGATAATAACAAAGTATAAGAACTACATTTTTATTATAATATGCACACAACTTCTTGCATTTATTAAATAAACATTACTGTGCTGGATCGGAAAAATTCTCCTGTATAACGCGAGCACTGCGAAATGAATTGAGACTAACCCAGTAGCGAGAAGGTTGAAAGGAAGACTGCGGTGTGGAGGCTACGAGTTCTAGTCTCAAATAATTTCCGGGTACCTCAGCACAAATAAAGCAAAAATCAAATGGGTTCACAATGGCCAAGAACAACAAAATATTATGCACTTACAACAAATCTGCAGACAGGCAAAACTTATCGAAGTATAGTTCCTAATAAAATCTTCACGAGAATACGGTTTTTTGCTAATAGTTTTTGTGTAACTTTCCGATTATTTCACAAGAAAACAAACAAAACAATAATTATTAATTTTTTACATCCAATAAACAAGTTTAATGAGGGCTTAATTCAGCGTAGAAGTTTTTCAGCGTAACTACTGACTCTTTTTGCATCCATTTGTTTACATTGTGAGCACTGTACTTGATAACACTCAGAATAGTACAGGGATAAATAGCGATTTATTAGTTATATATATATATACACACACGCGCGCACACACATATATATGAACGTTACTCCTCGGGTTAAACAATCGAAATTCCTCGTCACGACATTTACAGTGCAGATAGATAGAGCTTCACGCATCGACGACAGCAAAGTCTTTCGAAACGAAGCAGGTTGCTACAGAAGCAGGAACAAGGGATAAATCGGCCATGGCCGGTCGTCTGGAGTAATTTCGAAGAAAAAAACCATTGAAATCAGGATAGTCGGACCGGGAATCGAAACCTGATCCTTTATAATATGAATGCACTGCACTGTTCGCTCGGTATTTACAATTAAATTTAATAATACTCCCATGATTACACATGTTCCTAGTGTTGTTTTACCGAAGCGAAATTATCGCACTGCTTACACCAAGGAGACCATAATTAATGAAACGGAACAACGAAAAAAAAAAAATGAAAATGGTAGCAAAATAAGTACACTCAAAATATTATACTTCAGGGTGTTGGACCCCCAAAAAATTAATACTTTTATTTTGTAACAAACATTGTTGCAATGACATTTTCCTCGAATAAAAAAAAATTACACATCATATATTTTTGAACAATTTGATGTCAAATACAAATAATTTCTGTTCCGCTGTAGCTATAAAAACAAATACTAACTGAGTTGTACAAATGGAAAAATTACAATATAAACTAATGCTATGGGCTACCGTGTCACATACATGTAATCACCATAAACCAGTTAATACAGTAAAAAAAAAGTTGAAAATATTAAAAATATTATATATATATATAAATGGCTTGTTATTTGGTGATAACGTATATGTCACGCGGTAGTCCAAGGCATTAATTTACTTTGTAAATATTTCCATTTGTACAATTTAGTTAGTATTTGTTATTATAGCTGGAGCGAAACAGAAATAATTCGAATTTGAAAGCAAATTATTCAAAAAATATATAAGGCGTACAAGTTGAACAATGTTTGGTACAAAAAGAAAATTGTTAATTTTTTGGGGTCCAACACCCTTAAAAGGCTCTTTTCTGTAGCGTATACTTGCAAAGAATACCCCTAATTAAAAAACTGTTTGGCATTAAAGTTTAAAGAACATCCAAAAAAAAGTTGAAGACATTAAGATCAAATGCATTCGTAGACTAGTACCGGTATGACTTGACAACTTTTCGAGTAAGGGCAAATAAAGTCTGAATCACACATGGCTTCAGTTGCCGCCTAATACGGACATTTGTTATGTTGTGATTGTTGAATAAGTCGTCTGGACGCCACCACTACAGTAACGTAAGCAATCTCAAATTCTTACTTTACATGTAAATGCTTAATCCGCCATGAATTCTTTATGTAGTGTCAAGTGCACGAAGGGCTTTTACCAAGGAACGGTGGTTACAGCCGTAACGATGAATGCTACAGCCGATGCACACTGAAGCTGGCGTAGGGATCGTTATGTTAGCTTCGCGATAGCTCTTTGGAATTTTTTAAAAATAAAATCGTACCTGAGTTCACACAGGAGTTAAGAAAGGCATATATTCTGATAAGTTGCAGCTCAGTATTGCCGAATATACTGCAGGTAGGGACTGGAAACTTTCACAAGTTCATTTTAGGTCAAGCTAAACTTCAAATGCATGCACATTTTTATGTTATGTTTACAATTAAATCACAGTTTTTTACATACGCCCAGGTGAACTCTGAGCCAATAACAGACTTGCAAGGAATCAAGCACCGAATCCCATGACACCTGGTATGAAGTAAAACTGGCTACACGCGGGAGAAGCAGCCAATAAACACAAAGCTGAGACTCGCAAATACAAAGTACAGTGAATTCCAGCATGCAGGTCGTTTAAAATGCGAGATTTTCCGGTCTCCAACAGTAGAAAAAAAAAAAGAAGAAAAAAAAAGGCGCGTATGCAAGTGTATATTTGTTATTAAACGTACATATGAGCAATCGTTATAATATAGTATCTACAACATTTGCCTCTTCGTGTCAATACTAACCTCATCTCTCACATAAAATGACGCCAATCAGCACCCAAACATTTTCTTTAATTCCAGAGTTTTTTTTTCAAACCGTTAATTTATCATTCAAACTTCAACGCCTGATGCAATCGTGTCACGATACGCTATAAACAGCAATTCATTTTAAAGTTATAATGAGTAAAAATGAATAAAGAAAACAAATGAAAAGAATCGTCCCTTGAATTTGATTAGCCGAAACTACATTACCTTAATGTGATGTTGAAGTAGGTCAACTTTTCGCGTGGAAAAATTACGTACATCTGCGTCGTTCTGGATTCAATGAGAATACAGTACTGTCTCGCTATCTACACTTGAACATAACATGAACGCTAAGTTAACGCAACGGGCTTCATATTTCTAAGGAGCCGCGTGGGGTGTAGCGGCTAAAGCGCTCGCTTCCCACCAAGTCTAACCGGGTTCGGTTCCGAGCTGTGCCGCTCCCGGATTTTCACACATGGGAATCGTGACGGACGATTCCGCTGGTCACCATGTTTTCTTGAGGATCTCCCGTTTCCCCCTTCCTTGCATTCCGGCACTGCTCCATGCTCACCTCTTCACCTTCGTCATCTCTCAAGACCCCGTTGTTACAAGCCACCCACGCCTCCCTTCTCCACCCCACTGGGCTAATTGACATGAATGTGAGTCGGCCTATATGTGTTATGCAGTCAGTAGCATCACACTTTATGAAAGCCCATGAAAAGTCAGGCGTGTATGTGTTGCTTCCTTGTTTCCTAAATAAGGCATGTATCATATGCGTTGAAGTTTCTTTTTAGTTGTTAAATTGGTAATTTTTATTTGCATGTTATCAATCAATTATAATATTTCATTTATAGTTAACCCTTTGAAGACGGAACAAATATACTGGCACTGAGGACGAGGTTGAAGTGAGCTACCCATATCTCCACTACAACAATACCAGTTGTGTTGATCTCTATATTTCCACTTACCTTCATCCTATTGGTTCTGGCTACACATCATATGCTTACTCTACTTTCCAAAATTTATAATTGGTTGGGGGTCGGCCAATGACCTCACGCGTTGACTGAACCAATTACCGTGTCGCAACAGAGGTAACACGATTTATAATCCATCGTATGCATTTGAGAAATTATTAAAAAGAAAAGTCTTAATCTCACAAATTACAACGTTAGCTATTTCTAATTTTTTAGTTAGATTCCGATAAACTCCAGCGAAACAGAAAAATTATAAAAATGCGAGTTTTGTCTTGATGAGCAAAGAAATTGCCATATAAATGTATCCCCGATTATATACGGGCATAATCCTCAAAGGGTTAATATGAATAAAAACAGAGAGAAAATGGGTGTGCTGGTATTGCCTAGCAAGAAATAGTTCTCACGCAAAATATTATTAAACTTGGTGCGCACGAGTATGGTGCTTTGTCACATTTGTCTTGTTTTGTATACTTGGTTACGCTTCGTTTGTATGAGGCGGAGGAATATCCTGAAAGTAGAACTTTAGTAGGGCTACAGAAAAGTTGGAAGTGACTATGAATGAGTTATACCCGGGGCTCGCATGTGCCGCTGTTGCCTGGAGACGCAGGTTGATACTAACACACACAACATATTGCACTTGAATAAAACCGGTAATTGTGGAATTAATAATTGAGGCGGGGCGGCAGGCTAGCTCGAAGGGGAGAGTGTGGCGAGAGCCACAGAGGAGAGGGGGGGAGTGACGGGGTCGCAGGGGGCAAGCAGAGTCATTCCTAAATATTTAATGTCGTTACACAGTGCAGGCTGGCTGGCGGCCGTGAAACAACTTGACTGGCGGCGGCCGAGTGCGACAAGGGCGCAAGTCGCACGCCCGGAGATAACGCCCCCGCTGGACCGCCCCTCCCTGGCCAGTGGCGCTGGAACATTTTTAGTTGGGGAGGTACAGGTTGATACCCCAGTCAAAGAAACCCCAGATCACATTTTCAAAAGACTGCGCTGGGAATTGGCATGGAAAAGGGGGGGGGGGGGGGAAACAGCCTGTAGACGTTAATTCTGTAATATGAAGCTGCAAAATTTATTGAAGTAATGGCGTGACAATTATATAATATGGGTGGGAAAAAAGCGTGTGCAAATTCCACGCAAGCTTAACCCCATCCACTAAATTTAGGTGGGTAGAGTGTACCCCTGGAAATCCGAAATTAAGAGGTAGAGTGAGCCAGAGTGTGTTTTCTGTGACGTATTGGTATTTATGACGTAGACGTGAGTCTGAGTCAACTGAGACACTGTCTAAGGGAAGCTGCAGCGCAAAGAGGCTTCGCTTTTATCATTCCCAGCAAATCGGGAGGTCAACAATCAATGACTGGTCGACAACTACAGCAAAACTTGTCTCTGGCTCAAAAAGATGAACCAAACGCGAGAAGTCATCAATGGTTGGTCAAGAAACATTAACCAGTCAGGGGGGCCGAAGTGACTGAACGGTCAGCACGCTCGCCTCCCACCAAGGCGAACCGGGTTCAATCCCTGGCCGGATCACCTGATTTTCGCAAGTGGGAATCGTGCCGGACGATGCCGTTGGTCAGTGGGTTTTCTCGGGGATCTCCCGTTTCCCCCGCCCCCTCATTATGGGGCACCGCTCCATATTCACTTTAATCACCCTCATCGTCTCTCAAGACCTCGCTGTTAAGAGCCGCCAAAATCTATTCACTCACTCATTTAACCAGTCAGGAGCGAAGAAATCACTGACTGGTCAACAGACTCAGCCAATAAAAAACACCTTTACCTTAGATTGACCTGAGAGGTTTTTAAAAAAAAAGAGGTATTGCGCGAAGGTGAAGTGAGGTGAGGATGGGGCAGCGGTGAAATGTAAGTGCGGTAGGGAGCGCCTCTAAAAAATCCACTACCGGCATCGTCCGCAAAGTTTCTTACGTGCGAAATTCAGAGTGGCACCGCCAGAAATCGAACTCGGGACCCCTTGATGGGAAGCGAGTAGTCTGAATACTAAACCCCAGCAATCCTACACCTTTATTGATTGATTTAATTATTTCTATCGTCAGAGGTTTACTCCTTAATTGGAAAAATAATGCAGCTGTGGAGAGATTGGCGTCGGCATTCAATCTAAATACGAATCAGTGAGAATTTCACTGTTTCAATTAGTCAACAGTACCTAACTGATTCGCCAGTCACTTCAGTGAATTTAACTGATGAACCAGTGAAAAAAAAAAAAAAAAAAAAAAAGGCTAGATTTCCTTCACTTTGATTCAGTGACATTTTCCACTGATTCATCAGTCATTTTTTTCACAGTGTTTCAGTGGTTTGTTTTTTGACTGATGGATCAGTCGTGTAAAAATGGCCGTTAAACACCATGTATCAAGTGAAATAACGAGTAATTTAATAAAACCAATACAAAAGAATTTATAATATGTGTTTCGTCTTTAAAAACACAATTGTACGAAGTAATGTGAACATTCAGCCTTTCATTCCGTTTTTACGTCTTAATTCGTTTCCATGTAATCATCACAGAGGTGTTTTGAAGGTTTAAACTGCAATATAATGTGAAGATAGTGCACTCACATATACTATTCATTTAAACAATCCTAGCGGTACTAATCAAATCAAAAACGAAAGGTAAGGGCATACAATTTATATCTTGACAATTTCGATAGTACGTAAAAAACATATATTTCCCTCACAATTTCAACGTGACTTGGTAGCGCAGATGATAAGGTAACGGCCTAAAAGCGAAGTGGAATGAGTGCGTGAGGTCAATCCCAGCCATCTCAGTAAACAGTTGTACCTTTTCAAGTTCCACGTCACTAATTCTATCAGTGATATATTTTTCACTGGCAAAATTAGTGGTTTTCCACTGATTCGAATTTAGAGTGTTCTAGACATGTCCCTTTTCTGCGTAGAAAAGGGACATGCTCTATTATTATCAGTTCGATATTCCCATGGCTATATGTAATCCAGCTATATCAACAGATGAGCCACGACTAGTCAGAAAGAGTCCCAAGGGAAAATACGCGACATTAAGAATTTCGGCGTTAAAACCACAATAAAACTGAGCTTTGGGCACTGCTGCCTTTAGTATCCCGCGATTTCACGTAAATTCTCTAAAGTGAGTCCAAGCTAACAAGCAGAGGAAATAATAAGCCGAAGCCAAGACCAGTTCGAAGGTGTTAACTGAGCTAGGCAATATTCGTTTTTCAATACTGTTTCGACGCATGTTAACCCCGTCGATATCGATGCGATATACTGCCCTCGAAAATAACTGAAAATCGGCTGTGGAATATCCCCAATATATGTGCTACTATTTCACAAATACTGACATTGCAAGTATCACTCGTATTGACAACACAAATATCGATACCGCAGATAGTGATCATACTTGTATCGAAAATGCACTCTAAGAAAATATTTGTAAAATTACCATACCAGTGTATATTTAAAGTGACAAAGCACGTATGGTAAATTATTTTCCCATACATGGATTGAAAGGTTCCTACAGTTGCTCAGGAAAGAGTCAAACGCGTAGGAAAGTTCCCAACTTTGTATAGTAGCAATGCTAAACATTCCCATATTTTCAGTCTGACATGTATAGGCTGTTCACGATAAAGTGAGCACTTTTGAAAGTCCTGCTTAAGATCTACTTGTATGTACGTTGCATCTTCTTCCGCCTTATGTAAAATTAACATTGCTACGGGCCTCAGCCCTTTATTCATGCGTCGGTCAAGTGGAACTGTAAAATTATTAGGAAAGTAAATATTTTAAAAATCTGCTAATTTTTTTAACTTCTCAGCATTAAAAAAGCAGAAAGGGCAAGAAATATTTTAAGTTATAACAAATGGTTACCTAACACGTTTTATACGCCGTTAAGATAAGGAACTACTTTCCATTATTCGTTACCAACTTTACTGGGCGCATGTCACTCAGTGCGCCCATTAAAATATATGCAGGTAGGGCCAGTGACTTTTCTAAGGTTGATTTCAAAAGTGCTCACTTTATCGTGAACAAGCTTTAGTATTATTTACATACAATGTATAGGTTAAAAACTTCCATTACAATTTAGGGAGTTTACCAGTAAATTTTCTACAGTGTGCCTACCGTAAATCGCGGTACTGACAGCATCGATAATATTGATAATAGAAATAACAAAAAATATCAAAATTCTAATAAATACTTATATCGCCAAATTGCGCATATTGCTGATATCGCAAGTATTGTGATATGTAGTACGTTTTTTTTATAAATGTTTATACAATAAGAACAATTGCAATATTTCATAAAAACCTTATCGTGACGGATGTATCGCCGTACCGCCGCAGCGCTAGTGTCTGGGGCAAAGAGCCGCGTTCATACTCATGTGCCGGGCGTCTCGCGTTCCAGGCCAAGGCAAGGCACGACAGCGGCGCCCGCACACGCTCCTGTGGGTTTCAATTCCACCCCCCCCCCCCCCCCCTTCTCAATACATCGGCGGTGTCACCCGCACGGTGCGGCGTTATTCTTCCCTCCCGCCGGCTGCCCCAATCCCGCCACAGGTAATGGAAAACGGAAAATTTCTCCAATTCCTTGCCGAGGTGGATCTGCACGGCGCAACAGCCAACCAAATCACTCTCACGTCTAGGATAGCGTTGCAACGCAATGGCATAACGAGGGAACCTTGCCTTGTTCATTTGTTTACCGAAGTAGGATGCAAGGTATACTGCCAATGCTAAAATACAAAATAGACTAAACATGTTATGCTGAAGACGCATAACGTCGCCAGCCTGCATTTTTTCTTATTTTTATTTTAATACTTGCCTACGTTTTCTGGGCAAAATTATCTATTGCGTCGTCATCTACAGTCATTTCATACCAGAAATGCATTTGTGAGGATTAGAATCATAATCACGAATATGAAACCCTACTTTCTATGTTTCTTGCAAATATTCACGGAAATATACACGGCACGAACTAACTTATGTGAGATGCTTATACGCATAAAGACGGCTGTGCAACCGCCATAAAAATTAAAATATGAAACGAAGCACGTGTTTCTACTATATCTGAAGATAATAACTACACAAGTGTTTACTGCATATTTACGCAATGCGCAGGTAGTAAATATTCTGTTTAAACAGGCAACATTTTTTTTTTGTTAATGTCTAAGTTGTAAGACCGTAGAAGAACCTGTACTTCGGATATCTTCGGTGAGGATTGGTTTTCCTTATTCGAGTTGAGGGGGCGTGCCTCTCGTCAACACCCGAGGACAACTAAGCAGAGAGGCGACATTGCCATGTATTGCGCCGAGCTCTTAATTTAAGCTGCAAGTCGTAAATACGTCAAGCTTTTATTGCTAACATGAAAACATTCGTCAAAGCACACATATGTGACGAAATGCAAAGAATTCAAACCGAACGTATACGAAAGAACATAACATATTAAAGAATCTGGGGAACCCATCTTCGCCAGGGTTAATGTTGTCTAGGTGACTTTGTTTTTATTAGGATTTTTTCCCTACAGTTCATCCATTGGGAAACGGGCATACATGATTTCAGAGGTTGACTTATATTCCTTTTTACAATTATAGGCACTAAAGACTGGCGACGGCTCATTTTCTCGAACTTTTATTTTATTTTTTTGTTTTTCACGTCCTTCTCACACGCCAATATGAAAATCAACAATCTCGATAAACATAACTGTAGGCATGACACAAAGCTTCAAGTGGAATAGGGCAGTAAGTGTGCAATGTTTGCGTGACGTCACAGTCACAAAACTGTAGTTGTACAATTTGTTATGTATTACACGTGAAATTATTTTTATAACCATATTTCAGCAATATAACGAGCAACCATATTTTGGTTGTTCCTTAATTCAAATTTTTCAGCATGAATACATTCACATTTTATTTTCGGTTTTGGCAACTCAACACCCCTCCGGCCACCCTCCCTTCCAACCCCTCCCCCCTCCATCAAATAACACACTGCAACACCATTCGTCCATTTGTCCTTCAGGCAAAAATAAATGGCATATTATTTTCCTACGATGGCCATAGTCATTATTCAAATGCTAGAGAACTCTCTAATGTACCCCTCACCCCTTCCCCAGAAATTACAACAGTACATCACGCAGCCATCGGTCGTACTACGTTATTAGTGTTACAATGTTAATAATAAATAATCGAGATATACATTTAAATCGAGAGGGGTGATTAGATTTGGGCGGCTCTTAACATCGAGACCTTGAGAGATATTAATAGAGGTAGATTTTATCTTTGCTGTCCAGTATTTACCAGTAGATATCACAAAATTTTTTCGGATACAAATCGGTAATGACGAAAAAAAAAGAAGCGTTATATCTCTGGATATGCACCGATAAAATTCTCGTCAATGGAAATCGCGATAATATCTAGTCTGATTATGATATCTCTGGTCACTTAAACTATCATTAAACCTCAAAACTTTAATTATGGAACTTAAAATATTTATGAAGGTAACGAAAGAACACTAGGCGTGTTTCAAAAATGTCACGTGAGCGTAACAAATCCTGGAACGTTCTTACAAATACGAACATATGGCTTATTGTAATAAGCCATAAGTTTGTATAGGCCGTTCACGGTAAAGTGAGCACTTTTTGAAGCTGTTTCATCAGACATAATAAACAATGAATACATTTCATTGTGGCCTCGGACTTTTGGCTTTGGGTACGGCGAATGTATACACTGTGTTTATTACTCACATGGCAGGGTTTACATTAACAAATGGTGGAAGGATATACATTGGTTGATAGAAAAAGTAACTAGGGCTTCAAAAGTGCTCTCATTACCGTGAACGGCCATTACCTGGCTCGATGCAACAAACCAACACATAAACACACAACATTAAAATGTGATGTAGCTATGTTAAATGTCAAGTGTCATCGTATTTCAGTTTTAAATACAACGTAAAATATATCATTAGACATAGCAGGATAGAGATCAAAGTTTTCAATAATATATCTAAAAAAACTTGCACGCTGTGAGTTTTTATTTACTTACCGATTAGCAAACCAAGGAATTTTTTTTTTATGCGAGTCAACAAAGTGGACGTTTATTTCCTTCGGAGATATCAAACACTTACATTTCTTATTGCAAGTAATTCTTCAAATCAACCCACAATTTTTTGTAACACGAGAAATGTTCGCAATTATATTGTTTGTATATGTTGTATGATTTTATCCCATGTATTAATTTTTCTTCGGTTCGCAGCCCTTTAAGTTATGATGGCAATACAGATTTAAGCAGGATTATTTATTTATTTATTTTCAAAATAAAGGCATCCGCATGATATGAACTCCTTTTAATATGGATAATTTATAGCAGTCCCTTATTTCAACATTTCCTAGTTGTATACTATTTTTAAACACCCAGTTGAACTACTAAAACTGTAATATATTACATCGCAGGTAATTATAGCGGATACATTAAAAACTACTGTAACTGATTAATGCGTTCCTACCTTTGGGTGCGCTCTTCGTGGGAAGGCAACTTTGGGGTCAATCTGAAAACAGACAAAAAAAATACGTTCATTTACAGAAAACATAAAATTCTAAAAAAATCACCAATACGAATTATATACCCTAATACTATCACTATACAACACATGTCAAAAAAAATATTATTTACAAAGTAAGATAACTTTATAATAATTTAATTACTATAGTAAAATCAGATTGTGAATACTATGTGAAGCTATACAACTTACGACACAGTTAAGGAGATAATTTATATACCAAAAACACACAATAGAGGACGTTCGGGTATTGTGGACCGCCATTTTTTTAATATTTTTTTTTTTAGAAACTGTATTAGAAATTTTACATTTGTCTATGGTGTATTACAGCTTGACATTTCGGTAAACGGTATACATATGACTTACAAATTTAGTTAAATATTTGTACTTGATATCTTGATATTCGTAAAAGTCTGCAAAGGTTCAATTTACCCGCACTTTTCGGGTAAAGTGGAACCACGGGTCCACTTTTTCCTTTCTAAATTATTAAAAAATGTAAATCCCAATTTTAATATATTGTATGCGAGTGTACAGTTGGTACATGTTTTGGACACATTACAGTTATAAATGGCGATAGTTAACATAAAGAAAATGAACATAGTCTATTACTAAAATAATTCAGATCGTGTTCTTGGCACACATGAAAGTATTCTACTAAATTAAGATTAAGGCGCACCAAACCCATTATGTATAAATATGCGTAAAAATAGAGACTGATTAGGATTTGCAAATATCACATATAAAATCCAAAGTGTCATTATACGCACATTTTTCGTGACGCTCTAAACACTGAACCCATTTTTCTCCATATTTGTCATCCGAAAAGTCCCACAGCGGTAAATACACACAGCATCAGTTTCATCAATCCTGTGATGTTCAAGGAGTTGATTTTTGTTTGCAGTTTTCTCGGATGCTTTAGTTGTTCACTTTCTGTACTTTTACAGCACCTACACTAAATTTTACAGCGTGGGTCCACTTTAACCGAAGGGTCCACAATACCAGAACTGCCTTTACTCAAACGGAATTTAGTCACTTATATACAAATATCTAATATTTAATATCTGTATATAAAATTATTATTCAAAACAACTTTATTTCACTTGTGCACATATGTATTAATCTCATGTATTATTAATTCTTTTGTTATTTGAAATGGCCGAATGAGACATGAGAAGGCGAGAGGAAGCAACAACAGAGTGAAAGACTGATGAGCCGAGAAGATTACCTGAGTAAAACCCCCACATATCACTGTGGTATTTTGCTTAGACACACTTCCACACAACTCCAGCCTAAATAATGTCGCTTTCGGAGTCTAGGATCGAATGAGAAAATATACGTACTAAAGTCTAGTAAGTCAACGGTGAACAAAAAAACTGATACATGTCGGAAAATGAACTCTTACAATAAATTAATTTATAAACTTCTCGTAAATACAGTTGCAACGACGAAATGAAAAAAAAAGTCCATTTCGAGCAGTTCTTAAACAATTCCAAAAAATACGTAACATTCCGTAAAATTACACAGTGGGTTAAAAAAATGTTAATATTGCTAAATAAATAAATATATATATATATATATATTTTGATGTAACTTTTACCTGTTAGTATGATCGCGAACCAAATCTTAAGTTCAACCAACATTAAAAATGGAAGTTATCGCTTGATGCCCATAAAAGTAGTCAACGTTTCTAAAAATAAAAAAACCAAAAAAATTGAAAATATTGTAACGCCTGGTAAAATACCTCACTAATAATGCATTTTACAAACTGCCTAATTGAAATGCTAATGCCATTTTTTGGATATAAGGAAATTAAATTTATTATGTTGTATAGTTGTTTGATGTGTTGGAAGTTTTATGGCCGTAATTATTCTTCTTTATTATCAAATTTAATAAGTGCACTGTTTTATTGTAACTGTTTCTTATTTCAATCGTATTTATTTATTTTTATGTGGTCAAGTATCTGGGAGGCTGTAAGCCGTTGCCAGGGGGCAACATGCGTTTGTTAATTTGAGACGAAGTAGCCAGCTTGTGATTGGTCAGTTCTTGGCGTCACTTTCAAAGCCTGTTTCTTGTATTACAGCTAAGTGGTGTCTTATGTGTGGCGCTAGGCGAGGCGTAACCAATCCTGCATTTGTATATAATCATCACTCTGATCACAGGTACCGCTCACAGCTATACTTTTTTTTTTTTTTTTTAACTTTCAAGTATTTTTACATACATCTCTCGACGTGTCACAATATTATGTGCTTTATATAATTTACTAGCTGTTGACTCGAAACGTGTACATTCGATAAGCAGCAAATTGCTCTAGGCGGCGCGGCGGCAGGTCGCGCGCAGATCGCCCGCTAGATGGCCGAGTCGGAGTCAGAGGGCGTATAAACTGGCTGCGGCTCCACGCCGTCTGCTTTGCAAAACAATTCTGCGCGGAGAAGCGGGGCGCTTGATGCAAGGGCCCGAGGGGGCCGTAAACAGCGGGCGGGGTTGAGCAATAAACAGCGGTGAGGCAAGGCAATAAACAGCGGTTTGTACGAGGGCCGATATAAACAAAAGGTAAGAGCATTTCATTCCACTCGCGGAGATGATCAAACATTGTGGCGCGCGCCTGGGCCAAATATCCCCCCCCCCTTTTTTCAAGACCGCCCTCCACGCCACCAAAGACACAAACACCGCGCCCTCTGCTCTCCCGACACAAGAAACCTCTCGCTACCAGCCTTGCAAATAAAACATCGGGAGCTTCAGAGCTGTTCAAGGCCGGGGATATCTTCCGTGCGCCGAGCACAAAGCCAACTCCCACCCCACTTGCACCCCCTATTCACGTCTTGAATAATGCCGCGATATTACACAAGTCGGCAAGCCATGCCAGAACCTTTCCTAAGAACTACACATCGACGTTTCCGAATTGAAAGGACACTATTTGCTGCCACCTTAAACGTCTATCGCGTATTATCCGAAGCATTTGAGGAACCCGTAAACGTATGGGCAAGTCAGAAATTAAAGGAAAACAAATAAATAATAATTAGTAACAATCAGAATGAATTAAGCTTGGTTTTTAATTTGAGCGATAGTGACAGTTATGACAAAGTATACTTATGCACCCCTAAATCAAAATTGAAACGAGCGAACGAGAAATTGATTTTACTTAACTTTACGCTTTACAATAGTTTTAAAATTTGCTCAACAAAGCAGATCAATGATTTCACGCTTGTGGTGTTTTAGTAGTAAGCGAAAAGAGACAATGAAAACACAACTACAAAAGTCACGCCACCTCTTCTACATTTTAATAAGCATCTAGTTTAGACACTGATCCCTGCGAAAATGTGTAATCTACTAACAGTCGTTCCCTTCCAAACCATCTGTCTGTGCGGAAAAGTTTTGAACGTGGCATCTTCACGAAAGCTTACACTCATAAGAAAACACACTAACAGATTATGACGGGTGCATAAATATTCTTTACAATCAGAAGTTAGGTTTCTTGTAGTTTCAAAATGACATTCTAAACTGCTCACATGCCTAGGAAATTTGCTAACATGTGAGTATTGCGTTAGACTACGTTACTTTTATGTCATTAGTTTCATGTAAACACTGTACAGGTACAGCTGATGCCACCGTTTTATGTTATTCGGCGTTAGTTTCACCCGCATCACCATTTAAAATTTATGTTCCAGATCTCGTCCCTTGGCAATGAGGAGCGTTTAATATTTCTCCTAGGTTTCGACACTGAAGTTGCATGACATCTTCACAGAGAACAGCCGGCTCACAGATCGTCATTCTCCGGCGTGACTGTTCATGTGACGTATCATATGCTCGGAAATTCTCCTTACAAACGTCTAGGACTTGTAGAGGGGACTAAGTAGGCGATCTTTTGAATAGGAATCCATGTCCGTAAACGTACAGTTACCGTGCTACAACCATTTCAAATCAGGTATTTCACGCGTTCACTTCTGCGTGCGTAATTTAATTAGCAATCAAATTCATTAAGTAACAATCCACGGGAACAATAATGAAACGTATTTATTTATTACATTAACACTTTTGTCTATAGTTAACGCAGCAATCGGTTTCTGTCTCACTACAGCAGCGGCTCGATGTGGCGACCACCGAAAGTCGTTGTACACATTGTACCTACGAATTATGTTCCGGTACACTCGCCCCATCACAACTAGTGTCCCGTCAATCTGTTGTGCAGCGACCAAAACTCTGCCAGCAGAACTTACACTATCTCTACAGGAGTCTCGTACACCATACTCTCCATATGACCCCACAAGAAATAGTCCAATAGAGTTCAATCCGGCATTTCCCTCAGTGGAAGTGGACGAGTGATACACCTGATTTGAAATGGTCGTAGCACGGAAGCGGTATATTTCCGGACATGGGTTCCTATTCGGAAGATCGTCTACTCAGTTCTCTCTACAAGTCCTATAAGTTTGCAAGGGGAATTTCCGAGCAACCTGTAGCTGGTGTGCAAAAGTCAGTAAGGAGTGAATTCTTACACTGCAATATACATAAATACACGCCTAACAAGCTCACTCATCACACGCGTAGGAAATTTACGGAAACAGCAATTGTACAAAACACATACCACAACATTTATAACAATTAATTTGATAAATGTGTCGAAATACTTAGCAGGTATTTTTAGAACGTATACTTTTAGCCAGTACAATTTGAGAAACTATTCGAAAGGATAAGTGTGAACAAAAAAGATCAACTTAATTGCCTAGATGGAATTTTTAGAGAGTCTGTTAGTATAGTTTACAAAATATATTCCGGCTACTAAAAAAGCACACGAACATACCAGCAAATGACACTGCAATATTACACAATCTGAAGTGAAAGGAAAAATGTAACACCATACTGAGTAAATTTCTATGACAACAATTTTTTGTTTTCCTTTTATCCACAGAGGGTAGTGTTGGGACCGGAGGTTGTAATGTACGAAGAGTTAGTAGTACATTGTGCCCACACATCATATTGGTAGGGAAGGGAAAAATTCAGAAATCGGAACGGAAAAAAGGTGCAATATAGCGCCGCTGGATGCGCGCTTACCTCCACTCTACGACCCACTCTCAGACGCTTTGACCATTTGTAGGCCTGTGTGTAGCCGATCAAGAAGACAACTTCTATAGTGCTACCGACGCGAGGCGCCGCTGGTCCAGGCAGCAGTCTTCCCACGTCAGTAGACGCACTCACAGCACATCTCCACTGCTCGTCATCAGGAAGGACGGAGGAGCTCCGTTCAACTCGAGTCAAATTCAGTAGTAGGTGTACATTCAGTAGGGTGCAAGATCGAGTCGCTAGGAAAGCGACGCGGATAGGAAAAGAATATATCAAAGAGATTCACTTAAATATTAAAAGTCAACTCAGGTCCAGTAATTAATCGATGTTTGTGATATAATTGATTGTTAAGAAATAATATCAAATAAATTGTTCTTTTAGTAATCACTGTGTTCCTATTTCTATTTCTAGTTCGTCATCCGTAATTAGTCCTTTTGATTTTAGTATACAGTAGAATCGCAGAGTTGGAGAGAGAGAATTTATAGTACAGTAAAGTGTTGCTCTTTAGAAGCAAGGACAGGTTGGTGGCCTTAGGTTAGCAGGGCTGACTAGACGCGCGCAACAGTAGTAAGATCTCGTTCAAATATGTGTTGAAGTGAGGAATTAAGAAGACGTATATTAAGAACTGCACACGAATTCGCCTACACCAGTCGTTTGCAAACAAAGCGACGAGGCACCCTGGTGCATCTGATGCGTAGGTTTTGTATACATGCATGTTTGTAACACACTTAGTGTATATTGTTTCTTGTGTGTTCGTATAACTTTTAAACAGTTTGTACTGCATTAATATACATTAAAAATTACGTTTTCATAATTTACTGCGAAGTTATTGTTTTTTATAATAAGCTGCTACTTTTCATAAGATGTAGGGGAGCCACTGGGGAAATTTAGTTGGTCAGAGGAAGATTCAAAAAAGTTTAGACAACTAGAAAACCCAGTGGCTAATTTTTTTCTGAAACAAACATGTTAATGTGCAATTGCACATCTTGTAAATGCACAGATATCGTTTCCTGCCAAGAGTATTACTAGTGTGTGCAATGACATAACTTCGCTGTTGTTAGAAAGATTCATTAAACAATTCAAAACAGCATGCCAGTCACAATATCTGGCCTTAAAAAGTAAACACTTTTCAAAAAATGTCGGTAGCTGCTAATAAACTAAAAAGTGTCTTCGCTGGACACCGAAGACGATAAAGTTTCACGCGAAATAAATTTATACGTAATGTTAAAATTTTCCTTATATTTACGGAATGTTTTACGGAAATGTACAGTGTATACACGGAAAGGCAATCCGTACCGACGAAAAACGGAGTTAAGTCCGTAAATACAAAATACGGAAAGTCTCCGTATTCCCTTTGGCTTCCAGTTACGGGGACGAACAATGTCGATTCTACGCGAAGCTTTCTTCGCCACTGTAACAAGGAAATTATCGTTTCTGCGGCATTTAAGGATATCCACGCAACCAGACCTATTATTTCAAACATTAAAAAATAGCATCAGGCGTCTGTAACATTTGGCAACACTAAAAATACACCAAATTTAATAGAAACTGAATTTTTGCTTTTGTCTTTTGAATATAAATATAAAAGTTATACCACAATTTTCGAGTGAGAGTTGTAGGTGAATGGTTCGAGTCGTGAACAAGTAATTTTTTGACTCCAGTTCAAACCTCGCTTAAATACAAAATATTTTAACTTTTTAAACGTCATTTTTATACACGGTAGAACATCCACATAACGAAAATTAAAGACATTTTCATTATCTCTTTTTATTTTAAACGGAAAGTACAGAAAACTAACTTGGAAATTAACGGAGAGGTTCCGTGAAATTTACGGAAAATCCGTTTCAGAAAATCTATGTGTCCGTAATTTTACGGAGAGTTTACGGCCAATTCTGGATAAATTTTTACCAGAATCTTTTCCGTAAAATGAAGGATTTTTTTTTTACAGTGTACCAACTGGCAGCTGCGAAATTTAAATAGGAAATCCCAAGTAAAGAAAATTTCGCCTCAGTTCGTTAATTTTAAAGTTAAGCGTTTCAAACAAAATGCATTCTTCACGAATTTTTTGGGTGAAGTTCCCTACAGTGGAGATGTTTCCATAACATGTATAGCCTATTAGCAAAGAATTTTTAAAATTTGTGTTTTCCAAAAACGTAAAGGCTGTTTCAGCACTTTGAAATCAACCTCGGAAAAAAGTCACTGCTCTCCTACCTGCATATATATTAACGGGCGCACTGAGTGGAGTGCACCAAATAGAGTTGGTAACGATGGATGGGAAGTAGCTCCATATTTTAACGTTGAATAAAAATGTTGGGTAACCAATTGTGATGACTTGAATTATTTCATTCACTTTCTGCTATTTTTAATGCATCGAAATGTAAAAATTTCCAGGTTTGTACAATATTTACTTTTCTAATAATTCCGTACATACACCTGACAGCCGCATGAATAAAGTGATGGGGCACGTGGCAATGTTAATTCTATATAAGGCGGAAGAAAAAATAAATTGCATACAAGTAGGTTATATCTTAAGCAGGGCTTCCAAAAGTGCTCATTTTACAGTGAACAGCCTATAAATACCGCTTATCCGATAGGCAGACCCCTTAACAACATTTGAACAAATTTTTAACCTCGCATAAAATTTGCAGCACTTCGTTTGGAAGCGGTTTCCAAGCTTTTGTTTGTAAATCTACAAAAAAAAACTCTGTAGAAACGGAGTAGAATATCACTCGAGAAGGAACTTCCATAGTAAGGGTCGCCGAAATGGGGCACTTAGCCCTCCGCATGTAAATTTTGCACGCTAACACACTCGATAGTAAGTTTCAGCAAATAAAAAACTGCAGTTTAAACAACACAAAAATACAATCGACATTTGACACTGCAAACAGTAACAGTACGTACCTCCACTAGTAAACTGGAAAAAAAAAAAAAAAAAAAAAAAAAAAAACTATATTTTGATACTGCGTTATTTAGATCGAACTACGAGAATAAATAGATACCGCAAATTGACGCTCATATAATTAAAATGTGTTTCCACAGACACAATAGAGAATTATATATATATATATATATATAAACAATATTATCACTGCAACTATATACTCATCTCCGGCTACACGTTGTAAAGAAAAAATAACGGGGCTGGGGCTTCATCGCTTGTACGTTTTCCTCCCACACCTGGTCGTCATTGTGAGGAAACAGATGCCTGTTTTGAGTGCGTGTATGTGTGTATATATACACACAGATACATATCCACACAATTACAGCTATCTGTTGTGTATATATATATATATATATAATCAAAGCGTAACTTTAAAATTATATACTCTCTATCTCTCTCTCTCTCTATACATCTATAATATGTAATTACGAGTAGGGTGAAATTACATAAAGATATATTCAAAATAACACATAATCAGAAATAAACTAAGAAAAGTTCTCGTTCACACAATAAACTGTCTACAACCAAAGTTAGCTTATATCGTCATGTAAATATACATTCAATAGTGAACCAAACAGAGTCTTACACGACCAACAAAATATAAATATGACACGACGAAACCTTTTTGTAGGCTTTCTAAATACTGCCTACGCCCATATTATTTGGTTAAATTAACTGGTCGTATTTGCTCGTTTATTTTCGTGAAATAAGTAAATACTCTTACAACGTGTGAGCTACCTAGTACCAAATAACTCGCAATAGTGAATCACATGCCCACTTTAAAAATGAAATTGCTCTTACCTCACTAATATACAATATTCTTTTTGTAACACCGAAGTCTTATAAATCTGCGGGAAAAAAATGCATAGAAATGCATTAATGTAAAACCTACAAAAATAATAAAAATTCGATGGGCAAGCGAAACCCACACTAGGGATTTACATATTCTGCAAGCTATCCACGTCGCAAAATACGACCAGCAATCAGAACTCATAAACCAAACCAGGACTGTCCTTATGGTTACAGTACCTCTTTATCATAAAAGAACATACTTCAATGTCCGCCTCAGATTTTGGATATTTATAGCATGTGAATACGCGGCCAAGATTTTAAAACCCTGGGAAGGACAGAACGTCCTCTCTTTATACCAGGGCAAAGACAGGGCACGACCAGTCTCGTACCCCGGATGTGCTGACGCTTCGGAAATAACTAATATAGTTTTATGACCCCAGAGTTCGATCCTCCACACTCACACCCCCCTCCCCCTGCCATCGTTCCCCATCTTTTTTTTATTCGTCCCTATAAGCGCCGACCCAGTGTAAGATATTCGATTCCATCACGACGATCAGCGGAGGGGTAGAGCGCAGGTCGCACACGTACAGTGATGCAGGGGAAATGGGGCAGAGTAATAATTCTAGCTGCGCAGTAGACACTCTCCGTGTTCCAGCATTGAACTGTTATCTGCCAATAGCACTATCGAGAACAGCGTGGATAGTATTTGAAGTTAGAACAATGTTTGGGTAAGTAAGGTATACGCTGTTCACGGTAAAATAAGCACTTTTGAAAGCCCTGCGTAAGATCTACTTGTATACACCTTCTGTATCCTTCTGCCTTAATTTAAACTAACATTGTCATGGGCCTCATCACTTTATTCATGCGTCGGGCAAGTGAAACTGTGAAATTATTACCAAAGTGAATATTTTATAAATGTGATCATTTTTTCACTTCGATGCATTAAATAAACGGAAGGGGAAATTAATAACTTAAGTTATCACACATGGTTACCTAACACTTTTTATTCCACATTAATATAAGCAACTACTTACCATCTATCGTTAACAATTTTACTGGGCGCATGTCACTCAGAGCGCGCGTTAAAATATGTGCAGGCAGGAGCAGTGACTTTATTCTAAGGTAGATTTCAAAAGTGCTCACTTTATCGTGAACAGACTTTACTTTGAAATACTTATCTATGCTTTCTCTAACCTAGTTTTAATGCAACTAGCATATATTAACGTTGCTCACTGGATATGTACCATTCAATGTTACGCGCATACAAAGAACATTATAGTCAATTCACGGTTACTTACGACTTTTCTGAAACCCTGCTAAAGTTCAACTTCAAGGATATTTCTCGGCCTCATGCAAACAAGACTTAACCGATACTATAAAATTACACAAGGGACTGCGCACCGCTTTCGTGCTCACTCAAGAGTAATAATATTTAGGGTAAGAACTATTTCGTACTAGGCAACACACCTATTTTCTGCCCGTCTTATTCATGTTAATTAAAAACTGAAAGATTATATTTATAAATAAAACATAAGTAAAACTAAAATTTATTTAAAATTAAGATACACTGTAGAAATAATTTGAGGTAAAATTTACATGTAAGATAAAATTACCTCTTAAATGTAAACTTACATAGCAAGTAAAATACTATTACCTAATCGTACGGACAAAGTACCTGACAAAAATGAGGGAATAATCCCATATAAGTAGGGTAAAATTGACTATATTATATAAAAATATTTTATTAAAAATATTCTGGAGTATTTGTACTAACTGTTTTATTACCTATATCATCTGACGAATGGTAACCGAAACCTCACTCAAAACTTGCCGATGGTGGGCGCGATCCATGGTCCTCTATCACGATAGACCTGAAGCACTATTCATTACCCCACGATGACGACGTAATAATACCAGTGAGTATTAGCATGTTAAAGGATACATTCTTCCGTCCGTCCCCCTGCTTAGCTGTTGAGAATGCTGAAGAGATGCACACTTCGTAAGGTAATTCCCAATCTTACTCCACAGTGCGGTAATTTTATCTTACCTGTAAGGAAAACTGTGTTTCCCCCACAATTTTGCGAATATTACCTTACACTTGTCAGGCAATTTTCCCATTATTTTATAGTGTACGTTTATGTTAACACAAGTATAGAACGCTTCTGACAGATGAAATATTTAGAAAACAGCCAGGCATAACATGCGTGGGGTAATTTTTGAAAGGTTTGTTTCAAACAGTGTGAATAAACCGCGAATAGACAGTCTCGTCGTTAGTCCATGATCGGACAGGGGGTTGTAGACAAGCGCTTGGAGTCCGCGGACTCTGCACGGGCGCAGTGAAGAAGGTTGTAGTGAGGCAGTGAAAAAAGGACGATAGGGGAGGGGAAGTGTGTCCCTGGGGAGTCCTCGCTTTGAGACGTGCTCCTGCGACCGACGACGTCGAACATGAAGGCGGAGTACGTGTGCCGACAATTCCCTGGCGTCGCTCAATTGTTTCTCCACGCAACTCTGAGTCACGCGGAAACCAAAGCCATTTTTTCTTTCTGACATCTAGTGACAGTTATAAAGATGCAAAAATTCAGTATGTGCGTTTGATCACCGAATTCCAAATGGCAAATACCTGCAAAAAAAACCTAACACATAAATACACGATCACAAGCACATACAGCGCCATTACAAGAAAAAAAAAAAAGGGTGAGAGAGAAATACAAAAACCGGAGAACAAAATAGCACTTGTTAACATAGTAAAAATAAACTTAGGTCGCGGTCACATGGTTAACAGGACGTCACTTCAACTGTATTCAAGTCTGTTCTAACGTGTTACGATTACGACCACTTCTTGTTTGGATTTGAATGGTCGACTTTTATTCTGTGTTGCGCTCCGGCTGGCTGCTACGAAGTAAAAACGCAGTCGTCAGATTTCTGAACTCGTTAAATTAAATAAGTAGCAGGTTATACTTCTACAATTAAAGTATGGTTATTTGCATTAAAACTATAAAAAGTTTTTTTTAATCACTACTTATTAAAATTGGAAACCATTATAAACAACACTGGGATCAGTTATAAGTTCCATATTATTCGAAAATATGACGTCCACTTGTTTACATCCAGTTCTTGAGAAATAACACATAAACTGGGTTTTATCGCTGGCGGACTCACCAGAATATTCGCACGTGGGAAACTCGACGGACGTTGCCGTTCGTCAGAGAGTTTTCTCGGGGAACTACCGCTTCCCCCGCACTTGCATTCCACCCCTGGTGCTCCATCTTCAAGTCTATTCAGCCTCATCGGCGGTCAAGACCTCGCTGCTGAGCACCGACCAACGAAACTCCTTTCGTGCATCTAAGGAGCAACATGAGACACCCTATAGTCTGAGGAGTGTCCAGAACCACTTATTTCCATCTACTTACAGTTTTTAGAGGTTTGTTCAAGCATGCTACAGAAGGTATCCTGGTGATGTTAAAATGTCTCTAACGCATCTTTTCTTTTACTGTTAATAAGGTCCAAAGAAATGTTTTCCCACTTACCGAACTTTTTTTCCACAGAGTGATCACTACTCTAGGGGTCTTGGATGAACTGCAGGCGCAATTAATTATGTTTAAATGTATAACATACTTCTTTTAAAGTGTTTACTACCGCACTGGAGTGTTTTATATTTGTTTAGATTACGTTACGTTCAGTTATCCTAACATATTAACACATTGTGTATAATAACATATATTTTCCTTCAATGTCATTACGATTACAATGACTATAGGCTGTTCATGGTAAAGTCAGCACTTTTTAAGGCCCTGCAAATTTTTTCCTTTCAATTAATTTATACCTTTCCGCCACTTTTTAATCCAAACAGTGCAATATGGCTCATAAACACATTATATACATTTCATCACTCTCAATAGTTAACGTCTGAGACTGCAATAAAAAATATTTATTAGGGGTTAATGCCTTTTGTGAGGACCTTAAAACGTGCTCACTTTACGGTGAACAGCCTATAACTGCTTTTAAAATGTTTCTTCGCGTATATCGAGTCCCATTGCAAATAATGAGCATGCTGATGAGTTGGCAATCGGAAGGCTGATATGAGCCCGAAACGTAAGAGCAGTGGTGGAATTCGTGTCGCGCCGAGGGCGACTAACGGGAATGATTCCACCATGGTTTATCACTGCCTCCCGCAGTTAGGCAGTACGCCAAGCCCATCAACCGCTTGAGAAATTCCAGGAGCCGGTGCCTTGAATGGAACATGGATACGCCCTGTCAGAGGCAACAAAGCTACTCACTACCCCACAGAGAATAGCATATGATAAAGCTCGTTCGTGGCTGACTGGTTGGTTGGGCTTAACGTCTCGTCGATGACCCGGCCATTAAGGACGGAGCAAATTTCTCAGAGATGAAAGGATGGCAGGGCCGGGAAATGAATCTGGGTTCATCCCGAGAGCAAGTCCAATGAGTGTGTTATCACTGCACAAACTCAGTCGGCAGTTCGCGGCTGAGTGCTCATAAAAACAACATTTGCAAGAAGTTTCTGGCGCTAAAGGAATACAGGCTGTTCACGATAAAGTGAGTACTTTTTAAATCAACATTTAAAAAAAATACCGCCCCCCTGCCTTTTATATATTTTAACGGGTGCACTGAGCGACATGCGCCCAGTAAAGTTGGTAACGATATATGCGATGTAGTTCCATTATTAACGTCCAATAAAAAGAGTTATGTAATTAGTTGTGTTAACTTAAATTACTTTTTTCGCTCACTGTTTTTTTAATGCATCGAAGTGTAAAAATTAGCATATTTGTAGAACATTTACTTTTCTAGTGATTGCACCGTTTCACTGGACCTGCGCATGAATAAAGCGATGAGGCCCGTGGAAATGCTAATTTTACATAAGGGAGAAGAATACCCAAAGTGCACACAAGTAGATCTTAAGCAGGGCCTTCAAAAGTGATCATTTTACCGTGAACAGCCTATGCTATATTTTAATAGGACACAGTTACACACAGGTTCCCAGTTGAGTTGGGAGCAATGTAGGCAAAATAGTTCCACGTATCAACAACATATAAAAAGTGCGATGTTCAAATTTGTGAACAGATGATTTACTTAATTTATTCTCTGTACGTTTTATACACAAAACATTAAGAATTGGCAAATTAGTAAGTCGTATATGTTCCAAATTTTCATCGTTTCACTTTACTGACGCACGAATAATATTATCAGACACATGGCAATGTTAGACCCTAATGTTACATGTGGTGGGAAGTTAAACGTTGCCAGAATAGTATATCACAAGCAGCGTTTTAAAAAAACTGCACAGTTAACCGCGACCAGCCTATAGTAATATCCAGTATTTGTTACGTGTGTATAGTAACCACTAGCCGGTTGCAACAGGCAAGGTTATTACAACGTCGCATCGTGTCGTTTTCCATCCACAAACGAAAGTCGGTGCAGTTCCCGTTACTGTGCCCAGAACGTGAATGCACGTGAATTATTTATGGACAGCACTGTACATATCAGTGCGTCAGTGCGAAACGATGACTTCCTGTGGGTCAAATTATTTGTCAAGTTTACGCAGCTCTGATTTACAAATGGTTAATGCAAACATCGCCTCGCTTACTGTATGTAGTTAACTAATTACGAGAACCAAGCAAAACGTTAGTACAGCCATGGCAAAATATTACATCAGGCCTATTGCAAAACTAAAGCTTATAAATAACGAGTAGCCGAAAGCATTAGTATTTATTTTCTCATGTACTCTGCCATTAGGTCACGATAGTGATTAATATCAGCACAATTAAAAAATTAATGCTTAATATTGTTACACACGATTTTCGATCTGCATAATCCCACATTCCAATCTAGGCCGAACCGTAAACTTTTTGGAGCTTTAAAGTATCAATTTAGTTAAGTATGTCCACACCTCCAGTTAATGACTGTAAATTGGAACAAGAAAAATATTACACTCGCCTATAGCTTTCCGGCGTAAAATCAAGCGACCGGGACACGTGATTAGCAACAGCCAGGGCGACGAGCCAACGATTCGAGGTTTATGGAAGAAAGCGCCACTTGTGCGGACAGCCGGGAGTCAGCACTTCCATTGATAAGAGCAGTAACCCACAAAAATGTGAGCATTGTCTCTGCCATTGTGACTGCTCCTGCCGTCCCAACCCCTCTTCAGCCACACACGCACAACTTCTTCCGTCCCTCCACAGAGAACGATTTAACCTATTTGCAACTCTATAAAAATGGCGGGAGGAACGGGGAAGAAAAGGGCGCGGAAAAAAAAAGTGAGAACGACGGAGGGAGGCGAAAACATTCAAAAAGAGATAAAATACAGCGTTTTTCTCTTGCTCTCTCGGTTTAGCATAAACGTGTCCCATCCCGATCCATCCCTCAGGCAGTCTTTTCTTTTTTCTGCCCTTATTTTTTTTTCCGCGTCTCGCCTCTTTTCCGCGAACCAGCGCGCAGAATCCTGCGACATTCCGACTGCGTCCGGGACACACAGGGAAAAAATGGTAGCTAGGGAGGAATAGGGAGGGGATCGTTGCTCCACTCCCCCCTCAACACCCCAAATGCACCCCTCGTGTTACACAGACCGAGAGAGACGAACGGTTAGGGAACCGGCGTAGGGCGCACGGCAGTTCGCAGCCACATAAGTCAACGGAAAGTCGCTTTCAGGACCAGCCCTTCCCTGCAAGCCAACCCCCCCCCCCCCCGGCCGTTTCCGAACACCACCTCCTCTCCTTTTCCAACAGCATTAAATTTAAGCCCTTTGTGCCTTGCTGGCAGGCGGGAAAGGGAGGAGAAAGGCGACGCAGCGATGAAACAAAGGAATAAAACGAGGCCGGCGCTAGCACCTGGGCGCTGCGGAATTTTTATGCTGAATCCGGAATACAATATTTCCAGCGGCGGAGAAAGAACTGGGATTCCTCCAGACACTAATAAAACCCCGCCGGGAGCCGAGAGTAGAAGAAATGGGTGGGGGGAGGGGGAGGGGAAGAGGTACTCGTTCGTGTCGCGGAAAAACTGAAACTTTATCTCCGTTCGAACGAGATATTAGCAGACGTTCCCGGCGGATGCACTAAGCTGCGACATGCCGCACTGCTGGCGGCCGCCAGCCGTTCGTCCCGGGAAGAAAAATGGCCCCTGGGGCCTGCAATCAAATGTGAAATCTCGGGCGCTGTCGCCCTCAGACACATAAAACACCTACGTCCGTTTTCATAATTTCTGCACCACTACTAACCAGCCATTTTGTACTGAGGGCCCACTAAAATATAATAAAAACCTGTCGGGCCAAGTTCCCAGTTGTATTAGTGTTTGTTTAGAGACTCCGGCTCTTCGCATTTTAACATGAAATTTTACATGGGGAGGTATAGTAGTGAGATTACTCGTCCCCTAACAAGACAAACACAGGCAGGATCACACGTGGGAAATGTGGAGGACGTTTCCATTGGTCTGCGGGTTTTCTGGGGTCACTCCCGCATCTCGCGCCCTTGCATTCTGCCGCTGCTCCATCTTCACCTCATTTCACTCTCACCGGCGTTCAAAACCTCGCTGTTACGTAGGTGAGTGAAGAGATTTGGGTGGCTCCTAACATCGAGCGCCGGAATGCTAGTGCGGAGGGAAACGGAAGACTCCCGAGAAAACCTGCCGACCCGCGGCATCGTCCGGCACGATTCCCACTTACGAAAATGCAGGAGTCAACCGGCCAGGGATTGAACCCGATTCGCCTTGGTGTCGGTGTTAATGTACAAAGAGTGTCACTTCCACTGAAGTACTGCATCTGATTGTAGCTCACGAGAAGCAAAACTCATTTTTTAAAAATAGTATACACTTTACCGAAATGCACACTGTTAACATTTTCTGTATATTTACGGGAATTTTTACGAAAATGCACAGCAAATATACGGAAACGCAATCAGTAATAACGAAAAACGGAGTTAAGTGCGTAAATACGAAATACGAAAAATCTCCGTATTTCCTATAACTTCGGGTCTCGGGAACGAACAATGCCGAGTCTACACGAAACATTCTTCTCCACTGTGACCAGAAAATTATCGCTTCTGTGGCAGTTAAAGTTATTCACGACTAATATAGAAATTAAAAAGTTATACCAGATTCGCAATGTGAGTACTGTAGGTAAGTGGTCAGGGTCGAGAATTTGCCACTTTTTGACTCGGGTTCAAATCTGGCTTAAGTATAAACATTTTTTTTTAACTTTTTTAGATATATTTTTATACACAGTAGAACACCCACATAATTAAAATTAAAATAAAATATATATTAAAAATGATTTAAACAAGAATAACAGAAAACTAACAAGGGAATTAATGGAGAGGTTCCGTGAATTTTACGGAAAATCCGTTTTTGAAAATCAATGTACCCGTAATTTTACGGACAGTTTACGGACACCTCTAGATACATTTTTACCAGAATTTTTCCGTAAAATGGAGGGATTTTTTATAACAGTGCACACAGCTATTATTTACAACTCTAAATCACCTATCTTTACGATTAACGATTATTATGACAAGTGAGCGCAACACTTAATGCCGATTTGAATAATAATTAAAGTCGTTATCACTGTATTTATACTTCCAACAGTCACTTAATACGCATTTGTTAGTTAAATTTTGTTCACGATAAAGTGAGAACTTTTGAAATCAACCTAAGAAAGAAGTCACTGATCCTACCTGCATATATTTTAATGGGCGCATTGAGTGGCATGCGCCCAGTAACGTTGGTAACGATGAATGGAAAGTAGTTCCATACCTTAACGATGAATAAAAAGTAGGTAACCATTTGTGATAACTTAAATTATTTCTACCGCTTTCTGTTTTTTTAATGCGTCGAAGTGTACAAATGAGCAGCATTTTAAAATATTTATTTTTTAAAATAATTTTACAGTTTCACTTGACCGACACTTGAATAAAGAGATGACGCCCATGGCAATTTTAATTTTCCATAAAGCGGAATAGTACATAACATGAATGCAAATAGATCTTGAGCAGGGCTTTCAAAAGTGTCCTTTTTAACGTGAAAAGCCTATAATAGAGTCCTTGTTAAGTGTGTTGTGAGTCAGGAGCATAAGTCCAGCTGAGAGGAGCTCAAGAGTAAATTATAGCTACGTCCCTAGTATATTCCCTAGAGCTTTTCTTTAAGTAGGATACGGTAATACTACAATACGCTTGCAGGCTTCACTCACCGAAGTGAGGATGGCAGGGCCGGGAAATGAATCTGGGTTCATCCCGAGAGCAAGTCCAATGAGTGTGTTATCACTGCACAAACTCAGTCGGCAGTTCGCGGCTCATCACCGAAGTCTCCGCTCATCACTTCGCTGGCTCCGCACACCTGGCTCTCGAGGCTGTCCAAGGCTCCAGACTCTCGAATCGCCGCCACTTGCATATAGTCCATTCACGGTTACTTCGGCCTTTTCTGAAGTCCTGCTAAAGTTCTACTTCCAGGATAGTCCTCCGCGTCGTGCAAACTAAGCTTAACTAATCCTGGAGAACTACATCAGAGGGACAACGCACCCCATTCGTGCGCACTGAGTGTAACAGTATTTTGTATAAGGACTATTACTATTTCCCACTAGAAGCTACCAACATACATATTTTCTCCTTGGCTTTCATTCAGATTATTTGTCAATGAAGCACTATATATATATATATATATATATATATATATATATATATATATATATATATATATATATATATATGAATAACACTTCAATTTAACAGGAAAAAAAAGTAACTTTTATGAACACAAGTATAAAACTCTAGCGATACAGGGCGTATTTAGGAAAAATAACTAAACACGTCATATAAGGGGAGATTTTTTTAATGTTTGATTCAAAAAGGCCGAAGAAACCGGGAATAGACTACACATCAGCAGGCCCGATCCAGAAGGTTTTTCGCAGCCCAAGTCGTGCTGAGGGTGGCGAGGGCTACGGCCAGGACATTCTTGCAACGATAACCCAAGTAATTCAATCTTCACGAGTCCCAACAAGCTTCTCGCGACACGCCTTCGTGTGACGGGGCGGACCCTTTATAATCGCCCTTCCCCTGTTGAGCACTTTTGAAAGCCCTGCTTAAGATCTAATTGTATGAACCACGTGTATTCTTCCGCCATATGAAAAATAAACATTGCAGTGGGGTTGTTCACTTTATCCCTGCATCCATCAAGGAAAAGCATTAAATTATTTTAAAATTTAATATTTAAAAAAAGTGCCAATTTTTACACTTCCGGGCGTGTATTAAAAAGACGAAGTAAAATAAATAATTTTAGTATTCGTAGCTGTTTACCCAACAATTTCAATTAAACGTTAAAACGCAGAACTACTTTCCCACCATTGTTGCCAGCTTCATTAGGCGCATGCCACGTGGGGGCAGGGAAATTTTTCAAAGGTTGATTTCAAAAGTGCTCACTTTACCGTGAACAGCCTATACCATCGCATGTCCTTGAAACACTGCGCTTCGCACGCCCGAACTGAGGGAGGGGGTCAGGTGAAAGGATAGGCCGCGGAACGACCGCGAATAAAACACCCCACCCATTACGTGTTTCGTTGCTTCCTAAATATGCCATACATTACACGCGTTTTACACTCTTGTAAAACTAACTTATTTTTGGTTGGATTGAACTTTCACTTATTATTTACTTACGAAATACAGTATTTAATTTATAATTAGTATTAATAATAACAGAGAGAAAATAGGTGTGTAAGAAATAGTAAGAAATAGATTATATGAAAATATACAATGACACTGTGTTGCACACGAATGCGGTGCGGTGATCTTCTTATATAATTTACTAAGCTTTGTCCGCATGAAGCAGAGGAATATAGTGGAAGGAGAACATTAATAGGGCTTCAGAAAAGTTGGAAGTAACCGTGAACGGACTATAAGTGATATTTTTATTTTCATTAACTTTCTTTTTGATTATGGTGTGAAATAAAACATGTGATTTTAATGGACGTTGCAACAGCGTGTGTGAACTTCTCAAGTGTCAAGGACTCGCTCATGAATGAACCTGGACCTGAGCTTCTGACCAACCTACGCACAGTATGGACTCTAAAAAGCATCTGAACTCTTTAGTGATAGTAAGGAATAGGAAAATTTCGCGAATTCATTTCGGGACAAGATAGCCGCCTAGCACATATAGAGTGACCTTTGCAATTGGATCACAGTTTATTATACACGCCCTCAACGCGTCTGAGCCAATAGCAGACTTGCAGAGAAACAAATAGCAAATTACACATTCCCAGGTGTGAAGTAACACTGGATAATTTCTGTAGCAGCAGAAAATGAACAAACAACCGGGGCGCGAGCATACACAGGGCTGTGGAGTCTACCCTACAGGTCAGTGAATTCGCGAAATGTTCCTATTCCTAGTGATAGTATTATGTGAATGTAACACTATTCTCAACTGTGGCCATTTCCACCGCTCGCCAATGGCCTTCAAGTGTAACCTAAGTATTATCGACGGTCTAATTTCCCGGTGATTTGGTTCGTGAGGGAAACTTTGCGGGAGTTATCTTTATAATGAAGGCGTCGCGCGCTCGTTTCCCTAGTTGCAAGTTTTCTGGATGGAGAATGTAATCCCTAACCAACTGCACTGCAACTTCATGGACCGACTGTGCGGCACCAACTTCAATCCCAGTTGAAACAACCCAGTTTCATTTGTAACGCGCACTAAGCTGCTAAATGGGGCAGGAAACAGCTCATTTGGTTCCACGTAATTACCCCCCCCCCCTTTTAAAATTCTGTGTTATGTGCAAACCAGAGCTTTTAGAAAATCTCAATTTATTACGCTACATTTTTATACACTAAACTTACTCTCTACTATCCCACGTAGAACATATCAATAGATACCTGAAAAATTCGCGAGTTCAATGACCTGCAGGCTAGACTTTAGACTCGTATGTAAAAATATGCCGATGTCAAGTGTGCATTGGTTGCTTACTGTTACGGGGTGAAGGCGGCTATTGGGCCAACGTTCTCCAGGAGGTGTCAAACACCGTGTACGCCGATGGGCAAAGTTATATAAACACACATGTTTTGAATTCTACCTTGTTCCAAAATGAATCGACTAATTCTTCGGGTATATACATATCAGTAAATGACAAGGCGTTTTAGTCATGTCATGCGTAGTTCTATGAACAGAAAATATATAAATGGGCTGCAGGCATATTTATTCTCAAAAAACTTCGATATTGAGGTCTTCTCTTGCACGAAAACTACTTCCAGCTGATTTTCACAATGAACTAGTATTTACATACGTGTAAACTAACCTCAAATCATAATCTAATCAACACTCGTAAGATTCCAAGTGCGCAATCGTTACATTATTTTCAAACTTCCACGGTAGTTGTGAGGAAGAATTGGTGATATTGAACTTAAAATATTTAAGAACATTTATATATAATGGTACACTTCTTATTACAATTTGTAAAACTTCAAGAATTGTAAACGTTAACTGATGTATTTGTAATAAATCAGTTTAAAATAAGTATAATAGCATCAAACACCTAGCAGAAATATCCACTTACAGTGCAAAAAACATTAACGAAAAATTAAGCAAAAAAATCTGAATGTCACAGCGACAAAAACATCACGGAATGTTGCGCATACAGAAGCGGTTCACTTAGTGTTCTGTTCGATAGTAAATATTGGAACTCGTCACAAGGGTAAAAAATACTGCAACCCCATTTAACAAGCAGCATATTTTTCGGCCACTCCCAACTGCTGTCCGATGATGAGGTTGGAGGGATGTCGAGGGGAAGGAGGGAGAAGGAGAGAAAAAAATAAATGTGCAAGTGAAGGGGGGTGGTAGGGGCCGAGCAGAAATGTGACGATCGAGAAGAGGAAAAGAGCAAGTGACATAAGTGTCGCGCGAATAAACAAGACTTGTTAAAAGCCAATTCCAGTAAATGAATTCGCGCCTCATTCAAGTTTCTCCGCCACCTCCCTCCACCCTCCGCCCCCGCAGCATCTCCTTCGACACATCCAATCTCATCACCTCGCCCCCCTCCCCGACCCCCCATAGAAGTTGCGCTGGAAGGAGAGAGCGCAATTCATCAGCGGACTGGGACGACCCCCCCCCCCCCCCTTCGACAGCTAACTCACGCCGGGCAGGGCTTACTCGGTGTGTGGGAGGGGGCAAGGTCCTCCCTAAGAAGGGCAACTCGTTCCATGTTGATGTCGTATCGCGGGCCGCAGGGCGTGTGCTAGGCCTCGTCACTGCGAAACATGCGCAACACGACAAACTCGTCGAGAGAAAGGCTTGTTTCAGCCGACGAAATACTATTGCTTAGCGGTTAACCCTTTGAGAGTTGGCGAGACGTAATATTTTACGGCGGCTGATCTCAGCTGAGTTGGTAACATTATGATATCCGTATTCTTTAACGACACGGAAGTATAAATAATACTTCGTCTGTAGTTTTCATAAAGTTATCTTCCACGTAATATTACGTCAGCAATGCTATAAAATGTAAATTACCCAAATAAACATCATTTTGGATTGTATATTATTCGACGAAGTTAGAACATTTAATTGGGACACTTTCAACTCGGGATTTTATCGGCAGAGCTCGGTCAGTGATGAACGTTCTTCAGTAAAGTAAGCTTCTCTGGTGTTTCGTCAACCACTAAATACCCTAAAATTTTGCAAAAATTTTTGCGGGGTAATTAAACTTCAACCACATGTACATTTGAGTTTCTGCTTCTATTGGACTATAGTTTGTTAGACACGCCCCGGATGACTTCAGACCAATTACGAGCCTGCACAGAAAAAAAAAACCGAATCTCTTGCTACATGTTGTGGAGTTAAATTGGAGCAAAAGCCAATCAACAGCTAACTGAGACACGAGTACACAAAGGAATGTATATTTAGGCCTAAATGGCTAGTGGTTAACCTCGTGAAGAGAACTATACTTACCGAAGAAATGATTTCCAAGTAGAGTCCCTGCCACTTCGCCTCCACTTGCAGCTTATTGTGTTAACATGTGAGGCAACACAACCTGTAGTAATTAGCAAGCTGCAGCAATGACGGAAACATCAGCGTTATGGGAGCAACAGCAATGGCGAACCGAACTCATTGAGTATGTGTAGTTCTTGCGGATACGATTACATTTAATCAAATAACAGTTTGGAGTATCAACTAAATGCTTAAGGACATTTTTGTCCGTAATGGCGATAGACATAACGCGTTGCCCCTTGCAAGCAGCATAATAACAGTTACGTGACACAGATTTGTTAGCAGCCTAGTTGAACTATACACAAACAAAGGACATGGGGTAGAGGAGTCGTACTGATGCGCTATCCAGATGGCACGCTTGAATTCGCAGAACTGCGCTATAAAAGGATATGGAAATGCAGCAGATAAGCACGCACGCCAGTTGTGAATTATGCGGACCTGGAGGAGAGGGACGCAGGAAAGAGAGACAAACCACACGCACGGCTTGTAAACGTTTAATTCTCCCGGACACGTGGCGCGCCGATGTTCGCTGTTTCTATACAGAAGCAACTCACACTTCATACTAAAGGCTGTTCACGATAAAGTGAGCACTTCTGAAATCAACAGTAGAAAAAAGTCACTGCCCCTGTCTACTAATATTTAACGGGCGCACTGAGTGGCATTTGCCTAGTAAAGTTGGTAACGATGGAAGGAAAGTAGTTCCATATCTTAACGTCGGATAAAAAGTGTTAGGTAACCATTTGTGATAACTTAAATGATTTATTTCCCTTTTTGTTTTTTTTAATGCATTCAAGTGTAAAAAAAAGAACAGGTTTGTAAAATATTTACTTTCCTAATAACTTCACAGTTTAACTTTACCGACTTACGAATAAAGTGATGCAGCCCATGGCAAAGTTAATTTTACAAAGGCGGAATAATACACAACGTGCATAAAGTAGATTGTAAGCAGGGCTTTCAAAAGTGCTTATTTTACCGTCAACAGGCTATACAAAGGAATACAACTTTTATTTTTATGTCTTTGGAAATAACGGAATAGGGAGCTTGAGACAGTCGTCTTAACCATAGACTAAATATGCGGTAGACCGATTATCCGTCTTCTGCGCATGTACCCAACATTGACCTACCTCAAAGGAATGCAACTGTCCAAGTCACGCGGTAAACACTGGTAAACTCATTCGTTTATATCTCAATTTTCAAAAGACAAGCACATTTATACGAATAAAACACTTTCCCCAAATTTAATTGAATAAAACTGCATTACAAATTGGTTAGAAGAAGTATACATACATCTCTAAGCACCTGTTTACTGAACAGTGTTCTAACATCCAATCCAATCCACGCCGTTTTTGCTAGACGTATTGGCAGGAAAGCATTGAACATATTGGGACACGGAGACTGGTTGTGCGCAGCCAGCGAGATCGGTCTACCTCATCTTTAGTCTACAGTCTTAATTAACCCTTTCAGTAACAGACAATTTTGAGCATTACAACGAGCAAGTCTTTTGTTCTGAACTCTACTAGTAACAGTATAAAGGTCTGTCATTTACCTAGACCAATGCAAATGTTCGCGAACTTGGTCATTTAACTGTCCGCTTGATTTTGCTATAATTTGTTTTCAGTGAGGAACATATTTATTACACTGAATCTCTTTCACTTTGTGATATTGAGACGGGAACAAACAAAATCTGGTTAAATTCGGATATAAAATAATTTTAGGTGGGCAAGTATATACTTGGTAGGTATGAACTTGGTAGGTGTGCACTTGGTAAGTGTACACATTGAAGATATGTACTTGGTAGTATGCAATTGGTAAGTATGCATTTGGTAAATATGAACTTGGTAAGTATGTCCTTGGTAAGTGCGCACTTCGTATGCGTAACTATGTTTATAAAACGGATATAATGCATATTTGACACTCTCGTTCTTATCTACAATGGGGATGATGTGTATGTTACAAATTTGATCATTACAGCTTCAACGGTTCGGAAAATTATGAATATGTTTATAAAAAGACTTAACTCAAAATTGATTTTACCAGAAAGGGTTTAGGGCCTAAATGACCTTAGCATTATTGTTGGATATTAACCCTGTTGGGAAGGCCTTAGGGCTTAAATGACCTTACCACCGTGATGTATATCGGGTACAATGTCTAGGTTATAGATTTTATCACTACACCTTCAAGGATTCGTAAAAAAGGGCTTAACTCATAATTGATGATCTGCCTCAAATAACCGACGACCAATCACAGCATGGGGTGAAGTGCGTAAGGAATCGGAGTGCCTGCGGTCTGTAACTTCGTCCTTATCGTGACCCTCTCCCAGGTTGAATAAATGTTAATACGACTGAATGTTTGGTGTTGTCGTAAGATTGTTCATGACATCGTTCCTCGCTTAGTTTCTTGAAACCGCCCCGTGCCCACTACTATAATGTCCTCGCATTTTAATATACATATACAATATATCTTATTTGTAAGGGGCTCCCCTTTTTTTCCTGCTACTATACAAGTTTCCACCATGTCATTCATATTCACCTGCTAATACCAGTAAAATATATATTGTTTACTTTTTTTTATTTAAAATGCATCAAATTTTAATGTAAGTAATAGTATAATTATTTTCTTTACTTTTCTCTTTATCATATATAACTATTAATTAACCTTGTTCTCTCCTTATTCATTAATTACTGTTGGTCTTTTATATCCAGTATGCATGTGTTTAGAATTATTTATTTATTTTTAGTAACAGTAATCATGGTAGCAGACTAACAAGCAAAGCAAGGCCACGTAACATCTGCAGCAGATGAGTAAAGTTCTACAGAGTCTCAGAAAAAAAACTATTTCACGGTTTCCTGAAAGAACCTATTTCAAATAGACCAATAAAGCAGATTTTACATCAACTGCAGTTGAATCATCAAATATAACGCTGATTTTCTTTAATATTATACTATTGTTTGTGGTATTTTATTTCTCAGTTCTTGTTATATATGATCTATAATATTAGCAGAGATAAAATTTTTAAGTAGAACTTCACAAACATAACATTTGATTCCTGGAGTTTTAACTCAGCCTATATCTCGAGAGGTCCATTTCTTTTTGCAATTTTGTATGCAAGTTTGTTTGGTAATTATAACGGCCAACCAACTTTCAAAATATTATTATTTTCCACACTGGCCAACTTTACAAATATTTGCTATAGATTTTGTCGTCACACTTGTGTCTTCGCCTAAGCCTGTAATGTTTTCCAGAGTCCGATTAATCTGTCTTCCAAAACAAGCTTTTTTGAACTTCATCACTGTCGTAAACACATGAATAATGGTCACTGGGAAACGATCACGAAACTGCTAATAAATAACCAACTATTAATGGTACAAAGACTGCATAATACACTTGATTAAGTCACAATAGCTAAGCACGTTTTTGGTTCAGAGACTTCTACAGCGCACGTGGTTCACTGTGTCAGAACGGTCACAGATAATATTAATAATTCCTATGCACATCTGACGATAAAGTTGCCAAAGGATTGCCGCATGTAAAACGTTACGACCGTTATGATAGTTTCAAACAATTTCCAGACGCATATTACTATACAAATGTTCAAGACTTGGACATTAATTAGCTAGAGTGACTGTTAACAGCTATGCCGCAATGTACAGATTCGAATCAATTATGTTACTGCAGAATATTAAAGAATAACAATAATAATTCCAGAAAAACTCCCATAATTGTATTCCAGTAGGTTCCGGTTCAATAAAAAACACATGATGGGAAAAATTTCGAAAATGCGAATGTGAAGCTTTAGCTATTTATATCATCCCTAGCTAATCTGCAGCACACACACAAAATAATGTATAGTCCTGCAGTAATTAAAATAACGTAATATTTATTATATTAACACTTTTAAACAACCACCAAATATTACACGAAGAAAACAGGTGAGAAAATGTGTAATGGCTAGTAAATATGGCCGCCAATTCGATGGCTTAAGGGGTATCAGACCCCGTCATCTTAGATTTATCTATTTTTCGTCATAACTTACAGTTAAGTTGGTTTAACGAAACTTTTCGCACGAGACAGCATAAATAATACCTTCTCGCGCTTTGTCAAGTTGTTAGTTTTTCAGTGTCTTTAATAATTTTCAACTAGTAACAGCTGGGAACAAATAAATGATTTTTCTTTGCGGGCGACTACAGCAGTTAAACTAGCCACTTAGTCAAGCAACGCCAACTTCATGAAATGTACAAAAGATTGTTCGTTCCGTAAAACTCTATACAAAATCTATAATTCAGGATTTTTGAGAGAAAAAAATCCAAGCTGGCAGGGACTTTCTGCATGTCTACCCAAATGCATGATGTCCTTCTTATTGGGTCACATTTCCGGCTTATTCATTAATCTTTCTGAAAGGTATTCTGGATGCCAACATGGCCTTAGGCCGGGAACACGCGGCATGCTTCGCGGGTCGGGTCCGGCCCGTCCAGCTTTAATGATACACGGAGAGATATTGGGCAGCACACACGACACGGGCCGAGCCCGGCACGGTCCAAGGCTAAATAAAATGGGCCCGACCGAACGCCCGGCGCCCGTCCACGAGCGCCCGTCCACGAGCGCCCGACTGGGCCTGTTTTAACCTTGCACCATGCCCGGCCCGGCCCGTGCCCGTGTGTGCTGCACAACGCCTCTCAATGAATCATCAAAATTGGACGGGGCGGACCCGGCCCGTGAAGCTTGCCGTGTGTTCCCAGCCTTAGAATGCACACGGATTGTGGTTCAAGCATATGAATGTGCGTGATAATAATCACCGTAAAAGAAAAACGCCATAAGGCACAAGAAGCGAAACCTTTCTGCAGAGGGTTATACTGCTCGCCTCCCACCTAGGCGAACCGGGTTCAATCCCCGACCGGGCCACACATAGTGGGAATCGTGCCGGACGATACCGCTGGACGGAGGGTTTTCTCGGGGTTCTCCCGTTCCCCCTGCTCTTTCATTCCGGCCCTGCTCCATTAACACCTCATTGCAGCAAGCCCTCGTTGCTAAGAGCCGCCCAAATCTCTCAACAACTCAACATTTCTGCAGGACTGAGGAGGCAGGCGCACGGCGTTGCAGTGAGAGGTTCCAGCTCACAGGTCGGCGTCTCGCGGCCGGAAACAAAGAAGACGCCGCGGGGAATCCTCCATCGCGGATAAAGCCACGGAGAGGGGCGAATCGCACACGGCCGTGAGGGGAATTGTGGAACTGAGTGGCAGGAGAAGGAAGGAAAAGGGAGATGGTCGAGAGAAGAAACGTTACGTTCACTCCTTCGATTGGACAGATTATGGCAAATTCTGCCTTCTGCACAAAAGAAGCTGAGCCCGGGAGGAACGGCCACAATGGGGCTGCGAGGTGGGGAAAATGATACCCCGACGACCAGGGAGGACGGAACAAAGGAAAGAGGATAGGTTACGAAATACGGGAGTAAAAACGGGAGGAAAGAGAGAGGAAACAAGAAAATGGAAAAATGATGGGCCCAGGAAATTGAATCAAAAAGGTTCATGAAACAATTTCAAGGGGGAACTTCTTAAGAGTAGGAGGAGAAAAAAAAGTTTTCTTCCCAAACCGGAGTTATAGTCCGTGGCGATAGTTCCCTTATCTTCACCAGGCTACGTGAAAAATGCCACCTTTCCAAGCCATTTGGTCGTTTGTATTCGAGAAGTAGTACAGGGACAGAAGCCAACCAGCCAGATAAGTGATAGGCATGGAGTCGGGCGATAAAGTGCAGGCGTCTCCAAACCTCTCGCGCTTGCAAGTAACAGACAAGAACTTTCAGGGTTTAAATTTCCTACATCACTCTTGGGAACAGAAACCTCTTTTCACGTCACGTTTCTGCGACAAAAAAGAACTCTCATGGAACTTCTACTGGCACGCCTGCTCCTACAAGAAGAGATTTTGCGAAGTAAAGTCATTTCGAAATTGGGTACATATGTGTACTATTTTTTTAAGTCTTGTTACCATCTTCAACGATACTGTTCTCCAACTTGGATGCTGGTTTTCAATCGTAAATCGTATTTAACACTTTCTGTACCTGTGTCGACAATTGTGGACACGCACAGGAGGATGATACGTACACGTGACCACATCTGTAAACACCAAGGCAGTCAGCTATTTCCTGAAGGCAATACTATTTATAGACTTTCGAAGGCTCTTTGTGTGCGAGTGCATAATCTCAAGGAGTAAGTTCGCACTTCCGGACAAGTTCACGTCCAAATAAAAATATTCTTAACATTACAATTGGAACGTTTTCAAATGTGAGCTGTAACGTAAACAATTAAAATATTTAAATCAGGCGTTAAATTGTATACATTACTTACAAGTACCCATTCCAGGAATTACAAAATTTAGACCGCGTAATGGTAAGTCGTCAAAATCACAATTTTAATCTTTTTGTGGTGTACAACTAAAACAAACAAAATAATTTACAGGAAACTTAACAAGGGCAACTGAAACGTATTAACTTAATTCGTTTTAAGATATGCCTAGTAAAACTTATTTCACAAAAAAAAATATCAACTGCTTCAAATAAAAAACATGCGAAAATTGCTTTACTTTAAGTAATTTATTTAAATAGCGAAAAAATAGAGTGAGTTTAAAGATTCCTTGAAGTAAGTCATCGTAACTTATTTCAGTGTGATTTAGGTGAGTTATTATTTCTTATTTGTGCGTCCCGAAAACACTAGAATTGCGATTCGAACAGACCTGTAAAAAAAGTTTCGTCTAAAATTGTTTCAAGCGAGGAAATGTTGCTCGTAAATATTGTCTTCAAGTTTAACGACACTTCGTACACAAATAAGATAGTGCACGTGTCGGCGACCAGCACTCTACATGTTGCACGGGAAGGTTACACTTGGTCGGTGCTGTACAATGCGAGGTTCAGTGGTCAGTGGACTTCCCTATAAGAGTAACTGATTCGCAAACAGTGCTACAGCTCTACGTTATGACTGGTTCATATCTCCGACAACTAAACACGTCTGCAGCTCATTGGTTGTATTAACGAGACATGTTCTGTGTCAACTTAAGTACAGCACGCACGAAAATGTTTCGTATTTGCAACACCAGGAATATTAAATTAATGTGGGAATGAAAGGGTTAAGGCGAAACCACAATGTCTTCCATTCACGCACATGAAACCTCAAGAATAACGCTTCAAAGAATTAAATCAATATGTTAACCTAAATAAAATTATAAATAGTAAAATTTTTAAAATAAATAAATACTGAAGAAACAAATATAGTAAATGAGTCTATATGAATGTTAGAAATTAAAATTACTAATATAATTTCAGGATCACAACAGCGAAAACCGTCAACTAAAGCCTGCATAGAAAATCATAATACAAAAGTTTAAGTACAGAAGGTAATTTATATTGTTGACAAACCCGCAACTAGTAAAACACATTATACGAAATAAAACTGATCACAGAAGATCAAAAATACCTTCTGTATTAGTATTTAGTTGTTTAGTGGTCCTTAATCTAATTGATGATATAATCCGGAAATTAAGCGTATAATAAATGTAAGCGATGTAATTATTCCGTGATTTGTTTCTAAAAAAATGATTTTTGGTATTATTGGAAGCAGTGATTCAATTTCAACCCAACCCAATAGCTTTAAAATATAAAGCAAGGGGACAAAATGTATTGATTACAACAATAAATAGAAAAAAAGTCATATCAATAAATCGGCCAAGTGACGAGACTACGAAATTGAACGCTTGTGCCTATTTCGTCTACCATACACCCACTCCCAACCCCCCTTTAGAACATCACCAATTTACCAATCATACTTATGCAGATGTACCTACACATTGAGAGTTTGCAACACAAAAACTAATCACTACACTCATAGGGACACAAAATATGTATGCATACATTTAGGGCAGCTGCAAGGCAAGAACTTCGTTACTTCAAAATTCACGACAAAAATATTATCAATTTATAGAAATTGCGAGCAATGACATTTTCCTGGAACAAAAAAAAAAAAGAAGCTATTGTTGAATTTTAAAATCAAACTTTTACTGTTTTCGAGACGCACAAATAACGAAATCATACACAAAAATTATATTAGGAATGCCTAATTTTCGCGAGAACTATCAATGACTAATAGTATCTCAAAACACATTTTAGCTCCAATCCACTTCCTTGACAGGATTATCTTAGTTATCTAACGTGAGATTTTACAGGAAAAACATTATTATTATAATCATCATCATCACCGCTATTATTATTTTCATTTTCATTTGGTGAAAAGCCGTTGCATGTAATGCCTATAAGTTCAAAATTATTTTGAACGAAGGCAATATAAACATTTTGTTCTAACCGTCACCCTCAAGATCCCTACTTACTAACGGCTAGACAGTGCATTGGATGCAGAATAGGTAAGCATATAGTAGCAAAGTGGCTTGGCTTTTCCTCTGGCGTACATTCGCTGAGCGTAGTTCTCGAAGCTGGTCTTGTGTCTGATTGGCCGTTGCACGCTACTGGACATTCCCTATTGGCTGGACTGCCGTTTGGCTAGTTAGCAACCAGGCACTGATTGGCGAAGGACGTCCCGTTATGCTGTAGGTCAATAACGCCACTGTAATGACACGCGAATGTTTCGCTTCTCTATTGTTAATAATGTTGTGGCCAGGAAAATAAGACCGAATATCGAGTCACCATGTCTGGGATAAAAATGGCTAGAGACTTCACGATAAAGTGAGCACTTATGAAATCAACCTTAGAAAAAAGTGACTATCCCTACATGTGAATATATTTTAACGGGCGAACTGAGTGAAATACGCCCAGTAAAGTTGGTAACGATGAATGGAAAGTATTTCCATATCTTAACATCGAATGAAAAGTGTCAGGTACCCATATGTGATAACTTGATTATTTCTTTCACTTGTTTTTTTTAATGCATCTAAGTGTAAAAATGGGCAAATTTGCAAAACATTTTATTTTGTAACAATTTCACAGTTTCACTTGACCGACACATGAATAAAGTGACGAGGCCCATGACAATGTTAATTTTGCATAAGGCCGAAGAATACACTATGTGCATACAAAGAGATCTTAAGCAGCGCTTTCAAAAGTGCTCATTTTACCGTGAACAACCTATACTCACCGGAACAGCAGCCATAGTAGAGTCAATCCCACAGAGAACTGAATCCGCGAATATCTCCTGTAGCTGAGATGTCTGCAGTAAGCACCGATTACATACACGCCAAGCCATCTGCCTTCAGGGTCCACAATTCAAACGGCAATGCTTGATTCCAGTCAAACTCGTGACAAACCTGTCCTCTACACGGTTGCTACCGTAACCTGAATTTTGTCACATCACTTTTCAAAAATGACGTATTCCTAAGGAACAAAAAGTTGTAATTGCAATGAAATTCACGACAAAATTATTGTAACGGCGAGATATTCGTGTTTGTAATATTGTTACGTGTTGCTGCCTTGCATCACTTCCTTGGCGTCATCCCGCTAGAGTTTGCTAAGAAGTGTGCCCAGGAGACTACAGGTAACCCCAGAAGTGCGCGGAGATTTACAAAGCCGAGCCAACACATGTGCTACATAAACCTGTCGGGACTCACGCGCACCCTTTCTTGACCGAATTTAATTTCTGAGGTTATCATTGAAGAATGTTCTGGCCATCGCTGTCGCCTCTCTCAGCGTGACGACAGTACAATGGAGAATGAGACTGACGGGCAGGACTACTGAACTAGATGCGTGAGTGACAGACATTCGAAATGATAGCAACAGCCAGGCTGAATGCATGTAAATAACGAGTGCGAATTAAGTGACAGTAACCAATATAGGGACAGTGATAAGAACTAATAATTAAACTTGAGATAGACTTATAAACTGCGCTCACTGCTAATAACATGAGCAATAATGATGATAGATAGTTTAATGGTGTAAATACTAGCTATGTGAATTTTTATATAACATAAATTAAACACAAATAATTAAATTTATTTACGTTTTACTTTTATTAAGATTTTCATTCCACACAAACTCGGATACTCCCCTGGCATCTTGTAACTATATTTTAACGCTCGGTTTACAATACAATACAAAAATATATTTTTTAACTTACGAAAACTTCAATACGACACACTACCCGTTAGTATTGGCTGATTTATAGGAGCGCTAAGGTTATACAGCAGTGACTAATCAAATGTTTGTCCATATCTTAACGTCTTATTTAAAAAATTAATATTTGATAACCTATTAAACACGCATCTTATTCACTTTTATGCGCATTGCGGTAAAGATAGGTATAATCGTAAAAAAAAATTGTTTGAAACACTTTCACGCTGTCAGCTGATAGACGTATGGTCCTCGGCAGTTTTGATTTTTACACGTGGCAGAGTGGCACATAAGCCTGACAAGGCTTTCGAAATTACTCCGGCAATAAAATGATCTACCTACAATTATAAGATTTTTTTAAAACGAATTTAACTAGCATCACAAAAATAAAACTAGACGATCATCAAATCGTTTGTATTTATGTTCGTATGTCCAAAAGGCACACCGAGCAAGACGGAGCAGTGGCTAACACACTGGACTAGCATTTACGACGACCAGGGTTCTATTCCCATTCCGGCCATCCTGATTTCGACATTCGCAAAATCGCGTCAGGCGAAAGTTGGGGTAGTTCTTCGGTACAGGACATTTTCGCTTCCTTCTGCCATCCCGTGTATCCGAGCATTCTCTGCGCCGCGCCGCTGTCGACGGTAGTGTTAAAGGGGTAAAAATGCGTTCCTTCTTGGATTTATTTTTAATTTACCGTAGCTTATGTTTGGAATAATGGCTGTCAGGGCATGGAACATATCTTAACAGTTAATTTTTTAAGTGCACAATATTTTTTCACATGAGAAAAAAAAAACAGATTTAAATCTGTCCATTCTGGTTTCAGAAATTCTGTAAAGAAGTATTGTATGCAACAATAAGCTCTAAATTTTAATCATATATATATATGTATTACACACACACACACACACACACGATGGCACAAACATCGCCACAGCCACATTCATTTATCCAAGACACACTGCAAATTTCACCACACCACACATATATTGTTTCTTCCGGCCATCGCAAATAATATGCAAAATAATATATACATGTACGTATTTGATGGGTTAGGTTCTTATGAGGGTCTAGAAGGGATTTCCTTTTGACAACGTGTAAAGTCGTTAAGCCGGCACTTAATAGAACTAGTTTGAACGTCACAGTAGTAACCATGAGACAAGCACAGTCACGCTCTGACGCGGTGCGCTCACTTCCTTTCGGAACGGGAACCCACTCGATTACTTTCGCGGCGAACACACCTTGTGGAATTCGATATTATATTGAAATGTCAATCCCAGGCAGGCCGCGAGCTCAAACAGCAATTTCCAGCAAAGTCAACGGGAAGAATCGACTGGGGCTGGCGTTTTACGGGCAACTCCGCTGGAAGAACAACACAAGTAAGGCTGGGTTTCTGGCAGAAGGGGGGGTTGGGGACTGTGGAGGGTGGGGGTTGAACTTTCCATCGGGAAGTTTGTTTAACAGATGGGGAAGTTCGGACGAGGGGGATGTGAGGTTGTAAGGAGATCGAGGTTCCCCTTATCTGGGAAAACACAATATAACCTCCAATAGTGCCCCTCCTTTTTTTTGTCGGTCCGGAATAAAAAAAGGGGGGGGGGGGCGAGCACCAGATCACAATACATACAGTTTCTTCCGGCTAGATAAATGCAGGAATTGAGGTTAGAGCATTTCCGCAACACGCACAACGCCGTAACTAAAAAGAAACAGAAATTTTGGCTTCCGAAATCTTTCGAAATGTCAGTGAGAACGTACGTTAATAAGTAAAAAAAATGACTGGTACGACTAGAGAAACGCCGGCAGCAAATCACGATTGTCTAGGTCTATATTGCTTCAAATACGTGAAAACAGTGATCCTTACGACTGCGGAGTTCCATTGAATTTTGGGCAACTTCAGAAAATTTCTTGATGAATCCCACTGCTTTGAGGCACTGAACATTACCTTCGATTAATTCGCCCGTTGACTGCAAATGGCAGCTGCGCAGTAGAAAATATCTGCGCCCCAAAATTGTAGGCGCAGCTTTACTCCCCAATATAACTGTCTAACCCACGTGACTTCGACAAAAGTGACGTCACTTTTAAAAGAAATATGAGCTTTCATGTGTTGTCCTTTTCCAGTGACTACGTCTTAATGTGACGGATACATTTCCATGGTATGCAAGATATATTTTTATATAAATGCATGAATGTATTGAAAGAAGTAAACGTAAACAAACGACCATATCAATATCTGGATACGTTGTTTTGGCAGTTCTGCAGAAAAATCGTGAGCCAGTGTAGGAGTGGAGTGGAGATTTAGGCAGCTATTAACAGCGAGGTCTTGAGAGACGATGAGGGTGAAACAAGGTGATAATTGAGCAGCGCAGGAATGCAAGGGAGGGGGAAATAAGAGATCCCCGAGAAAACCTACCGAGAAGTAGCATCGTCTAGCCCGATTCCCGCATGCGAAAATCCAGAAGCAACACCGCCGGGAATCGAACCCGGTTCGACTAGGTGGGAGTGGAGAGATTTGGGCGGCTCCTAACATCAAGGTCTTGAGAGCCGATGACGGTGATTGAGATGAATATGGAGCAGTGCCGGAATGAAGGGGCGGGGGAAACGGGAGATCCCCGAGAAAACCCGCCGACCACCGGAATCGTCCGGCATTATTTCCACATGCGAAAATCCGGAATGACCCGGCCGGGGATTGAATCCGGATTGCCTTGGTGGGAGGCGAGCAGGCTAACCGCTCAGCCCCGTGGCCCGCGCCTAGGTGGGAGGCGAGTAGTCTGACCACTCCACCACAGCAGCCCCCGCTAATGTAGGAGATATTGACAGAGGGTTAAAAGCATTCTAATTTATATTAAACCTGATAAAAAAAATCTGTCGTCTGCTCAGTGGAAAAAGGAAAGGAAAGATTTACTTAAAAGCCACAATTATATAGTAAAAAAAAAATTCCCAGAAATTATCTAGGTTTAATACTCCACATCAGCTCTAATGATTTCATAACTGTATTCTCACACCGAAGTTTATACTGTAAACGGTAACTTCAAAAACATAAATACTGACAGATTCGACTGTGTAGTTTCCAAAATTCGTCTCGCACATAAAACCTCTGGAAACAAATTCGTAACTTAGTAGGAACCGTTGGTCCTCATAATATCACAGCGAGAAAAACAAATTACCCAAATTATTTACTACGTATGGTTTAATCAGTGCTGAGTGCAAAGATGTACCTTAAAAACTCCATTCCTGACAGCAAACTAGACGACAATTAAATTCTCAGCATTCGCAGTCCGCGACCGAAAACGACATACTACATCCCCTTCACTCCTTAAGCAGTTGCCATAGTTAAGTTTACAATTTAACACTTGAAAACCGCACAGTTTTGCAATTTGAGAACCGGACATCACTATGATTAATGGAGCCATAGCAATGAAGGAGGTGTACATAAACATACGACCTGATCTGAGTTCGGGCACGTACAATGGGGTGTAACCCACTAGTGCCTGATCGACAACGACATACTACATCCCCTTCACTCCTTAAGCAGTTGCCATAGTTAAGTTTACAATTTAACACTTGAAAACCGCACAGTTTTGCAATTTGAGAACCGGACGTCACTATGATTAATGGAGCCATAGCAATGAAGGAGGTGTACATAAACATACAACCTGATCTGAGTTCGGGCACGTACAATGGGGTGTAACCCACTAGTGCCTGATCGACTTACCGTTTTCCTTGAGGGTTCTATGGCGGAAGGTCCCAATGCCCTTCAGAGACAGCGATGGTGTAGCTTGGTGACGGCGTGTTGTTACAACCTCACCTTTTCGGCAATGACGTACACTGTCAGAAATTTCCAAATTTTCTATCATGATTTCATTTACTTTAACGAAAATTTATTCACAGACGTTATCTGTAATCATATTTTAAAACTGGTATTGCATGTGGTTCAGTTATGCAGTATAAGATTTTATATTTGAGCGATGCCGTAGTCTAAAAATAAATTTTATTTTTAGTAAACACGCAACCTTCATGGCGAGGTCAGATGCAACCACAGCCAGCGACAATTCTGAAATATCGATCTCTATATACTATGACCTATTTAGATGACTGGTACTTCACGTATTGCTATATTGGGTTTTTCATTTAGAAATACCTTTATATCGTATATTGATATCCTCTAAAGAAAAGTAAGATTAAGTTAATATTATTGCAACTGTTCAGTGAAAAACTAATTGAAATGTTTTGTAGCATGATAAAAATGCGTGGTTATAGATAATCGATTTCCTCACGGCATTTAAAGACTGAAATGGGTTAAGCAATACTATTTAAAAAGAAACGTAAGTGATGTCACCTTGGTACAAGTAGGTTAAAAAACCTTTAAATAATAATTCTTCAATATGTGACATTTTATTTACCGCCACGTCTAAGGAAATAGTAACACGACATATTTATACAGACAAACACGAAACAAAATACGTAAGAGTTTCTGCCTCAGTTAAGGCATGCGCATAGCTAGAAATTACTCGGAAGAAAATAAACGAGATAAGGGAACCAAATAAATCATTTTACGGAGGAGAGCTCTTGTACAGACTTTGAAACTCGCTTTATCAGCAGTTTAGAGAGATTTACAGCTGCGCAGTTGTTCACGAACTTGTCAATTCGGCACCGGAAATACTCCAACCCCCTCCCCCTGTACCAACCAACCCCCCCCCCCCCCCCACACTAACGCACAGGCACAATTCTTCCATAGAAGGCGGTGTAGTCAAAAAACAGTATTTGCTAACAAAATAAAAGTTCCATTTTGGTTTGTTTACGCCATTAGGCCAACTAGAATTATAACTGCTATTCTTTCATGGGAGTAGTTGTGGCTTCCCGCTGCTATTCTAACAATAACTATACCCGCAGAGCCGCTCGCAAATCTACAGAAACTGCCATTAAATTTCCTCTGGCTGAACGGTTTTCCTGTTAGTTTTTCGCTTTCTCCTCAGAAATAGAAACAGAAACGGTCAAAGAATCGGTTATGTCCCGTGGTGGAAGGTTCGTCCCAGCATTCGCCTGGAGTGATTACGGAAAGCCATGGGAATCTTAGATCAGTATGGCTGGGCCGGGAATCGAACCGATGACCTCCAGAATGCGAGCACGAAGGTTTACCACTGCATTCAGTCAAACAGCTGAGGCTCGAGTTAGTGTCTCCAATGTCTACATAATTGTCTGTGGGAAACTGCAAGTCCCGTTTAACCAGTCCAACTGCGTGGACGTCCATGACTCCCGTGCAGGCAGCTTGTCTGTGTCGGGAAATATTACAGAAATGTAAAACTGGAATGTTTTTGAAACACTTCTTGGGGCACATATTTTTTCCAAATAAGATTTCTTACATATCTCACGACTCACCTCCAAACTTGTCGTCATTGACAGAACATGCTTTATAGGGGACATGCTGAGGACTGCGTAGTGGTACGCCTAACAGCCACAAGGAACGCTGCACTCTTGCGGGGGCAGCCGTACTCGCGCACACAGCAGCGCTAATCTGCTCTGCATTAAAACATAATTTATTCCGCTGCAATGTCCCGACCAGCACTCCAATTATGGAGTAATTTGGAACGGCGAGTTAATGCGGATGTGTCAAATCGCAGGCAGTTTTAATTTGTCCGGACGGAGGGACTAAGAAAGCCGAGACGACCTCACCTCCCGAGCTAAAAGATGGAAAGGAAATTGCTTTGTTCATTAAAGCCATCTTCGCCCCGGCCTTGGCCCGCGACGCTAAGATCCTCCTTTTTTTTTTTTTTTTTTTTTTTTTTTTTTTTTTTTTTTTTTTTTTTTTTTCCCCAGTGCGCGCGCGTGTCCTTAAATTCATCCAGCTTTTCCAAGCTACCACGGCGCCTCCTCCCCCGGAAAGACTCTTTGAGAGCGCCAGCGGAAAAACAAGAAGGATATTCCACGGTAAGTTCTCCCTCGAAGTTCCTGCAGACTAGCGGCATCGCTTAGCGATAAATTATTTTCGACCCGCTCTTCGCGAGCACGGCTGGGAGGCTGAGGAGAGTAAGCGCGAATCCTTACGCTCTCTCTTTCACCAGCTAATTTTCACACGCTGGGCTAGTCCGCGCGCCTCAACGGCAGGAACTAATAACTCTCGGTAATTGCTCCAACAAACCCCCCCCCCCCCCCGCCCTGGGGTGGGGCTCCAGTTTCTGGGCGACGCCGCACCAACAACCCTTCCTCGAGCGTGCTAGAGATGAAAAATTATTTTCCGCTCTGCGGCCACGAGACGACACCCCGCGAGCCAAGTAGTGTCTGCTGGTCAACTGTTGCACGGTGTGTCGGTGCTTGCACACTTCTGTACACTGTGGGTGCACGTAGCAAGAGTCAGTAATCACCGTGGAGCCATCACGTACCTCACATATCGCGACCACTCACTGGACATGCACATGTTACACACGTGCTGTGACGTCAGCCGCTAAAACTATAGCCCGTTCACGGTTACTTGAAGCATTGCTGAAGTTCTACTTTCAGGATATTCCTTCGCCTCGTTCAAACAAAGCTTAACCAAGTCTAGAAAATATACACCAGAGAGATAACGCACCAAAGTCGTGCGCAATCAGTGTAATAATATTTTGCATACGAACTATTTCTTACTAGGCATTACCAACACACATATTTTCTCCCTATTTTATTCATATTATCATAATAATTACAAATGAGATATTATAATTTATAAGTATATCAAATATAAATAAAAGTCCAATTTAACCAAAAATAAGGTTCTATTATGTCCTGTTAAGTTAGCACAAGTATAAAACGCTTGTGGTAAACAACATAAGTAGGAAACAACAAAATACATTATACATGGGGGTATTTTTTAAACGTTTGATAAAAACAAGTAAAACAATCGCGAATAGACTATGTCACAGTTGGCGTTGGCGTTTCTAGGGAACAACCAGATACAGAGCAGAATAAACGCCAGAATGCGTTGCAACAGCACACAATCAGCCACTACTGTACCGCTAGAAATGTGATATTTTCGCTAAGTTACCATTATCCTTGTTAGCTTTTAACGCTGTATGTTCATATCTGCAGGTTCATTCGCTGTACAAGAAATGTTATACTCTGCTGACAGTCTGAAAGAATTATTCCGCTGCTCCAACCAACTCCGATGAAATGCCTTTAGAGAAATACGTTGAATAAATACTTATCATCAGTCAATCGTAAGAGTTAATGGACCTCTATATTACTAAAGAAAAAATTCAGCGCAAATACCCAGTGTCTGTTTTATCATGAACTCCTGCCACATGCGACTCTAAATTGGCCTGATTTGCCAGCAATAGACGGCAAACTAATTGCCAATTGGAAATTGTAGACGAAATCGCCAGATAGTAACCGAATTATCCACGAAAATAATAAAAAATCGGTAAAAAAAATACTCGGCATAAATACAAAAAACACGTAGATAACATTGAAATTTCATATTTGTAAAGGAAAATAATAATCTCTTTTATACATAACGTTAAGTCTTTGTGCCAGAGAAATTCTTAGCTACGGTAAATTTTTTAATAGCTACAAATACTAGAATTACGCTTCGGAAGTGAATATTTTAACAGCTGTGGCACTACCCTGAATCAAATATTATGTGAACAATATGTAAATATTTAGCTTTCATTGCAAGTATCAAATTGGCAAAGTTCATATTGCGTTATTTTAATTTTAAAAATACATAAGTATTATATATTCACGAGCTTTTCGTACAATTCCGTTTCAAAAAAATATTTTCGAAAGTGTGCCATTTTGTTTCGGACCGACGTGTGCGTTCTTAAGTTTTAAGGCATAACAGCAGGGAAGAGGAAGGTATAATATACATAATATACACATATATATATAATGTTATATGAACATAGGTTCGCAAATGCTTCGTTTCTTCACTACAGCCCATAATACATTACGTACAGTGTATGACCCGTTATGTATTACGGGCTGTAGTAAAGAATCGAAGTATTTACGGACCTATGTTCGCATAACATATTTTCAACCCTTAGATATGAGGAATGTTTCGCCCAAGTATTGACATGCAATATTGCAACACCATATATATATATATATATATATATATATATATATATATATATATATATATATATATATATATATATATATAGACACACACACATACAATCACTCTTTTCATTGGAAAACAGTTCACAAAAGAGCTTATAAGGTAAAATCAAAAGGACGGACACGATCCTAATTTCTCTGTTTCACTAGATCTCCCTTTATAATTCGGCGACTTGTGAGTATTGCCTTTTGACTTGCCGCATAACTCACAAAGTGTAGATCAACAATTCATTTCAACGCAGGCGTGACATTTGAACTAACCGAAATAACTTTTTTCAATAAGCAATTTAAAAAACCAGAAAATATAGGAAATGGGAACGGTAGCAATACAAGAAAGAAAGATAAACAAAGAAAAAAACGTTGAGCAAGTATTCTTCTGACCCGAAGGATACACAAAGCAATTTCAAAGCACGTATTTACAAGAGCAAAAAAAAAAAAAAAGGGGAGATGTTAAACTTGAATTAATGAACACGTTCATATAATATTCTGGGGCCGTAGGCGCAGCTAGGAACGAAGGTGCTAATTCTATAAAAACACGAGCCAACCGCCCGCCCACGCGGTGCTGCCTATGTATCGAGACGATGAAAGGCCGTCCAGTGGAGCGAAGGCAAGCTGTTTTAATGAAGTCAGGTCACAGGTGAGAAAGAAAAAAAAAAGATGGGGAAAGGAGATAATGAGAATTTCCTTTCTTCATTAAAGGAACAGAATAATGTAACGGTTGGTGTGCGTAAGTGAGAGCGATCCTATTTCAAATTAATTCCTTGGACGGGAAACTGATGATGAAGTACACTCGAACAATATTGCACGATAAAAAATTTAAATGCTAAAGAAACACACTTCATTCACGTTAACGGGTGAGTAGTAGGATTTGGACGAGTTGGCGCCTTCGGGACCTGGGACCGGAGCTTGGAGCTGTTCATACTGCCGGTCCTCCGGCGGCCATCTTATCCGCCATGTAGGATCATGTGACCTTGAACTTTGACATTTAACCCTTTGACCTTGAAAACAGGACCAATCGAAAAATCGAAATAAAATCCCAAAAATTTATTTTAAAAAATATTGAAAAAAAAAAAATGTAATAAAATGTATACAAAATTAAAATTTCTAATGTTTTTACTTTGAGGATATGGGGGACTGGAGCCGACCAGCTACCATGTTATGACATCACCCAACCACTATATTGAATCAGTAACGTTAACCTTGACCTTTGACCATGACCCCGTGAACTTGTATGACCTTAAACCAGAATATCAAAAAAGTTAAAAATTATAAATATATAAAAAAATATTTTAAGAAATTTATTAAAAAAATTACATTTCCGGAGGCTCCCTCAGCACAATGTCCAGCAGACGACTGACCCTCACTTATGTTACTCATCGGTTGATTACTTGTGTTCGCTTCGCCACCCAACAGTGGTTTTATGGTTGATTAATCACGCTCGTTTGACCCGTTACCAATGTTTCTCATTGTATTAATATTCCCCACCCTTACTATCTCACTTATGCTCATTCCGTAGAATGCGCTCTCCCCAACATTATATCATTTTTCCGTTTGTCATTTGTTTACCTTTTTCATCACGTAGGTGTGCCAGTGTATTAATTATCGATTTCGCCGCCAGAAGAGCTGTCGTTTTAGCCACCATGTTGGTTGTTGTCGACCTTGATCTTGACCCAATTGCATAGAACTCGAAAAACGAGAAAAATCACAGTCCATACAACCGACCATTATTAGCTAATCACAAGGATCGATACCGACTAACCAAAGTACCCAACGACTGACTCCACCTAGGACTAACTCCGTCCAAGCCTGGTTCCTGGCGAGATTAACTGATCACAAAATAAGCTCCTGTCGAGACCAGTTCCTGCAAAACTGAGTAAAATAACCGATCAACCTGCCATACCATCCACGTATACAAACGATGATGGTCAATATCGAAAAAAAGTCTCTAATAAGAGTATCGTAGCTAACCTCTTCGCAAAATTTGCGCAAAACATTTCTACCATAGCTGACCATACCAAAGGGTCATATTAACATACCAAGCCAACTGATCAGCCCACCCAACTAGTTGCGAAACATTCCTCAAAAATATCCCCCTCATTTCATTCGTTCGTCATATATAACTCATCCCTTTTAAACGACCTGAGTAAGAAATAATACTTCAGATAAAACCATAGTCCTCCCCCTGCACACGCTCAATGTTTTCTAAAACAGACTCTCGCAATCGATTGTTTACACCACTGATTTAATAAGTGTTTCAGAGGAGCAGAAGGAACTGTATTAGAAATTAAACACATTATTTGTTAATATATACATCTCATCTTTCTAATTATTTTTTACATTCGATCCTTACATTTCTCAGATGATTGTAGATCACGTATAGTAGTCAACAGTTTCATCTAAGGAAACCCCGATCCTTCAGTTCATCGATCATTGAAGACATATTAACAAAGTGTGAGAGATCTCCACGTTTTTGCAGGTCAATCAAATATTTGAGTCTATCAACAAGTTATTTACGGTCTTCGGGAAATATGTAACGAGCGTTCTTGATGCCTTCTGCCTTCTTCGCACCACTTGTCGAAGGAAACTCGTTGGTGAAATGTGTACGAACGTCGAGAGAATCATCATCGTTCTTATCAGATCATCAACATTGTCACAATACTCAGTATCAACAATGCTGTCATCATGATCGTCTTCACCTCCTGTTTCATCTTCAATATTAAGTTTACTTTCCTTTGTAGGAGTCACATGGTTATCGCTAGTATTTACAGCTGACAATCGTTTATTTTGAAGATCGTCGACTACACGTGAACGCCTTGCAAGTGTACATTCCGCACATACTGACTATCATGCCTCGCAGGTCTCTCATTACGTCATTAGCATTAACTGTCTTGTCATAATCGTCTGCGGAAACAATACCCATCGATGTAGCACGTGGTAATGGCAATAACACTTGCTGGTCCCCAGTAGACAAACTCTTGCAGATCTTGTGTTCCTTCATTGTATCCCTTGCATAAACTGCATGTGGTCATAGTCGTAATGCTTCATCATGCGAGTTCCCTTGTCGTATACAAGCATTTTATGTAGTGCTTTATCAGGAGGTAACAAAGTCATAATGTGCTGTTCCTCAGTGGGCGGAAAACACTACATTTATCAGACTTGATGTGTTTATTTAAGTTATCACTTCGACTGAACTGTCTGGAACATCTATAGCAGCTAAAAATCACACGAGATGGGTTCTTCAAACAGTCTTCTCATGTCCCAGCGCATTGAAACTTTTACTGAAGGACTTGGCACATGTGACTGCATTGTTTTCCATGTAGAATTTGGGTAGTCGTTGAAGGTATGCCTGTAGTCGTACATGAAATATACGATTTCACATCGTCAGTGGCTTGCACCGTCTTCAAGCATACACAAATTCATACACTTTACTCCTGTTGACTGACTCCTGCAGACTGACTTCTGCCAGGATGTTATTGATTTACTGTTTTAAAAAGAACCAACGTATTATAATTACATGACTATATTAATTTATATATATGCATATAATTCATTGCGTTCATTAAAAGTGTTGGGTATCAGCCATTTTTCATATAGCGCATGCCGATGTTGTTTTACAAACTATTGCCCGACGACGAATCCTCGAGCTAAACGAATAGACGCAGGATAACTCACCAGCTGTACCGCTCTCTCGCAATCACGCCCATGATAGTCAATGTAGCACCATTAGATCGGGACTCGAACCGACGACATTCACTCACCATCATCTTTGATGCCCAGAAGCGAGTCGTCCCCTTGCGATGCATTTCGCAAAACATTTCACGATCCATTCATCCACTGCACAAACTTGCCCACTCAAATCACTTCACGAAACACATTGTGAATTATCCATCTGATTGGAGGAACATTTCAGGTACTGCTCTTTTTAAGGAGTCCGTCTTATCCTCTCACAAGAACTTCTGCCATACATTTCAAATAAAAAAATATGGGAGCACTCTGAGAAAACCAACATACTCATTCGCCCCAGATCAAAACATGCAGATTATATATATATATACATTATCTACCAAAAAGTAATTGGGCACCCGTGAAGATAGGTAATTCAGTATGTCAGTTGACTTGTGTTTCACACCCGTCGGCGTAGGACCGCTGGTGTTTGTCCGTGGTAGCATGGGCACAGAGGCTTATTGTAACATTCTGGATAATGAAATGCTCCCAACATAGTGGCGTTTTCACGGCATGGACCCGTGTTACTTCCAGGATAACAATGCCAGGTGCCATGTTTCAAGGGCTACTATACAGTGATACGCCGACAACAATGTTCACCAATTGGACTGACCCGCAACCCTATAGAACATCTTTGGGACGAATTGGATAGCCGGGTGAGAGCTCGTCAGGCGCGGCCAAAATCCATTCCTCAACTCATGGAATCGTTGCAAGAGGAATAGCGACGGATCCCCGTGGATGTCCTGCAAACACTCGTAGAGAGCATGCTAGACATGGTGGTTGCTGTTATATCCGCAAGAGGTGGCCCTACGAGATTCTAACGGGGTGACAACCACCGAGCAAACATTGTGGACAGGTGCCCAATTAATTTTTTACACTTCGGTACGTTTAAAAAACCAAAGCGAAAGAAATGATTGAAATTTACAAATTTTTTACCTAACACTTTATATTCGACGTTAAGATATGGAACTACTTTCCATCTAGTGATCAACTTTGCTGGACGCATGTAACTCAGTTAGCCCATAAAAATATATGCAGGCAGAAGCAGTGACCTTATAAGGTTGATTTCAAAAGTACTCACTTTATCGTGAAAACACTATAGACTAATGCTATATACAATAATTATTTATTTTAAAAAATCGAAATTAACAAAACTGTATTTGCACGGCTCAAAAATCGAGTTCCTCCCAGTGAAGTTTCGTCATTACAAATGCCTACAACGTAGGCAACTTCATCACTTACGTGCTGCCACCTTTTCTACGCCCTGAATTCAATCCATGGAATAAGAGGTGGTATTATATGTCAAACTTGTGAAAAAAAAAAAAACAAATTTTTTCACAACAGCATCGAATATATAAATATGTATTATGCCGCTTTAATTCGAATCTGCAACGTTCCCCCAGTGCACGGGATATTAACGGCACAACTTAGAGATTGTTATTTATTGAATTATAAACACACAATCATTAGGAAAATTGATTTTTCATGACACACTCCAACATAGTAAATTTCAACATCGAATGACTACCATTTTGGTCAACGCTTATCTTAATCGCACGTGGCAGACAACATAGAATATTAAATAAAAAAATAAAAATCAACACAGAAATAGAAAACAAGTCGAGGCTAGCTGGTGTGAATAAAAGAAGATTCCGCAAAACGAATTGACAGATATTGCATACTGAACGAGACCAACAAAAAAAAAAATACGATGGAGTATCCAAGTGAACGAATGAGGACACTACATGCAGATAACTGAAAGATGCAATACAGTGACAAATCATTCACCCAAACAAGATTTCAAAATCCTATGCAAACGTGGCTCCCGCTGCCTTCTTTGTGCCTCTCAAGCCCGCCTGCAGCTATTTTGAACTTTCAAAGCCGTGAAATGCATGAGCTTAAAGGCGACTCTTCCTCGCTCGCCACTTGCCTCACTGCATCTATGTGTAAGGCGCCAAACTTGCGTACAGTCTTCCCGTCGGCGACTCGCCTCAATGTAACATTTTATAGCGAACGCCCTATATTTCTATGGCACGCTAATACAGATAAAAGTATTATGCTTGCCCGAAAACAACTATAAAGTTTCTGTATAGAAAACAAGGCAGCTGAAACTGATTCTGAAAACATACAAACATAAAATAATCCTTGGAGTAGAAATGAGAGCTTAAAACCTGTATTTTGGAATGAAAGACTTCTTCAATGTTTTTCGTGTTCAGATACCACAACAAAATATCCAAACATTTTTTAATCACGTATTTTCACCTGCTGAGTCAACAGCTGCGCCACCAAATCGTGTGCGCATTAAAACACAGACTAAAATTATAGTGCGTAAAGGGTTAAAATATATTTCCAAAGACAGAAAACCTTACGTACAATGGGCACGTAACATAATTTCTTTCGTAACTGCTACCGTAGCTTAACCGTACATAAACAAAGTATTGCATTTCAACATTATGCCAATAACGATCACGTAACGGGCAATAAAATATGCCCAGGTCTACAATGTCTGTGCTGTGCGTTCCATAGAGCGATATTAAAATCACTCCCCTTTACGGAAACACATTAATTAGAGCGCGGGAGGAAAAGTTCCAGGAAAGGTTTAGCATGATGAGGGATGGAGAGGAGCAAGAGTGTACATATATTTCCGGCAGTGAGGGAGATGGACGAAAAGTGAAGAGAGATGGAGTACAGACAAACCCGTCGTGGAGGGGGGGGGGGGGGAAGTTGGAAGTAATTCCCGAATGGCGAACTTCGCATACCATAAATATTCTCGTTGTATAATTTGAAAACTATTGAAGTTTTTTCCACCCTTTCCTGTATCTGTCTCCCTCTCGGCCCAGTTTCTGGTGTGACTCCAAGGGGTAAGGGGTGGGAGTAAGGGAGAAGCAGAATTGGTTGGGGGGAGGGAAGGGTGAGACCAACCGACGTAACTTTGCTGTCGCACATTGCGGACCGGGTCACATCCAGGTTAGCGGGCTGGGGACAAGAAAGGCACACGTCAAGCCAACATTGGCTTTTCGACTCTTCTCTACATGATTATGTATCTTAACGGGGAGAGATAGTCGCCACCTAGGATTTATATTTTTTTCTTCATCACTTATATTTGAAATTAATTTTTGAAGATGTGAATTTGTTACAGTATAGAAAATTTTAAAATCAACTTTAGGGACGATTAACGTTTAACTTCTTGTACTACCATCATCACTTGTGCAGCGATTTTCAGAAGGTAATAATAATTGATTCCCTTCATCCATGGAGATTATCTTGGATTTATAATTTTTTAGCCATAGGGTAGTTCCACATCAGTTCAACAAGGGCCTCCCAGTGAGCGACTCCGATTTTTAAAATGTTTTTATTTATTATTACTTGTACTATGGTGAATCCTACATTTTCAGAGAGATTTGTTGAATATTAGCTGCGAGATGAATTTTTAACTCACAAGTGCATGCACTTAAGAAAACATATTGTTTCCTGTGGTAATATTCAAACCCTTATTGCAAAGAAACTAATTATTTCACATCAATAACAGCAGTTCTTATACAGTGTTGTCTTGAGAATTTAAATTTGTCTTGCATATAGTGCTGAGCTTAACCAGTTTTATATTATGTTTCTAAAGTTAGCGAATTTAATGTATTATGTTGGAAAAACGTTAACTTTTCAAATTTTTTTTCCTTATTTCACAATTATATTTACCCATGTTCTATACATTTTCTGAAATACATACACTAGTACTAACATAGAAAAATATAAATATGTGACTAAAGTGTTAATAGCCTACTTTGTTTTTTTTTTTTTTTATTAAAGTTTCATTTGTTGCTTAAATCCTGCAAAATTGGCTGTTTTGAGCAACTTGTAAATAAAAAGTGGCAAGTGATAACACTACAGTATTTTTGTAAGTTATTTATACTGTTGCGTAAAGTATACTGAAAGGACATTATGTTATTGAGTAGCAGAACATTTTTACGGAATATAAGATTATTCACAAACTTTACAGTTTTCATGCAATATCAGCAAGTATGTACAGTTTAAGCTTATAACTTTATAAAGGTATCCCATGCCATTGTTATATTTTCTAAGGTTTCTTCTGTAATATTATACTGCCTTCCTGTGACTGTTGTAGGGGCAGGTATTGTCATCAAAATATGTTTATTAGGAATCCATACCTCATCCTTGCTCTGTGGCCATGAAAATGATCTTGAAGGACCTGCTGGCCTCGTACAGTTCAACAAAACATCACCCTCCTCAGGACTACACTGAACTATATAGCCAAGATACCATTTACTTTCATACCCAACTGCAACACAACACCCAGGCTGCACATTGTCACTATTTTTAAGTGTATAGCACGTTTAATACTGTCTACAATCACCACTGTTTCATAGCGATAGTTTGGGCTATACAACCTACTCATGTCGAGTTCACAACAATTGACTGATGAAAAGAAATGGTGACTTCTTGTTCCTGCAACAGTCGTCACTGTCTTCATTCTCTCACACTGTCCCGGTTCATGTCCTCTAACTTCTTCCTTCGACACAAAAAAAGATTCAATTCCTCTGATGTTACCCTGAACCCATGCAAACAACTGATGGGGGGTGAGAATGTGACCATCCATTGGACGCTGCAGACTAGCTCTTGCTACTAAACGCGCAATAGTTCCTCCAATATCATCACATATGTTTTTCCCATGGCTTGTGGCAAAAAAATCACATTATGCATGTAGTCCAAAATCATGGTAATGCATGCAAAGAGTTTTGAAGTTTTTGCAGTTCTTGTATCGGCTGGTTGCCCTATCACTAAAATATCTAGCGTGTGTTACTTTTGGAAGCTTTCCTTTGATGAAGTTTATAACACAAAGCAGGTGAGCATAAACAGCAACAATATCACGGCTCAAGTTATCACTAATTATAAACATACTTAAAACACTTATATTTTTCCCCACTTCACTACGGAAATATATTACTATTGTATGAAGAGTGGCCTGGCTGTTATCCCAATGATAACCTTTAACAGCGTCCTGTACAATAAACGTATAATTTTCTGAGAAATCAAGTACAATAACTACCCCACTAATATTCGGATTTTCCCTGCAGTATTTTAGATATGATTCTTGAGCAGTTCCTGTGAAACTGTGTACTGTCAGTCTGTCTACCTGTTCACAGTATGAATCTATGAGATCAGTGACAGTGTCCTGATTTGTTATTAGTGACATTACGCATTCAGTTTTCACCCACTGTTTGTAAGTTTTATCTTCATCGTCCATTTGCTGTGCTGCTGAATTTCTCAAAATTCTTCATGGTTTTTTTTCCTGGGCAGTTTTCACATCTATACATCATGCACACATTGTTATGAATATCACCCACTATAATATTCATTGCCTCTTTGTGATCAAGGCATAGCAGTGGAAAAGCACTTAACATCAGTTTAGCATTCTGATGAATTTGACACACGCACGCATTGTGTGTTCCTGTGGCAGAAACAGGCACAACCCATTTCGGTCTCAAACCAAAAAATTTAGATATGCCTACCTTTACATCAGAGTTTTGTTCTTTAAATGAGGTTACAATTCTGAAATATTACACATCAATAATCTTTTCTGTTTGAGTATTTTCTCACTATCAATCCTCAGACACACAGTACTTTTTATCAGGGCACAATCTACTATTCTCATCATCTTCATAAAAACTTATCACTTCATTCTTGATTACTGTAGGGAGAACTTTACCGAATCGGCACGGTTCTATATCAGGCAATATTTCTTTGGTTTCCTTGAGTTTCCTAGCCTGTCTTACTAGATACTGAAATATGTTAATTTTTTTAGCAGTTTTAGAAATCTACCAATTTGCAGGAGCAATAGTTAATATGGATAACTTCTTCAAGCTAGTTGATAAAGCACGTTTTGTCCTCAGGTCATCTGAACATTTAGCACAAGTAGTTAATGGTTCTACATCCCTGGTTAATTCTTTTTCTGGAATTCCAAATGCTGCTTGGACTTTGCACTTCACAGTCTCTTCTGCTTCCTTTAGCTTTCTTCTGCCATACTGTTGATTTCTTTCACTGGTGTATCCGGGTGGTTTGAGTGGCGAACAACCAAGTGAAATTACACTTTCATTAAGCTCATCAAATGTTTTGTGCCATTTGGGTTGTAGTCTTCATCACAGCTATTGATAATTTCTTGACTATTTACAAGTGTAATACATATGGAACATAACTTCTGTCCCGGCTTCAGTGCTTCACCTGTTTTCAACTTCACTTTTTGAACTTTAGGAATATCTGTTTCTCGTAAACTACACTTCACAGACTTCTTATGTATTCTGAATGGATCGTAACATGTTCTTTGCAGAAAAGTGTACTTCACACAAAATACTTGAAAATGATGAAAGCAGGTGTTCATGGCATCATATACTGGAACAGAAGTGTTACTGGCATTTTTTATTCCACACCTCCAAAGCAAAACATCTTTTTGCAATTGTGGCACGTTTGTTATAACATGGACACCACAATGTTTTGTGTAGGCGGTTTTGTGACAAGCATAATCTTGAAAATAACTAACTATGCTGCAAATGTCCAAAGCTACTGCACTAGAAGAGCACTCTGCAATTACACTGGAATACTGCTACTCTGGTACACGACACCCATGCAGTTTGAATCTAGCATCACACTAACTTGATGTGGAGGTGGTCTGGCCTCTCTGGGCATAAGAGAATGGATGTGTCATGACTTTTGACTGCAGAATGCAAGTCATCAGAACAAAGTAGTCAGAAGCAGCAGAGGATAAAGATAAGATAAGCAGACTCTATCCGAGGGTCTGAAACCTACACGTGGAAAGCATTCTATAACTTTATGCGGCTTCTCAATAACATAATGCCCTTTCAGTATGCTTTATTTAACAGTGTAAATAGTATACATCAAAAATGCTGTAGTATTATCACTTGTCACTTTTTATTTACAGGTTGCTCAATACAGCCAATTGTGCAGGATTTAAGCAACAATTGCAAATTCAATATAAAAATGAAGAAGGCTATTAACACTTTAGTTACATAATTATATATTTTTATATTAATACTGGTGTATGCATTTCAGTAAATGCATAGAACATGGATGAATAAAATTTTGGAAAAAGAAAAAAGATTGGAAGTTAAAATTTTCCCAGCGTAACGCATTAAATTTACCAAATTTAGAAACATATAATATAAAATTGGTTAAGCTCAGCATTATTTGCAAGACAAATTTGAATTCACAAGACAGCACACTATATGAACTGTTATTATTGCTGTTGTGAAATAATTCGTTTTTTTTTTTTTTGCAATAAGGGTTGGAATATGGATGTAAAAAAACAATATGTTTTCGTAAGTGCATGCACTGATGAGTTAAAAAATTCATCTCGCAGCTAATATTCAACTAATCTCACTGAAATATTAGGATTCACTACTTCATAGTACAAGTTATATTCAGTAAAAAATTTTTTTTAAATCTGAGTTGATCACCAGGAAAATTTCTGAAAATCTGTTGAATTGGCGTGGAATAACCCCATAACTTCTGTTACAGATTTGTTGTATACAATGAAACGTTTTCAGGCAGCAGGAGAATTTTACAGAAATTAATGTTGTTGGACTGTTAGCACTATTTTCACATCTGCCGTCAGCCTTACAAAGAAAATTTTAATTTTCAAATACTAAAGCCCATGCAAAATAGCAAATAAATTAAATCTTACTTACACGCGACTTATGTCTAAAACTCTGGTACATCCTTGACGGTTTCAAACCCACCCTCTTATCAGGCAAGACAACTAGTTCTTCAGTAGCTAGCATGTTGGTATAAGTTGTTGAAAATAGAAAAGCGCTTTTAGAGTTCTAGCTACTGGCAATTCAAAACGGCAGTAACGAAAATGCGTTGTTTTTCTGTCGAAATCATTTTTTGTTCAGGGTAATTTATTTCGCATATTTTCTCTGTCGTAATAAAAATTATAATCTTAAGGTGCCAGATATAAATACATAAAATGTCAACGAAATTAAAGTATTCATATGTACTTATGTAAATAGTAAAACGTGTTTTTGATGGATATATTTTGCTTTATATCTTTATATAGAGAGGGCGAGACCAGGCGCCAAAAATTCGTTCCCAATCTTAAGTTATAAAACATTACGGCGGAACAACGTATGTATTGTATGCATGTAAATGTATAACGATGTATATTGGTTGGTATGTATCCGTGTATGCATGAATGCGTTAATGAGTACGTTACGTATGTACATATGAATGCGCATATGTATGAACAAATGTACTGGGTATATTTATTTCAATATTTCTCTAACCCGCAAAACCAATTAAAACTAACTCATTAACAGATATAAAATAATTTCCATCGAAAATAAAACACATTTCCAGATAGGTGTGTTGTCAGGCAGATACGAAATTTGTATTTTTCAAATTTATTTTTGGATATAAGGAAATATTTACACTTTTTTCATCGTGTCTGACGAATAGTTTTAGTTATTATTTTCGATAAGAACACATTAAAGTGAATTAATACAAAACCCTTATAATTAGTTTTATTTAGGTGTTCCGGAGAAATAGTAAAATTGTATTTTGAGACACTATGAAAATAAATATAAAATACCACCACATACAGTGTACACAAGCTCAGAAAAGTTCGTGACGAGAATACAATGAAATATTCTGTTTTGCTAGCCAAGGCAGTTAATTGCGAGGGAAAGCAGGTGTCACGGACAAGGATACACACATGCAACGACGCACTGTATGTGGCTGTGCAGCCCGATAACTCACGTGTCTACGGCCCGGAACCTACGTGAGGCACAGGGCTGGGCCGTAGCACCTGACGCCCCCATCTCGGACCGCTGCACTGAGCTATAATCGACACCCTCCGACACTGTAGCCCTCATCATCCCCCTCGCATCTGCCGGACCCAACCACACCCCTAACCGGCACAATGACCAATCCAGGCAACATCGGCACATGACGACGTGCGTTAGGGCGTCTGCACCAACTCACGCTACGTGTTGTGTGTCAAAATAACCCCCCCCCCCCCCAACTCCCTAAGAATACCAGAGGGTTAACAAGTTTTCAAAACTGTATGTCAACATTTTCATTGCCGACGATGTCATACGATGACACCTACTCAATAGAGTTGCACGAATTTTGTCGTAACATCACGACTCCCGCATTTTTTGAAGACAATTGGAGGAGGAAGAGGAACATTACGTCTTTATAGGCAGTTCACGGCAAAGTGAGCACTTTTGGAAGCCCTACTTAATAACTACTTGTATACACATTGCGTATTATTCCGCCATACGTAAAATTAACATTATTCATGCGTTGGTCAAGTGAAGCTGTGAAATTATTAGAAAAGAAAATACTTCATATAAATATACTCATTTTTACTCTTCGAAGCATAAAAGAAAAAAGCAGTAAGTGAAAGAAATAACTGAAGTTCTCATAAAAGGTCACCTAACAATTTTTTTTCGACATTAGGATATGGAACTAATTTCCTTCCATCGTTACCAACATTACTGGGCGTATGTCACACTGCGTCCGTTAAAATATACGCAGGTAGGAGCAGTGACTTTTTTCAATGGTTGAGTTCAAAAGTGCTCACTTTATCGTGAACAGCCTTTACCAGTTTTGATGAAGTTAATGCAAAGTTAACATAACGTCAGCAGCACTCAATGCGTAAATAACTCAAATGAACGCCATGCATTTCATATTATATAACTTAACAAAGTTCACATGATTGGAGCAATTTTAATTTCGGCTACAGAGAACTTAAGAATACGCACATGAAACAGCCGCTTATATCACAAACTCCAGCAAAATGGCGTAACTTACCACTACAATTTTAGAATGCCGTAAGCCAAGAAGTTCCTCAGCCAATCAGACACACGACCCACAGCTGGTGCAGCTGACCCTCCAAATACGCGGTAGTTGTCGCTGCCCGAAGTTGATGTCCAATATGGGAGCTTATTCTAAGTTATTCGTTAATTTTTCCTTTTAGTTAAGTTTCGAAAGCTCTCGAAACGAATAAAATCTTCGAGAAAAGCAATTTGGTATTCTAAGTCATAATTCGTTACAGCCCTCCGAGACTTCGGCAATATTCGGTTTTTCGTTCGCGAATGCAGGGTGGCAACACTATGCACATGAACTTTTAACTGTTTTATGAAACTTTATTTGTAAATTATGAATAATTAAGATTGAAAACATTAATAAACCAAAGCAGTAAAGCTCTTAAAATATTTTTTTTTTTACTTTGGTCGTGTTTTAAATATTAGTATTAAATACATAATGTGTTATAGGAAAAAGGTAAATTCCGTTCGTCAAGTGTGTCAAATTTGCTGACGACATCGTACTATCAACTATTTTGTAACTCGGCTGGACGTGTGATGTATTACACATAAACATGCTTTAATTTCGTTTGCACTGAGTTGAAATAGACTAGAAGGTACGCTGATAAGAGAGAGAGTGAGCAGACAGAAATTTGGTTGTTACATGACCGAAGATTTTCCTCAATGACCATTTTGCTGTTTGGCTGCAAGCTATTTACGAACAAGCAGTTTCCTCTGTTATGTAAAACACCAAAATTATAAAATAAGCGATGGCCAACAAACTAGACGCTGTCGTGCTTCGTGTGGATTGTATTAATAACAAAATTATGAATTTTCACTCAATTATTTTCAAGAGAATGTATTTTGGTTGTAAATTATCAAGAATTAATTTACAGTTTAGCGCTATCTATTTTGTGATTTACGAACTACATTGTTTAAAGCAAATTTTGTGTTAATAATCTCTTATTTCATTATAAACAACTGTAATAATCTGATCAATTCCCTCACAATAGCCAGAATACACTGATGCTTACAAGGTTCACAAATTAAAACAGAACGGTTAATTGGTATGTTTAAAAAAATTTTTTTCTGAAATATATTTGTATGTTCCTGTAATGCATGAAGGCACATTACATCACGATTATCATCTTTCACAGTCCCAAAAAACAATCTGTTACACACACCACCCAGGTTTGTATAGTAAAACTCGCTAACGAAGGCCTGAAGCTCTTCGTTTTGGTTTCGAGTTTCATAACGAACATAGTGACGTCAAACGAACATTCGAATGCGCTTAGAATACCTACTTTCGTTAGTAAACGAAAATTCGAGTAGTTACGAATATTATTGTCGAGAGGAAAAGAAACGGATAACTTAGAATAAGTCCCCTGATCCCAAACGTTCTCGAAGGGCTAGAGGCATGGGAACCTCGCTGGCCAAAACAAGGGGAGCGCACGCGGTCGCAGAATTTGCTGGAAGTATCGCCGGCCGACAGGTATCCTTCAATAACCACCAATGCGGTGCGGGAAATCTGGTTGAGGCGGTGTTCCGCTCTACAATGAAGTGTTGATCACAACGCTGACCAAGATGTCTCCAGACTCGACTTCGGCGGGTCGTCTGTATCTAGACAGAACCGTAATTCGTCGCTTAACACCACGCGTCATCATTCCGCAAGCTGCCATGCTACTCGTTCCCGGAAGTGTCACACGTGCTCGACGATTCTCAGAAAAAATTCCGCGAGAGAATTACTTCAAGTTACGTATGTATAGGCTGTTCACGGTAAAGTGAGCACTTTTGAAGACCTACTTATTTTTTTCCTATTAGCCATTTTTTACCCTTCCACAAATTTTCAAGATAAATATTACTACGTAAGTACTAAACACAGTGTATATATTTCAGCGGACTCGAAAATTAACTTCTAAGTCTACAAAAAATATATTTATTGACTTTTATTCCAAATGACAGGGCTTTAAAAAGTACTCACTTTACTGTGAATAGCCTATGTCATGTTGTATACAAGTTCGGGTGGATATAATGTGCCCCATTCTCACATGTTGCGCAATGGGTAGTTAAGATGAAAAATTTCATGCATTTCACTGGTTCTCCCAAAGGAAAACGTTATTTCATGGAAGTCTAATATTATCCCATTGGTTAGTACTACAAATGCCCCGTAAGTTCGGCCCGTCACTGCTGTTTCACACGCAACATAGACGTTGCTCGATATAGCCTCGCAATAAGCTGCAAGTGGTTGCGGTAGGAGCTACATACCGAGTTGAAAACATCGACTATCACACATCACAATTTAGAATTCGAAATATTTTTGCTTGTCAGAATAACATTTTGTCCCGTTCGGGATACTCAGTTGTCGTCCTGCATAACGCAGAAAAAATTTTCTGAAACATTACCTCGTCTGGTGCTTTGAATATCGCGATCAGAGAATATCGTCGAAATTGATTATAAGCTGTTCAAGCTAAAATGATAACTTCTGAAAGCCCTGCTTAAGATCTACTTGTATACACGTTGTGTATTCCTAAGACTTATGTAAAAATTAACATTGTCATGGGCCTCAACACTTTATTCATGCGTCGGCCAGGCGAAAATGTGGAATTATTAGACAAGTATATGTGTTATAAATATGTTAATTGTTGCATTTCGATGCGTTAAAAACAGGAAGCTAAAGAAATAATTTAAGTAGTCACAAATGGTTACCCTAGCACTTTTTAATCCACGTTAAGATATGGGACTACTTTCCCTCCATCGTTGCCAACTTTACTGGGCGGATGTCACTCAGTGCACCCAATAAAATATATGTAGGTAGGAGCAGTGACTTTTTTCCAAGATTGATTTCAAAAGTGTTCACTTTATCGTGAATAGCCTTTAAACGAACATTTACATGGCGAAACAATCGCTTCAACTAATTTCTTCCTTCCTTTGTTCGATGACAGAGCGCTGATTTCATACAGAATTATAACGTGAAATAAAATACCAAGCTCTGCTGTAGCACTCATCACGTCATTACAGGGCGACTTTTGTACCAGGATCTTAGTAGTAACATCAAGTCAATGTTCCCATGCAACGACGAAATTTACTGTGAGTTGTTCGCTGTGAACGGCGACTCGTAACCGAGATAGTTATGGAGTCTCTGAAACATTATATTCCATTTTCGAATACCGGGTAAATCATGAACGTGGGCGTGTAGTGTGTCATACTAAGATTTTAATTTAGGTAAATATAGTGTAATATGAACTCTATTGACCGTAACCTGAGAACTCAGAACGTCCACGTCAGTCTTCTTCAGTGTAACGTTATGACTGTTGTTCACAGTAGAATGAGCACTTTTTAAAGCCATGCTTAAGATCTACTTGAATGCACATTGTGTATTCTCCCGATTTATGTAAAATCAACATTGTCAAGGGTCTCATCACTTTACTCATGCGTTGGTCAAATGAAAATGTGGAATTATTAGAAGAGTAAATATTTTACAAATCCACTTATTTTTACACTTCGATAGTTTAAACAAAACAGGAAGCGAAACATAATTTAAAATTACTACAAATGGTTAGCTCTACTATTTATTCGACGTTAAGATAAGAAACTACTTTCCCTCCATCGTTACAAGCTTCACTAAGCGAATGTCACTCAGTGCGCCAGTTAAAATATATTCAGGCAGGGGCAGTGACTTTTTCCTAAGGTTGATTTCAAAAGTGCTCACTATCGCGAAGCGCTTTTAGTGATATATAATGTATATATTTCTCGCAGTGTAGTATTTTTTCTGTTGCAGAGAGACGATATTTGTGCCAAGGTGTCCGCAGATAACCCGCGACTTACTTCCTGTTTGATACGTTCGAGAATGTTCTGGATCGTGAGTTTGTCTTTATTTAAGTCATGTTTGATTTCAGTTCCGATTAAGGGAGTTTGTTTTCGACAGTCGCACTCGCTGCACTTGTGTTGCAAGGCAATAACTTTATAAGCTATTCACGGTAAAGTGAGCACTTTTTGAAAACCCTCTCATTTGGAATAATATTCAATAAATAGATTTTATTTTATCCTTAGACGTTAACTTCCGAGTGCGGTAGAATGTACACACTGTGTTTATTACTTGCATGGCAATAATTATTTTTAAAAGGTCGTTAAAGGAAAAAAAATTGCTCAAAGGAAAAAGGAACTAGGCCCTCAAAAGTGCTCACTTTACCATGAACAGCCTATAAAGTTCAGCAGACCACTTGCTGAGTGAAGAATGGAAGTTGGGAACCCAATTACTCTCAACAGTGAGGGATCTAGCAATTAAGTTTTAGTTTACTGCCAGCAAATATTAGTTTCTTTTTTTTTTGGTCCTGGAATATTTTTACGTATGCGCGTAATTGCTGAGAGAGCTGCAAGTTCTCCTGCCAGTGCAGCAAGTAGACGAACTGCCAAAAGCGAGAGTGGAATTTTGATTTACGGATTCGGCGCCTGAATAGTACATATAATCGTCGCCAGTCAGCCAATTTATTTTGAGTTATCAGAGGTCCTTTGTGCAAGACCTTATGTTCACAGCTATCCTAAAGAGATGCGGTAACCAATGCTAGAGAATGTTACTCGCTAAAATGAGTATATTTTTAAAATTAAACTAAATGAAATGTGCAAGAAGGTTGAATTGTTTCAGTAAAAATAAGATCTCAAAGATAACCACACACATAATATGTTATTTAGAATAGAAATGATTACATTTTCAGGTCATGTAAATAATATTAAAAAACGACAATTCAAGCAAATTATTGATACGGCTCAACCGATCCTCCTGAAAGGTTTAAGGTTATATTTCTTCCTCGGTATTTTCGGCTATCTTTAATATTAATAATAATGTTCCCGAGAGGAATGCAAATGCAAAGCGAAATCGTTCCGCGAGACAATGGTGCCTGCGTAGGTCATGGCAGTTTATACCTGATGCATCGGGACGTGCAAAATACGCGTTATTACGTGCCATCAAGCTGAACTTCACACTACTGTATGCACTAGAACCAACGTCTTTCCTCAATTGGCTGCTGCATAAACCTGAATTCACTCCCTTTCTGGCAGAACTGCACATGATTGGGGCACACAATTGTGACGTGGTCATTTATTGGCTCTTAGTTACCCAGGGCGTGTCACAAAAAGTGTGGTCCAATGGCAAACGTGTTGAAAAGGTACACGCGTTTGAAGTTGAACGTGTCCCCAAATAATAACGCGAATTCTGCAGGTCTCTAATGATGCCTGAAATATAGTCACCTGTTTTATTTTCAAGAGTAAAAAACTCTAAGCACTGACTGACGAAGGAAAAAATACTGATCATTTTTTAACCGTGTATGTTTTATACATTCTAGAAGAATGAGTACAAAAGAGCAACTGCGGGTCGGCAACAGTATAAAAAATGATAAAGGCTGTTCACGATAAAGTGAGCACTTTTGAAATGAACCTCTGAAAAAAATCACTTCTCCTGCCTGCATATATTTTACCGGGCGCACTGAGTGGCATTCGCCCAGTAAAGTTGCTAACGATGGATGGAAAGTAGCTCCATAACGTCGAATAACGATTCGTGATAACTTTATTTATATATTTCGCTTTCTGTTTTTCTTTTAAGACATCGAAGTTTAAATATGAGTACTTTTGTAAGATATATACTTTTCTAATAATTTCACATTTTCACGTTACCGGCGCATGAATAAAGTTATCAAGTCCACGGCAATGTTAATTTTACACAAGGCGGAGGAATATACACCATGCATACAAGTAGAACTTAAGTAATGCTTTCAAAAGTGCTCGTTTTACCGTGAACAACCTATAGCAACGCTTTACCCACTGAACGTGACGATATTTCCATACTCTACAAGCTCACGGGCAGTCATCAAGACCTCATGAGCGACCCTCGCGTGTTATGAAAAGCCTGCACTTTCCAAAGTTTTGCAATAGCGAAGCCTTACCAAGATCCACCACGTTGTATGACACCCCATCCAGGAAATGAGTACAACCTACGGCGAGCTTGTCTGCTCAACACTCAAGATTATCTGCGCATCTTTGACAAATCACACACATCTTCGTTTGGTGCTACGGTGTGAGTTCAACTACTCTCTTTTTCCGTTTAACGCTATAAATACGAAGGAGCTAGTGTTCGAAAATACAGGGAAAATATAATTTATTTGCTAATTAAGTATCAATTCTCGACACGCAAGTTTGGAATAACTGACCAGTAGTTGGAAATCTGTTTCTATCTACTGTGAGCTAAAGCTTCCTTCGCGTTTTGTTGTTCTACGGGTTGCCGTGACTGTATACTTGAGACTTTATGTAGCCTCACGTTCGTTATTGGCCCGTCTCTCACTGTCACTGTGCTGTCTTGTTTGTTTCGCGTTGGTCCTTGTCAGACTGCATCATAATTCTTTGGTCATTTCGAAGGATTATTCTAAACTCGGAGAAAAACCGCTGGGACGTAATTCCTTATACAAAATAAGTTAGAAAACTTATATGACCTAATAAAGTAAAACGATTATTAAGGGAGATACGCACTACTGAAAATCAGTATTTCAAATTTAATTTAACGATATCACTCGGGGTAAAACAGCAAAATTCTTGAATACTATTTGTTTGAAGTAGGATTATGAATCATCGAAACCCTGGTGGGTAGTATCGCCCCTTTTTTATTGAGAAAATAGGGTGTGCCGTGTTATTACTTAACGAAATTGTGAAACCCTTGGGCGGGATCAACGTGCTACGATGGATATTAATTATCGCGTCTAAGTTACTACTACAGAAGTTTGGCTTGCTGCACCGCTATCAGGCTGGCTGTTCAACAGCGCGCGCGGCTGTTTGCCTGCGAGCTACGTACTTATACGGCGACGTTTCATTTTTTAAATGAAAAACGCTGATATTGGCCTTCAAATTTTCACACATATATCAGGTTTCAAGTCAAGTAATCGTTATTATATTATTCTGGAGTTTGTTGTTTCAAGAAATGCAATTTTTTATTATTTTGAAATAATAAACCCGTCATTGTAGGTAATTAGTCGTGTTATGTTTTAGGAAATCACCTTACAACATTTTTACTCAAAAGTGAAAATAATCATGTACTTCTTTTTTTAAATAGTATGTCTATTATACTTATCTATACTGGTGTTTTTATTCTGATACTGAACTCGTGTTATGCATCACAACAAACTATTCTCGTTTTCGATATGTTGTGTATTTATTCAGAACATTTTTTTATATTTAAATGCGAAATCAACGTTGCTATGTCTTCCGCCATACTTAGTTTCAAATATCAACTATCACGTATAAAAAATTATTCATGTATGCTGCATGATAAAAACCACTATTTGTTCAAACTATTTTGCGAGAAGAATATATTTTACATATGTTTATAACACGATATGGAACATTTTCTGTGCAAAATTATTAAACGCTCGTAAGCATATATGCGTTTTTAATCTATTTATAATGTCCGTTACACGCAGTTTTGACACTATACTCTTATACGCATTTTTAATTGCTTTCGATTTTGCAGCATTTATTAATATCATTTCACACTGTTGGTTTGATTAATAAATCCGCAGCTGTCGTCTATATTAATAGTTTTCAGACACTTGGTATTTGCATGCCGCAGTTTTAAATTTTATGCGTGGCAGTTGAGGCGCCAGGAGGGAATTAATATCTATACAAATATTTATTTTTATTTTTATACTTTGGTGTCGCGAAAACTGAATTGACAAATAATAAAAATGTGTGTATGTGTGAACGCGCGCGCGAGATAAAGAGAGAGGAGGTTAATACGAGCAAGTAAAATGGGGGGGGGGGGGGAAAGAGAGAGAGAGCGAGAGAGAAAGATGTTTGTTGGGTGTAATCCGAGCACATATAAAAAAGAAAACTAGATTATCGTGCGAGCAATGTGGGGCTCCGAAGCTGTAATGCAGACCTTTCTGTATAATCTCGAAAACAAACACAAGTCTCGTCGCGCAAGCCGTTGTATTTTGGAGCACGCGTGGATTGCTGTGTATACACTGACAGGTTGGTCCACGGTCCCACCGACAGCATGTTAAATTGACGATGGCAACTTGGACACTTCACCTCGCCATTAAATTGCTGGCTTTGTTTATTAGAGTATAAATTCCGTATCAGTTTTGAACAACAAACGCACTAGATCGTACAATAAAATTGTTATCTCAGGAACGTTACGAGCAATTCTTAAACGTTACCTTTAAAAACCGGGAAGCAGGAAAAAACAAAAAATCAAATCGTTTGTGATAATAATCGTCCAAATTTAATCTGGCACTGAACTTAACAAAGAAAAAGCTTATTAAATGGTAGCTTAAAAGGGAAGTAATAACAAGCAGATCGTGAATATAAACGTAAGTTTGGAAATTATCTTTATTTTGCCGTATATTTTTATTAACAGGCTATGGATCTACCACGCAGTGAAACATTTGAACCTGTATCTGTATCAGTAATTGATTTATTACTGTAATTATCACAGGAGTTAAAATAGATCTATTTAATGCTCCGGTTTTTTACGCGTGATGTTTTACAAAGAACCACGGGAAAAGAACGAAGTTTCGAGACACAATTTACATAGTACACCAAAATTAGCCCCTACATATACAATATGACACCCGTGGGAAAAAAAATTAATTCATGTTTCTACTAGATGAAATGTTATCTATAAAAAAAATTTCGTTTGTATGATGTAGTGTACTCAGCCGGTACAAATGGTGCTACATTTCGTGAAATAATTTCATTATTGAAGGTGCAAACCAAATGTTAATGGGAAGTACGATAATGTGACCAGCAACATTCAACTAGCAGTTACAAATTTCAAAAGTGATAAGAGTTAAAATATTTTAGTTTGTCCTTTGTATTTAAACTGTCTCAAGCAGTCTGGGGAACGTACACTGAATTTAGTGATATCTGCACTACACACTATATGCACTGCCATCTATAAATTTATCAGAACGAAAATTAAAGTTAAAAATTCAGTCAAATCAAGAAAATATTTTATCGACTTCAGAGTAATCGTTGGTTCCTCGAAATGCCCCAGGGGTTTGACAGCCAATAAACAGGAAATTTTCGCGAAAATATTTAGTGCCCACGCATGTTTCCAAATATTAAACTTGGTTTCGTTTGTGATTGGACGACTTTTATTCTCACACGCCCTAGCACTCTGCATACGAGTCGCAGATGTTCAGTGCCGGCCACTCAAATGGGGAAAGAGTTTCTGAAAAATAACGAGCCAGTAACAAACAAAGTGTCACAGAAGCGTACATTAAATTTTATAACTTATTCTACTTTCAGATAGATTACTTCGCAAACAAAAACTACTAGCGCTATAAATAATTTATATCAATTTATATGCCTGTCACGCCCACCAAAGTTACTGAACTGTCAGTTTCAGGCTAGCTATGGAAATGGAAGTGATATTTATACGCTTTTCGCTGCGATATAAATTAAAAAGATACGTGTGCATGAGGGTGAACAAAATTACGACTTATTGCGAAAATGCCCAAATGACCAATTAAAGTTCATTTTTAATTGCAAATTAAAAATCTTTCCCCTTACCCTTTGCTTACTTTTTTTTTTAATTCTGAAAAATACATTTTTTTTTTTTTTCCAAAATGCATAAAATTTTTATTTAAACCATAGAATGCGCCTGAGTATAGGCTATCTAAGCACGCTACACTTAGTACTTTATATGACGTCGCCAGTACAAATAAGAATATCCATTCGTGACAAAGGGAAGACGAGCTGACGGTCACTCTATGAAAGAATAAAAATAAAAAAACCACCAAAGATACGCAAACAATAACATGTTTCTTAGACACTGAAACACAGCGGTAAAAGGATATTGTGGTTCACTTGAAGTTTCTAGAATACTGCGCTAAAAACGCATTGCGATACATAGCGCGTTTCCTTTACGGCTTCGTCCTGAACGCAACGCAATATTATTTCAGGTAATGTCGGCCGACGCTTCCTACACGAACATGTAATGTAACGCACTAATATTATGTTTGCGGGTCGCCGCAGCAGGTGTTTTGTAGCGTGGACGGAAGGTAATTACAGGTCACGCACAGCCCGTGTGACATCACGCATGACTCGACACGCACGCCACTTGTTGACTCTTGAGCCGGGGCTCGCAAGCTTGTATGTTTGCCGTCCTGCAGTGGAAACAATCTCCACGTCAACACTGCCCATCGCGTCTACCAGCGCGTTGGTTTTATGGCTCAGCCCGTTCGCAATTGAGCATTTGTGAAACTCGTAGTTCATAATTTGCTTCTATTTTGTAGCCACTGTATAGCTTTTCGCAAATAAAAATGAACGTTCTCACCAGTAATATTGATGAATTTTTTTCAGTACCAATAAGACATCCCAGCCCTTCATGTGGGCCACATTCATTAATTAGAGACACTACCAATTCGCATTATATGATTGCAGCAAGTTAGACTCCAGAGTCAGGGCGGGCACCAGCTATTTCGCCGCCCTGTGCAAAATTCTAAGTGCCGCCCCTACCACACTAGATTTTCTTTTTCGCGAGATATAATTCAATCCCTGTAATTGAAAAAAACAAAAAAAACCTAAGCACACAACTAAAATTATTGTTAGTCCTAACATACAGTAATATATTATTTTACCTACAGTATTAATTGTTTCTGCCGTAATCTCTTACTTTATTTAAAGTAGGCCTACTAACTACTTAGTCTTGAAGAAGAACACTATATATATATATATATATATATATATATATATATATATATATATTTTTTTTTTTTTTCGAAAAATAAAAGCAATTGTATTATTAAGAGTAAAGGCTGCATATTACAAGTTACGACAGACTGCATGTAAATCTTGCATTAGAAGGCTACCATCATCAATTCGTTTAGCTAATTAAAAAATGGTGAAAATAATTTTTCCACCATGTTACAAATGATAAGAATAGGAAGTAGTACGCTGGTGGTGGCGAGTCATATCCTTCTCCCCTTCGCCTGTCCGCTAGTGAGTGAGGTAAGACAGCCCAGACCAAGCGCAACTCAGAACTTCGCGTCACACGCAAACTATGATGGTACATTACAACGCAATAATTTAATTGTTTAAAACTTAATGAATTAGCGAAAGTCACAGTAAGAAATAAGGTTAACAGTGGGTTTTCGTTTCGATTTTTATTTTTTATTTTCCCCCTCGATTTCCTGCAATGCCACCCCATTTGGCCTGGCCTGCTGCCGTGTGCACTTGCACGGGTTGCACCCCCAGTCCACAGTGATTTAAACACTCGAGCAGTGTCACTTGCTCACTGGTCTTCACAATAGGCAGAATTTATATCAAGTGCTGAATTTTTGCTATGGCTGTCGTTTATTTATTGGCTGCTGCCTTCATACCAGAATTTTTTTTTCCCCCTGAGAACTATGTTGTTTATAGCCTGTTCGCGGTTTCTTCACACTTTTTTGAACGGCGTCTTTGAAAAATCACCCCATGTATGACGTGGTTGATTTTTTTATGTATCACAAACGTTTTATTATTGTGTTAACACAAAAAACCATATTTTTAATTCAACTGAACGTTTACTTTTATTTGACATATAAATTATAATACATGTATAGAAACAGGGCGAAAATAGATGTGATGGTAATGCCTAGTAAGAAGTAGTTCTTATGTAAAATAATATTAACTGAAAGAGCAGCAGAGTGGCGCTGTCCCTTTGGTGCTTGAAACATAAGCGATCATGATGGTGGTGCCTGGTGGTGGGCCGGTCGACTCCTTTACGGTCAGTGGGTCCTTAAAGTTGAGTTTCGATGTGAAGAAATTCATACTGGAGGGGCACTTTCAGGTTAGCCTCATCATGGAGAACCCTGGGCGGAAAGGAAGGAGGAGCACGGGCTGACCTCCATTCCCCGCTGGATTTCCTTGGGAAAGCCCAGAGGTCAGGATGAGGAAGGACTCGTGCTGGCAGTGGGGAGTGCCTGGACTATACGCCCAGGCACAGAGCAAGTAAGGAGACAAGAGCGGACACTTCCATGTTGTAAAGATCTTCATATTTTGAAGTCTTTTTCAGGGGTGGTGGGTGGGTGGGTGGTAGGTGCCTGGATTAGTACTAACAGCAGACATGCATTACGAAAAATAATCACTTAGTTTACTTAGTTTAATAAAACAAAAATACTAGTTTTTTAAATATTTATTTTGTGATAAACACGCTTCATTGAAGTAGTTAATCACGTCGTATTCAATGTTTAATAAACTAACTTATTTACAAAAAAGAAAATTTTATGGTTTTTTTTTTACGCTTGCCGTGTAACATTTACAGTATGTTTACAGCTTGCATTATTCTTTAGAGGTTCTATAACAACGTTTTGAAATTGCTTATTTTGAACCTACTTGACTAACACCATTTATTTGCCAAATGCTGTTTTCGGCAATAATTAAATATATACCTGTGCTATTTGTATTGACTCTGTCTTTGAAATATTTACGTTACCTCCAATTGTGACCAACAGAATAGAATAAATCTTGCACAAACAGTGCAAAAAACGGATTAAATATTTATAATCGTTTTAGTAAGTAACTAAATCAACATCTGAAATATATGTAGGTTAAATGAGTATGTTTGAGATATAAAACACTTATAGTTTTGACTCGACAGCGATTTGTTCCATAAAATCATTAATTATAGTGGTAAATGTCTATGTTGGTGTTTCCACAGGCACTTACTTCAAATAACGCGATTGTAAAATCGCGTTATCTAAAGTGTCTGCCCTCTGCGCCCAGGTATCCACTAGGCAGTGGACTTTCTCCGTAACACAGGGGAAACAGGAGGAGGTGACAGCTGGCGGAAAAGGAGAATGTGTGTGAGCAGTGGGAGAGGAGGCGGCGCCTGAGTACGAGTTTTTCTGCTACGTCCTAGGGTCCTGCAACCCCGAACCCGCAATACGGCTAAATAAAAAGGATACTCCCCAAAAACCCCGGGAAAGCCAACTTGCTAAGATATGTGAAACGTTCCATAATGTGTATGTACATTTGGTGCAATTTTCTAAACTCGGTTAAGCTTTGTTTGCACGTGGAGGAGGAATATTCTGTAAGTATAACTTTAGCAGGGCTTCACAAAAGTTGTAAGTAACCGTGGATGTACTATAAGATATTTTCCTGTTTGTTGCTGACTCAAAATCATCCAGGGTATGTCGAAGCAACCGGTGTGAAATCGTTTTAAATGTAAATACGCTACTCTAGCGCCAATTTTTAATAATTTAGTGACACAAAACATCAATGAACCAAATTCAGATTCTATTTACTCAAACATAATTAAAAACAAAAGACCTTAAGACACGGGAACTACTTCTCGCACATCCCTAACGACATTGATACAATTGTGCCAAATGTAATCAGCGGCAATTATTGGTTGGGTGAAATAAACTGATACACGAATTTGCTTCATAAATTTGTCAAAATGGCAGTTAACTGTGAACAAGTACAATAAAGCAGAATACTGAACAGCTCGCTGATTCTGGCGAGACTAGCGACAATACTGCGTTCGCATAATGTGTGAGGGAACATCGGCAAGGTGCTATGTGAGGGATACCTTGGCAAGGTGCTGTGTGAAGGATACCTTGGCAAGGTGCTGTGTGAGGGATACATTGGAAAGGTGCTGTGTGAGGGATACATTGGAAAGGTGCTGTGTGAGGGATACCTTGGCAAGGTGCTGTGTGAGGGATACCTTGGCAAGGTGCTGTGTGAGGGATAACTTGGCAAGGTGTTGTGTGAGGGATAACTTGGAAAGGTGCTATGTGAGGGATACCTTGGCAAGGTGTTGTGTGAGGGATACCTTGCCAAGATGCTGTTTGAAGGATACCTTGGCACTGACCGCGCAATCGTGTTATAGGCTATTCGCGGTCAAGGCAATTTTTTATCCTTCCAAAACTTTTTGAAATAAATATTGCCATGTAATTAATAAACACAGTGTTTATATGTTAAAGTATACTGCCACAATAAAATATATTTATTGTAATGAGTGGGCTTCAAAAAGTGCTGTCTTTACCGTGAATAGCCTGTACCAAATGTCACTTGCGTCGTTTTGTGAAGTAAAACTTGAGAGATTGGAATGAAGGTGAAATGTCGTTAAGTGTATTACTGTTTTTGACTACACAATAACTCTTCGAAGTTTTATGTTCGAAAAGAACCGATCTAGTCAATCAATAGCTAACATGAATTTGGTGACGATAGTAAACCAACAGCAACGCAAATATTTAATATGAAGCATTAGATGTTTTCAACAAACGTAGCTGGCACGGCAGTAAGCAGCGGGGCGTGCTAGCAGTAAACTGCAACTAACTGCTTACATAAATGGAGTATTAGCGGCAACGTGCGAAAAATATCATACTGTGCAGGATATTCATATGCAATGAGCATGCATTACAAAGTTAATTTACTGTATCATAATGAGAAAATTCAGTTTTAACACCACGAATACGCAGACTACTGAATAATTATTTTGTGTACTATTGAATTAATCATACTAAAATCCAAAATCAAAATTAGCCCACTGGTCCATAAACCCAACAACGTTAAAATGTGCGACTTTCGCGTCCAAATATTTATTAACTGACATTTCAATGTAATGATAAATTATTTTCTAAAAATCACAAATGGTGAGCATGGAAATAATGAAGACCAATGAAAAAAGAAACTGAAAATGCAAAAAGTGAGGAATGGGTAAACTAAAATACAACTTTCTTGAACTGCAGTTTTTCCGATGGCTAAATAATACGATTATATTTTAGATCTCGGTTAATTTACACAACAGTCATTAAACACTTATGCATCAAATAGAGTAAGTGAATTCACCGAATGAAACGTATGCGTCACTGTGTGTTTTTCAGTAGACTACTTTTACAATTTTTATACGTGTAAAATTATGTATGTTTTTCAATAATGTATTATATAATATCAGACATGGCGACAACGTACTGCATCTAGAAATTCCGTGAATTCAACGACCTGCAAGCAAGGCTCCACAGTCCTCTATTTACTCAAGCCTATGTTGTGCAGCCACCGCCTGCAATCCCACTGAGTAGTCAGTTTTATCCCACACAAATAAGAACGGTATTCAGTCGAACTTTTTCTTGCAGATTTGGTATCGCCCAGTCCTCTCGGACGTGTCTTTAGAAAATGTGATCCAAAAGCAAAATTCAATTTTAATGTACCATAATTCGAAGTATTGTATATCATCAAATCTATCCGCGAAATTCCCGAGCCTCCGTATACGACCTACAAACCGCAGTCACAGAGTATGTAAGTACACAGAAAGGAAATGGCCAGATGATTTCTTTGATGTGAGGGGGGAAGGGGTCGCAATGGTGTAGCGGCTAGATCGCTCGCCTCCAACCAAGGCGAAATGGGTTTGATTCCCGGCGGGGTCGCTCCCGAATTTTCGCGAGTAAGTATCGCGCCGGGCGATGCCGCTGATCGGCGGGTTTTCTCGGGGATCTCCCGTTTCCCCCGCTCTTAAATTCCGGCGTTGCTCCATACTCACCTCGCTTCACCCTCATCGGCACTCAAGACCTCGATGTTAAGAGCCGTCCAAATCTCTCAACTCCACTACGTCCAGGGGTTTGGGTTTACATTGATACATTAGTGACGCAAACTCGTTTTTTTTTTTTAAATATACTGTCTCGACATTACTTTTTTTTTTTTTTTTTTTTTAAACCCCGCTAGTATTTAGTTTCACTGGTATCACACTCCTCAGAAAATGCCAGTAACTTCAGTGTTCTCAGTAATCAATTTAGCCTAGCGACGGGCAGTTATTAAGCAGCGGATATGAGTACCGGTGATCACCTGTGCTTATCAGCAGTAATGAAACAATACTGGAACAAATTGCCACTGTTCATAGTAAAGTGAGCACTTTTGAGGCCCTAGTTACTTTTTCCCTTTCAGCTATTTTTTATCATTTAGCCACTTACCGCATTCGTCTACGGCTAAAATAAAATACATTTATTGACTATTATTCCAAATTAGAAGGCTTTCAAAAGTTCTCACTTTACCTTGAGAAGCATATAGAAGAGAACCTAGTGGAAGATAGCGATGAGCTACTTGCCTGCGTTGAATAAATTCACTACTATATGGAAATGACTCGCCTCGTTACTGCGAGCAACTGTTTGATTGTGGTAACGTGGTGTATTGTTTGAATGATATTTATAACTTTTATACTGTACTAAAATGCAACTACCACGAAAAAAGAACAAAGTTATGCGTTCATAAGGAAAGCAATCAGAATATTAGGTAAGATAGTAACAGACGTGACAAAGATGACAAAAACAAGACTATGGCATACGTACTACATACCTCAGCCAACACAACGGGAAGCGCTTTACATCAAAACGTCGAAGAGGGCTAACAAAACCATCCGCACTTTTAACAACGTGTAAGGAACCCCTTTCTTTTGGTACATGATAGATAACTCATGCTCGTACGTATTATATTCACAATTTTAAGTCATCTATCTTCCAATGCTTCATGTGACTCATCAGTCGAATGTAAAATGTATTCGACTACTCTTATAACATGTGTACATATGCATATTGTAGGCAATACATCCATCTAGGATCTTACAGATAACTCTCGGAAAATTACAATCGCGTTCTCTCAGGCAGGCACTACTCCGCTGCATTACGAATTTGGCTAAAGAACTGGTACGCTAATAACTACAAGTACAGGAAGTACCACGGAACCGTCCCCTCATTTTGGATCTTGACATTATATCGGGCGAAATGAGATTATTCTTTAAACCAAGGATATCGTTAATAATGCAATATATCAGTACGTACACTTCGTATTTGGATCGATTACCCAATAAGTACAGACATTTACAACTAGCATTAAAACTCGATTCTTATTGGTAAAGGCTTTTCACGGTAGAGTGAGCACTTTTGAAATCAACCTTAGAAAAAGTCGTTGCCGCGTGCCTGCATATATTTAACGGGTTTACTGAGTGACATAACACCCAGTAAAGTAGGTAACGATGGGTGGTAAATAGTTCCATATCTTAACGTCGAATAAAAAGTGTTAGGTTACCATTTGTCATAACGTAAATTATTTCTTTCGTTTTCCGCTTTTTTTTTTCTGCACCGACGTATGAAAATGAGAGAGTTATAAAATATTTACTTTTATAATAATTCCAGAGTTTCGCTTGGCCGACGCATTAATATAGTGATGAGGCCCATGTCAATGTTAATTTTACATAAGGCGGAAGAATACACGACGTACACACAAGTAGATCTTAAGCAGAGTTTTCAAAAGTGCTCATTTTACTGTGCACAGTCTATAATCATGTGGTCTGAATGTAATGCACAGTTTCCCACCCTCAAGCAGCCCTCCCCTCCTTAATGAGTTTTTAGGTCCGCCACTGGCCACAAAGAGTACGCTCTGAAAGGGCACCGGCGGAAGGCAGGAAGGAAGGAAGCCAACGCTCGCAGACTGCGACGTGTGCCGCTGTTGCGCGGACGGCCCTGCCCTGCCCGGGGGCACATGAATCTTCCCGTAGCGAGCCCAAACACCGCCGGGACCATCCATTTCACACACGGCCGGGGTAGGTGAGGGGGCGAGGTCCCTGGATCGATTCCAAGCAGCGGTCACTTCAGCGCCTCGCGGGGCACGACACGGCGTCGGGGCACCTGCGTCTCTTCCCCTGCCGCCACACACAACCGGCACTGCCGTCAACATCGCTCACCCTCCATCCTCTTCACAATCCCCACAAGTCCTACAACACGAGAAAGACACGAGAGAACTGTGGCCGTGCCTCAGCTGGCCCAGAGAGCGCTCTCTCGTGCTCTCGTTCTCGCGACCACGACATTATGGCGTCTCAGAAAATAAACTCTGGTCGTCTCATGCCGGAATCACATAGCCTCGACCAACACAGCACGACACAGCCAAAAACGCAACCACAACACATTTCAATGTGACTACTTGAATTTACAGCACGACCAACACCACGCTCTCGGCATTTAACCTAACTATTTTGAAGGCGCTGATAGTCTACGTTAGTTTCAAAGGCGGTGAACAAGAGGGAAATTTTGTAATACATAATGGTACCAATGGGTATCGCTAATGGATACAAAGGTAAAATTATTTTTTTAAAGAGTTACATAGAGTAATTTTCAATTTATTTTTCTTTTACGCTGTTTATTTACCGTTGTAGGGAAATCTTGCAATACAATTTCATTTTGCAAAGTTGTACATTCTGTACGTCGTGTCGCACGACACGACGAAGAATAGAAATAATTTCTAATCCAAAATTGCTGCTCGGACGACAAAATCGGCCGGGCTTACGACGATTTATCTTGTATTTCATTGGCTGTTGGACGTCGTGTCGGGGCTATATGATTCTGGCATAGGCCCGGGTCTCGATTGGCCCCGAGAGCGTTCTCTTATGCTCTCGCTTTCACGACTAGGTTTCATGACGTCAGAGAGAACGCTCTCTGGTCGTTCTATCTGCACGGGGTTGTATAGTCGCTGGTGCGCTCTCGCACTCTCTGACCATGCGCCATATTAGTTTACATTATTTCCGTGTTTGAAAACGGTTATAGGAACTTTCTGGGCCAAAACCACGCCGCATTTTAACTGTAGGTGAATAATTTGAGTGGTAAGAAATATAAATAATAATTTTGACAAAGTCTCGTACTTTTTCCTGGCTTGCAATATGTCATAAAACAAAAATAGTATTTTATTCGCTATGATTTTTCCCATGCATTTTTAACACAAATAAATAATTTCCAATAGATATGGCCGCGATTTTACCTTTAACATGATTTCCAGCATTTTTGCATCAGCTGTCTGCGTGAAGTCTGAGAGAAACGAGAGTGTGGTTGTCACAGAGCGAAAGCGTGAGAGAGCGCGAAGCAGTGCTCTCGGCAGGTTCCTGAGAAACAGTGCTCTCTCAAAAGATAATATTCCTTAAATTGAGATACGGACTCAATTTCTCGGCGAGAGCGCGAAAGAGCAAGAGCGCAGAGAGAGCACCAAGTGGCGCTCCCGCTGGCGCTCTCTCGCACTCTCTGACTACGCCCCATATTTGTCTATAGTTTATCTGCGTTTGAATTAGGATTAAGTTCAATTCGCGATGAAAAACGTGCGCACAACGAGCGTGTACGTTATCAAAATGAAAGAAAGAATTCTTTATGGCATGTTCATGCTCGTCGCGTACGTGAACAGCCCTGACGTACACGACGGTCATGCTCATCGTGTACCTAAACAGCACTGACGTTCGCGATGAACATGAGCCGTGGCGCCATAAATTATACACACTTTCATTTTGATATTTACACGTTCAATGTGAACAAATTTTTCATCGCAAACCAAGTTTTATAGTAGCTTTGCAGGCCAAAACCAAGTCGCATTTGTAAAATTCTTTTAGCCCACCAAGTAATTTACATTATACGTATTTATAAAGATATAGATAAGTAGTATCGACAAGGTGTCTACTTTTTACCATGCTGTGGAATTTGTAACTTTCGCCTAGTGTGTACAGATACATAATTGTTTTAAAACGACGTAAATGAGGGGCCGCGGTGATGTGGCTGCTTGAGAGCGCGTCTCCCACCAACGGGAACCGAGTTCGTTAAGCGGCGGGGCGGGTTTTCGCACATGGAGATCGTCCTGGACGATGTCAACGGTTGGCGGGTTTTCTCGAGATTACCCCCCACACCCCCCCCCCCCCCCTGAATTTCGGCGTTGCTTCATTTCCATTTTTCCACCACCCACCTTGCTTCGCCCCACGTCGGCTCTCAAGACATCGTTGTTATACCGCCCAAACCTCTTCACTCTCCACAATGTAGCAGTATACAATAAAAACCAATAGCATTTTATGGCATGCCGTACCATTTCTTCTGGTAATGCTATTCGTTAAACTTAATATATATAATATTTATTATATATACAATATATTTATAATATATATAGAATAGTAATTCCATTAGCTATGGCCGTGATTTTAGCTTAACATGATTTCGCGCCTTTCGCTATCAGCTGCCTGCGTGACATCAGAGAGAGTGGTTGTCTCAATTTCACAACGCAAGATCTCCATAGAGGACAACGGGAGTAGCACTTTCACCAGGCTGTGCAAAAGAATTCTCTCGAGAGACAGTGCTCTCTAAATTGAGACATGGACCTGCATACAGTTCAGTCAGTGTCATCTGTTTTTTTTTTTTTGGCTTATGCAAGAGTATACAGATTTTTTTTTATTTGGTTGGGCGTAATTGGGTTATCCCGCCGTTATTAGTTTCGGATTGGTCCAAAACAAGTCAGGGCGTGTCAAACAAATCACAGTCCAATGGCAGGAGCACTGCAAAGTCACGTGTGTTTGAAGTCTATTAATATCTTCAGAAAACGGGAATTATGCTAGCGATGATTAGAGGTGGGTGAATTTCCCAAATTATTTTGTTAGCAAGTTAGAACTTCAAGAACGTATATTCATCGTGTGTTCTTTGCTTGAATGGAAAACAGTTGTTTAAATATGCCTTGAAAGACTATATTTAGCCAGTATCAAACAGGAAGAAATGTAACCGTATCATGTGCAAACAAGTCGAATAAAAACAACGAACTTCTCACCACAGGAGCAACCAATGAACAAACAATAGCGGCCCGAGTATGTAAAGAACTGAAAAGTCTATGCTGCTGCAAAAATATGTCGCGAAATTCTCGTAGCACCTATAATAATGTTTCACGCACGAAAAGGAAAAAATAATATGTAGATTCTTTATTTGCTTTCAAGAACAAAGCATAAGCAAGGTTTCAACTCTTCTGATCATTCATTCTCTCACAAGCAGAGCCTGAAGTTTTCACGAAAAGAATCGAAGCACATGGTAGAATTCAATACCGTTTACGCAAGTCAGCAGTTATTATTATCATTTGCCATTGGCTTGTGACTGAATGAAAATCCACTAACGCATTTGATTGGGATACTCAGAGCTGCTCGGTAACTTGACAAATGAACTTCAGTGATTCGTGTTTGCTATCTCCCTCTCTGGGTAGGTGTTGCAGATACTAAACGGCGTGAAAATGTATTACAACATTTTTCTTTCGTAGACTTGTTCGTGTAGGCGTTTGTGTGTACGACTGTCGCCAAATTACTTTTATTAATAGGCGAACTATAATCCAAACTCTCATTCACATAACCCTTTATATTATTCTGCGGGACACGTCACGTAAGCCCCAAACAAATTACAAAATTAACATAAGCTTACGAGTACTCGAGGTCTGTTCTGTCCTGAAACACGGATTTTGTAAGCTTACTAGTCATACCGATGTCCTGTGACGTGATTTTTTTAAATATAGATTTTTATTTCCAGGAAATGCCAGATCGACGTCTTATGACGCTAGGCCACTGACCATTTCGCGGTTTGTTATACACTCTAAATTCGAATCAGTGAGAAACCATCAATTCGCAGTGAAATCCAACTACTATAATCAGTGAAAATGGGTTCACTTAGAATCAGTGAAAAACCACTGATTGTTTCAGTGAAAAAATTTCGCTGGTTGAATTGGTGACGTGAAACAATTTCACTGATTAAATAAGTGACGGCCGACTGCAGTGGCGAATTAAATACTGCTTTTATTGAATGTAGGCATACAATTACGTGAAATAAACATATTTACGATAGTTTAACATTAATACTGTGCAATTTACCGTAATTTTAAAAAGTAAAAAAAAAAAAGTTGCCATTGCCTTGCCATCTCAGCTACCACGCCAAGTTAGAACTATGAGAAGAGAATAAAAGTCTTATGGTATCGCGGCGAAATAGTGTAGTTTGCAGTTGTATGCTCATACTTTTCGTTTTTGGTGTGATTGGTACCGTTAGGATTATGAAAACGAATAATATATATGAGTGCACTCCCTTCACCACATTAAATTCAGTTTAAACCTTCAAACAGAAAGTTGTGGCGATTACATGGAAACGAAATGGAAGACGTAAAAACGGAATGAAAGGCTATGTGTGTCCATATTACCTCGTAAAATGGAGTTTTGAAAAACGAAACACATTTTAGAAAGTATTTCGTATTGGTTTTATTCGTTTATTCGTTGTTATTTCATTTGATACACGTTGTTTAGCGGCCATTTATAAACGATGTTCGACGGCCATTTTTACACGCACTTCACTTATACATCAATCTAAAATAATTAGAGGCGGGGCAAGTTGCTCAGATGTTTCACTGGTCCATCAGTCAAAAAATAAACCATTGAGAAAACAGTGGAAAAATGACTGACGAATCAGTGGGAAATGTCGCTGAATCAATCAGTGAAGTAATTATGGCATTTTTTCACTGGTTCATAAGTTAAATTCACCGAAGTGACTGTTGTATCAGTCAAATACGTTTGACTAATTGAAACAGTGAAATGCTCACAGATTCAAATTTAGAACGTACACTGCACTGTCAAATATGACTCATCTGCACTTAAATGCGGGTTCAATAACCACGCTCTAGTGCGCACACTCCCGCTGTGACAATCTCGGCGCTCTCGAAGCTTCAGCCAGCTACCCGCGTTGACCTGCACTGCCGACTGTGTAGTGGCAAGTCAGCTCTCCGGGCTTAATGAGTAGCACGCGGGAAGGTCCAGGGTCAGTTTACCAGCATGAGAAGCTGGCGCTTTAAACACGGCTCCTGTATGCCTTAAAAAGGCAATGTGTCGTGGTTCGCGCTATCATTTTCGTTCACTGTTTACACTAAAAGAGAGAAACAAATAATTAAAATAGTTTCTTTGAAAAAAATAAATCTTGCGTCTGAAAACAGAAACACGCCTATAAAATGAGTCCATGACCGCGGAGGTGTCGCACACGAAGGGTAATTTTAGCTGGCACTGTACACAGCAACGAACTAGTGCCCAACGCTTTAAATATCTCATCTTGTGGGTTATCAAACATGTAAAATGTTCTGCACATTTCGATCAATTCACACAGAAAGCAGCTCGTAGTTCACTGATTGCACAGCATGATGGATATAGGCTGTTCGCGGTAAAATGAGCACTTTTAAAAGCCTTGCTTAAGATTTAATTATATACACGTTGTGTATTCTTCCGCCTTATATAAATTAACATTGCCTTACGCCTCACAACTTTATTCACGCGTCGGCCAAATGAAACTGTGAAATTATTAAGAAAGTAAATACTATACAAATCTGCTCATTTTTACACTTCGATGTATAAAAAAAAAACGCGAAAGAAATAATTTCAAGTTATCACAAATGGTTACCTAACATGTTTTATTTGACGTTAAGATATGGAACTACTTTCCATCCATCGTTGCCAACTTCACAGGGAAAATGTCACTCAGTACGCCCATTAAAATACACGGACGCAGGGTCAGTTACTTTTTCTAAGGTTCATTTCTAAAGTGCTAACTTTATCGTGAACAGCTTTTACAAGTACATCGCACACCAAAATATGACACGATAGCAACACCCGAGCACACAAATGAATGCGTCACCGAACAGGTTAAAGCAATGGGTGTTTAAACCTTGTTCCTAAGTAGTCGTGATGGACGGCGTACATGTAAATTGTTATTTAGACATGACGAAATGCTGCACGATATGCTTGTGTTCGCTTTTTACTATACCTGACTGTTCCCTAGTTCACGCATCGCCCAACAAAACGCAGTTGTGCAGCTGATGTCACAGCACATGTGTAATAGGTGCCTCGCCTCTTGTTACCGATAGGTGGCAATATGTTAAGGGCATCCCAATTCCTTCATTTGACTTGCTTCTCGCTTTGTGCATCTGTGTACAGTAGTCAGTGAGCACCAGTACAACTTCCAACAGTTCTCCTCACGCCACTGAATTCAAAATCCTGACAAACAGTTGACCAATTATAAACTTGACATCCGTGACTTGTAAAGAGGCAGCCAGTGGCATTTATTCCATAGATGCAAGGTAAGCAATGATCACTCTATACGTATTGGAAATGTTTGACTCTTTATAGTTTTCGTCTTAACTTAACATTTAAACACGTTTAAATCTGAGTCTCCCGTTTCCGATTCGAGAAACACAGTTTTCGTAACTCCCGTACTGTACACGCATAGTGCTGCTATCTAGTATTTATTTTCACAAACGGGAGCGACTAGCGATGAATCGAACTAGCAAGCGAGTAACCCTGCCGCGTTCTTTCGGCAGGGTAAGCAGTCGTTCTGTTTGTGTCCTCCAGTCCTCCTTTACTTGGAAAGTGAATGAAAGTGTTCTGGAAAACGGGAGTTTTCTTATAATTTTTATATGCTCTCTAAATAATATCCAGTTTAATTATTATTACATTCATTTCTTTTCCGTTTTTATAACCAATGTTAGGTACTATAAAACGTAAATACACGTGAAGGGTAAGCAAATTTGGAAGTTGCGTTTGTTAGTAGAAATTGAAAATGGAACCTCAGCCCGGCACTAGCAAATGTTATCTAAAATACTTAAATATGTGGGGCTATTATAATGCTTACCGTGTAAAAAAAACTCACGCACCTGGAGGTATCAATGTCATGTGAGAAATCCCGGCATCAAATTATAATATAAAAGGGAGTAAAGGTTTTAGTCTACGCACAAAATCTCTTTACGAAAAATCATAACCCTTAATCACTACAGTATACAGTTGGTAACTGGGCATGGAAACTTCAAGGTCAAACTATCTACTGTGCATGAATTCCGCATAATGAAATTACGATTATGCGTGGGGCATTTGCAGGATACGGGACAAATCATCACATCCTGTAGAAATGTTCAAGGCCACAGGAGCTAAGGTTTGTATGAACCATAAGACGTTGTTAGGACCAAAGTCTTGAAAGTAGCTAGTCAGGCCATTGCTGACTGGCTAGGAGAACAATATATAAAGCGATAACCTGAGGAGAATCGGGAAAGAAGGGAAGGCAATAAGATTGGAGGGACAATGAAAAAAGATAAAAGCATAAAACGCTAAGCACTACTTCATCAGAGCCAGAGCACACGCAAAATTTCAATATTATATGCACACACTAGCAGTTTTTGTTTTAAAATTTACCGCTGCCGTCTGTGATTCAAGTACCGGAGCTAAAGCTTACCAAAACACAGATCAGCATATCAAGAAGGATACACGACGCAAACACAGAATAATTGGGTACACAGAAGTATAATGGCGTGGCAGTTTCTTTCATGTGGACGTACATGTTCGCTGTCTGGGCACGCGAATTTCTGTGAACAGCCTCGCGTTAGATAGACTATTGCATAGTGCAGAAACTGAGCACGTTTGAAAGTCCTGCTTGCGATCTTCTTTTCTTCTCTTTCTGTATCATTCCACTACATGTAAAATTAACATTGCCATTGGCCGTTTCACTTTATTAGTGCATCGTCCAAGTGAATTGGTGAAAATTTTTTGAAAGTAAATGTATAGATAATTTGTAAAGTCGTCTTCTTATGTGTACAAAACAAAAAATACTAACTTAAGTAGCCGTAAATTAAAAATTTTTATGCATTAAACTCAACGTCAAATCTTAAAACTATTCTAATGTATTAGCTGTCAACATAACTGGTATGCGAGTGTGTGTGCTGTAACATATAGGCCTACATGCATAGGCTGTTCACGGTAAAATGAGAACTTTTGAAAGCCTTGCTTCAGATCTACTTGTATCTACTTGTATACACGTTATATATTCTTCCGCCTTATGTAAAATCGACATTGCTATGGGTCTCATCACTTTACTCATGAAACGGTCACGTAAAACTGTAACATTTTTGGAAAAGTATATATTATACAAATCTGCACATTTTCAGAAAAAAAAAAAAAAAAAAAAAAAAAAAAAAAAAAAAAAAAAAAGGACGCGAAAGAAATATTTTGAGTTATCACAAATGGTTACCTAACACCATTTATTCGACGTCAAGATATGGAACTATTGTCCATCCATAGTTACCAACTTTACTGGGAAAATGTCACTCAGTGCGTCCATTAAAATATATGCGCCCAGTGGCTGCAACTTTCTTCTAAGGTTCATTTCAAAAGTGCTCAATTTATCTCGAAAAGTCTTTAACTATGGGAAGTCATTTTTTCTAAGGTTGATTTCAAAATTGCTTACTTTAACGTGAACAGCCTTTACTGGTATGTTACAGGTTGGGGAGCAGGATACCAGGCACTGACTGGCGAACGGCGTTTAAAAATTTTACTGGTTAGTGTCGCCATTCTGCTGGCGTGTGCGTGCGGCCAAGTGTTCGCGGTGTAAGCGGCTGTTTCGCATTTGTATTCATAAGTTATCTGTGCCCTCATCGATAAACTCCCCATAAAAATAGAAACAGCTACAGAATTGCCGAAGAATAAATTTGGAGAAAGAGTACACGGAATCCCAAGGCGACTGCAGCAGGTTGCTTCTTGAATGCGAGCCTGACCGATAAGTGTTAGCCTCGATCTGAGGCAGTCGGCACTTCTACACAGACGCTACTGTAGGTCGTGTGTTCAGGTAAAGGCTGTTCACAATAAACTGAGCACTTTCGAAATCAACATTAGAAAAAAGTCACTGCTCCTACCTGCATATATTTTAATGGGCGAGCTGAGTGACATGTATCCAGTAAAGTTGGTAAGGCTGGAGGGGAAAGTAGTTCCATATCTTAAAGTATAATAAGAATTAGTAAATATCCATTTGTGATAACTTAAATGATTTATTTTGATTTCCGTTTTTTTAAGGCCGGAGTGTAAAAATGAGCAGATTTGTAAAGCATTTACTTTTGTAATAATTTCACAGTTTTCATTTGGCCGACGCATGAATAAGGTGATGAAGCCCATGGCAATATTAAAGTTACATAAGGCGGAAGAATACACAATGCGCATGCAAATAGATCTTAAGCAGGGCTTTAAAAAGTGCTCATATTACCGTGAACAGTCTATACCTGCATGAACATAGGATCTGTATGTACCTAAATGAGATCAGGGCTGGCTTGCTCACGTCGGTAAAGATGGTTCGTGAACCAACACGGCATCAGCTATGCGAGATCCACTCGGAACTGAATGGGGAGACTAGTAAAACACACTTACAAATAAAAATTTCGGCGGAACAGCAAAAAAGCAAAAACAAGACACTGATACTGAAAAAAAAAAAAAAAAAATTTAAACTCAGCATGACATATTTGGAAAATATGAGTGAAAAATAATACCCCAATGGAACAGCATCACTACGCATTAAATCTGAGTTCAGTCTCCATAGTCTAGTTGTTTGAATTTATGTTTTGTATCCATGCACGCTTATCAATTCAACCGTGTGTGTACACATATACGGTATGCAATGTAAGCGTACGTATATACATAAATGTAAGTACGTGTGTGTATAGTACATTCACGGTTACTTAATACATTTCTGAAGCCCTGCTACATTTATACTTGCAGGATATTACGCCGCCCCATTGAAACCAAGCTTAACCAAGTCTAGAACATTACACCAAAAGGATTACGAACAGCATTCGTGCGCACTCAGTGTCATATCATTTTGCGTAAGAACTATTTATTACTAGGCATTACCAACACACATATTATCTCTCTGCTTTTATTATTATTAATAGTAAATGGAATATTATAATTAGTGGATTAAATATAAGTAAAAGTTCAGATTAAATAAAATAAGGTACATTTATGTTAATACGTGTGCCTGCATATATCCGTGAATGTAGGCAATTTGTGAATAATATACTAGGTATATTTTTACGCATACACGCGTTTATGTGTAAAGACTGTTCATGACATAGTGAGCACTTTGGAAATGATCCTTTGTAAAAAGTCACTGCCCCTGCATGCATATGTTTTAATGGGCGCACTGAGTGGCATCGTTTAGTAAAGTTGGAAACGATGGACGAGAAGTAGTTTCATATCATAACGTCGAATAAAAAGTGTTAGGTTACCATTTGTGATGTAAAGTAATATATTTCCCTTTCCGATTTTTTTAATTCATCGAAGTGTAAAAATGAACAGATTTTTAAAGTATTAACTTTCCTAATAATTTCACAGTTTCATTTGACCGACGCATGAATAAAGTGATGAGGCCCACGGCAGTGTTAATTTTTTTGTAAGACGGAGGAATACACGACATGTATACAAGTAGATACTAAGCAGGGCTTTCAAAAATGCTCATTTTACCGTGAATAGCCTATACATAGACTGATGTGTGCATGGCGGACACGAGGGGCCGCAGCTGTATTTTGCGGTCGGTAACTGGTCACATAAAGTGAAGGGGAGAGTGAGCACGAACAGGCGATACCGAACCAGACAACCAGTAGTCATTGCAACCATTAGCCGATCCTGCAGACCGACTAAACTGTCTCGCCTCTCCTTCCGCAGCCATTAACGTAAGCGTATTTGCGCATTTTGGGCATCGCCTCCCCCACCATCATTCCATTCTCGTCTCTGCGCTAATGTGTCGTGTTCGCTCACGGCAGCATTTTTTGTGGTTACCCATACTTGTGTCTCTTTCGCTCCACTGCTTACATCATGCTGCATGAGCAATACTTTTGGAAATTTACATGACAATTGCTACATCACATACGCATCGCGCCTCAATACAATTATTTCTTGCTTAAAACGTTCATAAGAAACAAATAAAAATATTGAAATTTAAAAAATCAAAAATATTAACGTTTTGTTTTCCTGTTTACTTTCTCACACAACTGAAGACAACATCTCTCAAACTCCATAAACTATCAGAACGCGAAAGGGAATAGTGACAGATAATTTCTGCGCCAACTTAACGGCGTGAAATAATGTTATAGGTGGTTCATGGTAAAATGAGCACTTTTGAAAGCCTTGCTTAAGATCTACTTGTATACAAACCTTCGCCTTATGTAAAATTAACATTGACATGGGCCTCATCACTTTATTCATGCGTCGGTCAAATGAAACTAAGAAATTATTAACAAAGTAAACACGCTAAAAATGTAGAGCAATCACAGCCTCTCGCCATAGCAACCAGGAGCCAAAACACTTTAGCTCAGATATACTTTCTTGGATGAATAACTGTAAAAATATACGTTCAAAGCTTTCTGTACAGCAAAGAATTAACTTTCTTTATGGTAAGGAAAAATATTTACTTGAGCATGTTGTGTTTACGGTAAATAAATATTGCTGTGCACCAAAGAAAAGGGCTAAGTGATATTAAAAATTTTCTTTCATTCATTATAGATATTTTAAAACGTAACGAAAATTTCTAAATGCTACGTTACCAAATAACAAACTCCTTAAATCATCAACAAATATAATGGTTTAACGTTCTGAATAGAGTAATTGTATTTATCACAATGGATACTGCTGAACTGTTGTAACCATATTACAATGTTATCATTGCCATTGATCAGCGGTGGTTCAGTGGCTAGGGCGCTCGCCTCCCACCACGGTGATCCGGGTGCGATCCCCGGCGGGTTCACTTCCGGATTTTCGCATGTGGGAATAGTGCTGGACGATACCGCTTGCCGGCGGATTTACTCGGGGGTACTCCCGTTTTCCCCCGCCCTTACATTCCAACGCCGCTCCATTCTAGGGTCTCATTTCATGTCATGTTCGGGGATGACGGGCACCTACGGGTCCCGGCTGGAAAACCCGCCACTCGGAGAGTGTTTCCTCTCCCTGGGTTCACTTCCCACTCGAGTTTTTTCATTGCCATTTGTGGTAAACAAACATGTGTAGCAGCAAATAAAGTTTTTTTTTTTTTTTTTTAGGGTGTGGTTTTGACTGCTGTGCGTCTCTGGTGTCTGTTCGCGAATCACAGATGTTCAGAACCGGAGAAAACTATTACCGGTTGACCGAGTAAAATAACAAACATCTCCCAAACATACGCGGCCAATAAAAAAAAGGAAAACTGTAAATGTACGCATACAATATTTGTGTCTTAGGCTGCGTGAAACTTTGTTCGTGAACACCAGGTGGCCCTACGAAAGTTGCATTCCCGGAGTTGTCTGAAGCATGCACACGCTCAAAAAGAAATTCTGCCAAATTTCTTAAACTGAATTGGAAGTTTCTAACCCATATATCGTATGGAAATAATACCACTCATCTGGCTACAAATATGTAATGTTTAGCGTCGCCACTATACAGAGTTGGGAAGTTTCCTGCGCATTTGGCTGTTTCTTGAGCACATGTAGGAACGCTAGCATGGATGTATGGCAAATAACTTTACCATTCGCACTTTATTACTCTTCATATACACTAATATAGTAAATTTGCTAATAATTTCTTACTTAGAGTGTAGTTTTACAGATTGCAGACAGCGTAAGATAATTTAAAAATTAATTTGCAAACACCCGAGGTAGGATTCAAACCAATGATCTAATGGTTGTGCCCATTAGACGTAGATCCTCTACATTCAGATGGGGGACAGTGAGATCGAGAAGAAAATCTTCAGTCGTAACTGATATAAGATATATATATATATATATATATATATATATATATATATATATGTGTGTGTGCTTCGTAACTGAGGTCTTCAGCGCCAGTTGGAGTGAAACGAGTTGTGGATTTAGTCGTAACGGAATACAACAGCGGAGCACCCCGAGAAAATCCACCACCCAACGTCAACGTCTGCCATGTCAGGGTTAGACCTCGCCGAGAAATGTAACCCGGTCCAACTTGGTGGGAGACTGGTTATCTGACCATTACACCATCGCAGTGAGTTCCGTCATAATGAGACGGTTCTAATAAAAAAAAGGGATGTTAATTTGTGCACAGGCAGCGAAGCACTAATTACAAAAGGTACGTTTTTAATTATAAAATGTAAGAGTTCCATTTTGTTTGCTCGGTTTCCCTCGTTCGGCACGCGCATATACAATTAAAGCGTTTTACGACTCTCGTAGTATTTCGGCATGCACGCGTTCATCTTCGGCTTCTTGTTAACTCTTGAATACTTCAGCACGGCAAAAATGTAACATTCGTTCTGAATTATTAATTACACAGCGCCACTCTCCACGTGTAGCTATCAAAAGAACTGAAAAGTAAGAGCAATAAAAAAAAAGGCACGACAGCGACAGGAAAGCCGGACGAGAAATGAGAGAGAAGGAAGAACGTACGAGATTCTGATGATTAGTAACAAGGTATGAGAAGAGCTGCTATTCGGGGTTGTTTGGGAAGGACAACGTAATCCGCCCGTAAATGGGGTGAAAGGAAAAAAAAGAGGGGGAGAGATAAAAATAAAGCACAGTAATATTTTGGCGAAACACGGCTACGGAACATCTTCACTCTCCCTTTTCCGAGAATTGCTAATTAAATAGGGAGAGCGCCTAGAGACGGGAGATGAACCGCAGCTACTGAGAAACTGCAAACAAGTCCGCCACCGGTGAAACACGAGACAAAAAAAAATAAACACGCTCGCATCACAAGCTATTTCCTAAATATATAAACGAAAAATCATCATCCTCATCCGTGTAGGGAATCGTCCTCCTTGAGAGGGTGAGGTTATTATCCAGAATGCCATTTAAACATGATGTCTGTTAATACTAGCGCCAGAAATGCTCTAACAGAACAAAAAAAAATCTAAACCAGATTGGCCTGTGAAGAAATTAGCCGATTCAAAAACTGATCATCCAGTCAGTAAGAAAACTAGCTAGAGTGTTAGCGAAGAGATCATAGTTTTTCGGATTTACGTGTTACTTACTTAACGCTGTTCGAGAGCCCAAATAATTCTAATTTTTGGCGTATTTTAAGGTTTTTTCGTTATAATAAACACTATTACGAGAAGCAACAAAAATATTGGCAATTTTAATTTTATTACGAAAAAATGGAATACAAAAATTGGCAAAATTTCGAGATTACATTAATAAAAAATATATTTTAACAAAATAAATAAAAAAGAACGTTAGTCACAGTAAGTTGCTGTTCCAAATAATTTTTTACGTCAAAAGAATGGAATACAGAAATTTCTTAGAAAATTCCGTTACATATTCGCCTATAATTTAATTTTGAGATTTTAAATCAAATTTAAATTCAAAAAGAAGTTAAGCACTATATGCAGGTGATCTAATAGTTGAATCTAAATAAAATGACGGCATAGCTACTACTTACGTAGACAACGAAAGCAACCAATGTTTTGGGAACATTTTTTGAAAATTCCTTTGGTATAAACTTTAAAGTTAAAATTCTAATAATTAAAAAATATTTCAATTATTGTGAATTTTGTTAATAATGTATCGATGTTATGCTTTAAAATCATAAAATGCCACCAAAATTCAGGAAACAGTTTAAGGCGCCTGGATGCTTTCAGGTACACCAACATAAAACTACCTATCTAAATATCAGTCACCCCACAACTACAGTTTAAAATACTTTTATATTTAAAAAAAATCGCTCTAATTACCATGTACCACGCGACCAGTAAAAACTGACTCAGTGGAATCACCAAAATCTCCCAGATTGTTATTTTGATTGAATTATACTGATTTAAGTTTATTTATGTTGCTCCAAAACATCTGCCCGGGGCAGTAATTTTTCGCGAAGAGATTTCAAGACAGGATATACCTACTTCAAATCACAGTACGGTCGAAAAGTTTTCTCGATTCACGAATTGTGTTTCCACAGGTGTTACTATTCGTAATTCATGGAGCTTCAGTGTACCGATGTTGCTCATTTCGGAATGGCCCAGTCAAATGCTGAAACAACTTATCATACAAACACTAGCCAATCACGATATAAAAACGACTGTGGCGTGTAGACAGTATCGAAGTCTACTGTGTGGTCTGTTCCTTCCCCGCGAAGAATCACTTGACTTATTTCCAATTATTTTTATTCCTTCAGTCATAAATAAACTTGTATGTTGCTTTCAGATACTGCCTTTCTTGCACCACATTACCATATTCTTCTAGGACGACCTTTCCCTTTTCTCAGTTGCGTAACCCAGTCCATCTTAAGCCACCACAGACTACTCCATTATATCTCAAGCACTTTGCTTCAAAACTATCAGATATCGTGGAATCTATATTAATCATTCATCTTTATTTCCTAATTTTCTTCATTAGATACTAATATCTGCCAACAACAATGTCTCCAAAATGTCACCCGTTCACTTATTGCCCAAACTTCAGCTCCATATGCCCTAACCCTTTCAACACTGGTTTTCATATATCCTCATTTTTATTTCTTGGCTTCATTAACCAATGCAACATGTAATTACAGTTTTATTAGAAGCAAATTTGGTAACAGTGCCCCCAAAATACTTACATTCGTCAATACACTTAATTACTCCTCGAACAGTTGCTAAATATCGATTAATGCTCAGGGACTGCATGTATTTTTTTCAGTGTTAATGACTGATTAACATTAAATAAATGGGATTTGTTTATTTTTCAGATAAAACTTATTCGATTAATGCGGTTTCTGTAAGACATTACCAGAAGCAGTATTGGTATGTGTATCTAGAGATATTGTTGATCAACACGCTCGCAGAATAAGCTTGAAGTCGAGGGGACTGGGGTATGGATCATGACGTTTATAGAATTTTAACATTCCACAAATATAAAAACTCATAGCATCACGTTTCGTTCTGCTAGTATTACTGCATCACAACTTTCAGCAACGGAACGTGTAAGCTTTATCCTATGCATTGAACTTACGGTTTTAACTTGTATAAAAAATACTGAAGTGTTAAGGTTTCCATTCACTGTAATTGATGTTACTCCTTTCCCGTCTAGTACGTGGCGGCTTGGGTAGATACAAATTTATGTGTAAACGAATACATTTATTTATATAAACACAAACGAGAACTTACTGGCATATGTATTAATACAGAAGATTGCTGCCATATATAATCGAATACAGTTTATAACAAGTGGATATGAATTAAAGCTATAGTTTGACTTATTCATACATACTCTTTGCAATTTCTTCTAAATGAATAAGCCATAACAAAATTTAATGATATGTAAGGTAAGGATATACAGGTATAAGTGAATTCTTACAGCAAAGTCTAGTTGACCATGAATGTTTATTAGTTTGTGCACACAAGATGGATTTTTTATGTCAAAAACCCTTAAAAATAAATTTTTATTTACTTGCCAATATGTCGTAGTAACAATAATAAATACTATGAGAACAATAATCGATCATTTCACTTATAAATATGCATACGTCACTTTGAAAGGAAATGTGCAGACACTTCCCTTGCCGCAGTTTATTCGACAAAATAAGTCTAAGAAACGCTATACGATAAACACTATATGAAAACTGCTCAGTGCATGCGTGCTATCTCAGAAAAGGAGATTGTAAAAAGCGCAATTCTGACAGTTGTCAACTTCCCCGCCTTTCCGTCTTATTGCGAAGCTCATTCTTTTTAGTTCTATTGCGCAAGAAACATTTCCTCTTCATACCGAAGTTACGACACATTCCGCGCAGATACAGTACGTCAACACGACATCCATGGCTCCACAAAAATTAGACGGTGAACTGTAACAACCAAGTTAATGGAGTTAAAATACTGCGACAATATAAAGTACACCATTAACACACACATCGCCAGAGTTACTACAGGGATTATCATAAAAGCTCGTAACGTATATACAAATATGATTGATTGATAACCTGAAATTGGTATACATTCCCACATGATGGTGCATATATATATATATATATATATATATATATATTATATATATATATATATATATATCCACAGTTAAGAAATCGGTATTGGTCACTGGCAAGTATAAAAAATTAATTACAGTAGTCAAAATGTGGGTATTATGCTTTTTAAGCGAGTAGTTTCAGTTGGTGAAGTTTAAGAAAATACGTCCAATGACTTGGAACTTTTTAATAACTTAACAACATAAAAACCACCATAAACCATTCAAATTACTCCAGACTCCTCCTGATACCTTATCACGCCCAATGCGAACGAGTTGGAAAAGCAGATATGATTATTACATATCTTAATCGGATCTAACGCGAGAATTCACTGTTATCTACACAGTTGAATCACATTATTATGACCACCTGCTAGTATCCAGAGTAAACACCCTTCGCAGCACGGAGAACAGCTAAGTGAGCTAGCAGTGACTCAGTCAGGTGTTGATAGGTCTCCACGGGTATCTGGAGCCATGCTATATATAGTACGTTCCACAACTGTTGAAGGGTGCGTGGTGGAGGAGACAAACGGCGAACGCGACGATCGAGGTGATCGCACAGATGTTCAGTTGTATTGAGATCGGGGCTGTTTGGGGGCCAGGAAATAACTTTGACGTCTTGATCGTTCTCTCCCAGCCACGCGCAGACACATCTAGCCGTGTGGCAAGGCGTATTATCGTGCTGGACGATCCCATCCTCCAGAGGAAAGACAATCATCATGTACGAGTGAACGTGATCGCCGAGGATGGATTCATAACCAAATCTATCAAGATGCCTTACACACGCATGAGGGGGCTTATAGAATACCACGGGAACATTCTCCAGACCATAACACTGCCCCCACCGCCTTGTGTTCGTCCAGCAATGGCTGCAGGGTGTCGGTTCCCCAACGTTTCTCGCCGGACACGCTGACGTGCATCAGTTTTTTGTAGCTGAAAACATGACACGTCGGAGAAGGCTACCCTTCGCCAATCAGCAGCGGTCCAATCGCCGTACTGTCCATAAAATTCCAGTCGTTTTCGTCGATGCACCTGTGTTAGCAGTCACCCTCCGTCTACTCCGGAGCCCTATTCGCCGAAGAGTTCGCTGAACTGTTGTGGTAGACACATATCTGGATGCCCCCTGGTTCATTTGTACGGTGAGCTGTATTCCACTGCAGCCTGTCGGTTGGCCTTCACGCACCGTCGTATTCGACGTTCACCTCGGACATCAACGGCGCGTGGAGCTCCGCAGTTTCCGCAAAGGTTATTCCCAATGGCGCCATTCGTCCACTCACGATACACCTTTACCACAGAGGCATGTGAACAGTTCACATATGTCGCTGTTTCCGAAATGCTGCCCCCTTTGGCCCGAAAGCCGTTGATCATCCCTTTTTGCAAACTCGGATAAATCGCTTTCCTTACCCATGACAAGCGGAAGCGCAATGTGTACAAAACATTTAATAATAGAGTTCTAACGCGCACTTTGTACCTCCATTAGTATGTGTTTCGCAACAAATATGAGGTCAGCTATGTAAGCCATGATATAAATATGGTCATGAGTTGTTTCATCGTATATGTGAAATGATCGTAGATAAAGGTAAACAAGCAGACGATAGAAGGCGCGGCAGTTCCACTGATGTAAACGAAATCGCTCACTCATTGGCCGCGCGTATTTGTGGAAACGTGTTTTGGGTCTGATTCGTTATTGCACGTTATGGAATATTCCCTATTGGTCAGGCTTCCGTCTGGCAAGCATTCTCCAGGATCCACACTGCTGGCCGGTGAAGCCATTTGTCGGCGTGTGCGGCCAGCCTATTCGCCTCCCAACACGGTGAACCGAGCTCGATTCCCGGCGGATCGCTCACGGATTTATATAGGCCGTTCACGATAAAGCGAGCACTTTTGAAGCCCTAGTTACTTTTTCTTTGAACCAATTTATATTCTTCCACTAGTTGTTAATGTAACCCCTGCCGCGTGAGTAATAAACACAGTGTATACATTTACCATACCCAAAACCAAAAGTCCAAGGCTACTATGAAATGTATTTATTGGTTATTATGTCAGACGAAACAGTTCCAAAAAGTGCTCACTTTGCCGTGAACGGCCTTTACACGTGGGAATTGTGCCGGACGATGTTGCTGGTCGGCGGGTTTTCTCCGGGATCTCCCACTGCCTCCACCCCTGCGTTATCAACTCGCTTCACCCCATCGGCTCTCAAGACCTCGATGTCATCCAAATCTCTTCATTCTACTCCGCTACTTGTTTCCTTTCCAGTCCGCTATTGACTCGGAGTCGTCCAGGGCGTATCTAATAAACTGCGATCCAATTGCAAAGTCAACTTTAGCGTAAACGTGTTTGAAGTCTACCTTGTCCTGAAATGAACTCGCAAAATGTTCTTATCCCTAGTTATATGGCAACGTTTGCATTGAAAAGTGGCGAGAAGATACAAAATTGTCTGAAAGGAAAACTTTAGCAGAGCCTTTAAAAAGTGCTCACTTTGTCGTGAACAGCATATACCTTGTCCTCGACGGGTCGGTTAGGAAGCGGCGCATTAGCAGAGGCGCGAGCAAACACCACGCCGGAAGACGGAGGAACTTCCCTTCTCCTCCGGGCAGGGAGTTCATGCCACGAGGATCGACGGGTAGTACAGGGGGACGAGGAGGATCATCGGCGACATGCCACTCCCCACCACCCCCTCTCCTTGGCAACTGTCACCAGCGGGACAGGAAGCCTCAGCCGCAGACATCAGCATGGAAGGTTGATGAAGGGAAGAATGGAGGGAGGGCGGGAAAATAAACTGCCTCCTCGGCGGGGTGAAATGGAGGGAAGGGCACACGGGATGTTTACTGGCCGACAGCACCACCGTCCTCGCACATGGGTACACACGCATCCGAGCAACCCCCTTCCTGCCTGGCCCTCCTCACTCCCGCAAACCCTGACATCAATATCACCCTCCGCGCGCGAGGCTGACAAGACTTCCTCCCATTCCCGCTGCAAATAAACACTTCTTTCCGCGACACAACTCTGCAGTGATGAACGATCTCACCGGCAACTACTTATGCGGTCTTTAGATCCTTCCACGGGTTGTTGGAATATTCACGCGAACCCTTGATGTGTGCGAGTTCTTTTACGTCTTCATTAGTTTCCAATACAAGCCATTCCCGGTCAGTTCCAATACTTTTGTTAAGAAACTGTTAATAACGAGCAGTTTTTGGCAAATAGAATGCCACCCCTGCACGACTGACGCCCGCATCACAAACTTGTAGGAAGTTTCTATCAGATTAAAAACAGTTCGGTCCTGAATTCATTAACGAGCTCATGTGTTGCAACCATGGAATATTCTGGTGTGCTCTGTGCTTGTGTCGAGCGTGTTTCTCACAACCAGTGAACAAATTGCTGCTTCATCGGTGTTGTTGCATTAACTATGCATAAACAAAAGCTGCAGAAACTCCCTCAACATCAAAATCAATACGCTCAAAACATAAGGCACTGTTTCCTTGCTGTGTGTTGTCCCGGTCGTACGAATCTTTCATGTGCAACATGTTTTCTATCGTGGACAGAAGGACAAAAAAAAAAAAAAAGCAATGACTTCCATAGGTCACGCACTACAGATAACCGAGGTAGTCTAGTTTGGGAACAACTGGAAATGTATCAAGGACCTGCACCAGAATGACATGAATCACTTGGGGAAACAAACATACTGTAGGTGGGCGGGTCGAACCTACACCACAAAAGTAAATCAGGTAGGCCACCACGCGACTTTACATACGGGATGATTCACGAGAAGTTACCACCACTAACAGGACTTATTCCTTACATCATTTGGAGCAAAATATGTCTTATACATGTGGGTCACATTCCCAATCATTACACAGTAATTCGAAATATTTGAAAAATGAATAAAATAATAATCTTTTCAAAAGTAAATACAGTGATATATTAACAGGCCGTATCGTTTACAGTTGAGCATCGCAATTGCGTCTAACAAGCTTACAAAAGAGGTTCAAATATATTTCTGTCTACTTCCGTACACTTGGACAATTGCGTCTAACAAGCTTACAAAAGATGTTCAACTATATTTCTGTCTACTTCCATACACTTGAGATTCATAAATGTGCGTCCACGTGTTGCGCTACGTAGCTGATTATTGTAGCGACACACATGATACGCGCAAGTAGTTCCTCATGTGTTTATGAAGTCCTTTGGTACACAATATCCTTCATTCATCCTCATACGCAATAATCTAGGCATTTCCAATTTGTCGAATTACTTTGTAAATATTGGGAATAAGGCCCAAATATGACATATTTTGCTCCAAATGATGTAAGGAATAATCCCTGTGGGTGGCAGTAACTCCTTGTGAATCATCCTGCATTTAATTTTAATTTCAACTATTACAACGTGTGCGAGGATGAGTTAGAAACTTTGTGAGGCGAAGCAAGAAATTCGATTCTGATTTGATAAGCTATTTGTGAACATTTCGCGGGTAGTTAATAATATCGTCCATCATTTGGCAGACCCGTACACAAGGGACATGACTTGTTGAAATGATGCTGTTTCACCTGCTAGACACGCAAACTCCGCCTCTGGTTCTGGTCGTATAATCGTGGGTAGTAATGCCCAAAGTTCAGACTCTTCTCGCTAGGTGGTGCACTGAGACCTTGCCCTGCTGAAATCGGACAGTAACAGTGCACCATGCCCGGCGGGGTCACGACGGCAATCGATCAGTTCTCGCAGCATGGCTTACCCCCCCCCCCCCCTCCGTAAGCTCATCTTCCACCGTGGCTTCCGGCCCAACTTTCCGCCCCCCCCCCCCCCCCACCTAGAGGAGAGAGCGCAGCCGACACTACCATTGAGCGATGGGTTTTCATACTCCGCGCGCACAATCCTCGGGGACGCCAGGGATTTGACAGAGGACGGAGACGCGGGGATAGATGCTGCCCACGGGGATCAGGCGCACGCCGCGATAAACACGGCCGATGATGATTGCTAAGCTAAGCCGTGGCGGCCCAGCGGGACTGCAGCCCCCCCCCCTTCCCTCCCGCGAGCGGCACTTGGTCCACGCCCTCCGGGCGACACTGCAAACAAAGCGGCGTGAAGTACATTCTCAGTGCTCTCTCTTGTGCCTGGGCTATACCACTCTCGCCACCCGCAGCGACGAGTGAGGTTTGATTACCAACGGGATCACGCCCGCATTTTCGCATGCGAGAACGTGGCAGACGTTTGCGTTCGCCGGTTGGTTTTCTAGAGGTGCTCCCATTTCCAACCCCCCCGGTCACCCGTTGCTGCTCCAGCTTCGTCTCAATTCAACTCCATCGGCATCGACGCTGAGCACCTCATCTACTCGTGCTGCACAAATTTCTTGTACACGCCGTTGCATTTGATCGTCGACACTAACACGTAACAAACAGGGGGCCACGGTGGCTGAGCGGTTAGCCTGCTCGCCTCCCACCAAGGCGATCCGGGTTTATCCCCGGCCGGGGCACTCCGGATTTTCGCATGTGGAAATCGTGCCGAATAATACCGTTGGTCGGCGGGTTTTCTCGGGGATCTCCAGTTTCCCCCACCCCTTCATTCCGGCGCTGCTCCATTCTAATCTCAAACACCCGCGTCGACTCTCAAGACCTCGACGTTAACTACTGTTCAAATTTCTTCACTCACTCACGAAACCAACAATATTTCCCACATTACTTCTCAACTTCTAGTCAGTAAAATTGAAGGTCTAATCCAAGCAACAACATTTCTGTTCGCTGATATCTCTGTTTAAAAGCAAAATATCGCAACGTCACGGAGAACGGACGTGAAACGATAGTTTATTCGCCGAACTCCAGCCGCACGCTCCACCAAAATGGCGTCCCTGTCCAGAGGCGACATGTATGAATGTCGTTCGCCAATCAGCGCCCAGTAACCTACTCGCAAGCCGGCAGCCTTCACGCCACACAGAAACCAATCAGAAACAAGGCCCATCGTACGGGAGTCCGGCGCACCCAACCAGAGAATGGGTATGCGCTCGTAAAAGCAACCGTCACTCCATTTCGCCTTCGTGTACTTATCAATCTGCGTCTTGGGTAATCCATGGCTGTTTCTTTTTTAGACACAAGTTTACGTCAGTACAGTGCGTTAGCCATGACGATAAGGAAGGGAAGGACGCACAGTCGCCCACCCCCAAATCATGCAAGCCCTCCACCACAGTAAGCGATCCATGTAGGAGTGAGGCGTGAATAAGACCAAATAATCATATAAGTTTGGCTATACGTACTTTTAAAGAGAATTTACTGGTGCAATTGCAGATTGTCTTGTCGAGGACCAAGAAACTCTTTGGCAAGCAGTTGCGGACAAGACTCGGTCGGAGCAGCAATAGTGCGGTTATCTCACTTCCTTGACAGCATCCCTATAGCTTCTGCCATTCTTTCGTAATAGGAGGAAGGCAACTTCAGAGGAAGATGTTTCTCAGACGACTTCGGAACACCGCACTTTCCGGATAAGAATCTTCTGGTCGGAAATGGGACATGTGTGTAATCCGTTGCCCAGATTCCTTTGCGGTATAAATATGCGACGTTACATAGAGAGAAAAAAAAAAATATTGAAATGGCCTTCACTGAACAATTTTGTCATCTATTTACACTGCAGCAACAGACAAACATCAGTCTCAGCGTCATAACTACCAGTTGCCACAGAGACAATCCAGATAGTGGAACTGTGCAAAAGGTTTCTCTTGCTTTAGGAGCTACATTTGTGATTGTAAATACAGTAACTAACATACATAACCACACGACACATATATTTTTTTTTTTACGAATGTTTTGATGGTACTAAGAATCCATCAGTATGCTGTTACTGTGTTGAGTCCTGATGGTTATGTGTAGGCTACAGAAACTGTACTTCTACAGTCATTTGGTTTCTTCATTTTTCTTGTTTGTTACTGAGCTTTGGCGTATCCACAGAGGAAGGAGGTTGAGTGAGTGCAACACCCTCCACACCTTACAGTAACAGCGTTTGTATTTTTGTTTTCTATCACTAGAATTGCATTCGTTTTGCACAAACATAAATGCATGCGTTTATAATAATGCATGTCAGCTCTAACTTCTTATACATTATAGCTTGTAAACGAACACAAGATTAAACTCCTATTACCGATATTAATACTCGAAATGAACCCCTCCCATGAGAAAAATAACCTCCTGTATATGGTTCTATTCCATGTTGGTCCTTGAATTAACCAAATAAATTGTTGGGTTAAAAATTATCTGCAAGGAATTTCATGAAAGTTGGTCAAATGTGGCAATCGTTACAGAAAAAGCTTGAAGAGAGAAGGTAAGGGAAGAATCGGTTGATAGAGGACGAGGGTTGGAACAACCGAAGCTAAGTGAGAACATGAGGCAAGACCTGCAGAAAATATCGGCTTCACGGGAATTTCAAGTGCGCGCAGGAGTTTAGACGTCCCGAACCAAGTTACGTCGCTGCAGAAGAGAAGGGAGGGGAGGACGACGCAAACACGTTTTAAGCCACGACTTTTCATTAGTCACTTGGTTTTAATCCTCTTCGCCAAGGAGTGGGAAGAGGGTAAATTTTTCAACCTCCACCCCCTTCCCCTCCCCCACAAACAACCTCCTTCATGGTTGCTCACAAGAGGCGGTTCTCTCCTAAGGCACGCAGCGCCTTCGCCAACCCAACAGAGAAATAATCCCCTCTGGAAACGTCTCGCAGCGCCTGCTAATCCCTTCACTTCAAACAGGGACGCGCGCGCCGCTTCGGGAGATTCAACAGTCTCTCCTTATCGCCCGACGCGTACGTCGTTTGTCTTCTCCTTCATCTTCTCCCCCTTCTACAGGGACCCGCCCTTCTTAGAGGGTTCTTCGAGTTTAATTTCGACGGCCGATCAGCGTCAAGACGCCGGCCATTTCCGCTGCTGCGACGCCGCCGTATCTCACAGCCGACCTGCTCCTTGGCGCTCGCCGGGATTAAAATGCCCCCCCCCCCTTTTTTTTCCCACCGAGCCCTTTTCTATACCCGCCGAAGACCTACCCGGCGTGATCCACGCGGATAATGCGCACCCAGTTCGGCTTAAAATGAAACTCAGGTATGAAGAGGATCCATCCCTCGGAGAAATAGTCTTCTTGTGCTCGGATGAACCACGAACTGGGTTATAGGGACACCGCCTGTTCTCTCGCGATTTTTATTCCCCGCAGTCACACGTGCATCTGCATCTCCCTTTGGCTATTCTATACGTGTATTGGTGCGGAGACATTTTCTTACTGAACTGGCTTAACCCGTTTGTCGGACACTAATTATTTCCTGAACTCAAGTGCGGCGATCGCGTAATATTTTTATGCCTAAACTTGTGCTCAGCATTTCTCTTACAACCAGTAAATTGATATTGGTATTTAATCATGCGTGTCAAAGAGGTACAAAACATTCCACGAATGAGATTAGCTCCAGGGAAGACTCTCCGCTGTTTAAAGTGCCGGTAATAGTGTCACTCATATGCAATTTGTCCACGATCGTAAACATGGTGACTGAACGGTTAATGAGAATCAGGCTACGCCGATGCTGACCGCCAGTGATTTGCGAGAAGGCACCTAAGAAGCTGTACAAATAAAATCGTCCACGTGAGTTAAGAGCGTTTTAGCAAATATATGTTGTGCCTACTGGCCTGCATCTATGTGTGTTTCAATGTTCAAAGTCCCCCAACATTACTGTGGATGTCGATCTATAGTCTATTCGCGGTTTCTTCACACTTTTTGTAACAAACATTTGAAAAACCACCCCATGTATGAAATGTTTCGTTATTTCCTAATTACGTTATGTTTCACAAGCGTATGTGTGATAACATAAAAAACATAGCAGTATTTTTTTGGTATATTCAAATGTTATTTATATTATGTTTACAAATTATAATACTTCAATAATAATTAATGTTTTTAAAAACGGCGAGGAGATAGGTATGTTGGTAATGCCTAGTAATAAATAGTTCTTATGCAAAATATTATTATACGGAACGCGCACGAAAGCGGTGCGTTGTCCCTTTGGTATAATTTTCTAGTCTCGGCAAAGCTGTGTGTGCGTGAGGCGGAGGAATATCCTGGAAGTAGAACTTCAGCAGGGCTTCATAAAAGTTGGAATCTGCCGTGAATGGACCATATCTGTCTTTCTTCTCTGACTTGTTTAATGTTCCTAATGACATGTACAACTACCCGCCCAGTGAGGAGTGAGGCACCTTCGAATATTTGGGTTTTTTTTTCCGGGGGTAAAGAATTCAGCTACAAATCGACAAGGAAAGGCTTCCGGCATTGTTTTCTTTAGATGCCAACAATGCTTCAAAAATAATATCGAACAGAAGAATAAAGTAAAATAACATTCCCGAAAACTCGTTACTTCAGTTCTGCATTAAAACAACGTATAAACAGTATTTTTGGCCAACAATAATATTAATCGAGGTATTTATAGAACTGGAGCAAAAAAAAATGTCCAAAAAACTATTACTTCGGTTATGCATAAAAACGTTTGTATAAATGTTTTTTTAAATAAAAAAAACCTGTTAATCGAGGTATCTTCTAAGGACTGGCTCTCACTACATTTTCATGCGCTGAATATTATACAAACGATCGCACAATTCACTGGCAGAGCATATGTTATGCGATGAAAAAAATGAAAACAAAAGAAAAGGTATTCACTAGCGAAGTTCAAATATCAATTTGTGCTTATGAGCAATTAAAAAAAACGCTAAAATGATAAAACAGGGCGTATCATTAAATGCATTGTGGAGAAAAAAAAAGATAAAGAAATATTTTGCATTCGTGTGGTATGGATCGCGAGGCTGAATATCGCCATCATTTAATGGCAGTAGACAACATTATTTTAGTCTTACGAATAAAAATAACTGTTGTTTTCCTGAAATATATAAATTCGATACACATGACGGGAAATAGCGATGTCGCTATAATCTTCCGTACTAACTAGTTGCAAACCTTCCTACAGTCACAAAATACTTAGTTGTATTCATTAGCTGTTAATCAAACAGTTTTCTACGAATATGTCATCGTTAGGCTAAATTTAATACAAATATGGCTAATTCGAGTTAACCAGGCCCAAGTCATTAAAATCAACTTCTCTTTCATCGTTCTTAAGTTAGTTTATCTTTGAGTGACTGTTGAGTTAGTAAAGTAGTTTATTCTTCTTGTTTGTAATTAAACTACTTCGTAGTACATAGACTGGTAATTAAATATTAGTTTATTGCCTTTATTGGATACGTACATTTGTAAACCGGCCAGTGACTGAATATGTCGTGTATAAAAATAAATAAAAAATAAGTAAAAGCGAAACATCCGCTTATTCCGCGAACTTCAGACACACGTAAAAGCAAAATAGCGTCACTGGTAAACAAAATGTCAGAGCGCCATTCATCAATCACTGCCCATCCAACAAAAATCTTTCGCAACACGGTGTAGCCCGTCATACATTAAGCCCGTGCCCAGAGCCTCGTGAAGCCAATCAGAGAATGGTAACGTAATACGTCACAACAGAGAACGGAGGAACCTTCATCACACCGTGTCTCTCTGTACTTATATACTCTGCGCTACCTGCAATGCATTTTTTGAAAATTCAACTTGCTTGTAAGGTACGGGGTTATGATATTTCTTCATCTTTATCAAAGCTAAGTAGCATCCCGGACGTGTCAAAAAAACTAGGAACCAACGATTTATAAATTAGATTGGACTTCCATTGCATGTAATAATTTATATTATATATAATGATGAAATAAATAAGCAAAAACGGGACAAGAGACGATGATCCAGTTAGATAACGAGCTGTCCTCATTGTTTCTGTGTCGCTCGTAGTCAAATTGGATGCCTCTCCCGTTCTATATATGTGCATATTTATTTCATCATCTTTTGCTGTACATAATAATCTTCAATCATATATTTTGTTTTTTTATTTCTTTTATAGGTTAGTCTACGGTATGATAGCGCTCGGTCAAAGACGATAACGATTAAAGCTACTGAAGCTGTTCCAAAGTAAATTATAGTCTACTACCACACTCTGAAATCAAATCTGAGCAGTGAAATATCAGATCTGCAGCTCCATCTTGAGTCGGTCCTCAGTTACAAAGACTTCAGCAGCATCTACTATTCAAATTCCGACCTGGTACAGAAATTCGACACTAAATAAAAGCAAGAACAAAAAGCCAAATGATCCTACTTGACAGACCAATGTTCAGTAAAGGGCCAACTAAAATCTCCGGACATGAACACAGTCACGAATATATCTCGCAAAGCCCTGTCAAACAGCGAAGGGTCAATTCTGTAAAAAAAGCCTCAACCAACAGTGAATATATTTACTGGCATGTTTAAAATTTTCTTTCCGTAAATTTTACGGAAAACTACAAGAAAAAAATTCCCATGCTTTTTTATGAAATTACGGATACTGTGCTTTCACAATGACGGACAATCCATAAAAATTTCACGTTAGTTTCCGTGAATTCAATGTACATTTCGGCAAATTCACTAATTAAGGTAATACCGATTTAAAAATGTAAAACTAATTTTTTATTTTCGTTATGTGGGTGTTCTACTACTTATGAAATTATAAAAATATATATATATAAAATATTAAATTTTGGAGCGAGAGTTGAAGACGAATTAAAAGTCCTGGATTCCGTAGTTACTCACTTACGATCTTGTGGCAAGGTAGGGTAAAAATGCGTTGTTTCTAAAATTTCGGTAACGTACAACTTTCAGTCTCTAGTAATTTTGAGTGTTTTAAGTGTTGGTATCTGTTACAGACGCCTAAAACAAATTTTATACGTTTGAAGAAAGATGTGTAAGTAGCGTTGTTTTACTAACTGCCGAAGAGACGACAATTTCCTGGTCAGAGTGGGAAAGAAAGCTTCGTGCAGATCTGGCAATGTTTGTTCCCGAAGCTATGCGAAATACGGCGACGTAATGCAATTTCTATTTACGGAGCTCCATGTTTCGTTATTACGGGTTACGTTTCGGTATATTAACTGTACGTTCCCGTCAATATTTCTGTGAATGTACGGAAATGTTTACCAGTGTTAAGAACGCCAAAAAATTAGTCGCTTGTACCAACAGTCGCAGATACAATAGTTATGCCGGTTGGTGTGTTATTAGCCACTGCAACCCAACAAGTCAAGACTATAATCGCTGACTCTACAGACTAGTCGGCGCCAATGATTGAGTTAGTATAGTGACGGAAAACAAAATAGAGAGTTCAACGACTAACAGGCAATTCTTCCAACTGTTCGTTGATGCCTTGCTGCCCAAGTCACGTTGCAATTGCAATACTAAAACAAACATAAGTATTTTTTAGAGTGTACCATATCCCCAAATAAATCCGCGTATTTTACACGCCTTTACATGCATAAATTGATTTATACGTTATTATTCTGACGTGAGATTCAGAAAACAATAGCTACGGAATTTATTAGTGATAATCCGGAAGTGTTCTTGTAAAATTCTTGATAACAATGTACATTCATTCGTGTACGTTCATTACTTGAAGGACAAAGGAATTTTCATATTATCGTAAACCTCAAAAATGTCTCACGAAATATACTAACCTCAAAAATGTCTCTCTAAATATACTAACCTCAAAAAAATACTAAATATACTAAGCTAGCCTGTGTGGAAAATAGCCACTATAATTATAAAACATAAAATAGATACAACACTAAACACTAAAATTCTTAGTGCTGACGTCGGAAAAATATATGGTGACGCGGAGGGAGGGGGGTTTGTCTAAAGCGTAATCGGCACACGCGGATCACCAAAAAGGTTCTATTATTAACCGTGCTGTCGTTCCGACTACTGGAAAAATAGTGCTTTCTTTTTTTTACGGAGTGCAAACCGTCTGTGCGCTGACGTCGCCGTATTTTTGGCCGTACAGATGAAATCGTATTTTCGCTGTGCAGATAAGGCGGGAGGTGCGAGGCTACTGCGTCACTGACCACCCACTCACTACCACGCAGCCTATAATATATATATATATATCAGCCAAAGACTGTTCACGATAAAGTGAGCACTTTATCCTTAGGAAAAAGTCAGTGTCCTTGGATGCATATATTTTAATGGTTGCACTGAGTGAAATTCGTCCAGTAAAGTTGGTAACAGTGGATGGGATGTAGTTCCATATCTTAACGTCAAATAAAAAGTGTTAGGTAACTATTTGTGATAACTTAAAATTATTTCCTTCGCTTTAAGTTTTTTTTTTATGCATCGAAGCGTAAAAATTAGCAGATATATAAAATATTTTTTTCTTAATAATTTCACAGTTTCATTTGACCGACGCATGAATAAAGTGATGAGGACCATGGCAATGTTAACTATACATAAGGCGGAAGAATACGCAACGTGTATACAAGTAGATCTTAAGCACGGCTTTCTAAAGTGCTCATTTCAACGTGAACAGCTTATACCCCGTATTCCTTCTCCGCTTCTAACTACGTACAATTACGTATACAAGGGCGACCAAACTCGGCAATCCATTGCATGTCAGCCTGCCAATAACAAACAGTAACAAGTCCAAGTACAGAGCCGAAAACAAACGGCTAGAGCCGGTGATTTTTCGAAAGAAAAAAATCGCGGCAAGAGGTAGACTTTAATACTACAAACACACACGCCAACAATTTTACTCTTATCATTGGCTACCACTAGCAAGAAACGCAGTTCCCGCATTTGGCAGAACCATTCAGGATTTTGTAACTACGGCACTGAACTTCCGTGATTCACGCGCACACACTTACCACGTCTCAAAATACAATCAAGACGAATAAAAGGTTCTATGGCGTCACAGAGTGAAATAAGAACACATATATGAAATGGTGTTGCGGTTACATCTTATGCGGGTGTACTAATTATCTGACTGGCTAGAGCATCCTGCGAGAAGCACTCTATCGTGCCACGCGCTGCCGACTGCGTGGCAAGTACGCTTTATAGTCTATTTGCAGTTTCTTCGCACTTTCTGAATTAAAACATTGAAAAATCACCCCATGTATGACGTGTTTAGTTATTTCCTAAATATGACATGTATGACAAACGTTTTATACATCTGCTAACATAGAAGTATCTTAGTCCTCGTTAAATTGAAGTTATACATATATTTAATTGATAAATTATAATAAACGTGAATAAAAAAAGTGAGAAAACGCGTGTGTAAGAACCTAGTAAGAAATAGTGATCATGCAAAATATTACAACTGCATGCGCACAAATTAGGTATGTTGTCCTTTGGTGTTACGCTTAGTTTATCTAAGGATAATTGTACTCAAGTTAGGAACAAAACGTGCTTTCTTAAGGAAGAGTTCGGCATTGGGGAAACGACCACCGTCAGATACGCGATGTTTCAAACAGGTCACTTAAAATTAGCATTTTAAGTTACGTGAATAATAAAAAAGAAAGATTTTACCTAGTTACGAAGTTATTTTATATTTTATTTCCGATTATTGCAATTATTTTATTTTTTAATGTATAAAATAGAGAAAATACGGTACACATGCAACACTAGCTCTTACCTAGTGGCGTAAAATTTCAGTTGCCAAACTAAAATCATTCAGCTTCCCAACCTAACCAGGATAAACATTAAGGAATATTCTGGAAGTAGAACCTTAGCAAGTCTTCAGAAAAGTGTGGAGTAACCGTGAATGGATTATACCAGACACTAATCAGTGAAAGGTGTATAACATTTTGCTGTCCAGTGACGTTATTACCTGGCTTGTGCACACACATGCGGTTAGAATTGGCGGCGAAAGCAGCAGTTTCGCTTCTGTATCCTTAATTGGACTCCGCAATAGTGCTTTGAAGTTTATCTTGTCCGAAAACACTTCGCGAATTACCACTGGCCGTGATGTGACGGATAACGGTAAAGTCAAACTAATTTTTGCGAAAATAATACCTGTCACGTTATACTTCAATACACTTGAACTCAAATCCACCTTCGCGATTGGGTGGTTTGAATTGCTGCGCGTCTTAAGTACCTACCAGCGAATCACAGACGTTCAGTACCGGAGTAACTTAATTCACGTTGGACCAGTCAAATACCGCACTGTCTTCGACGAAGGTGGGACCGCGGTGGCTGAGCGGTTAGCCTGCTCTTCTCCAACCAAGGTGAACCGGGCTCAATCCCCGGCCGGGTCACTCTCTGATTTTCGCATGTGGAAATCGTGCCGGACGATGCCGCTGGTCAGTGGGTTTTCTCGGGGATCTCCCCCTTTTTTTCATTCCGGTGCCGCTTCATACTCACCTCAATCACTCTCATCGGCTCTCAAGACCTCGTTGTTACAAGCCGGCCAAATCTCTTCACTCACTCACTCGACAAAGGCACGCAGCCAATAACGGAAGGAAAACTACGGCTGTGCAAGTAGGATAGTGAAATCTAGATTCCATGGTATTATTTTCGCGAAAACAGAAAACAGGGTGGCCTTAGATATATGCGATTCACACCTAACTTGCCTAACGCACGCAAAACTCAGTGTGTTGACACTTCTGAAGTCTGTGCAGATTTGCTAGATGTCACAAGCTGAAATAAAGCTGTCTGCACATTCCACTACAGGAACACTAGCTCTATTGGTCTGTGCATTTCCACTTGCCAACGTCCTATTTGTCCCAATCACACCGGTAGGGCCACTTGTTTTTCGCGAAAAGATTTGAGGGCTATTTGTATTCCGAAACACTAGAGCTCAGATACACTTTCGTGATTGGATGATTTGAATTGTCACACATTGCAGACGTTTGCCCGCGAATCACGGACACTCAGTGTCGCAGTTATCTAATTCTGGTTGGCCCAGCCAGGTAAAGGACTGTCCCCCAACAAAAACACGTGGCCAATAACCAAAGGAAAACTGCGCGTATGCCGTAAGACATTGGAGTTTAGCCTTCGCGTAAATCTCTTCACGAAAAACACGTGGCTCTACACACAGGACATCCTTTAACATACTTTCAAGTTTCATTATTCACTGGCTTCTAGACAATGAATTGGCGAACTGACCGTCTCGCAATTAATTTTATACCTAAATACAATCTTTAATTTTCTGCTAACCAAAATTACAACTGAGGCGGTATAGTGTGCATACAATACAAACTTAATTAGCAAAACTATGGAAGCGTGTTCAAGGGATATTTAACTTGAAGGACAAATAAATTCGTCACACAGCGCTGAAACAGCTGTGTGATCTGCGACCTCCAGCCGTAAACGACAGTAAATTGGCGTCGCTTAGCACCTACATATCGGGGTACACTGTTCACCAGTTAGCGTCTGGTGGCCTACACGCCCCTCGCCAGGTCAGCCAATAGCGAACCTCTCACAGCACGCAGTAGCCAATCAGACATAAGGCCCGTTCCCAGATCCTCACGCAGCCAATCAGAGAATGGGCACGTCCACATCAAAGAAACCGACACGCCATTTGGCCTCCATGTACTTATCTTATCCGTAATACTACAGTTGCCCAAGCCGGATTCGAACATAGCCCTCAAAGTTTTAATGACTGGGTTGAAGAGCGAGTGAGTAATGAGATTTGGGCGGCTCTCAACATTGAGGTCTTGAGAGCCGATGAGGGTGAAACGAGGTGAGTACGGAGCGGCGCCGGAATGAAAGGACAAGGGGAAACGGGAGATCCCGAGAAAACCCGCCGACCAGCGGCATCGACCAGCACGATTCCCCCTTGCTAAAATCAAAGGAACGACCTCCGCCGGGAATCAAACCCGGTTCGCGATGGTGGGTGGCAAGTAGTCTAACCACTACATCACCGCGGCCCCCGACTGGGTTGAAGCGACAGGCTAAACGCGTCGAGTCACCAGATGTTTCCCCGCGTGCACGAGCCAGGGCTGCAGATCACGTGGTCGCAACAGCCGATGCCAGAGACGTGAAAGTCGCGCAACAGTGGCGTGTACTGAGTTTTTTTTTTACACGGTAAGCAATTTATATTAACAAACGCAGCAACTTCCAACTTTGCTTACCCTCCACATGTAGGCCTATTTACAATTTTATAATTCCTAACATTAGTTATAAAAACGAAAACAAAATGAATGTAAAAATTAATATTATTTTGAGAGATATTACAAATTATAGGAAAACTCCCGTTTCCCGAACACTTTCATTCACGTTCCAAGTAAAAATGTAGGACTGGAGGACGCAAACATAACGACTGCTTACCCTGCCGAAGGAACGCGGTCGAGCATGTGGCGTGTTGTTATTCGCGAGTAACGCGGTCGAGCATGTGGCGTATTGTTATTCGCGAGTTCGATTCATCACTAGTCGCTCCCGTTTGTGGAAATAAATATTAGATAGCAGCACTATGTGTGTACAGTACGGGAGTTACCAAAACTGTCTCTCGAATCGGAAACGGGAAACTAAGAATAAAATGTGTTTTAAGATACGGCGAAAACTATAAAGGATCAAACATTTCCAATATGTATAGGGTAAGCACTGCTCAACTTGCGTCTATGGAATAAACGCCACTGCGCGCGACCATAGTCCCGCTGGTGGAGCATGATGGGGGGGGGGGGGGGGAAAGGGAGGTAACACGAACTGGACTGGCTACATTGGTTCCCTATGATGGCTTCTGACCGCAACGAGGCGGCCACCCAGCGGTTTGAAAGCATCGGCCGCTCCCAACAGTAATTAAAAAACTGCAATTAGCCCGGGGAATGGCTCGATGGGGGACGGTGTGCGCGACGTACCGTGTTATTGAAATTAAAAAAAAAAAAAAAAAAGTCATTCTCGCTAAAGAACAGATCTAAATAGGGAAGAGATTTTTTTTTGTCTGTGATACACCGGTCGCACAGGACGTAAACACAGAAAAATATGTAAATGACGTGATCAAAAGAATATTGAAAACGAACTGCTGGCATCGAAAATGAGTTTGAATACCATTTCATTTCAAATCACCCGTTGCACCCATGTTACTTTGTATTTACTGCTGAGAAGATGGACAAGAGTTCATCACTAATTCTTTGTCGACGGCACATGATACGCTTACCTTAAGGTATTGTGGGATGACTGGCGAGGCGATTAAAAGAAATTCTACTCATTTCTATTTACATTTTAATGTTATACCAGTTTCAACACGATGCTTGTATATCTTACGGGCAATGATTCATTGTCAAAGTCTTGTTTTAAAATTCCTTTCAGCCACCTACTCAATTTAATTTCTTAGTCTGAGAAGCAAATATGAAAACTTGTACTCCAAAACATGCGTGTTGAAAAGAAAAAACGCCCGACTGTAAAATAAGAGCATGAATATGGTAAATTAATAAACAGTAGGTACTCTTACTATTCTTGCACATGGATGCCATTAACAGACATCCGTCGGTACACCGGGTTAGTTTTGGGTGGGTATAAAGACAAACATGACATAGCGGAGGCAAAGTTTCAACTGCCGATGAAATACTCGCATCTTCACAGGCAAATATACAAGTTTGGCATATAACCTGACGGCAGGCGATTTCGCTTCACAATATCGCGGCGTGCCGAAAGAGTCTTCCAGCCTGTCACTGTTACTATTAACCATTCCAAACTCCGTGTTCACGATGGTAGACATGATGCAGAGAAAAAAAAAAAATGGTAAGTACTGTACGCAGCGAAGCTTAGTACACGAAGCACTCAACCATTCTTGCGTCGAGTGGAGGGGAGAGATTTGGGCGGCTCGTAATATCAAGGTAAAGCGAGGTGAGAATGGAGCAGCGCCGGAATGCAAGGGCGGGGGAAACAGGAGATCCCCGAGAAAAACCGCCGACTAGCGGCATCTTGCGACGCGATTCCCCGCCAGGAATCGCGCTCGGTTCGCCACGGTGGGAGGCGAGTTGTCTGACCACCACACTACTGCGGCCCCTCTTGCGTGGATAATTTGATGTATGGACGTTCCTAAAGCCCAATATCTCAGCAGATGTGTACTGAATGTACAGATGTGCTGAATGTGCAAATGTTAGTAAATTTTTTTTTCCCACAGGTTCCTAACCCTCCCTCACCCCACACATTAATATATATATATATATATATATATATATATATATATATATATATATATATATATATATATATATATATATATATATATATAACACACACACGTGTGTGTGTATGTATGTGTGTGTGTGTGTGTGTGTGTGTGTGTGTGTAATTTTACCAAACACACATGATTTGCAACATATTTTTGCAGGAACTCACTGAAATTTTTGACACAAAGAGTAGAAAAGATAATTAATATGAAATGGGAAATTCGACGTAGTTGAGTGGCAATAAAAACTACATCAGTGAAATTCCACCACAGTAATAATAAGAAACATACCGATGACTTACACAGGAGTCATTTTCGCTATCTTGTAGTGCGAAGTTAAAACGTCTGCACTTCTCTATTGGCGTGACATGGCCAACTGCGAACCAGTGGGAACAGATACGGCAGGTGGAGTCAAAGAGGAAACAAACTTGTACAAGCGGCAAACAACAAAGAAGGCGACCGATTCTCGGCAATGCTCACGGCTGTAGAGTAAATAGAGCCCGAGAGCGCATTACAGATACGCAGCAGCTCGTGAGTCCACAACATTTTTTTATTTTCGTCGTTCGAACTGTCAAAACCACGTGACCGGGTATCGTGGTCAAAAAGCTGCATACATAAACACGTACTTTTATGTCTGTAATACACTTCCTCTTGCCGGGTTCCGTGGAAAAATCAGACGTACACGAAAGTGTTTCAAACTCGTCATTTTAAGGAGACTTACACATATGGGAGTACAGAAATCAGCCACACTCGTACTTACCTTATGATTCTGAGAAATTATTCCCTTTAACAACTACGCATGATCGTAGCCGTGAAACAGTCGAAATGTCTCAGAATGTGAGACTTCAGTGGCAATGTCTATAGAGTAATCAAATTACACGAGGAGCTGAACTCTACCGATTCTGTACTAGAATGCGATTTCAATCAAACTTCCGCTCCTGATACTAAAATCGTGACTATAGGCTATTCGCGGTAAAATGAGCACTTTTGAAAGCCGTGCTTAAGGCCATTGGTGCATGAAAGAAGTATATTTATATAATTTATGTCATAACTTGTTTCACAGAGGATTTTTTTTTTTTTTTTTTTTTTTTTAATTCCTGGCATCTCAATACATAAATAACAACTTTAAAAACCTTCTTACGTTGTTAGATATTCACTGCAGTCATTATTCTCGGAGCACTGATGTAAGAAAAGAAAGAGTATTGGTTTTCTTATCTGCAATCAGTGCTCTGAGAATAATAACGGCAGTGAATACCTAAGAACGTAAGAAGGTGCTAAGAATTGTTATTTACGTCTCGAAATGCCAGAAATTTTGAAAAATCTGCTGTGAAACAAGTGTTGACATAAATTTTATAAATATACTGCTTTCATGCACCAATAGCCTTAAGAACTACTTGTATGAACGTTCTGCATTCCTCCGCTTTATGTACGATAACACTGCCATGGACCTCAATCACTTTATTCATGCGTCGGTCAAATGAAACAGTGAAATTATTAGAAAAGTAAATATTTAACATATATGCTCATTTTTACACTTCGATGCATAAAAACACAAAAAGCGAAATAAATAATTTAAATTATCAGAAATGGTTGCCTAACACTTTTTATTCTAAGTTAAGATACGGAACTACTTCCCAGCCATCGTCACCAACTTTGCTGGACGCATGTCACTCAGTGCACTCGTTTAAACATATGCAGGTAATGGCAGTGACATTTTTCTAAGGTTTATTTCAAAAGTGCTCACTTTATCGTAAACAGCCATTAGTCTGGATTAAAGTTGTTCCAGCCGTGCTTGTGTTTGGGTTGAATTTCCACCGGGAATCTGCATTTCACTCAGGACTGGTAGGTTGCTATGAACGGGGTAGGCTGTTCACGGTAAAGTGAGCACTTTTTAAGGCCCTGCTAAATTTTTCCTTTCAATTAATTTCTACCTTTCCATCACTTTTTAATGTAAATATTGCAATATGACTAATGAACACAGTGTACATATTTCATAACTCTCGATAGTTAACGTTTGATGCTGCAATAAAATACAAAAAATAGGGGAAAAGGCCGTTTGGAAATGCCTTAAAAAGTGCTCACATTACCGTGAACAGCCTATAGGTGAGAGTATAAAGCTGGACTTACTGCGGCGACCACCTGCTGGAAAGCAGTCCCCTCGTGTCCAGCCGAGCAGCGCAAGGTCACCCTTGGGGTCAGAGGTCAAGGTTGGGAGTCAGTATCTCAGGTGTCTCATCCATAAACTACGAGGGCCGTAAGGACGCATGAATAGGGAGGAAGCGGGTGTTGGGAGAGGGCGCTCCTGTCACGGCTGCCTGCCTACCTGGCCTGTGGGAGCACGGACTGCAGATGAGTTTGGTCGGGAACATACTGCGGTACCTCTGAGAATAAGCTGGGCGTCGAATACCTGTACACTTCAGTCGGTTTACGATTTGATGACAATTACTAGGCGCAATTTTGAGAACTCTCGACTAATAATAAACATACAATTAAATGCTTAGAGAAGGTGGAAACCCCAAAAATGTTTTGGCCAAACAAATTTTCTAAAAACTGTTACGTCTTGTCCCCTTTTGACTGTATCTGCATTAATTTTTTTGTATGCGAATCACAAACGTCTAGCATTGTAGTGAGTGAAAAGTGAAGAGATTTGGGCGGCGCTTAACATCGAGGTCTTGAGAGCCGACGAGGGTGAAGCGAGGTGAGTATGAAGCTGCACCGGAATGCAAGGGCCGGGAAACGGGAGATCCCCGAGAAACCCCACCGACCAGCGGCATCGTCCGGCACGATTCTCACATGCGAAAATTCGGGATCGGCCTCGACGGGAATCGAACCCGGTTCTACTTAGTGGGAGGCGAGTAGTCAACTCTACGCCTCCGCGCGGCCCCTCTAACATTGGATTAACAGAATTCTCACTGACAGAGCGAAATGGCGAAAAAAGCGTTCGGTGTTGTGAGACAGTCTGATAACATGTGCAGCGCAACTTCGCATGCTATCTCTATCCCACATCGCCTCTACGGGTGGGGGCACTGGGAGCATTCATTTTCTTAATGTATTTGCCATTACTTTGCTGTGTTTTAACTTAATTCTCGTCTAAACTTCTATATTACTCTGGTATCTCATTCATACGATGTACTCCATAAACAAAAACTAGTGACGTTTACAGCACGGTAGGGTCATATGTGTTAAAATAGCACTCTTGTAAGCTCTGCAAAATTACTTTTTAGAACTCAATGCGTATTCAATATTAACATGTAATGACCGTGCAGAGAAGTAACATTGCGTCTACAAACTACTACTACTACTACTACTACTACTACTACGAAATTGATAGAAATATAAATATTTTACAATAAGCTTTTCGTTCACGGGTTTGCAAGGTTGTACTGCACGAAATAGTCTTCCTTTTTTATGGAAGCACCTCTTTGCATACGTCAGCTGTACTCCCACTCCGGTGGTAGGATTAGAAACTCTAATTTGTTGGTTTTTCTTTAGCTTTTATGCACTTGTATAGGTAACCTTCCAAAGGATAAAGCTTCACGACATCTCACTAAAATGAGGGGATGTCGAGGATTCTGTGTTGTGGGCATGGGGACTTTTTCATACATTTTGACACAGAGAAAAAGGTTTCGTTGAGTAAAAAAAAATTGGTTGGCAGAACAAAGTTAGCTGTTTATATCGGAGTAGTTAGATACTTAATTTACTGAAACCAATTTATCCGGTGTTCAAAATGGGATTATAGCTTCAAACATGCATAGCAGCCAATAACGAGATAAAACTGTCGGGCATGTGTATAGGATGTTGAATCCTGGGTAACAGTAGAATTTTCCTGCTAAAAATAAAATCCTCACTACCCAAGCCTAACCCGGGACTCAAACCCGAAACATCTCGCGCCGTAAGCAGGGCACGCAATAAACTGGCTCATGGAGGTCGGCCCTGCGACCTAAAAAAAATTAACTATAATAGCCAAATGCTTTCCAGTTTACAAGTGACAAGATACGTGGCTATTTATAACTATAGTCCATTCACGGTTAGTTCAGCCATTTCTGAATCCCTGATAAAGTTTTACTGCCAGGATATTCCTCCGCCTCGTGCAAACTAAGCTTAACTAGTCCTGGAGAATCACACCAGGGGGACAACGCACCGAATTCGTGCGCACTAAGTGTAACAGTATTTGGTATAAGGACTATTTCTCACTGGGCGCTACCAACGTACAAATTTTCTCCCTGTCTTTTATTCTGATTATTTACATATTAAGCATTATAATTTATAGATAAAATATGAATAACATTTCAATTTAACAGAAAAAAAGGCAACTTATATGAACAGACGTATAAAACGCTTGTGATACAGGGCGTATTTTGGAAATAACTAAACACATACAAGACAAATGTTCTGACTACGATACAATCAACCAATTGAATGCAGGTCTTGTATCCAGCTTATTTTGTTGCCACCATAAATTCGTTACGGATAGACTTAACAATCTATAACATTGTTCCAACTAAACCACATGTTTATTCATTCAAAAACTGGCATTTATAAAACTCACGACAACTAAACTGATTTATTGAACGTATACTTATAAAATGGTTGTATGTACTAAATACACATAAATGGCATCGGGATTTTAAATAAGTTTTCGGTTCAACAAATTATTTATAATGTTATCTTTGGTTCAATGGAACGAATGCAGATGTTTGGAACAAGATCAGACTAGCTTTGTGACCAAAGTACAGTTATGTTAAAAGAAATACTTTTAAAGCAAATTTATTTCGTACCTGCAAATATACATTTTCGCAGTGCGCTTTACTAAGGGTGGAATTAAAAAAAAATGCCTTCTCAGTGTAGGCCATGCCTATAATGTTTTGTTTCTAACTGCAGCGGTTTGTTCTGTGCGCTGATGACATTCGATTTTGATATGTAGAGGTTACGCCAGATTTTACTGCAACGTCCGTAAAACAAAACGAAACAATTTCACATGCTACTAGTTTAAAATGTATACGCTTACTACGACTGGTGTTACTATCACACTTTCAGCATGTCTGTAAGCACGACAAATCAGGCTCACGCAAATATGTACAGTTACTGGCAGGGATTATTTTTTAATGCCAATTTCTAAAGTGCGCAATAACACCTGACCAAGTTATTTTCGTCGCCCACTCATCGCCAGGGCGAAGCAACACACGCGGGCTAGCCATTCCATCTGAGAGATGGTAAGATAGCTTATGCGTGTGTTATGCATGCTCACTAACTCTGGTTACATGCATGTCACGTTTCGCTTAGGCAGGTTCAACACACATCACGTAATTACACAAGGCAGACTCCTCGCCGGAAACGGCTGCCCCATTACAACGCCAGACTCGCAAGGGCATGGAATTAACCAGCCGGAGACATCATAATAGAAGGTTCGTCTTTGACCTTGGGCGAATCGCAGGTAGGTGTACCCACACCAAGGTAGAGCCTCTCGCAATAATGATTAAGTTTAAGGGAGAAGTGAAACTCTACGAACCTACACGCGTACGCTACTACGATCCCCGCTTTTGCCGAGAACTTACGAGACGCAGAGGCCGAGGTTGAATACGAAAAACTCATCATTTTATGTTTTTTTTTTTACATCTCCACTTGCAGACATTGCATTCCGTGTTGTATCCAGGACATTTAAAAAAATTCTATTATAGGCTGGTCACGGTAAAGTGAACACTTTCGAGGCCTTAGTTACTTTTTTTTTTCAGCCATTTCTTATCCTTTAACCACCTTTTGAAATGAATATTGCCACGTAAGTAATAAACGCCGTGTATATATTGGACCGCACTGCGAAGTTTACTTTTAATACTAAAATTAAATATATTCACTGGCTATTATTCGAAATGAGAGGGTTTTCGAAAGTGCTCAATTTACCGTGAACAGCATATACCTAACTTTTGCATTACAAAATGAAAAAATAAAACTTCCATCCCCTTCATGGGTCCAAAATTAATATGACAGAAAACATAAAAAATTCAGAGAGATTTATATTTAAAAGAAAATAAAATTATTTTTATGTCTCAAAATATTTGCGTTACAGAAAAAAAAATTGAACTATAGAAATATGAATGTTTTTGCACAAGTTTGATATGTTATTCTCCGGTATTGCTTCTTTAATTTTTTTACGTCATATTAAAATTTAGGCAACGCCCTCCGTATACTTTGTTGGGTTTAGAAGTTTTCTGTGATGCAAAAAAATTACCAAAATTCGTAGTTTGCTGGAAATGACATGGCATACTTTAGGATGCACATTGATGATTAATTTTAATGACAAAAATAAAGTACACCCTTGACCCACCCACTCAGACCCATTGGTACAACACAACTGAGTACATAACACACAGATAAGTTATTTTTGACCAACACTGCACACGTTTACGCTTATTAACTAATGTTCTTCCCTGTGGACAACTAATTCGTAATCAGTGCCACTGTTCCACGTTATGACTGGTTCATATTACTATAGGCTATTCACGGTAAAATGAGCACTTTAGAAAGCCTTGCTTAAGATCTACTTGTATTCACGTTGTGTATTCTTCCGTCCTACATAAGATTAACATCGTCAAAGTCTCATCGCTTTATTCATGCATCGGTCAAGTGAAACTGTGAAATTATTAGAAAAGTTAATATTTTACAAATCTGCTCATTTCTACACTTCGAAGCATTAAAAAAACAGAAAGCGAAACAAATCATTTAAACTATCTGAAATTGTTACTTAATACTTTTTATTCGACGTTAAGATACGGAACTACTTCCCATCCGTCGTTAACAACTTTACTGGGCGCATGTCACTCAGGGAGCCCGTTAAAATATATGCAGGTAGGAGCAGTGATTTTTTTCTTCGGTTGATTTCAAAAGTGCTCACTTTATCGTGAACAGACGTTAACAACCGAACACGAAGCCTACAGTTCATTGGCTGTGACGACGAAACGAATGTTGCGTTGTCTTATGTACAGCGTGCATTAAAACATTTGTTGTTTGCATATCCTGAAGACAAAAATGGGTTAGATTCCAAGGAGAAAATTATTTCCCGGACCTCAACACAGTAGTGGCAGAGGAACTTAGGCTAGGTATGTTGGTACTGCAATCTCGATAACAGCGCGTGTGACGTGATACGCACGATACTTGCAGGGCGCGATTAAAGAGCGATACGCATGCCGAAAACAAATAGAAGAAGGCAGCCTTACGAACACGTGACAGAGTTTGAAAGAGCAGGGTAATAGAACTGCAAGAGACAGAATGGAAGGAGCGCTATTTGAACCGTTCAGTCGGTGTGTTGGGAACAATGGATACGCGAATGTGCCTATACATAACGGGCTGGTTCTGGACTATCCGAGACTGCAAGAGGAGAAAAAAACAAACAAGTACAAACAGAGTCAGTACCTTCCGATACCCGATCTATTTGGCATACGAGCAGAGCCAACCGAAATATAACCATAGGATATAAGTTAAGAATGTATTTTTTTCAAAATGGCTACGTTTCTCAAATTCGTGTTTTATTACACCAAATCTGGCTACTCAAACTAATTCCAACACAACCTTGCGTGGTGACAGCTCTTACACTAATTTACAACTTCTGGTATCGCATTGAAAAGTGTCACCAGAAATATACGGTAAATTAAAACGTCATATATTGAAAAAATGGTTAACTAACTACTGCCACTAATCACACTATTTAAGGAAACTTAAAACTTCCACAAAACGGTCTAAATTTTTAAAGCAGCGATTTAATTAGGGTAGTGCTATATGTCATAACTCTGGTACCATTAATCCTATTCAAACCGAAAAGTTGCAAGCTTAAGTACGAACTCTGAGCTTTACACCAAAGCATAACTATAATCATCCATCATTTTTGAAGGTACTGCTGCCAAAATTATACAGTTAGAGACCTACATAATAGTCAGGAAATACTTGAACTAGTGACTCTCGAAAAAATTTGAATATTTATTAAGATTACGCATGATCCTGCTAAGTAAACATTTGAGTAGCTCAACAAAATCGCTCACATTAACTCGCATGTATACAGGTCCCCAAGCAATTTATTTTTTCATTAATTTCTTGTTTTTGTTGTTTTTTCATGGTCGTATGTGTTGCAAATATTTTCCTCTTTTCTGGTGGACTATTATTTTTTGTTCTATTTTGTGGTTAGCGTAGGAAATGGTGAAAATCCTTTTAGAGTCTGAACACAATACAACTACATAATTTCCTTTAAATAAAACAAACCGGTGCGGGTTTTGACAAGAGTTGGTGAATGCGAGCCTGCGCGCTCAGACGCCAGATATAAGCCCTCCACTGGAGCACGGGATGAAGTGAGCATTCCCACGCGCAGTTTGCACCCACACGGTCTGTATCTGATGAACCAGTTCGGAATGTTCGGGTGCACGCCAGATTTAGTCCGCCATCATCGGTCAATCGGCACGCGTTTGCATACCCCAGTGCGCTGATAACGCATTCAGCAGCTGGCAAACCGTGTTTGAGCTCAACCCCCTCCCCCTAAGCAGCAACCCTCTTTGCAAACCACTTCCCCACATTCTCTGTGACTACCCCGTTCGCACCCCAGACCTTCCGTCTCTGCCGACAAACGGAGAGGATTCCTGCCGATTCCAGTCCTAATCTGATTAACTGTTGGTTACACACCTATAAAACCTTGTTAGTTTTCTTCTACCCGCGTACCGTGGCTTCTTCAATTGTTACATGTATAAATTAAGGCCCCCGTCTATCCTGCAACTTAAACTGCATGCAGTTTGATATACACGTTTTTTTTTCCCCCACGAAACTATTAAACGCGCGTCCATTGTGCTGTTCTACGAAGGGGAAAAAAATGCACACTTCGGGCGAGGCCTGTTGGGTACTTTCAAAATGTCACGCGCTGTAGAGACGCCATTTAAAGTACACCAAAACGGCTAAAAACGGCTTTTACAAAACGCTATAGCTCACAATATTCTCTTCAAATACATACAAACACTCTAAAAAAAATTTCTGCCAAACTTCTTAAACTGAATTGGAAGTTTTTAACCCATATATCGTAATGAATGTACAAAGTTGGGAAGTTTGCTACGCATTTGACTGTTTCCTGGGCCATTGTAGGAACGCTATCATGGATGTATGGCAAATAACTTTACCATTCGCACTTTCTCACTCTATGCATACACTCACGTAGTAAATTTGCAAATAATTTCTCAGAGTGAAACTACGCAAGGGCGCTGCGCTGAACCTTCCAACATACTTTCCTCCAATATAATAATAGGGTCACCGCTGAACACGCAGTGCGACTAGCAACTCTGCACGCTAGTTCAGAGCCTTGAGCTTAGCGGCGATGGCGCACTTGATACGCGTGGCAGTTCCGCCCTTATCGCTCCCGTGCTTCTCGGCCTCAAACAGAAAAATTGGGGTTTCGTTGTGTTGAGGATACGGCCGTTTGTTTTGCGGGATACGTCTAAGTTGACGCACTCGGACGCCTTGATGTTTATTTTACGTTCCCGTCACCGCTTCACTCGATCATATGGGGTTTTAAGGGTGTCACTGGATTGCTATTGAGCTGCTCTTTCTATCCGTATAAGCTTTCTATATTTCGACTTGGCTTTTTGACGAGTATAGGCCGACATTGTGTTAAATTTTTTTAATTTTTACATTAAACTCATGCAATTTCACCATAACCACGCCAGGTAAATATTTTTATACACGCAATCGATTGATCTTGACGAGAGCTGGCGATTGAAACTCAAACGAGCGTCGTAGCTTCTCCTACTCAAAACTGCCCCACCCCCACCCCCCACCCCCCGCGTGATGCTTCGTAGTCCTCACTCAACATAACATATTCTTTGATCCTTTTGGCAATCGAGTGGTGTTATTGAATTTTTAATGTAAAAGATTGATTCGGAGCTGCAATGCCAAACCGTATCCCCCGATTTTGTTATCATTGGATTTTTTGGATTGCCTCCCACTATGGTCGCAAATTTAAAGATGTATTCAGGTCAAAAGTTGCAGGCAGGCGGGATCAATGAGTTCATCATACATCGTGTGATACTGTGGGATTTATACAAACGTGAATATACTACTTTTGTGACAATTCTTAAAACACATTCGGGTCACTCATTCCCAGTGAACTCAAGCGTTCGAATTACGTAATATTTTGGTAAGCACTACACTTGAGACGCGCGTGCTTCTTGCAAACGGTAAACTGTACGTGCTACATGCTCGGTGATTCACAAACGAGACGTGCAAAAACTTCCACGAATCGTCTCCCTCGTACGGGACTCTCTCAAAGTGCACATTACTGGACACAGAACAGAACAAAATTAAATCGCATCATTACCTGGCTATTTGCCATTGCCGATCCTAGTTATGTATATTTAATTAAATAAAAATAAAATTAATTGACTTCCCATCTAACATAACTCAATTCTTCTATTAAGTAGTGACCGAAAGGGGGATCTTAGGACATATTTTTAATCCCCTCTCCCCCACAATTATCCTAATTAAAAGGCACGAACTCTGTTAAACAAAGTAAAACAGAAAATGAAGGATGTTATGAGTGTGGGAAGTCGGCTGTTAGTCTTGACCCCGTATTGTTAGATGTAATACAATTTCTCATTACCGGACACAACCAAAATGTCCACAAGCGCAGGCACAATAACTGAACAGGATAAACAATACACTTTTAATTTAATAAGATTTTAAAACACTGCAGCCGGAACAAACTTTAGTGAGTACAAGAGTCATTGTTTACGTTACGACGTATGCGGTTTAAAGGGAGGCATTTCTTCCAAGGTTCGTTTCATACGTGCCCGCTCAAGCAGGGATAAAGAATACATGCACAAAGCAAACGCGTTATTTCAGCAATAGGTTTCAAATACGGTATTCAAAATATATAATCGTCTCTAAAGCAACCTTTGAATCACATACGTGTTTTGAACAACAAAAATGTTTTGTTTCAAATGAAGCAAAAATGTTTACAATAGCAATAACTGAATAATTCAAATGTCGTGAATTTCACTACCTGGCTACAGCACGATGACGAAATCTCTGAGGACGGAGCACACACGTGAGTAGTCCAGACTACCTCATATATTTTAACAGGCGCACTGAGTGACATGCGCCGAGTAAAGTTGGTAATGATGGATGGAAAGTAGTACCATATTTTAACGTCGAATAAAAAGTGATAGGTAATCATTTGTGATAACTTAAATTATTTCTTAAATTTTCTGTTTTTTTTTTTAAGTCTAAAAATGACCAGATTTGTAACATATTTACTTTTCTAATTATTCTCCAGTTTCTCCTGACCGACGTATGAATAAAGTGATGAGGCCCATGTAAAAGTTAATTTTACATTAGGCGGAATACACAACATGCATACAAGTAGATCCTAAGCAGGGCTTTCAAAAGTGCTCACTTTACCGTGAACAGCCTCCAGCAACGTCCTGCTGTCTGTACTAAAAAGGTAGTACGCATGGATCTCGTCAAAATATATGCATGATTTTGACTAAAAATACTTTCGTGACAGGACTATTTTAACAGTTATACTGTGTGCCTGACCGTGAATCAGAGATTTCACGATCGGAGTGAACAAATTCTGATTGGCCGAGTAAAGAAAGACAATATCCTCTCGCAACGATAAGCGACAAATTACCAAAATAATGTTTTATATGTGGACCTAGGATATTTATGTCTAGTCTGTGAGTAATCTTACCGCGAAACTCTAGTGTCTCTTTAAACAGCTGTAAGATACAACCAGTTAAACTAGTACATCTGGTTGATTACCCTGGTGCATTTTCGTAGCACTTATTTAATAATGAGTGCTAGCCGTTATATTTTTATTGCATTTATCGAACAATCTTTCTCAAAATGATTTCTATTTGCATTTTTGATCACTGGTGTAGTCACAAAAAATACAATATTTTATCAAAACAGCTGATTTTATAAGTAGCTCTTATTGAAGATACAGAACTAAGTTATTAATCAGACATGCAAAAACAAAAATTTCTCCTGTGTTAGAGAAAACATCACAGCAATTTACGTAGTATTTACTACGGAATAATAGAAAATGCAAAACCCTCGTCACAACACAAAGCTGCTCTCGAAAGGGGACATTTTGCAAAAGCTGTTAAAAATAAGATTTATCATCAGAGAAAAACGATGGACGACGCTTTTACGGCCCTTCGAACATATGTAAGGGCGGATCTGCCTTGGGAATACAGCAATTAACTTTGTAGCGTTTTGATATTGACAATAGGTGTGACGACACAGCGGTGTCATGTTTCACAGATCTCTTACTCGCATTACAGCCACATAGTTCATTTCGGACTGTAATGCCAACGAAGGCATATAGGGAACACTTTCTAGGGAAAATACCATTTTTTTAAACTTCCTTTACACATCAACACAATTCTTAATCCTTCGGCAAACATGTATATATTTACGAAAGGATAACGTTCAATTCGGGACAAAGATAGTCAGTAATTATTTTTTATTTCAAAACCAAAAATAATCGTAAGATTTTTACCACGTGGGATGCATTCATTAATTTTAATACGATCCCTCGTTTCCCAGATATAAAGAGTTGTGCGGCGCACTGGCTGTGCTAGTCAATTCATTAACATCTTGGGGTTAAAACTTCAATCGTTGCGACGAAAGGATGTAACATATACACAAACGGTATTAAGACGGATCGATTTTAATAAATTATTATAAGAGCTTACTAACCACTTAATAGCAATGTTGCGTTACACGGTACACGGTGGCGCCAAGTATAGGTAGCGGCAGATATTTGAACTATTCGGGCAGCGTGACTTGAACTGCATATAGCACAGAGTTAGCATCTACACAAGACTATGTTTTGACCAGCATATTGGAGTATTTTATTTCTTACTAATATATATTAGACAGGAAAAAAATTTCGGAGATGGGAATACAATATTTCGCTAACTAAAGTACGCTATTCTGCACTGTGGAACTGCCATTAACGAGACGAACGCATAAACTAAATAGAGGCAGAATGATTTTTGTCGCCTGTGCATGTCTTCAAAATTGTCTTGCACATCGTATTCAGTACGGTCAAAATCACGTTGTCAAGTAGTAACATCGCCGTTTCTTTATACTTAGTTTTCCAAGAATTCTGTGTTTTTCCGCCATATTTTTAATATTTTCCAGTTGCATTTTAAACTTGTTGGCTCTTCCGCCGGTGGCAGGCACACAAAGTGACGCCGCTTACACAAGAGTGTTTAACACGAGTCGCTTCCGTGCTGTCATACTTCCGTTGTGACAAAGGAAAAAGCAGAGCGACATTTATGGCAGTGCCATGGCCATCATGACATTTAGTTCTGCAATAAGATTTTTATTCCCTTGTAAACCATTAAATAAGATATGTAACAGCCCGGTTCTTACTTAAGTCAGTAGATGAACAAAGAAACTTCCTTTCTTATCTCCACAACATATTTTCTTCTCTAGGAACAGCACCATCAACAACACAAATACTGAAGGTATTTACATTATGAATAGCTACGTGTCAAGGCTTTGCAGATACGTCGACAGTGAAATTCTGACATAGACTATTCACGGTAAAGTGAGCACTTTTTAAGGCCCTCCCAACGGGCATTATCCCCTAATAAATGTATTCTATTGCAGCATTAGGCATAACCTTTTGAGAAAGACGAAATATAAGTGCTCTGTTTATTAGTCTTCTGGCAATATTTATTTAAAAACGTGGCGAAAAGACAGAAAGAGACTGAAAGGAAAAATTTAGCAGGGCCTTAAAAAGTGCTCACTCTACCGTGAATGTCCTTTGTGACGAGTAGCTAGTACTAATAACGAATCACTAACCAGCTATTTGAAAATAAAGAATTATGGCTAGTGGTAAGTCACTTGGCTCGCCGCAAGAAGGAATCACGGGACAACTTAAGCACTTACAGAACTACTTTCTGTCTCGTGCTAGTAAAACCAGCTTCACTAACACGGGGAATTGCTCCTTACTATCTGATTCCTAGTAGAGCTTTCTTGAAGTACAATGCTACTTATAGATCACGGGTGATGAGAAACTTCAATATTTATACTTTCTTACCTCGCTTATATACGGAGTGGCAAATCTGCAATCTGTAACTGTGTTAAAATATCACAAAGAATTTAAGATGAATCGTCTCAAATATCCATTCTCTGTAATTCTCAAATATCCATTCTCTGTTGTATGCAATACTGACATTGGCAGTTTCACACAAAACTATCACTTTTCGTGGTCTGCCTATCACTTATTTTTGCTTCTTTTAATTTTCGTGCAAAACTATTTTATGTGAAAAAGAACAGTAGATGTTGATGGAATGCTGAAGAATGGGATGAAACTGCATTCTTTATTATTACGATTGAAAAATTAACGATTTATGTTACAAAGTCTGACATCATCGCACCTAACCTACCTCGGATTATATACTTTAACGAAAATCCACGGCAAATAATTAATGAATTCCAAGATAACATATAAATTGAGCCTATATATGTAGCCGTATCTGCGGAGGTATGCATTTGAACTGTGGAGAAAACATTGCCACTAATTTTCCTTACACAGAGTTAGTAAGATGTCAGTTCCCTCCATATTCAAATAATAACGAAATGAAAAACTATATAAATAGCAGGTGAAAGCTAATTATACTGTGCTGTCCTAGCAAGGTCTGCAAGGAACAAGCTAGCCACCACAGTAAAATATTTTAACAAGCTTCATAGAAATATTTCTCGTATATTTGTATCCAGAATTTATTACTTAGAAGTGTAATATTGTTCTCACTGACACCAGTAATGCAAATCTTCGTGCTTTCAATACTACAGTCCATGCCGTTAAATTGCATGCCAGCTCTTAATAACGTTAATTTGAACATCTATCTAATAATCAGTTAGCACCAGAGACAGATTGACTTTACACTAACTGTACAGTAACTGAACCAAGTCAGAAAAGTAAAATGCAGAAACCACAGCAGCTCTTGTGTGATGTATCAAGGCTAGTGAGTTTCCGAGAATTAATCGGAAAGTACGATCCCAGAACATATACGAACACATTATAATCCATTCGAAAAGTTCTATTTTCTTCTTCTGTTTATTCATATTAATTATAAATGAAATATTTAAATTATATAGATACAATATAAGTAAAAGTTTAATTTAACCAAAACTGAGGTACTTTTATGTCAACACAAGTGTAAAACGCTTGTGATACGTGATGTATTTAGGAAACACCCAAGCACGTCGTACATGGGGTGATTTTTCAAATATTTTATTCTAAACGTGTGAAAGAAGCGCGGCTAGACTATACAGTATACTTAATTCCGGTTACTTCACACTCTTCTGAAGCCATGCTTAAATTCTACTTGCGGTTACCGATTACGTATCCTTCCGCTACATGTCAACGTAAACACTGACATGAGACTTTTAAATTTCAACAGTCAAATGCTTTGTTTATTGTTTTCAGCAGTTCAAAGAATTCTGTAATATTTCAAATTCCATATATGCCATTTCATGTCTCGCCACTTCTGCCAACTTCGCTTTGTAAGCGCCCGCCATCACATCTAAATATATTAAATTAAGTATTCAAACATTGAAATCTCGTTTCAGTTTTAAATTAAAAACTTAAAAATCATTATTTTTGACGTAATTGAAATATGCTAAAATTTAACACATGTATAATTTCCCTGCTACTGCTAGAGCTGCAGCAAAACCTTCACGAGAGAGAGAGAGAGAGAGAGAGAGAGACAGACAGACAGAGAGAGCAAGACAAGCTCAGCTCCGCCTATCCAAGTTTCTTCCTTGGACAAAAAAAAGTCACTAGGGCCTACGCACCGTATTTTGCACTGATATTTTTAACAGCAACAATCATAATTTCATCAGTGCACCTTAAAAATGTATATACCTATTTCAATAGGTAACGTTCAATTTACAAATAGCATATTAAAAAAACCACATTAAAATTATATTTTTAACTGTGAACTGTTTCTTACTAGTCATTCCACACACATTGTTACTCTCACTGTTTTTAATTGGTATTGAATAAGAAATAAATGCCACAAGTTATAAAATATACTAAGTGAAGTACAGTAATTAATTTCTCGCCCCACGTAAGGGTGCCAATATGAAAACGCTGCTGTGTAGAACACACGTTAGATCTCCACGTTGGGATAGCCAATATTCACAAATGTCGTGTTTACTAGCAGTGAAGTGTATGCCGGTTACCATACGCAGATTAGTTAGCTGGGTTTTCTACATATAGCCTATGTTGAACACATGAAATATTCAGCACGTAAAATATATGTTTGCTGAAATCACCGTTTACTGAATATTTAATAATTTTGAGCTTTGATTAATTCTGTCGGTTTCATCAACACCAGCCAGGACCAATTGCATATGGCACTCACGAGCAGTTAGCGTATAGGTAAGTGTCAGTGTGATACCCCTTTTGATATTCCTAAAATTCGTGAACACCGTGGTTTGCATACAGCAATTGAAAACTCCAATAAAAACATATGATAGGCACTAGGTAAGAAACAAGTTGTCTTAACACTACAGCAGAGAAAACGACACAACAGATACATCCTGTGGCAATATTTTATTTATTTACCTTTTTATTTATTTTGTAATTGTAATTGTTTGAATAAGAAATAAATAATAATCCTGATGGCAATATGAGCAGAGCTAGAGAGAGAAAGAGAGAGAGAGAGAAGAGAGAGAAAGAGACAACGCTATCCTAACAATGTTAAAAGTGGTCATGCTTAGCCTGCTTGAACCCTTTGACGGTTGCGTAACATAGCTTGCCAGTGTCTGACAATACTTGTTTCAAAAATGAAAGATTAAACTGTTTTCTGTAACTAAAGCTAATTTAAAATTTGGGTGCTCATTAAACAGTTTAGCTCTGGTAAAAGTCATTCTTATCTGAAGTTTTGCAGTGGGCGTATGTGTGCTGGAAACTTCCGTGCTTATAAAGAAAATCAAAATGGCGTCACTTGCGTACTGACGCTAACGGAAATTGAGCTGATCCAAACCATGAATAAAATGATATCCAGATGAGAAGTGTCAGATCGCAGTATAAGACTTATTATTTTAATTCACCGACTGGATCGAAGGTAGGATGCTCTAGCAGGAAATTGTGTACCAGGTTAAGGCGATTATACGAGGAGCTTAGTTCTACACGTACGTAGACGGTGTATTCAAACGAGCTATCTCCTGACCATCAAACCTAGGAAATGGGCGACCATTAGCTCAAACTCCATTGCTGGTTGCAATAATTAATTAAAAGTAGATTCAGGAAAATGTCTACACACGCTAAGCTAATTTAAAATCCTACCTCTCCGTCTACTTCAGACGGGAGGTCCTGCCCTACGTCTGACTTGGTTGTATGCTGCTAGCGAAGAGAGCGTTATGCTCTGTCGACTGGCGCTAGCTTAAGGGGCCTAAGGCACCGGTCAATCAACAATCAGAGTTTAAACCTGCGAGTCAATGGGGACCAAATTTTTTAAACCACCCACATGAACCACTTATAACGGCCTAAATGCTGAAAAACCAAAGAATACGTGATCTCGTAACTGAGATATAATACAATAATAAGTATAAACACTTACAAAAAATGAGATCGCACCAAAAATAAAAATTAAATTAATAAAAATTAATACACAATGAAAAATGAACTAACCTAGCCAAATAAAAAAAATTATTGTCACCATACAGCTAAGTTAAAAAAAAATCATACGTGTTAAGAAAATTAAATTAGTAAAAATAATTAAATTTACATAGATCATTGGAATCATATAAGTAACATGTGTGAAAAATATTACATAAAGTCTTACATGACAATATGTGTAGCGATGAGAACAAGAAAATAATATAGTGTAATTGTATGCACGAAAACCTATTTTTATGGGTGTTACATAAAATTTTAATTTAATCAGATATATAATACTTCAAATTCAATCACGGTGTAAAATATTTGTGGTATACTATTTATTTGAAAAAACAGGTGTACGTGTTACTCCTTGGGTGAATTTTCAAAAGTTCATTTCAAAACATCCGAAGAAATCGTGAATGGGCCATGTGAACGAGCACGACCACCAGCGACCTCGGCCAGAGATCACTCGGTCTTACCGCGACAAGGGCCTCATCAGACTAGGGTTGTTAGAAATATCGATATACCGACATTTATCGATATGAAAAATAATTTATCGAACGATATGCAACTTTAAATACATCGGTACATCGATGTTACGATATTATCGAAGTTTTCGGTATTATATAAATTATTGGTACTATCGAAGTGTTCGGTATTATCGATAATTTCGGTACTATAGGTAATTTCGGTACTATCGATATATCGAAAATATCGAGTAACTCTCAGGAAAAATATCGATATTAAACTTTTATGGTATCGAACAGCCCTACATGAGACCGACGGGCGGCGTTGCGCTCCACGTGGGGCGTCGGAAACGACAAGCCGGCGGCGTTCCCTTCGCGTCGACCTCGCGGGCCGCGCTGCGTGTTCCCAAGCCGCCCTCCGCCGTAAATCTCCCCGCACGTATAAGGAGCGGGCGGCGAAAATATAATGTCGCCAAGTTGCAGTGAAATATGGGAGCCGCGGAGGGGATGGAGCGGCTGGCAGCCGGCCCAGTAGCCAGGTCTCCTGGGAGGCAGCTCCGGGACACCACGGGGGGCAGAAATATACGGCCCTACCAACCAAATTCCTGTGCCTTGCATCCCTCCGGCAATCTTACGAACAGCCGGCGATCTGATGACTTGTTACATAGACAGGGAAATTTGAGCGAGTGGGAGGTGTCCGCTGAGCTGCGCTATGAACAGTGGAGGCCGTTAGCGCCTTCGTGAATGAAACGAAGTGACGATTAAGCTGCGACCAAACGCAGAGTAACCTGAGAAAAACAAACCGTACGACGGCAACTTCCGCAAAGTTTCCCACGTGCGAAATGCAGATGTGATTCCACAGAGAATTTAACCCGGTTCACCGTTGTGAGAACCGTTGTCCCTGGCAAGTAAACTTGTTGGGTTCAGTGTCCTCTAGATCGGATTATGCAAAGCTCTGCACACTCGAGTCTGGTCCAGCAAGCAGTCAGTTTTACCCCAGGCCAGATAGCAAAGGATCCGTTATTATCCTCTTGCATGCGCTGCACCTCTGCACGGCGTTTCTCACAAGGAATGGAAAGACCTTGGCAGTAGATTAAGCTGCAACAATGTAATACGTCCGTCCAGTTATGCTCGCCGCAAGATGGCGACACGGGCAAACGGAAGTTATTACAAGGCCGTCTTGTGTCAGGCTAGGAAGATAACTCCAAAACATCAGTCCGCGCGCCAAGTCTAGACGGACGGATTCCCTAGTGAGTTATGAAGTCTATCTACCAAGATGTGGGGCATGGACTATAGGCGTCTGTGGACAGTCGAGGCCGCGGCTACAGCGCATGCGCGTGTAAAAACGAGCCACTTAATCACCAACTACCCTAGGTTAATTCAAGCTCAAAAAACACTCTTTCAACTACCATCATTGGTTAATTATGGTTAGTTTTAACTAAACAAAACTCGCATTCAGCCAATATTCTAGGTTAACTTTGGGAGTTCTATTAGGTTCGTATAATGTTGAACAATGATAGGGACGAACACGCATGCGCAATAATATGACGGCCGCCCGCAAACGCATACGCACTACCTACGGTATCGGCAGTCCACAGACTCTCGTTCCAAAACAAATTAAGAAAGTCTATTATGGTATCGATCGTTTTGTAGAATTCTGCTCACGGGCAAGGTAATGCAACATATTAATTAATAAATATAATTCGATACCTGGCATGATCATTTGGATTAACCAATGTTACAAAAGAATTGTCTCACGGGGCTGTTTCTTACCGTATTTTCTTGCCTCCCCACTTAAATAATAGCTCGCTTAAACCAAATATTACAACTGAAATTAACATCTTTAGTCCCAGAGACACCTAGTTTTTTTTTATGTTAGGGTAATATGTGGCAAGAGTCCGCATGAGGCACGTGTCCTAAAACGTTGTAGTACACGCAGTCGCCGTTAGATAGCATCAACGTTCATGTGGCGAATTTTCGGAATGTTTTCCACGCACTGGGTAAGGCTGGTTGCCCGCTGTCGCCGTTAATGGGAGTGCGGTCTCAACTATCTGTTTGGAGTGACGTTTAATGTAATTTTTTTGTGTTAAAGCAGTGTCTGCAGAACTGCAAAGAATTAATGTTGTCAAAGAATATTTACATGTACGTAACATGTGTGTTTTTTTGCTTATATTCATGAGGGTGTAATTTTAACAATGCAACTGTGAAATGTAGTTGGCGAATTACAATTTCCGGTTTGTTGGGGCAAGTTTACTGGGGCAAGAGTCCACAGAAATGATTACGCGGATTCTTGCCCCACCATACCAAACATTATTAAAACCTTTTAAACATTTCTTTAAAATGCGTAGAAACACAAACTGAAAGCGTGTTACGGAATAGAATGTAGTAAATGGAAGAGAGCACATTCTGGTAGATAAAAAACGCAATTTCAGATTGCTAAATTGTTTCGACTGGCTTATAAAGCTATGATTGAAATTGCAGCCAAAGACTTCCAGGCATGTGGAATAGTGCCAATGTACCCTGATATATTTTATGAAGTTGACTTTCTTCCATCTGAAATTACTGGCAGGCCCCTTCCAAATAATAATGACAACCAATCGTCTCCTGCTGGTAACAGTACTACAGTACAGAAAAAAAAAGCTTGCTTCTAATTCACAGCACGTTTCAAAATTTAAGGTAATCACTGTCACAAATTTTCCGGTTAGGCTTACTGAAAGTGGCCATGAAAATGTTTGTAAAGAGTTTGCTACATGTAGCTCTACTGACGTCTACTCCAATTCTTGTATTAGGAATGTGTCCACTCCTGCTAAGTGTTCTGTTTCGCCAGAAATAATCAGACCCTTCCCGAAATTTTCTCATCCACAAAAGAGGTGCACAAATCCAAAACGGTCTCAAATACTCACATCGTCGCCATAAGCTAAAATACTGGCATTACAAATGAAATATAAAATAAGCCTATCATAAAATAAACGACCGTAAAATCAAAATCAGTGAGTTTGAAGACGAAAGGTGGTAGAGGACAATATTGACTTTTGATGGCAAGAAAGGCATTGCAAGCTCTGGTAAGGTGATCAAAGTGTAATGTACGAACAGCATCCATCTGTGGACTGGATTATGTGCAGCAAATGTAGGTCATGGTGTGAGGAACACTGTACTCATATCGGAAAGGGCTTTTTCAAGTGTAATTGATGTAAATAAGACTCTTACCCCACTGCAATAGGATTCTTGTCCCACACGTAGGGCGAGTTTCCTAATATGCAGTCATGTGTTGTAATGTTTTATATTGTAAGTTTTCAAAAATGTATTACAATTTCAGTTGTATATAATTGTACACAATGCATTGTCGTGGTATATACAAGTGATTTTACATTAAATACACCATTGCAACGGACAAAATCGGCTGTTTTCTTAAGTAAGGGTTCTTGCTCCACATAGCCCAATAGTTTAAGTGAGTAGTGTAGTAACGTAAGAGAATTACAGTACTCCCTCAACAGACAATAAATTATGATCTGAAAATCATTTGCTTCCTGGCTGACATTTGGCTTACTATAAAACTACAAGATCATTTTGGTTAACCATGAAAATAAAATCAACAAGAAGAATAAATATAAGCCGGAGTCACACTGAACTATCAGCAGAATGCTGTAAGCTAGAAAATACCATTAAATCTGACATTCACTACTCAGCTATCAGAATTAATGCGAAAAATTTCTCAAAAACGTTCACCACAAAGATGATCAGAAATTCGAAGCCCAGTGGTTGTTTGCGGTGTGTCGATACACGGTAGAAAGCTGAAGCCGAAACTACGTGGTTCCCTCACACACGTCTACCAACCGCAAACCTAGACCCGTGCGAATCAAGCAACCGTTACGTCGCAGTTGCCAATTTCAACAGCGAATATCCGCTGAAACGTTTGGGCTTCCCTTTGTGAAGTTTATTTATTGTTTGAGTAAAACGACGAACAACAACGTAAGAGCACACGCATGAAAACCATTTCCCACGCGACTATTACGGCTGTCGCCTTCCAGGACGCTTCAGTGTGTCCGAGACGATGAAGGGCGGGAGCGACACAGGCAGGTAGGTATATCACACACACCGCACACCAGCCACTGAACTGACGAGCAACTGAGGTGAAGATGGGGCAGCGGCAGAATGTAAGGGCGTGGAAAACAGCAGCGCCCTGAGAACATCCGCCGGCAGCGTCCGCCACGTCTCACACATACGAACATCAAAGTGGTCCTCGCCAGTTCGCTTCGGTGGCAAGCGAGTAGTCTGACCACTACATCACCGCGGCCTCCGAACTGGCGTGCAGTCTTCCCATCGGCAACTACCTTCTATGAGTTTTTAACGGGTAATCCTCGCATTGTTTATGGCGTGGTAATGAAGATAAAGATGTCGTCCACTTACATTCATCTGGATTTAGAACCAAAAATGTTAGTTTGAACGCCATCCATGTAGCAAGCACACAATTGGCCGAATGTGGTTTTACTGCTGGCACTGCTGGATGACTGCTGGCACTGAATACTTACGGGTTTACCCTAATGGCCCTGTTATGGCTGACTGCAGGCAACAGGACACTTGCCATGCCATTTATGGCCCACTGATGAAATGTTGATGAAAATTAAACTGATGTTTGAGAGTAGGTGACCTGTTATAGGCCCATAAATGGCTTACTAACTGTATTCCAGCAATGGCCAGACAAAACATATACTTATTGCTGGTAGAAGTATGAGTAGCCCTGCATAGGCCATTTGATGGCTGTGAAGTGGTACATCGATTGACCATTGCTGGTGCAATTTGGCTTATTATAAGAATTTTTTATGGTTCCCACTTTTCGCAGATAGTTTCTTCAAACTACACACACACACATATATAGTGTATGTCTGTCTAATATAATTATAAATTATTTGTAATTATTAGTGATTGAAATATCTCTGGCAAAATGCCGTAAATACATTGACTAGTGTCGAATAATTTGACATATGTAATGTTTTGCATGTATGACTGCATATAATTAAAATGAGATGTTTATATATATATATATATATATATATATATATATATATATAAAACCACCTTTAGAACTGCATTTAAAAACAGATTAAAAGCATCCAGGTGACATACACTCTGCGAAAGATTACATTACAGGCAAGTTTTTGGGTTAATATCGCGATTCATGTAGGAAGATTTCTCTCAACGACAGTATTTTTTTTACCTGCATCTGTTTAAAAACTTATTTGTTCGAATGGTAAATTTTAAGGCTATGGAATAATTGGTGTGTGTTCGTTAATAATTCAAGGCCGAATATATTCTAAATTAGTACATCTAAATGTCAGAATACACAGTGGGGTAATGGATTGCGTGCTGGGCTATCAATGCACGGGTGTAGGTTCACACCTCTTCTCCTGCAATGGTAAGCGTAAGGTTTTCATGTCGTATAATGTTTTTAAAAGTGAAGCAAAGGAAATTAAGAACAAAGAAAAGTTTATATTGATGTTCAAAATAATCATTTTTAACAGATACAGCTAGCCATATGGCGAAAGCGTGGCTAGCCATCTGATGGCCAGTTAGTGGTGCAACCTCAGGACTACCACCGGCAATGATGCCGGGTGCATGCCAGCTGTTGGCCAACTGTTTGCCGGCTTGGCACCCGACTGTAAACCATCAATGGTCCATGTGTGGTTTGCTACATGGGCAGTATAAGTATTACAACTTCCAAGAAATAAAGACTAGAACCGGGAAAAGAAAACGAAAAGTAGTATTTGGACGACAAATGTTTATGTGTTATTTGTGTACGCAGCTGTCATCAATTAGACTGCGACCGGCCGGCAGATTTCCCACTGCCCGCTGGATACGCCACTCTCTCTTGGACCGAACTGTACTTGCAAATACGCGGGAAAGTCAGCGCGGCCCCAGTTGATTACGATTAGGTCAGGTGCACTGAGGGAAAGCCACAAAAAAAAATTCTACTTGTAGGGGCCAAACATATATTTAATCGCTTCAACAAAGTATTTTGTCGAGAAAACCAAACTTGAAAAGCAACAAAATTAGTTTTGTTTATCTAACAAAATTCACATTTGAATAAACGAAACCCCTCTGTTGGGCCAAAATAAATTATACTGTTAACAAAATCTTTTGTTGAATCAACTGTGTGTATTTGTTTGGCCACTCTTTTGATTGCCTTTGTTCGAAAATACAGCTCAAGAGTTTGATTGCATTTTTTTTGTGACAATTAGGATAGCAACAGTGTTTGTTAGTGCACTTATTTATACTTAACAACGGTATAAACATTTTAATACAACAAATTCAACAAGAAACTAAAAAGTAAAGCTGTAAAAATTGAAATATTTATTTACAAACGTTACCAAGTATTTGAAATGTATATATTTGAAAAGCTGCCCACTTCATGTGTAGTCACTTTAGCTGAGTTGCCAGGAAGTAGCGATGGGGCTCAGATAATCCAGCTATGAAGAGTGGAAGCTTATGCAAGATTCCTGAAAACAACATATAAGCTATTCACAGTAATGTGAACACTTTTGAAAGCCCTCTTATTTGGAACAATAGTCAATAAATATATCTTAACTTGGCCTTAGACGTTAACTTCGGAGTGCTGTGGAACATACACACTGTGTTTAATACCCATAAGGCAATATTTATTTTAAAACGTGATTAAAGGATAAGAATTGGCTGAAAGGAAAAAGTAACTAGGGCTTCAAAAGTGCTCACTTTATCGTGAACATCTTAAAGTAGGCCCGTAGAAGAGTTCTGTGCAGATCCCTCGAATTTTTATGTATGTATATGAGCCTTATATTTTGAGATACAGTGTTTTTAGCTCTGTTGATGTACTCCAAAATGGTGTTTGTAGACCTCGTATGAAGAGTTTTTTTTTTCTTCATAGAGCAGCTCATTAAGTATACGTTCAAATACTCTGCGATGCATTAAGTCACTAGGTATTGTGGGTCCCATACAAAAGGCATGCCTGGCCTATTTTGGCGAACAACTCCTTTAATTCTTAAAGAAGAGCCCTAGAACCGATCCGATGTTACCAGTCAGGGTGTTGGTAGTTGATAAGCTAACACTGTTTAGGTATGTGATTTTAATATACTGTGTATGGCTTCCAGTTTTAAGCGACCCCTGGCTGCTTGTTGCACCATAAGGCCTATCGGTTTTATTTTTGTTCAATTCACTGTCGCTTGACTTGGTTAAATTTCGATTGTTGTATAGTTACAGAGTCTTGATTGAGGCAATTTCATAATTTTTCTTATGTGTGTGGATGGTACGCGTATTTGCTTCTGTTTTGTGGGTGATTTTTCCGGAGAAATTGCTCTACCGTATTTTAGTCCTGATTTGGCGTTGATTAAGTGGCAGTGTAAATAGTACAGAATTTCGCTTGCTCCTTTAGGCTGCATGGACTATACGACTAAAACGTTTTGTTAACTTCAGCTTTGTCTATTTACTACAGTATACGCCCAAAAAATTTGTAACATGAACGTGTGAACCAAACCGTTTGTAAATTATCCCCCAAGTCTGTACAGAATCAATTAAATATTACGGTAAGTTGCGATTCCTTTCATCATAAGAAAGCGTTAGGTTTTACTCACTGTCACTTATTTAAGGTATATTTTGAGTATTGTTCAGTAGTGTGATGCTCTGTTGCAGTTATCTTCCAACTGTCTTTTATTACCAACGACCCCGCCATCTAAGGCGAGTGTGATCGTGGGAGTGGTGACGTCACAATCAGCATCACACCCTCCACTACGGCGCCACAGTGCGGCGTGTGGCAAGACAAGACACGTTGAGCAGTTTTTAAACAGACATTTTTTTTTTTTTTACCTGACGCTCTGTTCACCAATTGGCGACCTGGGTAAGCGGCGTCCTTAACTCGCCGTGTTCCTCTTATACGAAAAAAAGTTCTAGTCAACTGGAAACGAATTGCACGAATGAAATGCGCACGGTTAACATTTAATAACACTGTCAACCTTAGTTGTCGAATGCACTTTTATCTAAAGCAGTATCAGCCATTATCACACAAACTGTTCGGATTATTATCATGATGCACAAGCAAGTGAAGCAAAATTTTGCACAAAGCTATGTTTCAGTACGCAATGGTTATTTATTATCTAATGCTACTTGCACTGAAATAACAAGGCATTTGTTAAACACGATTACATTACATAAAACTTTGGCTCGAAGCTCATTAGCCACTGCCACCATATTTCTACCATACACTACTGTAGCCTATAACTATGTGCGAATCAGCAAGGTTGGCAACTTTCTAAATTGAACCTCAATAGATAAGTATAATGAAAATTCTTCACGAAAAAAAAAAAAGAAGAACGCTATAGACAGATCTCGTGCTGCCAACTTTGCTCACCGCCTATTGCTAGAGAACAGACATGGTACAAAATCACCAATAGACAGCAAGGCGAACGAAAGTGTACCACCATCCCTTCAAAGAGTGGACTCATCCGGAATGCCGTACCTAAACCAAGGATATTTTGTGCCATGTCCGCCTGCGACACAGAGCAAGCCAAGTATTATACAGAGATTTAGGTAAGCACACTAATTTCTGAACGTGTCCTGATGCTGTGATGGACGCGAAATAAATTAAAAGTTCACTCAAATACTCGAAGAGATCGCAATCACATACGTTTTTCACCTCTGCAGGCTACTTACTTGCTCCGTGTTCGTCAACTTTCAAGTTAAATAAAAAAAATCTCTACGATACCTTTTTACCGTCTAGCTCATGTGCGCCTTGTGCTAAAACCTTATCTACGCTAGCCGGGTCTGCGAAAGTGATAAACCCGAAGCCCCTAAAAGACAACATAAATAAAACAAACGTTACTAACTTACCAAAAAACAAACAAAACTACCAACCACACCACCAACATCAACAGAATAAATGTAGCAAACAGACATATCTCAATTACATCTAGTGTAAAACCTAAATATAACATACTTAATGTTATTTCTAATGTCATCTATAAGCTATTATTTCTGTTAGTCAAATATTATTTTCTTTTCAAACAACTGCTAAGTTTCTATTAAGGAAAAACAAGAGACACATAACAATTAACAATCTGTAAACAAAACTGTGTTAATTACGGAGTAGACGTATGCACAAGCAGTGACGAGAGAGAGAGAGAGAAAAAAAAACAGTGCAATAATTAGAAAAGTGTTTTGCCATGCGATAAAGCTTTCTGCAACATTGCCACTGCCAAAAAAAAAAAATAATTATTCCGGACAACTATAAACATTCCAGTCGTATATGAGGAAATTTATTTTTGTTCCAGAGTTGCTTTTCAAACACATGAAATTTTTACTAAACCAGTTTCCGAATGTATTAACTTATTACTACTATGGCTTCCAGAGATTAAAATACTCCGACTCCATTCACATGAGAAATATTCTTTCAAGGGGAGTATTTACCTATTACGTAAACATTTTTCATATTTTCAAAATGTTTATTTTATTTCTTCAAAATATAATAAAGCCACTGCCACAATTTACTTAAAGTGAACTTCCTTTTATTAGCTACTAGACCAGCAACAAAAAAGTCTTACATTTACTCATGCATGGGATAGACACAAAACACTTGTCTTACAACACTGTCAACACACGATTTAATAAAGGTACACAACAAGGGGAAAAAAAGTCCCACTAAGTACAATATTTAACCTTCCACATTAACGAATCACACCAATACATAGATACCTACAAAATTTCACCAAATATTTTTACTACAGGGAACATCAACACACACAAATATAGCGATTCGGAGAAGTACCCGAACAGATACAAATTATCTGAATCAAGTTTAAGTTAAACTGTCATGATGAACTCTCCTAGCTATGTTTTTAAAAAGTCATATTCATGTGTCGACATTTATTTAGCTGGTTTATCTACAAATTTGAAGAACTGATTCAGAAATAAGAATAATACCATTCCACATATTGCTGTAAATGCACCTCCAAATATATTTGCGACTGAGTCTGTCCTGAAATGCACTAATGTTCATAAAAATCAGAACACTATGAAAGAGTCGACATACGCTTCGGGGTTTCACACAGTGTTTTTATTACGCATGTGATACAGAGAATTATTGATTATATTATGCAAGTGATGCATTATTAGATACACAGAATGGTATGAAGTAGGTCTCTCCCAAAGAGTTAGTGCTAAAAACAAAATGTGAGAAAAAAAAACATATTTAATCATTTATTATACGTAGGGGCATCAAAATTTCGCATTTTAAACGATCTGAATGCTAGACTGTACCGCCCTTTTTATTGCTAGCCTCAGCCTTCTGTTCATTGGCTGTAGCCGCAGCAAGTAGTCTGTTTCACATCAGGCCAGGTGGCACAGGATTCCATGCTTATTTCTTACAGGTCTGTTTTTGGCTCAGAGTTCACCTAGGCGCGTCTAATAAACTGTCATCCACTTCTAAACATAACAGAAATGAACATATGTTTGAAATCTGGCTTGTCGTAAAATGCATCCTCGAAATTTTCCAGTCCCTAATTATACGTTATCTGAAATCGGCCACACAGACATCTCCTGTAGTACCATCAAGCTAAATTAAGAACCACCCACAATTTTTCAACATGTACAAACTTCAAGTTATACGTAAGGAGAGAAACGTTCTGGAAGTCTGTCATAAGCGATTTATAGGAAAGATAGCCACATCATAAGGATATCTTTGGGTGGTCGATCTGCTTACTCACAGACTCCCTGAGGGAGTAGGTATCGGCTCGACTCGTGGTTGTACTAGTTGGAAACTTGCTAAGGTAATCACCTTCCTTACAAGAATAGCACAAATGTAAAGAGCAAACAACAGGAAAATAGCATCACGGACATCCGGGGAGTGCAACGGCTGAGAGGGGCAGTGTGTTCTTTATAACGTCCTTGACAAATAAGTAAGCTTTTGCTCAACTGACTAAGATGGAAGCTGTGTCTGTACCCATCGACGACTCACTTGGAGACGTCGCACGAATAAAGCTGACCGTACGTAACACAACAATTTACTACCCGGTGTAATATTGGCCATTGGAACTTGTAACCTCAAGCGTGTCTATAACATTGCACTTTAAACACTGACTGACGTATTTACACTGACATTTATAGTCAAATAGATAAGTTAGGTGCAAGTATTTTTGCCATGTTAAAAGTGCGGTGTTTAAATTACTAGCTGTTTAAGTTGGCTTCTTTCTGTATCACAAAAATCACAACAGGAAAGATGCAAGAGAAACGTAACTCTGTTCCAAACAGTCTAGACGAATGAATAATGGGGATTGCGTCCATGGAGGTGTAAATTCTTGCGCAGGAAAGCTATACAATGTTTTCCTGAAATATGTATCACTTCTCCTAGAAACATCCCCCGAGGAGGTATCCTGGAAGTCCTGCTTTACTTCATGCACTGCCTCGTGGAACCTGCGGTTATTCTGTCTTCGGGCCTCCTCGGAAAACAATGCCTGGTCCAGCCAATTCGATTCGCAAAAGCTCAAAAAAAGGCCAATCTTACTAATAATTCGACACAATGGTTATTTTCGCCTCTATCATCCCCATCATGCTTATTTGTCATTTTCAGTACGTCCTCTTTCGATTTGGTGATGTTGATCTCTTTAAAAGATTATTTATCACCAAAGGTAAATTGCTCAGCCAGGCAGACGAGGAAGAGTCAGTAATAAACGGATCGTGGCCATACAGTGCGCAGAAAGAAGAAACTAAAGGGCGCTTTCAAAAGCCCTCAGTTAACCATCTAAGCTCCCGTTCCTGCCGAGGTAAGCTTAATGCAATGTCTGGGCATGACAACGCCGGACTGAACACAGCCATGACTACAGTAAACAATAAACCAAACTTCTGCTCCGACTCACGGCACCTTCATCAGATGATTACTGACGAACAAAAATGGATCCGATCCGAGAAAGGTTGCGGAGATACTCGAATGCTCTCAGTACCTTGACCACCCAGATCGCCACACCTGAGTTCTACAGATTATCACGTATAGGCCTGTAAGAAAGCGCTCATGTACAGAAGGCTACACATACTGGCGGTATTGTGTTCTGGGTACAGCAGTAACTATCTAATCAAGGCCAAGCACCGCGAACTGAAGCGAGCTACATGCGCCGTTCACAGACGGGCTGACTTAGGTATTACTGCAAAGGACGGTATTTTTGACGTGTTTTAATGCCTGTCTGTATCTTAATATGAGACAGAACGCCTTTTCAAATTTTACAATTGGGAACATTAATTACCAAACATCTTGTATAGTCCATTCATGATTACTTCCAACTTTTCTGAAGCACTTTTCAAGTTCTATTCCCCGGTTATTCCGGCCGCCTCGTGCAAGCTAAGGTTAAATAAGTCCGGAAAATAACACCAATGGGACAACGCACCGCATTTGTGTCCACTCACTTAAATAACATTCTGTGTAAGAATTATTTCTTACCATGTATTACCAACATGCCCATTTTATCTGTGTTTTGTACACATTAATTAAAAGTAAAGGTTCAATTTAACAAAAAAAAACCTATAATTATGTTAACAGAAGTATAAAACGCCTGTTTCATGACATATTTAAGAAACAACCAAAGACGTACTGAATAGGGTAATTTTTCAAAGGTTTGGTTCAAAAAGTGTTAACATACCGCGAATAGGCGATACATGTACACTGGAGCGAGGGGTGCTACAAAGCGAACGTACAATAGCTTATGTCGGCGAAACTAGGATAGGTGTGAATAGTTTCTGAATGGCTATTCCTCAAAATGAAAGGATTTCAAGATTTGATTCCCACGTGAGTTGAGACGGCAATGCAGGCCAGGAGTGACCAGTAAGTATCAACTAATTCTGCATTCAACATGTAGACTATGACCAGGGACACCTGATTTTCGTGAAAAAGAATTTCGACTTTAATATTCTACGCGCATATCAGCAGATTTTCTTTGCTTAATGGCCGTGTGTATTTGTGAGAAGACACTTTGCTATTCGACTGAGCCAACCAGAGTTAGTTTACTCCGGTACTCAACATTTGTAATTAGAGGGCAATCACTTGAAACGCATAGAAATAAAAACGATTTAATCACGAAAGTGGATATGAACTATAGTGTTTTGAACTACATCTATACAGGAACACATTTTTACGAAAATTCAGGCTTCTTTATGAATGACAAAATTTTGAACATTTCTTCAGTAATGCCTAATAAACATATCGTCTGAAACTGGAAAGCTTATCTATGATCCTCAATTGTGCTCTGATTTATATGGATATCGGTGCATTTACGTGATATCTAATCTTAATTAATACTAGTGGTGGTAACATCAAGCATATACACGCCCATAAAATGGAATCTAGAATACACACATTATACAGAGAGCACAGCTACCATGTACCGCCACTAAGTTATTCGTTTCATTATATGGTCAAGTGGGAGATAACCTTACTTATTCCATGCGAATGAAGTTAATTCGTAACGAAATCTCCTGAAAACTTCTCTACAAATAAATTTATTCCAAAAACTTGACAAGACTTCAAAACACTAAACACTTTTAGAAATAAAATCTGTTATCTTGTTCCAAATTTCCAATCCCTTTGTCCACGCCAACTGGAAAAGTTTTGTTTTTGACAGGAAATGAAACTGAGTCTACACGATTTAATCGCACAATAGGTTGTTAATTGTAACGAAAGACAATAAAATTAATGGGAAATTCCAATATAATATAACAAAGTCCACACAGTAAGGTACGTTACTTATTACATTTAAACAAACACAGTTATGTATTAATAACGAAACTGCCATCAATTGCTTACTCTATTACAAAAGTCGTGCAGGATATTTGAATTTCAGCAAAGCAACTAAAAACGTTGCATTACAAAAATTAAGTGCATACACGGTGTAGATTAACAAGTTCACTAATTAGATATACAAGCATCTGATTCGGCAGAAAAATGTTTAAAACACACATGCTTCAGAATGCATCTCGGGTCTTTAACATTTCCCACAGACAGGGCATGAGCCGGCAACTAAGAAGTGGCAGTTACAGAACGGGCAAAAGGGGAGACACAGACGTTAAGTACGTTAACAACAAACGGAAAGTAAGAAAAAGCAAGAGAGACAGAAAGAAGAGAAGGGTTCTGGGAGCAACCCACCTTGAGGCGAAGGTAGCGTTCGCAGCACTATCTGGCAGCCAGAGCTCCATGCCATCTCTATGACTGAAAGAGAACCAGTCTTCAAACCCTTACCAGCCAGGGGGAGGAGGTAGGGAGAACACTACTATAAGCGCCTGACTGCCGCACTAACACATGTATCTACACACCACACAGCACTAACAAATGCCACTACTTGTTGGGGGACACAAGGGAAACGGTGCTGGACTGCCGCCACGCCTGCAACGCGAGCGAGCTCATCAACTGGTGTTGAGTCTCGACCCAAAAACTACACGTTTATTATTTCTGACCGCACTGCTTTCCTAACATCAACATACTGACGTCCGCGACAATTTCCGTGCGTAATGGATGTTCGATCCAAGCCAGATCACTGCATATTTCTCCTGACAGTTACTTTGTCGAGACAGGCGAGTTACTCACTCATCGATCATCTGCTGTCTCTTGTCGAGAACACACACTAAACTTGAGTACGGAGTGAAAATTCGCATGTCATATTGAATAATGTTTCAGGATGGCGATGAATGGCAAACAATAAACAACTAAGATATCCATGGCACCAAACCACACAGGAAGCTGGTAAAATATTAATTCGTATATCATGTGCGATTGTAAATTCAGCTTATGTAACGCCATTCATGAAATGATTTAACATCCAATTATTCAATAAGAGAAACTCGTTCACAAATGCGTTAAAAAAAAAAATTAATGGCCTTTGCAAACACACATCGGCCTAAAAATTATGTACAAGAACATTCTGGCGTACCGGAATAGCCTGTAGAATTACGTCAGTCCAGCACCTTTCCCACACACCAGGTCACACAGAGGTCACACGCAAGTCATGTTACAAGGTCACACAAATAAGACACTCAATGCACTTGTACTTTGATAGAAAGTTGGTTGTGTATAATTGAGAAAATAAAGCATCAAAAACAACACTCACTCTTAGCAAAACCGATATCACGAGAAAAAAAAAAAAAAAGTAATGCCCAGAAAGAAAGCCACAAAAATGTTTCTTGCATGCTCTATACCAACTATCTTGCTAATGTGTGATAATAAAAGCTTTCTTCACCTAAAGTATTTTCTAAGAAATCATATTTTTTTTTGTTTCAGAACGTGCACTATAATAAGTTGAAAAATAGGTTGTTTGATTCCATACATTAAATTACTCCACTAAGTATTTAATCTGGAGAGTCTAATTCCATTTTATAAATCTCGTTACTTTCGTTATTCCCCGAGTTCATACTTTGTACAGTTTACCACAGCTAAACAAACGTTTTTAGAGTAAAGAAAACCGCAAAAAAGTTCCTGCCCGTAAATGCATGTACGTATTTTTACATAAATACGAAATTTAATAACCGCAGTACTGATAGCAATTAAATAAGAAAAGTAGTTTTATATATTAAAATTGACAATGGTAGTCAATTAAATTAGCTTACACTAGTTAACTTTCATGTTTAAAGATAACTCACATAGACGATGAAAAATCGCGAATTTTTTTTTCGGCAAAATAAGTACTATCAGGCGATGACGCATTTTTGGACGCAGCGCAGACGAATCGCAAAACGTTATGGTAATCAGAGCACGAGAATTATCACTGGCAGAGAGAAATGGGGAGGGGGGGGGGGTCTCTGAACCAGAGGACAAACCAATGTTTAAAGAAAAACGTTAAGACATGTATACAGCACATTTCATGTGCTAGCAAACTGTTTCTTCGTAAACACATCCACACGCAGGATAGACTTCAATTACATATGTACAAACATTCCTGTATTTTTGAGAAGACATTTTCTTCCTTGAGTGGAGCACTTAGGAATAGGTTAGGTCCTACGAGTTTGAGCGTCTGTGATTCGTAGGCAGACACGAGAGGATCGACACAATTAAAAAAAGTATGTAATTCCAAATGTGTAACTGAGGTAAAGTTTCTTTGAATTCGACTACAGACAGTTGACGGTAAACTGAGCACTTCTAAAGCCCTGCTTAAGATTTACTTGGATGCAAGTTGTGTATTCTTCCGCCATACGCAAAATTAACATTGCAGTGGGCCTCATCACTTTATTCATGCGTCAGTCAAGTGAAACTGTGAAATTATTACAAAAGCAATACTTTACAAATCTGCTCATTTTTATACTTCGACGCATTAATAATAATAATAAAAAAAACATAAAAGGGAAGAAATAATTTAAGTTAACACAAATTGTTACCTAACACTTTTTATTCGACGTTAAGTCGTGAAACTACTTTCCCTCCAAAGTTACCAAATTAACTAGGTGCAAGTCACTCAGCACACCCGTTAAAATGTATGCAGGTAGGAGTAGTGACATTTTTCTAAGGTTGATTTCGAAAGTGTTCACTTTATCGTGAACAGCCTTTACTGACATTTTCGCAAAAAAAAAAAAAAAAAAAAAAAAAAAAAAAAAAAGGCGTCAGAACTGGCAAAACGGTAACACGTGTACGTTTCTGAACAATTTCAGTGTCAGCCTGCTCGACACGATTGATTGGGCTTTAGGATCAAGGCGATGTTTGGCGGATGGATACACTAAGAACAGGGGAACATGATGTACTAAGCACGTCCTTTACAAGTGTTCAATAAAACGAGAACAGCTGTGATTGCTAGCTGCCCATGGTGCACTACACGTTTGCAGACAGCGCCCATGTCAACTACGAGGGTTTCCACAACGGCGTATCCAACGCTAAAAGGTTGCTTTGCCACGGAAACATAGCATCCGCGTGGCTTGAAACTAAGATTAGTAAACTCTTTCCGTACATATGTAAACTGAAATAGACGTACACTTTGACGTGAATACGTTTACGACATTACAATCCGTTCACGGTAACTTCACATTTTTCTGAAGCCCTGTTAACCGTCTACTTCCAGGATATTCCTCCGCCTCGTGCAAACTAAGCGTAACTAAGTCTATAAAATTACACTAAAGGACGGCGCACCGAATTCGTGCGCACTTAGCTGTAATGCTACTATGCATGAAAACTATTTCTTACTAGGCGCTACCAACACACATGTTTTCTCACTGTTTTCCTTGGTATTTATTATAAATTAATCATTGAAGTTTATAAATAAAATACAGGTAAAATTTCAATTCAACGAAATATAAGATATTTTCACGTCAACAGCGGTATAAAACGCTTGTGATACATGGCATATTTAAGAAATAACTACACACATCATCCATGGGATGATTGATTCAAAAAGCGTGAAGAAACCGCGTATATACTTATAGACCGACACATATTCATGGTAAAATGAGCACTTTTGAAAGCCCTGCTTCAGATCTACTTGTATGCACAGAGTGTATTCTTCCGCCTTGTGTAAAATTAACATTGCAGTAGGCCTCATCACTTTATTCACGCATTGGTCAAGTGAAACTGTGAAATTATTAAAAAGTACATATTTTACAAATCTGCTCATTTTTACACTTATGTACATGTATTTAAAAACAGTAAGCGAAAGAAATAATATAGATTATCTCAGATGGTTACCTAGCATACTTTATTCGAAGTTAAGATACGGAACTACTTTCCATACACCGTTACCAACTTTACTGGGCGCATATCACTCAGTGCACCAATTATTGTATATGCCGGGGTGGAACAGTATATATTTCTATGGTTCATTTCAAAATTGCTCACTTTATCGTGAATAGCCTTTACCAGGATGGAAACGGCGAAGAAACGTTCGCAGGGTGATCCATTTCGTCGCTGTTAACTTCGTGACTAATCACGCGATTTAAATAAACGTGGTCTCGTTTGATTGGGTACACTACCATAATGTCAGCATCACCTAAGTTGGCACCGCGCATACGCGAAGAGCTGGTGGTAGCCCGCGGCGACTGGCGGCAGTTTGGGTGCGGGCAAAAATTTCCGAGCAGTATATTTCACGACTCCGATGTGCCAGCACGCTGATTTTGGTGCCAAAGGAAACACTTCGTCTTGATCTGTCGACTTAAGCCGGAATCACATAGCCCCGACGCGCACGACACGACGGTCAATAGCCAATGAAATACAAGATAGATCGTCGTAAGCCCGATCGATTCTGTCGTCCGACCAGCAGTTTTGTATTAGAAATGATTTCTATTCTTCGTCGTGTCGTGCGGCACGACGCACAGAATGTACAACCTTGCAAAATGAAATTGTATTGTAAGCTTTGCCTAAAATGCTAAATACGCAACTTAAAAGAAAATTAAATTGAAAATTACTGTATTTAACTCTTAAAAAATAATAATCTCACCTCTGTATGCACTAGCGGTACCAATTAGTTACCATTATAAATTACAAATGTCCTTCTTGTTCACCGCCTTTGAAACTAATGTAGCCTATCAGTGCCTTAGGTTAAATGCCGAAATTGTGTTCAATTTTCTTAATTTCTTACATTAAACTCATACAATTTCACCATTACCACGCCACAAAAATGTTTTTATACACGCAATCGATTGATCTTGACGAGAGCTGTCGACTGAAACCTAAACGAGCGCCATAGCTTCTCCTAGTCAAAAGTTATACTACGCGGAAGTTACGAGACGCGGCGAAACGAACTGAAAATCCCCCCCCCCCCCCGGGTGCTTCGCAGTCCTCACTCAACGTAACATATTCTTTGATCCTTTGGCAATCGAGTGATGTGATAGAATTTTTAATGTAGACGATAGATTCGGAGCTGCAACTGTATCATCCGATTTTATCATCAGATTTTCTGGATTGCCTCCCGCTATGGTTGCAAATTTAAAGACGTATTCGCGTCAAAAACATGTGAAATTAAGTACTGTATATAAGCAGACGTGCGGCCGTAATAAAATTGGTGGAACCGAAGAACGTTACTTCACGCGCCCAGCTCAAGTTTGCACCACTGCTAATGCGTCCTCGTTTTTAATTACGTTTTCATTAAAAAAAGCAAATTCAATCAGCAAAAAAAATTTGTAAAAAGATAAGAATAAAAAATGGCACGATGTACGGCCTACTGATATTGCGAAATTAGTTCCCACGTCGGTATTCACGTAATAGAGATTTATTTTTACACGCTTAGCTTGCAAAATGGAAAAGAAAAACTTCAAGGCGTAATCATGCATACAAAAAAATTAGGTTTTCTCCCGAGAGAATAATACATGTGCCTACGAAAGCTGTTTTTGAAAGAACGAACTTAAGATTGCTTGTGCCAGTAAGTGCTTACATACATTGAAAATCTAGCACTAATGATTAAATTGGTATCAACGGAAAAACTTTACAGTAAGACTCTTTAAAGGCTGTTCACGATAACGTGAGCACTTTTGAAATCAACCGTAGAAAAAAGTCACTGCCTCTAACTGTATATGTTTTAACGGGCGCACTGAGTGATATGCGACCAGTAAAGTTGGTAACGATGGCTGGGAAGTAGGTAGTTTCGTAACTTAACGTCGAATAAAAAGGGTTAGGCAACCATTTATGGTAACTTAAATTAATCCTTTCGCTCTCTGTGTTTTTTAATGCATCGAAGTGTAAATATGAGCAGATTTGTTAAATATTTACTTTTCTAATAATTTCACAGTTTTGCTTGACCGACGAATGAATAAAGGCATGAGGCCCATGACAAAGTCCATCTTACATAAGGCAGAAGAATACACAACGGGTATACAAGTAGCTCTTAAGCAGGGTTTTCAAAAGGTCTCGTTTAACCGTGAACAGCCGATAACAGTACAAACCTTCACACTTTCAATGTCTGCGTAGCTTTGCTGAGCAGTAGGTAAATATGTTTATGCGAAGCCAGAGTCACAAACAGGTTGTTTGACCGTACCGGGCTGCAAATACCATCACGACGTTCATTCGAGGTAAAGTGAACACGAGAAACTCAACTGCGGTGGCTGAGTGTGCCGCTATGAGGATCAAACGCTCGCGTCTTGCGTGTAAAACGAGCGCCGCGAAGATTAGACATTTAACTCACGCAAGAGTAATTTGAAACCTGTTTCTAAGTTTGCCGCAGATTTGGGTATGCATGGCGGACAAGTTAACTAAGCGAAGGTGAAGAACAAAGTTCTCCTCTCCCTCCCTTGAGGTGGGAAGAGCACGGAAGTACCGAAACGAGCCAGTGTTTTCCGGCTTTGCATACAACTGAGTTTTAGTGGTACGTATTTACGATATATTTTCCTAAACAGAGAAATCACATTTCAGTTATACATTAATAAAATATTCTACACATTTCGCATATTGCAAGTGCTTATTTGAATCACTTTAGGAGAAGGAAAGTATAGGTGAGCACTTTTAAAAGCCCTGTCAATTGGAATAACAGTCAATAAATATAGACTATTTAATTTTAGCTTTAGGCGTTAAATTCCGAGTGCTGTGGAATATAACACACTTTGTTTATTACTCACATGGCAATATTTACTTTAAAAAGGTGGTTAAAGGAATAAATATGGCTGAAAGGAAAAAGTAACTAGGGCCTCAAAAGTGCTCACTTTACCGTCAAAAGTCTCTAGGCATTTGCACGCAGCTATTTCCAACATATATACATATATTATGTGTGCGCCTGAGTGTGTATATAATACATGAATATCGAAGAAATATGTAAAAGGAACTGCGCATCAGAACTTTGCTAAAGACTCCCCAACAAATAAAAAGTAACATCACTGCTGGAAAAGCCCATAGTTATCCAGCAAAATTCCTAAATCAAGGAGGCATCCTTCAAAATGAGCTACAGAAAGCATTTGAGTACACTTGGTATATTTAACTGGAGTTTATGCTGATATTTTCAATGACAGCCTAGTGAGGTGTACAGACTGCGCCAATTATTTCACGACAATCACTGGCGGTAGTGAGGCGTTAGCGTTTAAATCGCTCTCCAGTGGCGCAGACCGATGAAACAGGGTTGGTTTTTTACTAACTGTTTTACGTTACCATTCCAGGTAAAGACTGGTGCTGATACTTAATGCTGTTGCAAGTGCCTGGGCGAGGTCAAGCCCGTGACGAGACGGAGGGCTTAATTAAAAAACAGAAATAAATTTCGAGTTGTAATATATTTACAATACTACCAAAAAATCTAAAGATATGCCATTCAAAATGTACTATTGCTCAGCATATTGTAGTTATCGGTGTAAACGAAAAACCATCATTCTGTATCTTTTTAAGATAATGAGATAAATAAATATATTAGCCTTACTAACAAAAATTATTCAGTACATTACTTCTAGAACAGTCAGAGTACACCAATGACATCAGTCTCATTTTCTTGTATTCATAGCCGCGGCATTATTTCTGTGTTATTCAGCACACTTAGGCCCGCCCGGAGATGACCCTAATCCAGTAGCGAAATATTTCTCATAAAGGGGAGATAAACTCAAACATTCTCGAGCATCTTAATCGCAGTCACTGTCAGGGTAGGCAGCTCGATTATCAGAACAGAACATATTTAAATGGCACCAGTACCCAGCTGAAGGCCATAACTGTGTTTTAGTTACTAGTATTTAAAATAAATTTGGAAAATAGCCGAAACTTAAAATTTGTCCCGATATAAAAATTTTAAACAAGTTAAATTTTAAAATTACAGAGGCTTAAAATCATGTTTTGTTATAATCTTAAAGAAAAAGGTGACGTTATAATTTAAAAATGTCAAAAGTTAAATTTCCTCTGCCTCCACCCTTGAACCCTCACCACGCCATCCTCTCCGGAAATAGACGGGCAGACGGTTGTTGTTTTCCTGAGATATCCGTCTTGTCTTTGATGTTTGTGCCTGTGTTGTGTTGGAGTCAGTGTAATGTTGTTTGTGTAGGTGTTGTATAGTGTAGATGTTGTTCCTTTAGTTTATTTGTTTTTGTGTGTATCTGTAATATTGATGTATTTGTGAGTCGGACGCCATCAGTATACGAGAATATGTTATTGTTTATAATGGCATGTGATGCATTATTAGTGAGGGCTCAAGAGGTAAATTTATTAATTTTGCTTCGGAGATTATACTTATAACAATTATTAGATTGATAGGTATTACGTTGATTAATGATTACATTTCAATAAGGAAAATAATTCTAGTAACCACTCCCACGTGAACATTACTACAGGAATAGAGAGGTTAACAAGCTCGATAATCAGCGGGGAGGGACGGGACGACAGCAGGCTCTCAATAGCACTGCTGTACAAACTCAAAAGAAACTCCGGGAAATAAGTAAACCGAACTCCCCCTTTCCAATCCGCCACTCTTCCTTATCGATGCAGCAGCCTGGTCGTACAGAAAGTTCAGCCGGAACATGTACAAGTGGAATGCATGCAAACCGAAGACTTTTGTCAGTAACAAGAGTTAAAACGAATGCCGAAAACACGCATGGCAAATTAGAAACCAGCGGAATCAATGAAACTGCGTGAATCAAGAGAAAATTGGTAACAATTCTTCTTGGTTTGTCAGTGGTAGGAGTACGTTAAGCTTTGAAAAAGACAACGCTGTTCAACCCCACACCATCACCTCCCATCGTGCCCTCGACCAGCAACTCAAAGCGTGTCAAACAGATTCAACGCTCACTCGCTAGGTCTTTAGTAGTAGGGTTCATTGTACTCACGTTAAAGGCTGTTCACGATAAAACGAGCACTTTAGAAATGAACCTTAGAAAAAAGACACTGCCCCTGAATGCATATACTTGAACGGGCGCACTGAGTGAAATGCGCCCGGTAAAGCTGGTAACGATGGATGGAAAGTAGTGCCATATCTTAACGTCGAATAAAAGATATTAGGCAACCATTTGTGATAATTTAAATTACTTATTTCGCTTTCCGTTTTTTTTAAATGCATCAGTGTGTAAAAATTATCACATTTATAAAATGTTTACTTTTCTAATAATATCACTGTTTGACTTGACCGACGCATGAATAAAGTGATGAGGCCCATGTCAATGTCAATTTTGCATAAGTCGAAACAATACACAACGCGCATGCAAGTACATCTTAAACAGGGCTTTCAAAAGTGATCATTATACCGTGAACCGCCCATAGTATTGTGATGCGACCAGTTGATGTTTAAGAATCGAGTACACTCGAGTACTTTAATAAAATAAACGAGTTCGAAGTCGAGTTCAAGTGATAGAGTACTTAATTTACAATCCCGGATGTTTTAATAGTCACATCTCTGTTCTGCTTGTTTTGTACTAATATACTGTTTTCACTTCCATTTACCATTAAACACGATAATATTATATATCCATTGTTTTAAACACCACTATACAGCTCCTTTTCTGCATTGCTCCTAATATTAGAAACAGTACAAGGCCTTTTAATGTCCATAGAAAGCTTTAAGTCGTGAGATCACCAAAAATAAGTGCAATATTACACACGCACGCACGCGCGCGCACACACACATATAAAATATATATATGTATATATATATATATATATATATATATATATATATATATATATATATATATATATATATATATATATATATGTATATATATATATATATATATATATATATATATTGTAAACTTAACTTAAGCATAAAATAATGTTTATTTAATGTTTCACAAATCATAATCACAATAATAATCACGACTGAAATGTCCAGGCTCGCTACCTGCATACTCGAGTACGCTGTGATTACTACGCGAGTCAATCCAGTACCTTCGAGAATCGATTCTGACATCGAGTATTACTGACTCGTTACATCACTAGCCTGTATAGGCTATTTACGGTGAAGTGAGCACTTTTGATACCCGAGTTACTTTTTTCTTTCAGGCATTTTTTTATACTTTACTCAAATTTTTAAAATAAATACTGCCATGTAAGTAATAAACACAGTGTGCATATTCCACCGCACTCTGAAGTTGACATATATGGCTAAAATAAAATATATTTATTGACTGTTATTCCAAATGAGAGAGCTTTCAAAAGTGCTCAATTAACCGTTCTGTCAATACAATACAAGTATTCAAGTGAATGAGATGAAATAAAGCGAAACTGTTTGTTGTGTGCGCAGCACAGAACAAAGTAAACACCGCGGGGGGTCGAGAAAAGACGCGCGACAATCGCGGGAGACCAAAGTTAGTTCCACGTAGCTTGTCCGCGCTCGCCTGTCAATTACGTTGACAGGCGAGCGCGGACCTAACGTCACAGCCTGGCTTGGGAGACGCGCGAGGCCTTCACAGCACTTGCAAATAACACTGCGTGACACTTGGACACGGCCCGTCAGTAACCTGGACTGGCAGTCAATAAAAATATTTCTAGGTGATTTCCCCGCGCCAAGCCGTTACCATCGAGACTTCCAAGGCCTTCCGCCATTCTTCTAGGCAAGCTCGTGACGTCACGACTAGTCTATCCTTCACACTTTTTGCATTAAAATGTAGAAAAATCACTCCACGCTGAAAAAAAAATTGAGGTAAAATTCCCTTACATGTAAGGGATGCTAATTACCTCTACATGTAAGGTAAAATTACCTTTTAAATGTAGAGTAAATGTACATACAAAGTAATGTACTATTCCCTAATCGAACGGTAAAACTGCATTACAAAAGTGGGGAAAAATCCCATGCAAATAAGGGAAAATTAACTACATTTAATAATAAAATTATATTAAAAGATATCTCCAATCTATTTAATACTTATATCTGATAACAGCAACCGAAACCTCAATACTAAAATCCTCGACATTTGTTGGTGGGTGGGCGCGAACCATGGTCCTCTATCACGACAGGCCGATGTGCTATCTATTACACCACAATGACAGAAAGACACTATGAGTGAATGTTAGTGTGTTAAATGATCGTTGTTTGTTCCCCCCCCCCCTCCTTGGCTGTTGAGAATGCTGAAGAGATGCACGCGTCGTAAGGAAATTTTACTATCCACGTATGGGATTTTCCATTACCATGTACGTGAATTTTACTCCAGAGTGTGGTAATTTCACCTTACCTCTAAGGAAAACTATCTTTCCCCCACATGTTTGCGAATATTGCCTTACACTTATCAGGTAATTTTCCCATTATTTTTTACAGTGCATTATTGGCCAGTTTGGTTTTTTCCTAACCCTTTCAGACACACTTAAAAAAAAAAAAAAATTGAACATTTGATTTCGACAGTTATGCAGGCACATTGGGAGTCAGTGTCGAATATACAGAAGGCGAAACAGAAAGTAAATATTGACGAGCCACAATTTTTTAAACACTTGTACAAGCCCAGTTAGTCAAAGTAATAAGTGGCAGAGTGCGCATACAGAGTAAATAGCTCCCAAGTCTGCCCGGAACTATTTTAATTTCTGACACTTCAATTGTCAAAGTTTCTGCTATCGTGCGATCAATATAACCCGAGCCAGAACTGTATTTTACACTCATAAATTGAGCAATAGTCAACAATGCTTTAGAAGAAACATTATTAGAACAAGAATTTTTGCACTATTTTCCAGGGTTTTATTTTTGTAATTATTGTAGCTACGTTTTAAAGATAAATAATAACCTGCCGCTTTTTCAGAACATCCCACGATCACAAGTCAGTTTTAACAATATAGAGATGTTTACATGAGTGACAGAGAAGAAGAAACTTTGCCCTACAACCAATTTTGCGAACAACTAACATTTTGAACCGGACCAGAAAACTTTCAACAAAACAACTTAATTTATACAACAGCTTCAGACCTTCAGTGCCGTGGCTGTGTGTACGGCCACAGCTCGTTAAACGTAATCTAAATATTTTCAATTTCAAGTAATAAAAATAACACGGGAAATATTTCGACCTTCACCTTTCGCATTCACTATTCGAAAATTTAAAAAGTGCACAACTTAAATACAAGATGATAAATTATTAATGAAGGGGCGAAACACTGTGCTGTTTTAATTTAAAAAAAATTATCGTTCCATTATTAAGGCCAGAGATATTTCACAAAACGATTTCATGTCAAGATAAGTTAGGAATCACTGTGGCTTTGATGAAGTTTACGACTGGATGACAAGATTTCCAGAGACGCCCTAGCTGTCTGCATACCTGTCATGTATGTCTACTGCTGACCGTAACAAATTAAGTAATTGTTCCTCAGAGAAAATATGCACGTAACCAGTGGCGTTTATTCCATAGACGAAAGGTAAGCAACTCATACCCTATACATATTTGAAATGTTTGACTCTTTATAGTTTTCACCTTAACTTTAAAGTTTAAACCCATTTAATTATGAGTTTCCCGTTTCCAATTCGAGAAAAAGAGTTTTCATTTTTCGTAACCCCAGTACTCTACTGTACGCGCATAGTGCTGCTATCTCGTACTTAATTCCACAAACGGGAGCGACTAGCGATGAATCGAACTAGCAAGCAACAACACGCCACACGCTCGAGCTCCGCATTCCTTCGGCAGGGTAAGCAGTCGTTCTGTTTGCGTCCTCCAGTCCTACATTTTTCCTTAGAAATTGGATGAAAGTGTTCGGGAAAACGGGAGTTTTCCTATAATTTGCAATATGCTCTCTAAATAATATTCAGTTTAAGTATTGTTACATTCATTTCGTTTCCGTTTTATTACTAATATTAGGTATTATTAAATGGTAAATACACGTGGAGGGTAAGCAAAGTTGGAAGTTGCGTTTGTTAGTAGAAATTTAAAATGGAACCTCAGCCCAGCACTAGCAAGAGTGAGTGTATAATATATACATTGCTTACCCCGTCAAAAAAAACTTACTACACGCCACTGCAAAGTAACTATGACCGTGGAAATTCCGCGAGCTTACTGACATGCAGCCTTAACTTCATAGTTCTACGTCCAATCGAGCTTCAATAATTTCCATAGGCTCTTTTCATGTAGATCTAATATAGTTTCGAAGTCGCCAAGGATAAGGTGTGGAAAATAAACTTGAAATGAACTGACATCTACACGATTCCTCACGTCTATGGGCTAGCTTTTCTTCATATGAGTAGGCCTACGAACATTTTTCGGGTTCCAGGGCATGGCAAAAAATATTGCAGGCGTGTATCTAGGAAACAATTCTCTGATCATTTCTTGGAAAATCACTATATTTTCGATTATAAGCTGAAACATAACGAGGAATACAGCCACGAACGTGTAGAGCGATCCACAGACAGGTCGGCTGGCGTTCCCATCGGCCATGAATCACCGCCGAACAATACCTTCATGGAAACACGCTCGAGGGTGCGTGTGTGAAAAAAAAAGGGGGGGGGGAGGCAAGCGCTTTTGTGAAGTGACTGGGCGCCATGACAGCTCGCCGGGCACGATCGAGAGTCCGAGGGGCGTGTTTCGAAACGGTTAGCCATGTTCCTACACTTTGTTGTCAAATGAAAGGAATTATGGGCCAACGAGAGTGTGTAGATCATTCCCCTTACGCCTGACGCCGGCTTCCGCATTGTCGTGGTGAAATTCTGATAAATAGAGACATTTATTTAATTTCGCGCACACGCGCTCATCGGCCTTTGTTACGCGACTAGCTAGACTTGCAACATCCCGCGTACAAAGATGCAACTTTATTTTGCTTGCACGTTGTTTGTGTTTTATCACCTAATTATACCTAATTTCTGCAATAATCAATGCGTTTGCGCGGGAAGACAACCAAACTACATTTTTTTTTAACTACACAATCATGTAATTGAATCTGAGGTACCATAAAACCTTTTCGCGCAAAAAAAATGTCCCTCTCATCAAAATCCTACACGAAGTAAGATGAACTAGAAATTTACACGAATTCGTTTGAAAGGAAGTTATACTTCAAGCATGTGTACGCTAGTTTCATTTTCAGCTAAATCGCAATTTATTAGACACGTGCTGAGAGAGTGTAACCCGAAACACCTGGTTTGGGGTCAAACTGCTGCTTGGTGGAACAGCAGCTTATGAACAAATAGCATCAGACTATACAGGCTGTGGAGTGTAGCCTACAAGTCACGAGGTACTGGGGAGTCGGAAATTAAAGCAACTTGCTAGCTAAAACTGGAACCCTACAAAGTCATGGCAGACGGTTAAAATACAGCATGCCACGACCTTTGCAGGTTTCCAAATTACTTGCAGTCTAAATCTGCCAAAGTTTAATGTTATTATACACGATTGGACAGAGTTGCCTGATTTTCACGCAAATATTTCAATAACATTTCGTTATTGGATGGTTTTTAAGTATTCTCTTTTGTGCCTGCCCGTAAATCAAAGGAAAACAGGAAAATAGCTGATATATACAAAGGATATTGAAATCTAAGTTGTGTGGAATTCTTTTCGCAAAAATTGCGTGTCAGCAGCGATGTAAGCTAAAGGTACGAATTGCAGATACCACTTGCGCATTGCGCATGCAAGCACAAAAACATGGTGTTTCTAGTCGTTTCCGCTCATTATTGCCTTTCTGCATTTATCTACTGACAAAAAAAAATAAAAACAACAATTCTTCGTGAATTATGTTTACCTTTCCTTTTCCGAGAACTTATCTTCCAAAAAAACTTTACTTTCTGAGACACGCTCATACGCAAAAACAATGGCTTCAAATAATATATATTACGAGAAAGTTAAAGAACTACAGAAACTTCTACGTGTAATGTACACACAAAATGTTCTGGGGAGGGGGGGGGGGGGACAACAACTCCCAGTGCATCTGACAGGGATCGAGCAAAACGAACCCTCGAACATGAGTAGCCGGTTAAGTTGCATGACAAAGAAGAAACAAGCTGGGTGACGAAAGATATTAAACTCGTTTTAAATTTCGATAATACATGAGAAACAGCATTAATCATAGACAGAAAAGAGGACTCCGCTGTTAGCGATCACTTATACTGTACTCTCTGACAGTGCTTTGTAGCTTTTTTTTTTGTTGCGTTAATGATTGGGTAACGCACTTTTGACGCAGGGTAGCAGTATGCAGACGAATACCTGCATAGACAGCATCAAACTAACCGAAATCGCATTGGACGAGTCGAACGAGAGACTAGCTACTCACACGAATGCCTGCTAGTAATAGAAACACGTCGTAGAAATGCGCGTAAAATCAGAAAATGTGTATATTCGCATCAAAGGATATGCAACGCCATTTCGTCTCCGTATGCATGTCTACTCTGATCCACGACACTGTTACACGACCCAACACTCTACACTCTAAATTTTAATCAGTGAAAATTTCACTGTTTCAATCAGTCAACAGTACCTGACAGATTCAACACACACTTCGGTGAATTTAATTGATGAATGAGTCGATTTTTTAAACTGTTTTCCAGTGGTTTGTTTTTTTGACTGATGGATAGGTTAAACAGCGTGTAAAAATGGCCTTCAGACAATGTTTAAAAATGGCTGTTAAACAACGTTTATCAAGTGAAATAACAACGAATAAACTAATAAAACCAATACAAAATACTTTCTAAATGTGTCTCGTCTTTCAAAACACCATTTTACGAGGAAATATGAACATTCAGCCTTTCACACCATTTTTTCGGCTTTCATTTCGTTTTCATGTAATCATCACAGCGCTCTGTTTGAAGGTTTAAAATGCATATTAAGTGGTGAAGAGAGTGCACTCATATATATTATATATTTCAACAATATTAACGCTACCAATTAAACCATAAACGAAAAGTAAGACCATACAATTTAAATCGTCGAGATTTCGAAAGTAATTATAACACATATATTTCACCTCGTCTTTCAATTTGACTCCGTAGCTTAGATGGAAAAGTAATTGACTAAAAGCGAAATGGAAAGAGTGTATGAGTTCAATCCTGGTCACCTTCAAAAAAATACTTTTTAAATTGCGGTAAATGGTGCAATATAAATAGTAAACCGTAGTAAATATGTATATTTCAAGTATAAAAACAATGTCTAATTCACCCCAGCAGTCGGCAGTCAGTTATTCATAAGTGTAATTGTTTCACGCCACTTATTCAATCTGCGAAATTTTTTCACTGAAACAATCAGTGGTTTTCCAATGATTCTAAGTGGAGCCACTTTTACTGATTCGAGTAGTTGAATTACACTGCGAATCAGTGGTTTTCCATTGATTCGAATTTAGAGTGTAGTTGACTGAGGTGTTAAAGCTGTTTCTTAAAAAAAAAAAGTCTCAATATAGCAATTCGTAATTTCCTTCGAAAATTACGTTTAAAAAATCTGCAACGCAGTACATGCATCGGCCCATAAACCCGGGGTAATTATGTAAAAGTTTGAAGTTCGGAAGTAAGTAAAAGACTGCAATGGCGGAGGAAAAGGGGAGTACTGGAAGAAAAAACACGCCGACCAATGGCACCGTACTAAACTTTTCCTGCATGCGAATATCGAGGCGTGTTGTTACGTTTGCGACATCACAAACGAGTCTAAGACCTGTCCTTAACCTATCCTAAATCCACCTCTATTCTATCACATCACGTTTGTTCGTAAAGTAAAACGGTGTCAGCAAAATTCATATACAGTCCGTTCACGACTGGATCAGACATGAAAATCAACCTTTGAAAAAACATCCTAGATATGCATGCAGCTAATGGCTAGGATGTTTTTTCAAAGGTTCATTTTCATAAGTCTGTTCAAGTCGTGAATGGACAAATCCATACCCTTACCGACCGTAGTCATGCTCATGAGTTTATTTACGACCGTAGTCATGCTCATGAGTTTATATACGCCTGTAGTCATGCTCATGAGTTTATATACGCCCATAGTCATGCTCATGAGTTTATATACGCCCGTAGTCATGCTCATGAGTTTATATACGCCCGTAGTCATGCTCATGAGTTTATATACGCCCGTAGTCATGCTCATGAGTTTATATACGCCCGTAGTCATGCTCATGAGTTTATATACGCCTGTAGTCATGCTCATGAGTTTATATACGCCCGTAGTCATGCTCATGAGTTTATATACGCCCGTAGTCATGCTCATGAGTTTATATACGCCCGTAGTCATGCTCATGAGTTTATATACGCCCGTAGTCATGCTCATGAGTTTATATACGCCCGTAGTCATGCTCATGAGTTTATATACGCCCCTGGGGGGTATATAACAGTGTGTGGTGCCCGGTTCGCCGAAGTGGGAGGCGGATCGCGCCACTGCCACACCACCGCCGCCTACTGAAGGAAGGCTGACACACTGTTTTGTTTTACTGAAGTGTTTCAGATAACAAATCCATGCCAAAAAAAATAAGGCCATGGTGGCGTACACTGTAAAAAATGTTTTGTAATTTTTACTGAGAAACTGTTTGTAACTTTACAAATGCTTGTAACAGTACAAAAATGTATCTTGTAAAACTACAAGGGCCATGTTTGTAGTAGAACTCAAGAAATGTTTGTACCATACTGACCCGTTTTCACGAGCTTCAGAATAATAGCGGACACTCAACCAACAACGTAAAACTATTTGTGTAAAAATTATGGGCGATGTAGAGCATAGTTGCGTGCAAAAATAATTATACTGAGAGTTTGAATAAATAAAGAACTCAAATAGCCATAATAAAACGACAATTGCTATCAAACGTTACCGTATTACTCCTTAACTGTTAATGTTTCCTAGCTACACGGAACTCTTACCATCAAATACAGTACCGGTAAATATATTCTTCTTCATCAAATACCTTCCTTAACATTTAGTAAGTACCTGACGATATATTTACTATGAAAATAAGCGCTAAGTATGTAAGTCACGTAAGTCTAGTTGTTAAGGGTGCAGGCTAGCTAACAGAATAAGGTGTGTGCTGGTATAGTGTAATTTTTTCTCATGAATCTTATTTCCAAATATTTTTTTTAAGATATTCTCTTTTACTAATTCAACATACTTGTTTTTTTATAAGGAACAAAATGTCCATTTTTCAATACTGTAAGTTGTAATACAAGGATTTTTCTTGTAAAAGTGCAAAAAATTTTTTTACAGTGTAGTGGTTAAACCACTCGCCTCCCACCAAGGCGTTTCCAGGCGGGGTCGCTCCCGTTTCCCCCGCCCTTGCATTCCAGCGCTGCGCCATACTCACCTCACTTCACCAACGTCGGCTCTCAAGACATCGACGTTAAGAGCCGCCCAAATCTCTCAACTCCACGCAAAAGAAAAACTTTCTTGCAATACTGTAATGTAAGATTAAGAGCTGTTTCCCCAAGAACGTTGCGTTATCCTGTTTGGGCGCAGATCATTAAATTCTTGAAACTGATCAAGTTTGGCCAATGTTATACTTATTCCGTCTAGCGTGACTATTAAATCTAAATTAACTATAATTTTTAACTGCATATAAGAAATTATTATCATCAGTCAACCTGTAACAAGTATAGAAAATCTAGTTAGGTATTTCCAATACACCGAGGCGTGCGTGGCTTTTATCATCAGTCATTATCTGCGTCAGTCGGGATTTTAACCAAATAAAAGTGTATCCGCTAACGCCAGTAGGCCTATAATCTGCACTGTTTGGTTATTGTGGGGGTTTGTTTCATGCTTGTACCACTCAGGCTTATCCTATTACAATTTACACGATTTACCGGCATAATTTGTTCCATCTCTTGTTTTCATTTATGGCTTTGTTATTTGCACAGAGGCTGTCTCATCAAGGCAATAACAGGAAAAATTATCAGAACTTCACAGAGATTTTGAACCGTTATTTTTGTTTCCCCTCGGATTTAACTAGACTACCGTGGTGGCGCAGGTGTCATCTGGCTCATAATTAAGGTATTTTCACGAGTAAGTCTTGTATTTAGTACGTTACGGCGTGCTCACGTATAAGTCATATTTTGATACTAGAAGTTTTTAGCGGCCACTCGTCTCATGTAAGAAGACCCTTCGACTCAATTGTCAAATAGCGCGCAGAGGTTTAGTAGCATGGATTTTATTCAACGACTCGAGGATATGATCCATTCACGGTTACTTCACACTTTTCTAAAGCCCTGCTTACGTTCTACTTCCAGGATATTCCCACGCCTCGTGAAAACTAAGCTTAACTAAGTCTAGACGATTACACCAAAAGACAACGCACCGAATTCGTGCGCACTGAGTTGTAATAATATTTTGTACGAGAACTACCCATTACTAGGCGCTACCAACACACATGTTTTCTCACTGTTTTAATTCATATTTATTATAAATATAATTTATGAACAAAATATAGGTAAAACTTCAATTTAACGAAAAATAGGATACTTCTATGTTACAGAGATACAAAACACTTGTGATACATGGCATATTTAGTAAATAACAAAACGCGTCAAACATGGGCTGGTTTTTAAGGTTTGATTTAAAAAGTGTGAAGAAATCGCGAATAGACTAGAGTAATTTATTAATAGGCTCCGATTCTCCACCGAGAATATTCAGCTTTAAATATTTCATTTGCATATAGTTTTTCTTGGACCGGAAAATTGCCTAAAACTGGAATAGCGATTTTTTTGTTAACTACAAAAACTATTTCACAGCCTGTTCGTGGATAAGTGATCACTTTTCAAAACCACGCCTAAGCTCTATAATTTCCTTTTTTTTCTTTTTCGTAGCTAGTGGAATTATTTTCTGTGTGAATTACATCAATTCTGCACGCAAGTAATTCAGTATTTAAAGGATTTCGCGTAGTACAAAATACAAAGAATTTTTTATTCTGATAAGTTATGTGATAAAACGTGGTCACGTGTAACGTGCTTACCATAATCTGAATCGATGACTGCGTCGCCAAAGAACAGACATAGTCACCTACGAGGGACGACACGGCGTGACGGTGCCTTCGATGTGGACGTGCCCATTGTCTGATTGGCTGCGCGAGGCTCTGGGAACAGACCTTGTGTCTCATTGGCTCCTGCATGCTGCTTAAGATTTCATATTGGCCGGTGACGCCATTCTCCTGGCGTGTGCAGCAGGAGTTACTGTTCAACCTCTCTGTTCTGTAGGTGATCGCCTAGGTGGAGGCGTTTCGCATTCCCTAGTCTTAGAAACATGGAGGCGCTAAAGACAACTCGGGTAGGCTCATCACGTCTCATCGTAACCTCTAGACGCAAATCACCGAACTTACGCGCCGTCTAACCGTAGATAAAACTTCCCAATGAGACTTTCAGAGATGACCATATAATGATGTATCGTTGTGTTAAAAGTAAAAGTGTGCTGCATATGTTTCAGAATTCTTTAAGTTTCTTCATCGGGATGTTCATATTTAAAAATGACAGCGATAATAACCGGTTCAGCCATTTTCACTCGTGAAAAAAAATTGGCTTTGGAGATAAATGGAAAACACGTGCAGCATTTCTTAAACGCTATTCATAAGCGGAAATCGCTGATGCACGTCGAGTAATTTTCTAATCCGGCGTCACCTGCCGAAGTTCTGCACGCCGTCCGGCGGCCTGGACAGGCGCTTTGCCATCCATCGCCGTCAAGTAACCGGGTTCCGCGGAGGGCGGTGCTAACGTTCCGCACGAACAATAAAGCAAACACGAGCGCAGGGGTCGCGCAGACTTAAAAACTGGACGAGCCACTGGGGCGAAATGCAAGGTAAAGAAAGCAAGAAGTGTTCACATTCGTCTCCGTTTGCGGTGTGCGGAGGGTATGGGGCAACGCAAGGCAGGGATACAGGCGGCCCACGCCGTGCGCGCGCTAGTACAATCACATTTCCCCCGGCGCACCCCCCCCCCCCCCACCCAACTCCACGGGGCCCTTCCACAACCAACGCGCAGAGCAACTGGCACATCCAAAATGCATGGCTGCAGGAAAACGAGGAGCGGAAGCGAACGGATATTAGTAATGCCAGCGGGCCTCGCGCGGAAACCATATTTCGTTCTCCATTATTAAAACTTCCTGCGAAAGGCTTATTTACTCCTACATAGGTGCGCCTCGCCGCGTTTCCTAGCCGCTGCACGGCTCATTTAACAATTCCTCCCGCCTGCAACACAAACACGAGGTCTGAGTGTACATACGCACGAAACTGGCAATTTCTATCAAAATACTTTCCATAAAATGATAACATTCAACACCCTATTTACACAACTCAAGAACGTGTTTCATTAGATTTATTTATTTATTTTTTTTTTTTGCTTTTTCTCAGGACAAGAAGCAATTTATCTACTCGAGTAGTCCAGTACTGGAGGGAAGTAATTCTTACCCAAACAGCTAGGGCTTGTCAGAAAACACGCCATTCATTTATAAATGTGGAAGAAAGTCAGCGGTGTTTTCAAATGTATCTAGGTACGACAACTTTCCGCGAGAAATTAATGCCCGTAGTCAAACAGTAGAGTTAATGCCTAGCGAAGAGGAAAGTTACAAGAATCGAACTCAGGACAAGTTATTTCTCAAACGCAGCATGTGCAGTTCTGTAACACATGCGATTCGGTCACAGCAGATGAATAGCTCTGAGCCCGCAACAGGCATTAAACACGAGGCTAAGCAGAATCTCAACCCGATGGGCAAAAAATCGGCAGTTTGACACTGTGGGGATGAGCTGACACTTCTCTGTAGTGTGGACTGAAACCACTCCGGGAAAACCACATTCACACAATCCTGTAAACCTGCAACGAACTCACGAACTCCCGAATCATAAGCAGGAACTAAACCGCACGACCAAAAATGAGCAGTATTAGAAAAAGCAGAGGCACTTCTCATAGCGTTGCTCCTACTAACACGAGCATTTTAGTTTATGGATCTCCAGGTTTGCATCTCTCACTTGATCTGGTAAAAGTCATTAAACTCTAATATTTTGAAAAACCCTAACATTTGGCCTTATAATTTCCGACCTGCGAATTTGTCTTGGATATTTTAAGAAATGTTATGACTTAATGCACTTGTTCATTCGCCCAACTTTTGATATAGCACAGCACTATTCTTTATTTGACACGCCCAGGGTAACTCACCGCTAATGAATACACTCTTCACGAAGGTGAGGCTGAATCACGTACCGCACAGTCAGAAGGCAAATAGCTAGCTCAAGTATACACAGGACTGTGGAGTTTATCGTCACGGCAAATAATAACGCGAATTTTGCCGAACCATATTTATAATTTAGTATATCAAAGTAGACGGCATACAAATATATGCCAGTTTCACTAGCGTTATTGGACCTCCACTTATCCGACACGCTCTGCAGGGTTCAAAATCAATAGCAAACACTCAGTACTCCGGTAGCTTCTTCCTTGAGGCCGTGTTAAACTTGAGAGTGAGTTCTGTCTGTGGTGACAGCCAACGAACACAGTGACTTCTGCTCGAGTATGTAGATGACCGTATAGCTTGGTGTCATCTTGAAACGCGAAATGGTATAGTGTTTCTTAATAATTATTCCAGTTTATGCCGGATCGTATTTTAATCAAGCCTATGTGTTGCAGATGTTCCTTCGTTTATCATATCTATGACTGCGCCTACTTTTCAACCACTTAACACATAATCTTGACCTAAGGTCACAGAGTATGGTAAGTAGTTACACAAATACGAAGTGTGGTTGCGGTTCCTTTGATGCACGCGTGTATAGTCCGTTCACGGTTACTTCCAAATTTTCTGAAGCCCTGCTAAAGTTATACTTACAGAATATTCCACCGCCTCGTGCAAACAAAGCTTAGCAAGTTCTAGGAAATTACAAAAAAGGGGGAACGGGCCGCATTCGGGCGCACTCTGTTTAATAATTTTTTGCATAAGTACTATTTCTTACTAGGCATTCATGATTAACACACATATTTTCTCACTGGTTTTATTCATAACATTTATTAATGAAATTTTATAATTTATATTTTTAATACAATTGTAAGTTCAATTTAACCAAAAATGATGTACTCTTATGTTAAGAGAGGTACTAAACGTGTCTGATACGTGAGATGTTTAGTAAACAACTAAACACATGGGGTGATTATTCATAGGTTAGATTCTAAAAGTGTGAAGGTACTGCGAACAGACTGAAGGTTGTTCAAGATAGAGTGAGCACTTCTGAAATCAACGTTAGAAAAATTTCACTGCCCCTGCCTGCATATATTGTAACGGGCACATTGAGTGACATGCGCCCAGTAAAGTTCGTAACGATGGATGGAAGGTAGTTCCATATATTAAATTCGAATAAAACGTATTAGGTAACCATTTCTGATAACTCAAATTACTGCTTTCGCTTCCTGTTTTTATTTTAATGCATCGAAGGGTAAAAAAGACCATATCAGTAAAGTATATAGTAAAGTAAAGTTCTTTTCTAATAATCCCAGAGTTTCGACCGACGCATGAATAAAGTGATGAGGCCCACGGCAATGTTAATTTCACATAAGGCGGAAGAATACACGACGTTCCTACAAGTTGATCTTAAGCAGGGCTTTCAAAAGTGCTCATTTTACTGTGAACAGCTAATAACATTAACTTTCTAATTGGTTCCACGACGGTGTGGGAACGCTGGAGTCTAGCATCCGACTGACCAATGCACGGTGAGAAAGGTCCATTATGGCCTGGGCTGCCGGAAGGTGAGTAGGTTACCAAGCGCTGATTGGAGAAAGGCGTTCCGACATTTTTTTAACCAATGAGACGTCATTTTACTGGCATGTGCAGCTGGAGTTCGCGGTGTAAGCTGCTATTTAACGTCTGTTTTCTTCAATACTCTGTGTTAGAGCATATTCGTTGAATCATGTTGCAGTATAGGTATAATCATGGTCGCTTTGGGTAATGCTATTGGCTACTACTTGCACGTATGTATGTATGTATGTATATATGTATACACACACACACACACACATGTTATAACTAGTTACTACAAGAAAAAAAATTGTGGCTAGTTGTAAAAGTTCAAATGAAAAAATAATGCAAGTAATTACGTCTGCGAAGGCTTTTAGAGGGCACGTGAGATTGTGCACATAAAACATTAATTTAAAGTGTTATATTTTAGTTAAGTTCTAATTATTTTATAGTTATTAGAGTTAAGGGTTAATATGATAAATATCATAACAAATTCACAGTTATTTTTCGACAAAAATTTTATCGTAACGCATAAATAGAACTCCAGGCCTACGACAGTGTACATTTTTTAAGCACGTTGTTTGAAAAGACGCACAGCACCGGAAAAAAATTAAGGTTTCCAAAAGCCCAGTAAACAGTGAGACAGCTATGTTAACAGCTGAGTTTGTTTCCTCTGCACAATACGTAGATAGTGTAATTTTCCACGAAATAATCTGAGTGCAGAATGATTTTCAATACGCTACGTAGACACTCATGGGTTTTTACTTGTTACTGGATGCTGTGGTCATGAGTAACATCTTGCTTATCTAGCCAGACTATTTAGGACTCAAATTACTGTCAGAAATAACTTCAGTTAGGGCAATTTTCAGGCGTACAACTCATATGCGCAAAGAAAGAAGTTGCCCAAGTGTAACTAAAGCAATATACTTTTGAAGTAAAACTAAAATCTTTTCACAAAAAATCACTGGCCCTCAGACAGACAAAAGTCCGTACTGGATGCAAAACTTGTGCCTAATATAGCAGAAAAAAGTTTTTTTTTTAACATCACGTGCACTACATGATTCCGTACCATAATAGACAGAGTTGACACGTCCCAATCTTGCATGCAAGGTCATGCAAGCTGCCGGAAACAGGCGATTACTGGCGTTTTCTGAAAAGCTGGCGTGACCTGCTGTATTTCCAGCAAGGAGATAGGAGCACTACATGAGCCTTGCGACACACAGGCCTGTAGTGCTGCAGTTATATATTTCGGTGTGAGGTGATCTTGCATCGGTAGTACTTCTTGCAAGCCAGTAACGACATACAACTTGTCAGACGTGCAGAAGCTTCCACATATCACATTACCCACAAGGCAAGCACTAACAGATTTCGGATTTGATTCCTCACTGTGCGTAGCATTGGCTATAAATATTTTTCATGTGCAACATGTCTACGATAATGGACGCAGTAACTGAACGGGATAATGCATTGCTTTTCGCAAATATTAGTGCGTAACAAACTAAACTAGCAAGATAAAATCAGTATTACAAACAGGCCTGCTGTATTTCGGATACATTAATTTTCCTTGAGAAATAATGGGTGATTTCATGCAACTTAATTCATGTTGTAAAAACACGAATTTATTTATCTTCCATCACAGTTTGAGGCAGGCGTCTCAAATTTTGAGCACAGCCCCCCCCCCCCCCTCGTTTTTACGTTATGGAGCCGTTCCTCGCCCGGCCTGGGTAATCCTAACTGCACAGCACGTCAGCTACACTCAACGCGTCATAGAAAATTCCTACAAAATCAACGTGCAAATCTACATGAAATCTATGTGTGTTTCTACAATTACGTGGTCGACCTCCCGTGGCGCAGTCGGTTGGTGCGCCACCGATCTGGGATGCAGGAGACTCTGGGTTTGAATCCCGCGTAAGGCAGGGGTGTTATTTAAGTTACGTTATAAGTTAGTCTGTAAACCATCCCCTGCAAAGCTTTCAAGCATACAACCGGGGGACGTTAAAAAAAAAACCTTTACAATAAAATACAATCACGTGTGTTGGACGATAAATCCATAACTTATAGCTAGGGATAGGAACATTTCACCAATTAATTTCAGGACGAGATAAACGTAAAAAAAACTTGTACACTGGAGTTGACGTTGCAATTGGATAGCAGTTTGTTAGACACGCCCTGGACGACTCTGTCAATAGCAGACTTGCAAGGAAACAAGTAGCGAGTGCCATAGTGACACTTGCTACTCTATGGGGCAGCAGCCAATGAACAAGCATCTTAGGCTCGAGTATACACATGACTGTGGAGTCTAGCCTACAGGTCATTGAATTCGTGAATTGTTCCTATCCCTACTTATAGCCTCTGAGTACTTGAAGTTCTGCGATGGTATCTTGCCAGGGCAAGATGTCGACCGGGAGCAACACGAGCTACCTCAAGACTATGTCAGCCGGCAGGGTTACTCTACCCGGTTACTCTACCCGCTCCGCTTTGAGCACGGCGTTTGGGACACGTGACGCGCTGGACTCTGACATCAGTTCCGCCGGAAGTGTTGTTTCCACGAAAATTTGGAATTGTATAGAAAAATGCAGATTGTCCTCTGCACGCTGATCAACTATCATTTTCAAATACTCCTTTTACGGAAGCGGCTAACTGCCAAATATTGCCTATAAAAGCCCGGAGGCTCGCTGATTCTTGGCGAAAGCAGTTCCTGGGTTTCTTCATATGAAAGCTAAGTACAATGCTTTGAAATAATGTAAACATCTGTAATGACCCTTTAGGTCCGTAAGAAAGGAAATATTTTATGTCCGATAGGCAGTTAGGCGTCATGCTGTTGCGCAAATAAAATGAAAGAAATTGTATATTTCTTTGCAAGCCAGCTAATTAATGTTCAAAATCAATGTTTGCTACGTAGCCGAGCTAAAAGCAAATTTAAATGCACTATAAAACTAATTCAGCGTTTTGTAGCTGATATAATTGTTAGTGGAAATAACGTTTTAATATCGAGAAATTGTAAAAACAAATGTTAAAAAAAAAAAAAAACCAATCCAAGTATTGGAGGCATATCAGAAAATGGCTAAACTAGCTTATAGTTTTTAGCATAGCCATGTGGTATAAAATATACTTGTTATTTTGCCAGGTTTCATGATTAAAGGATATCAGATAACGGCTTCTCGCCATGTGATGAATTGCAAATTTCTATTTAGTCAGAATTCGTAATAAACATTCACTTTGTCAATAGTCAAATTTTTTAAAATTCCATTTTTAATGATAGTAAAGGAAAAGAGAAAATTTTATCAGACACTTTAAAAGTCGTGCAAGGAAATCAAAAGTAATTTTAAAAAGGTATTAATATGAGAAATTATTCAGAATGTGTCATATTGTTAGTTGCACTTTTTAATATTTTGTATGGCACCATATTTGTTTATGCACATACTAAAGGAATCATGTAATTTTAGCGTTTTTAAAGTATTTGTTCAAAGAAAATGAAACTATTGCTTGTTCAGCATTTACACTAGTCTATATCACATATTTTTGTACAGCTTCACTAAACTTCGCTCATGTATTGAAATATCACATAATTTGAGTGAATTAAAGAAAAGATTCTACAGAATAGCTCATGTGTTATTTGTTCTTGCCAGTTAATTGGAAATCACGGCTCTCTAAAAGGTTCTTTGTAGTATCTGCAGTTTTATTTTGTGGATTGCGGGCTGGTATCAAGCCCCTTTGCCACGCCCTTGGGAAAAATGAGTAGCAATTAATTTTAACACAGAAACCGTAAGTAGCCCACAAACACATCACTCTACTTACTACAATCCAGATCACTCCAAACCAAAGTGTTTAAATACTGACATGAAATTTTCGTATTTTTTACCTCGCTTCTCGTCCCTCAAATCACTTAAGTTAAGGACCTGCGTGATATATTACGTCCATTCATGTATTACGTCAATTCGTGCTGGCATTTTGCTATAAATACTAGTAGACGTTGCAAACCTCTGACAACAACCTGGGGCCTATACTACAATGAATACCGATTTTTTCCCTGGTTACGTTCGCTATTAACAAATCGTAGGGTGACCCGCTTTAATGACGTATCAATACTAAGATTTATTGGTAAGCTAAACAAACTAATCACTAAAACAGGTGTACTAAACATTACAATACTTGAGTCGGGTTATCTCTGATGTCATTAATTTTGACAGTCAAACCAGAGATATATTTCGCTTGCTTAAAAACCTACTTCTGTATGTAAGACTTATTCTGGTGAAACATAACAATATTTGGTTTCATAATTATTGCAGTATTGTAGTATAAAATATAAGTGTTTGCTCTTAAACCTTTTACATTATAGCGTTAAAAAGCAAACAAACAGAAAAAAATAACAGTAGTATTTTGACGGACACTACTACTCAGGGGCGCAGATGAAAATTTAGTAGTCCCGAAACGTTTCACCATGGTGGTAATTTGTGAAGGGGAGACAGAGCTGCTACTTATAATTCAAGTTGGTAAAAAAAAGCAACACTTTGACTCTACCTACACATTATTAATATCTACAGGATATTGCAAAATTGCATGTCAATACTTCGGGGGAACATTCCTCACATCTGGAGGATGAAAAAAGATGTTACATGAACACAGGTCCGCAAACACTTCGTTTCTTCACTACAGCCTGTAATACATAACGTACAGTGTATGGCCCGCGGGCTGGATCATGTTAATGTGGAACGACAACGCAGAGTTCGTTTGCATGATACACGACACCGAACACTACGGCATTACACCTAGAACAGTAGGAACTGTACAGGAAGTAGTTACACATGTGTTAAAGCTTATCGTCAGCACTGGAGGAAATGTTCAAAATGCCCTCCATCAGCACGAACACATGCATCAACCCGACGTTGCATGAACACCCGGAAGTGTTGATGAATCCCTGGAAAACTCCTGATTGTTTCGCAACCTGCAGAAAAACGGTTAGGTGGGTTCCTTTAAATGTCCCCACAAATAAATGTCTAGTGGATTAAAATCAGGGCTCCTCGGGGGTTGGTATGAGACTGCCAATTACAGCTGCGATGGCATTCCACAGTAACATGATCAAGCCCGCGGGCGATACACTGTACGTTATGCATTACGGACTGTAGTGACGAAACGAAGAATTTGCTGACCTATGTTCTTATAACATTTTTTTCATCCTCCAGATGTGAGGAATGTTTCCCCGAAGTATTGATATGCAATTTTTCAACATCCTGTCTACAAAACTTGTGTTTTACTTTAATATTTAAGCAACTGTAGTTAACGGTAATCGAACATAGCTAGCTTGACTTTGTATGTGCCTCTTAGGCATACAGGCGCTTGAATAGTATATAAAAAAAAGGGGGGTGGAGATCGGAGAGGTTCGCCGCAATGTTGCCAATTGCAACAAGATAGATAAATTTCAGTATCAGTAGTACTGCCGATCGTACCAAGATTGTAGTTTATCATCGAAATGTTTTAATTTATAAATTCTTCCCGCCTGCCTGCAATATAATGTGTCATTTGTAAACGAGGCATGCACGACATAACAACATTATTAACCATCGGTCCTTGTGGCTCTGTTTTCGAAAGTTCACTAACGAAAAACGATAGTGTTTATTGATAAGAAATACAAGGTGCTTGGGCAACATGAAATAATATATTTTGACAAAGCAGTGGCAAGACGGACCATTCCGGCGCCACCGCGCCTCTGATGCCACGGGGCATCTCACCAACATACACGTAGGATCACGCGGCGCGTAAGTATATCTGACACAAATTCTTGTGTCTGCAAATTCGATCCCAGCAGACTGCACCGAGGGACGAACATAAGAGAAAGTAGAAGCGGTGTCCTACAAGAGGTATCCCACCCTCACTCCAGGAGCAAGTCCCGGCACAGGGTCCATCCCCGAGCAAATAGCCCGCGTTTAAAACTCCGGCCTGCGGTCCGACAAGACGAGACGGAGGGGAAAAAAAACTTTCGCGTCGTTTCCCTTCTTTGGCAACTCCTCTTAACGTTTGCTCTTTTATTTATTTACAATTTACAGCGAGGATAATTCTCTTCTCTTCCGCCGCTCAGGACGCCTAGGTCCTGTCCCCCGCGGGAGAAGAAAGGACTCGGAGCGTTGTGGAGAGAGAGAGAGAGAGAGGGAGAGAGAGAGAGAGAGAGAGAGAGAGAGAAGGGCCGCTGTGAGAGAACTCGGGAGCTAACAAGCTACTTAGAGCTTGCAAATCTCGCTCCCCCACCACCCCTTCTCTATAAAGTCCCATACAACTACACAACTAACTGCCTCTTCTCCTACCACTACCAGCCAGGCAGGGGAAGGAAGGACGAGTGCAGAGTGGGTGAGCAAAATATCCTCGCGCGCAGTTTACACACCGCAGCGGGGACCAGACCCCTTCCACATCCTGCACCCTTTTTTGTCAAACTACACATGGACGTTACAACAGTGCACTGCTAGCGCAGAGAGTGGCCATTCGGGCTTTTTTTTTTAGTAGTTGGGGGGGGGGGAGGGTTAATGCGCCCGGAGTGAAGTGAAATATAAAATGTAAATTTTGCACGTGATGCGAGAGGACACGCGGGAGTGTGTTTTTTTTTTTTTTGCCCCGGTGCAATTTGTCCATGCACGCCGCAAAACTCGCAATTTGATAGCAAATTTACGAAAGGAGGTCCAACGAAATATATAAAATATTTAACGGACTAGAAAGGACCATTGTAGGTAAATCGTTTCATTCTTGAAAAAAAAATACGGCGCTACTTGATGAGTCAAGGTTACAGGAGGTCTGAAATACACAGGTAAAACTTGCTGATTTCCGTGTTCGCAGTTTCATATACTTTTACGCAGAATCTGTCACGAGTTCATGCTCTAATAATGGCGAAGAATTATGGAAGTAGTTATTGTACTTTCAAACTGCCGGCATCCCAAATTGATTTCATTTTGTTTTACAGGCACTGAAAATAAAGGGGTAGCAGTTCTATATATTCAAACGTACCTTATAATAATCACACAGTGACACGTGTGCCCGGTTGCACCAACAGCTTCCCCGATCCGAGATCGAATGACCCTAGTTCCGATCCAGGATTCAGTTTGATCTTGGTTACATTGTAAAAGTGGCGTACCAACGAGATTGCACGATTCTGGATCTCCGATTTGTTGATCTTAGTTCCAAAGTGAGAGATCGAGATTAAGTATGAGACAAATTGTGCTATTGGTTCGCACTATATGACGTCATGATGAATGTAGGCATAGTATGCACACAATTTTTTCGTTATTTTTAAAACCAATTTTATTGAAGAAGGTAGTGTACATAGAACTAGGAGAGCGATGTTTGATCTGTTTGAAGTGAATTATTGTAGTACGAATTTTACTGAATAATATTCAAAGTGCGCATAATGTTGTTTTAATTTACCAAGAAAATAATTGTAACTACTCCTATCTGTTGGCGTATTTTCACCCTACATTTGTCGCTGTTCTTTCGTGATCAAAAATTTGATATGATAGTTAGCTTGTGCAGAAAATCAGTAGGTACACTTTATGATATTCTGAATTGCTTTTCCAGTTTTACGTTGTGTTTGTTCGGAAGGATAAGCTGAATTTCGTTCTCTCTTTACAAAACGTTATTATATCTTCAATTAAATAATTGTCTCAATTTACATTTTACAATAGTAAACAACAACCCAATCCATTTTTAAACGATTTAAATATTACTAAGTTTATTTCTAGTAAATTAATACATTTAACAGTGCTTTTAAATTCACATAACCTATATTCAACAGACTTGTTTTCTTCTCTGATCTCGGATCGAGATTTCGAACCGCAAAATTCGGCGGATCGAAATGAAGTCCACCTCGAACTTCAGTCAAGCTCTGAACTCTAGGCCTAATGGTGCAACAGTTTTCTGTGGCGATCTTAGATCCGATCTCGGATCGAGTTTCGAACCAAGATGTTGCAACTGGCCATTGGACACAAGGTTGTCTCGGTGGTTTTGAGTCTAGCCTCCGAGTGTAACCACCTGTGATGTCACCGGTACGATCCGCGTCTGCAACGGGCGGTGATTCTCACGTGGGACACTATCGCGATGGAGGTTTTCTCAGCGCACTCCTAAATTTTTCCCCGATTTCATTCCGTCGCTGTTCCACCTTCATCTCAGTCAGCTCTCACTTCATACTCTCTTCGGGCTAGCCGTTCCGTTGGTAATATTCTCCACCATTTCACCGAAAATTGCCGGTACAAAATTCTTCATATATACTTGTAAATAACACAGAACTTGCCCCAAATTCACAGAATCTCTCCACAAATTTTCTAGGTTCGAAATTATAAATGTGACATACGACATTACTTTTTACGTTTCTAGTAACGACCGAGCTCTTAAGTGTTGCTTATCTTTAAGGGTGCATGATAGTATTTCTTTTTTGTTTGAAGGAACGTGCATAAGGAAACATTGTTCGTACCCGAAACTCGAAGATATAGTAACTAAGAAGCCGTTCCGTATTTTGTATTTATGGAATTAAACTCCGTTTTTATTCAATACACACTGATTGCGTTCCCGTATATAAATTGAACACGTCAGTGATAATTTACGCGAATTTACGGAAATGTTGAACAATAGTCCTATCCTCCAAGTTGGCCCTTCCTGAAATGCGGGAGCAATAATTTTGGAGTCTCTCTTCATCAACGCATACATAATAGTCACCAACACTGTTACTGTTTATATACGACGGGGCAGTCACCTAAATGAAAAAAGAAAATTATACGGGCTTTATAAAAATTAGGTGCTGCGCAATTGGTGTGCAGATTCTGTGCCTGCCATATGCCCTCCGTCGTTCCAACATAATAAAAAGAGGTCCCACGTGAATTTCGATAATTTCGCAGCACACGCAGCAGCCAATGCTACGCAAGGCCAGCTCCAGAGCCTGGCCCAGCCAATTAGAGAACGGGTATTCCCACATCAAAGGAACCGCCATCTCAATTCACCTCTGTGTACTTATCTACTCTGTGTTGCGGACTAAGAGAAACAGATGCAGAGAGAGAAAGAGAGCTATAGGGAGCTGGGTGTCGGGGACAAGCGCGCTCCAGGAAATTAAAAAAAAGTCGTTTGATTTCCTCAGTCGCAGGGGTTCAGCCGCCGAGCGTGAAGTGGGTAGCGGTGGAGAACGCAGGCAGACTGCTACCCATAAAGCGGATATTACACGATACCTGCTGCCATACTTGGTTCTTGTACAAGCTTCTACAAGCCCTGGTGTACGAGCCGGTATACCAGCCACAATATGAGCCGCCTTGGAAGATTCATATTACACGACAGCAGTTCGCGTACTGGCATTTGGTACCGTCGGTGGGTGCGCAGTGTAGCATAGGTGAACCCCATTCGTAGAACTGCTACCAGTTAATAACTTGAGAAGGCCTATATAAAACTAGCTAGCACATCTTAATATTGCTATATTACTGTTCGCCTTTTACATAAATTATTTGCTTACTAGTACAGTTTCATTAATTTTCTTGAAAATGACGTGCAGTCACTACAGTACGAGCGTGTTATTTTTAATTTTGACGAAAATTTACTGACCGATTACAAAATATAGTTCTTTATATGTACCGGAATATTATACGCATGTAAAATTTTATGATAAGAAATTTAAGTTCGACGGAGTTTCGAACTCACAGCCGCCATAACTTTACCTCGGTACCGCTAGTTCCCAGTTCACATACCAGGCGTTGAGTTTATATACTGTAGATTACCTATATTTTTAAATTATGTTTTTCATGTAGTAGGTAACGTTTTAAGTATTTAAAACGGTTTTAAAAAGTAATTAAAAGTTGTCATCACCAATATTATTTGTCGTTGTCGTATTTTTAATCTATTTGAAAGAATTTCAACCTCACGGATGTAAATTTAAGATGGAGCCGTCCTTTTCAATTGCTTCATCAACTCGTTTCAAGTAGAGGCCACGGGAGCGTCCTACGCTCTGAAACTTCAATGTGATTGGCCAGGTACGAGAGCCGGTATGGAACATGCCACGAAAAATAGGACGTGTCCAATTACCAAACTTGGTACGAAATCTGGCCATACAAGGCGGGAAATGTCGTGACGGGTGCCACACTAGCCCGTATACCGGCCGCTATGGCGGATCTTGTACAATCTTTTACGGAATCTGGTATCGTGTAATATCGCCTTAACCATAACTCTCTTTCGGCGTGCTTCTATCCTCCGGCGTTCGTGCCCGTTCAACACTGGGCAGGAAACGTAGCACCAGCTGCGGCTGATCGTAGGTAAGGTAGCGCCGAGCTCCTCCACAAGGGCCTGTACTAATGCCCGGTTGCACCGACATCTTCCCCGATCCGAGATAGAATGATCCTAGTTCCGAACCAGGATCCAGTTTGATATTGGTTCCAATGTTAAAGTGTTGCAACAACGAAATTTCATGATTTTGGATCTCCAATTCGTCGATCTTGGTTCCAAAGTGAGAGATCGAGATTAAGTATGAGCTTTGCTACTGGTTCGTAATATACGTCATGGAAGAAGGCGTATTTTTGTCTAGATATAGAACTAGATGTGCGATAAGAAAATAATCGAATGTCGTTCTATCTGTTGGCGTATTTTGAAACTACATTTGTCGACGATGTTTGTTCATTGGCTGTTGCTTTAGTGTTGCCCCAAATTTGACAGTACGGGATTCGCTTCTTGTTCACTTGCAAGTCGGCTATTGGCGCGGAGTTGTTCAGGGTGTGTATAACGAATCTGATCCAATTGCAAAGGTGACATGTGTACACGGGTTTGAAATCTATCTTGTCCTAAAGTGAATTCGCGAATTTTTCTTATCTCTGGCTATTGGTTTGTTCCTCGTCTAGTACTTCTCTAACTTGCATCACCCCCAATATTTTATAGATTTTTCGTGCATCACCTGTGAGGTGTGCAATTTATTCATAATAATAATTTTTCTCAAAAATTTCAGCGACAACAGTGGGGAATTTTCTATTAGGATTGTAACATTGTTCCCAAAGACCCAAATTCAAGAAATACTGAAGCGTTACGTGTCGACAAAATTATCAATTATGCCCAAAATTATTACAACCAACACCATATACTTATTCTGTAAAAAATTACTGTTTAGGAGAAAATAAAGTAGCTCACGTAATATTTTGGGGTGTTTTGTACTTGAATCAGGCTTATTTCTTATCACCGCTGAACAACGTACTGTATGGTCCGTGATATCGCCAATAACTAGAGACCTGAAAAATTCGACGAGTTCAATGACCTACAGGCTAGACTATACAGCCGTATGTACAAATACATCGATATTAACTGCGCATAGGTTGTCTGCAGTCACAATGGAAGGAGAAGACTGGGCCAGCGTTCTCCAGGAGGTGTCAAAGACCGTGTGGAGAAATGGCTAAATTTATATAGACACACGTCTTTGAATTCTAGCTTGTCTCAAAATGAATCCGCGAATTCTTTAGGTCTCTACTAATAATAAACGAGATGTGTATGTACTCTCGCAAATTAGATTACCCAGAAGGAAGTCTCCAAACGCAGTGGAAACTGATACGGTGCTGATCATAGCACCGCCCCTATGTACTCATTCATGTCCAACACGGTGACGTACAAAAACGGATGTTAAATTGTGAATCTGAAATCTGACAATTACGCAGAAATTTGTCGAGGAGACAGTTCTCACAAAAACAGCGAGCGGTTACCAAATAAGAAGTTTAGACGCGTTGCTAAAACATATATGGCTACTTACTCTCACGACGATTAATTTACCATCCATCCCGCCTAGCTCGTCACACTTCGCATCTAGAATTATTATTGCTTTACTCGGAGGTCTCGCTAAGTTCGTACAAAACTAAAAATTGATATTTATTTTTGAAATTTTCCGAATGGCCAGGGCAACTCTTTTCAATTCCAAAGACAGACCTCTGGCCGAATGGCGAAAGGAATTTTTTATATGGATATTTTACGACACCGTTTTCATAGCTACCTAAGTTAACTGAAAATTCTTCAAAGGCACACATACGCACCCATACACTAAGCTTACGCGGGATTTGATCCGAGATCCACACCACAACGGAAGTCACCTTAATGATTAGAGAGAAGAGAGGGGTTAGAAAACATTCGTAGGGCTGACCTGTAATTTTGCCATAGCATTTATACCCTACCCATTTGTAAGCCTCCACAAGGAGACATGAATGTATACTTATAAGAATTATACGACTACGGGAAATGTCGCCTCCCACCACCAAGGCGGACTGGGTTCAATCCCCGGCCGGGTAACCGGATTTTCGCAAGTGGGAATCGTGCCAAACGATGCCGTTGGTTGGCGGGTTTTCTCGGGGATCTCCCATTTCCCCCGCCCCTTCATTCCGGCGTCGATCTATATTCATTTCAATCACCATCATCGGCTCTCAAGACCTCGATGGTAAGAGGCGCCCAAATCTCTTCACTTCACTCATTAACTCACGAATCGCCACCAACCACAAGTGTCAAAATCACGTGAAGAATCAGTGACGTAGGCGTTCATTTACGCCTGGGGTTTCGAGAGAGGTGCACTTTCATAAAGCAGATTTTTTTTTTCCCCCACAGATTGAATACATCGAAGTCGCGTTAAAATTGGCCGGTGGAGGAGCAGTAAAATACGAAACCAGGTATTTACGTAAGCAGTCAGCTATGTATGAGCGCAGGCCACGTGGGTTGGACACTTCCCTGGCGAACTGATGTCAACGGAGGAAATAGGCGCCGGTCGACAGATGAGCGTCGTGTCGTCCCCGCTGAAAACATCAGCGCGCATTAAAAGCTCGTTATTTCTGCGAGGCGACGCGTGGCAGCGCTGGGGTGGTTCCCTGTTAGATGGCGAGTGGGGGATGCAGGGAGGGAGTTATTGGATTGCTCGTATTTAGCGCGGCGAGGGAAGGGTTAGGGTGGTTGTGGCGTTCGCGCCAGCCCCTTTCCTCCCCTCCCCGCTCCATTTTCCAGACCAAATCCGACGCGTCCGTTTTGCGTCGGAATGTAAATCTTTCTAATTGGATAAGGGACGCGAAATAGAATTGGAAAGCATAAGGAAGCATGGGCAAGGACGGGGAGAGGGGAGGAGGACATCCACCACAGGAAGGACAGAGAAATGTGGGAGGGGGAGAGGGGTTTTAGAGTCCGAGCCAATAGGAAAACAAAAGTTCCGAGCTACGAGTGAGGCCGACTCCCAAACGATCACATTTAAATTTCCATCTCGCGATAATTTCCGGGCTGCGCAGGGCGTCGAAAAGGGTAAGGGATGTTCGGTTGAGGAGTTGGAGGGGGGGGAGGCAATCTGGAGGCGGCTTCCTGGGCTGCTCCGGCGGCAATCAGCCCGCCAAACAGCATTACCAACTGTTACGCGTTAAAGTAACCTGTCGAGCCGACTCGACTTTCATTTCCTGCGCTACTTCCCTTCTCGCATCTCGTGGTCCGGGGACCGACTGCATTTTCGGCGCACACCGGCGATGCGCAGCTGTTTCTCCACCGCGGCACGTTCCATTCCTATTCAAAACAAAAGTGACCCGAACACTTCCTAATTACACCATTTTACTATCGATCAGTACTACTTTGAGTCGTGCTTTCCTTAATAGTGTACGTAATCCTTCGACTTACAAGGAAAACATTTTCTTGCCGCCTTCTACGGGTATAATGATGCAAATTAAAGTACCTGAAAGCAAATCTTCGACAAGTAACTACACAACATGGTTGGTAAGTTTATAACAACTTCAAAACCCAGAATAAATATATGTATGGGTACGACATCTTCGGAAATATTACCCTCGAAACACTACAATTGATGGGCTCCAAATATGGTTAGAAAAAAGGAAAAGAAAATATTAGCTCTGAAGCGTGTTCTTTAACACTGAGTCACTGGTTCGTTTGCGGTTTGTATAAAGTTCTTAAGGAAATCAGATGATCGCTAGTTAGACTTACGCAATTTTAAATATACATTTTATTTCGAAATTAAAGTTGTACATCTATTTTGGTAACTAAAGAAACTATGGTATCTTAATTTTTATCACCTCTGGTACCATGCTTAGAAATTAATACTTTTACTGATTCCAGAAAGTAGACTACTGCAAGCAGCCCATTTTTTATTAAATTCTGCCAGCCTATTAAAATATGTTAATAATGAACATTCAAAACCGAAAATACAAGACTGCTTTTTTCCCTCTACAAATTTCTTCGTATAGTAATTTCACTTCACACATACATACTAGTTAACAGTCAGAGTAACTGCCTACGATTTCAGGCATTGAAAACCCTTTTTATAGTTCACAGTATATCGAGGTTATTTGAAACAGTAAAATTTATTTTCCTTATACATTCAAAGCATGTTACTGAGAAAGTTGTAACATTCCTAGGAAGTCGATGCACAGTACCACACAGGTTAAGTAACCACTGACTCCAAACAGAGCATCTACATTCTAATGACTGCAACACTGAACTATGATAAAAAAAATTTCACTTTTATAAGTTAAGCTGTTTTTCTGCTATGATTGGCCTACAGTTTGTTAAGCCATTTTAAACGCCTCGCCCTATTTCTTCTTTCAGTTAATCAAGCATCGCTTTAACACGTGTGAAAATCAACCCTGCCACAGACTAAGTACTTTGAAATTGAAAGGACATAAAGTGGCACTGATGCGACGGAATATAATGATGAGAAGAACGGTCCTCCGACCAATACCACTGTCCGTCATGTAGGAACCCGGACGTTAGTTCAGCGGAGAATCGAACCCGGCTCGTCGTGTTGGCAGGTAAGTTGGTCCGATCACTACACCACCACGGCATAACGAAAATATAAATATAAATATTATAAGTCAGCTTTTGAACTGCACAAACTTTAACAGACACGCACACTATCAAGCACCCAATAAAGTTAGCAACAGGACAGGAGACGTAGCTTCTTGTTCTAACGTCGTGTTTAAAGTTCCTTTTTAATTGGACGGTGAATTTATTTCACCAAGTTTTTGTTTATTGTAAGCGCACAAGAGTACGAAATAAAATAATATAAGTATCCTTACTGTCTTAAGGATTTCACAGTTACGCTAGATCGGCGGAATGAATAAAGTGATCGGGTTCAGAGTTGTTATAATTTTTACATACGGCGGAAGGATATAACAATGGAGAGAAAAGTAGATTATATACAAGGACGTAAAAAATGCTCAATCACAGTGAACGTCCCCTAGTTTCGCTGAGCACCGAATAAGGGCACATTTATCCCACCCCATTCAACCCCTGTGCCCAGAACTGTGGACAGGTTTCAAAGGAAGGTGGCCTGTATTTACTGCTGGTACTGCACCCTACGGTTCATGGCAATGCGGGCAGTGCCTTCGTGAACGCTATAAGATCTTTGCGAATGATCAGCACAATAAACTGCGAGTAACAAACCCACAGTTCAATTTACTCGACTGCTTAAATTACGTGTAGGTTAGACCAGAACTATCAATTCGTTGCAACAATTCTTAAAATACACAAAAGGGGGACAGAAATAGTTCATTATTGCTGCTGTACATTCTACCTGATTGTTTCTTAGCCTATACATCAGCCAGTGAAAGGCAGTTCTAAATATGACGTCACAGCACACGTGTAACGGGTGCCTCGTCGTTCGCTAGCCAGTGCAGTGGCGTGTAGTGAGTTTTTTTTTACAGGGCAAGCAATTTCTACTAACAAACGCAACTTCCAACTTTGCTTACCCTCCACATGTATTTACCGTTTTATGATACCTAACATTAGTTATAAAAATGGAAACGAAATGAATGTAATAATAATTAAATTGAATATTATTTAGAGAGCATATTACAAATTATAAGAAAACTACCGTTCTCCCAAACACCTTCAACCATTTTCCAAGGAAAAATGTAGAACCGGAGGATGCTAACAGTACGACTGCTTACCCTACCGAAGGACGCGGTTGGTGACGGAGTTATAGGGTAAACATTGCTTACCTTGCGTGTATGGAATACACGCCACTGAGTCAGTGGTACCAATACATCAATTAGATAAACACAGACACGAGATGGCGTGGCGGCTGCTTCGATGTGGGCAAATCCATTCTCTGATAAGCTGCTCAAGACTCTGGAGATGTCTCATTGGCTACTGTATGCTGCGAAAGGTTGGTTGGTCAGCAGGCTGGTGAGTATAGGTTACCACACGCTGATTGGTGAACGGCATTTCGCCATTTTGCTGGCCAGTTACTCCGTTTTGAGGGCTTGTGCGGCTGGAGTTCACGGCATACGCAGTTGTTTAACGTGAGTATTCCTAAGACTCCTATGTACCTTGAGATGAGTTATGCGAGCAAGGCTCAGAAGCGAGGAAGTGATACGGGCGATAATAACACGCGCGCTTGGCATATCATCTCTACTACGCGCAAGGCGTGCAGTGTTCCTGCCGATGAGCTTTACTGTGCAAATTAAATCTGTAACAGCAGGACTTTATTACACGCGATGAAATCCCACTTAACCCATTCAGTCACGGTGTCCACGATCGTGGACATGTTGCACATGAGGGACATTTATGACCAGTTGTGTACACAGCAAGGAAGTCAGGTTATGTGCAGAAACAGTGGGACATTTTTTTGCAACATCTTGCTCCCCTAACGACTGAATGGTTCAAATTTGACACTACTGAATCGTTTGCAAATGAACAACAAATTTTCGGTATTTGAGAATCAAATTCCATAATTTTAACATTACGCGATTTCTCATTGAAAGTAGAATAGTCAATCTCCCAACGAACTGCGGGAACACACACACGCGCACGAACAAACACACGCGCACGCACACAAAGGAACGCGCGCGCTCGCGCACGCACCCACTTACATACACGAAGCCAAGAGCAGGAGAAAATCGTCAGACAATGTAGCCTACACAGAACAATTGAAACTAGCAAGCAACTATTCTCGAAATAACTCACTATCTCCAGAGATGAGAGTTGAATACACATTTCTATGTGCTCTGCTACAGGATAGACTACCTTTGCCATATATTTACGGTAGAGTTGGTATACGCTGTTCATGGTAAACTGAGCACTATAGAAAGCCTTGTTTAGATATACTTGCATGCACGTTGTGTATTATTCCGCATTATGTAAAATTAACATTGCCACGGGCCTCGGCACTTTATTTACGCGTCGATCAAGTGAAATTGCAAAATTATTAGGAATGTAGAAATTTTCAAAATCTGCTCATTTTTGCACTTCTGTGCATTAAAAAGTAGAATGGGAATTAAATAATTTAAGGTATCACAAATGGTTGCCTATCGCTTTTTATTCGACGTTAATATATGGAACTTCCTTCGTTACCAATTTTATTGGCCGCATGCCACTCAGTGCGCCCGTTAAAATATATGCAGGCAGGGCCAGTGACTTTTTCTAAGGTTGGTTTCAAAAATGCTTACTTTATCGTGAACAGGCTTTATGGGTGAAGACAAGAGCGAAGAAGAGATGACGTGAAAGTAGAGGGGGGGAGGGAGGGACAATTTGCAGACGCCTAGACCCTGGCGACACTTCCAGGCGTGAGGGGCAATCAGAGACGCCGTCACCTTAAGTCGGTGTAATTGCGCAACTAACGAGTGACAATGCCCAAGGCATCCCGTTTTTATCCCATCCCTCACTTCTCCCTCTCACCCTCTCTCACACACACAGACACACACTCACATTTAATGTAGGTTAGACACTTCTGAAGTCACACTTCGTCACAATTATCGTCACTGGTTCAAACCAGGGATTCAAGTCTCAAGAACTGCGACCTAATGTAACATTCAAGGACTAAAGATGAGGTTAGAGCTATTTTCGACGTATCCCTATGTCACCTTGAATCTTGCGTTACTCCTGCATACCTGACGTCGCACGGTCATGAATGTGTTCGAATAGGTTGGAATTCTAAACACACCCACGCCCCTTATTTTTGACTATTTTGAATATATTCTTGGTCGATTAAAAATAAGTTAGAGGAAGTGTACAAACATCTCAAAGCACGTACTCACATAAATATAGTTGCGACATAAAATCCTCCATAGTGCTGTTGGCAGAAAAGAAGTTCAATGTTGGAGCACGGAGAGTGGTTACTGCAACTGGCGTACGCACTCTACCGCACATCAGCTATACGGTAATTCTGCACGTACACTTTGAATCGTTCTGAGAAGAATTCACTTGCAAGCTGATGTGTTGCGATCGTGTAATATTTTGGTGAACGCTGAACTTGTTTGAGTCTCTGCTTGCAACAAGTGAACATTATGCCGAGTGCCCTATGATTATATATTAACAACAAAAGAAGAACTTATGAATGACTATAGTCATTCAAAACGAACAACAATACCGAAAAAAAAATTATTATCTTTAACGTGTTCAGCCTATGTGTCCATGTTCGAGGACATGTAACAAATGAAGGCTATTTAAGATTGGCACTGTACGCGACAAGGAATTAGTGTCATGTGTTTTCAGCGTTTTCATGGCGAAAAAAAAAAAACCTGGTTTGATATATATTCTGCCCTCTCATCTGTGAATGGTTAATACTTACATCGACTAACACGCAGTGCTTTTCTCATTGGTTGTGAGAAGTACACTTCACACAAGTAAAGTGCAGATCAAAAAATTGAAGTATTGTAACACATGAGCTTGTAAATGAATTCGTGACTAAGCCGGTTAAAAACTCTCACAGACCTATGTGGACCTAAAACATTGAGTCACCAAAAATTAATGAAATATTCCCTTATGTGATGACCCGGTAGAAAAAAGTAAGTCCAATATACCTGAGAAACAGCACGAATATATTTAAAAACTGACTACTATATGCCGCCTATAAACATAGCAACCCATTAGGCGTAAACATTGTGATTAAATCGTTGTCCCTCTAATAGTAACTTATATACACAGTGATTCTTATTGGTCCAGAGCGCAAGCAGCAGCTAGCTTTGAAGTTTCGTGTGCTAGCGACAGCCAATGGTATCATCCACAGAAAGTCAAGTGAGTATTTGTACACATATCCGATCACGCATAGCTCTGAGCAAGTTTCACCTATTCTGCAGCACAACGTGTATAAAAGATGTTCCATATTCAATGTTAACGGGTTTAAAGCAATTTTTAAAATCAGAGGCGTTCAAGTGCTATATGTGGAAAAGCTCACAATAAGAAGTGATGTCTAATTACGGTAAACAATTTATGTGCTTGTTACAAACGATTCGGAAAATAGTTACCATAAATTTTCTAGTAAATTTACAGCTGAAATACTGTATACGTATCTACAACATACTATTTTACAAAACATACAACATTGTTTGTGCAGCTCAATGTTTATAATAAACTTGGAGTCTACCAATACTTTTTTGTTACAATTCAACATTAGTTTTACACATTCCACGGTACAGTTTTGTCATATATGCTCCAATTTGTTTGTAGTGTTACAAATATATATTTGGAAATTAATTTCCAAAGGATTCATTTTACATATATTAAAAAATTACACTTTAATACAAGATGATAAATTCAATGGTGTTGAGTCGAGAATAGCATCGCGAGGACACCGCAAATTGAAATGTTTTCCCGTGGAGGGTATGGTTACATAAATATCGAGCAGGGACGGAATCATATAGCAGGAAAAACGGCAGTACCCCAAGAAAACTCCTCGCTCCGGGAAACTCAAAAATTACCACGTTCTCTATATAGTACTAAAAATCAGGGAAAGTGGCCACTAAGAAACGATGGAACGTGAGGGCGTGGGGAAGGAGGAGACTCCAAGAAAACAACCGCCGCGCCGGGCTACGGCAACGACCGCCATGTGTTCTACGTAGTGGCCACGCGGGGATTCAAGCACAGATCGCCCTGGTGGGTGGGAGGCTACTCGCTAGGCACGCGGCACTGCAGCATGTGGTAAGCGCACCACAGTCACAGACTAATGAAGTATACAGAGTTGAAACAGTCACCCATACTACGAACTCCAGCTACACACGCCGACAAAATGGCGTCACTAGCCAGCAAAATGTTGGAACGTGTTTGCCAATAAGCGTCTGTTAACATACTCGCCAGCCGGCATGAACATTTCGCAGAATGCAGTATATTCGCGGTTCTTAACAAGTCTTTAATAACACCTTTTTCATATATTACTAATATTAATAGACAGGGCCAAAAAAGGTGTGTTGATAATGCCTAGTAGGAAATAGTTTTTATGGAAAATGCTATTACTCTGAGTGCGCACGAATGCGGTTCGTTGTTGGCCCTTTGGTGTCATTTTCTAAGCATTGTTTAAATGAGGCGATGGAATATCCTTTAGCAGGGCTTCATAAAAGTGTTAAGTAACCGAGAATGGTTTATACCTCCAACTTTTCTGAAGCCCTGCTAAAGTTCTACTTCCACGATATTCCTCCGTCTCATACAAAGATTAGAAAATTACAGAAGAGGGCCAGCGCACCGCATTCGTAGGCACTCAGTTTAATAATATTTTCCATAAGAACTATTTCGTACTAGGCATTACCAACACACCAATTTTTATACCCTTCTTTATTCATGTAAGTAATAAATTTAAAAAATATATATAATTTATAGATAAACTATACGTAAAAGTTAAATTTAACCAAATATAGCATAATTTTATACTAACACAAGTATAAAACGCTTGTGATACATGATATATTTAAGAAACAACCAGGTACGTCATATATGGGGTGATTGTTCAAAGGTTTGATAAAAAGAAAGTGTGGAGAAAAACCGTGAACAAATTATATAGGCTGTTCAAGGTAAAATGAGCACTTTTGAAAGCACTGCTTAAGATCTACTTGTATACATGTTGTGTATTCCTCCTCCTTATGTAAAATTTACATTGCCAAGGGCTTCATCACTTTATTCATGAATCGGTCAAATGACACTGTGAAATTATTAAGAAAGTAAATACTTTACCGATCTGCTTATTGTTATACCTTGATGTATTAAAAAAAAATTAACGTGAAATAAATAATTTGAAGTTATCACAAATGGCTACCTAACACTTTTCATCCGACGTTAAGATATGGAACTACTTTTCATCCATCGTTACCAACTTTACTGGGCGAATATCACTCAGTGCGCCCAAGATTATGCATGCAGGTGCAGTGACTTTTTCCAAAGGTTCATTTCTATAGTGCTCACTTTATCATGAGCAGTCTTTACCTACTCGGCGCGGCGTCTGGACTGCAGACAGGCAGAAGGCGGCTGGACTCGACGGCTGGGTGTCGCCTTTCGACAGGCGGGCCCTGATGGGCTCCAGCGAGCTGCTGAGGAGAACCAGATGTTCGCCGGTGACGTCATTACCGGCAACGCCGCAAATAGGACCCCCGCGCTAACGCTGAGCCATTCGCACGCTTCACACAGCCACCAGTCATTCATCCCCACTTACATACAGCATGTATGTACGTGAGCTCGTGGTTAAAGCTCTTCCAGAACATCATTTTTTTTTCTAGGTTTCAAGGATATTTTATAATTTCGTGACATATCAACAATAACTTCATAAAGATTGCAAATAATACAACGTTCATCACGTATTTCTGTAACGTAAATATGATAATTAATTTGATGGTAAAATCGTGATTCGTACAAATTTCGAAAAGATATTTGAATAGAACTTTTTTTTTGTCAGATAAAATTTTTACTGTAGTTATAGGATTGCCATGTAGCAATTTAATTGGAATCCAACGCTTGCTTCACCTGCGGCAACGTATCAGCCTAAGGCTATTTTTACTTAAAATTTTATATTTCAAGTTAAAATTGAAATGCGGGCGAACAGCATAAAGTATATTCACAAGATATTTATTCACGACGTATTAACAACATGGAATTATTATTTTGAGATAGAGTTTTGACATTTGTACGGTAGTTAACGCGTTACATTTTTTTTTTGTTTCAAAAGTCACTTTTTCCACTTACAAACTTTTTTCACACTATAGTTTCGTATCACAGCGAGAAAGATGATCATTCGTTAGAACTGTAGAAAATAATGTTTAACCTCTTGAATACCATTAAATCAAAACTTGTTCAACTGCATGGGTGGAAAGGAGAGGGGTAAAAAAAAAAAAAAAAACGAAATCCTAGGCAGGGTTTCCAAAAGAGCCTAAATCAATATAGGGGAAAAATAATTCTTAACTAATAAACCTATTATCGCGTTTGTACCGCTCTAAAACTTAGAAAAAAAAATGCGTTCAAAAATTAGAAGTTTGCAACTAGCACCGACGGAAAAATACAACTTCAAGATATGTAATAATACTCATATTTTCTGCGTGACTTATCGCATTTTTTAGTATCTACCACGCGTATTTCGACGAATAAATACGTTACATGTTTTATAAGCACTTTCTCGAAAGCTATGATCAAGGTACATGTTTGATATCCAACCTTTAACGATGTAAACTATATGTGGCACAGCTGTAGAAACAATTCATCAATAAATTGCTAGCTGTTTATCCAGTTCCACCACCCACACTGTTTACGCCACACTTCCGATTCTTTATGGACTGAGATTTTAAACTTTAACTTAAACATGAGTGATGTAATAAACGTGGACATAAAACTTTTAAGCTAGGAAATCATCATAGCTGCAAAGCTTCTGTGATTCTAGGGTTGCATTTCCAGAGTTTCAAGCATTGCTGCGTGTTTGAAATCGACAAGGTTGAGTAGAACTAATAACTGTATACTACTCACAACGGTTATCTGCGGATAGAACACACTAAACTCTAAATTCTAATCGTTGGAAAACCACTGATTCACAGAGAAAATTACTCCCTTAGAATCGGTGAAATTTTTCAAATCACTAACTCAATCAGCGTAATTTTTCACTGCGAATCAGTGGTGTTTCCACTTATTCGAATTCAGAGTGAGCATAAGACTTAGGAATGCCAATGTCAACACACCGCTTATTTGTAAACTTTTCGCTAATCAGGCGATAGTGCCAACGTATAACGTATAACGTGCTGTATGGCAGACAGCACGTTATACGAATACCTTGCGTCTACCCAGCCTCTTCTTGGGAGATCACTACATTTTATGGCTCACACGCAAAATCAAACCTCCCAATAGGCGAAGCTCTTGAGCAATATTTTTTGGCGCAAGAAACTTAGTACTCGGTAGACTTAAATTCCATACACCTACACGCACCAGAAAGTTTCATTTTGCCACTGGCTGCCGTCTGTAGGAGAAGCCATTTCGAACACGACCAAGCCAGTCGCGTTCGATAACTTCGGTATCGAGCCTCCGCGGTTCGCGTGCGAACAATTAATACCCGCCAAACATAATTCAGACAATCAAATAACGTAAGCTATCCTACAACTGTTCTGAAATTGAATTCGCCCCGAAATCTTCACGAGAAAACTCACTATAGCTCATATGGTTACTTCGAACTGTTCTAGTGCCCTGCTCAAGTTCCACTTTCAAGATATTCCTCTGCCTCAAGCAAGAAAAGCTTAAATAAATCTAAAAAATTACACCAAAGCAACAACGCACTGCATATGTGAGCACTCTGTTTAACAATATTTTGCATGAGAATTATTTATAACTAGGCACTGCCAACACATCTTTTTTCTCTGTTTTAATTTGTATCAATTATAAACGAAATATTATACTTTATTTATAACAAGTGAGTAAAAGCTAAATAGAAACGAAAATTATACTTCTACGTCAGTAGAATACAAAACATTTGTGATACATGACACGTTTGGGAAACAAGCCAAACAATTCATACATTAGGAGAATTTTCAAAAGTTTGATTCAAAAACTGTGGGGATACTGCGAATAACTAAACCTACAACTCTAAGTAATTTTAATGATCAATACAATGAACAAAAATCTGTATTTCTGTGGAATACATTTACCAGCATTTGAATTCCCTTTGATTCTGCACGTTTCCAACAACATTAACGCACTTAATTCAAACTACCCTCAGAAAGGCGAAACTGCATTTCACTGTAGGGACAAAAGGCAACAAATAACAGCGAGCCACTCATATTTTATGCAGATCCGAGATCACGCGAAAAATAAATACGAATTATAATTTTCGTGATGTTTAAGTAATAAACATCGAACCTAAAATAAAGTGCAGAAGGAAAAGTTTCTGTACTGTGGGCATGACAATTACATTTTTAAAAATGAAACTTAACGGCAACATTTTTCAGTAATTTTCCTCCTACTGTAGAAGTTGCGCACAGCGAACATGACGACTGAAAGGAAATGGCAGCGAAACAGCTGCCAGGACAATTACGAAGAGCCCTGAACTCTGGTGACGCGAGAATTGATCGAATATTACCTCAGTGGTTATTTTGTTCCTTTGTAGGTGGCATGCAAAAATAGCCAAAATAAACGCCACATTTGGCGTTAAATTTCAGGAATCACGTTTTACTTACGAAATGAAAATTACTATTTTACAATCAATAACCGTAGCTGTAACACGGAAGTGAAACAAGCATTAGGTTGGACATTAATTCAGCCGATGCGTGGAAAATTTACGAAACGAAACGCGTCAAGTATTTTATCATTTTCCGTCGAAATAGGAAGCCGTTGCGTTTCTGTCCGGAACTAACATTACAATCAGTGTAATGTATAATGTGATTAAAATTTATTTTCGCTTGTAGGCTTGTGTGAAAATATTACACATAGCAGCCATATTGCAGATCAAACACACACATACACCTATATATATGCATACATAAACACACACCGGATGCTTCAATAGTATGGATACAACATGCAGGGGCGTGTAGAGGACAGTGAAATGATGACAAAAGTCCTAATAAACATAGGTCCGAAAACAATCGTTTCAGACATATGACGTACGCACATGTGCAACCATTGCATTATTACAACACTGTTCATGTCGTATGTTCCAGGTACCAGACCTCACATTGAATGTCAACAGCGGTGTGCACTCGTAGCAGTATTTGAAGCAGTTGTCATGGCTCCACACCCTATTTATAACGAAGAGATGGCCGACATCCACTTTATATATGGACGTGGTAATGGCAACGCATGGGAGGCAACACGCTCATACCACGAAGCGTTCCCTCACAGAAGACAGCAGCCAGACAGCCGCGTTTCTACGACGTCCCATCATTTTTATAATTATTTCATTCTACATGCCCCTGCAGGTTGTACCAAACATATTATTGAAAAAATATATATATATATATGCAATGAAGAATACAAAAAATTACAAATTCCCCGTTGCGTATGTAATTCTGCCAAATCGTTCCAGTCAATAATAAATAGTGAATGGTGCAGGCAGTAATTAATCAAATTTAGTTTGCACCAACTAAATGCCGATAAGCGGAAACATAGGCCGACTCGATTGATGTGTTTACTGGATAATGAGAAATTTTCTGAGCAAATACGACACCGGCAAAACTAAAAGAAACACAGAAAGAGAGAAAAAGAGAACACTGGGGGCCAAGAGCATAATAAACTACTATAAAAATACTCTCGGCTTGATAACTGAACAATAAATGGGTGTCACTTGCTATTTACAATTGATCAATTTGATCAATACAAATCACAATCACCTCAAATAAATTAATGCGATCAAGTAACTAAAAATCAGTCCGAATAAACAGTGTATCAAAACATATGGAATTTTTTTACAAATTATACGATAGTGTTTGACAATTCCGATATTAACAATAAAGACTCTATCATACATCAATGCCGTTCTACAGTAATTCATTCCATATTATGCCAGTCCAAAATGTTACAGCGTGCTCCGAGCGCCATCATGCACAATAGCCCTCTACTCGTTAGGTATCACATCATTGCTCGGTTTTTGGCCATAACTGAACTCGATTATATTTTTTAATTAAAGTTAATTAATGTACGTCCCATATAACGTTATTCATTTCTCTTATCGGATAGTAGCCGAAAAGAAGATCGTTGGACATCTTTTTCATCCTCTCTATACCACATTGATACCAATTAAAACTCGTGAACTCTGTTACATAATCAACGAAATTAAATTAAATTGAAATTTTGTTTTATTTGGGGAGAGGGGGTTTAATTTTGAAGGAAGTTATTTAATAATTTATTATTAATTAAAACTTATCCACCATTTATGGAAATAATTTTTTAAGAAAAAAATAATTTTTGATATGATTGAAATGATTGAGAAACCACCTTCAAGAGAACATTACTACAGAAAGTATTGGGATTATGATTGATGGGTTAATATATAAATGGGATACTATCGTTTGTATGGGCTTATAATGGATCCTGAACTCTGATGTTGTGAGTTCAGGAAGGCGGCTGTTCGCCCGGCACCAGTGATTTTTACTTTAACTATTTTCGAAACTACTATTAAATGTTTCTACCGAATCTCTGTGAACAGAGATTGGTGAACCTTCCTCCTCCCCAGCCCTTGTCCCACCACACCACACAAACACTCGTCTGTCATCGCATCGTCTCTCGACCTCCGCCGTCGTCAGTCCTCTCCGCCGATGCCCAACGTTGCACCAGTCTTCGCCAGATTTCCGCAATTCAGCTAGATGGCTATCACCAAGGACGCTCTCCAGCAGAGGGGGGGGGGAGGTAATATTTACAGTGTCGTCGGCTCTGGTCCAGAAAATCTTCTCTACTTGTCGGGTCGCGTCGAGGACAGAGATTACCACAAGTTTATTGTTCACCATCTCAAATATTCGACTCATCCGGAAGGGAAGAGGTTGGAATTGGGGGGGGGGGGGGGACTGTGATGCCAGTCAGGTCGGCTGTCACTCATTCTCCCGGGAAGAAGGGGAGGGGAGGATCGAGGAGTGTAACCCCTCCCCACCTCAGCGTCGGGACCACGCATAATCAGGTAACATGGCGACCGCGCCGAGCGCGGGAGTCGGCGCGCATCAATATACACGAAAATAAAATTTTTGTGGAGATAAGTAATATTAAATTTTTGTGACATGGCGAAAAAAAAAATTGAAGTGATTACCAAAAAAAGGTATTTTTTTATATGTAAGAAATCCTTTACAAGGACTAAAATTTCATCTCTGCGCACCTAGTTTGCGTATTTAGAAGGAACACAATGATCGAGGTTCTTTAAATACAGGATTGGTAAAAGTGTATTTACATCCCAATACGGATGACACCTGGACGGCTTGTTTAAGGCCAGGCTTCGCCATGCATGGGCATATAGGGAATTAAATGCAAAATTCGTTCCAATATCTCTCAGTCGTTTTTAGTGATAGTATTTTCTACTAAAGATTTTTTTTGTTGGAGATTGAACGCATCTAGATTTGTAAACCGTTAAAATTTAAATTTTTAAATTCTGAATGAACTTTTTAATTATTTATAAAATGTTACAATTTTATAAATAATTACAAAGTGCATTTAAAGTAAAATAATATAAAATTCGGAAGGTTTACGAATCTAGACGAGTTCAATCTCCAACAAAAATCTTTAGTTGAAAATACTACCACTACAAACGACTGAGAGATCTTTGACTGTATTTTACATTTAATTCCCTATATGCCCATGCATGGTGAAATCTGGCCTTAGTGAGGCAGTGTCTAGTAGCTGAGTAACACAGGCGCGGAGATGGACAGGAGCGGGTGGGTCAGGTGTGGTCGTGTTTCGCGGGCCAGTCTCCTCCCTTGGGGAACAGCGACGCAGGCGTGGCGTTCATGCAAATTCCCCCTTGCGATCCCCACACCCACCCCCACCCACCACCCGGGAGCGAAACGGGCGTGTAGTGTGTCGCGACGCGGCGGTGGCGGAATGCACGTCGATGGACGCCACGTGCCGCCCACGACGACGGTTCATCGATCCGCGTGAGCGGGCGCCACTGCGCCTCGCCCCACACTGCTCGGCGTCGCGCGGCACTCCAATACACCGGGGGGCAGGCAGGCAGGCAGGGTCGTGTGCGAGGGTCGGCTTGTAAACAAATACCTCGGCGCCGCGCGGCACATATCTGCGGCACCCCTCTCCTGACCTGACAGCCCGCCGCTCCCTCCATATCTCAGTCGCCAGGCTAACACACCGCAACTGTGCAGTCGTCTCCTGCACGAGCCCGCCTACACCTTAGTCTGCTGCCGCTCCTCGACGACTTGCAGTGAACGTCACAGTTACACGAGCCCCACTCAAACTATTTCAGATGCGACCAAGCAATACGCCAACTACAGGGAAGGCAGTACATAGACCCTACATTATGTTACGTTATGTAAGGCAAACAAAGCTGGTAAGCTGATAGAATGAACTATAATTTCGGAATACGGCACTGCTGGCATTCGTTGTATACCGAAAAAATCCAAAATATATATTTAAAAAACACAGTTAACATTTATAAATTTTGGTTTTCTGGTTTTTATGTTTTACCTGCCTATTAACCTTCCTTTCCCGTTCAGTCTAATTAAATCTTTCTCTTTTCTCCCATGTTCCATTCTTTATTGATTTGTTTATGAAGGCATATGTCTATTCTTTATGTTAATGTAGGTTTAAGTTATCTATGTTTCACTCTACGTCTACCAAATTTCTCTCTCCATATACACATATAGTTTAGGATTTTTTCACATTTATTCCGCGTTCATTTTATCCGGGATCAGGTACAGTATACTTAGGGCAGTTAAGTGATTGTATTATTATATTTTCTAGTTTCTCTCTCAAGATTCTACTGCGCTGTCTACGAAACCTATCTTCCACTACCATCTGTAGATACAAGTTTATTATACTGCATTAACCTGTTCATATTTATCATCCCTCTTTGTCTATCCAGTTCAATTTTTCTCCCTGCATGTGATAAACTAAAAAGAAAATGCCCCTGTTGTGGATAATTTGCCTGTCTGCCCACCTTCTCTCATTGTTCAGACTAGTCATGATTCAACCTTATAAAGTGTCTTATTCAGGACTGGGAAATCCCATCTGTGAACTTCACGATCATCCAGCAGTCAAAGTCATTCACTACACACTTACGTGCGGGTTCACAGTCCGCACAAATATTCTTCGACTCCGTCTCAGCGACATACGACGTCTGTGAGCTGTCACCTAGTGCGCGCTGTACAAGTAACATAACCCCTGTGACTAAGAAACATAATGTATACGTTTCACCTACATCAAAATGCAATGTCTGAGGCCGCAATTAAATACACTAATTAGTGGTTATATCTGTTGAAAGGGCATTAAAAAGTTCTCACTTAACCATTAACAGCATATAGCTGATATCGAGCGGCCAAGAAGTTCTACGTGGACAGTCATCCACTTCGATCGACTTTCCGGGTGCCTATGTAGCTTCAACGTTGTTTGTTTAAGGTCACGATTTCCCATTTCTACCGCTTCTGCGAGAATTAATTATTTGTACCCAAACGGGAGCGGATATTGTAAAATCCTCTTACAATTATGTTACAAATTATTTTAATTATGTAGTAGGCCAACATATTTCCAACACAAGAAATGGTATAATTTTAACTAATTATTAAATAAACAAAACCTTCATTAGTTAATTACTTGGATAAAAGTATAAATTTTTGTGTTGAAAAAATTAAACTACATAATAACAATTTGTAACAAAATTGTAAGAGTATTTTACAATATCGGTTCCCGTTTGGGTTCAAAAAATTAATTCTCGCGAAAGCTGTAGAAATGAAGGTGGTGGCCTTAATCAATTTACTATACTGTTCTAACTCCCAAATTATCTTCAAAACATTCATCATTTTACAACACACTTTATCACGCGATTGACATCAACTACATTTATACACTCCTAATCGTGAAAAAGTCTCTTCTTTTTTATGCATGAGTTGCAATTCATAATTCAGTAATTTTGTTGGCAACAAAAGCAATTTCTTAACATTTAACTACTGTAATTTACACACTGATGTTTCACATTGTCATTTCTCTAGTTGTTTTCATTAGCATGTAAGTTCTTCTAATTCAGCATGATATGGTGTAAGCCATTTGAGGGCGAAAATAAATTTTATTTTTCTTTCTGTGGGGATGAGAAGCTGCTATTAAAACTGTGTAAATGCCATTCGAACACTCGAAATAGTACTGACACTAAGTCTTTATGCAGCAGGGGATTAGCCTTCACACCCTTCGGCTTTTTTTTAGCGCCGTCATCGTGCTCAAAATAAGTGACTGTTTTTAGCTTGACGGCCTATAAAACGCAGAATTACCTACCCGCTCTTTAATCTTTTCCGTGCTCCTGTCTTTCTCTTGTCGACACAGCAGAATCCGTACGGCTTATTCGCAGCGTAGTTGATTATGTTTTGTTACGAATGTAAAGCTACATGCAGTTCATGAGCATATATCTCACGACCGTACATGACATTTTGATACTTGACTTTGGCAATCAGAATTACATTTCACCGGGAATTGCCGACTATTTTTTTTTGGACAAGCACATAAGACGCGTACTATCCAATAGTAAAAGGGGATCTGAGCTGAAGTGTTTTGAAATACAACAACACAGAAAAACTTTTCGCTGAAATCTGGAGTCATTAACGATAACTCTAAAGCCTTTAGCCCTTCCAGGTCCGCTTTAATTTATAGTGTCGCATATAAGAAACTTTTTTGAAGCGCGCTCTATTTAAGCTAACACACTTCTTGTGGCCCAACGCTTTGGAGAGTACAGTACCGACCAAATATAACCTTAAGCCTTATGTATATATGCCCATTGGGTATAAGTGTTTTAATAGGAGGCACTGATTACAAAAATATTCAGGATCCAGTGAGATAACATATGCAATGGAAAGTAACACAGAAACGACAAGAAATAATGTGCAAATATGATTAAGTTAGGTGGCCCGATAGCATGGGGCAGTGGACCTGTACTCTCAGCTGTAAGCAAGCAATACACGCCGTGATTCATCCTCTCTCTCTCTCTCTCTCTCTCTCTCTCCTATATATATATATATATATATATATATATATATATATATTAGTAGGTCTATTGAAATCTACAGTTTTTTTCCGATTTCTTCGCGATAAATCACTGAGCCTTATAATAACTATATAATAATGTGATGGACTTGAAACAATTCCTGATGAAGATTTTCTTACATCTTTTAATACCGGTACGGTGCGTGTTTTGGTGTGCGATTATCATCTCTGACCAGCATTCGAGAGGTTCCGTGTTCGAAACCAAAATGGAACTTCATTGAATTTTCTCTAGATTCGGTTAAAGCAGTCGAACAGTGCCGAAGCTACAAGAAGTGTTCTTCGCCACTCTAGTCCGAAAATGATCGTTCCTTTAGGAATTAGGAGACAAGTGCTACTTACATTGTATTTCCAAATATCTAAGGTAAACAACGACCACCTGTAACAGACTGCAACGCCTCAGAACGTTTATCGACGAGAAAATGAAAATATATTTCCGATATTCTCAGTGTTATTTGTAATTTTTTACCATGTACACACACTACGTAAACACTATACACTCCTGGAGCCACTGTCTAGTATGTTTTAGTTATTTTCCTAATTCTGCTGATGAGAAAGTGTCTGTAATTTTACAAAGCATTCTGCATTGATATTTTTACAATTGTTAAGCTATTTTGCGGAAAATTTTTAACCATTACACGACGACTGGTATCAACCCTAAGGAAGAGAAGGTCTGTGCCCAAGAGTCCTGCTTAAACTGGGCTCTTCGGAGAAATAAAAGACGTAACAACTATAGTAAGTACTTTCGACTACAATTCAGTTAAGTTGATGTACAATTAACAGACTACAACGCCAATGTTATTGAGGATGTTTATGAAGTGTATAAGCTAATCACGGTAAAGTGAGCACTTTTGAGAGCCCTCTCATTTGGAAAAATAGTCAGTAAATTTAATTAATTTTGGCCTTAGACGTTAACTTCCGAGTGCGATGGAATATACACACTGTGTTTATTACTTACATGGAAGTATTTATTTAAAAATGGTATTTAAAGGATAAAATACTACTGAAATAAAAAAAAAAGTTACTAGGGCCTCAAAAGTGCTCACTTCACCGTGAACGGCCTATAGTAATATTAATAAATATGGGCAGTAATACTCCGTGAAACGATTAAAGAAAACTTTAAATCACTGTATGAATGTTTATCTTTCGTACACCCTGAGGAATAGTTCGAAAATTTAGCACATCAACGTATACGCGTATTAAAAATGAATGAACGATAATGTATTTTTTTCTATAAATCCATAGTTTTTTCCCTTACATTTGCTTACGAAACAGTCAAATACTCAGTAAAGTTTCCAATTTTATATAGTAGCGACTCAACATATTCCTATATTTACAACCCAATGTATGATAAATTTTCCATACCAAGTAAAATTCAAGATCTTCCTTATAATTTACGTAATTTGCTGAAAAAAAATTACAAAGTGGTTGGTTGAATTATGTTTCGGCAGATGGGTTATGAAGATTCAGTGCCGAAATCTTCGAATACTGAGTGGCGGGACAAATGTGAAATCGTATTTTCATTCAGGCAGCACCCAATGACTAGGAACGCCCTCATTCCACGGAAAGGTTTCGTGGCTTTTTGTCGCAAATCACAGAAACCCGGTACTGTAGCAGCCTAATTTCGATTTACCAAGTCCAGTAAAAAAGTATCTTCTCATAACGACATGCGACCAATAACTAGGGATAGTGAAATTTCGCGAAAAGATTTCACGACAAGTTATATTTAAAAACACTGTAGGGTCGTTTACCAATCTTGATTGGCTGAATAACTTTCTGACACTCGTTAACTATCTGCACTCGAATCACGTAGGAACCGTGCCGATGTGGCCGAATTCTGGGTGGCAAATAAAAACACCGTCTCTAGCAGAAAGCAACAAATTGCAATAGACAAACTGATGTTGGGTTCTTCTAGCATTGCAGTCTACTGTGTACACATATTTTTTTCGCGAAATGTCACTAGCTCTACCAATAACCAAAATAATGCTGTAAGCGTGCACGTAGGGTCCATAGCCACTGGATGCCCTGTCATTCGTGCTGAAGGACAGCTGGGGCGTAGTGAACAACTGCATCGTCGTGTGTTGTGGCATGTCAGAAGCGAGTCCCCGTGATGTGTGGCTGTTGGCTATACACAGTTAAAAAAATTCTAGTAAACTTCCTAAACTGTAATGGAAGTTTATAACCTATACACTGAATGAAAATAACATCACACATCAAGCTGCAGACGTAGGAATGTTTAGCAGCGCTACTATACAAAGTTGAGAACTTCCCTATGCATTTGACAGTTTCCTTGGAAAATGTAGGAACGCTACAATGAACGTATACATTACCATTCCTGCTTTCTCACTAAGCGTATACACTGGTATGGTAAATTTCTGATTTATTTCTCAGAGTGAGAAGCTAATATACCAAGCTGGCATGGATGGTGTGATCGAGACAAAAAAAGAGTCAGTAGTTTGGGACCACAAACTTTAGTCATTCTTGGAGATAGTTATGTCACAACTGCTTTTGCGAATATCTTACGCCCCTTGGTAACAAAATGTGATACGTCTTTTGCAGTCACTGAGATGTATCAACTATCTGTGGAAGAATGAGTATATTGATGAGTGAAATCCTGCGCAAAAATCTTAAATCCTGCGCAAAAATCTTTCCCCGTGAAACTCACATGTCTCTGCAAATGACAAAACAAAGTGCCGTGGTGTATAATTGTATTGAATTCCACCACGTGGTGCGATTATTTGTGCGAAAAAGAAAACTGGGCCTACCTGCACGGCGCAAATAAAAACAATTTCAGAGCAGGAATTAATTAATTAACTCGCCTAAAAGAACACATATTTACCAGATTAAATGAAAAATTAACGATTAACACATCTCTGGCATTAAAACAAGCAGATGTGCGATACCTGGCGCCTTCGTTCCACAAGTCGCCGTTAGAAACAGCAAACAAAGAGCGTGCAGCTCTTTATCTCGCAGTGACTGCGGCAAACGAGAGAGGAAATGAAAAGTGCATGTCGGAGGAGAAGGAAATGAGATGGATGAAATAGTAATAATAGGGAGATCTAATTTGAAGAGCTCGGTGCGGCACACGCCGCGAGCTCATGCATAATTCAGCAGGCGGGTCTGCGAGGCGGAAACAAACCGGTAGCGGAACCTAGCGAGCCTCCCGAGGGCCGCACGTCTTGAGGCGGAGTGCACCACACCGCACGACTGTGTATTGTGGTTCGGAGCCCGACCACGCCGCCTCGCCTCGGCCGCTATGCGTGCGACGCGAATCCTCAAGCACCGATCAATCGAACGTGCGCGACAGCAGCTCTCTGATAAACCCCACCTTACGAGCGACGCGCAGAAAATTTTCGCCAATGCTGTGGTTACTTTTCTGACACCTCTAGCTGAAAACTCCTCAAGCCAAAAGGATCGATAGACCGTGCTTTCGCAGTTCCTATACATAACCGAGTGTCGGGATCAAGCCAGCTTTTGCCCTTTTGCTCCACGCGAGGTTTCTGTCCTCGCTAAGCTGGCCTTAGGACACCTGAGTTATCATTTGCCAGATGTACCACCCCAGCCAAACCCCCACGCCAGGCAGTGTCCTTGGATCGAATCACGCGGGGGTATATGCAACCCGGGCACATGCCACAGCGCCACAAGGACGAACGACGGCCTCAAGTCCCCTTGAGCGCTTGGTATAAGCTGTTCACGATAAAGTGAGCACTTTTCAAGACCTCTCAAATGGCATTAACCGCTAATAAATATATCTTATTGCAGCCTTAGACATTAACTTATGATAGTGGTGAAATGTACACTCTGTGTTTATTGGTCACATTGCAATGTTTATATAAAAAGGCAGCAGGAAGATGGAAATCGGATGAAATGAAAAATTCATAAGGGCCTTAAAAAGTGCTCACTTTACCGTGAACAGCCTATACCAGAAAAACTGCAGGGGGAAAAAATTACACTATTTGAGTGCGTAGACAATTGCCACGAGATCGTTTACAATGCTTGCCACCATTGTAATATAAAATTTACGTAATAAAATATGCAACACAATCTGTGTGCTTGAGTTTCCTATCTTTTTCGTTGTAGTGTATGATGGTTTGTTTTAAAATTTATTCCGGTTAAGGCTGTCCTTTCATCGAAGTAACACAACGTCTATACAGTTACCCTTGCCTACCTAGTCCACGGCAAAATCTGCACAATGCGCTGTATCGTGAATTAGCACCAATCTAGCCATTATCAATACAGACACCGCTAAAAGTCATAAGACCGACCCAAATAATGTTAAAAACTGTGAACATGTTACGCTTGCTGAAATATGCCAGCTTTGTTGGGAAAGCTGAAGAACGTAAACGAAGTATCTGCCAGTTGAAATATATATCAGACGCCACATATGGTATTGCTTTTGTTTATATGTAGTGACAGGATACTTTATCGGTACCTGGAAGTAGCACTTGAGCAGGGCTTTACAAAAGTGTCAAGTAACATTGAACGTACTATAATTAAATAAATAATCTTCCCGTTAATACTTTAGATACGCATCGAACACTTACTGTAAAAGCTTATTTGTTGTTGGTTATAATTGCAGTTAGAAATTATAGTTTCGCCAACATCCGCAAATTCCTTAAGAGGAATAATCATTTTAAATATGTAGCCTATATAGGTAATAATTTCAGACATTTCACTTTAAATGGACGTGACCAAAAATAAGCACGTCTAACAGTCTACGTAGCTGCTAACGCCAATGTATGGTTTAACACTTTGTCCATTTGGTTTTGCGTAGTAGAAATAATTTTAATTGCACGTTAATTACCTTTGACTGTTTTTTTTAAATATATATTCTGTTTTACTACGACGTTTGGCAGAATTCGACCACTTTGTTACTCATATACGTTTCATTTTATTTGTTAATATTCTCCTGCAAGCACTTTAGGTATGGGGCGCGTGCGGAATCAAACTTTTCCTCCTCTGCTATGTGCACATTTCCATGGTCAAGCAGAAATGAGCAATCGCGCAGGGCGGGCAGGCTTCAGCTACCGGGAGGCGAGGCGGGGTAGCTCGCGTCACAGACGGAGCAACGCCATTTCGGCTATAGGCTGTTCACGGTAAATTGAGCACTTTCTAAAGCCCTATCATTTGGAATAATAGTCAAGAAATATATTTAATTTTGACCCTTGGACGTTAATTTCCGAGTGAGGCGGAACATACACAATTTGTTTATTACTTACATGGTAATATGTGTTTATAGGCCGTTCACGGTAAAGTGAGCACTTTTTAAGGCCCTCACAAATTTTTATTTTAAGCCAGTTTTTATATTTAAGCCATTTCTTAATATCAGTATTGTCACGTGACTAATAAATACGGTGTATACTTTCACCCTTCTCAAAAGTTAATGTCTGAGCCTGCAATAAAACATATTTATTAGTGGTTAATGTCTGTTGGGAGGGCCTTAAAATATGCTCACTTCGTCCTGAACAGCCTATAAAAAGGTGGTTAAAGGATAAGAAATGGCTGAAAGAAAAAAGTAATTGTGGCCTCAAAAGCGCTCGTTTTACCGTGAACAGCCTATACCTGTGGATACTTCATGAGGCCGGATGCGCGGGAACAAGTGCGCAGCCGCCATTTGCCGACCGCAACACCGGCACTGCGCTTCATTTACATTTCAATTGCCATAGGTCATGGGAGGAGACTGGCAAATTCTGCGAGAGCATTTAGTGGCACGGCTCATTTCAAAAGCATACACGTACTTGTTTCATTTTTTAGTAGCCAATAAGTAAGCGAAACACATCAAGTATTTAAAAATAAAAATAAAAAATACCAAATACAACGCAGTCAACAGACAAGCACTTCTCTGGAATGTGTTTAAACATTATACAGCATGTTTATTATTTCTTAAAGTTCAGCATAGCTGTCAAACAGACTTGCGAGATAGGGGTAAAGTGATACGGAGATGGGGTATCTACGGAATGCAATTTTGAGGACAACGGAAGCATTTCGAGAAAACACGCCAGCTAGCAGCAAATTATGCCACATTTCCAACCTACGAAAATATGCGTATCTGATACTCCACGTCAGAACATAACCCGGTTCGGCGTGGAGGGAGGAAAGAAGTCTGACCACTGGACCACAACAAGCACCTAGTGAACTTGCAGAGGGCCTGATCTTCGGTCAACAGTCCAGCAATGATATAATGCAAGCACGTTCTATGATATTTCAAGAAACGAGATGTGAAATGCGAATTATAAAGGAAGCAAAACAGTGACAAGTTTAGTGCACGTAAGCGCATGATACTAAAGAAGCTGCTTCGTGATTAAGGACAACTAAAATTCGTTGGTAATATCTGAACGTATTTTTGAATTTTAACAAAAAATTATTAAGTAAATATTTATACTGTCGCAGTTCACGAAATTTCCATTGGATAAATTTTAATACTCTCCCGGAAAGAAAATAAGTGGCATCGTTAATTTTTCACATATGATATAGTTAGAGACATGCAAAATTCGCGTTATTATTTGGCATCAGGCTGAAATTCATAGTACTGTCCGTACTGGGACTGACGTCGTTTCTCCATTGGCTGCGCAAAGATGTACATCCACACCCTTTTTGTCCGAACTGCATATGATTGGGGCACACAATTGTGAAGTGTTAATTTATAGGCGCAGAGTTACCCAGGGCGTATCACGTGAAGCGTGGTCCAATGACAAACGTATTACAATGGTACACGTGTCCTCAAATAATAATGCAAATTTTGCAGGTTTCTAGATATAGTTAAAACTCGCCTGATAATAACCACATGCATAATCCTCTGCTGATTAATATGTGACACAAATACATACGGTACTGAACAGATTAAACGAGACATCCTGAATTAGAGAAGGGACCATTCTTAAACACACTACTGCAATGAAAATACATCGTAAATTAAATACTGATCTGAAAATCACGCATAATCACTTGGTTACGACAAAATTACGGCGGTTCCCACAGGCTTCACAACAGGTAGTATGACTCCCTGCAGTATTTATGAGGGTGGTAACTCGATGCTGCATGGTATTATACAGGCGCCGAGCAGTATGTAGTCATGAGGTACGTTCCTCCAATTCTTCTCCAACTGCTCAATTAGTTCGACAATGGTGGTCGCAGGTCGCAGTACACACGGTCCCAGCTCACCCCGCACGTATCCAGGCGTCAGTAACTCGTATATAGGATGTTCACGGTCAAATGAGCACTCTTGAAAGCCCTGCTTAAGATCTACGTGTATGCTGTGTTTTCTTCCGCAGTATGTAAAATTCACATTGCCATGCGCCTCATCACTGTATTCATGCGTCGGTCGATTAAAAATTTGAAATTATTAAGAAAGTAGATATTTTACAAATCTGGTCATTTTTACACTTAAATGCATTTAAAAAATCTGAAAGCGAAATAAATATATTAAGTTATCGTAAATTGTTATCTACCACTTTTTATTCGACGTTAAGATATGAAATTACTTTCCATCCACCGTTACCAACTTTACTGGGCGCGTGTCACTCGTGTGCCCATTAAAATATGTGCGGGTAGGGGCAGTGACTATTTTCTAAGGTTGATTTCAAAAGTGCCCACTTTATCGTGAACAGCCTCTAGTCTGTTGAACTGTGGTTGCGGTAGGTTATGAGGTTGAGGAATGTCGTGTTACAGAAAGCCATTCGATATAGAGTCGAAAGGGGGGGGGGGGGGGTTGGCAGAGAAAGGGACTGGTGAATTTCATGGACATCGACATGATGTTATTCAACACAGCACAAAAACCAGGCAGGTTTCTGGTGTAAATAACTAATGGCCAACCACACACCACAAAGCATTATGATGTTCAAGGGTCTCATGCATCCACCCGTTCACCATAGAGTGAAATGTGACTCATCCGGGTAGGCAAGGCGATGTCATTATTGCCTCCAGTGCTCACGTTCTCTGCACCACTGAAGACGTCCAGTATATGGCGACTAATCAGTGCCAATGGCAACGTGCACGAAGTGCCCCGTGACCGCAGTCCTCCGGATTGCCTTCGGGGACACTGGCGACTCTAGTAGTGCCCTCGAAAATTGCACGACCTCCGTGGATGGTATGCTTATCTTCACGGTCTGTTAGGTCTGTCACGGGTGTCAGAACCTTGTCTAAGTGACGTATAGCCTTCGGTCTGTCCATGACACATACATCTTGTTACAATGGCGGCTATACGGTCCACATGACAGGCTATCCGTCGAGCCGACCACTTGGCCTTGTGCGGGCCCATCGTGCGGCCCTATTCAGACGGGTGCAAACGCCGATATCGCGTTTCATGTGCATGGCCTGGCATCCTCTGTGGTCACACGTATTCGAGAGCAGCATCGATTATGCCCTTGCTGCCTGTGTAGGGGCATTTTATCTCCTCCTGTGTGACATGAAAGCCCTTCGTACCATGAGCTCCCGTGACGTTACCTATGCGTATCTTAGACCTTATAACAAGACTTTTCACTCTTGAGACATTGCTTTCTGAGTGTTTCACTTTTGCCTGTCCAATAGTGTATTAGTACAGATGTGAATATTTTCCCACAAAACTGCCAGAGTGTATGTTATGTTTCTACATAGTACGTTCGTGTCCGGAGTTTTATTGCCTACAAATGTATGAAAAGCGGTTTCCCTAGTTGAATCTATCAGTAAGAATCCTGTCAATGCATTCACTTTATTCGCATCTAAAGAATAATTCATGAAATTTAATTCATCAGCCAATCATACACGTCAGAGCAAACACACTCTAGGTATCAGGCAAAATGTATTGCTAAAAATTATGCGAAAAAAATTGTATTAGTACAGGTCTATACTATCCCTGCTTGAACTTAATTTTCATTAGTCTTATTGAGGCCTCTTCTTTAATCAGGTAAACAAATCAGAAGGCGGCTCACTGACTAAAGAAATACAGACCAACTAGTAGAAAAATAAGCGGCAGACACATAACATCAATTACTTGCTCGCGATTCGAACTCGGGATTTCTAAGTCTGAAAGTAACTAGAGGGCGACAACGCTGAGAGAGAGAGAGAGAGAGAGAAAGAGAGAGAGAGAGAGAGAGAGAGAGAGAGAGAGAGAGGAGACAGCTAAAAATAACTGAATCATACTACTCCTGTAATTCTAACAAAGACAATGACATGAAAAAAAGAAGTCACAATAATGTGACGTTGGATAAAGCAGCAAGAAGGAGGCTGTGAGTGACAATCTTAATACCAAGAAATAATGGGAGAAAAGTGAGGATCTTTTGCATCGCTGCATTCTCCAAAAAACTGCGGTGTCCAGCTCCCTTTAAGATTGGATTATGCATAGGTGATGTGACTGAACTGTTTTCCGGTAAACAAGAATCGTTCAGTAATTGCACAGACAATAGTTTATCGCGAGAGAAACTGACTGCTAGGATTAAACGTTCTGTACAAATACACATGTCTAACGGTTTCGCTTCGTTACTGGTTGTGATGAATCTATGAAGTTAAAACAACATTTCGCTATAGGCCACTGAGGATTCTGATACTCTACAGATGAACGTTTGTGATTGGCCTGCAGAGCACTTAGCAGATTGAAGACCTCCATCATCCAAAAATAAACGTATAAACTAGCTACACTGTTCTGAAGATATGATGGATCACAAAATTCTCGCAGTTTTCCAGTGTGTGCAAGTATTTAGCACCACGATTCTCACTGACGCGGCGAACTATGGTAACGCCTTCACACGGCTGGTAGACACTGAGGAAAGAAAAACGTTAGACATGCGCACAGTGAACTACTGAAAGCTATAGGCAGTTCACGGTAAAATGAACACTTTTGGAAGCCCTGCTTAGGATCTACTTCTATACACGTTGTGTATTCTTCCGCCTTATGTGAAATTAACATTGCCATGGGCCTCATCACTTTATTCATGCGTGGGTCAAATGAAACTGTGAAATTATTAAGAAAGTAAATGTTGTACAAATCTGCTCATTTTTACACTTCGATGAATTAGAAAGCACAGAAACGGAGATAAATAATTTAAGTTATCACAAATGGTTAGCTAACACCTTTTCTTCAACGTTAATAAATGGAAATACTTTCCCCTCCATCGTTACCAACTTTCCTAGGCGAATGTCACTCATTGCGCCCGTTCAAATATATGCAGATATGGACAGTGATTTTTTTTATAGGTTTATTTCTAAAGTGCTCACTTTATCGTGAACAGCCTTTAGCAATCATTCAACTTTACGGAAGGTACATCACTATCTGCGGAGATTACGCCCTGGCAGTGTTACCTAACTAGCATGAGGTTACCTAGCATAAACTTTGCGCAGAAAGATGAAACTAAGTGCGGGGTTTTCTGAGCTGTTCAATTAACGGCGAAGCTGCTAGAGCCAAATAAACTCTCATCATAAAATTACCAGTCTCATGAGGCGGGAGGGAGCAAGTCGTCGGCGAAAACGAAGCGGCGCTCGCCAGCCAGGAAACGTATGTAATCGCGGCTGAAGCAGTCGGTGGAGGAGCCACATCTGAGGGAATGATTCCTGCGAATTACTTGTCTTGAGGGTTGAAAGGGAAGTGAGAGGGGGAACGGCGGAACGGTCCGGCGGTAAATTGCTCCGGGCTCGTGAAAACAGCCCGAGGGGCGTAATAACTCCCCCCTCGGCGCGGTGGTTTGAGAATGGTTAGAGGGGGGAAGGCGCCATGCCATCATTGTGTATTAGCGAGGAGAAAAGGTGGCCTGTCACAGCCGCGCTTTACGGCCCGCGTATTTTACGGTTACGTGGGGGAGGCCGCGTCCGGATCCCACCGCTGAATCTGTCTCGTTAACACCCCCCCCCCCCCAAACACCAACCAAAATGCATCGTGCTCTGGCGTGCTACTTCTGCCCATCAAAACTTTTTGTCTCTAGTGTCGACACGAACGTGCGCTACTGCAGATTCCAATCTGACCAGCAGCTAGCACAACCAAGTACCAAGTCACAATCAAGAAGATTTCGACTAGTTTGAAGAATGCTTAAGGTACCCACCTGTTTGTCGTTCGAACTGTGTTGCAAAGTGTTTGAAATAAAGTTTTTTGCTTTTACGAAACTATGAAACGTGCGTCCAATCTGAAGAACGCACACTTCACACTATGCCTGTAGATTAGTTTTAAGATACCACGCACATCGGAAACCCCATTTCATTTCACAGCACTCCACAAAATATACGCGATATACGCGCACAGAAATACTCGAGAGACATGCACTAAACCTTATACAGACTTTCCACCAAAAAAAAAAAAAAAAAAAATATGGTCCCCGCTGAAAGCCACACCCAGTACGACGAGAACACTGTACACCAGTTCAGAGCCATGCGCGTAGAGGCGATTGCGCACTTGCAGCTCTAATCGCTCTCGCGCTTCTCGGCTTCAAACGTAGAAAAATACTCACGGAAGGCGAGCACCTTAAGGGTCCTGCCTAGTTATACGGTCCTCATTGTCAGCAGTTATGTCTATTCTAATTTTTAAATAACGACGGAATATTTCAATGTAAATATTTTTTTTCAGGGCATAAAATGAAAGTCAATATGTTGTTGCAAATTTATAAATTTGGTCGCTAAAACATAAATATTGTCGTTGAAAAGTGTCAAAGACACCAAAAATCGCTAGGCGTAGTCAGCCTCTGTTTACGATTTTTCTTTCTGTACAGCTAGGAGGGGGGTCATTCACCTCTGTACAATTACATACTCTGTGCTAATACACAAACTGCGTGTATGCAGAAAGAACCAGAAACCACCGTGTAGCCGAGGAATGGCGAACGTGCTGCGGCCACTCACCAGCGAGCGAGAGGCGAGGCACCCACCACACACCTGCTGTGACGTCACCTGTACAGTTACGTCACAGTTGGCTCCAGACGATCACGAGCATGAATTACAACATCTCAACCGCCGCCAGAGATAGGTATTAATAAACCTCGGGCTCAGACACGCAGTCTCCTTTCTGTGAGATAATGATGCAAATCAATCTTGCCTCACAGTTCTTTCCATTGTGGTTATTGGCCAGGAGTCTCAGGCCGCGTCCGAAACGGAAAATTCGTTAATTCGTAAGTTTCAATTCGGACGTTGTCGACAGCCTATCGTTCAACACTCGTGGCAACGTATTTTTACATCAATTATTTTTATCTAAATTATTGCATAAAACGGACGTGATATTTCTACAATCATTTTTGGAATGCTTCGAATATGTTAATAAATAAGAAAATAATTGTTTATATAATACGGACAGTAAAAAAAATTGTTGCGAACTATAAAAACAAAGCACAACACATACTTGCTTTTAAAACATGTCTAGGGTATTTTATGAACACCTGTTTGTTAAAAAAAAAAAGTTTTAATTACACATACGGGTATGTATTTTGAAGGTCAAAACCAACATGGCGATAATTATGTCATTTTGTATTTTTGCTAACATCCGCTAGATACAAAACACGAAATACCAAATTACTAACTACGTCATCCTTTTTGTTTACACAATCGGGTTACGTGATCATTTTGTCAAATAAATCTGCCATTTCGGACATGGCGTCTGTGAGACGACATTATTATACTTACCTGGACAAATCGGAATTTGATTCTCACTAGTATATAGAACGTCAATCATTCTAGGGCAGACGCTTAAGACGCGTACCACTTAAATCACCCAATTATAAAAGTTGGTCGGAGATAATGTGTTTTGAAGCACGACTATTCACTACATCTTGAAGGTAAACTCATATTTCTACAAATATTATCGCGGTTTTTAGGAAGAGTCAAGACAGTTTAGGTGTAGGTAATTTTTTTTTTAGAAACCGTTATTTTCAAGTCTGTTCAATAGCTTTGGAGTAATAAATTAGATATTCGCATACTAAAGCCTGAGGTTAGACATTTAAAGAGTTATTTAAACATACATTTTTAATTTAATTCATTGAAGCAATGAGTTCCTATATATTTGTTAAATACTTATAGCCTACTCCAAAGTATTACTGTAAAAGTTTAGCTTAATTAAACCGTTTCGTTGATATCAATTTCGATTTTGCGTATGTTTATTTAATTTATGTAGGGCACCACCCCTCCCCCTCCAAAAACAATCCCGTGATTCATGGTTACGTTCTTTGGTTTTAATTTAATTGTTTATAGGACTTGGCAGTCGTTACTAATGTACTGTAATAATGGACTAGTCTTACTGAACGAGGTCAGTATAAGTAAGAATTCTTGCCTATCTTAACAGTTCCCACCAATGTCCATGTCACACACACGTGACAATATGTTACGTGCGAACGTTCTTCTGATTGCAGTATTTCGAGCCGTAGCAATTTTCTTTCTCCAACCAACAGAGGTGGTTTAATCTCGTCACCACACCGCGATACGATTCGCGCGGTGAAGAACCCAGTGTCCTTCCGTCCCCCGCCTCAAGGGTATTAATAGTCCCAAAGCCTTGGCACCCGCCTACATACTGCAACGGAAGTTTATCCTAGCATCCGGCGGCGTTGGCTGTCAAGGCTACACTTTCTTTTTTATTTCCTTTGGAACTGAATCGGCGTGTTAATGCCGACAATGCACTACCCACGCCGTTTCTCAGAAAAGGGATTTCTTTCCCCCCTGCCAAACGTTGAGGTTCCAGTGGAATATTTACAGCTGTCGATCGCTGTCGTCTTTCCCTCGCCTGACAACCGACAAGTGAACACAAACACAGTAACATGGAATGATCTCTTACGGTAACATCAAAAACCCCATGTGGACATCCCAGATGTTCTGTGGAAGTCAGAAAGTGCATGTGGGTTCGACATGATTCCAGAAACTGCATATTAACACGCGCACGTCCACGTGAAATGTTTTCGCAAGATCGGTTCAGAATACGAAGGCAATTTTTTTTTTTATCTTTAAACAATGTCAAGTGGCAAGTACGTTAAGACTGACATGCAATTAAATTCTGCACTCCATTTACAGTAAGGTAAGAAACGATTACCTAAATAAAATCGTTATTTTTCGGTACCAAATTATTAGACAGTTATTTACAGGCTAGACACTACTGCCACTTTCATTTCAAAACATTTTAGCGCTGATGCATTTTCGTGATAGGGAGATTTTGATTGTTATGGCGTCTAAGGGTTCTGCCCACGAATAAAAGAATTTCAGTCCTGGAGTACTAAAACTGTGATTTGCCCATTCAAGTAAGAAAAGCGAATTCTCACAAAGATACGTGGCCAATATCCAAGTGAATGTTACCTCTCTAAATGTAAGAAATTGAAGTCTAGCATGAGTGTAAATCTTTTCCCTGGTGATTTATTGTGAAAAATATTGAGAAATATTTTATTGTCATGCCCGTAGGTATTGTCATGCCCATCACTCGCTATCGTCTAGTTGAAGCTAATTCCCCATTTGACTGGACCAATGGAAAGACTGATGACATATTATTTAGGGACACCCGAATTTCGCGAAAAGATTTTCGCACATGATAGACTTCAATAGCCTACGGGCAAACCAACAAATTTCTTTGCTTATTGGCGGTATATTTCTGTGATATCATCTTCCCCTACTTGACCGGCCAATCACAATTAAGTAACTTCAATTCAGTGCATCTGCGATTCGCGCTACACGGAAACCATCCAATCACGAAAGTGGATCTGAGCTAAAGTGTTATGAAATACAACTGGTCGTGAAATCTTTTCACAAAATTCGAGTGTCCCTCATAATATTGAACACCCGTTATTCCGTTACAAACTGCGAACCGGTTTGTATAACTGCCCCAATCAACTGCAGCAAGAAGTTGACTAGTAGCATTTCGAAAAGTATGTTGCTAAAAAATATTTCCATTACATGCAAATGCCACTTCAAACTTGAATTCAGTTCTACACACGGTGCATTTTAAACAATGCTAGTGCCAGCAAAACTAAAGGGAAGATCAATTTATAGTTTCAAATCGCTATCGGACTTTCGTACTCATACGTAAAGGCGTGACTTTACAGTTCAGATTTATACATGTGCTCAAGGTTTTATCAATGCCATGCTAATAGTTATTATCACCGTCTGTCTGAATATGTTTTTTTTTTTTTTTGGTTCAAAGTTTCGACATGATATCGACATCCTGTCACGGAACGAAGCGGGATGCATTAATACAAATAATTTAGAATCAGATATAGTTCGTGAATGGACGCAAGTGCCTCGTGTTGACTGGTTTAAATGTATAGTGATGTTGTGTAGTGATAAATAGTGCATCTGTTAGATAGCTGGACGTACACGCGATAAAACTATGACACTGGATTTTAAAAAATACTGTAACTTCGGATCGCGAAGAGGCATTACTGCACGTATATCAATTCTCACCGATAGATGCAAAATGGAGACGTGTGATGATAGTCTACAAAAGTACCAAAACTAAATAAAATTAATCTCACTGAACTGAAATACCAAACTGATACGGATACGATTTTGCACAAATTTTTTTTTCCAGGAAAGATATTTTTAATAATGCTGTAGCTCTACTGCGATTGGCTGATAATTTTTTTCACACGACGTAGTTTACTGCAGGCAAATCACAGGAGTTTGGTGTTGGAGTGACAGAATTCTCACTGACACACACTGCAGGAGAAACATCTCAGACAGAACATGGACCAAAACTGCAATAAAAGTGCAGACATAACCAAATGCGCTGGGATCTTGTTTCTCTCCCATAATACGCTCGACTGTTACTCAGACGGTCAGTATAAGATCTGACAACATTCCAGCCACAGAGTACGTAAGAATGCAGAGGTGAAGTGGCTGTTTATTGCAAACTACATTGAGAAAATGTTTTGTTGAATCTAACCAGATTTTTTTGGTGCAACCAAATTATTTGTTTGTATAGGGGAAATGAAATATTTTGTTGCTGAAACCAAATTATTTTGTTGTTCTCACTTGGTTGCTACAAACTGCAATATTTGGTTGGTGTAACTAAAGATTTGTTTGGCTACAAGTACATTAAAAGTTTGGGCCAATATAAAAACATTTTACAAGTTTGACCGAGTTTCAAACCTAGATCACCTTCGTCCGAGCGCTACGCCTTAGTAATCTCAGCTAATGTGACAACTGATGACGCCGGAACGATTTTAAATAAATGAACTGCAAATATTGAGTAAACAAATATTTCAAGTTTCACAGCTTTACTTGTCAGTTTCTTGTTGCATTGTTTTATTGATGCGTTTATACGATTGTTAAGCATCAATAGATGCACTAACAAACACGGTTACTAATCCTAATTGTTAGAAAAAATACAAATAAACTCTCGAGCTGTATTTTTAAACGAAGGCAGTCAAAAGAGTGCCCAAAAAATATACAGTTGATTCAACAAAATATTTAGTTGACAGTGTAATTTATTTTTGGCCCAACACAGAGATTTTGTTTATTCAAACATATATTTTGTTAGACGAACAAAAGTAATTTTGTTGATTTTGAAATTTTGTTTGCTCAACAATATATTTTGTTAGGGCAACTATATATATATATATATATATATATATATATATATATATACACACACATACATATATATATATATACACATAAATATATATATATATATATATATATACACACACACACACAAATAGTTTGATCGATTCTCTCTCAGTTTAGAAGGCGCACACACCAGTAAAATTGCGTCACCAGCTACCATCATGATAGAACGTCGTACATCAGTAAACTCCTGGAGACTAACTTGCCAGGCGGCAGCCTGGCCAATAAGGGAATATTCCATAACGTGCAAGTCAGTCAGTCCCAAGGCCGGTTTCCACAGCTTTACGTGGCCAATGGCCGACCGAGTTCGCTCAAATCAAACGGAACCCCCGCGCTATTTCGCTTTTGTACACTTACTTATTCTGTGTCCCAGTCGTGCGTGGCTGGCTGGGTTTGTACTCTTCCATTCCACGGGGCGACTATGGCGCCATTTCGCCAACACGGCCGGGGTGTCTAATTCAACTGCTCATGAGTGTGCAACGAGTTGTTTGAAAGGTTCTTGCGATGGGGCGGAATGATTTAAGTGGAATATTTTGAACGTACTCCATTGCTACACTAAGTCGTCACAATGTTGAAACCTAACAAGCACGTAAGTATTTTCGTGGGAAAAAATAGCATCTCTGATAATCGATTTTCATACACAGCAGTCATATACGAAAAGGAAAATACGGAGTCCATTCCCCCAAAAAATATTTATTTGGTGGCCTGTAGTACGTTTTAACCACGATAATGAAGTAAGATGAGATTAACTGAACACTTTTGATGCCCGTGCCTTGATGCGTCTAAGCCTACTAAGCACGCTACGCTATAATTCCATTGTCGCGGATGTGTTTTTGGAGATTTAACCAAAATACTACAGGTCAACATCAACATAACTTAATAGTAACTTTTCTTTTATAACAATATTATATGGACACACGTTGTAAAAGTAGTTATGTGTATCACCTATTATAATTGGAAAACAATTTCTTCGCCAATCCACTGGTGACGGCTAGCAAATAAGAAGCGGCGTGTAGATTACGATGGACGTATCCTGTGTGGTCTGGAGGATTAGGACTGTGGTAACAGGAAATACAGTAACCAGCCAGCATGTACATATACTATACCTGCAGTGATGAATATAAGCGACTCAGTTCAAGCCCACTTACATTTTGGTTACCTAGAATGTCAAAAAAGTATGTGTGTCATAATTTCGTCAAATTCATTTGACACTAGCATAGACTTCTAAGTCCTTAAGGACAACTGGTTCAGAATCACTTATTCACTACCTGCTGTCGTAATGAGAAGACTTGTTTTTTTTCTACCTGGCTCACATGAACCGACTCCCAGGACATGCCAAAACAGTCTAACCGTAAGGGTAATATTTACGTAAACGTGCTTCAAGTATAACCTCACAACGAACGCATTCGCGAGGTTCATGGGCCCGTACTCGCAGTTGTATGATAGTCATACCAGGATCCCCACCACCACGGCGAACAGGTTCGATTTTCGGCGAAATCACACGAAGAATTTAGCAGCTCAGGTATAAGTATAGCGCTGATAAGAATGAAGAGACGTGAGGAGGGAACATTGGATCACTACGTGGGGGACTTCAGTATTGTCAGGCGGGATTTATTTTCCGGGGTATTCCCGTTTACACCATACACGCATTCCATGTCCCGTCCTTGCGTCGCTTCACTCCCATCAGGGCTGAAGACCTGACCTGTTAAGGGAATCAGCATCTCTTTCACTGACCAAAGATATTAAATTGGTACGATTTGCTCCACCGCCCTACTATTTGTCTGTAAAGATGGGCGCCCTGTATCCGCCAGGAAACTTTCAAATCCTTACCGACTGCTAAGCAAACCCGTGAAAAAATTACGAGGCAAACTGTCTTTATAAACAGCGTACAAATTGATGGCGACGGCAAATATAAATACCAAACAGCCATCTTCGTTTCGTAGGAATCAATACTACAGGCAGTGAGTAATGCATTGAGGCAAAAGTTAAGTTGATTCCAACTTAAAAGGAACTGTGTACATTTTTGGAGATTTTCTTTAATTACTTGAAGTTGTCTGTTTGTGTGTTTGTGTTTGTGTATGTATGTATGTGTGTGTGTGTGTGTGTGTGTTTGTGTGTGTGTGTGAAGACGTTTTCTCCACTTTGATGGACCAGTGAGAACTTTCGTACCATAATCTGGTGATTTGTAATTCTTCAAAATGCTCGATCGCGCCAAATAAAATAATAAAAAAGGCACGAACTACCAGTGTTTCGGAAAATATGTGGGTACGAAAGATGCCCGTGATTTTACGTTTGGATAAGAATGTCACTCTCAAATATACATTTACACGTTGCCTGAACTGTCTCTCCCTCGTCCCTTGTCCACAGCAGCTCAAGTGGGTCACTTAACACAGATTCGCCAAAGAAGCCCTTTGTTTGCGGCATTATTTACAGTAAAACTTCGCGGGTTCAATGACTTTACCGTAGACTCCACAGTCCTCAGTAGGCGTACAACACGTTTTCCTGGGTATGGCTAATGACTGCTGCTGGCATGCCGACATTTTAAACCAGTTGCTGTTCCTGTCACGGACCAATAGAAACACTTTCAATAGGTTCCAGTCTCTACGTTATTATAGGCTGTTAGCGGTCGTGTACTCACGAGAGCCCTGCTTAGGACATATTTCAAAACTAATTTCGTATACAATTAACACTGCCACAGATTTTATCACTTAATTCATACGATCAAGTGAAACTGTAAGCAAGATAAATACGTCTATATAATATTTTAGTTCTTACGGGTTCTTAAATAACACAGAAATAAGCTGAAAACATTGTGTTTACAAATTTCAGTTTAACCTCTTAATACAACAAAAAGACGTATAAATACGTTTCATACATTGCTGTTAACTCCAGGGGTGATTTTCGTTTATCGATTATTTGGTGCTCAGTTTAAAGCGAACAAACTATATAAGGAATTCGTAAATACACGCGAAACCAGAACTATTCGCTGTTGCAACACCCGAAAGGAAACATTTGCGTATAAGAAACGGGGCTGAAGCTGTTCGAGAGACTAAAATTATTTCCTACATCTTTTTTCACTGTGATAACGAAAAATTGCATGGAAAAAGTATGATAGTGGAGGATAATGACTCATTAGAAGCAATTTTAATGAGCTATATAAGTTTTTAATTAAAATTTTTTGGTACAAAATTGAATTAAAATAATAATTTACGAAACAGCTGAAAATACTGCATATGTTATGTTATTAGACCTTAAACAGAAACATTTCTTGAAAATTTGTCATAGTTCATTCATGGTTACTTCCAATTTTTCTGAAGCCCTGTTAAAGTTCTACTCTACGGTTATTATTCCTCCTTCTCGCCAAAGAGAAATCGCATCACTTTCATTCCCACTCAGTTCAATACTATTTTACATGAAAAGAATTTCTTACTAGGCCTTACCAAAAACCTATTTTCTCTCTGTTAAATATTAAAATGTAAAGGTAAAATATAATTTAAAGTTCCATCTAACCAAGAACAATATTATTTTATGTTAAGAGAAAAACAAAATGCTTTCGATAAATGGCATATTTCGGAAACAACCGAACAAGTCATACATGGGGTGATTTTTCAAAGGTTTGATTCTAAACTTGTGAAGATACCGTGAACATATGCGGCTCACACTCATATGAATTTCTAAAATTTGAGATAAAATTAAAAGATAGAATAGCTAGAAGTTGAACCATTACCGCAGGTGAACCAACTGCCGCAGTTTAAATAAATTGCAACACGCTACCCTGTGACTCTCCAATGAACACTTTAGCTGAAATAAAACTTTAGGTTATAACATTTGCAACGATAGAATATTTTTATTTTAGGGGTGTACTAGTATCAGTCTAGCGCTTTGCCATACGTCGAGACCTATAAGAATGTGTCTGTATTTTATGTACGGGCAGCAGCTGTTTATGCGAGTTGACAGCAGAGTCTAAACAAGGGATGACGTCTCCCACCACGCGAGGGGCTTATTTTGTTGGACGCTAGTTTCTGTTGCGTACAGTGCAGACCATTAAAGCCACTTCTCGTGCAACATTCAGTATACAGACCGCCAAGCTTGAAAGGGTTCAGCAACCTGCGTGCACATGAGAAGGAATACGCGGGTAGAGGAAGTCCAGCCAGAAGCAGCAGTAATCCCGGTCCAGAGGAGCAGAGTGGCTGCCTGCAAGACGTCTCCCCCCGCCTACCAGGGCGCAGTAGCGTGACCCCCCCCCCCCCCAACTGCCGTCATGAATAAGTCCCGCGGGAGAATGATGCAGAGAAGGGGGGGGGGGAAGGGACGACTCTGAGTGGCGTGAGTAAAGGCGCTCGCGAGCAAGACACTCCCCGAGAGAGAACTACGACACCTCTTGCTCTACGCAATCGCCAACATGGGCTCCATTCTCCTCGAGTGTTATACACCCTCACAACCGACAGCCTAACTCGTTCGGTCACCATGTTCAGGATTTAAACATGTTGGAAATGCAAGGATGCTTAACGGGGTCAGTCTCAGGCGAATTGTTTTTATAGATTTTCCGCCACAAATTCGATTTCAGGAGATGCATTACAATTTTCGGAACGACAAAGCATGAATAATACCTTCCTTAGTGTTCTTGAATTGTTGCAGCAATTCCAAGATGGCGGGGCCTGATTCCGCTTAAGACCGGTGGTGCGCACAGCGAGTTAGCAGTGCCGACTATTTAGTACCTTCCTTTAGGGCAAGGAGGTTTGGGAAAGTTTTTGCATATCTAGCGTGCATCCGTGGTACGACAGCATTCGGCTTCGTCACTATCGTTGAGCCTTCATCCTGCAATCTCAGAAAGTCGCACAGGAGGGTTAACGCCGCGCTGGGTAGCGCAGCTAGTACAACTCCACTGCTTGCCTTGCACTCGTGTTGGCTGCTCCGTACACGAGGTACATGTCGGCTGGCTCCGCTGGCGTGAAACATTCCATGCTTCCACAATCAACTACACACTGACAACCAGTAACCAATGCCAGTTCCACGCAAGCACCGGTTACATCCTCACCTGTTCCCTACACCACGTGCGTGGCGCAGGTGGCAGGCGTGTTGCCTTCCCCCGCAGGACTACAACGCACCTTCGCAATTTATAGTGGTGTTTTCTCGAAAAAAGTTCACCTGAGCGAGACCGGACAAGAGGACATTTTATCTTCATTGGACCATGGCGGTTCATAATGTGCCTCGACTTTTTCTTTACCGCTTAGTGTTCCCAAGCTTCCTGCGAAAAAAGGAGACTAGCCCCTAATTACGCGATGAAGGGGGACGATTTGAACAACCAAATGTACACAGATTTACGATCTCCGATTCGGGAAACACCGTTCTGATTTTGGTTACTCCATCTCAAGTACTTTTTTGCAATATTTACAGTTATACATTTCAAAATTCTATTTTCAACACCGAGTACCTGCCCTGAAATTCACCACATGATGGTGCTTTCAATGCATACGCCGCCTTATTTTCCACGAGGAATCGTCTCCCAGAGATTGGAATATAAATTCTGGTCCAAGTTGTATACTCACGCACACGAAAAGATTAACGCACAGGCTATACTTCAGTATCCTAAAATAACACACCTATATGTTTCTTAGGCCATTGTTTCCATTTATACGTAAGAAGAGATTTTACAACTTGATAGGACCAATCAAAATTTGAATATTTCTATTCTGGACGTCCGTGATTCGCAGTGAAGCGAACACAGGTCACATGAGAGAGCCGAGATACATGTTATGAAATACAGTGAGTAATGGAACCTTTCCCGCTAGAAAAGGAGTCCTTAAGACATGTCCAAGTATATTTCCCCTTTTTCTCCCCTTCTTTAGAAGGACGGTTGTTTTTGTTGGCGGCTGGTCCTTCCTCAGCGACGGCAAAATGCGGATACAGCAGTATTCTCCTCTTCTTCACAGCGAGACTGTAACTGTGATAATATTTTGGCAGGCGGCAGCCCTCGTGTTATCGCTATCACACTCTTCTGCGTGCTGTTTATTCTGCTCACCGCCACCCCCTCCCCCAGCGCTACTTCCACGACGTGTCGAGGGTGGTGCTGGCGCCACGTTACTTCGGCGTTCGGCGGCGCCAGTGGACCCCCCCCCCCCCTCCTGCAGGGTCAGTAAGTAGCACACAGACGGTGATGAGCGCGCCCCCGCACGACGACCGTGGACGAGATGAAAACTAATTATCATTACGATGCCCGCCCGCCTCTGGGCGCACACAACACGCATAACACTGTTTACACGATCACACTGCCGGAGTCCTTTTGGCTTCGTGCTTAAGTCTCGACATCGCCCCTTTCGCAGATATTCGTCGTTTTCGCGTCATAATTTCGGATTCATAGTCATTTCTGACTATATATGATTATAGAAAATTTACATTTTAAGAATAGTTTTTAATTATGTGTTATCTGATTGAAAAAGTCACGAAAAAATATATATTTCATCAATAAGGACCTGCTTTTTTTGCAAGTAGGAAATAAATTCCAGTGAACACTAAAAACAAAAGTATTCAACAACTGATAAATTGGAATTCTCCATACTACCTCTCAAACAGAAATTAAAGACTGGAAGACGAAGAATTTCCGGCGCGCAAACTGGTGTGCATTGTCTGAAATGCACCGTTTTAACACAAACTACTTGAAGTGCAAAAACTATCCTACAAGGCAAAATAAAAGGTAAAAGACCTCGCGGAAGAGCTCCAATCAGGTGGCTGGATCAGATGTCCAAGATCACCCGCTTGCCATTTCAGCGTACCATAACGCACGCAGATAACTGGTCAGGATGCGGTTCTTTGATTCAAAAGTCTACAAGAAATAAAGATTGACGGGGTCACGACGCTCAGGAATGAGCAATACGACTGATGATGATGACTTCAAGTGCAAACCATTTGTTTAAACACATCACACTACGGCGGGATGAAACTCTTGACATACATCGTTTATTGCACACCGTATCTTGAAACTCTTGAAGGCTCCCGCTTACCTAACGCCTCAAATGCAACTTGCAGAGTACAGTTTGAAATACACGTTTTTCTACGAACTATTAAACGAGCGTCCAATGCACTGACCCACGAAAGGTACACGCACTTTATTCATGCGTCGGTCAAGTGAAACTGAAATAATTAGAAAAATAATTATTTTACAAATCTGCTAATTTTTACACTTCGATGCATTAAAAAAAACAGAAAGCGCAAGAAATAATTTAAGCTATCACTTATCACCTAACACTTTTATTCGAGATTAAGGCATGGAACTACATACCCCCAACATCATTACCAAGTTTACTGGGCGCACGTCACTCAGTGCGCCCGTTAAAATATATGCAGGTAGGAGAAGTGACATTTTACAAAGGTTGATTTCAAAAGTGCTCACTTTATCGTGAACAGTCTTTTAATACTGTTTACGTAAGGCGGTAGGAAGGTACACACAATGGACAGTCTGGAGAAACTACGCAAGGACTTCAGAAGTACTCAATAAATAGTCTGGGGTGGGAGGGTAGGAGGGTGAACGACAATGACTATAGTTGAAGTATAGCAGGCTCCGTGTTGGAAGGACTTGAGCGATTGCTGCAGGGAGTGAGCGCTCTTGGAGGAGCCTCCCCCCCCCCCCCCGGCCAAGCAGGAGGAAAGTGTCCAGGGCCATTAACGGCTCCTTTGTCTCCGGCTGCGATCGCACACTGCTCTGCCGTCGAGCTCCTTCAGGGCTGAGACCGACACATTTCCCTAATGGCCGCCCTCCAAGTACGACACGACAACCAGGTACCGCCCTCCGACTTGACGAGGCCACGCCACCTTGCTGCACTCTGCGCCATGTTCGAGGACAGCAGTAACTGCTTTCCGTAAATATCCCATGCATAGTTGCTTATTACGACACTTTAGCTCAACTTACACTTTTTTTTAAGGTGTTGCAACCGATTCTCTGGCAGCAAGGTGTATTTCACAATCTATATAATGTTACGCTCTGTAGCTCCCACCAGCCACAAGCTCCCGTTATGCGCGGTCCGGATCTATGGGGAGTGACTCATCTCGAACCTCCACTCTTCCCGGGCATACCAGCTCGCTGCCTCGTTGCATCCCTCCTGCCGCCAGCCAGCCGGGGGAACGACTGACAGAGGTGACGTAGCAGGCGTCACAGACCTTCCTCCTCCCTCCTGCTGGTGAAGCCGACAAGTGTAGAGGACACGCAAGAATATACTGGGAATTAGGTCCTTCGGTGAACGCAGCATTTAGAGAAATTTCTGGACGATGGCCTATGACCGTATAAATATTGTCGCGATCCACCGGCCTGCAGTCTGGCGAAGGCCATCTGGCTGAGTGCGGGAGCTAAGTCAAAAGCGGCGAGGGATGGACAAGGACGGGAGATTGCGAGACGACGGCGGACGCGCGTGTTCAAGGTGTGAATGGATGAGAGGGCGTGAAACCAGACGAATGAAGGTTACTGTGCGTGATGGCGCTCGGAGGACTCTAGAACACGTAATACGGATTTTATTGTAAATATTGGAACTGTTAAATATGAACACATAATTTATAAAAATAATTGAATACGTTTTGATACACTGTCTATTAGGGCTGATTTTTAATTATTTAATTTCATTAATTTCTTTGAGGTAATTATAATTTGTATTAAATGAAGTCAAAAATTGTAAACAGCAAGTGATGTCAATTAATTGTGAGAATTTGGGTTATTGTAAATAATATTAGGAAAATATAATTGTAACAATATATTCGAGTCGGTGTCATTTATTTATTGGCTTGTGCAACTACGAGTACTCGGTTTCCCTTTGATTTGATGGGAAGAAATTGAGCAGTTTTATAGTTAGGTGTTGCTTACTGGACCAAAGCCGCGCAAGGAGTTTCAGATCAACTGTAGTCCTATGACCAAAGCAATACAAACACCGACCGTGATTTTACTTATCCAGCAAACATAGCATTCGTGGTTAAATATACTCCGGACACTATGCCAGGAGATTGGATGGAGAGGAAACGGGGTCTTTTCCAACCTCCTTCCCATAAAAATGTTTCGTTGGCTTATGTAGGGAAATTCTTTACCTGCCCCAAAAATGATCTACCTTTCTAAGATATATTGTATTGGGCTTTTTGTGCCCGGGTTTTATACTTGAAAGCTTAGCAGGGGACGGCTTACAGAAACACCCATACCTTACCCGGGATTCGAACCCAGAGCCTCCCGCACCAAAGATCGGTGGCGCACCAACCGACTGCGCCACGGGAAGTCAGCTTCTAAGATATAGTAATGCTTTAAATTATATATATAAATGCATATAACTTGCGTATATTTTTTTCACGATACAATTAGTTACTTGTAGGGTCAAGGGTATTTTTCTAGTTTGTTAGTTTACACAGATTAATTTCAGTGATAATAAATATCTGTTCAGATGATAAATCTTCTGTTAAAAAAATATTTCGCCATTACTATCAAGTTTACAGAATTTATATTTATATCTGCAATCTGATTCTACGACGCAGGTGAGATTTACTTCCCTTCAATTAACACGCTTTTTTTACGACTCATGCTTAGTTTCTTGCCAACCACGTAAATAAAGTAAAAATATTCAACAATTCAATACTCAGCGCTTTATCCGTGTTGGAGTGCCATTATTTTGGACCACAGTAAGACTACGGAAGAACGCACTCACTAAGCATCTTCTTAATCATATTTTCATCAACGAGATGACAAATTACGGAAAGAAACTCTTTCATTCCCTTCACTTTAAAAAATGTAATTCATCACGTCGCCAAAGTTCAGAGCATGATTAGAGACAATACTGTGAACACATCCAACAGTTTTCTCTGCTCATTAACCCTCGCCTGTGTTTGAAATTGTTTGCCCTTTTCTCTAGCCTAGTGAGAATTATGGTACCCAAATTATGAACTTTTGTGACCCGCCTGTAAACGTCAACCGCTTCAAGATTATTTTAACTCCGAATCCCAGAAAGAATAGTGTTACTAACACCTGGTCGCTGTTCAGGGAAACTAAAAATTCCAAATAAATTTAAGGAAAAGCAATAATAAATGTTGCATTATGGAATTATAACGGGCACAAAACGGTAGTGTTTGGACTTATGAATTGTAAATATGGATTTAATAGAATTTGAGACCAGCAGTAATTTAACAGCAAAACTTATGTAGTGTATTTTACTGACCCCTTAATACTTTTGTGGGACTCGTTTTAAATTTCCCGCGCACCTGCCTTGGTGAGCATTCTTTATTTGTCAATGCTGTCTCAAAGGATGGCAGTCCTGAGCTACAGGAAGAAGAGCAGTTTCGTGTTGCATATCATGGTAGTAAGTTGAGTCGTGTACAGCTGCCGCCAGTCGGTCGTTTTATCACTGAAATTCGTTATACAGTCCACTAGTGGCAATTTAATTTCAGTAGTGTTAAATTCGTTATAACATGTAGAGTGTTGCGGAAAATACATTTGATACAGAATATTTTCGATATTTCCCATTTGTCTCTGGCAATTATCCACGCTTATAGGCTATTCATGGTATACTGAGCAATTTTGAAATCAACTTTTGAAAAATGCCACTGTCCCTACATGCGTACATGTTAACGGGTACATGTCCAATAAAGTTGGTAACAACGGACGGACGGACGGAAAGTAGCGCCATATTTTTAAGGTGTGTAATCATCAGCGAATACTTAAACAGTTAATTTTACTTTCGGTTTTTTAATTGTATTTAAGTGTAAGAATTAGCAAACTGGTAATATATTAATTTTGCAATAATTTCACAGTTTCAATTGACCGACGCGTGAATAAAATGATAAGGCTCATGGAAATGTTAATTTTACTAATGGTGGATGTATAGGCTATGTGCATACAATCAAAGCAGTGCCTTCGACGCTAGAAGCTGTGAGTGGGAGGTCCGGGCTACAGTGCGGGTGTGACAAGGCAGGAGGGAGGGTTGTAGCGCTTGCTGCGGCTGACGGCGACACGATCCGCCACACGTGATAAAGAAGTCACGAGGCGAGCGGCCTGCGGGCCCCGCGTGTAATCGACACGCAAGGAAGACCACGTCGCTAGGGGGAGGCTGGTCGCTTGCACGTGCACGCACACGCTGCTGCTGCTGCTGCTGCTGCAACAGATCGATGAACCACTCCGCCCACACGGCCACGCAAAGATGAACATCCCCTCGAGGGAGAGATAGATTGTCCTCGGAAATGCTTCCAGATCTTCCTCCTCCTGCCTCAAGACATGGCCCGTCGATACCTCCCATTTCTCTTTAACAACCACGAAGAGCTGCTGAACTGTTGAAGGTATTCTAATGCTCCTCACATTAGCCCTGCTGAAGTACTACTTCCAGGATATTCTTCCGCCTCATGCAAACGAAGCTTAGCCGAGTCTATAAAATTACACGAACGCGACTACGTAGCGCTTTCGTGCTCACTTAGTTAAATAATATGTTCCATAAGAACTACTTCTAACTAGGTATTACCAACACACCTAATTTCTCACTGGTTTTGTTCATATTGATTATAAATGAAATATCCATTTATACACTAAATAATATTAAATTTAAATTTAACAAAACATAAGATACTTTCATAACAGAATTATAAAATGCTTGTGATATATTGCATACTTAGGAAACAACCAAGGACGTCATACTTGGGGCGTTTTTTCAAAGGTTTGATTCAAAAAAGTGTGAACAAACCGCAAATAGACTATACGTAGTAGGAACTAATAATCATTGTGAAACCGATACATACTAAACGCATTAAAAAGGAATAATCATAAATAATAATTTTAAAATGTTTAGTACGCACGCAAAAGACTACGTCTTTCTAGATGTCACAGTTTATTAATTACAGTGTCCGACCAGAATAACACTGTAATTTTAATTCAATTGGCAGGAAGACAAATGTACAAACGCTTGTCACTAGCTGCTGCAGGATGTAAAAGAAACATTTTCATAAACGCAACCGCAAATTTACAGATAAAAAATTCTGATTTTTTTTTTTTTTCGTAACAGACAAAAATGGATGTACTAAAAGCAGCAATGGTTGTCTGCATGTATGTTTGTCGATGCCTCTCGGAAACTAATTATTTACAGTGGTGGGTGAAGGAAGAGGTTTGAAAGAAGAGGGTGGGAGTGAGAAAGAGAGAGGTGTAAAGAGAAAAATTAACAGATACGATGCAACAAAACGTAATAAATAAGATCGAGATGTGTTTTATACGCTGAATGCTCTCCCACGAAAATTCTTTCCAGGAAACGAAAACCATTAAAGAGACAAAAAAATTAACAAGATTTTACGTTTATCCGTTGAGAGAGAAAACATTTCTTAATGAGTGGAAGTGATGGAACGTATACAAGTGAGGAACAAAACGGTAAAAGGACACTAGCCTGAAAAAAAAAAAAAAAAAATCGAATAGCTGGGAAGGCCTGCGGTCAACAAGTGGGGAATGAAAAGGTCTCGCTGCTGGCAACTTTTCAACGCAATATGAAGCTGGCCAGCGTATTTATGAAACAATATCGCGCGATTTAAACATCCGTCTGGCGACCGGGACAGCGTCAGTGTGTGGGATTCATGGGGGAAATTGGAACGTGAGGAACTTGGAACGCGAGATGGACGTCGCGGACTAGAAATAAAAAACACGCATGTGACGTGTTTCCTGACAAGTCGATAGCGTCGCTCGTCAAAAACCAAGACACAGAGTAACCAAGCACACAGATGCGGAACGGGCGCATTCACTCCAGAACCCGACAAAATGGCTCGGCCCCTTATACTGGATTTGCAATGCCACGACGAGGTCTTCCCAACAGTCAGACACGACGTTACAGCCCGACCATTTCCGCCATCAAAATTAGTTAAATGTTTACAATTACCCGACATATTCCTTCAGAACAGTGTTGCGTGGCTTTCGGCAAAGTTCTAGCTAGAATGGGCGCGCGCTGATGACCTTGGTTGTATTGAGTTCCTGTATTTATCTGAAGAATGTTCTAGTCGTTTGCTGCCCTAGCTTCTCTAAGCGTGACTCGGAGCACATCGAACTTTCCAAGTCAAGACCAGCAGAGTATAAATTGTGCGTCGGGGAACCGGGCCGAGAGTTGATGGATGAATAGATGAGTTTCAGCGATAGAAGACTAGCAAGAAGAGAAGCGCGCGGCGAGAAAAGTGACCAGCGGGTGGGAAATCTGCGACTGCGAACATCAGAGGAGTGAAGGAACGACTGCAGGCTTGACATGTGGACTGGATGTGTCAGTGAAAGACATTGCAAATTATGACAGCAGATAGACTGGACGTGTGTTAACGATCAGTACGAGTTAATTGGCTATAACGGAACAGCAACATTGAGAAGGACGTTAATAGCAGTTGAAACAGAAATTAAATATTGCGCTCACTAAGAAATAAAAAAAGTAAGAGTGAGATAGATGATCGAATGCTGTAGATAATAGCTGTGTGAATAAATTAGGAATCAAATTTAGTTTTTTATTTTATTTTATTAAGACGTCCATCCCAAACGAACTCAGATACGCCCCTCAGTTATTAATGCAACAATATTGTACAACTGGAGTCGCTGTGTGCGCTCGCGTAATATCTTCTCGTCTGTGACTTGTTAGAAAATACGCAAGGCAGTGAACCCGTGTTAATTTCAGAATGTTTGGGAAGCTGTTATCTATCGCGCGAAAAATATTGGCCTGCCCTCTAAATAAAACGCACAACAAAAAATTGGAAAATGTAAGATGTAAATGATTAGCCCCTGTTTAGAAAATACACTAAAATAATCCTTGAATGGTGATTGGAAAGCTTTTGAGAAAGCAACCGTCCAGAATCGAACCCACAATTGAATTTACCACGTCAGTATATCTATAAACGTACTGAGAAATCACGAAAAGTTTTTACGCATCCGTTGCTTCATTCTTGCATTTATTCAAGAAGGAATCAAATGCCACGTTCGACATTTCTATATCTGCAGCATGATAAATGGTAAGGAAGAGATTTGGACGGCTCTTAAAATCGAGGTCTTGAAAGCCGATGAGGGTGATTGATATGAGTATGGAGCAGCGCAGGAATGTAAGGGCGGGAGAAACGGAAGATCCCTAGGAAAACCCGCCGACCAACGGCATCGTCCGGCACAATTCCCCAGTAAAAAAAGGGCCGCCGTACATCGTTACGTAAATTATGATCATGGCCAATGAATTACCATTGCAAGACGTAAAAACAAGTCCTCTTGGCAAGGAAACCTCTGACGAATCGTTTGCGAGAAAACCGTCATCCAAGATATTAGACACCACGTAATGCTTATGATGCATTTAATATCTTGAAGGTCTGTTTTCTCGCAAACCATTCGTCGGAGGTTTTCTTATCAAGAGGACATTTGTTTACGCGTTGCAATGGTTATTCATAAGCCGTGATTATAATTTACGGAACGATGTACGAAGACCCTTTTTTTAATATTTGAAGGGGTGGCAAACCCTATTTTACTATGTAGGGTAGGCGGTAGGTTAACATGAGTAATTGCATGTTAAAGTAACTGAATTGTTTGACATGCCTAAAGAAATTCATCCCTTAATATCACATGGTTTCAGTGTTATTAAATAAAGTTCATAATTGCAACCCCATCTTCACAAGGGTTTCCTGCCCTTCGGAGTGGTTTCTTGGCGTTAGTTGTCAGATATTTTCAAACTGAAATTTTGCAAGGAACGTCCTCTCGCTTTTTGTCGCAGAGCTGATGACTCATCATATATATATATATATATATATATATATATATATATATATATATATATATATATATATATATATATATATATATATATATATATATATATATATATATTCAGAAATATTTACTTCCCTATAGTATTTCTTTTTCAGGTACGCGCAAACGCGGCATTTCAAATAAAATATTTTAATTACACAAAACTTTTTCTCTCGTTTTACAATTTTTTTTAAAACAAGTACCCAATTTTTTTTGTAACGCTATAAGAGAAAAAATGTGTTTACAAGAAAGATATGGATATAAATATTCAAATTTAATTATTTGTATTAATGTTTTTATCATGAAATTGTTACAATACATAGCAGTGTTATATCCTTGCGTCACTAAATTTATTAGCAATATACTTGTACTATTACAAAAATGATATTTGCAAATAGTTTAAAAGTGCACTGTGCTCCTAGCTGTTCTGCGCGTCACAATGTGGAGTAAAACGCCAACCACAACTGTGACTGAGTATCAGGCTGGACCCGAACCAGAGACGCGCCCAGACGAGCGGGAACACACATTATACGAGCACTACTTCCGTGGATGGCGCCGTGTAAAACCCCGGGAAGAGAGGGATGAATGCACTGGCGGCCGTAATCTGCATTACTAATTCAGGACGCACAGCCGACGAGTTAAAAGCGTTTCAATGCCGGGGGGCGGCGCTCCCGATCCACGCCCCAGACAGGGACGTTTACTGGCCAGACGCTTCCTGAGAGCGTGCCTTGAATATTTCACACCCCCCCCCCCCACCTATTTCCAAACACATCGTCGTTTTGTACCGATTGTGTATCCGACACGATGCGCTACCCCTCAGCACAATAACAACGGCCAGTGTAAATCACTCTCGGGGGCGGATTACCTACTTAGGAAATCACCTACTGTGCGTTTAACTCTCTCGTCTCTAAACTAAGCTTTAAAATTACGCTTGTTTCAATTATTTTCTTAATGTGTGTAACCACACAGAAAAAAGTCTAATGTTGTCGCAAACAAAATATTATTACTGAACCATTTCTTTGGACGTTTATGATTTAGTAAAATTAATATAGGCTGTTACTATAAATTGATCACTTTTGAAATCAACCTTTCAAAAATGTCACTGCTCCTTTCTATTAGTGTTAGGTAAACGTTTTTGAATACTAAAATGACTTTTTCTGCTTTATTTTATCTTTCACTGTACATAAGTGTCGGAATAATCGAAATTGTAAAACATTTACATTTATAATTTCACCGTTTTTTAACTGACCGATGCATGAATAGAGTGATCCGGCCCGTGACAATGTTATTTCACATATGGTGGATGAATACACAATGCCCATACGATTAGACTTCAACCAGGGCTTTCAAAAGTGCTCAGGTAACAGTAAACAGCCTCTAATGTTGTGGCTAAATTACTAATGTTAAACATTTGCAAAGTCTTATGTCAGTATAAATGTAAGTATAATGTTGAAATGTTAATATTAATAAAGCCTCTAACTAATGTTATCGCAACAAAATGCTGTACCACGCTAAAAATAACAAGAAGAACGAAATATTTATGTTACTGCGACATTAAAGTAATGTTACGACTTGTAGCTCGCACCTGCCACGAACTCCCGTGGCCCACCTCACTCTCCCCTCACCCGGCAGACCCACTCGCTACCTCGTCGCCTCCCTCCACACGGACAGCCGGAGGATTGACAGCGGTGACTTAGCTGGCGTCTAAGTCCTCCTCCTCCCCATTGCTGGAGAAACCGAAGAGTGTAGAAGTGGCGCAGTAATATTCTGGGGTATATGACCCTGGGCGCACGCAGCATTTAACGAAATTTTCTGGGCGATGGCCTAAGACCCTATAAATACAAGCCAGAGCTGGACTGTTGGCAGTCTTTTGCGGAAGCTATCTGGACGAGTGCGATAGGTGAAGTCAAGTGCGGACAATGACGACAGGAGACTGCGAGTCGACGGCGGGCGAGGTGTTTGTGGCGTGAATGGACGAGATGGCGTGGAACCCGACGAGCGAAGACTACTGTGCGCGAGGGCTCTCGGAGAACTCAAGAACGTTGCGGACTGGTGGGACCTGGACTAAACTGAGGCGAGACTGAATAACACGTGATATGGACTTTATTGTAAATATTGGAACTGTCAAATACGGACGTATAATTTGTAAAATAACTGAAAAGGTTTTCATACGCTGTCTTGTTAGGCTGATTTTTAAATATTTAATTACGTTAATTTCCTTGAGGTAATAGTAAATTGTATTGATTGAAGTCATTCATTAATTGGAAACAACAACTGATATCAATTTATTGTGAGATGTTGATTCAAGAGAATTTTGTTTGTAGTTATTGTAAATAAAACTAGTATATTATAACTAACTCTATTATTTAATTAAGACCTCCGTCCCTTAACCAACTTGGTTTAGCCCACTGACTTTGAGAGAAAATGTAACATTAATTTCCATCAGCCAACGCCAGTTTACACTAACTTGACTTTGTAAAATGGCGGGTACTAGTGAACAGCGATAACATCGTAAAATCAAACCACTATATTTAATTTTTAAAGCATAGAATGATAGCCAAATGTAACTTACACCAGCTGCCAAAGCTTGCAAAGCAGTTTACACGTGCCTATTAAGCATTTATTTCTAGAGCATAAGGTATTTCCACATAACAAAAGAGTACTCCAATTTGCCGTTATATGTGGTAGAATCCGCACAATATGAAACACTACTAGACAAGCCGACGTATAGTAGTTGGTAAGGTCTAAGGTAAAATGGAGAACATAAAGCACTCTAGCTCGAGTTCGATTCTCCCTCCTCCCTTACTTCTTTTCTTCGTAGGTAATACTTACTTTTGTGACAAGATAGTTGTAACCAAGTTATTTTACACGGGAATGTCCTTTTAAAGCAAAGGAAATACAAGAATTTAACACAATTGTTAGCATCAATTCAATATAAAATTTGTTTTGCCGCAACATAAACACCGCCTTATGGTGACACTGCAGCAAGGAGGTAACGTTGTTGCAAGAGTACTTATAGGCTGTTAACGGTAAACTGAGCACTTTTGAAAGCTTTGCTTAAGATCTACTTGTATACGCATTGCGTATTTTTCCACCATATGTAAAATTAACATTGCCATGGGCCTCATCACTTTATTCATGCATCCGTCACATGAAACTGTGAAATTATTAGACAAGTAATTATTTTACAGATCTGCTCATTAATACACTTTGTTGTATTAAAAAATAACAGTACGCGAACGAAATAATTTAAGTTAACGCAAATGGTTACCCAAAACTTCTTATTCGATGTTAAGATATGGAACTTCTTTTCCTCCCTCGTTACCAATTTTACTAGGTGTATGTGACACAGTTCACCCGTTAAAATATACGCAGGTAGGAGCAGTCACATTTTTCTAAGGCTGATTTCAAAAGTGCCCACATTATTGTGAATAGCCTTTTAACAGTATATTACATTGACAGCAACATTAGTTACTGGCGGCTCACAGATAACAAAAATTTACTGTCGTAGTAACATTAATACTGGTGGCACAATAGTATGCTTTTATGTGTACATTATAAATGTTTCAAGTCTCCTGTAAGGTCGTCATGTATTAATGTTAACTGTAACCTGCTTTTATTGTTTTGTGTTTGTCTTTCATTGTCTGATAGTATCATTGATTTTACTCCTGCTTTGTATCGCGGTTGGAGCAAAGCTTCCAAACGAAGGGAAGGGAAAAGATCGTTATTCTTACCAGAAAAATTTGTTGGAAAATAGCGACCACGTTTAAATCGATTACACACAGACAGGCCTGTATACACATGAACGCCTACTTAAGACATTGGACTACGTAAGTTCGAAATTCGGCAAACTTAACAAAACACGCGGCTACCTTTTATCACGTTATATTTCAAGACACTGCTTCACTGTAAGAATTTTGTTTGACGTAGAAAACAGTGTGTAGGCCGTTCGCGGTTGAGATATTTTAAAATCCCCGTTTAGTTTATTCATCGAAATCTACATGTAAATTAATAATATGAACATGTTTGACACAAAAACACTATTATTACGACAATTGTTACATAAACGTATGTAATTTATAAATTTCACAGTTAAGACCATAAGAAATGAAGATTAAGTTCTGAATTATCTGTATATGTGCAGATAGTGCAATCAGTTTTAATGTGAAAAAAATGCAGTCACTGGTGGGTATTTTTTAAATGCATATTTCATGGGTGTTCGACGGCTCGTAAATCAACTGTGCGAAAATATCCCACGAGAAAACTGGGGAACAAATACTAAAAAGTGCACGACTGCAGACTCTATGTGACTGGAAACCGCGTGGCACAAAATCAAAATACTCATCGCACTAAAGTAGTGAAATAGCCGTAGAGCCACACATCACTCGTCTTTGTTCAGGGAAAACAAAAGGGAGTGCAAACAACAGCGCAGAATTCCTACTTGAGGAACCAAGTGAAAATTAATTGTATTTTGAGGAGCGTTTGCAAAGGGGGGATTAACGCCGCCCAGTAGAGCACGGCAGCCAATAAGAGCGCGGCAAGCATGGAGAGAAAGTCTTCCCCTCGAGGGCATTTAGCCGGGGTAATTTTTATCGCAAACAGGCAGAAGAACAGACCAAGCTGTTCTCCGCGAAAGAGAGTCGGGGGGTTATGGAGGGGCGGGGCGGGACGGCATTACAAATACAAACAGGAGAGACAGCTTGCGGGCCGGACTTTATGCTAATGAGCAGCAGCTAGCACTCCGACCACTGATACGCCATCCGCCTCAAACACTAGTTTAATTTCTGCGCGGCTGCCACCTGGCACCCGCAGCTGATATTAAGGCTCCTGCGAGCACAAAGGAGGGAAGGGAATAAAAGTACACTTCTTCCAGGAAAAGTTTAGCACCCCTAGAAGACCCCTTGCAAGCACAAAACGCTCTAAAGTATTCCTCTGGGGAATACTGAAGGGAACGCTGTGTGTTTAACCCTCCCAGAATGGCGTCGCGGTCAAAATTAATAACCACGCAGTCCACCAATTAAAGACCAGGAGGGAGTTGGCGCGCTGCTGCATGCGTGGCCATGCGCCCGAAACCAACAGACCCAACCCGGCCACTCCTCCCCCACGACGCAAATCCCAGACGAACTGAATTTCGCACGAGTCCCCAGCCTTCTCCCACGACCCAGCATCCTGGTCCAACGCCCTGGCAAACCCCTTTTTCGTGTCCCTGCAAACCCCACCGCCGCCGCCCTTCCTTAACATTTACTGTGGAGGAATACGCGTAATTACCCGGGAAGCTGGATGCACCGGAGCTGCGGGCTAGAGTGGCTCAAGGTACGTCACGGCAACACGCTAAGCCTCGTTCAGCGGTTCCAAGCTTCATTTCCTCCATATTCAGTCCCCGAGACATGTATCACCAAACACCGTATTTACCTTTATCTCCAGTCATATGAAGAAGAATCACAGAGAAACCACCACTATAGTCCTATACATAGTCATCTATTATAGGCATGTGTACGGATGGGGAAATTTTTTCTGTATTCATTCTTGGACGGCATGCAATTCAAACACGCCAATTTTGAGTTACTTCTGTAAATGAATCACAGTATTTAAAAACGTCTGGGAGAACTTTTGAGCAAGTAACAAAACAGCACGGAAACAAGGGTGGTATCCCACACTACTCAAACAACAGATAAACTGGCTTCTAGCTGGGGGAGCAGCCATTGAACAAACAGTCGAAAATCGAGTATACCGAGTACTGTGGCGTGTGGCCTACATGTCAACGAACTATTTAAATTTTTGCACTAACCAATTTTTAATATATATATATAAAATATTAGAAATTACTGTTGAAATTCTGCAGCACGAAACTTTACGCTGGAACATTATTTTAGCCTCTCAACTTGAGATAAAGAATGTAGTACGTTTCTCCGTGCAAAGCTGGTTATTCGGAAAGAAGATACAAATGTGCCAAACAGCGACACAAACTATCAGTGGCGCAACAGGAATCTCCAATGAGATAACTTATTTGGAAGAGATCGCTAGCATACTGCCTCGAGTGTACTTGTGAAGCGTACAACTTTAAGCCAATTTTTAAAATATACTACATGTGTACACAAACCACTTTACAAAATTCGAAAGTTATCTGGTATCACTTTACTTACCAAAAACTTAGAATTTCTTACAAAGAACGTTTAATTATGAAAATTAATTCAAAAACATAAGTAAAAATACACTTCTACCTCCGTACACTCTAAGAAAATAGTATACATCTACAACGTTGGCGCCGACCTCCCGTGGCGCAGTCGATTAGTGCGCCGTCGGTCTGGGATGCGAAAGGTTCTGGGTTCGAATCCCAGATAAGGCATGGGTGTTAGTATAAGTCATAAGTTAGTTTGTAAACCGCCCCTGATAAAATTCAGAAAGAGCAGCGGGGGACGTTAATAAGCCATATACAATAGAATACAAAGTTGGTGTAAATGCGTATTAACAAAGGATTAAAGGTCAAAGCATTTACATATACCCATTGTAGCTCTCCTGTAAATTTGATAATGGAAAATTAAAAGCATAGTAAATTTTCAAAAGTTATATAGTAATGAAACTTGACCTTCAACTATTTGCAAATATGTATACGGTAAATTGCCCATGGGATGTATGGTTTGAAAACTTATATTACAGTTTAGGAAGTTAACTGAATATTTCGCAAAAGAAAATATATACTGCTTTGTAGACAAGAAGTTCCGGATGCCGCTATTATGAAAGAAGGCAGAACGCCAACCTTGCCAGCTAGAAAGAAGTTGTTAAAATAACGCCTAGTGACGCGTTTTAACAGTAAGTATAACATCAGTGACTTGTCTGCAAGCTAAGACGATGGTAACATGAAGTAACTTAACAGCTCGGCCCTAAGAGGAGAGTCGTAGATTTAAAGCTACGACTATGTTTTAAAAGATACCTACTCAGTTATGACTTGTAAATGATGAAAATGCTACTCATGATTCACGTCCCTTTAAGAAAAAAAAAAGGGGATGTTTGTGAACTAATTTTTTGTTGTGAATTTTAAATGTTCTGTTCTAAGATGTCAAGATGTTAAAGAAATTATTTAAAAATTTAAACTCAGAATTTATTTATCACTAAAAAAGCTACATTTTCTTTCTTGTCAGTTTATATACATGTGAAACTCGAATTGTTATTGATGGTTCATATTTAAATGAGCACCTTTAAATTTGCCATTTAAAAAACACCCGCGTGACTGTAAGATTTTAAGCGTAAATTGTAGCGAACTTTCATGGCTACAACATATCATTCTGAGTACTACGTAGACTTGAGGATATAGACCGTTCACGGTAAAATGAGCACTTTTGAAAGCCCTGCGTAAGATCTACGTATATTCACGTTGTGTGTTCTTCCACCATATGTAGATTTAACACTGCCATGGACCTGATCACTTTATTCGTGTGTCGGTAGAGTAAAACTTCAAAATGATAAGAAAATTAAATATTTTACAATTTTGTTACTTTATAAGCTTAAATGCACTGATAAGTAATAAAGAAAAAGAAATAATTTCAGTATTCACAAATGTTGACATAACACTTTCAATTCAACGTTTATACATGGAACTACACTATCGACCAAAAAGTAATTAAGCACCCGTGAAGATAGGTAGTTCAGTACGTCAGTTGACTTGTTTCACAGCCTTCGGCGTAGGACCGCTGGTGTTCGTCCGTGGTAGCATGAACACAAAGGCATATTGTAACTTTCTGGATAATGAAATACTCCCAACATTGTGACGTTTTTACGGAATGGACCCGTGTTACTTCCAGTATGACAATGCCAGGTGCCATATTTCAAGGGCTACTATGCAGTGGTACGCCGAAAACAATGTTCGCCGATTGGACTGCCCCCCCCCCCCCAGAGCCTTAAACCGCAACCCTATAGAACATCTTTGGGACGAATTGGATCGCCGGGTGAGGGCTCGTCAGGCGCGGCCAAAATCCATTGCTCGACTCATGGAATGGTTGCAAGAGGAATGGCGACGAATCCCCGTGGATGTCCTGCAAACACTCGTAGAGAGCATGCCAGACAGGGTGGCTGCTGTTATAGCCGCAAGAGGTGATCCTACGAGATTCTAAAGGGGTGGCAACCACCGAGCACACATTGTTGATAGGTGCCCAATTACTTTTTGGTAGATAGTGTACTTCCCTTCCGTCGTTACCAACTTTACTGAGCGTAGACAAGTCCGTGTACCCGTTAAACTATATATGGGTAGGGGCAGTTACATTTTTCAAAGGTTTATTTCAAAAGTGCTCACTTTACAGCTTTTACTAGTATTCATTCGTGCACGGCTCAGTTGGAAGGCTTCATAGTCGTCTGGAGAAAATATACCAAGCACAGGATGTGCTCAACCGTGGGCCGGAACACTAAACGGCTTGAGGGAACAAAAGGTGTTGCCGGCGACATTAAAGGTAGTCGAAGCAAACAATAGGGACGGAAACAGACGTTATCGCGTCGCAGTCGCGCCTACATCACGAAACACTAATACAAACGACATTCGACGCCTGAATGTCCCAGTCGTGTCGACGGCCCGCACACGCGAGGCGATTATTAGCGTCTGGCTTGAAGACAGGAAGGGTGGCTGTGGGGAGGACGAACCCACGTGAACTGCACACCAGACAAACATGGCCGCGTGATGGATGGAGCCAGGCTGATCGCTATCTGCACGAGGTACTGAAACTCGCCGCCTAATGGCGAAGCTCTGTCCTACTGCAATAGTACACGCGCACTCAAGGGAGTACTCGCCGTATTAAACACATCACATTACACCGCTTACATGGAGGTGTTTTGCGCGTTTGGGGCCCAGAAGCATGGAAGCGGTAAGGGCGTCAAAGCCACACGTATAAAGTGCCCCATCGCCCCTATGCGGCAGGCTCTAAACTACACTGTAAAAATAATGGGAAAATTATCTGACATGTGTGAGGTAATATTCGCAAACTTGTGGGGGAAATATGGTATTCCTTACAGGTAAGGTAAAATTACCGCACTCTGGAGTAAAATTCGCGTACTTGGTAGTGGGAAATCCCATACATGGATGGCAAAATTACCCTACGACGCATGGATCTATTCAGTATTCTTAACAGCTTAGTAGAGGGAGGGGGGGGGGGGACGGAAGATACAGTCCTCTAACACGCTAATACTCAGCAAAGCTGCTATACCGTTGTCGTGGTGTAATGGTTAGCGCATCGTCCTGCCATTGAAGAGGTCCATAGTTCGCATCCACCCAACAAGTGTCAGGGATTATAGTGTTGAGTTTTAGGTTACTATTCGTCAGAAGATACAGGAAATAAACAATACTATTACTCCAGGATATTATTTAATATATTTTATTATACAATATAGTTAATTTTCCCTTACTTGTATGGGATTTTTCTTTACTTGTTGTGTAAATTTACTCTACACTTAAGAGCTAATTTTATCTAACATGTAGAGATAATTAGCTTCCCTTACATGTAAGGGAATTTTACTCCATTCTTTTTTACGGTGTATCGTGCAGGTTCTCGTCATACTGCGTGTACCAATGGGACTTTAAGCTGTTACGATATATATTTATTAGTGGAAAATCTGAAGCAAAGTTTAGTGCGGGTCTCTATAAAGCGCGGGAGCGATAAAGGCTAAACTGTTACGGGCATCAAGTGCGCCATCGCCACTAAGCGCAAGGCTCTGACCTGGCGTGCAGTGTTCTTGTCGTGATGGTTATACCTATGGGACTTTACGACGTGAAAATACACTTTCACTGGTGGAAAGTCTGTAGCAAGGAGCAATGCAGGGCCCTTGGGTATTTTTGTGTGAATCTGAAGCGTATATCTTCAGATACAATGCTAATGTACTTAACGTCTTGCAAGAACTCAACGGCCTCGTCTGATGTGTGTGTTCTTTGTGTAGATCAGCACACTGGACGCGCGTTTAACAGTTTTGTGGAATAATGATGGTGATCTTTTTGTACTGAGCTGTGGTGAACCTCCTGTGTAGTTACACGGTAGTTGAGTTTGTAACTCCCTGAGGCTGCACACACCACCCTCGACAGTTTCCTGCCTGGCAAGTGTAGACGCACTTATAACTGGGCTTTCTAGCAGGCGATCAGTAAACAGATCACAGAATAACGATCATTCACAACCGACATGTGTTTCGAAACAGTTTTCAAAGTAAGAATACACTCACGAGTCGCCACTGCTGTAAACCAGAGGTCCGGAGATTTCGCAAATTCATTCAGCAAAATACTTAGACTTCACTGACCTCTGGACACTCACGACGAAATTAGCTGTTTGCTAGCTGCTGCCTCCGTGAGGGTACAATTTATAAATAAAGGTTGTTCACGATAAAGTGAGCACTTTTAAAATAAACCTTAGAAAAATGCCACTGCTCCTACCTGCATATATTTGAACGGGCGCACTGAGTGTAATGCGCCCAGTAAAGTTGGTAACGATGGAAGGAAAGTAGTTCCATATCTTAACGTCGAATAAAAGGTGTTAGGTAACCAGTTGTGATAATTTAATTATTCCTTTGGTTTTCTGTTTTTTTTTTTTTGTTAATGCATCGAAATATGAAAATGATTAGATTTGTAAAATATGTTTTTCCAAATAAGTCCAGTTTAACATGACCGACACACGCATAAAGCGATGCGGTCCATGGCAATGTTAATTTTACATAAGGCGGAGGAGTACACAACGTGCATACAAGTAGATCTTAAGCAGGGCTTTCAAAAGGGCTTATTTTACCGTGAACAGCCTATACCAGGTTGTCCATGATTCTGTCCAACTACTGCCTGCAGTGCGTATCAAACCAGCTGTAGACCATTTATAAAATTGACGTGATAGTAGTTAAGTTCTTCGAGTCTTGTAATCTGAAGAAACTGCGAATTTTTCGTTTGTCTGGTGCTGGCCATAACTTAATGGCTTTTTTGGACAAAATTTTACAACGGCAGAATTAAATGAGGTTTTGCATGCGCAGTATCTAAATTCTATATAATACCACCAAAAACTCGGCTTCGGAGCCTTTGAAAAATCCTTACTCTTAATAATTACCACAGATCAGGATCTACAACAGCTGTCTCATCAAATGTAGCCGTCGCTGTCACTTCTGGTTTACATTTTGCTCGTCATTTCACGCATACTGCAAATAGCCAATAATGACCAGCAGAAAAGGAGATAGACGAGCAGCCAATCAGAACGCACCCTCACCCTCACCTTCACCAACGATTTCAACTCACGTCGAAATTTTGAAACGCTGAAAGAGCAGATTTAACAGAAGATTTTTACCAGCGGTCACCAGTTTTGCATAATTAATGACAAAACTAAACTGAAATAAAAAAAAATTACGAGAGCACTAATTTTATAATGTACGACACCAACAATGTGTCATACGTTTTTTACTTAAAGGAAGTTAAAGAATTGTGCTCATCAAATAATTTCATACAAAATTCTTATAAAAAAATAATACAATGTAAAACTAGCACTAGTCTACACTATTTCCATTGAAGAATTTTTTTAAACATTTGCTCGGTACGATTATGTGAGTATACGTTACCGGGGCAGCGCAGCATCAAAATGTAAGCAAACTGAGGCAAAATGTACTTCCAAGAGAATACCGAGAAGGTAAGGTAGAAAACCGACGTACTCGCTTCACCATCTAGGTGTAATCTCCATACGCGTGGAGCAGGCGAAGCAGACATACGACAATCAGATATTTTCAACAATTCCCTTACTCCGTGTGCTAATAATATAAAGTTATTGATAAAACTGCGAAGAAGATATGCTATACAGTCTTCATTCAAGCAACCTGTCCATATTGAAACCAAAAAGAAAAAACTGGAACAGTATTGGCAAAAGTTGCCGGCTGTTAGCTGAATACTCCTAAATAAAGCATTGCTAAATCTCTTCTTTAAGTCTATGATATGTGTGCTTCGGTGCAAAGAAAACACTGGCACAGCCAAGGAGATAGGCCTAATCTGGCGCCTGTCAAGCCAAAATATCACAAACATAATGTTGCAGTAACGCCAGTAGTTACACGGGCATGGCATGAACGAATAACTAGAGTTCACTGGCCACGAATTAAACCCATTCGACCACGCATCTATTCCTAACCTCAAATGGTGCAGTTATGTAATATTTCTCACGTGCTTTGCCCTTGTATTAGCTAACTTCTCCCAAACACAGAACCAGTTGTTGTGTGCTTTACGGTATCACGTTCAACTATTCATAAACCCTATATGCGGAGAATGAGCACGAATCGGACTAACCATACGAAAGGTAACTACTGTATTATCACTTAAACATGCAATCCCGAGTATGCTCATTCGTCTACACGTTGTATACTAAGTGGAAACATGGTCGGTGATGTGCAAGGTAAGCTGCCAACACCAATATGAACAACGTCTTTTCTTATGTAGGCCTAATGCTATTAATGGCTGCTGCAATTAGCTTTTTTTATATTTGGTTGCTTCTTGCCGTGCACCAACATAAACTCTTTCAATAGTTACTATGAGGAAACTGTGTAAATAATTATCAGACCAAATATCACCCCCGCTGTATCAAGTGAAATGAAAAGATACTGTGTAAGTTAAGGTGTTAAACTTTAGTTCCTCGTTGCAAAAAGCCAGGTCATAAATTCTGTTCGTCGAAGTCACTATTTACACATGAAATGACATCTCTTGATTTTCTGCCAACGTGAGTGTCAGTATTAAAGTAAATTCTTTCGTTGAAATGTACGCAATTAAAAGGCAGAATTCTTGTCAAATGTTTCTGAAGGAGCCAATAAAAAGTGAACAGTGTAGCCAACTATCTGAGGTGCTGTGGCTGTTAGACGTCGTTTGTAATCATTTTCTTCAGTTTCTTGTATCCTTCAAATATATTAAAATGGACAGTGACTCCCATACCCTTATTTTCTTCCTGCCAGTTCAGTATGAAGTTTTTAGAAGAATAAAATCAATGAAATGTCAGTCGGTAACACGAGCAACAGCACTGGGAGAGGTCTGGGCATTAAATTCAACCCCCATGGTTAAGTTACGTAACTCATCATGACCAGTCTGCGAATGACACTGTGGATGGATGTGATAGGGGAGGGAAGGAGAGAGGTAGACACTGTTTCCAAGGAAACGAAACTTCTTTGAATGTTTGTGAGGTCTTCACGTCCAACTTTGAAGCACATACAATTCTGTAAGTAAGGGTGATTACATCTCGCAAAAAAATTCCGAGACAATATATACTTAAAAACGCTGTACCGTCCGTTATATTTCACGACTTACCTAATGTTATCCAGGACGTGTAAACCACCTGAACACCAATCATGAAGTCACGTTGGAAGTTACTGAAATTACATAAGCATCCAGGACAAGCGTGGAAGTGGTTTTTTAGTACGGGCGGCAAATTACGTCATGGCAATAGCTGCATACAAGAATGCATGCAATATTGAAATATGCAGTATACTTTAATTGATTTGCAAAAGATCACGGACATTAACTACAAAAGGGCCTATGATTTCCTCGAAGAAATAACGCGCAAGCTATACTTCAGCATCCTAAATACACTCCAGAAGCATAACGTGGTGGGGAAGACATTTTCTCACTTAAGTGGATCACGATCAGTATTAGGTCACTCAGATAATGTCCCGGGCAAACGCATATAAAGCGCAAAATTTAAAATTATTCAATCACGAAATTCTTTTTGAGACAGTGTGTTCTAAAATAATTACAGCTATAGGCTGTTAACGGTAAAGTGAGCACTTTTGAGGCCATAGTTACTTTTTCCTTTCAGCCATTTTTATCCTGTAGCCATCTTTTTAAATCAATATTACCATGTAAGTAATTGACACAGTGTGTATATTCCACCTCACTCGGAACTTAACGTCTATGGCTAACACTAAATATATTTATTGACTAATATTCCAAACGAGAAGACTTTCAAAAGTGCTCACTTTTCCGTGAATAGCCTACAGCAAAGAATTTTTTTTTGCAAAAATTAGCGCCATTCGTAAGCGACTGAAACTCTTAATTAGGCCGCGTGCACACTGCTACGGCGCCGCAGCTACATGTGCACCGGTACATATAAGCCAAGCCCTCGTTGAACGTTTTTGCGGCGCCGCGCGGACATTGTCCGCACGTGTGAACAAGACCTTATAGTCGACTAGGACACTTGTGTAACGACTCGGGGAGTAGTCGGCTGAGCGATTCAGAGTCAAATGTATTATGCACTGTGGTGTCGAGTGTAGTGCTGTGATCATGAACGACAATCAGAAAGGAAGAACCTCAAGCGTCAAGAATAATCAGATCGTTCTGCAAACCGCACCCTCAGCGAGCATGCATTTTGAATCCTACAACTGAAGCATCTCCTCGTCACATCGGCTGACCAGCCTAATTAACGAAACGCGAAACCATTACACGTAATTATTAGGTACAGTTGTCTTAAACAAATCTAATATTTATGCTCGTAGAAGTGACATTACGACACGTCGTATATATTGTATTCAACTGGTAAGAAAAATGCCACAGGTTCAGTGCAAGAAAAGGAAGGAGTGTGCAAAGCAGTCGCTTCAACAGCACTCGTGGAATTCCTATTTCCGTGGCAATTTTTTTTAATGGCAAGTATGTATTTAAAATAGAACACATATTTTAAAATAGAAACTGGAATGAAATGCAAGTCCATAAATAAAAATAACTGTGGATGTTAAGTTTGAATTTGTTGTGTGTAATCAGCCATTTTAAAGAGTGAAAACAAAACAACCAAAACTAACCGTGGGAGAAAAGTCCTGCCTTAAGTCCACTCCTGTGAGTTTGAGAGTTTGGCCCTGTGACTTATTTATCGTCATCGCGAAGCACACGTTGGGGGGAAGCTACAGTTTCTTGAATTCTAGAGGGAGGTCACTGATAATCAATGGATAAATTATGTTAGTTTGGTCTCAATTAAAACTTTTTATTCTAAAAAAAAAAAAACTTTGAAGCTGCATAGTGTCCAGTCATAAAAAAATTTCACAAACGCGTTTTAAAAAAAATGCAACTCACTTCAAACCACATGACTGGCATCGTGTATATCAAATAACACCGGGACACTGTTACAAAAATTACTACGCCACGGAATACTTAAGATTTCAAATGATAAACCTCCGGTGAGACCGCCAAATAAATTGCGCTACTGGCCAACAACACGTAGGAACGTATTTCACCAATCAACACCTTGCAGCAGTGGCGTGTGGTGAAGTGCTGCAATGTAAGCTAGTGCTTGCTCAATCCTGTACACACTCGGCGCACGCAGCAGTAACCAGTAAGAAGAGTAGAATGGAGCCAGGAGAAAATGAATGTACTGCGGCCACTCACGAGAGAGCGGCGAGGCACCCATTGCACTCGTGCTGTGACGTCAAATGCACTACTACGTTTAAGTGGCCAATGTGTAAACCAGAAAACGATTATGTACAGCACAGAGCGAAACACAGCTTACCTTGCAACAGTTCACCACACACCGCTGCCTTGTAACCTAATCGCAAAATGGCAGCCCAGCTAATAGCGTAGGGACCTACAAAATTCACGTTATTATTTATGGCTGCACTCTAAACTCCAAGACGCCGTATGCTCGTTTGGCTTCTGTCGTTGGCCGACAACTTGTTTGGCACCTCCCAAGGACGTTTCTAACCAATAGTTAAAGCTGAACAATTGAGGAACCAATCCGCAGTGAAGAGGTCACACTGGGAAATGACGCCGTATAGTTGCCAGTAGCCTGTAGCCAGTGATAACACGAATTTCACTCATGTAGTTATAGGGCATTGAAGTCTAGCACGTTGCCAAATAATAACGTGAATATTGCAGGCCTCTACGAAAAGGGAATCTTTCACAGCACGCAGAATACCAGTTCACAGAGTATCACGCAAGCCAATCGGCGAACGTGTACCTCGCATCAAAAGAGCCGCCACGCCATTTCTCTTCTACATACTTTGCTACTTTGCTATTCTATGACTACGCCAAAAGCTTACTCTCATGCAATTTCAGCTGCCGCTGATTTACAATATTAAGAAGTTAATTCATGTGATTACTTTCTGTGATTCGTTACCAACATTACATTAGCTATGTTACACACACAGTTAAAAAATTTCCGTATATTCACGGGAAATGTTAGGGTAATTTACTGTTAATATACGGAAACGCAATCCATAATGATGGATGAAAAACGGAAGTGAGCTCCGTAAATACAAGATACGCATTGTCTCCGTATTTTCTTTTAGCTTCGGGTTTCCGGAACTAAAAATGTACAGTCTATACGAAGATTCCTTAGCCACTGTAACCAGATCATTTCTGCGGCAGTTAGGATAGCCATTTGTTTCTTTCAAGATTCGAAAAGTAGCATCACGCACATGTAACAGTTTGTAGCACTTAAGATGAATGATGCATGAAAGAAATATATTTCCCCGATTTTCAACATAACTTGTTTTCCAAAGAGTTTATTGAAATTTTTGACTCAACAAGACGTAAATAATAATTTTCAACACTTTTTTTACGTTGTTAAATTTTCACTGCCTTCATTATTCTCGGAGCACTGATGAAAGAAAGGAAATGATTTTTTTCCTCATCTTCAATCAGCGCTCCGAGAATAACGAACGCAGGGAATTTTTAACCATGTAATAAGATGTTCAAAATTGTTATTTACGTCTTGTCGAACTAAAAATTCCCAAAAATCCCCTTTAAAACAAAGTGTGACAAAAATTATATAAATATACGATTTTCGTGCACCATTACCCTTAAAAAACGCAAACATAAATAAAACCTGAAAAAGTTACGTATGTCACATATCTAGAAATAACATAGCCTAATATTTATACCCTCAGATCTTAGGCCTACGACAAGTCGTGAGTGAGTAGTAAGAATCGTGTACACCAGAAGTTGTGATTCGGGTTCAAATAACGCTCCAGAATAAAATATTTTAGCTTTTTAAAATCTTTTTGTAATAGACAGCAAAATATCCACATGTCGAAAATCGATCCCCCCCCCCTCCCCTCCGGACGATCAGAAAAACTAGCTAGAAACTTTACGGAGAGGTTCAATGAATTCACAGAAAGTTCAAAAAGGCAACGTGTGAGTAATTTTAAGAAAGAGTCCTGGAAAATTTTTTGCCATTACTTAACCGTAAAATAACCTAAACCAGTTATACAGAACCGTGTGAGTTCACGCCCAATCAGACCTGGTGTCCACAATCGTGTATAGACGTGCCTATGTTGCATAGGAAGGTTGTATTTGGCCGGTGCTGTTCTCTGCGAGGTTCAGTGCCCTATTATTTTTAATGGTAAATGAAAGTAAGCTTACGCTGTGAAGTTAAGGTACATTTTCCCAAACGTTAATTTCATAAAAAGTGTCGATTAACCAGGTAATTCAGAAACGATGTAAAAGCGACAAGACTACTGCACCAAACTCTACGCGCCATTACAAAGCTCGGCTTGCGCCGGAATACCATCTCCGGCGAAAGTCCATTAGGGGCGGAACCGCTTTTAAAAAAGTGACGGGCAGGGAGCTCAGTGGGCGGGGCACAGCGGGGCTGCGGCCTTGTTCCCACGGCTCGTATTATCTCTCTGCCGCATGAATTAACTGTTACGCGTGTAGGGTAAGGGTGGCGCCAGCCGCACCGGCCAGTTATGCCAAGCTTCCCTTCTCCCCGCCCACGCTAAAACTATTCTGGAGATCGTTACAGCAGCCGAGGTGCCGCGTTTATGTAAATGAATCGACGTTTCAGTGCAGCGCAGGAATTTCCCTCCTCGTATTACCTCCCCTTACCTACATCCTGCCACGCCTCACACACCCACACTTACATGTACACATAAGGAACAGTCAAGTAAGTATAAGTATCTCACCGCCAGTACGGTTGAACAGATAAGGTAGCATCAGTTCCACGTCGTAAACCTGCAGGGCTCCAACATTCATCACAACTGCACAGTCCCAGCGGACTGTTACTTTTATGTAGCAGTATACTCGCTGCGCCTGGAGGTTTCATTGTCCCACACCCCTTCCTTAAGGCTGAAGTATAGCAACTGCCTATGGAGCACTGCACCCAACTATACAACGTGAAGAACTCATTTTTAAAAAAGTAGTAATGACACCATAAAAATTGTCAGAAATGTGCGATTTATGCTGTATATGAAAAAAGAACGTATATATTCTGCAACATTATAAAATATTTTACTAAAATATGCATTTTAATGAAAAAAATTAATCGATCAATAGAGTCCGCATTTATAACAAAATTTAAGCACATTTCCATTCTGGATGCTTCAGAAAGCAGAATTTGTAAGAAAATCTTCATTATGCAATATCATTATAATGTTTACTATGTTCGTTTGTAAGAAAATTGTAATAATAATGTAGGAAATAATTTTTATAGTTTATTTTATGTGTGTCCATTTCTCACAAGCATTTATGGCTGAAACTGACGCAAGTAAAGTTAATTATAAAATTGATATGATACATTATTACTATGATTTTATTACACGTGATCACAGTAAATATTATGACGATCTTTCTTGAAGAAGATTTTTTTTGCCAATTCTGCTTTCCGAAGTATCCAAAATGGAAATGCGCTTAAATTTGGTTAAAAATGCAGACTATCGATCAATTAAATTTTTACATTTAAAAAGTATATTTTGGTAAAATATGTTATAATATTGCATAATATATACATTCTTCTTTCGTGTAAAGCCTAAATCACATGCCTGTACTACTTTTTTATGAGTTCTTCACATTGTATAGTCGGGTGCAGTGCTCCCTAGGCAGTTCCTTTACTTCAACCTTAATAGCACGTATGACGCGGCGGAGCGATACGAGCGACACTAACACGCACGCCTAAAGCCTCGTAGCTTCTATCACTTAAAGAAACTGCATAGGGAATCTTTAAAAATGGGATATGTGACCACTTTCACGAATTGTTTTTTCCATTAATACACTTAACAGTATAAAAGTAAAAAGATAAGGACATAGACAAAAGTTTTTTTTTTTATCCTTTCTGGCAAAACTTCGTATTTCCAGAATTTATGGCGCACAAAACTGCTAATACTGTAGTGAATCTTTCGACTGCAAATACTCATGCAACAAGTTTTTTAAAGGTCAGTAAGACTACAGTATTCCAAACCATAATATAAAACAAAGCTGTATTGCTCAGGGCAATTTTCAGATAAAATATCAGTAGGGGTGAAAAAATTCAATTATGGAACAAATTTACCAATTTAACGCCGTTATGACGATTCAGCTAGAGCAGAAATACCGGGCAAGCTTTTCAAGGGTGTGTTCTGGTAATGCATGAAGAAAAAAATAACACAGAATAAAATTTTAAAAACTAAGTAAAATAAAGTTGCCAACATGTAGGTCACATCAAATATTTATTGGAAACTACAAGCGCTTTACGAAGAATCGGAGCAATACGTTGATTTACAGTCTATCAATAAACCAATCTTGCATCAGGCAGCACTGAATACAGCATAACTACAGGTAAAGTTACAATCTTCATTCCTCAAGAACAAACAACTATTTGATCAACAAGATGCAAAGTATACAACAATTTACGATTTGCAATTTATAATTTGCAGTTACAAAATGCAATGAAATTAGGATAAAATATTATTGTTGCTAGTATGTATAGCAGAGGAGTTTGTAAACTGGAGCTCTTTAAGAGTTAAACAGAAAAAAAATTGAATACAACAAATTTTATTAGGATAGTTTATACTCTGCTTTGGCATTTAATTTCAGTTTTCGCGGCTTTCCCAGTTCCTCGCAGTTTAAGGCATTGCCCCGACATCTGTAAAAAAAAATGGGATTAATGATTCCTGTTGCTCATGGCTGGTAATATCCTTATAAGATAGCTTCTAAAAAACTTAAGCGAAACAATGAAGTTCAAGTTCAGTACTAAACAACAAAGAATTCGTAGTAGAATAGTCCGAACTACACATATGCTTACACCTCAAAATTACACAGAACAAAATATAACGTTTTCAACAGCACTTCACTATGTTATGGTACTCGAAACAATTCACTGTAAAAAAAATTATTTACCGAAACACGTAAGCTGCACCGATATATATATATATATATATATATATATATATATATATATATATATATATATATATATATATTAATTATATTATTCATATATATATATATATATATATGAATAATATAATTAAAAAAAAAAAAACTTTCCTTTAGCTATGTTAAAACCAGAAAGTTTGAGACAAATGAACGAACCTGGGTATAAATGATTTGAAATACAACTGTTTATGATTTTTTTTCCCAGAAACATATATTACTACTTGTATACACGTGTTGATAACTTGTTAGTGACTATGTTATGAACGTAACTATATTTAAAATATTCTTATATGCTGCACACGGTAAAGACCCTAGTTACTTTTTCCTTTCAGACATTTTTTTTATCCTTCCAAATATTTTAAAATAAATATTGCCATGTAAGTAATAAAAACAGTGTGAATATTCCACAGTACTCGGAAGTTAACGTCTAAGGCTAAAATAAAATATATTTATTAACTATTCTTCCAAATGAGAGGGCTTTCAAAAGTGCTCACTTTACCATGCATGGACTATACAACAAATTTTTATAAGTAAAGTTTTGCGCAACACAAAGGAATCCACGTTTATGATTAAATATTACAGATCCGATTAAATGTTACCCCTTCCAGCTGCTGCAAATAAGACACAGCTTATGGTGCGTGCTGTACTTAACATGCCACGATACTTGTAAGATTATCGCAACCAACGAGCTGAAGGCATTGTGTTTGGCGATTGTGATATGAACTAGCTATAACGTACGTTTTATGAGTCACTTATTTAGAGGGAAGATCACTGGACACTCAACCTCGCAGTGTACAGAACTCGCCAAGTACAACATTCTTGTGCAACATGTACACGATCATGCACAGTGGTCCTGAATGGCTTAAGACATGTAACTAAAGGCTGTTCGCCATAAAGTGAGCACATTTGAAATCAACCTTAGAAAAAAGGCACTACCCCTACCTGCATATATTTTAACGGGCGCTTTGAGTGACATGCGTCCAGTATAGTTGGTAACGATGGATGGGAAGTAGTTTCGTATATTAGCGTCGAATAAAAAGTATTAATTAACCATTTACCATATTTTAAATTATTTCTTTCGCTTTACATATTTTTTAATGCATCGAAGTGTAAAAATGAGCAGATTGGAACAATATTTACTTTTATAATAATTTCACAGTTTCACTTGACCGACACATGAATCAAGATATGATGTCCATATGACAAAGTTAATTCTACATAAGACGGAAGAATACACAACGTGCATACAAGTAGATCTCAAGCAGGGTTTTCAAAAGTGTTAATTTTACCCTGAATAACCTATACTTTCCCTATTCACTGGCAATATTGCCAGAAGCAGCAGTTGTGAACATATATACAGTTCGTCAAATATACATATTTTTAGAACCCGTGTTTTTAAAAGTCCTTATTTAACCCCGACCCAGTCTGGCTACTTAAAATTCCTGCTCACTGATCGCAATGCATTTCCTCGGCGGCACACGCGGACTGAAGCAAGAGTTACATATAGGTAGGGATAAGAATATTTCGCGGATTCATTTCGAGACAAGATAGACGTCAAACACATATACGGTGAAGTTACCTTCACAATTAGATAACAGTTTATTAGACCCGCTCTGAACGCCGCTGAGCCAATAGCAGACATGCAAGGAAACACCTTGCGATTCCCATAACTGCCAGGTGTGGGGCCATAGCCAATGAACACACAGCTGGGGCTCCAGTATGCAGAGGACTGAAAAGTCTAGCCTACAGGTCATTGAAATCGCGAAATTTTCCTATCCCTACAGCAGCAGTTTGTTGCGAGATGTCGAGAGGAGATACGTTTAAAAGCACTGTGTGGTCTTTTATCTTTCCTGATTGGCTTAATTATTTCTGCCACCATTCAACGGTTCGTACGCGAATCAGCCAACGAAAAGAAAAATCAACTTATGACGTATTAACATACTATTGAGGTCTACATTACATGCATTTGTCTGGGTAACTCAGCAATCGGTAATTTAGGTTGCAAAACTCCGGGAATTCCACAGACCAATAAAATTATAAGGTCACTGCTTGAAGTCCCATAGGTACTCTCGACGAGGACACTGCACGCCAGTTCAGAGATTTGCGCGTAGCGGCGATGGCTCGCTTGATGTTCACGGCAGTGTCGACCTTGCCGCCCTCACGTTTATGCCTCGGGCGTGGAAAACAGCATAGGTAGGCGGGCCCCTTTTTCACTGTTTCAGCGCAAACGGGGTGGTGCGAGGTGAAGATGGGGTAGCGATGGTGGGGGAAAATATTGGTAGGGGAAACATGAGTGCCCACCATCGCTGCCCCATCTTCACCTCAGTGTCTCACAAAGAATTTCGTGATTTGATTATTTTCAATGTTACACTTTTTTGGTGTTTGCCGGGGAATCACGAACATTCAGTATCAGAGTGACGTAATTCAGATTGTAACCCAATTAATTGAGGAAATGTCTTCACTAAGACGCCATGCTGTTAAGAGTGTACATACTTAGGATACTAAAGTATCCAAAGCTTGAGCGTTATTTCTCCGAGAGAATTAGGTGCCCTTTTTATAGTTAATACACGTGATTTTTTTGTGAATCAACTCCAGTATGCGGTATATTTCAATATTGCATGCATACTAACATGGAGCTATTGCCGTGACGTAATCTACGCTCCCGTGTTAGAGACTACTTCCATGCTTGTCTTGGCTATTCACATTATTTCAGTAATACCCCACATGAGCCTCATGATTCGCGTTCGGGCGGTTTACTATCTCGGATATCATTCCGTCAGTCGTGAAATATAACAGACGATACAGTGCTGTGAAGAGTCTCTCGTCTCGGAATCTTTTCTCGAAGTGTAATCACCCCTACTTACTGACTTTCACGTGTTTGAAAGTCGGACGTGAAGACCTACCTTTCAGAGTGTATCATGAAATTCCTCTGAATCTAGGCCTACAGGAAATATTTCAACAATAAATGCTAGCACACGCCCTGAAACTCCCAGGGCCTAGAACAGGTAAATATACAGAAGCGAGATGAATAGGCCGTCCCTTTTATACAAGCATAGGCAGAAACCTGAAAAATTCGCGTTTTCAATTACCTGCAGGGTAGACTCTACAGTCTTATGTACAGATATGCCGTCAACTACACATTGGTTGTCTGCTGTCACAGTGGAAGGCGACAATTGAACACCGATCTTCAGGAGGTGCCAAACACTATGTGAGCAAATGACTTGAGGTACATAAATGCACTTTTTTTTTATTATAGCTTGTCCCAAAATGAATCCGCGAATTATTCAGGTCTCTAAGTATAGGTTACTATACGAATCATTGGCTGCAGGGTGTCCGACGCGATTGAGATGAAGCGCTTTGTAAAAACCATTTTTAGCTATGTTGGAGCACTCCGAGATGGTGTTTCTAATGTGAGTGACGTCTTGAAAGCACTCAACAGGCATTGCACGCACATTTACTAGTTTCGTGGGAAAACGCGTATTTCAAACACAGGGTCACTTATGTACAGAACAGAGCAAAATTAAATTGCATCATTACCCGGCTATTGGCCATTACTGATCTTAGTTATCCATGTGTAAATAAATAAAAATAAAATTAATGAACATCCTGTCTAACATAACTCAATCTTCTATTAGGTAATAGCCGAAAGGGGGATCTTTGGACATATTTTCATCCCCCCCCCCCCAATTTATCCCAATTAAAAAGAAAGAACTCTGTTAAACAAAGGAAAACCAAAATTTATTTAATGTTAATATTTAATAATTAATTTTGTTAAACTGAAATGATTACAATTTAATATATATACTGCCAGGGGAACTTCGCTACTTAATGAAATTTATGAAATGGATGAACAATTTTGATGAAAAGGATCTATCGTTTATTTCTAAGAGATCCCATACTCGGATGTTATGAGTGTGGGAAGGCGGCTGTTAGTTTGGATACCCGTATTTTTAGATCTAATAAGAATTCTACTCAGTCACTTATGTACAATTCAAATATCTGTCACGTCAACATCCTTCACTAGAAAGTCACGGAATTTGACGCATGCGCGGCTAGAGTTCACGATACAAGCGGCAATTTCGCCTGTGTGTTCTTGGGTATTACGCGCCCGCGGGTCGACGCGCAGGTGTAAATACTGCTAGAGACTGTTCACGATAAAGTGAGCACTTTTGAAATCAAGTTTAGAAAAAAGTCACTGCCCCTGTCTGCATACATTGAAACGGGTGCCCTGAGGGACCTGCACCCAGTAAAGTTGGTAACGATGGATGGGAAGTAGTTCTGTATCTTAACGTCGTATTAAAAGTGTTAGGTAACCATTTCTGATTACTTAAATATTTTCTTTCCCTTCTTGTCTATTTTTTAATGCATCTAAGTGTAAAAATGAGCAGATTTGTTACATATTTACTTTTAAAATAATTTCAGAGTTTCACTTGACCGACGCGTGAATAAAACGATGAGGCCTAAGACAATGTTAATCTTACATAAGCCAGAAGTGCACACAGTTAGTTACTAAGCAGTGGTTTCAAAAGTACTCACTTTACCGTGAACAGCCTATATCCTTTAGCTGGCTGGAGAGCACGCGGGAATCTGATGTGTGCACTCCATCCCAGAGCGCGCAGCTTGAATTTTTAACCGCCTCACACATTCCGCAACCCCGTCCTCTCTGGGGCGTGTGGCATGGCGCCTCGCGAGAGGATTGCGAGAGCAGAAGGCGGGCGTTAATAAGTGATAGCCGCCCGGATGAGATATTCGGCATTTTTTTGGCCCGCACCACGTGACGCACTCCGAGCTCGGCATCCCGCCATCCACGAGGTGAAGGCGGCCAGATCAATCATTCAAGACCATATCTCGGAAGACGGCTGGAGGTGAGAACCAAGCAGCAGCCTCCCCTCCCACCCCCACCCCCTTCACTTAAATAGTCACGTCACGGTACTTCCGAGCTGCATAACCAGACACACCTGTTTCCAAGAAGTCTGTCCCACGCAGGATAGACTTGATTATCCCACGCGCATGCCCCTGCGCTTCCTTTCGTTACTGATCGCACGTCTTTGTAGGAAGACTTTCTGGTACAGGCTATACATAGAAAAGTGAGCACTTTTGAAAGCCCTCTCATTTGGTATAATAGTCAATAAAAATATTTTATTTTAGTCTTAGACATTAACTTCTGAGTGGAGTGGATTATACACACTGTGTTTAATACTTACATGGCAATATTTATTTTAAAAAGTCGTTAAAGGATAAAATATGGCTGAAATGAAAAAGTAACTCGGGCCTCAAAAGTGTTCACTTTACCGTGAACAGCCTATACTTGACTGGACCCGTCATAATTACGTTATTCCAGTGATTAACGTCTGTTATTCGCGGGCATGCACCTAAGGCGCGTAGTAATTAAAAACAGCCTATGTTGGAAGTGTATCTGAGCTAAAGAGTTTTGAAATACGACTTTACAGGTTCCTTCATGAGAAAATAGCGCATATCTGTGTTGACCGCCTATGTGGTAATGAGTGTGTTGGGTAAGTTAACTTTAAAATTAACTTAACTTACTTTAGTGGGCATAGTAACTTCAAATACTTTTTGTTACTTTCGAAGGGCGTTAATATGAAAGTAACTTAACTGAATTGTGTAACTCAGCAGATTACTATTTCAGCCAACTTTAGCTTCGAACACTTTCGATTCTAACGAAAGTGGTAAAACGTAAAGGATTTGTTACAGTAGGCTGTAAATAACACAGTAATAATACAACTACTAGGTCGAAACACGGCAATCTTACATTTAGAAAACCACTGATTTTGACAGAAATACAATCATTTTCTTAAATACGCTTCCTCCATAACAATTCGTTCAGTCAGTGATGCAGTAAGACAAATGCACTTCCCACCAGTAGAATTAATTTTCTATACTTTGATACTTTGCTTCTACGAATTTATTATAACTTATCTCTTGTTAACATAAATATTACACACGCCAATGCACTCTTGCAGCACTGTTTATAGTAAATGTTAAAATTTTGAATTAAACGAACGCTATGTTTAACAGAAAAACCATTGAATAATAATAGTTTCAGTGGTGTAACAAGAGTAATAAAAGTAATAAAAGTATTAGGGAAACTTCAGCTATTCTCGCTACACATGAGATGAAAATATTGTAATATAAAAGTAATTTATATTTTTTCTAGCCGTTACAATTAATGAGTACCTTAGTTAAGTTAAAAAAAATGTTATCTCGCAAAAAATGTAACGAGTTACCCCAAAAAGTTACTTTTAAGTAACTTTTACTATCGCTAAGTTAATACCCAACATTACATAAAGTACTTACCTGAAACATTTCATTTGTTACTCGTAAGGGTAGGAAAATTTCGAAAATTCATTTGATTTGAATTACTTGTGGAAGTGAGTGAGTGAAGAGATTTGGACGGCTCTTAACAGCGACGTCTTGAGATCCGATGATGGTGGCTGAGGTGAGTATGGAGCAGCGCCGGAATGAAGTGACGGGGGAAACGGGGGATACCCGAGAAAACCCGCGGACCAACGGCATCGTCCGGTACGATTCTCACATGCGAAAATCCGGTGACCCGGCCGGGGATTGAACCCTGTTCGCCGCGGAAGGAGGGGGGGGGGGGGCGAGCGGGCTATCCGCTCGGCCACCGTGACCCTTAGGATATATTAGCGATTTCCTACAAATGAATAGGGACTTTATAATCACTCTGTATGTGTGGGTTAAAAACTTCCATTACAGTCAAGGAAGTATACTGAAAATCAATGTACAGTGTAGTTTTTTGGCGAATATGTTGACAAAAAATAGCCTCTACCGACAATTTTTTCGTCCCCTATAATTAAAACTGGTTGTTTTTCGTATCAATAAAAGACCGCCTTATCACGTACGGAGCAGGTTGTAATCCTGGTGTACGGACGCTTACAGGATCGTGGTCGGCAAAGAGAACAGAAAGGAAGCTTGCCTTCCAAACGTTTCGTCGGTGCTTGGCTGGAGTTTAACGGTCGCCGTGTTTCACCTCGCCTCTGAAATACCGGGCCGGTAGTTTCCTTCTGTGTGTGCAAGTTAAGCTTTGTTCCGCTTTAATTGCCTCGCAGTTAATACCGTATAGTGTCCCGAATGATTCATGCTGTTTTTACTTGCGCTGCGCCACCTAAAGCTTCCCTCTTTGTGGTGGACGAGCGGAAGAGAGGAATATCTCCCTCGAATAATGCACGGACTTTAAACGTGCGCTCTAATTGAAACACCCATTATTTGGCGATTGTGTGCGATACTGTATGTACTGTTCTTGTTACTTGCTGTAACCGCTTCGCATTTGATGAACGGTTGAAAAAAATATTCCTCGTAAATGTAAATATTTTTAATTAAAGAGTGACTGGATTACTACCAGTAAATAGGCAATGGGAATGTTCAGCACTGGTTTCTGCTGAAATTGATTGATTTATATACATGTAATTAATAATTTACGTGCGGTATAAATGATTGTCGGAGTAGCAATGGTGTAAGCCTACTTCTCCGCGTATTTTAAGAGGTAAGTAACAGGTAGGGGTTGTGTTTTTTATTTTAAGTTTCGTATGTTGATGTGTTTGATGAATTCAATTGCCTCCTTTTACGTTTAAGGTTTGGATTGCGAGTTTTCCGACAGGTCTAATCTCTGAGCTGCCTGCGTAAGAATAACGGACAATCAGTTCTGGTCCGATCATTAGAGGAAATAAATTGTTTTTTTTTTTTTTTTCAGACGTGAATACATTTAACAATGAGAAAAGGATTTGTTGAATAAAACAAAGTTTGTTTGGCGCAACCAAAGTAACTGTTCGTATAGGGACAGTTAAATATTTTGTTGTTGAAACCAAATTATTTTTTTTGTTCTTATTTGGTTGTTCCAAACAAAGATTTGGTTGGTGCAATCAAATATTTGTTTGGCTCTACGTACATTTTCAACAGTTTCTCGTTTATAATAACAATTTGGGAGCACCGCCAAGTTTCGAACACGCAGCTAACCTAATAAATACCAGTACTGGACCAATCAGATTTTCTTGGAACAACCAGATATGTTCGGCTGAACTAATTATTTTAAAAATATTTGTTTGGAACAATAGCAGATTAGTTGAATGAACGATATATGGTTTAGTGCAACGTACCAAGTAAATTTATTTTGTATCTCCAACTACACATTTCTCTTCGAGTATAAACGCCAGGTAAATTTTGCAGCGTAATTTACCTGGAGGTAAAGGCCAAAAAATTACTAGAGTTGTTCTACCAAGTAGGCTAGACTTCACAGATGTCAACTTCTCGTATACTGCGTGCTGCCATAGTGGGAGGCCGTGATGGGCCTGCATTTCGTAGCGTGTACAGAGTTCTCCAGGGGGTGTCAAAAAGCCATGGGTCAATTGCAATAGTAATACCAAATTACGAGTGTTTCCAAGTTTAGCTTGTTCCGAAATGATTCCGTGAATATTTCAGGTCTCGACCTGCACGTAGGCATTAGAAAATTGTGAAAAAATGTTGAGCTAAGATATTTTTTAAAAATTATGTGATGTCCTGATATATTTATGATCGTATGATGCATTTTTGTTTCGGCTTGACACTTTCCATACCAGTCATAAAAGTAAGTCTTAAGAGTGTCAAAATTATCATTGGTCTAGAGAAATGGGAGAATAGCTACGTACACACACAACAACCAATAATGAAAGAAGATTTTCTGAAATGTGCAAAGTAAGTTGAAACCTAGGATACAGTCAGTTTTTCCCGCAATTTATCTCTACTTATAGGTTAGACTCTATAGTCTTATTTATACTCGACTCACAGACGTTTGTTGATTGAGTACTGCACCATACTAGATATAACATGTTATTGACTCACGGCCGTCCAGGGTGTGTCTAGTGAGCTGTGATTCACTTGCACAAGTAGCGAGCCGGGTTCAATCCCCGGCCGGGTCACAGGATTTTCGCAAGTGGGAATCCTGCCGGACGATGCCGTTCGTGGGCGGGTTTTCTCGGAGATCTCCTGTTTCCCCCACACCTTCATTCCGGCGCCGCTCCATACTCACTTCAATCGCCCTCACCGGCTCCCAAGACCTCGCCGTTAAAGAGCCGCCCAAATCTCTTCACTCACTCACTTCCGCAAGTAATTCAAATCAAATGAATTTTCGAAATTTTTCTACCCTTACGAGTAACAAATGAAATGTTTCAGGCACGTACTTTTAAGAGTTTATGTAACTGTCGGATTATTTCCTGAAAGCATTATCAACACATAAAACAAACACAATATATACTACCGGTTTCCCACAAATATATAGGAACTTTATAATCCTTATAATTGACTATAATCGAGTTTATAATTGACTATTTCAGCTTACCGTCATTTCGACAACAGAGAAGAGTTAACTCACTTGTCTGAAAGAGATTGTAATCTTCATTTTTTCCAATTATGTCAGCCGTTTATTTTTCTCTGTTTTTTTATCTTACAAATACACATTACAACATTATCTATGCAAAAATTAAGTATTAGAAGAAAAAAAAACCAGTTAAGATTTTTAAAGGCTGTCCTGCGTTCCACACAAATTTAACAAGATGAGCTGAAAGGTACTACACATTCCAAATTAATTAATTTTTGACCTATGTTTCACCCCTATTCCCGTTCACATAAAGTGATTTTCAAGCTAAATGAACACTTTTTGAAAACCCTGCTTAAATATCTCTCCTTCGGCTTATTTTGTATCACTACATTGCCACGTGTAACAAAAAAAGATGACTCAGGACTACATACTAAAGACAGTTTTATATATAGCGGAATAAGTCAATTAACTGCTAGCTTCTAGTGTACCGTTTACATCTAATGGTTTTCTTTCGTAGTTGGCTGTTGACTGTGTGTAAATATGTTCCCCTGTTTCTCTGGGCTGGTGATAATTTGTATACTATTATACTGAACGTTTGCGACATAGAGGAGTGGACCGATTTTCGTCTGGAGCGAATGTCCCCAGCATTAATCCATCCAGGCCCACAATTTTAAATTAATAAATTACTCTTACTAACTCAAATAAATTCTCGTTGCATTACAGTTACGTTAGAGGATCTACCACAAAACGTCTGAAAACACTTACTTGCATAAACAGTGCAGTGACATAAAACCCTACCCGCGTTGTTTTTGACTGTGCTATTGAAGAAAAAGCAGAGTCAGTCGCGGCGTTGGGACACGGAGAATTGTCACAGCGCAGCTAGTACACGCATTCTACCCTACAGTCCCTCTACGAGTTTGCGCTTCGTTTGCAAATAGTTTAAGCCACTAAAAAAACAAGACGCAACATTGTTTTGGAACATACGTTGAAAAGAAAGATTTTCACGATTTCCCACGATCTCTAAACTCAGCCGCGGATCAAAACACACCGTGAAATTCTTAAAAAACTACATGTTACTTATGTGCCACTTTTTCCCCCAATCAGTACAAATAAAAAAAGAAACTAATCTCAGTTATTACCAATTGGAACAAACCGCTATTCATAACACGTAAAAACATGCGAGTTCTCATATTCTGCTGCCAGATTTACTGTAAGAACGCCAGACACGTTTACTTTAAAATAAAAAGCAGTTAAGACAAAGATATTTTTTCAGTGTAGTTCATTTTTAAAGTGCAAAATTAGACGCGAAAAAGTCACATATACGCTCACTTTGAATCGACGTAGAAGATTCGCAGCTCAGCTGTGGGGCGTACCGTTAACGTCTAAAAGAGCTACGTAATCCGCCCTGGATGTGACGTATCGTTAACCTTTTGGAAACGCTACACGGCTAATTATAAGCAGGTCTCTCAAGTTAACGCTTACCAACTATCCTAGTGAACATCCCACTCGTATCTACATGTACGTCACGCGGCGAACAGAAGAAGAAACGTTTCTTCAATGAAAAATTATCGTGGCGTAAAATTATATTCCCTGGCGTGTATTGTAACGAAATTATTTAAACTGGCAGAGGAGGTAGAATTTTTACTAAGCAAGACATTTCGAAAATTTGCATGATAGGTAAAGAGTGAAATGAGAGAAGAGAAAAAACTGGCCAGACGGAAAATTAAGGGAAATGAAAACTGACAGAATAACACTTAAGTTACCGCTACATCTAGTAGGGAAAAGTCTATGACCCGGTGTAATTTTACTTCACCGAACTGCGCCCGAGGCACTTTACTGTACTCCGCAGTGACGTCATTACGAAAAGTTTTCATAGGTTACGTACTAAGTGGGAAGTTATATAAAATTTAACTACTGTATAGAGCGATTATGCGCTGTATGATGGAATAGAAACACACGTACTCATCACGTGAAATTATGCCAGAACTTGCTGGCGTTTAGCTTTACCTTAATATTTAACACTTAAAACACATTGTCGGTTTAACCTAAACAAAATTAGATCCGTAACAATGTCAACTTGTTTGTGTAGATTTTCCTTTTCCCTCAGGAAGGAACATCTCTTCACGTGCAAGCAATATATGTCAGCTATAACATTTCTGACGCTAATACGTCTTTAAAATCAGACCGACACATGGTGTATCAGGACGATGTATCTTCTGCAGGTTGCTCCATTCCAACACTAAAACTTCGCAACCAATAACGATATTGAAATAAACGTGGTCTCGTTTGATTGACTATACAAAAACGATGTAAGCATGCCGCTAAAATGGTACCGCGCATGCGCGACGAGCAGGTGGGGGCCCGCGGCGACTGGCGGCAGCAATGGACGAGGGAGAAAATTCCCGGACTTTGATGTGCCGATGTAAGTGCTAAACTAAAAATCTCGCCCTGCACTTTAAATATGAATCAAAACTTTTCGATCAGTAGACTTATTTTACTGACTTTTCAGCTAATGAGCTGTTATCAACTAGCCAATCAGTGGAATACACTGAAAGTTTACTGCTAGGTCAATGATATTCACTAGGAACCAGTAGGAATCACTGTTTAATCAGGGAACACCAGCAACTGAAACGATGCGTAGAATTTTACTGATTCAAGTGCAGCTGTTCCGACAGATTCAGTCACATTCGCTGATTATAGAGCAGTTTTAATTGAGTTGATTTCAGAGTGCATCTGTCGATGTAAGCCATATGTTACTTTCATTTCATTCCCGTTATGCCAAAGAAAATATAATCCGCTAACGTCGACATATTCACATACATACAACCAACGGTCGTGCCATCCCACGACGCAGCCACGCCCGTAGACTAAAGATGAGGTAGACCGATTACTCGGCTTCTGCACGTGTACCCAACACTGACCTACCCCAAACAACACAACTGTCAAATTCACATGGTCGAAAGTGATGAACGCATTTGTTTACGTCTCAATTTTCGAAAGACAAGCATTTTTATATGAATAAAACACTGTCACCAATTTGAATTTAATCAGACTGGATTACAAATTGGTTAGTGAAAGTAAACATAGGTACATCTCAAAGCACTTGTTTACTTATCAGCGTTGTGACCTCAAATCTAATTCAAGCCGTTTTTGCTAGACGTGATGGCAGAAAAGGAGTTCAATGTTGGGACACAGAGACTGGTTGTGCGCAGCCAACGAGATCGGTCGCCCTCATCTTTGGTCTATGGCCACACCCCGGTGTTTTTTAATGGTAAATGTGACTGGCAGCAATCGCTCCCTACAGAGACTATGCTTAACACACGTATGTGGAGTCAAGCTCTCGTAAATGTGAATGTACACGTTCGCAGATCACGTCGAACAGAGCCGATATAACCAACAACCAATCACAGAGCTTCTTATCGCAGACAACGGCGGCGTTATCCACAATTCAGTGCGTCGTGTCGAAGGAGACCAATATAGCTGACATCGAAAATGATGTTTTCGGGTTATCTAAACAAAGCTTGCAATTATTGTCACACAAATAACGCAGACATTCCGGACTATGTGAATTAAAGTCACTAACACCCGCCCAGCTCACTCAGTCTGGTCATCGTGATCTGCGAATGTGCGAATTCAACTTAACGAGCAGGAAAATTGGGACGATGGAAACGTGTAAAAACAGGTGATCCATGCATGTTTATGGCTTAACGTCTCCCTGACGAGGTCATTCGACTGAAACAGTGTCTCAAACAGTCAGGATCGGGAAGAAAGCGGCAATGACCTGCAGTGAGGAATCAATCCAGCCCTCGTCTGAATTTAGAGAGACCTTGCAAACAGAACACAAAATGGTCAAGCCATGAATAAAACGCGGGTACTACCAGATGCGATACCACTGTACCACCTCTTTCGGCGAGCAATGCAAATAAAGAAAATGTGTAGGCCGACACAGTGTTGGTCTAGCATCTAATTTGGAAAGGCATTCTCCATAATTTATTAGGTAAATACTCTTTCAGAAGACGGTGAAAGGTACGTCGTATATACAAGAATTTTTCGTTGGCCATGTTTCGGACATGACAAGCACATGTTAGAGTCAAGACCGTATAAGCATGGGCGTATCCACGCTGAACGCTTTCATTCTGAAAAAAGAAAAATGTATTTTTAACGTTGGCTAACATTTCCCAGATAGACATACGGCAAAATGACTGAAGCGATTGAAAATCAAAACTAACAAAATTGTGTGGAAAAGAAACTAATACAGTTCCGTGTTTTTACATTTTACTGTACTGCAGTGGTCCGTCATTCTGAATGTGTTGTCTGGCGCGACAAAGTAACAGCAAGAATGTTCTTTCTTTTCGGAGAAGTGACGACAGCGTTATTATTAAAGTACTGCGCAAGCGCAAAGTAGAAACTCCGAAGAAAAATACAGACTAATAATGAGGTACACTGAGTCTCATATTTGACGCCTGTCCCCAACACTGACTTCATCCTTCGCCTATACGAATGGCAGTCACGTGGTCAACACTGATGTAGGGTTGGGTGTGTGTGTTTACTGTTGAATTTTCGACAAACACACCTTTAAATATAAATAAAACACCTGACCAACTTGAATATATTCTAGTTGCATTAAAACTATGTTAGAGGAAGCGTAGAAACTTCACAAAGCACTTAATTAAATAAAGTGTTCAAACCTCAAATCCTATCCACGTTGTTTACTGATACTGATAATGCCCAGTGTTGGAACACGGGCAGTGATTACTGCGCAGCTCGCATGAGCCATTTACGCCATTATTCCTCTACAGAAGGGGCACAGACCGATGGCGAGGGGGGAGGGAAGAGTTCAGGGTTCAAACAACCCCTCCCCCGGCCCTACCGAAAATGGACACATTTTTAAAAGCAGTTATCAGTAAAACTAGAAAATATGTAAATAAAACGGTATAATGAAACAGTAAAAATAATATAAATAAAAAATACAGGTGTCTACATATACTTTTGTTTTTCAGTTAAAAAGATTTTTACAGGCGTTGTTTTACCGATAATGACTCCCCCTACCGCCAAAAAGTTTATGCTTACACCGCTGTTCTACGGAGAAATAGGGTGTGTTCTGTTTGTCAAATTAAGTGCATTACCTCTGCTACCCTTGTAGTTATCGATCATACGTTTCTGGTACCGATTGTACAAGTCTAATAACGGAATTAAGTAGATATTTATTTGTGACATAGTGTGTACCGGAACGGAGGTTACGTTCTTCACAGTGACGCACGACAGACAACAGCAGCACATCCAGAGTACAACTGTTATTTACGAGTGACCAGTTATTTACGAGTGACCAAGTTTACGTATCACGTGAAAATGGTGCACTTCAGTAAACTTTTCACTGCGCAATTGTATGGTTTACTTCAAGTCAGTTGAACATAGGCCTATCTGCTCGTTCACTGAAAATATAAATATACAAACCTATTTCTATCCGATCGAGCGAACTTCTGACTTGCTGCGTGTTAATTGTAAACACGACTTTGCCTACAATTATATCTATGCCTATGTTAAAAATTCTCATTGAAATCAATACGTCACCTGCGACGTATTGTGACACCTAAGAGAGTAATATGTTAGATAATGTATACAGTTAACATATGGTTAATTGATACACAATTCACTTACTTCGTTGTCAATTTTTAGGCGTCCCAACGAGGCAATGATATATATTAAGTACCTTAAACTACGTCACAGCAAGTCATTACCTGACTATTTCCGACGTCTTGATTAACTATCACGTGGAGTTGTTGTCATAATGCCCAAATATTAAAGATAGACCGTTGTGTAGACTGATTGTCGTCTACTATGCACGACCCCAACGTTCTAACGTTGGCTCACGATTAACCAGTAGTTATTTTAAAGTCCCGTGATTTAACAGTGACGTGACGACCATTTGAATTACTAACAAATCAATACTCTCCAAACAAAAAAACACAACTATTATATTTTTTACAATAAAATAGGGAAAAATGAAGCACAAAGAGTTGTGCCGGCTTCGTTCAAACATGTAATTTGAACAGGTCGGGGACTCAGGAAATTCTCCGAGCCTGACAAACGCACTCTACTTCCATCTGTGGTAACCCTGGTCTAACACGGCATTGCGTACAACACAGTGCGATACGCGGGGAGTGACAAGCAGCGCTCATGACGGCGGCCGGAGAAACTAGCGGTCGAGGCCGCGTTCAAAAATTCACGAGCACAGCGCCGCACGGGAAAGTGTTTTTTTTATGATAGCGCTAGGATGGAGTTCTGTGTGGGCTGGGGAAAAGGAGAAGAGACGGGGGAAAAGGGGAGTATCTAGATACGAAACAGGGTTTTAATCTATTATTTACCGCGAAGCGATACCATTCTTCCCTAATTCCGTCTACAGACGGCAGGAACCACCACGCACTGTGGATGGGTTAAGGTCATGGAGAGGCCCTGCTGGTGGTGCGGTATAGTCCATCTTCCGCAAGTTTGATGCATCGTGACGTTTCGCTTACAGGAATATATTGGATGACTATTTCATTATTACACTGTTTACGTACCTATTCCATATCTCTGTCACAGCGCGGTTCTTACATAAGAAATACCGTTCGCTAGCGCACACATCGCTCTTCACCTTCTTACTATGACATCACGTAATAAATCCGAAATGTAGACATGGTTGTCACAACGATGTCACTGAATGGCTCCTTTGGAAAAAATGGAAATATTATCTTCCATCGTAGGTTATTTTATCCCCTTAATTCGTTAAGTATGCACTGCATGTCGCTGGCCACGATGTTTCAGGTTCAGATCCCGAGTAACATACGGATTTGCGTCATTTTTAATTGCACTTTAAGAGTGGTTTCCGAATAACTCCATAAAACGGGGGGAGGGGGTGCGAACTACAAATAAACGTCAGTAATCATAATCAATCAAAAATACCATCGTCCTGAAGAAATATATGAGAATTTATAATTGTCGATTTGTAGATGCTGACTGTGGATTTGAGAACACACCAGCGAAAAAAGTTTACACATACACCACCGCTTCACACAGAGAAGCAGAAACACCTACATGTCAATTCGTACGACTCTAATCAAATATTAGTGACCACGGAATTCCGCATCAAACTAATGACGTGAAATTAACATCACAGAGTAGTATGACACTCAAAGAAAGCCAATTTAAAACCATCGTTTATATGCATTATCGTATCAGCACCTGCAATATAACGAAACTTTATTTGACGCAGAGAGTAAGTTTCAAAAATGTTCTTTTAGACCCGTGGTATTCTTATACTTTTCGGAAATACAGGTACTACTTATCTGTTTTTAAATTACTTCAGAACAAATTTTATTAAAATTTCTCCGGACAAATATTATTCATATGAAAACCTGCAAATCCGTACACCTTTCTGATTGGAAGGCGTGTCCAGCCAGAGTCAAGAAGTGTAAACACATAAGGCAAGTACTGATGGGCGCCGATCAAGCACTGGTTACCATTAATGAAGTATGATCTCGTTAAACACAACTCCCATTGACAAAAGAAAGAAAAAATCAGCCAAAAAACAGTATAAATATTGATGACGGCATGGAAGACTAGCTTAAAGCTACTACACTAGATCCTAATTGAAACCAGCTCAGTTGAGCTCTACATTTCTACTTGCTACTGTGCTGATTGAATGTGTCTAAATTCTTGACAACCGAGGCCCACTGGCACAGTACTGTTACACTGAGCGCCGCGCCTCTTTGGTCCATCTTATAACAAGCACGCTCACTGAGCTCTACATCGTTCATTACACTCTAAAAAAAATTTGTACTTTTACATGAAGAATCCTTGGAAACCCAGTTGCCAAGAAAATCTTTTGTAAAACTAAAAAAAATTTCTTGTAAAATCTGCTAAGCATTTCTTTGTAACATTACAAATGATAGCAGTGTATTATAACTTACATGATTGAGAAGTGTGAACTCTAAATCTGAATCTGTGAGAATTTCACTGTTTCAATCAGTCAAACGTATCTGACTGATACAACAGTCACTTCAGTGAATAACTGATGAACCTATGAAAAAAAAATGCCATGTTTCCTTCATTGATTGATTCAGTGACATTTCTCAGTCATGACATGATTCGTCAGTCATTTTTACCACTGCTTCTCTGTGGTTTATTTTTTTTGACTGATGGACTAGTGAAACATCTGAGCAACTTGCTCCGTCTTTAATTATTTTTAACTGCTGTATCAGTGAGTCTGCGTGTAAAAATGGCAGTCGAACATCGTTTAAAAATCGCCGTTAATCAGCATGTATCAAGTGAAGTAACAACGACTAAACAAATAAAACTAATAAAAAATACTTTCTAAAATGTGTTTCGTCTTTCAAAACGCCATTTTACGAGGTAATATGAACACACGAAGAGAGTACACTCATGCATACTATTCGTTTCAACAATCCCAACGGTACCAATCAAACCAAACACGAAAAGTATGAGCATAAAACTTCAAACTACACGATTTCGCAGCGGAATTATATATAACACATGCATTTTCCTCCCATATTTTCAACTTGGTGTGAAAGCTTAGGTGGTAAAGCAACGGCCTAAAGTCGAAGGGTGCACGAGTTCATTCCCGGCCACCTGCAGATTATTTTTTTTTTACTTTTTTAAATGACGGTAAATTGCACAATATAAATAGTAAACTATTGTAAATCTGTTTATTTCACGTAATTATTTGCCTACATTCAATAAAAGCAATATTTAATTCGCCACTGCAGTCAGCCGTCACTTATTCAATCTGTGAAATTGTTTTACGACGCTAATTCAATCAGTGAAATTTTTTCACTGAAACAATCAGTGATTTTCCACTGATTCTAAGTGGAGCCATTATCACTGATTAGAGTAATTTGATTCGAATTTAGAGTGTACATAATATCTTTTTCTTCAAGAAACAAATGTGATAAATTAATAACAGAGAAAAAAAATATTTAAAAAAAATTACCCTTTGCCAGCACTGGGACTAGAAAGAAGAACAGGTGCATTAATTTCATTTTAAGAGTTGTGTTGTTGAGTTAAGAGATTTGGACGACTCTTAACAACTATGTATTGAGAGCCGATTGAAGAATTATATGAAGTTAGGAAATATTAAAAGTTAATAAATAATACGGTCACGTTTTATTGGAATTATCGTTTAATTATGATTATTTGAGTTGTTTCAAGTGTTGTACGTTATTCAAACTAGCAACAGATTTCTTTTTTCACGCTGTTACACTTTACATCACCCACAGTTTTTGTACAAACAGCTAAATACAGGTTTACGTTGTTGACTGTCCGCATGATCTCTAGGCATGATCTTCGAGGCTCTCCAGTATGGTCGAGTCGAACAGTGGAACGAGTTGTGCCCACGTACTGCCCTGTGGATTGCTTTTCCCAAAGCGGCTTTCACAATCTATTCACAGAATATCTTGAGCAGTTCCCGATTAGCCAAAACTGAGAAAGGTTTGTTTGAGAGACTATGGATTATATGGCCAAACGAGTATACAGAGTTGGTTCAACTGAATACTTTGTCGACAGTCAAATCTTCTTGACTTAACACGGAATCAGTGGCATTTATTCCATAAACGCAAGGTTAGCTATGCTCACCCTATACCTGCGTCACCAACCGCGTCCTTCGGCAGGGTAAGCAATCGTTCTGTTTGCATCCTCCAGTCGTACATGTTTCCTTGGAAAGTGAATGAAAGTGTTCGGGAAAACGGAAGTTTTTCGTATAATTTGCAATATGCTCTCTAAATAATATTAAATTTAATTATTATTGCATTTATTTCGTTTCCGTATTTATAACTTATGTTAGGTATTATAAAATGGTAGGTACATCGGGAGGGTATGAAAAGTTGGAAGTTGCGTCTGTTAGTAGAAATTGCTTGCCCTGTAAAAAAAAAAACTCACTACATGCCACTGCACAGAAGTCTTTTCATCTCATGTGCGCGTTTTATTACATGAACGATATCAATTTTCTTGCAGTTGAAGTTTTGTTTACTCATAAAAATATTTTGTTGGTGCAACTACATAGTTTTTATGGCCATATAAGATCAATATTTTGTTGAGGCTGTATGAAACCTTTCCCCTAGCGTAGAACTAATAAAGGTTATATGATACAGCGGAAATTCCACGTCTCCCAGCAGGCAATCAAATTGTTTGATTTCCGTTTTGTAAGATGCGAGTCCAAGAAGCTCACGTCCTCGGGAACACGAATGCATCTTCTCGAGAGCGTGACCTGTCTGTTTCCGTCATCCACCGGGCCGGGACGTCGGCAACTCCGGATGATTCTCCTGATTAGGGTCAGCGTCGCTAATGACGACGGAGGCCGGATAAAACGAACACCTCCCCCCCCCCCTTCGCGACACCACCACGTCCTAGGGGTAGTCGTCCCTCCGGTGCTCCAGCAGCACACAAATATTCCATTTCCTACGCCCATTCCAACTTCATTGGAGCAATCACGGGCCGTCCCTCCCCTTCGCCCGCGCGGCCCCTTCGACCAGACTATCGCGGCACCAGACACGCCCCTCGCCGAATGTAATCAGATTTAATTACCTGAGACTGCGTTAACTCCCCGACCCCCCTCCCCTTCACCCTTCCCCACGCTACAACCCAGCACGGCCCCTTTCCTCGCCCCAATCGAAACACCACGCCGCTAACGACCTGAACGCCTTTTACGACTTCCTAGATTAGCCCCAGCTACTCGGCGTTGACAGAAAATTGGACGTTCGGTGCACGCGTTGCTCTTCCCCGCCACGCGATACCGCTCGTATCTGCTTCCAGAGGTCACGCCCAACTGTCCTTGCACATGTCCCTTTCTCTTCATACACAATCTTGGCGCACACTTGTTCCCACACCTCTCCAGTATAACCGCAGAATTATTACCCAGACACACATACAGAAAAATGCTCTTAGTTCAAACAATCGCACGGTTAACACTGCTCTGTAGTTAAAAGAAGTGTCCTACCCATGTTTCAAATATATCTATAATCTAATTAACGTTCAGATTTTTGTAACAATAATAAAAATCATTAAAAAAATTGTGTACGCTTGGTCAAGTGTTGTTTCATGCTGGGAAACATTAAAAAGCGACATCTACAGAAACAAATATATAAGTTAATTTTTTTTTGTGGCAATCTTGTAGATGAATAAAAACTCAGAAATTGGTTAAACTTTCTTCGTTGTCAAAATTTATTTTACTAAAAGCAATTATTATTATTACTATTATTATTATTTTAGATATTGCATTCCTATCACAACATCTTAAATTTTTTTTTTTTAGTTAGATATTTTCTGTGATAATTATTTCATTTTTTAATATTTTTTTCCCCTACTAATGCGTTAGTAGGACTACAACAGATTTCTGCGTTTAGTTTTATATTCTTTTATGTTTTATTTTAATGTATTTATAGTGTGAGGAGTCTTGCTCCGCCAACGTGCTGATGTAATGTCGCCACGTTATTTCAAGGAATGGGACTACGCATCGTTATTTTTAATCTCCAATTAATCATCCTAAAATCAGGTAGTCACTATGTATTCAACACAATTTTTGTACTCTTTTCTATAGCATACGCTCCCTACACCCTATACTCAACCGAAGTTCAAAAAATATTCTGCATACCCTCTGTTAGAGACAAATACCTATATAATCGCAAGCTCAGTCTTCAATATCCTACGCACGCATCTGTAACTTTCTTTTGGTTATTGGCCTCGTATTTTTAAGAAAAAATATTGTCTTCCTTGCCTTAACGGCTGGAACTTGAAATACTCCGCTACTGAACGCATGTGATTCGAGGGTAGATGCTAAGGCGTGTGATAATTAAAATCAATCACTACCCTGGATCTAAGCCAAAATGTTACAGTATGCATCTGGTATTCAGTGTTCCTGAGCGACAGGGTGTAGGCAATTGCTTAAAAGGTTAAATTTTATGAAGTTGGTATTGTTTTACTGGTTTTGTTATCACCTGTGTAGTTGACCGCAAAATGTTCCAATAACTTATTTCCCCTCGACAGTCATAAGTCAGAAAATAACCCACACAGTGTATATGTAACAAATTAAAAAATTTTACTTAGCTCCTGTCTACGCCCCCTCATGTTAAAAATGTCGATAATTCTTACATAAAAGCTGCAGCAAAAAAAAACTACTAAGTGTGTTGCTGGCTAAAAAAAATGTTGCAGTAAAAAAAAATTCTAAATGTTTTTTTGGATAAGAAAACATCTGTAACAAAACTGATTTCGTTTATTATCGAAGCATACATTTGGGCTAACGAAACACTTTTGTTGGGTCAACTAAACTTATCAGGAAAAGAACTCCATATGTTCGCTCGGGCGTCTTCTGCAAATAAGTTCTTTTTCTTTTTTGAACAAACTTCACAGTATGCCATACTTTCCAGTATGTCGTTACATACATACACACTTTCACTGATTAGTCTATTATCTAATTCGATATATATAAACATAAGATCCAATTTCACAGAGAGTTCACGAGCCATAAACGTGTTTGCCGGCGCACGGGAGGTGGTCGTAATGACGTCGCTGGGCGGAGATAAGCTCTCATTTTATTCCAGACCCACTCCCTCACTGATGTCCGGGAGACGGCTAGGTGTATGCGTTGCTTGCCGCTAAGCCTCCCGAGCCGACGTAATTCTCCCACGAGCTCATGTTTTACGACACCCCCTTCCCCCCAAACCCTCCACCCCACAGAGGACAGGTGACCAGCACGTACACGGTGGCCAACTGTCCCGCTGCACATAGCGGAGTATTCGTGGATTTGTGATACTTGGCGTGGAGCGGCGTGTCTTCTGGGACGCCTCAAATTCGGATGTTTGTAATCAGCGACAATTGTGCCTGCTGACATGTGTGAAGAACTGTGAATATTCTCGGAAATCACACATTCAGAAGTTTGTAAATAGCGACACCGTCACAAAATTACGATCGCGCTAACACACAGTCAGTGTTCACCAACACTTTTCAAAGAAGTAACCAGAAAAATGCTTTCATGATATTAGCTTCCATATCGCAGGAAAATACATGGCAAAATATCCGAAGCCTTCAGAATGAAAATGGATGCATTACATAGATTATTTTTCACCGTATTATATTCAGTTCTGTACTTGGCGGCCGTCAGCCTATTTGCTGTTAAGTCTCGACATGATTTCTTATTTTCAAATCACTGCCGCCAGATATTTCCAACGTAGTGCATTTTCGCGCATGCAGTAACAGCAATGAAAAATGGAACAATGCTCACCTGTCAAATTAACCAAGGAATTATTGTTGCAATTATGGTAGTTGCTGTGCTTATGATCGTAGTAAATACTAGTACACGTTAAAGTAGTGAATAAGGAAAGGAATTGTGTTAAATGTGCACCGGACATAAATGTATTTTCTTTACTAGCGTGCCCAAAGTTACTTCTTGGGGAGGTTCTGTGACGATGTACGTTCATTTCCCCTCGAACACGACGATATAGGGTAATAAATCATATAATCGTATCTACATATATTTTAATGTAAACACAGAAACTTTCCAACAAAAAAAAGGCAGTAAAAACCAAGCGTCTTAAACATCTTACCACAGAGGAAGTTTGTATACAGAGACGAAATGAACCGAGTTTATGCGTAGAGGGAATACGGGGTAGAGAGCCCATGCCGGTTGTGCAGTCTTTATGTATCGCAACATTAAACGACTGTTTAGCCATTAGATTTGTCAGTCACGTAACATCGATTAAGATTAGCACAATGTTTACATGACTAAGAGCCTTGAGATACTGGTATGAAGTCCAAGTTCCCCACAGTATTATTTTTTCTGTAAAATAAATAAAAAACGCATCACTGTTTGAACACGTTATTTGGAGAGTAATTCGTGAGCCAATGTTGAAGAAATGGAAGACGAATATCAGTCTTGTCTCATCTTCGTAGCATGGGTGAGTGTACGCGCACTGAGACGCCATATTCTGTGGCTCGTATTATTCCATGACGTGAAGTGAACGTAAACTTTACTAGTGGTCTCCTGAAGCACCAAATGTCACTGAGTTAAGTCTAGATACAAAAATTAAAGAGTTTTAAACAAAAACCAGTTCACATGACATCGCGGCACAGAGCCAACGCTATCTGCCAATCTACGCTAGCGCCAACCTACGCTACGAATATGTCGGCGGCCATTTCAGGTGTCACTTGTTGAATGCGCTACGAGCAAAGAGACAGTGCGATAATTTCGTACCTGCATTCTTAGTTCTTCGAGATCTTACTGGAATTGTTACGTTGAAACAGTTGGCTCCTTACATTGTTTTCTATTTAATTATTTTGGTTTTATACACATAAGGTTGTTTGTTAACTGTCGCCACAGTATGTTTCTAACAGTTTAAAAACATCGGCTGACCAACGCACGGAGTCGAATTTCTACCAGTTCTATAAAATAGCACCGGTGTTGTTTTGCTAAAGTATCCTTACGCATAAGTTGCTGTGACACGGGGAATCCACGCTGTTAGATTTGTTTCAGCAGTTGATACATGCTACAATGAGTAGCAGCTAGTTTCTAACAACACGCACTGAAAAAATAAAAGTTTTTGTTGAATCTAAAAAGTTTGTTTGGCGCAACCAACTCAATTATTTGCATGGGAAAGTGAAATATTTTGCTGTCGAAAACGAATTAGTTGGTTGCTCTTATACGGTAGCCCCAAACTAAAGGTTGGATGTTGCGCACTGTAATATTTGTTTGGCTCTACGTGTATTACATAATTTCGGTTAATATCAAATGACTGGGAGCCTGACCAAGATTCGAACCCAGGTTGTTTGCGCAGGGGCGCTACGCTCTTGCGACCTCAGCTAATGTGATACTGAAAAGGCTGGAATGTTTTTTAATACATATGATTGACTGGACAACGTGTGTAAATAAATATTTCAAGTTTTACAGCTTTACTTTTTTTGTTTCCTGTTTAATTTGTTTTATTAGGATGTTCATACTATTATTAAGCATCAATAAGTGCACTAACAAACACTGTTACCAACCTAATAGTTACAAGAATTACAAACAAACTCTCGAGCTGTATTTTCGAACGAAGGTAATCAAATGAGTGGCCATAAAAATATACACTTGGTTCAAATAAATATTTTGTTGCCGGACTGATTTCATTTGGCTCAACAGATGTTTTGTTAATTCAAGCGTTTATTTTATCAGATGAACGAAATTAACCTTGCTTCTTTTCAAGTTTTATTTACTCAACAAAATATATTTTTGGCCCTATACAACTATTTTGTTAGCTGGGATAAATACCTATCTCTCGGTGTACCTTCCTCAAAACGACAAACTATCAAAGCGTGCAATTGCAAGTAAATTAAACTCTGGAAGCAAAATGTGAGCTGTTTTCCTTTATTATTAAGTTATTTATATTCTAGTACAACTGTAACATACCACATAAAGATTACAGATAAAATCTAAGCGTAGATATTTTACTTGTTCTTACTCAGTCTGGTTGCCGTGATGGTGTGAGGTGATTCGAAATAATTTCTAATGAAATGCTTTATGGGAGTCGCATTTGATATCCTGAGATTAGTGAAAACGAGGGTAGGGGGAAAAGGGGGGGGGGGGCGAAGGAACCGAGGACAAAATTAAATTCGTTCATTATTTTTTTTACTAATTGCTGTTTTTTTTGCCGCGAGTTGTTTTCCAATAAAGTGTAATTTGTCAATTTAAAAGAGTGTATCGCTGAACTTTTACCTACTGGGTCTACTTTAGCATTTTTTTTCTCTAAGTATGGGTTTCAGATTTTAATCTTATAATTGTATTCCTGTACCAGTGACCCTCAGAATTGAGTTATATTCAGACAAAAACCAAACTATAAAAATTATGCCCATTATTTATATAAACAATTCATTGAAACGTGTAATGACGGTCGAGTTACGGGGTAATTCATCACAAAAATAAGCCGCTTGCAATTTATATCCAAGCCGTCCCGAACAATAAATCACTAGTAAATATGATAGCAATGTGTCTTTGTGCTAAGATAAAGTAATGAAAATGTAATTAAAACAACAATCCTACAATCTTCAAAAATCATCTCTCAGTAACTTTTTCAAATGACATAAGATTTTTTTTTTAGATTAATAAAAGCAATTTCGAAGCCACTTACAATTACGGAACAGACTGGTAAGTATTACAGTGACGAGGTGTACAACAGGGGTCAGAATCACTATAATTTTTTAAAGGGTGGTTTTACCATGAGTGTGTAAATGGAAATTAAAACTTAAGGGCTGGTGTTTTAACTGTTTACAGGAATGTGTTTAACGAAAACGGAAGAAATGAAAATGTTGACTGAACCTAACTTTTCTACTCCTATTTCACATTTGACTCTACTCCAAAAGTGCATTAAAGTGCCTGTGATATGATTGAAACGAATTACGAACTTGCCAGGCCTCTGACGCAAAAAAAAAAGTGAATAAATTTTATGTCACTATGGTCTATAACAAAAATTATATTGCGTAAATATGTACAACTAACCCTCAGTTATTGCAATAACCCATTTTCTGAATAAGTTGATTCGTTAGAAACGAATTAGATATCTCGGAAAACATAGAATGAGTAAAAAAAGTTTGCACATCTTTTAACTCGACTGTTATAGACGATATTTTACGATAATAAAATTTTGGTAGCCATACAACGTATTTTCTGGAAGTCCGCCCTGACAATTTCTATTCTGTAAACAAACTTGTCTACGAGTTTTGAAAGAGACTTGATAAATAAGAACTTATTTTGCGATGGCAAACAAAAAAACTTTATGTCCCCCATATAAATTTCTGCATGAAAGTCAATGCCAAGCACGTTGTAGTCCAATATGTCCTTGTTGCGTCTCTGCTGTGGCTTACGGCTCCAACGATCGTCGGCGCCGAAATCTATCGGCGCACGCAAGTCATTTTGTATCCGCGGCGACGGCAAGGTGTCGCTAAAGAGGTCAGGGGGAGAAACAAATTTGTGTTTGAGCTAAAAGCGGAATATGTTTTCCCAAAAAAAGCTCCAACCCTTACTCAACCTCCCCCCCCCCCCCTCTTCCAACCCCTCGCGATAAGAAGGGGACAAAATTTTCCAATATCGTAGTGGGAACGCCTCGCACACTTGATCGATTGTATCCTTTCCCTGCATTTATTATCCTTCTCTTCTTTCTCCTCCTTTTCCTCCGTTCCTTTCTGCTGCTACTCCGCCCCCAACGAGCGGCCCCTTCCTATTTACTGTTTCCCCGGCGAAGAGGGAGAATTCTCCGTAGAAAAAAAAAAAGAAAAGGTTTCTTTCGCATGGCTTCTTCCTATCACGCAAGCTTTTTGGCTTCATCCGGACGCTACAATCCGTGACAGTTTGGGATGCCTGGCAGAATACAGCACTGTGCGTCGAGGGAAACCAATTTCCCGGCGACGACCGGCAACCCAGGGGAAGACGACGACGGACTCGAACACGCCGTTCGTGCGAAAGAACGAGGATGGACACTGGTACTCGCTGCTCTTAGACTCTGGGCACTGGAAAACGCCGACTTCACTCCCGAGTGTTATAGTGGACAACAAACAAGTGTGGTAAGAAGACTTCCAAAGCTGCAGTGAATACTAGTGGGGCAACGAGCACCCATTGGCAGGTAGGATCCGTAAATGACGGGGCCTCGAAGAGTTTCACACGCGAGTAGCGTGACGGAAGTTGCCGAATGCTGGAGGATTTGCTTGGAACACTTCGGCATCTCCCATCAACCTTTCTCCACACCTGCTCTCTAATCCCGTCTTACTCGAGACACCTAAATTGTAAACCTGAAGAATCAGAGACATCATACTGTTAAATATTAGTCCCTGCAAGTCAATTAGTAACTTTCTACGGACTGGCTAATAGTCTACAAAGGGCATACCAGGTAGTGACCATGCTTTCTGTGCAGTAACCTACTTTCGAGTCCCAAAATAAATGCGTGCTCGCGCGCGCATCGGTTTGGAGTTGGAAACTAAATTGAACTTAGGATCTACCTACGTATTTCATGTAGGCGGATTGAAAAGTGAAAAGTGCAGATATTTTGCTCTGCCATTGTCAACTAAGTCATAATATTTGACGCAAATGATCTTTTTCCTTTCCCGCTGCTACTGCATATTGGTGATAAAATTGTGAAAATTATCTATATTCTTACGTCAGTAAGGGAGCAGTTTGAACCCCGCTCTGTACCCCTCACAAACGTAAGTCACTGCAGTTTCACTGTACAACAGTGGATATAACGATAAAATTAGCGAGATTATACTACTTACATAATCAGTAAAATGCCACTGATTTCCCATGTAATATCCTCGTCCTAAAGCAGGGTCCCTAAACCCTCAAGTGTAGAAATTATTTATTTTATAGAGCTGAAATATATTCTATTAAGCAGTTATAGGCTGTTAATGGAAAATGAGCACTTCTGAAAGCCCTGCTTACGATTTTCTTGTATGCGCGTAGTGTATTCTTCCGCTTTATGTAAAATTAACACTGTCATTGGCCTCATCACTATATTCATGCGTCGGTCAAGTGAAACTGTGAAATTATTACAAAAGTAAACATTTTATAAATCTCCTAACTTCTACACGCTGAGGAATTAAAAAAAAAAAACAGAAAGCGAAATAAATAATTCAAATTATCGCAAATTGTTAACTAACACTTTTTATTCGACGTCTAGATATGGAACTACTTGCCACGTGCAAAGAATTCGAAGTCGTATCCTATCTTCGAGGGGGGGGGGGGCGAATGTAATGTAAAGGGCTTTTTATCAAGTCCCCCGGTTTTATGCTTGAAAGCTTAGCAGGGGACGGCTTACAGACTAACTTATAACCTAACTTAAATTAAAGCCAATGCCTTGCCCGGGATTCGAACCCAGAGCCTCTCGCAGTCCAGATCGGTGGCGCACCAACCAACTGCGGCAGGGGGTGAACACAGTCTACACACACAACTAGTATGTGACGTCACTGGCGGTGCGCAATATATTCGAATATGTAACAACGTCAAATAAAATGGGTAGTCTTGAATAGAACGTCATTTTCACTGCTTTCAATCTGTTGCCATTTGTAAGCGAGTTAACAACGAAGTTCAGATATATTACGTTCTCTAAATATATAATATATATCCTATTTTTTTATTTACTATGTTGCTATTTGCAAGCAACAAAAAACTGCGTTCAGAAGTATAACCTAATGATAAATTCGCTAAATGTAAAAAAAAAAGTAATTTTCTTTATTGTTCTTTGTTATATCAATACTGTTATGAAATAATGTTTAACTATAGGGGAAAGTATTGTGAATATAATCTGTTTGGAGTAAAGCTAACTGTGTATTATATTTTACAAAGCATCTATGCTATTTGTAATAATTTGTAGAAACTAACTAATTGAAAATTTCAAATTAATCCAATAAAATAGTTTGATATCAAAGACATCGTTCTTTAAAAAACACAATATCTGCAAAGAAACCATCTTTATGTAGGTCGTATGAAGCAAATAATTAATTTCTCTGCTAAAATTTACCAAACTAAAACAAAACCTTTCTTCGAGGCAATGGAAGAGCACCAAGTTAAAAATGAGAATCACAATTACGTTTTCCGTTTTCGGAAGCTTAGTTTATTCTTGGATGATTGTGTTAAATATGACATGGGAACCTATTAAAATATGAAGGACATAACTGTTGTAGTATGAGATTGGTCATTTTTACCTTAATTTGAAAACTTCAAACAACAGAGTACGGTATAAAAAAGATGACAGCGTTGAACAGGACATAGACCGGACAAAGAATTTTTTGTACAGCTGACATTAAACGTGGAACTTACATTCTAGTCGGAACAAAAGAGCCAGTGCCACGGAGAGAAAAATATGTGATACGCCATATATTTTTGCAGCTGTAGTTCAAGATACAACAGAAGATTATGGTGTTGTGAAAATGTAAATTATAAACTGTCAGACAAGTTTTTACACTGGATGAAAATGACGTTTTATAAGTATATTAAAAAAAAAAACAAAAAAAAAAAAAAAAAAACCAGTGTTAACAGTAACAACAATTGTGTTCGTGTTATTAGAGAACTGCCAGTTCTGATCAGAAGTTATTGTATTTGAAATATCCTGATATAATTAGTTCAGTATTTTCTTTGCGAACTTACGTGATATACCTAACGCTTTTTTATTTCATTATAAATTATCTGGAGTTGAAAAATTATAAAATTATAAAATCGATACTAAGGAGATATTGACAACAGTTTGGAAACTACTTTAATATATTTAATTTTTTTTTTTCCACAGTGCTTTCAAGTGCGTCAAGCATGAACAAAAACAATCGGAGGATTTCTGAACAAAAAAGAGGAAATGGCGCTTGTCTAAAATACTTAATAAAAATCAACAACACTGTAAACTTCGAATTATCCTTTGTTATATCACATACGGGAAAGTATGTTTCATTAAAGTTCACATGTATTCAAAGTCTGTTTTAATATTTTTTTCTCCCGCCGCTCATGAAATTCAAAGTGCACAGTTCGCAGACAAATACCCGTATAACCGTGAGACGTAACGCCCGAACTCTTTTGCTGCCGTATCGGCTCGGGGTCAAACTCGAGCCGATGATGATGATCTTGGGGGGGGGGGGGGGGGAGGACCCTAACATGGACTCCGCGATAACCCGAGAACAATCTCGACGGCCACGAAGGAAGCGGAGGGGGATAGAGAGAAGGAAGGAGGCTGGAGGTGCAATAAACCGGCGGCCAGGAGAGAGCGGGAGCGCGAGTCTGAGACGCGCAGGCACAAAGTCCAGGGGCAAACAGCGGCCTTGTGGACCTTTCTCATGGTAATCCGCGGGCAGGCAATATCCCGGCAGCCCCTCCCTCCCACCCTGCCGGTTCATGAATACCGCCTCCTCGGGGCGCGATCAAACACACCCCCGCGCGCAGCCAATCACCGGCACCCTGTCCACGCCGTCTGCCGCGCCGCGCCCCGCGTGTGCCGGCTCAGCCACTTCCCGACAACTCTTCGCCGGAGGTTCGCGACAAGACCGCCTGGTGCGCCACCGTCTCCTCAAGTCGCCCTCCTTTACTCTTGAGTCTAAACCTCATTTTACATGCAAAATACAATTTCAACACACTCTTAATACGCATTACGTAAAACACATCTCACCTAAGACCGCGGTCACATGAATAAGCTACACTAGTTTATTGCAAATTCGTTCAGTAACCAACAGTGCTAGTTTCAGTGGTTAAAGGCTGTTCACGGCAAACTGAGCACTGCCTAGGATTTACTTGCATGCACACAGTGTATTCTTCCATCATACGTAACATTAACTTTGCCATGTGCCTGGTCTCTTTATTCATGTATCAGTCAAGTGAAACTGTGGAATTATTGGAAAAGTCAATGTTCCACAAATTTTCTATTTCTTACATTTATACGTATTAAAAATAACAGAGAGCAAAACAAATCATTGCAGTGTTCACAAATGTTTTTTAATACTTTTAATTCATCGGTAAATTATGGAAATATTTTCGCTCCACGCGTCGTTACCAACTTAACTAAGCACAAGTCGAGACAGTGACATTTTTCAAGGGTTTATTCCAAAAGTACTTACTTTACCTTGAACAGCCTATACATCTCAATAACTAAATGCAAACAAAAGCTAATACTAACCTTGAAAACATGTTCCGGTAATTTTCATAAACGCTTCCGCCACTCATTAAGGTTGACTATTTTATTAATTTTAATTAAAAGTACCTTATTTTTATTCTGCCAGTACAACTAATGCTGTTTTTTTTACCTGGCTTATTTACTTATTTCAACGAATACAGAAAATCCCGCCAATTTCAGCCATTTTAATCATACTATTTACTTCCCAGCAACCAATAAGAGCACAACACGAAAGAAAAGTTGTTCCGACCAACTTATACCTTCAACCTGTTTACTTTTAACAATAAATGACGGTGATCGGAATACGTTCGAAGCCAGTCTAACCGAGCGCAATGTTAAACATGTCTTCTGTGAAGAAGTTCTGTGTACCCGTGGCCTAAGTCGCGTATTTTGTAGTCTCCAATTTTTACTTGAGTTTTTCAAGTACCAAACTAACTCCAACAGAAAAAAACGTGTACATCTACTTATTCAGATAAAGGAGTACCACGAAACAAAAAAAATATATTGCAGCATACAGTACAATGGCAGATGCAACCGTAGCGAATGTGAGAGAAAACTGAGAAACAAGCAACCATGACGTACAAGAAAATGAGCTCAGTTTCTGTCCTCAAGTGATGGTATAATGTCGTCTCGATCAATACTTTCAGTATGAATAATTTCACGTGATGTGTCATCCACGCAGGCCAAAAACTGTATTGGCTTTATTGACTTCCCGTGAATATTTAGCATAGGCTACTACGTTTGTCGACAAACATCACTGGAATTAACTGGGTACCAAGCAATCTCAGTGACTGTAACGCTGCAATTCAAAAATTAAAGCCGGACACAGCGGAGACACTTTGTATTCTTACAGACAATTATTTGAAAACTAGTTGCCAAGACAGTTTTGGCAACACTTCAAGTGAATTGGAGCAAATTTCGAACACGTTACTGTGGACTGTATAAAACGAATTTGAAATTCTAACAAGCAAGTACTGTAGTCATTAAATTTATTGTAAACATGGAGATACATGAACAGTGTTGTAAGTTTTAAACTGTGTATTGTAAAGATACAGTACTCCACTTTACAATCATTATAACAGTTCAGTATCACTTTCTGAGATTTCCCACATTTCCGGGGATGTACGAGGCCAACACAGCATGTCTAGAATATGAACAGTACATAACAGTGAGAACGATACATATGTGAGTTATTGGCAGGTCTAAAGAGAAAACTTTAAACATTCACCTGAAATTTATACTGCAAGTAGGTATAAGACGCAGTTAGAACGCATTTCCGCTGTCGTCTTTTGTTACGTCTCGTTACTTGCCTGACTGGTTTACAAATCCATGATCCTCGTATTTATTGATATTGGTTTTCTTTACTATAGACTTTGTTGCGGTAGTTAACGCGTTTATTTCATTTCTCTTTATTCCTGCATGCTTTCTGCACCAAACGTGATGGTTTGCATTTCATGTTGGCTCTCATTAAATTCATCGTGTGTATTTTTTTAAAATACTTTTTAAATTTTCTTTAAATGCATGGGAACTCAGATTCACCTACTTAATCTAAGATATCTGAAAATAGATGATGTTTTACGATACTGTTGTAAGTTGTCAAATTACCATAGTTATAATGGTTCAAAACATTCTTACTGTACATTCTTATAGAAAGTAATTTTATGAATTATTTGGATGAAAACAGAAGCTGCGTCAATTTCATACAGTTAACACTGTCAACTTAGTTGTTTCTATGACCATTTCGAAATGCATTATTCAAGTGCTTCTGAAAATACCGAAAATAGCTGTTTCTAGTGCCGGTACATAGCCATCATATTCTGGAGTTTATGAGCTGTAAAGTACTGCACTGCATTTTATTGCTGCACGAAATAAGCTCGGCATCGCCAGAATATATAAAAGAAATTGTTACTGAATTCATTGCAATTTATTGCCGTTGTGGAAAACTCAGTTTCACAAAATAGCATCTTGCGATCAACCTCATTGTACACTCTAAATCTGAATCAGTGAGAATCTCACTGTTTCAATCTGCCAAACGTATCTGACTGATTCAACAGTCACTTCAGTGAATTTAAATAAAATGAATCACTGAAAAAATGCTAGATTTCCTTCACTTATTGTTTCAGTGACATTTTCCACTATTCGTCAGTCATTTTTTTCACTGTTTACTCAGTAGTTTATTTTTGACTAATGGCTCATTTACACCGCGTGTAAAAATGGCCGTCGAAAAACGTTTAAAAATGGCTGTTAAAAAACGTGTATCAAGTGATATAACAACGAATAAAAAAATTAAACAATACCCAATACTTCTAAAATGTGTTTCGTCTTTCAAAACGCTATTTCATGAGATAATATGAACACTCAGCATTTCAGTCAATTTTTGCGTCTTTCATTTCGTTTTCATGTAATCGTCACAGCGCTCTGTTTGAAGGTTTGAATTTCATATTATGTGATGAAGAGAGTGCACTTATGTATACTATTCGTTTTAAACAATTCTAATGCTACCAATTAAACTAAAAACCAAAAGTAAGAGCATACAATTTAAATCTTCACGATTTTGCGGTGAAACTATAACACAGATACTCTCCTCTCATTACTTCAACTTGACGTAGTACCGTATATGGCTAGGTAACTGTCTAAAACTGAAGTGAAAAGGGCGTGTGAGTTCGATTCCGGCCACCTGCGAATTTTTATTACTTGTTTTAAATTGCGGTAAATTGCATAATGTGAATAGCAAATTATCGTAAATATGTTTACTTCACGTAATTATTTTCCTACATTCAATAAATACAATATTTAATTCGCCACTGCAGTCTGCCGTCACTTATTCAGTTAGTGAAATTGTTTCACGTCACTAATTCAAGCAGTGAAATTTTTCCACTGAAACAATCACTGGTTTTCCACTGATTCTAAGTGGAGCCATTTTCACTGATTCGAGTAGTTGAGTTTCACTGCGAAACAGTGGTTTCCCACTGATTCGAATTTAAAGTGTAGAATTCGAACCACTAATAAAATGAAACATCGGCTATACAGAAGTGTCTGCTAGGCGCTTTCCGTGGAAAAAAAAAAAAAAAAAAAAAAAAAAAAAAAAAAAGTTTTCAAAATTCCGGCCAGTTTTCCAAAACAAAGAAATAACCATACTTTATGTTATTTTGGTACATGAAATCAAGCAAGCTATTTTAGACAATAAACTAATTCGGTTGTACGTCAGGAGGGCCACTATCTGTTTAGAATTAGATAGGGTAGCAAATGAGGTTGAACAATTGCGCCATCACTGCTGATAAAATTGTACGTACTGTGCTGGAAAACTGTTGGCAAAAAATTTTTTTCTAATAAGGTCTGAGCAAATATTGTGCAGCGGAGTGTGCATTCTAAATCAAGCAGTGGTGTCCCTTGCGACTATCCTCTAGCCACACTGCCTACCGGCCACATGAAGTTCATGCATTTAGTAATGAAGTAAAACGACACGGAGAGATACGGTATCCATTAAAATTTATAAAATATTTTACTTTTTTTCAGGACCTTTCCCATCAGTATTTTTCACTGCATAATTGATTGTGAGTTTAACGTTTTTACACAAACATTAATTATTACTTAGAGAAACGTTAAAATGTTCACTAGTCCATGATGGCGACAAGATATACTTCAAAAATTTGTACTTTGATGTTGTTTTAGCAACTGGGCCATGTGCAGGTTTTCTGACAGGCCATGGAGCACTGCACAGAAAAAATCTAATGTTTCTGAAACAAAAAAAAAATACTATGGAGGCATTTCTTTAATCGCTTATGTTGTAGTAACATTAATAACGTTGTGACAAAGTTACTAATGCTAACCATTTACAAAGTCTTATATTACTGTAATGCAAACATACTGTTGAAGTGTTAATATTAACAAAGCCTCTAAGTAATATTGCCGCAACCAAAAGTTGTATTACGTTAAAAATAACAGGAAGAACAAAATAGTTTGTGTTACTGCGACATTAAAAAAATGTCCGACCGATACAAGGTTACAATAACATGCCGTTGTAAAAATGGCGGATAGTAGTGAACAGCGATAACATCGTAAAATGAAACACTGTATTGAAATTTTAAAGCATAATTTAAAAACTAAACGTAGCTTAGACCAGCTGCCACGCCTTGCAAAACAGTTTACGTGTGCCAATTATGCACAAAGAGAACTGCAGTAGGGCGCCGGGCTGTGTGAAGTGGAATGCGTCACACATGGAGGGCATGGGTTCGATTCACCTCCCTGCTGTAATATTTTTTCTTTAGTAATAATTTTTGTGACTAAATGATGGTACTTAATTTATTTTACACTGCAATGTTTGGTTAAAGCAAAATTAAGCAATACAAAAAAATTGTTAACACAAATGTTGACATCGATGCAACACAGAATTTGTTTTGCAGCAACACAAAATTGGTTTAGCCGCAACATAAACACCACCTTAATGTTGACAGTACAGTACGGAGGTAATGATGTCACAAAAGTACTTAATGTTTCAACAACATTAATAGATTAGTATTACATTACATTAACAGCAACATTAGTAACAAAGGCTCACAGATAACAAAAAATAATGTTGTAGTAACATTAATACTGTTGGCACAATCTTAGACTTTTTTCTGTTTGAGGTGGTAATGAGACCGAGCGGTGGAATCAGAGAACAAAGTATGCGCAACCCGGTATAACAATATTTCGCCATGTACATTGAGTAAATGTACGAAAAACGAAAAATCGGGTCTAGGCTCAAGTTAGTGGTCTGTAGTAAAAACAAGACCTGAAATTCGTAACATACAACGCAACCTGATCAATAATATATTGCAAAGGGTGATCATGTTTATATCTATTTGCCTACAATAACAACAATCAATGCAAAATTAGAAAATATAAGAGTGTTATTAAAAACATCGCTGTCTTTAACTATTATTATTCCATCAAAAAATAATTAGTCCAGAATTGGGAAATAATTTCCAGAATTAAGATGGTAACTACATATACCACAATGGATGCACCAGAAAATTAATATAGGACAACATTTTTAAAGACAAAAATAACTTTTAGCTAACACATAAAAAATCCTTAGCGATTACCAAATAAGCTGTCTTTTTGTAACGCTTAACGAAAAATTTATAAGTCCCAGAAAATTTGATTTTCATTTTAAAAAAATAAAAAATAAAGAACATGTCTGTGTGACTTTTTACAAACGGTTAATACTATTGCAGCCATGATTTTGTTTTCAGCGTAGACGCAGAGTAGTTAAGAATACAGAAGCAAAATTGTGTGGCTGTCCGTGTGCTGAGAGTTTACTCGACCGTTTATTCGTTGCGCGAGGCTCTGGTAATGGACCCCGAATCTCACTGGCCACTCCGTGCTGACAGAGATTCTCTATTGGCTGAGCTGACGTGTGAATATATCGACTCCAGGTAATGACGGGGTGAATTTCGTTTCGCCATAATGTAGCCAGGTAAGCAATTTATTACGGCGAGTGAGCTGAAATTCACTATTCACAAAATAGTTTTGCTTTTGTATCCGCGTATATTCAACACCGAAACAGTTTCGCATCAAGCCGGTAGAGATTGAGAGAGGAATCAAAGAAGACGGTTGCGTACGTTTATCAGAGGAGTTTAGAGTTTTCTTCTTCACGTTTAACACCCAACAGTTTTGTAACTGTTATGTAGTTTTGTAATTTCTCATTTCGTATGAGAAAACAAACTTAGGCATTAAAAATATACTAAAATCAGATCATTTACGAACTCCTCAATATTGTATTAGAGGATATGGTGAGAACCAAATTTTGGGAGACAAATACTTTTTGTACCCTTAATTCAAAACTTAAGAAGGTATGGTGGTCATGCTGAACGGGAAGCGGTATCTGAACTTAGAATTACTCCCTCGCCTCATGCACGCCAACTTGGAGCAGCAAGCCTAATAACTAGGCACAACGATATTTCAAGAAAACGATTCCAAGCAACACATATTTCAAATCGCTATACGGTCGTCTATGCCTTGGTATTGGTTAAATAATGTTTCTGCAAGTGTTAAGTGTTAAGACACTGTTATGTTTTAATATTTTATACTAGTGTCTGGGGAATATAGCAGGTTTAAACTATTATGAGGGAAGAACTGAAGCTAATTATAAAGACAGAGTAGGTATTTGATTGAACTACGTATTATGATGTACATTAAATATAAGTTATTGACGAGGGAGGTCCTAATCAATTACAGCACATGACAAACCTGAATGATACAGTCGCCGGAGGCTGAGTGTTGTTTCGGAAGACGACGAGCGGCACGCCAAGCTGCATATTGATGGCTTCATCTCGGCGTGCGTCCTCAGATAGACACACTGACACAGAGAGCGTACAAAGTGTTGCCAAGTATTATATAGTTTATGGTGGCGTAATTGTTCCAAATACCGTGCCGCCGGGAGAGCAGCTTCGCTGATGTGTTTAATAAACTGTTATTGCTATAATGTGTTTCAGATCCTTCGCCTAGCCTGGATACCAACGCATCGCTGCTGTTCGCTAGGCTTTTCCGCCTTTACTGATTCAGAACAACAAGCGATTCACAGAAGGTCAATGCCGAAGTGGTAGTATTCTAAGTGGCCCGGTCAAATGCGGAAATGGCTTCCCATGCAAACATCAGACAACGACCAAGTAAAAACTTCTTGTGTGTACACGTGATACCGAAGTTAGAAATGCTCTCAGATTACTTTCTAGGAAGCACTCGCTCTGCTAACAGAGCAATGAAAATGGCCGTCTTCGGGCGGGGCAACCCACAGGAGTAGCCGGGATTGTGGAAATTCGGGTTGTGGCCAATCTTTGCCACCAAGAATGCCACCAATTAATACTAATGTTATTAATATGCCTTTAATAATGATAAAAATATGTAACCGCCGTGAACTATGATGGACTTTATTTCATTACATGAGTTAACCGGCGTAACTTCCTCCACTTCACTCCAGCCAGTGTAACCAAACCCTTGAGAAATTGTGGCTACGCCAGTTCTTGTGTACAGACGCCAACAAGCATTGTTTCCCTAGCAGCACATGTACGGCGCGCCAATAAGCAGTAATGAACGGCGTCGTAGCTCTGCCGAAGAGTTTCCGACACCAACACTACGTCCGGGGACCAATAAACAGATGAACATCGCAGGGAGATAGGGAGATGACGGGCGGAGGGAGGCAGCACTGCACAGCGCTCCACTACGTGCATATTTAAACAACATTCCGGCGCCAGCCCGTCCCCGCGCGACTGTAATTTAACCCCTCCCTATACATATTTAAATTTCTATTTAGGCCTTTACAGCCCATCCGGAGCGTAATGGAGATTCCTTCGAGTCGTTACAGTCGGCTCGCGAAGCCGCGACAATACAGGGCCGCAAATCTCGCGAGTGCCACATCAAAATAAAAAATTCACCGACTTTGCAAAGCATTACCCGTGGAAGACGACCATAACATAATAATTTCCGAAATCATTATCCAGCATCATTTAATTAGTGATTCCTTCCGCTGCACAGGAGAAAAAAAACGAAGTATTCTTTTATGGCTGCCACTGCATGACTTTCATCTTCATGTTAAAGCATTAAGCTTCTTTGTTTTTAACAACTGCCTACCGGATGGCAGCGGCGAAATTTAAACAGGAAATCCCATGCTAAGGAAGTTTCGTCTCAGTGCGTTAATTTTAAAGATACACTGTTAAAATTTTCCGTATATTTACATTTTTTTTTTTTACGAAAATTCGCGTAAATCTACGGAAACGCAATCCGTAATGACGAAAAATGGAGTTAGGTGCGTAAAGACAAAATACGGAAAATATCCGTATTTCCTATAACTTCGGATTTCGGACACGAACAATGCCGAGTCTACATGAAACTTTCTTCGCCACTGTAACCACAAAATTATCGTTTCTGCGGCAGTTAAGGTTATCCATGTCACTAAGGCCTGTTCTTTGAAAAATTAAAAAGTAGCAACAGGCGTATGTAACACTTAGCAACACTTAAAACACACTAACTTTAACAGAAACTAAAAAAGTTGCTTCTTTGACAAGTATAGAAATTCAAAAGTTATACCAGATTCACCATGTGAGCATTGTAGGTAAGTGGTTCGGGTTGTGAACACGCAACTTTTTGACTCGGATTCAAATCTTGCTTAAGTATAAAAACGTTGAACTTTTTTAAAGATCTTTTTACACACAGAACACTCACATAATGAAAATAAAAATAAAATATATATTAAAAATTATTTAAACTAGAAGTACATAAAACTAACTAGGTAATTAATGGAGAGGTTCCGTGAATTTTACGGAAAGTTCGTTTGTGAAAACCAATGTGTCCGTAATTTTACGGAGAGTTTACGGGCACTTCTGGATAAATTTTTACTAGTACTTTCCCGTAAAATTAAGGAAATTTTTTTAACAGTGTAGGCGTTTCTAACAAAATGTATTCTTCACAATTTTTTTGAAGTTCCCAATAGCGGAGATGTTTCCATAACATGTACGCTAGGAGATGTTTCCATAACATGTACGCTATAGCCTGTTTGCAAGGAATTTTTAAAATGTATGATTTACAAAAAAAAAAAAATTACTGCCTATCTATATGGAAAATATATACGCTTGTAGAGATCTTCTCCTGAAAAATTCGCGAAGAAAACATTTTGTTTGAAACGCCTATCTTCAGGATTGACGCACTGAGACGTATAAACAACGTTAGTACTAATTTCCTTAATATGATTTCCTATTTAGGTTTCGCAGCTGCCAGCCGGTAATCAGTGCCCTTGAGCATTCAAAGATTGGTGAACTAAAATGAAATGATATGAGGTGTCTAAATTTTACTGCCGTACTCATGTATTTCTGCTACTTTCTGCTAGTTAGATTTTGATACAAACGTATTGCGTACGTCCTGTGACACAATTTTTCCGAGAGATTTCACTGATGTGTGCAATGGCACGAAGAACAAGTAATAATTTTATTTTCTTTGTCTTGTAAACATCACATATCAGGTAAATAAAAAAATAAACTATATTCAATAATTTCTGAAAAACTTCATGTCAAAATAAAATTTTTGACTGCTTCTTGAACACGTGAAAAATTAAAACAAATTCGACTTCAGAAATAACATTATTTACACCGAAGAAAAAAAATAAACCTCAAAATGTATACGTAACCACACAAAAAAAAGTTATTAACTTATTAAAAAAAAACTGTGAAGTGTCATGAAATGTTTGCATATTTTATCCATGGCTGCCCTTGATTTCTTTGTAAAATAACAGTTGCAAAGCTTGTATTTGGTTAAAACAATACATTTCAGCTTCCTTACTGCATCTTTGCATATGGTATGTTTCATTGTACTTATAGTACGTAAGTTGAACAGAATGACTTCGGGTTGCGGATAAAAAATATAAAGTTTATTTGAAATTGGAGCAGGAGTACGAACGTTTTTAGGGGACTCGACTCAAACGAAAACACAGGCAAGAAACAGATGAAAAATGGAATTTCATAATTAAGGTAGGAGGAAGTCAGATGTAACGGAAATATTGTTTTCTTACATCGTTCGGTTATACAGTCGTTATAAGCTCAAGTGTTGCTACTATGAAATTTTCCTTTGTGTGCGGTGTACTTGTAGCTTCATTGTTGCAACCAGTGAACCTTATACTGGACGCTTGGTGATAATCGCAACGGCCATTCATAAACCAGAGGTGAAAAAAATTCACGCAAATCAGATTACCCACAGAAAAGACACCCACTGTACAGAGCGTTTCTCGCATAACACAGTGCTCTCAGCTAAGTATCCTTTATGCGGCGCCACCGTGCGATGCTACGGATATTGAGATGCCGTACAATGTTTTGTTTCGTTCCGGCTTTACTTCCGCCTTCCGGAACATCACGCACATTTCTCACACTTGCTTACACACCACACGATTTGTTCTCAAACTTATGTAAAGCGCGAGTCTTTATCTCGACATACATCACAAGCGGTTTGTCACTAGAGATTATCTGCGACCCTTTCACGGGCAATTTCACATGTTCATTATTTTGCAATTAAATACTGCATTCCTTTATGACAACGATTCTCGGACTTTAGACGTTCACTGTAATTGCGGTTGAAAGTTTAACTCTGTCTTATGCGTATCACACCAATTCATAGTGAATATATATATATATATATATAGACACACACACATTAGTAATCGAAAATAAGACAGAATACACAAGAAAATATCTCCACCCTTTCAGATCCACTTTAATTCATGGTATCGTGTGTTGCAGAGAAGAAAATATTTTTATGCTGCTGTACATAGCACTTATTCCGTTATCAGGACCAATGAAGTGTAGATGTTGTGTCGTATATAGAAATACGAACCATTCGTGACCTACGGCAGTAGCACTGTTTGCTAATCAGCTACTCATAGGGAAGATCACTAAAGCACTTTTAAAATCAACATTTCGGAAAATATCACTGATCCTACGTGCATGTGTTTTATCGGTCGCACTGTGGCTGACATACGCCCAGTAAAGAAGGTAACGATGCAGGGAATGAAGTTCCGTGTCTTAACGTCGAATGAAGAGTGTTAGGTAAAAACTTGAGTAAACAGAAATTATTTCTTTTACGTTCTGTATTTTCATATCGTATACAAGTGTATAAATTAGCAGATTTATAAACAATTTACTTTTCTAATAATTTCACAGTTTCACTTGACCGATGCAGGAATAAAGTGATTGGCCTCATGTCAACCTTAACATCACATATGGTGGAACAATACTAGATGCACATAACTGTGGATCTTAAGCAAGGCTTTAAAAAAGTGCTCAGTTTACCGTGAACAGCCTATAGGCATTTAGCATTGCAATGTACAGCACTACCCAAAGAAACCTCCCTTTGAATTCACACAACTGTGTAGACTGGGCGTGACAAACTGAGAAAAAGGTTTTGTTGAACAAACAAGATTTGTTTGGTGCAACAAAATTCTGTTTGTATATGACCAATAAAATATTTTGTTGATGAAACTAAATTACTTTGTTGTTCTCATTTGGTTGCCCTAAACTGTAAGATTTGGTTGGTGCAACTAAAGATTTGTTTCGCTACACGTACATTAAACAGTTTGGGCAATTTAAAAAATTTTACAAGTTCAAATGAGTTTCGAAACTAGATCAGCTGCGTCCGAGCGCCACGCCTTAGTAATCTCAGCTAACGTGATAAGAGGTAAACCCGGAAAGCTTTTAGATAGATATACTGAAAATAATGGGCAACGTGTGCAAACAAATATTTCAAGTTTTACAGCTTTACTTGTCAGTTTCTTGTTGCATTGTTTTATTAATGTGTTTTTACGATTGTTAAGCATCAATAGATGCACTAACAAATACGGTTACGATCCTAATTGTAACATAAAATACAAACAAACTTTCGAGCTGTGTTTTCGAACGAGGGCAGTCAAAAGAGTGACCAAACAAATGCATACAGTTGATTCAACAAAATATTTAGTTGACAGCCTAATTTGTTTTGACCCAACACAGACTTTGTTTATTCAAACATATATGTTGTTAGACTTTAAAAATTTTGTTTGCTCAACAATATAGTTGGTTAGGGAAACTAAATATTAATTTGGCCCCATTTTGTTCGATTTTCTCTCAGTGCAGGGTTGAAATTATTTTTTATGGATAGTCATTTCAACACACAGCTTATTACGGAAATGCAATTAACACAGTGCGCGGACGTATGCACGGGGCGTTATTTAAGTTATAGAAATAAAATGGTGTGCTGTGCGGATTCATGGAGAGACCCGTGGCGAGAGATATTTATGTAAGAGAGAGGCGAGAGGCGACACGTGGTCCGGAGCTGTGTGTGCCCAGGCAAGACGGCGCCCCGGAGTCGCCCGGAACCTGGCCGCCGCTTCCGGCCATCCGGGTGCGAGACTCCGGAGGGGAGGGGGGAGGAGCCAGTCTCCCCTCCTAGGTGCGAGTGGGAGAACGACTCGCGGAGTGGCGGCTCTCCGATCTTTATTCAATGGTCTCTCTCCGCTGTGTGAGGGAGAGGCAGCACAGACGAGGAAAATACAGATAAAAAAATTATTGATGAAATGCGGTGTCGGCAGGTCGGAAAATCCCCGTTAGCCCCCCCCCCCCCCCCCCGCTGACACCACTCTTATTTTTCCGGAATGGCAGAAACACAGGAAGTATGACGTGGGGCCGAGAGCACAGACAAAACATTTCAGTGGCGACTTTTCACATTTCTCGCTGAAATGTGTCTTTATATTTCCCAACGTCGACAAGTTTCGCATCCACGACAAGCTACAAATAAAAAATCGTGATGGCCTATACCAACTAACAATATAAAAATTGATAAAATATCAAGTTTGAATATTTACAGAAATTTGACAACTTTAACATAAACTAAATATGGTGTAGCACGTTGTGTAAGTACGTGTGCGTGTGCGTGTATGTGTGTATATATATATATGTGTATATATATATATATGTGTGTGTGTATATATATATATATATATATATAATGTACATCACAGTAAATTTGCTACTTGAAAATGCCGCTAGTGCCTTCCATGTCGGTAACTGACACTTAAACCTTACTTGAGAGAGACTTGTCAATGTCATCGAACACCAAGCCCATAGCTCATCGGCAGGCATAACGAAAGAAGTATTAGAACAAGTGTTATTAATTTGCCCCACAGGAAACTAAATAGATGTGGTAATGTAAGGGTTAAACGTAATGTAGCAACAGATCGGTCTCCTTCAACATATATCTGCGTTTGCCGTTTCATCAGGGCCACAAACCCCGAGCCCCGGGATATAAAATCGTTTCAGCTTTTTCCTTAAGTCCAGAACCACAGTTTTACTCATTCGTAACGTTGGCCAATCTAATTATTTTCAAATATTCCGAATAGCTGAATCAGACATTGCGTGAAGGCTGGGAAAAAATTACCGGTTTAAAAATATTGTAGCCTACACGCGATTCGGCTAACACAAAACTTAATGATGTGTCCCGTCGAGATCCGACAGCAAGTTTTGTAAACAATTAAGGCGTCGTCATTTTCCAAGGGTTAGAGGCTATAAAATTCCGCGAGTACATTGACTTATACAGCACACTCCACAGTTTTTTACACACTCAAGAAGACATCAACGCATCACTGAATTTCTTGCTACTACAATGAGAGGCAATGAATGTGCTTTGGTTTTGTTGCAAGCTTATTATCGGTTCAGATTTCTTCAGAAAGGTGTGAAAGCGCGGACCAATTGCGAAAGTAACACAAGTGTACGAGAATTTTTTTCTTGTGGCTTGTTTCCAAACGTATACGCGAGTTATTTTAGTCATTTACTACGGTTGTAGGGGCTGCTATCCATTTTTTTACATGTAAACAGAAGTGTACTTGATACGGCACAATCAATGGATTTATAGGCTATCCACGGTAAAGTGAGCACTTTTTAAGGCCCTGCTAAAATTTTGCTTAGAGCCAATTTTCATCTTTCCGCCTATTTTTAATATAAACAACGCAAATGTGACTAATACACAGTGAATACAATTCACCAATCTCAAAAGTTAACGCTTGAGTCTGCAATAAAACATATTTATTAGTGGTTAATGCATGTCGGGAGGGCCTTAAAAAGTGCTCACTTTACAGCGAACAGTCGATTACAGCAGAATACAAGGTGAAATGAGCACTTCTGAAAGCCCAGCTTGGGATTGACTTCCCTTGTATACACAATGTTTAATAATAATAATAATAATAATAATAATAAAAAAACCAACTTCATTTTACGGAAAAGTGATGGTAAAAATTTATCCAGAGGTGTCCGTAAACTTTCCGTAAAATTACGGACACACTGATTATCAAGAACGGAGTTTCCGTAAATTTCACGAAACCTCTTCTGTTAATTTCTTAGTTAGTTTTCTGTGCTTCCAGTTTAGAATAAAAAGAGATAATGAAGAAGTCTTTAATTTTCGTTATGTGGGAGTTCTACTGTGTATAAAAAAAATTTCAAAAAATTTGGACCCTAGTCAAAAAGTCGCAAGTGCATGACTCCTAAAACTCCCCTACAAATCTCACATAACATCTGTGGTATAATGTTTTTATTTCTAGTGCTGTCACATTAGCAAATTTTTCAGTTTCTGTTTAAGTTAGTGCATTTTAAATGTTGCTAAATGTTACAGACACATGATGATACTTTTTAGTGTTTGAAAGAATATGCCGTAGTGACGTGGACAACCTCAACTACCGCAAGAAACGATAGTTTTCTGTTTACAGTGATGAATAGAGCTTGGTGTAGACACGGCATTGTTCGTCCCCGAAACCCGAAGGTATAGTAAATACGGAGCCTTTCCGTATTTTGTATTTACGAACTTAAACTCCGTTTTTCGTCATTACGGATTGCAATTCCGTATATCTACTGTGCATTTCCGTAAAAATTTCCGTAAATATAAGGAAATGTTTAACATTGCACTGTATTCTTCCAACATATGAACATTTAACACCGCCATGGCCTGGTCACAAGTCTTGCGCCGTCCAAGTGAAATCGCGAAATTGTTAGGGCTGGAAATGAGTTACTTATTCGCCTTCTTTCATAGATGCGAATAAAACTCAGAAACACTAAACTCGCTGGACATAAATATTAACATTACATTCGCAATATAACGCCGAGTCTTATGACTAATTTTATTTATTCGCTGCCAACTAAGCTGGCAGCCCGCAAGCCAATATGCGCTGTAACACATACTAGTTACGGACAGTAATTTTTTTTTCAAAGGTTGATTTCAAAAGCGATGAACAGCCTATGAGAATAGTACACGTCACGCGCACATTCTAAATCTGAATGAGTGATTGCAATCAGTATAATTATTTTACTGAAACCGCACTTAATGAGCTGCTGTTGTCTATGAGCTGTTCACGGTAAAATGAGTACTTTTGAAAGCCCTGCTTAAGATCTACTTATACGCACGTTGTGTATTCTTCCAACTTGTGTGAAATTAATATAGCCCTGGGCCTCATCACTTTATTCACGCGTCGGCCGAGTGAAACCGTGAAATTATTATAAATGTAAACATTTTATAAAGCTGCTAATTTTTACACAGTGAGGCGCTAACAAAAAACAGAAAGTGTAAGAAATAATTTAAATGATCACAAATGGTTACCTAACACTTTTAATTCGACGTTAACATATGGAACTACTTTCCATCCATCGTTACCAACTTTACCGGGCGCATGTCACTCAGTGCGCCCGTTAAAATGCATGCAGAATAGGGGTAGTGACATTTTTCTAAGGTTGATTTAAGTGCTCACTTTATCGTGAACAGGCCTTTACTGGTGAATCAGTGCAATGCACCGAGGTATTACTGCCAGACGAATCAGTGCAGTTCACTAGGAATCAGTATAAATCGCCGTTTAATCAATGATACACGACAACTAAAATGATCGGTAGAATTTTTCTTACTCAGGTGAAACTGTAGTTTGAACAGACATACAGATAAATTCGCTGATTTGGCGCAGTTTTGACAGTGTCGATGTGAGAGCGCATGAACTCGTGGATATTGCCAGTTTCTTGCTATGAGAAGACGCGTGTCCTCGGCGCCGCCTGGGCAGTGGCGTGCAGTGAGTTTTTTTTTTTTACAGGGTAAACAATTTCTACTAACAAACACAACTTCCAACTTTGCTTACCCTTCACGTGTATTTACCATTTTATAACAACTAACATTAGTTATAAAAACTGAACCGAAACGAATGTAATAATAATTAAACTGAATATTATTTTGAGAGATATTACAAATTATAGGAAAACTCCCGTTTTCCCGAACACTTTCATTCACGTTCCAAGTAAAAATGTAGGACTGGAGGACGCAAACATAACGACTGCTTACCCTGCCAAAGGAACGCGCAACGCGGTCGAGCATGTGGCGTGTTGTTGCTTGCGAGTTCGATTCATCGCTAGTCGCTCCCGTTTGTGGAAATAAATACTAGATAGCAGCACTATGCGTGTACAGTACGGGAGTAACCAAAACACTCTTTCTCGAATCGGAAACGAGAAACTCAGAATTAAATGTGTTTAAAGTTAAGGCGAAAACCATAAAAGGTCAAACATTTTCAAAATATATAGGGTAAGCATTGCTTACCTTGCGTCTATGGAATAAACGCCACTGCTCCAGGGGAAGGAAAACATGCAAGATACGAATCCACTGCAGTCTCTCGCCAACGTCGGCGGGGCATTAATTTTTAAAAGTAACAATCTTGGCTCTCCTGCGGGGACCCGGCTCCCAGGAGATGAAAAGGAGAATAAACGGGAACGAGCGGAAAGAATGCGACGCCAGCGCGACGGCTCTTTGTATGAAGAAAAGGGGGGGGGGGGGGGGGTGGATATCGTCTTCCTTCTCCCCTCAATTTCCACACGGGCGCCTACGTTCCCCCTCCCCCCACAATATCATACCCTCCAGAGACCTTGCAGCGACTGGCAAATTGAAAAGGCGCGCAGGGAGGCATGCGCGAACACAACACGGGGCGCGAGTGGAATGTTTTCCCGCCCAAACTGCACCCCTGACAGAACAACACTCCTTGTTTCCAGCTCCAGCGCTGGAAAAACCCCATGCCATCTACCCCCCCCCCCCACATAGACCCAAATATTTTCCAACCAGCCTGGACCCACCAGGACTCCCGAGCGCCATTACTGACAGACGCAACGACCAAACTCATCCGCCGTATTAAACGTGCACTAATTTATTTGCTAGTCCAATTGATTTCGGTGACAACAGGAATGATGAAAATGTTTGATATTCCGAGTTATGTTAAAAACAACGCAAACATCTATTGTTTTTTTTTTTTTTTTGCTCAAGATACTGGAGAGCAAATTCCAATAACCACAGAGTCATCACGATTATGTTAACGTAAATAAGAACGTCTGCAAACTTTTACGCTAGAGGTCCACATTATCCTGCTATTTTTTTCATAATTACTGTAACTAGTGTGAACTGTGCCAACCATATTTGTGCCTAGCTCAGGATGGATGTAAGCTTTAACTTCCGACCTACTAAAGTACCGTACCTAATAATCATAAAATACTTATTTACGTTAACACCTAAATTCAAATAGCTATTTTATCTTGATTGCAGCCTTGAGAATCCATGAGACACTCTTAATACAAAAAAATTGAAAAATATTGGAAAATTAAAAATTATATATATGTATGTATGTATGTAGTTGAGTGAGAAGATCCTACGCTCCTCCTTCACCCATTTCCTCACATGGACACGATGAGTATTGACCTAGTACTCGGCTGTAATGCCCCTGTCACACTGTCAAATTTTTGCCTTCAACTATGTTTGACAATTAAATTTGAAGACAAAATACGGCCATCAAATTTTTCCTTCCAACAAATTTTATCAAATAGTCTTGAATATGTTTGTAAATGTGTTACACTATCGAATTTTTTTACAGGAGGAATTTAATTTTAATTATTATTTAAAAATTATTTTCAATGTGATATAATTATTTTGTTTTCCAATGCAGTCCATTACAAGCAGAAATGTAAGGAATGCTGTAGTTTATTTTCACTTCTTTACAGAATTCAAAATTTATTTATTACAAGATGTTTCCTGCACAATGAAATTTAATGTCTCTGAGTTCGTAATGATATGTGCATTATTCATTAAAAATAGCATTCCTGCCCAGGCGGCATGTACATAAATTAATTATCTTCATACGTATTTCGTTTCCAGCAATTGTTCGCTATTTTAAAGTTTCTTAACGTCCATTTTTGTAGTGCACGATTCTGAGTGGCTGAAACCTTTAAACACCAAATAAATTTTAGAACTGGTGAAATCTTCAAATGTTTGATGGAAACTGAAGTTATCCAACTTTCTCAGACAAATACGGCGGCGTTTACGAAGTGTCGATGTCATCATAACTGTACAACTTTATTTGACCAAACTTATTGGACGCAGGTTGAAGGAAAAATTTGACAATGTGACAGGCAGGGGCTTAAGGTGTCAGGCAGGGGCTTAAGGAATCTTCCTCCTGAAATCAACGCTTAGGAGCGGGGTTTCGTAACACGGGGCTAACGAAGATGTCAGCCAGAAATCGCCGTCAGTTTGACCGAAAGTGTGAATGCTCGTGTAAAATCTCTAGTAACGAAACAGCATGCAGTTATGGAACACTCTGTCAAGGGGTTTCCGACGGTTATCAACTTCCAACAAAACAGCACGAGGAAAGCTGCGGACGGAACATATATGTATTTCCGTAGATACAAAACTGCAGAAATAATGCTACTTACTGAATTGTACATATTACCAAGACTTTATAGTTCCCTCCCTACCCTTGGTTGAGGTAACAATTTATTGCGAAAGGTAACCATCGTCTGACTTGCTGTGTTCTAGAAAAAAAGCCACAAAGCCCGCTGCCTGCAATCTTTGAATGATCCTTGCAATAACAATTAAGTTTAAACAAGGAATTGTTATTTCGAACACATGTATATCGTAGAAAACTCCGTATGAAAAACGCGCACGCAGAACATAAAATGAAGATTAAAAATTGAGTCACGCTTCATGCAGCAAATCCAGGCGGTGGCGTGCGTTAGAAATATTAATTAATGAAATCCCTCCCTGACACGGGATGGCCCCCGCCCCTCATTTGTTTCAGTGTATAACATGCGAGCCTACAGGTAACAGTGCAACATTGACACGGTCTCGATCTTTGCTCGCTCTGGACACAGGAAGTGAGTTACGAGAGCTGACATACTGTCACTACATATATTCTGACCCTCCCACCAGATGCACATATCCCCCCTCCCACCCCAGAGAACATATGCAGATGCCTGAATTTAATATGCGTGTTAGATCAGTCAAGGAAAATTTTAAATTAATTTAATGGTAAAACGAACTGTACTATTAAAATATTCCAAGTTCCCGGTAGAGCAGTAACAAATTTTAAGGGAAAAATTCTACATTACGACGGAAATCAGGAATAAAGAAACATTTTTTGCCTTCTTCAAGTTTGGCAAACGCATTCTATGAACTTCGCACAGTTGTTACGAGTAACAAAACGCCAACCCGAACATTTGAAAGCTTTCATCCTTAAGACAGTTCGTAAGAAATGTTACAGGTTACACATTTATTCCTTATAAATATTCTTTGTTATTCCTTATAGTTCTTGTTTATTAAAGTGGATATTGCCCCTCCTCGTTTTTCTGAAACGACCGTATTCTGCTACGTATATGACATCATTGATTGTTTGTCTAGGTCCACCGCAGCGAGCTATTTATCCCATGCCGTTTGTAGCTTTTCAGTTGTTAAACGTTACGTATACTTTCTAAAAGGCAACGTAATAAATATGGTAAGATCAAATTTTGTTGGTACCGCGAATATTACCTCTAAGAGAATGCTTCCTGTTTTTAATGTGTGTCGCAATACTTTCTGGTCGACAGTTTTGATTCGACGTGTTTGGCATGCGGTAGTGTGTCTGAGAGGCACCCTGAAGATTGAGGCTCCCAACCCGGCCCTTATCACTATGGGTGACTTTTCCAAAAACTTTCCAATACCCAATCCAAACGAACGTCGGTCCATTAGTTTAACTTTTCCAGTCATGGTTTCCACAAGTTGACGCTCCACAAAATATTACTGTACGATTGAAATACTTGAGCTCACATTCAACTGTGAGACGAGAATGGTTAACAGCTAATGTGCGTTACATACAGAACAGAACACAACATTTTAAAAAGGCACCAGTACCCAGCTGAAGGCCATAACTGGTTTTAGTTACAAGAATTTAAAATAAATTTGAAAAATAGTCGAAACACAAAATTTGTCGCGTTATAAAATTAAAAACAAGTTAAATTTTAAAATAATATCTTTTTATAGTCTTAATGAAAAAGGTTACGTTATAATTTAAAAATATCAAAAGTTAAAATTCCTCTGCCACCACCCTTGAACCCTCACCCCGCCATCCTTTCCGTTACATACAACAGTAATATTTTATACGAGTAAGAAACGTGTTTGACAAAAACACCCCCCTTTCAAGACGGTGAAAAAAACTATCAAAAACGTAACCGCGAGGTTTGCGGGCATCAGGGCGTGTTATTTTCGCCACCTCGTCCACATGTTTAATCTCGCACAGGATGACAGAAGAGGCCCGTCACCAAGCCACGGCCTCAACAAGACTTCGCCGGGAGCTACTGTGGCATCGCAGTGCGGCACAGCACGTCTCGGGCGGCGCTGTCACTATTGCGCCGCTTCAGCGTCGGGTAATGAGCTCGGTCTGCGCTAAGAGCGTTCCCGTCTGAAAGAAGCGCCAATGACAGGCGGATTAACGTCTTTACGAGCCGGCCGATGAACCTCCGAGGTCGAAGCAGGGCCGTAGTTCCTGCAGTCTTTAATTTTGTCTTTTTTTTTTTTTTCGCTGAAAGTTGTATTTCAGGAAATACAACTTCAATGTATAAATAATATTTGCCCAAACTTATCCAGTTGTTTTCTAACTGGTGCCTAACACCAGAAAGTATATTAATATTTTGTGCGTGACAACAAACCAAATGATATCGCACTCTGAATGCAAGACTATCGTAACTCGGAATGTCTTATATACGGGTAATAAGCATAACATTTTTTTGTACCTTTTAAAGTACTATGTCAGCAAGGAATTAAATATAATCAAGAATTGGCACAAAACCCAGATATAAATACAGTAATTAAAGAAATAAATATATTACAACAGTAATAATATGTAGCAGTGCGGCATTTCAACTTCTTAAAACACTTGTAAGTGTAAATATGAAGTGTTAAAATTTCGTTATTAAAGGCTGTTCACGACCAAGTGAGCACTTTTGAAATCAATTTTAGAAAAAAGTCACTGCACCTGCCGGCATATCTGTATTTAAACGCGCGCACGGAGTGACATACGCTCAGTAAAGTTGGTAACGATCGGTGGAAAATAGTTCCATATCTTAACGTCGAATAAAAAGTGTTATGCATCCCATTTGTGATAAATCATTTCTTTTCGTTTTCTCTTTTTTTTTTTATGCATCGATGTATAAAAACGAGCAGATTTGTAAAATATTTACTTTTAAAATAATTTTACAGTTCCGCTTGACCAACGCATGAATAAAGTGATGAGGCCCATGGCAATGTTAATTTTACATAAGACGGAATAATACATAACGTGCTCACAATTAGATCCTAAGCAGAGCTTTCAAAAGTATTCATTTTACCGTAAACAACCTATAATTATGATTTCCGAAGTTAAACGCTCATTTATCGGCCTTACGTACTTACATCCCGTAAAAGTAAAAAGATTGCTGCGACAGTCTTCCGCTGTCAGGTGATAAATAGTATCCTCTTTACAACACAAAAATTGCAAAAACTCAAGTTTTTGAGTTACGATTGGCTTGCATTCAAAGTTATGATATAGCAACAGCAGCTATATCACACTAACTGAAGAAAATTGATTTAATAACGCCCTATTCTAGACCGATAAACAAAACTAAAGTAAAAATATTCACTGCCAAATTGAAGCGAACTTCATAAATTGCAGTGTGCGGAGACCATTTTCCCTTCATTGTGATAATTTGAAGATTCTGTACCAGAAAAACGGTTCTAGATATTATTTTTTCCGAAACGTCCGTGTTTCTTAATTATTTCGGAAGGCTTAATTGTAAAGCAAATAACCCCCTGTGTTCGATTCCTGTTCGAGCCGGCGACGTTTTCAGATGTATAAACTGTTCTTTCCAGACACCCCCGGAATTTTCTTTACATTGCGAAAGGCAGTGGTAAATCACAATCACCGCCAACTCACCTCCCCTGGGAAACCATAGCCTGGCTCGGAATTTCATAAACGCAACTTACTTAATTGTACAAATTACATTGGCGTAAAGGCAAGACTTGTAACACACTGAAGGGGAGCAAAGAAGAATGTGGCATGAAACTGCTGCTACAAACAGTATTCTATAATAAGTTGAATTAGGGTTAAAAATTTCATATTGTGTAAATTCGATGGAAACTGCATTAGTCACAAACCGCATATATTTAATAGATTCTCGATTAAAAGAGTGCTGCTTTGGCACGAAATTTGCAAATAATATATAATCGAAAACATTTCCTGGCTTTGCACCCCACTGTCACGTTATTTTTCTAATGCCATCCTATGAAAATGAAACGACATAATTGAATTATTTTAACTTACGTGACCGATAATCATCTTCATTGTCGACGCACACGTCCAAGCGTGTCAAACTCAATGAAGGATGACACAAATAATATTCCATTTTCAGTAAGCACCTTTCCATTAAACAATGAAGGAAGACTTCTCCTCTATTTTTCTGCACACATTCAGGTTTCATACTTATTTTTCTGTTGTCAAAGAAAACTAACTTCAAGTATGGTTTAACATCCATTACTCTTCTACCTGTTGTATTTCTACCATTCACAGCTAACATGACGCTAAAGATTAATTACACAAAGCCAGTAAATCGGCGCCCATCAAAGTAGCACAAAGCAAGGCGCTAAGTAATGAGAAACGACACAACACTTGGTAAAGGAGGAGGATTAATGAAATCTTGTTTGCACCTCAAAGAGTGCATAAGAATCAATACGTAATTCATCATCCCAAGTCATAACGACCTGAATCAATTTTTTATGTTTGTTTTCTAGCTATCCCACTTTATTCCAGTCAGACGTGAGGAAGACATCTTGCACAAAATTTAAACTTAATCTTACACCTAAAGACCGGCATACATGTCCACACTCACCACCCAGGATTCGAAATTAAACCCTTCGTACAATGTAGAACATATCCGTACGTAAACGAAATTTTTACAAAAGTATACCGTTAATATAAGAAAACAATATTTAATGGCGAAGATATAAATGGCGTATATGTATTTTTAAAACATGTAACGAAAAAAATAAAGTTAATATCGCAGTTAGAACATTGAAGCAACTTCAGATACCTTCAATTATCATAAATTAATCCAAAAAACACATTTAACACAAATACCAGTTAAAAACTTAAACAGTTCTGAGAAATGAAAATATAATTTCGTCACTTAACGATTTTTTGTTTACATTATCATGCGAATTAAAATCCGACAGGTAACTTAAAATGGTCATACGCTACTACATTTTGGTTCAGGGTCAAATTTACGTACGGAAATTGAATTCTACTGTTGCAATTTAAATAATTAAAAGTGATCTTCTCTAACAGTGTACCGTAAGTTATGACACATTCAACTATGTAATGGAAACATGTGTATTAACGTAAGGCGTTAAGGCACAGTCTGTCTTAACGATCGGTAGAGCCTCACAGACTGGTGTGGTACAGATCTTAATTTTTACGTATGATCTTAATTTTTATGTATGTAAGGAAGGAAACTGTTTAAGGGTCCTATGTACTGAAATGTTTTCTGTGAAATCGTTGTTTGCGCCTAAACGCGTGTCTTGGCAAATAAATGTTCTGGAAATACGAAGTTTTGCCAGAAAGGATAAAAAAATATTGTCTATGTAGCCATCTTTTTACTTTTATCATATTAAGTGTATTAGTGGAGAAAAAATCGTGAAGGTGGTCAAATATCGCGTTTTTATATCTTGCGTATGAAGTTTCTTGAAGAGGTAAGAGAAAAGTACGCTTATACGCAGGTAGTTCGATCTGTGTACTTTCATCGCGTGTAATAAAAACACACTGTAACAGATCTAGTTTACACAGTAAAGCGTTAGAACGGAAACACTGCACGCCATGCGCGTAGGAGCGATGAGGCGCTAGGCGTGCGTGTTAGTGTCGCCCGTATCGCTCCCTTGCCTCTTGACCTTGGACGCACAGCTACATAGTACCCTTGATGAGGATAACGTTCGGCCAATGAGTGGCTACTTTACTGGGCAAAGTAATCATTTAATAAATCAATTTTAAAAAGAAAAAAAAAATATAATTTACAATATTAAAAAAATTATATGCTAAGTTGTTTGTGCAACAATTATATTGTATAGAAAGTGATATATTTTTATTTACAGTAGACGATTTAAATATAATTTTACCGTAAAGTGGCCACTTTAGCCTGTTCTCGCCCACCTACTACTTTTTGTAAGAATTTAACCGTGTCTTTTGTGCGGTGCATGGGTTAAGCCTAGTGCTGCATATGTTTACATTTGCAGGCAGGCGACGCGGCGGGCAGTTTGAGGGTGGCCGCCGGAGAATGGCTTCTTCTCCAGAGATGGCGCCCCGGGGCGCTGGGAGACGCCGGAATGATTAATGCAGGCGCGGACGACGCCTGGCCACGCGACTCGCAGACACGAGTCTGTCGCATCCATCACCGCCTCCGACAACACCTCCCTTAGCCCTCCCTGCGGCGATGTTTAATACGTCAAAGTCGTCCCCCAGCCTTCACCCCCGCACACAGCCTCGTCGAGAAGTCGCTCGTGCGCGTCAACTGAGAAGAAAACATGCTTATAAGAACCACACTTACGCAGCCGTAACCCACCCAGACCGCTTAATACTGGATAGCGGCAGCAATCAGATTGGTTGTTGGTAACATTTGAATGTAGTTGACATACAGAGTAATTGCAACATAACTGTACGTTGTTGTCTCGTCTGTAGTTGTATCTGCATGTATGTACCTCATTCCTACAGAAGAGCATTCGGTTCCTTTAACAGAACAGGTAGTTACTTCGAAAGATCACTTCCAGCAATATTTTGATCGTTCCGTAACAAATGGAATGGGTAGGAATAGGAAAAATTTGCGAATTCAATGACCTGTAGGCTAGACTCCACAATCATGTGTATACTCGAGCCTCAGACGCTTGTTCATTGGCTGCTGCCCCATATAGTAGTCAGTGTTACTTCACACCTGGCAGTATGGCACTCGCGACTTGTTTCCTTGCAAGTCTGCTATTGGTTCAGAGTCGTCCAGGGTGTGTCTAACAAACTGCGATCCAATTGCATATTGTACACGTTTTTGACGTCTATCTCGTCCTGAAATGAACTCGCGAAATGTTCCTATCCTTACTAATGGGGCATTCTGAAGCTGACACCAAAGTTTAGTTGCTGATAACCCGAAATTAGATTACAGAATTGTTCTGTTGTCACTTCTCTGGTGATTTTCCCAAAGGTGTGTGCCCTCGCCCGTCATACACTGCGACGCCAGTCTCCAGGAAACCTCCGTAAACATCATCTTGGATTCATCGATTTATTGGCACGACTTACGTCCCAGGATTCTTCTTTGAAAATTTGCATCTTGGGCCCAGAAATACCTCGTCTATCGCCCTTTTCCTAACACTACAAGGTAAACTCTCGCCCCAGCAACTGAAATACGGAAAACTAACCCTTATCGAAGATAGTCGAAGTCGAAATTATGCGGCATAAAAAAAATTGGTGCATATTTAAACACTGCGCCAATTTTACAGATAACTATTTCAAACAAAAAGTATTCTACGTGAAATTTCTTAAAGAATGATGCTAAGGTTAACATTTTGCCAATTTTTTTATTTAATATGCTTTCTATAAAATGTAAAAATTGAAATTTACATATAACAAAAAAAGATAGATAATTTTTTTTTCCCCAAAAACAATTTTATGAAGTAATATTCTCTGAGAAAATCGCGTCAAAGAGTTTTTTGTTTGAAATAGTTATCTTTTAAATTGAAGCAAAGAGAAGGGATTTCGTTTATCATTGATACCCATTTGAATTTCGCGACTGCCAGCTTGGTAGGCAGGCCCGTTAAATGTACAATAAAAGGTCACGTATAGGCTATTCAAGATAAACTGAGCACTTTTGAAAGCCTTGCTTAGTATCTACTAGTATGCGCGTTGTGTATTATCTCGCCTTATGTAAAATTAACATTGACGTGGGCCTCATCACTTTATTCATGCGTCGATCAAGTGCAACTGAAATAATTAGAAAAATTATTATTTTACAAATCTGCTGATTTTTACACTTTGGTGCATTAAAAAAAGCGAAAGAAATAATATAAGTTATCCCTAATGATTACCAAACAGTTTTTATTCCACATTAAGGTATGGAACACATACCCTCCATCATTGCAAACTTAACTGGGCGCATGTTATGTCACTCAGTGCGCCCGTTAAAATATTTGCAGATGGGAGCAGTGACAATTTTCAAAGGTTGATTTCAAAAGTGCTCACTTTATCGTGAACAGCCTTTAGATTTCCTCTTCAGATAATGTAGAAACATGTGCTTGGCTACATATTTTCATTCTGACAATGGTAGTCTAGTATTCTTGATCTACGTGGCCTTCACACGTATTATTTCATGCCATGGGTATTTTCGTAAACATTCATGGTTTTGATTCTTGTTTTTTTTCTTCAAGCGCATTTCTGGTATGAAATAACTAAGAATAAATTACGCAAGCAATAATTTTGTCTGTAAAACTTACGCCAGGTTATAAAAACAGGCAGGCGACGTCAAACAAACAAAGTGAACATTTGTAGTTTACTCTGTGATCTAACGTTGGTAGTACCGTATAACATACTTCGGTCGTCTTCAACAAACAAACGAATAAGATAAAATTTATCTCGTTATACTGTAGAGTTGCAACTCTTGCTCTGGTACGCTCCTCGGGCCACAGTAGCGGACACTGAGACAGCAAGTTGCCTCGTGCTCCTGCAACAGGGATGCTGTGCGGGAGTGGCAGATGTGTGTCCTATCCACTTCAACTCCCCGACACCATCGCCCTGCACCCCTCGCGGAGGGGTCTGGAATGCGGTGGCATTCCCTGGGGAGCAGCGCGGGGCGGCGTGCTGCTCGCACGTCACACGCGTGCGACGCCGACGCCGACGCCGCCGTCTCCTTGCACGCCACGCATGCATTATGGACCAAGAAAAAATACCACCGACCCCACAACGGAAAGCGGACGCGATGCGCGGCGCGCAAACCCCAGAGTCGCGCGTTATCCCTCCGCACAGCTCCCCCCACTTCCTGTTGAAATACAGGGTGAGTCCATTAAAAGAGGCCCCGTGGGACGTGTGCAACGGAGCGAGGGAATGAGGATATACAGAAATTTTTTATTTATAATTTATGTGTTTGTTAGAAAACGTTTATTTATAGAATTTTTTGTATAAAAGTAATAATACGCAAATAACTGCACAGTGCATCGGCTGCCTGCGGTTTAACACACACGTCCCAAGGGGGTCCCTTCTAAAGGACTCATCCTGTATTTACAAAAATCATGGAACACACGCGCAGGGCGAGGCAAGATGATGTTTTATATACGCTTTTGCTTGCCGGTACAAAATTCTACAATCGTCAATCAAGTAAGACAGTCTACACTGAGACAACGAGGAATCTAGGTGTAAATGCGACCCAGGTCCCAATGCACGGCAAAGTCGCATGTGGGGAACGTGGCAGACGTTACTCCTTGGTGGCGGGTTTCCTCGGGGTACTTCTGTTTCCACAACACTTGCGACCCGTAGCCGCTCGCATACGGTCTTACTCCTAGTTACCCTTCAGGGCTTCCGTCTGAAAACCCGGTAAAGGCTGTTCACTTTAAAGTGAGCACTTTTGAAATCAACCTTAGAAAAAAGTCACTGCATATATTTTAACGGGCGCCCTGAGTGACATACGCCCAGTAAAGTTGGTAACGATAGATGGAAAGTAGTTCCGTATATTAACGTCGAATAGAAAGTGTTAGGTAACCACTTGTCATAACTTAAATTATTTCTCACGCTTTCTGTTCATTTTTTTAATGCATTGAAGTGTAAAAATTAGTAGATTTGTTAAATGTTTACTTTTACAACAATTTCACAGTTTCATTTGGCCGACGCATAAATAAAGTGACGAAGCTCATGACAATGTTAATATTTCATAAAGCGGAAGAATACACAACGTGCATACAAGTAGATCTTAAGCAGGGCTTTTAAAAGTGCTCATTTTAGCGTGAATAGCCTATAGTTTTTTTTTTAACCCGACCTACGTGCTCCCTTCAGGTGCATTATCAATACCAATGATTTTCAGCGAAACAACCTGACCATAGAATAAATTTAGAAAACATATGCATACACATTCGAAGCCTATCATTTGTAATCGGCTTACTCTCTGTTAGAAACGATTCAGCCATTTGACTGCGCCAGCACCGGACGTCCATGATTCGTATGCAACAAGTGAGGGCGTTTCCAGAAACTCCTTCAGGCAATAATAAACATAAAATGAAGCCGAAGCACTTTCAAACACAACTAGAATTGAAATCTTTTCACGTAAAGTCACTGCAGAGACGATTAAGCTTGGGAAAAGGTAAATATCGTTGATTACAACTGTTTCTCCAAGTGATTTCTTATCCGATTTCCCATCTTTATTTCAACGCGGTCCCTGGACAAGAACCTTCACGTTTTCGTAAACATTATCGGAGGCAGGAAAAATAGGCGAACTACTCTTAGGACAAGTTACACTTCAGACACATCTATATTTCCATTACGTTTGCAATTAGCTCACGGTTAGTTAGAGATATTCTGGAGAGCTCTGGCCATAAGTAGAAACATGCAAAATTCGCATTATTATATGGTGACACGTTTAACTTCAAACATAGGAACCTTTACAATACTTTTATTACTGGACCGTCATTCAACTGACATGCCTTGTGTAACTCTGCGCCACTGAATGAACACTTGATGACGGCGTGCCTGAATCAAGCATCTGAAAGGGTACGACTTCACAACTAGACGGCTATTGAACGTTTGGCGCTGGCTGGATAAGCTCTGATATGTCTAGAGTGATAGCAAATATAACACAGATTTTGCAGGTCCCTGGACACAAGAAAGATTGAAGAAGACAAGGTGAAAATCTCGTCATACCTGGCCTGGAGTAAAACTAGCTACTCACGGGGGTGGCACCTAATTAACAAGGAACTTAGGCCCGAAAGTTCATAGGACTGTAGAGTTTGGCATGCAGGTCGTTAAACTCGCGAGCTTTTCCTGCCCCTAACCATTACAGAGAGTTCCTGACAAGCTTCGTACCATAGTGGTAAATATTGACTGTTTCACTAACGTCCACGATCAATAGAAACTCATAATCAGAGCGCCGCCGTTGCTATTCACTTTTCGTGAATCGTAAAACGAAACACAGTGATTCAGCATGAAAATTCCGAGCACAATATTTTAGCCGTAAGGGAACAAAGAAAAAGTTTCTCCAAACTACCAAACAGCTTTTATTTTGTGCTGCAAGACTGCATGATCTGCTGCACTCTATATGTCTCACAGAAACACCTCCCTGAAAGACACATAGTATATCCGTTGCTTTACGAAAACTCTATTCAGTTTTCGTGAATCGTAAAACGAAACACAGTGATTCAGCATGAAAATGCCGAGCACAATATTTTAGCTGTAAGGGAACAAAGAAAAAGTTTCTCCAAACTACCAAACAGCTTTTATTTTGTGCTGCAAGACTGCATGATCTGCTGCACTCTACATGTCTCACAGAAACACCTCCCTGAAAGACACATAGTATATCCGTTGCTTTACGAAAACTCTAAATGCTACTTAGGCACGTGGTGATGAACATCTGAATTATTTACACTTCACTTCTAGTAATAATTAGAAACTACAGGAAAACCTAGCTCATGCAGCGTTTTGTACACACCATTGTATATTCACAATAAGGTAATATACAACAAAAAGATTGCCAGTAGCAGTTAAGAACAAATTTTTAAATATTATCAATAGATTGGTTTGGTAGGTCCTAGCCCAACGGCTGCTGGCTGAGGTGCTGAGGTGCCACCCGCCATCTTGGATTACGTCCCGTGAGCGGTCGCCATCTTGCATGATTATGTTTCTCATGTGTTCCTAACATCTCTTGACTTTAACAGTTTCTCTGTTATTCCCATTCGAAGATTGCAAATATTATTCTGGGACATCCGATACTTATTTTTTGGTACCACTGGAGGATCACACATTTTATTTCTAAGTATAAAACCGTTAATTTTTTATGTTCAGGTCACAAATATGTTGTGCTGTTTTCCTTTTGCGCACTATTCTAGAACTGTGTGTTTTTTTGTTGACATATGGTGGAAGGATACGTACTGGGTATCCCAAAAGTAGACTTCAGCAGGACTTATGAAAAATAGGAAGTAACCATTAATGAACTATAGATTAATTTCTGTCTTATGCGCATCTAACAAACACACAGCTCACCAACTGCAAGAACAAGTTTCATTATTACGTGTTCAGACCCTGACGTGTAAGTCTGTTTATGTATGGTTTGACAAATAACCAAGACTTTAAGAATTTGCAAACTTAAATATACCCTAGCTGCTGTAAAAATGTGTCATGCGGAGTTGTACTACAAGTAAAAAGTAAGCATTTATGTAAACTGTATCTTAAACTCATTCAGACCCAGCGTAAATAGTTCTGTACATATTGTACATGAATGTTATTTTCGTCTTGTACTGTACATTCATTACAAGGCTCACTGACCAATTATCTTCCCTATGTGGAAGTGATTCGTAAACCATGTTATTGGTCAATGTTATGATTTGTTCATATTAATATAGTGTAACGTAAAGCCCACAGCTCATTGGTTGTGAAAACTAAATAGGTGTTTTGTACAGCACGGATCATACAACTTCTTGTTTGCAACACCTGAAACTGCACACTAATGTGGATCTCAAAGGGCTAACTACGTTTACAAGTGATATATTTTCCACAGTTCTGGGAGGAAAAACACTGTTCAGAGTTCGTGATCAGAAACTGAGTTGGTGATCAGAAACTACACAGCTGGCATACGACTTCTACCCAGTGCACTCCTTGCACTGTGCGGACGGCGCCATCATGGCGGGACGTACAACCCCTCAGCGTGGCCGCACATCTTACATCTTGCAGGCTAACGAACTATTTCCACGCGGCGCCAAGGCTCTAAGGAATTTTTTTTCTTCTTATTTTTTGCTTTCCTTTTTTTCCTCCCTTCCCTGCGGCGAAGCGGGCGAGCGAATAAGATACGACCTATAAGCGCTTGCTCAGCGAATTGACCCCTGCGCCCCCTCCCACAGCAGGACCTCCTCGAACACGCTTTGAGAGCACTTCAAAAGACGCGGCGTATCTGGACCTCCTCCGCGCTAAGCCAGGGAGGAAGTGCCTGCGGCCAGGATTGCGAACCGGCAAGGGGGAAAGAGAGGTCTGTAGATTGGCTGCCAGTAAGTCTGCTTCATAAAAGTCACGCATTGAAATTTCGAAATTTCGCAGCGGTCTGGGGGAAGGTTGGGGGCTAGCAATCATGCTGCCAGCCTCCATTTCTCTTCAGAACACGCCTGCCGTCTGTATAGTCGCCTGCTGATGCAACCTAACACATATCTCGGTCAAAACACACAGTAAGTAAGTACACACAGACGAAATGGCTCGGCGGTTCTTTTGATGTCGGCGTTCCTATTCTCTACTTGGCTGTTCGAGGCTCTGGAGGCAGACCTTGAGTCTGACTGGCTACTGCATGCTGCGAAAGGTTCGCTCTTTGCTGGGTAGCCGGCAGGCGAGTAGGTCACCAGGCGCTGGTCGGAGAAAGGCGTTCCGACGTTTTGCTGGCTACAGACGTCATTTTGCTGGCTACATACGACATTTCGCAGACATGCGCGGCTGAATTTCGCGGTGTAAGCGGGTTTTTCACCTCTGTATACTTAAGTATTATGTCACCTAAACTTCTGTTAGACTTCCACTAACGTTGCTTGGAAATAAATTAACCCTTTCAGACCAACTTTAACTTTCGGGGTCAAGCGTTGCAAAACAAAAAATATTTATGATGCGTACTGTACTTATGTCGACAACGCTTCCTATTGCGGGAGTGTGGGGCATAAAGAGACAACCCTCCCCCAAATCCCAAGGAAATCGGTCAAAAATGAACCTTCCATGCCAAAAAGAAGGCGAAAAATACTCCGCTTCGGTATCGGCAACCTATCCCAGGGGAGGCTCAGAAGCGGTGTTTGGAAGAGGGGGGGTAGGGTCGATAGGCAAAGGTCTAAGGGTGTGCAGAATAAAGTCCCCCACCCCTCTACACTTTCTTCTAGCATTGCTTCAATTTATCTTTATAATGGTTTTGTTGGTTCACATTTAGAAAGTATCCAAGTAGCTCATTTTTCTCCGACTCGATTTACACATTTTTTAATTAATCAAGGATTTTTTTTTTATTTAACCAAGCCTATGTCCATCTGGAAGACTATAGATTTATAATAGTGAAAGAATTGTGAGAATCAGCAGCGTAGTTTCCGAGATTACCCGAAACATATAAACAAACTCACATTAACTCTTAAAAAAAAATATATAAATATATATATAGTCAGTGAACATCTGCGGCCCCACTCGAGATCGCTCTAGCCACTGACCCACTGCGGCCCCACTTGGCATTACTCTACCTACTGGGCCTCTGTGGCCCCACTTGATATTATTTCTACCCACTGAGCTACTGGGGCCTCATTTGAGAGTGTCATTGCTAACTGAGCTACCGCATCCCCACTTGGGATCGTACTACCCACTGGACTACTGAAGCTCCACTTGACATTACTCTACCCACTGGGCCTATGTGGCCCCACCTGATATATGGCTATGTCTATCTGGAAGAATATAGCTTTCTAAAAGTGAAATAATTATAATAATCGGCCCTGCAGTTTTGGTAGAGCATGCTTAGAAAGCAGCCAAGTAGCTAATTTTTCTCCGACTTGGATTACAAATTTTGAAATTTCCCAAGGACTTTTTCTTCTTCTTTTTGAATTTAACATAGCCTACGAGCATCTTGAAGAATGTAGATTTCTAATAGTGAAATAATTATAAGAATCGGCCGTGTAGTTTCCGAGATTACCTGAGACATACAAACAAACTCACATTACCAATTTATAATACTAGTATAGATTAGAATTCATAAAAATACACACCAAAAATAAGTTCGAAGTAAATTTTCCAGAAGGAAAATTACAGCAGGAATTACAGAATTAGAGCGACGACTATAAAAAGAAATTTAAAAAAAGCGGTATGCACGATTCTTTTTTCAACTACAGAAGTGGTTGTGAAGAGAAGACACTTCGAAACCCAAGAAAAAAGGCGAGAGAACTCTGGAATGCATGCTGCGGGAGCGGCATGTCAACAGACTACAATTAAGACATGTTTCACCGGAACACCACATTCGAAAGTTCTACACGCCATTGAGTTCACAGCATGCCGTTCAGAGATACCGAGTCTTGATGTGAAAGAACTGGCGAGTCAGTGTCTAGTCTAATTCGCCCTTAGCATGGTAACGCGCAGGCAAGGAAATTATTTTTACTATTACACAGTATACATTTTTGAAGTAAACTTCCTGAACTGTATTGGAAGTCGGTTATTTTTACTCTCACACTGTTAACATTTATTTATAAAAAAAACTTCCTGAAATGTATTGGAAGTTTTCAAACTATACATACTAAGAATTATTATCCATATACCATGCAGCAAATACAGTACAGGACTGCTAAAGTACATATTTGGAAACTTCGCTACACATTTGGGGCCACGGGTGGCACAGCTTGCCCCCGCCCCCCTCTCCTACAAGTCGAACTGGGTTCAATTTCTAGCGGGGCCACTCCGAACTTTTCATACGTGGGAATCGTGCAGGACGATGCCGCTGGTTGGCAGGTTTTCTCTGGGCTCTCCAGTTACCACCGTTCTTCCATTCCGGCGCTGGTCCATATTCACCTCACTTCACCTTCATCGCCTCTCAAGACCTCGTTGTTAAGAGCAGCCCAAATCTCTTCACTCACATTCGTACTTTTCAGTATGAACATAAAATTAACATGTATAATTTGCGAATAATTTGTCAGAGTTTAGGATATGTGAACTCTTTTTTTTTTGGCACCGAAACTATCTGTAATGTATTAAATCAAGCCATTAAAACAAAGTTATAGAATACATTATATGATAATTAAACCTTCCAGGCATTGTGGTCTGTGTATTGAATGTTTCACAGGAAATTGATTTAATGATCTCCACTGTACACAGGAGAAATAAATGTCCAATAATACATGTTCGAAAGCAATGCGAACATTTTTTCAGCAAAGTTTCTAAACTGTAACGGAAGTTTTTAACATTTACGTTGTATGGAAAATTTTCAATTTATCAGGAAATAGGAATTGAATATTTCTTGAAAAATATAGGAAAACATCCATAGATGTATGGGGAACAAATTACCACTCGTGCTTTATCAAGACGGGTATACAATAGGGTGGTAAATTCACGAAACATATTTTAGACTGCGATTGCGACAGTTATTCTAAGCATGTTAAAGACATTACGCATAAAAAAGGAAAACTGTATAGCTCTTATTTGGCATAATTTCATCAGCCAGTTGCACGGTATGAAAGTGATATCAAAGAATCATTTCTTCACTAAATGAAATCACAGCTCTCTTGTCCGCAAGTTGTGGAGCGAGAGAACTATCTCTACAGATCTTCCAAAGACGCGACGCTGGTCCGTCGTCGTAGGAGCAGATTAACGTTCCTATCTATCTGCCGCGAGAACTGTTCTGAACAGTGTCTCAGACACGCGTTTTCAAACAAAACAATTATGTGTTCCCAGTCTGACACGTTACAAAATGTAATCCCACTTTGGACTGGTCCGGAATACAACTTTCAAAGAGTCTCTCATATAACAGAGAGTATTTTTATTCCCTTGAACGAGGTCGCGCCGCGGTATACCAGCGGACCGGAGTAGTATAGAAATACAAATTCGAGCGCAACTGCAAAAAAGAGGCTCAAAAAGTTACGTTTCGAAGCAGTTGCAAAAAGTGGCTCAAAGAGTTGCTTTTGGGAGCAGTTGCAAAAAAAGGTGACTCAAAAAGTTGCGTTTGGGAGCAGTTGCAAACCAGTTAATTAAAAAGTTGCGTTTGAGCACAACCGCAAAAAAGTGACTCAAAAAGTTGTGTTTCGTTAGATAGTAGAATTTAGAAGAAAAAAAATTGCGTTAAACTTTGCGTTTGAGTGCATCTGCAAAAATATGCGTAAAAAGTTGTGTTTGGGCGCAGTTGCAAAAAAAAAGTGGCTTAAAAAATTTGAATACTTAAAAAAAATAAATATTGTATATAATAAATGGTCGCAAATAAAAATCAACTGATGTCTAATATGATGACGACCATGGCAACGAAAAAGGCTAACGCAAATGATAATATTTGGAAAGAATATAAATTTAAGACAGATGTTTTTGAGAAAAGAAAGAACACGAATTCTCAAGAGAAGTATGTCAAGTGTGAAACTTGTAATCACTTTTACAAACCATCTCTCATAAGAAGTCCTCTTAGAAGAAGATTGCACAAAGGTCTTGCACCAATACATAATAAATCACATGAACCAACAAATGCATGGGAAATTTTTCAAATACCACGACATTTAATATCAAAACAGAAGTTCCCACAAGAGAAACAAGTGAAATGTGAAACTTGTAATCACTATTACAAACCGTCTCTCATAACAAGTCACTTGAAAAGTAAAATTCATAAGTACACACTCAGATTCAGTGTAGAAGAAATCGAAACAGCTTTTCAAAGCAGGATCAAGACTTATGCTGTAAAGAATGTGAATGCATACATAAAACCAAATCATTTCCTAAACGATGTAAACGAAATTGTCACAGGTCAAATTAATACATTAAAAATCACTCACAGTGAACATGAAACTCTTCACTGATCACAAAAGGGGAATTGGTGAGAATGTTGAATATGTAGAAAGCTCCATTCAAACAAAGAACAAAATTACACTGAAATCGACTAATCTGAAAAAATATGCAAACAGCAAATCGAAAATCATAGCTGAGATGGGGGCTTTCAGTAACAAAGATGGATCTCAGTGGAAACTCAACAGAATATTTAAACTAGAAGGGCGAATAAATAAAGATGTACCATTCAAGAGCATTTCTTATGGTGATCTCCCAGAAAAAATCAAAGCTAGGCAGACGGTAATTAATGTTAAGAATATTGATCAAAAATGCTTTTTGTGGTCTGTTCTATCTGCATTGCATCAAGTACAAAGAGACCCCCAAAGAGTGAATAAATACATAGCTTACGAACATGAGTTTGAGATGCACTTAAGGGTTTGGAATTTCCAATGAAATTGGATAGATTACCAACCATTGAGAAAAGAAGTGGAATTTATACTAATGTATACACATACAAAGAAAAAGATGGTGGTAAGGAATATATAAACTCCCCGTTAAAAACAACAAAAATTAGATAGATAAGCACATTAACCTACTCTATATCAAAGATGAAAAGAACGACCACTACTGCTGAATAAAAAGTCTTTCGAGACTTATTGCATCACAAGTATCAAATAATGGTCACAATATATATTTATATTATATTTTTATATATATTTTAGCTTACTTACTCTGTAAGTAAGCTAAAATATCACGAACAAGACTGCCGAGATCACGATGGTATTAGAGTTGAACTATCATCTAAAGGAAAAAATTACATATTAAGATTTAAAAACAAAAATCATTCTCTGAGAGTTATAATTTTGAAACTCGCCAACCAAACCCCGACTAACCCTACACAAAACCATACAAAAAACACGAGCCTATTAGCTTCTGTTACTATGTAAAATACGAACATGGATACTATAAACCACCAGTAATTATGAAGGATCTGATGCATCTAGTGTATTTGTTAAAATGCTAATGGAAGAAGCAAAGTCTATTGGTGATATATACACAAATGAAAAAACAATGCTTGAACTAACTCAGAAAAAAAAATTGTTCATGATACAGCTTCCCATTGTCACATATGTGAAAAGTTTTGAATGGTAATTATGAGAGATCATGATCATCTTATGGGGAAATTTAGGGGAGCTGCACACAGAGATTGTAATTTCGTATAGAAATCCATGTTTTATCCCAGTGTTTAAACATAATATATCTGTTTATGACACACATTTATTCATAAGAGATCTTGGCATCGATGAAAATGAAATTGATCTATTTCCCAACAATGAAGAAAAATATATTTATTTTACGAAACATGTATGTAAAAGTATAAGTCTTACATTTAGTGGCTCATTTAAATTTATGGCTAGTAGTATCGATAAACTCTCTAGCAACCATTCCAGAATCCAATTCCGAGAAATGTATAAACATTTTTCCAATGAACTTCTTGACGTTGTTATCAGAAAGGGTGTTTATCCATATGACTACATGGATAGTGCTGAAAAATTTAGTGAGACATCACTTCCATCCAAAGATGCATTTTACAACAAACTCAGTAAATGTGGCATTACAGACGAAGATTACGAATTTACGAGAGAGGTGTGGGAAACAATTCAACATAAAATCTCTACGAGAATACAGAGAACTCTATAACAAATCTGATGTATTGATATTGTCTGATATAATGGAAAATTTTAAAGATGTGTGTCTCAAAACATATAAATTAGAGCCAGTATGGTATTTCACAGCCCCAGGGTTACCGTGGAATGCTTTGCTCAAACATACTAAAATAGAACTAGAATTATTGAGAGATTACAACATGATTTTGATGATAGAAAAAGGTGTTCGTTGTGGAATTTCACAATGTTGTAAGCAATATGCTAAAGCAAATAATAAATATATGAATGCTTACGATAGTACAAAGGAAATCTTTTATCTTACATATCTGAACGCCAATTATGTCTATGAGCCAGTATTTACCCTATGGTATTTAAGTGGAGAAAAATAAATATAGATATAACAAAAATACGAGATGATTCTAGAAAAGGTTATATATTGGAAGTTGATTTGGAATACCCACATGAACTACACAATCTCCACTAAAGATCTAATATTGGCACCAGAGAATAAAATACCAGAAGGTTCAAAAAATTCCAAACTCTTAACAACCCTGGATGACAGAGAAAAATATTTACTACACTATATAATTCATAAACAATACCTATCTCTTGGAATGAAGTTGAAAAAGATACATAGGAGTTCTGGAGTTTGATCAGTCAGATTGGCTTAAGACCTATATTTATCTAAACACAAATATGTGAAGAAAGTCTACAAATGACTTTTAAAAAGATTTCTAAAAATTAATGAACAATTCTGTTTTTGGAAAAAAATTGAAAATATCAGAAACAGAGTGTATATACGGCTGTGCACAAGTTCTAAGCAAATGGATAAAATAGTGGCTAAATTAAACTTTAAATATAGAACTATATTTACTAACTCTTTGGTTGCAATTCATAAGATTAAAACAAAACTGTGCTTTAACAAACCCATTTATGTTGGAATGAGTATACTTGATCTATCGAACGTCTTAATGTATGATTTTCACTATAATATAATGAAACCAAAGTATGGGGAAAATACTGAACAGTGCTACAATGATACTAATTCATACATCTATCATATAAAAACATCAGACTTCTACAGTGACATGAAAGAAATAATCGATCATTTTGATACTTCTGACTATAAAAAAAGATTATCCATATAGTATACTGTTAGTTAACAAAAAGATTATTGGCAAAATGAAAGATGAATGTAATGGAAAAATAATGGAAGAATTTTTTAGATTTAAATCGAAAATGTATGCAATAAATGTGGAAGGTGGTGTAAAGAAAAGAACAAAGGGTGTGAAAAAAACAGTAATCAGAAATGAGATTAGTATCGGTGACTACAAAAAGTGTTTGTTTGGTAAAAAAGAGTTGTAGAAAAGTATGAATGTTATTAAAAGTAAGAACTATGAACTCTGTACAATTGAGATGAGAAAAAAAAAGCATTAAGTTCCGAAGATGATAAAAGATTTATTCTTAAGTATGGTATTAATTCACTACCACGGGGGCACTACAAAATTGAAAAAGAGTGATATTATGAAATATTATATAACAGTAAATGTTTTTAATGGATAACCATAGATTAAAAACTAATAACCATACATGTTTGCGCACCATTGAACTTCGGTGATTCTTTCACTTTTAACATCATAAATTAGGTTTCTTTGGCTTAATAGTACCACATTACAAATAGTAGTAGCTGATATTGATTTATTAAAATCTTCAGTTTAGTCTGGTACCCAGACCTAAGTACTGTTAATCAGGCACAGGCAACTCAAAATTTAGTGAATTTATTATGTCATTGAGTAACCCTTTCGTTTCAGTTTCAGGTTAGTTCGATCTTTTACAACAGAGGTTTTTCTGTAAGAACAATCAATAACATACAATGGTCTTCTTCCAATAAATGACCCAGAGTTGAAACACAGTTCATTATTATGATAATGGGTCTCTAGTTTAGTCTTTGAATTTCTAAAATCAGTGTAAGCAATATACATCTTATCGATAATTTTATCATCAATGTTTAAATTCCAATTCTCTTCGACAAACACTTCATTCCGTCCATTCTTAATATAAATATTTTTAACAAAACAAGAGTCAAATATTGAACAGTGTGTGAATTGCCCAGGATCATCTTTTCTGTTTTGCTGAAAAACAACAATGAAAAAGTCGGGCATATCGAATTGGATTGAATTGAACTGAACTTTATATCATACTGAAATGTGTAGGTACTGGTTTTTCAAGATATTGGCAATAATTAAAACCAATTGGAATTTTGGGGTGTTTGTATAATTTTGCTTTCATCTCGTCTCCATAAATAGGATCGTATTCAAAAATGGGCCTCATAATTTCTATTTTCTCAAAAACAATTTTACCAGCAACTGATATATTATCTTCATCATCAGATCCATCTGCTTTCTTTGGGGGTCTTCTGTAAAAAGAAACATCATCGTCAGAATTTCGAATGAATGTGATCTTGTACCCACCTTTCCACAATATTTAATTACAATCTCTCATAAACCCAAACAAATTTCTTAATGGACAGGTAATTTCATTACACTTATCTTTCCTAGCATGTTTACCTACTTCTATCCCCAACATTTGGAAGTAATCTGATTCTGATTCCAAACCTAGCACTGTCTGCATCATTGTTGAAGTGATGCCAGGGTTGACAATAATTTCGATTGTACAGCCATGTTAAAAGATCTCTATTCTTGAGAACTCGAATGGGAAAAATTTCTCACAAAGATCAATAGTTGAGGTTTTTTTTTCATAATCTGCATTTGTATCTCTCTTAGTTAGCTTATATTGTTGATATACATAAGCTTCATTCGGATATGAAAATGCATAGCCAATAGGAATATCAAACTCAATGCGCTTGTTCTATTCATTCACATTATTTTTTGTTTGGTCGTTTGGCGGGAACGACAGATGCTCATAGCCTTTAATTTTTTGTTGATCCATCTATTATATACAAAAAAAAATCTTAAACAACTACACTTTTCTTTTCAATCCAAGAATTATTACTACTCTCAAAACCTAACCATTTAATTAGCAGCTTATTTCCTTTTCTTCGTAAAACTTTTCCCACTAAGTAGTCATCATATTTGGCCTTAAGCAGCTCTGGCTCACAAAAATTAACTTTAATAAGTTCACTTTTTAAATCTTTTATTCTATATGTCTATATGTCAAATACTTCAATGGACCAATTTGGTGTATATCCTTTTTCAAACAAATTTTTATTTTTACATATACGAACATTATATCCTATTGCAAACTTTGGTTTAACCAATTTTCTTTCTCCTCCATAGATATTGATTAGAATAGAACTTTCAGTCTCTGCATTACATTGGTGGGTTTCATTCCGATTGTACGTTAACAGTGTTGTTGAATTCACTTATTAATTTAGGTAATATAGCCACACATTTATAGTTTCCCTGCACAGTAAATATCTTCCACATTTTTCCTTCAATGTTAATTAAATATTACTACAACACTAACTTTCTTTTCACTGTATGTTGAATAGTGTGTTATGTTGTTATTGGCTATTAATGCCTTAAATAATTTATTGTAAAATTCTTTCTGTTTGTCTGTTTGTAAATGAATGGGTCTGTGATCATTCAAAATAGTTTTAAAAGCTAACTTAACATTTTCACCAGTTTTATCTGTGATTGGTATTGCCCATGAATATTTGGAAAAAAACATCTGTCACGGTTAACATAAATTTAAACCCTTTGTTAATTCTGTGTATACATTTTAAAGATCCAGAATTCATCTCAACTAGATCAGCTTGCCTAAGACCATCGATGCCAAAAGATACAACAGTTATTCTGGGGAAGTTTTTTCACATTGGTTTATGAATTTCATTTATAATATCGTTTTTCATACCCCCACCAGTGAATATCGAGTTATTGGTAACACAACATCTACAAACACATTTCATTGTTACTTTGTTATTATTTGTAAGTTTATATGAACTTAGTGTTTTTTTCATACATTTGAGACAGTATACATTTAAGTTATCATTGTTCATTTTATTTATATAATAAATGGATCAACAAAAAATTGCAAACAATATAGAGAAGAATATAGAGAAAAGTAGACAGCTAATTGAAAAGTTTAAAACTTTTACAAAATCTCGCCAAAATAAATATAATAAAAATAAAAAACACAAACAACCATTTGGGACAAAGAAAATTGGACACGTAACAAATGAGAACAAGAATTTAATAAAAGAACTTGTTCCATTTGCTGTTAAGAATTCAGATTATCCACAGACACCATCAGAAACCTGTTTTGAAAGAAAACTGTATTGTAAAACAGGCACCGATGAACGCTATAATGATGAATGCTATGATGATGGCACTAAACGCATTGACTATGACAATGAATGCTATGAAGATGACGATGAACGCTATGACGAAGCGTTGGGGCATTTGAAAACTGATATCACACAGTTAACTAACAACAAAACAACATTTATTGATAAGAAAGTGGCCGATTTCTTAATTTACTGCAAAGACGATGTTTTTGGACTAAAGGCTGATAAAGGTAGATTGTGTATTGGTGATAGCGAAGTAACATTCAACAATGACAAATTTACTGTAAAAGGCCGAACATACACTGGAACTGATGGTTTGATGAAATTACTAACTAGTAAGAAAGTAACAGAAAGTGACAACACTGTAACCGGCTATGAACACTATAGTTGTATCCTAGCAGATACAAACAAAGTTTTTCAAAACAATGATCCAATCTTGGGAACGCCAAAATCGAGTAAAGGGAATAAATGGAAAATTATTGTTAAACCAATTTACAGTTCGATTAAAAAGAAACATCCCTCACCTAAAAAGAGGAAAGGTATAAAGAAGTATACAGACTATGCCAAAGAATACATATGGATGGATGATGCTAGGATACTTATTGATCGACTTCTCATTATTTATGGTGAAGAGAATGCTGGAAATGATAACTATTACAATGAAAAGTTGGAAAAATGAATATGCTCAACAGTAAGTTTAGTGACATTGTTGTGAATATTCCAAAAGGTATACCATATCTGATAAGAATGTTAAACACAATACCACATACTTTTTGGGAGTCGTAGCATCATGGAAAAGGGTTGCTCAATGACATAATAAATTCACTACATTTTGAGTTGCATGTGCCTGATTAACAGTACTTAGGTCTGGGTACCAGACTAAAAGAGAGAATTGAGCATGGTGATAAACCCATTAATCCACTAGATGTGGCTGCAATGGAACATGATATAGCTTAACATCATCATAAAGATCTAGCCGAAAGACATGTAACTGACAAAGAACTAGATAAGAAATCGTTCAAACGATTGTTAAGTTCAGATGCTTGTCTCAATGAGAGATTGTGGGCTGGTGTTACTGGATCTGCGATGAATATTAAACGTAAGCTTGGCTGGGGAATTAACATGAAATGATAAAATATTTGTTATAATAAATGAAAGTAAAAAAACATTGTATTTCAAGTTACTAACGATGAGTTGAAGGATTGGATATTGATTCTTTCCTAACGAAAGACCAACTGGAGTGTAAAAACAAGAAACTAAAGGAGGGCAAAGGGATGACTATCACAATTTTAGTTCCACAACTTAAGAAAATGTTCAAATAAATGAAAACTGGAAATGGTTTGACAGTTCACAAGGGTGGATTATTACCCTCAATTTTCGCAGCATTGGGAGCTCTAGGAGCGTTAGTTGGTGGTGCATCATCTATCGCCACATCAGTAATTAAAGCTAAGAAGAAAAACCAAGAATTGGAAAAACAACCCATACATAATTTTTGCTATGGAGAAATACAGCAAGGGATTGAAGAATGTTAAGTGGGGTAATAATGTTAAAAAAAAAAAGTAACTTCAATCAGTAACCTTGATATTGATAAAATGGTTCAAAAATTTTACATTAAATTTTCGAGGTGTATTTATGATTGTTGAGCTACTTAACATGCCACTCGATAATGAATGTGGGATTGTTAATCTAGATGTTTCAACAAACTCTGGTACACACTGGGTATGCTATTGGAAAAAAGGACACAACAAATATTATTTTGATTCATTTGGTGGAAATCCACCCCGACAATTAAAAGCATATCTCGGAAGTAATATTTTTTGTAAGGATAATAGAATCCAAAATTTCAATTAAGTAACTTCTGGTCATTTGTGTGTAATTGTGCTAAATCACTTTTCACATAATTTTAAATTTCCAAAAATTATTTCACTATTAATAAACAATGGATACATGAGGAAATGCATTAATGACCTCTTGGGTGGAAGATAAAATTAAAGAACACACGGACAATGATACAACTACTGAGAAGATCAATCCTAATGATTTTGTTTCCTACACATAGTTCAATGACTTTATAGCCACACTGACAAGAAATAAAAGATCATTGAATAAAGTCTATTTTACTTACTTGGAAGTAAATAATAATATAGATTTTGAACGAAAAAGACTAAGACATGTGGGAGATCCCATTGCACCGACGGATACAGTCAATGTAGAGTACTATCAGAAAAACAGAATTAACATTATTCGTTTAGTTGGAAAATACAGTTCAAATGAAAAATCATTTTACTTTGATAAACGAATAGAATATTTTTCTATGAGAGATGGAACTACAGTTGAAATAATAATAAAACCAGAAAAATATGAAAGTGTTATCAACTTATACCATCAATGGAAAAAAATTGACACGTATAAAACTTTTGAAGTATACCCTGATTATATGATATATTTAAAAATACCAAAAGCCTGCAATGTACCCAAAGGTACAATTGTGTTTATTGAAATAGTTTTGGTATACCAATACATTTAAAAATATCAGATTATGTTAGTTTTTAATGGAAACACTTCCATTAAAAACAAAACTTACTTATAACCTAAGAATTTAAAAAGTCTTTAATTTTATTATGGTACTTAACATTATTTAACTTATTAGTCATATCTATTGTAACAAAACTATAATCATTATTCCAACATTTTGAACAAGTCTCCCTACATTTCCCAAATTACATATAACCACGAACATAATCACAATGAATATGTTTAACATTTGTATCATCTTGTCTGAATATACAAAGAAAATTAGCATTGTCTCTTACAAGCTGCTTAGGTACTTTTGAGTATGTCTGGGCTAAACAGAAATAATCAATATCTTTGTGTCTATCACGAGTAAAATGATCTCTTACCATATTTTGATTTACAAGTATGATATCATCGAAAACAACCACAGGGACTTTATGAGATTCATTTACGACAACCATTTCTTCATTTGATGGAAACAAGTATACTATTGGTTCATTAAATAATTTTGATGCTACATCTATATCTTTCTTTAAATTGATATATTTTGGTTGGTCCAGACTTTTTGAACACACACAGAGAGTACCAAAGTCCAACCATCCCTGAGCATATATAAAATTAACTATCATAAGTGTAGTTTTTCCACAGTTACTAGGACCCACTATCAAACATCTAATGTTATTAGGTAATAATTCACCATGACGTTTTGTCGATACTGTCTTGTCTGGTATTCTTATTTTAATATCCCAGTCTACATGTTTCATGTTTTTCTTGCTCATTTATTAATACATTTTTTTAATTATATAATAAATGAGTAAAGTATTCAAACTAACAGATAACAAATCAGTGTTGAAGAAGAGACTACATTACCCTTTAGAGATAGAGGGACACTCATTGGCTTTAGTTCAGTTCTATACTACTTAGCTGACGCATAACATTATCTCTGAGAGAAATATGCTATATTTTGTGGGTCAGAATGATATGGAATCAGTAATTGATATTCCAGTTGGTCAATATAGCTTACAAGATCTTGAAAAAACTATAAAAGCAATTTTTTCATCTAGTGTAGATGCAATGGGTGGGAAAGAAAATTATATATCTTTCGAGGTGGATAAAATAACAGAGTGAAAGTAAAATGTACGCTTAAATTACAGTTTGGAAAAAAAAGGTTCAATAGGAAAACTTTTGAGTTTCGTAGAAAATAAAACTCTGAAAGCAAATGTAGACCATTATGGCGATACAATTCCAAAATTTGCTCCATTTGAAACAATAAATATACACTGTAATATAGAAAATGGTATGATATTAAAACATGATGAATATAATCATAGAGAAAGTAATATAATTACCAATTTTAAACCAAGAACAACATTTTTTCCAGTGCAAACAAATCAAGTTAATGAAATAATAGTTGAAATTAAGGATGAAAAAGGTAAGTTAATTAACTCTGATTTGTCCGAAAGATCAGTGGTATTAGAGATGAGACCATAGATATTTTTTTGGGTTGGAAGTAGTCATATTCTATATATAATAACTTTAATAGTTTAAAAACTATTAAAGTTTCATGTGATAAAGATGAATAATACTTCTATAGAAAGTGCAATGAAAGATTTAGAAAAAGAATTCAATGTTTCGGCTACTTTAATATGTCGAATTTGGAGATGCGTATCTAAATTTTTAATTAGACTATGCTGTAGCACATTGCCGAAGTCAGAACGATAATTGTGTTTTAATGATTGGATAACCATTCAAACTTTATAGAGATATGAGCACAAATAAAAATAAACTGATGTCTAATTACACGACTACGATCATTTACTCTTTAAAAAACCGAATAGAATGCATTTGTTTACACCACAATCCATCATTCTAAAATATGCAAAACTTATACCTCTACGATTAACATCATTTAAAACTTTTTCACTGAAAATCTGAACATATCTGTCTGGTAAGGTTACTTTAATATTTCCAGAAATAATTACCACTTTGTATCCATACCGTGTATAATTTATTTCAGCATGGTTTATGGGATAGGACTGTCCAATTGTAAGTTTGAAAAGTTGCTTAAATTGTTTGGTTCCGTTTATTACATTTAGCATCTGATCCATCTTTATTATATAAAATATTTTATTTTTTACGCATTCAAAGTTTTTGAGCGTCTTTTTTTGCAACTGCGCCCAAACACAACTTTTTACGCGTATTTTTGCAGATGTACTCAAAAGCAACTTTTTGAGCCACTTTTTTGCTGTTGCGCTCGAATCGTCATTTGATGTATTGGAATAGACAATCAAGAGTAATTTTTGCTGATTGTTTTTGTGATGGCTCGAGCATTCAATTTACCGTTGTTTTTTCTGATAACGGGGGGCGGGGGGGGGCTACGCTCGATTCGGCATTTCTATACTACTGGCCGGCATTCACGAAGACACGAGTTCGATTCCCGGTGCAGCCATGCTGATTCCGGTTCTCCATGGCCTACCGAGATCACACCAGGAGGATGCTGTGATGTTTCCTTGCTCCAGACCGTGGCCTACTCCTTCCCCGTACCTACTTCTCTGAGTTGTCTTTCGTGACCTCGATGACAACGAAACGTTATGTCTTACCTACCCACCCTTAAACATCGTCAGAATGCGGCATTTTCAAGCAGCCATAATAAACATTTAGCCATTTTTTCGCCTCCAATTATCATTGCAAGGGACTTATACTTTACTAATAAGGGCCACGGTGGCTGAGCGATTAGCCTGCTCGCTTCCCACCAAGGCGATTGAGGAATCGTGCCGGACGATGCCGTTGTTCGGCGGGTTTTCTCGGGGATCTCCCGTTTTCCCGCCCCTTCATTCCGGCGCTGCTCCATACTCACATCAATCACCCTCATCGGGTCCGAAGACCTCGATGTTAAGAACCGCCCATTTAGTGCACCAGCAAAGAAAATTTATTTTGCCTGTAAATCATCTTGTACGTTTTCATAATTTTATAACTGAAATAACTACAAAACGAAAAATTTAAATGTAGGTAACACCCTCTGTGGTAAATACTCCATATACTACATTTTTTGTGATAAGATCTTGCAACTAATTAGTAATAATGAATAACTTCAAAAATGTTATGAAATTTGTTAACCTTTCGTTAAGGCCGCGATCTAATGACATTATTTTTCATTTTCTTTTCAGTTTCACGAAAGTTCATTACATAGCTTTCGCTTTTGTTTCATGAGAAAAAAAGTCACATTCGCAAAACCCAAAATACTTTCACAGCACATCATAACCTATTATCGTATTTATCGCAACAAATTTTTGTGAGAAATTAACAAAATACTTACCTAAAGTTGTTTCAGTATAAGACTACGCAGACACTCATTCACACTTCTTCTGTAAACATAGAGTGTCTTGCTTACGTTCTCTTTTGGCACAAAATTGGTACATTTGGAAAACACATTTTCTTCTAACAAAATCACCCCTCAAATTGTTGGCGGCAACGGGAACTGTTTTGTTTTTAATATAATGCACTGCATAAAAGGCAGAAATAAAATGCCAAGTTGTAGAAAATAAAAGTACGTAGTGAAACGTCACTGTATCACTTACACCAGCATTAATTATGTACGTACAACAACATAAACATTGATTGTTCTAAAATTAAAGTTTACCGACCGCCATATTGAACTTGAACGACCTGAACATGGCAGCCAACTAAATTTAGTATTTCACTGCGAAGTTCATTTCCTGGCAAAAAAAAAAAAAAGAAGTAATGCTCAGATGTTTCGCAAAAATAAAAAACATGAAAATAAAATAATTAAAAATAATGTTTATATGGAATTCATTTCCGAAGTTCCTTTTTACGGTAATCTAAAATAACAAATTTTCCGCGAAAAAAATACAATTTCCAGTATATTTCCCGCACAATCCCGAACGCAATAAAAACCCGTACAATTCCCGTACTTCCCGATTGCTGGACATCCTGTACAATATGCACACAGAAGAAGTTTGCATAATTCCAATGTATTCTGACAGCATAACAAGCCGTTTTTGTATTTGGTTGGGCCACTCAGAAATCGATAAGTTTGGCAATGAACGTCCGTAATTCACGTGCAAGCAAATAAAACATGCCGTAAAATTACAAATCAAGGAAACTTAAACTACTACACAGCGTATTTAAGTATATCGTGTGTCAAAATACTATCGCGAAATGCACCTTGAAACTATGTTTCCTCTATAGATCCCTGTATTCCATTTCGCTACAAACTGTCCACCAACAGAATTACAGGGGCGCCGTTTTATAATCACCGGCAAGACTAGAAAAAACATACATGTTAATTCAGTGCACTACAAAGAGACGAGGAAACGTTATATAAAAAAATTATGTAAGATTTTTACTAAACAGTAGCTGTGTGAAGTTTTTGCCAGCAGTGTCTGTGACGTATATGTGAGTGGATTCTTTTCGAATTGATGAACAAATGTTTCCATTATAGCATAATCTGGCTCTATTCTTTACATGATAACAGGTCTACAAACTGCTAAAAAAAATTTCCTTCATTTTACGGAAAAGTGCTGGTAAAAATTTATCCACGAGTGTCCGTAAACTCTCCGTAAAATTACCGACACACTGATTTTCTGAAACGAACTTTCCGTAAATTTGACGGAACCTATCCGTTAATTTCCAAGTTAGTTTTCTGTACTTTCCGTTTAAAATAAAAAGAGATACTGAAAATATCTTTAATTTTCGTTATGTGGGTGTTCTACCGTGCATAAAAATGATATTTAAAAAGTTAAAATATTTTGTATTTAAGCGAGGTTTGAACCCGAGTCAAAAAATTACCGGTCCACGCCTCGAACCATTCACCTACAACTCTCACTAGAAAAGTGTGGTATAACTTTTTTATTTGTATTCAAAATACATAAGCAAAAATTCAGTTTATATTAAATTTAGTGTATTTTTAGTGTCGCCAAATGTTATAGACTCCTGATGCTATTTTTTTAATGCCACAGAAACGATCATTTTCTTGTTACAGTGGCGAAGAAAGCTTCGTGTAGAATCGGCATTGTTCGTCCCCGTAACTCGAAGCCAAAGGGAATACGGAGACTTTCCGTATTTTGTATTTACGGACTTAACTCCGTTTTTCGTCATTACGGATTGCCTTTCCGTACAAACACTGTACATTTCAGTAAAACAATCCGTAAATATACGGAAACTTTGAACAGTGTACTCAACGAGGTCGACAAAGACATCATTGTACATTACACCACTTCATTACATATATTACGGCAAATTATTAAATTGTATGTAAACACGTAAATCTGATCGTACGTGACGTGACGTTAAAACCACAGAAGGGCTTGCTTATGTTTCTTCGAGAAAATATAATATTCATCTCCATAGTGTTCGGCTACCTTATATTCTACATACAGTTCTATTACTGACTATTGTCAGTTTTAATTTACGATTTTCAGAGTGACAGCGTAGAGAAAACGGGTATTCCACATGAATTGAAGTTTCACATATCCTACAAAGTTGAACACGACTCACAATGGCGCCAAATTGATACTTAAGAACCTTTAGTGCGTAAAAACCATGCGATAGAATATTTTTCTCTCAGGTTTGTAGGAGTGGCAATAATTGAGGAAAAATTCCGCTGACTCGAGACAGAATTATCAGGAAAATTGTTGACTTTTCACTCTCATTAAATTTTGACATGAAAGATGGAGTATGAGATGTTCCTTGTTTTGCCAACAGACTTGAATCGTCGTCTCCAACTTGTCCGCACAAAATCGGAACGACATACTATGTATATGAAAACAACTCTATTAACTTCGAAACGGAAGACTTCAAGAACAAAATTAAGACAAGAGAACATTAACGTTGGCAGTGCGCACAAATTTAATTAATTTCATGAGTGTAAATTCAGCAGGCCAATTTCATGAGCAAAATGTTGTTTCAGTAAATAACGTAGTCGTTTTGTAGTCATTAGATTGCCGCGAGGATAAATAACCGCCATGAAGCACTGAGCAGAACTTGGAGCCAAATTTGTTCCATCTATATTACGTGTTTATGCACTCGAAAAGATATTACGCGTATATTTCTCTAGACTATAAAGGTTAATTTGACAAGAGAAATTAAAAGCCACACATAAATAGATTCGTGAATATTTTCAGTAATTTATGTAAAACATTCTCTACAATCAGACAGACAAACTGAACAGGCTTACCCCGATAGTAATATCCCCAAACAACCCAACAAATGAAAGTTTAAATGTAATGGAACAACAAAAGTAAAGAAACAGTTATTATCCAGTTATTTTGAAGAGTTTTGATTGGTTATACATCTGGCTATATACGCCCACGTGTAAATAATGTGTTTACTGAAATTTATGGCAATCATTCCATATATATGTATGTATTTTTTGCATGCTGACATAATAGAGTTGGGTCGCGTTCTAGCCAGAACATTTATTGAGGTATGGCGTTAAAAGGATGTATATTTATTACGGGACTTGCACTGACGTTTCTCTGCAATGGGAATAGAAAACTACTGTATGGAAATTGCTCCCACTGCAGTGAAGGGATAAGAGCTTACGGAATCATGTAAATGTTCTCTTTCTCTATAAGTGAAAAAAGATGTTACAACTTCAAATATTTTATGTCCACCTCAGACACTTTATAATTCAGACATTTTATTCGAATTGGATTATTGGTTTTCGGAATACCAGAAGACAGCTAAACATTTCTAAAGGACCTCCATAAACTGTATTGATTATAGTGGAAAACGAGAACAGAAGGGGGGGGGGGGGTTCTTATCATTTTTGGGGTAGCACTACAAACCGAAATGGCGGCAGAAGACGCCATTTTTACACAGTTCTATGCCTTGAATAATAAGCGTGCTCTGCACGACGGTCGAATCTACCAGCAAGACATACAAGAGATCGTATCTGCAAGGCGCGAAAACGATAAAATAAAGCAAACTTACGTTTTTTATGTGTAAACACGACACAGTGAAATTGCGAATAGAATATGTAACTACAATCAATGAGTTGCACATAGATGTAGTACTACCAGAAGTACTGTGCGTTAGCTGGAGTACTCGAAAAACCCACAACATCAGTTCTGGAAAAAGAAATACAAACAGAAAAAAGAAAATTGTAATCCTGGATGTGATATGGCCATTATCTGCATACATAAGTTGTCTGTTCCAGACCTTCCCTTCCGACGGCGTAAGTCAGCATTAGGAGCTTCTAACAAGCCGCGCCCTGACACTGCAGATCGCTAATGGAGAAGCCCCCCCCCCCCCCTTTTCCCGGGTCATATGAGCTGGACGCTGGCGGTTTACGGCCCCCCATCCTACAAACAGGGCCCAGCCACGCCACTCCACGATCCGACGCGGAGAGCAATCCGGTGATACTGGCGCTACGAGCGGTTGGTGGAATTGGGGTGCAGGGGGTTCGAGAGAGAAAATAGCGCGGAAGAAGAGTTGGAAGAGGAGAGGGGGCAGAAGCCGAGCCATTACTCCCCAGATGAGGGCGATTTACCCCAGTGCGCGCGCACAGGTCGCCAGAGACGTGCAGCAGTTGTTAGGCGAACAAGCGGCGCGGTAAATCACGGCCTCCTCAAAACGCCGCGCTCCTGTTTAGGGGCGCATTGTGTACGAGTAGCGTTTGCCTACAGCAAACCGCGCACCGTCATCAGCCCTTACCTCCCCGCGCTGTCGAGCCCACGGCGACATACACGCATCCCGCCCATCACGTGCGAACAAAACAGAAAACATAACGTCGCTACAGTTTCCTCAAAGAGGAACAAAATGTGAACACTCTCGCTTTATTCTCTCCATTTTTCATCCAAATATCATCTCTAAAAGGCAAAATAAAAAAAAAACTACCACCACTGCTAGACACCGAATCACAGGAAATGTATTCAATCTATCATCAAATATACGTGATTCCGAACAACACCGACAAACTTGGGCAAGTTCACCCTGGCGTAAATATAAGACGAAAATGTATGTACCATTTTTACCCTAATATGATTATTAAGAGAGATACGCGACCCTAAAACCCACGGTATCGAATGTAATTTAGTCAAAAATTACAGTAACCACCCATGAGTAAGCAACAAATCGGAGAAAAGTGTTGTGTAGAACGGAGATCCTAAACCTATGACAATGCAGTTGGTAATATCATCCCGCGGTCATCATGAAAATAGGGGTTGTCCCCTTGTGTTTGCACGAAAATGGTGAACAGTAAGCTGTAAGCGATTAGTTGAGATGACTTAGGAATCAGCACATCGTAGGCAACAAACATGGTTGTCTTGTTGGAGTACTCTTACTAATACCTTAATAATCACTTTAGGGTGGTACAGACATTTTCGTCTTATATTTACGTCAGGAATAACCTGCCGTAGTTTGTCGGTGTTGTTAGCAATCACGTTGTATATATTCAGCAAGTGTCCAGTGCAGTCTTATTTTAAACGGAACAATGGCTGTTTATCAAGGTCATTAGACGATGCACGCCTACGACCATTCACAGGACGTACCCGTCGCGAGTGTCTCTGAAAGTGGCAAAAATATTGAAATGGAAATAACGTTGCCAGAATATATTGAAAAGGCTTCTTTAAAAGGAAATAAAACCGCAGAAGTAAATAAATACACAGAGACGGAACGGGATGGCGGTTCTTTCTGATGAGGGCGTACCCATTCTCTGAACGGCTGCGCGAGGCTCTGAGAACGGGCATTATGTCCGATTGGTTACTACATGCTGCTAAAGCTTTCTTGTTGGCTGGGCTACAGGCTGGCGTGTAGGTTACCACGCGCTTATTGGCAAACGGCTATCCACCATTTTACTGGCAAGACACGCCATGTTGCTGGAATTCGTAGTACAAGAGGCTGTTCCATATATGTATTCTTATTTACTCTGTGATAAAACCTCGTCATGCAAGTTACATCACCCAGAGTTGGTGCAACACTAGGGGCGAGTGTGTGTGATTCTGTTGTAAAGTCTGTTCACGATAAAGTGATCACTTTAGAAATGAACCTTTGAATAAAGTCACTACCCTGCATGCATATATTTTAATGGAAGCACGAAGTGACATTCGCCCAGTAAAGTTGGTAACGATGGATAGAAAACAGTTCCATATATTAACGCCCAATAAAACGTGCAAGGTTACCATATGTGACAACTTAAAATGATTTCTTTCGCTTTCTATTTATTTAATGCATCGAAGTCTAAAAATTGACAGATTTGTAAGAAATTTCACAGTTCCATTTGACCGACGGATGAATAAAGTGATGAGCCCCATAAAAATGTTATTTTTACATAAGGCGGAGGAATACACAAGATGTATACAAATAGATCTTAAGCAGGGCTTTCAAAAGTGGTAATTTTACCGTGAACAATCTATATACTATAATTAGAGACACTTGAAATTCGCGAGAATTCTTTCAGCCAACATAACTTCGGTAACTATTAACTTGTTTACCCTTTTATGATTGGATGATCAAGTGCTTGACTCAGCTAAGTTCTTTGAAGAGCAGTCACAAACATTCCACTTTAGAGTATCAAAATAATCATCGGCGCAATGAAATGGAACAGTAACTATATACATGCATGGCAGGAATATATATATATATATATATATGAAAAAGCTTGCTCAACGTCTACTATTCGTGTAGTACTCCGTCAATCATTCAATCGTAGCTGAAGGAATTCTATCCTTGAGGTTTCTGATTCTGTTTTGATCTAATGACTATGCGCAAATTTTTGAGACAGCCCGTATATCTGTCATTGTTTGCTGTTCAAATTCTTTAAAAGGTATGTTTTACACAGAAAATCGCAAAACTATTACGCAGAAAAATATCTTGCGCTGCGCGAGATTTGTGTTTCAAATGCACGGAAAACAACACCAAGTCTAATGTGTCTTTAATTTGTTCGGTCATCCATTAATTTCCGAGTTCAAGAGTTTTAATCACGTAGATTTTTAAAATTTGTAGAAAATTACACAAATATGATTAGCCACAAGAAATACTCTCGGAGAACTGAGAACTGCTGCATTACTGCGTGTACAGTACCGTTCATAGATATCATTCACTTGCATGTCCACATTCGTGTTGTTATGAACAGACATTAGCTGAAAATCCTCGTATGAACCTGGCCTAATACTTTCAGTAAATGAGGACGCCAGGAATTGCGACAACTTATTGCAGCAAACACCGGGCGATGCCGCTTGCAAAAACTCTCTCCACCAGCCAGCGATCGGGGACATGGATGTCTAAACGATGCACCGATATAGGCCACTGTAAGGCAGGGCCCGGCATCTTTCCACATCCGACCAGCAGCCAGGGAATATCATGGCATGGGTGTGTTTGACCGCCGTTAAGCGATCAGCTAGTAACAACTTCCGACATCAAGAATAAGGTGGGTACTATCCATAATAGATAATTAATCAAAATGGCGTGGTAACATAGTTGTAACATAATTTAATATCAGTTAACAGTGCTCCCCCGAACGTATAATCACTCAGTATCATGTCAATTCTAAGTGTCTTATTATTAATTTTTCACAGACTACAATAAACCCTCTCAGTTATAATAAAGGATTTACCATTATACATATAATTTCAACTACGCATCTAGCCCCTTCTTGTGTGAACATGACCATAAGTCGGGTTAACAAAGATAACTTCTTTCCTTACACGTTGGACGTGACACATTCGAGAGGCATTCCGCCAAGCTGGTGCAGTCACAGGGGGTCATTTTTGAAGCAGCAGCGGCGCCGAGGAAATGTAGTGTTGCAAAGCACGCGTCGAGAGGAGGCGGGGGCGGAAATTCGTCACCAGCAACTTGCTCAAGTTGGCCGGGCCGGCCTCGTTGGCGGGAGGGAGCTCTCCTACATATGTAACGCCGGTCGTGAATATTCATCAGGTCCACAGCACACGCCGCGCTGTGCCCAGCATCCCGGGCGGAGCGCCACATGCAGTGCAGGAAGTCGGTCGGCCCTCCGTGCTGCACTACGACGTGGTGAACGCGTGCAGCTCACGTTACAATCAACTCACCTGCAGCGCGACAATGCATTTAAAGAACACCCAAAGGCCGGATTAACAAGTAAATACTCTGAGAAAAACATATCCTTCTAGGAGTCAAATTCGTGTACCCATAGCCATATAGGTCGCTAATATAGCGCAGATGGGTTGATGACACAATCTAAATATTGTAAATGTGATTATTAATACAAACCGGATTACCTATTGCGTTCCTGTCTGTGCCTATACGTATAGTTCCAAAAGAACAGAACATATTAAAATAGCGCCAGTACCCAGCCGAAGGCAATAACTTGTCACAGTAACGTGAATTTAAAATCAATATATCAGATAGTCGAAACATACAATTTGTTGCGTTATAACATTTAAAAACAAGTTAAATTTTAAAACAGAGGCTTAAAATTATTTCGTTAGAAGAAAAAGTTACATTATAATTTAAAAATTTCAAAAGTTAAAATTCCTCTGCCTCCACCCTTGACCCCCCCCCCCCCCATCCTCACCGGAGACAGAGGGGCCGACAATTGCTGTTGTTTTGTGAGGTGTCCATCGTGTGTTTGATATCTGTGTCGGTGTTTTGTTGGCGTCAGTGTAATGTTGTTTGTGTACGTGTTGTATAGTTCGTACAGTGGATGTGGAGAGATTTGGGCGGCTCTTAACATCGGGGTATTGAGAAGCGTTGAGAGGGTGAAGCGAGGTGGGAATGGAGCAGCGGAATGAAAGGAAGGGGAAAACTGGAGATCCCCGAGAAAACTCGATGACCAGCGGAAGGATTCCCACATCCGAAAATCCGGGAGCGACCCCGCCGGGAATCGAAACCGGTTCATCTGGGTGGGATGCAAGTAGTCTAACCGCTATACTACTACGACCCCATAGTTCCTACTGTAAAACACTCAGTACCTACAATCGAACAGGATGATTCTTCAGCAGTACAACTTTAGAAATATTTGTATTGCTCTCGCAATAAACACAACTGTGTTAAACTAACAGAACTTTCTCACGTTTGTAGAGCTTTGGTTGTTGCTACCGTGAAACCCGATTACAGAACTGTTCTGTTGTCGCTTCTCTGCTGATTTTTCTCAGACTACCTACACTTCCCGCAGTCTAAAACAAATGTTTTCTATATACGTGGTAAGTGTCCTTACACTCATTACTTATAAACAGGGACACCTATTTTAGTTATATTTTAAACCACTGTAGCCCACATCCATTTTCCTGAATAGATTTATTTTTATCTCTTTCAGAGTCACATTAATTATGTCTTCAGGTGTTGCAAAAGAGAGGATTTTTGGAGCGTGCTATACTAACTCCAACATGCCTCTTGTTTAGTTACCATACAAACACTGAGGAGTGAGCTTTGCGTTCGGCTATAGAAATATGAACCATTCATAACCTAGAATAGTAACACAGTTGACAAATCAGTAACATGCACAGGAAACATGATTGGGCATTAAGCCTCGCGACGTGCAGCACCGGTCGAACAAAACCTCCCTGTGCTTTATGTATACAACTGTGTGTGTACGCCGGATGTTAAGGAATTATTTTTTTACGCTTAATGAGTATCTGCCAGCGAATCACAGACGTCCTATACAGGAACGAATTCTGTTTGGCGGCAGTCAACAAAGAAAAATGTCTTACAGGCCAAAACAAGCAGCCGACACCCAAAAGAAAGCTGCAAGTGCTCACTTAACATACTTCTCGCATATCTGGAAAATTTTCTCGAAAATAAGATATTCCGCTAACGGTAAACAGTATATTACAACTTTTTTTTTCCAAAATCATTTTATTTGCAGAATGACGGGAAGGTGGTATCCGTAGGTTCCTGTCGTCTTTGAAGAGTGTAAGGGGAATGGGAAAATGCAGATAAAACCCGCCCCCGCCAGCTACTAGTCCCACGTTTTCTACGTAATACTGTACGCCTGTTGTAAGGCCGTCGGTAACCTAATCCAAATCGCTGAGGTGGGAGGAAAGTGCACTAGCTATACGATCCCGCCGACCCCTGCTATATATATATATATATATATATATATATATATATATATATATATATATATATATATATATATATATATATATGTGTGTGTGTGTGTGTGTGTGTTGATCAAGGTTAATTAAACAATTAATGTCTAGCGAAAAAGTAAAAGAAGATAGATGATGGAGGAGGGGGGAGCCTCATCCTCCTCTTCTTGCCTTTGTAATAACGTTAATTTTCCAATAATTACAAAATTTCGTTTGACCTACGCAGTATTAAGGTAATCAGGTCCATACCAAAGTAAATGTAAAATCAGTGTAAGAATGCACAGTGTGCGTAAGCAGGGCGTTCAAAAGTGCTCAGTACACCGCGAACAGTCTATGTATAAATCTTCCATTATTGAGCTGAAAGTAATATCAGGCCATGCTTCGCTTTAACAATGTCATTGACTTGCGATAAGGAGGCCTCTTTTCTCCCGGGAATAAAACAATCCATAACTGCAGCGAGGAAAATTGCGCTAATTTAACATGTACGTATACCCCACTGCGTTACGTATTCCGGAGACTGAGCTGCCTGTTTGAGTAGCCAGTTTCACATTCGGCTGTTTTTTATTTGTAGGCTTGTGGCTTACTCCTCTCGAGTTGTGTATAGCTAACTACGATCCGCACATTAATTTCTGAATTCAAGTGTTGCTATGCGTAATTTTTTTGGTATCCACGATAATTCAGCTATCGTCATGCAACCAAGTGAACAGTATGCTGCATGATCGATGATATTGGCGTTAACAATTCAAGTCAAAGATGTGTAGAAAATCCCACAAATCACATTAGCCCCAAGGAAGAAAGTACACTGAGAAACGATCGACAAAATATTTGTTTGTATAAGGCCAAAAATATATATTTAGTTGCCATAACAAAATATATTGTTGAGAAAACAAAATTTGAAAAGCAACATTACTTTTGTTTGTCTAACAAAATATATGTTTGAATAAACAAAATATCTGTGTTGGGCCAAAAAATATAAGTCTGCGAACTAAATATTTTGTTGAATCAATTGTATATATTTGTTTGGCCACTCATTTGACTGCCTTCCTTCGAAAATACAGCTCGAGAGTTTGTATTTTTTGTGACAATTAGGATAGTAACCGTGTTTGTTAGTGCATCTATTGATGCTTAACAATCGTACAACACATTAATAAAACAACGCAACAAGAAACTGGCAAGTAAAGCTGTAAAAATTGAAATGTTTATTTTCACACATTGCCCAATATTAGGAGAATATCTATTTAAAAGTTTTCCGGCGTCATCAGTTGTCACATTAGCTGAGATTACTAAGGCGTAGCGCTCGGACGCAGGTGATCTAGGTTCGTAACTCGGGCTAACTTTTAAAATTGTTTCTTTTTTTTCGGCCCAAACTTTTTAATGGATATGTAGCCAAACCAATCTTTAATTGCACCAACCAAATCATACAGTTTGGGGCATGAAAATGAGAACAACAAAATAATTTGGTTTCAGAAACAAAATATTTCATTGCCCCTATACAAACAAATAATTTGGTTGCACCAAACACATCTTGTTAATTCAACAAAACATTTTTCTCAGTGTACACTGTTGCCGTGCTATGTACAGTATCGATCATAAAAATCATTAATGCAGCGTAACGTGTCAACGATCAAGAACATGGCGAGTAAACGGGTTAAACGCAACAGAAATGTACACGTGTTTTAAATTATTTCGCGAAATTCTGAGTGGCCCCGTGAAGGGCAGAAACGACTCGTCACAGGCAGCAGTCTACAGATATAAAATTGCTGGTGTCTGCACAGACAGTACAGAAGTGAGATCCAAATTTTTTTTCTCGAAAATTCCCTGACAGTAATTATAACGTTCACATTAAAGTAGGGCGATTGCTTTAGATCAAATGTAACAATGTGAAATTTCTAAAAAGTCCGCTGAAGAGTTTATAAGATTTAATGTAGTTCTTCTAAATGCTATGTTTTCACTAAGCAAGCCACAGTTGTAATCTTGATCTTCTTGCAAATATATTTGCATTGTTTCGACTATCAACTGAACAATGTAACTAGCATTAGAAAGAATGGTTTACCGCGCGTAAAATCTGACTCTTTGCTAGGATTACTGGCCGGCATGCATGTATGTTGCTACTATTCCATTCCATTGAATCAATGGGGAGTCTGGTACTCTTAAAGTAGAATGTTTTTGATTGGTCTGCTAAGAGCTTAGCTTAATAACTTAACACTTTAGGGTAAAAAAAAATTCCAATAAAACCAAACTCCAATTGAATGGAAATGCTTTTTAAAAGAAGCGTGTAATAGTTATACAGAGCTTGATAAGTATTCCTTCAAAACATCATCTAGACGACAAAGTAACAAACTGGCGTTAAAGCCACTTAGCAAAAAAAAAGTGCCTTCTAAAATGAAGGCACAATGGTACGAAAGAGAATTAGAAAATCCATTTGTCCAGTTATCAAGACTACGGCCTACGACGTTCTGCACTAGGTAGAAGAAAAAAGTGGAGTGGATAATGTATTTAATTTTTCGCGCGGAAGCCGACAATGGACTGCATCCCGAAAGGCCAGTTGGACAATTGTCCATCAAGTGATTTTTTGTGTCGCCTCGACGTAGCTGTAGTTCCCCCCCTAACCCCCCAAAAACCGCATCACTCACGCCACACAAGGCCGTCAGCAGCGAACCACCCCCAAACACTAGCCCATCGCGAATCGATCAGCGTGCCGATATCCAGTTCATCCCATTATTCCATGTCCTGGCTCCGGGCTCCGGGGTCAACACAATGGAACCCTGAGCACAGTCTGTACGGCCAGCGCCCCTCCTCCATGGTACAATCACTGCCCGGTCGCTGCAGATACCCGCGCACCTACTGAACAGTGTCGCGCCTTAAGAGTTAGATGGACCCGCACGTTTTTTGTGAAATAGTTGTTAGCATGAATACGCGTATCTCGGTAAATAAATGTCCTGCAAATACGACTTTTTGTTCGAAAAGAAGAAGAAGAAGAAAAACAATTATCTATATCACTATTAATTTACTTTTGTCATATTTAGCATATTCTTGGAGAAAAAAATTCGTGAAGATGGTCAAATATCGCATTTTTAAAGCTTACCTGTGCAGTTTCCTTTAACTGCAAGATAAAAGTACAAATATATGGACTTAGTTTAATCTGTGGACTTTCATCGCGTGTAATAAAACCCCACTGATACAGATCTGAATTGCACAGTACAGCGTCACGACAGAAACACTGTACGCCTTGCGCGTAGGAGCGATGAGACACTAGGTGTGCGTATTACTGTCGCCCGTATTGCTCCCTCGCTTCTTGACCTTGGAAGCGCAACTCCAACTAACTCTTACCGAGAACTTGCGAAACGCCTTATTCTCGCTCAGATCTTGTGGCTAGTAAAATGTCCAAACACTCCAGATCAGACCCTCTTCCTAAATTTGATGATTTTACTTGTTACGCATTGCAGGTGTCTGCCCGCGTATCACATACGTTCTCCAGCAATGAAAGCAAATTTTCATTGGCCCAGTCAACAAAGATAAATGGTTAATAACGAAAACTCCTAGGTAACCGTTATGAGCGACACAACCAAACGTATTTTTCCTATAGCTGGTACCACAATAGTGCGATGCGTTGCGTTGCGATGAACGGTAGCCAATCAGGATGAAGCAGACTCCGTCTCAGCGCGTCGGCGTCGAGTGCGTTGCGCGAAATTTATTCGGTGCGATTGTCGGCACCAGCCTGCGACGGAGAAGAAGAAGAAGTATTTGTTTACAAGGGGAATAAAGACATATCTTTTTTATAATATGAAAAGGATGATCGCTTTTACGCCGACGTTTTCGTATTTGTATTTTTATTATTGCTGCGTGGATGTGCAAAATAGAAGACCAGGCTTCTTATAGACATGGACAATGTCATAAAATTCGTTTATTCAAATCAAAATAATTATCCTTCGTTTTATTATGATCTCGTTCACGCTAGTTTTCGTCACACATCGCGTTCATACTACCCTGTTTTTATCTACTACCACTTAACACGTACAGTTTCGACTTTTTACACGTCTCTGTTGTTACATTAGTGAGGTCTGGAAATTGAATTTCTATCCTTTAACTAGATGGCAGCACCATCTCAAACGGCGTCCGTCGCCGACAGATCATCGCTTGGTTGTGAAACAGCAAGTGTAGTTCGTCGCAGCCCAACGCATCGCAACGCATCGCACTGTTGTGGAACCACTTCAAGGCGTCAGTTATAATCGCTCCAAACCGAGAGATCTGGCGCAGTGGCAAGACAGTGAACTCGCATGCAGGAAGACTCACTTTCAAGTCCCGGTCTAGCCGTCCTGATTTCGGCGTTCCGTAGCTTCCCGAAATCACTCCCAGACGAATGCAGGGATGCTTCCTTCCTGTACAGGATATGGTCGATTCCTTCATCTCTGAGTACCTCGCTCCGTCTCTAATGACCTAAATCGCCCAATAACTACGAAGCAGAATGCAAATACGGACCACCTCCCGCAAATAACACTTACTAACGTTTTCCTGAAATGCCCTATAGTTAGGGACACCCGAATTTCGGGAAAATGTTTCCACACATACTAGATTTCAATATCCTATGGGCATACCAGCAGTATTGTTTTGCTTATTGGCAGCGTGTGTCTGTTAGGAGACAGTGTCTTACTTGACTGGCCAATCAGAATAATGTTACTCCGCTACTGCACATCTGTGATTCGCGGGCAAACACCTAAGACTCGTAACACCTAGATCATTCAATCACTGAAGTGTATCTGAGCTTAACTGTTATGAAATACAACAAGTCGCGAAATTTGGGTATCTTTACCTATAGTTGTATCTACAAGAATTATTGATATGATGTGCCAGTGTATGTACCGACCCAATCAAACGGGGAAAATGTGCTTCGTGGATAGACACGCAAAATTCGCGTTATTATTTGGCATCAGGCTGAAATTCATAGTACTGTCCGTACTGGAACTGACGTCGTTTCTCCATTGGCTGCGCAAAGATGTGAAGCCACAACATTTTTGACCGAACTGCACGTGATTGGGGCACACAATTGTGAAGTGTTAATTTATTGGCGCAGAGTTACCCAGGGCGTATCACGTAAAGCGTGGTCCAATGACAAACGTATTACGAAGGTACATGTGTTTAAAGTTCAACGTGTCCTCGAATAATAACGCGAATTTTGCAGGTCTTTACTCATGGACAATAAGCCAATAGAAAACGAAATACTTCAGCTGTGAGCACTATGTTTAAAAATCGCCATCTCTAGGCTGTTAAGCAGAAAAACATGGGTCCTAAGCATAACCCACGAAACTATGTTTATAGACCTATTGAAATCACAGGTACTATGCTACTGTTGTGTGGATGTGATTTTTTTTTTAAATTTTACTCCACTACTGTAAATTACAGTGCGCGAAGAAAATTTGACAACGCATCATGTTGGAGAAGTCCTATAAAAAATCTGCAAAAATTACTGTAAAACGCTTCCGCCCTCACGTTATGCCTGAAAGTAGAGTGTGAATGATTACATTCTTTAAGAATGCAAAAATAAGAACAAACGTTCAGCTGTGCAAGTTAAATCAGTATATAACATTAGTCATTCTATACGATGTATTAGAACCCCAATCAAAATGTCAGAAGTGAAATGTGTTAACTGAAATAATGCATCAACGAGTGTGCTGGTTAAACTGTAAGAAATATAAATGATGATAATAATAATAATACAGGATGGAAAATGGAACCTCAATCCGCCTGTAACACGGGTTCAGGAAAGAAATAAAATTTATAAAATTAATCTGAACCTCACATTAAGTTAATAATTTCAATTACTTTTAAAGCACGCGAGACATGTAAAACAGTAAGCATTTGAAATAGTTCCATATCACTGAAACCACTGGGAAATGCTGCACTCAAATCGCTGACAGTTTTGCCGGTTATCAGTTTATATTTAGACACCCGGAAATCTCGCGAATTCATTTGAGGGCGAGCTAGACTTTTAATGATTTCTACTACATTTCATAAATCCCAGTAACTCTAGGCAATGGTTCGCTGTTCATTCGATCGACTCATTCCTCCAGTTGGCAGTGCTTGTTAAATGGCATTCGGTGACTGTTATTTCATTGTGTGATGTGTCTTGATTTAGGTTTACATGCGCACGGAAGTATCTGCGAGCGGCCGTTAGAAAATAAGTTAAACTTTCATTATTGCATAATTATTAAAAACTAGGTAATTACTAGTGGAAAAAACTTCAGCACTCAAACGCAAAAAAAGAAAAAGACAGAATGAAAAATGATGTGCAGGAGAGGTTGGGAAATATCATTTATAGGGGGGTGTTTGTGAGGTTCAGGCATGATAGGATGGAAAAGGGGGGGGGGGGGGGAGGCACGAGGCGCGGAAAGCAGACAAGTAAAAGTCGGTTCTTTCGCCAGGTGTTGATTGCTGATTACCACCTCATTAAACCCGCCAATGAACGGGCGGCCTGGAGTAGTAGGGTAAAACAGGTGGAGGGAGGACAGGGATCGATAAACGTAGCAGTAGCAGCGGCCTGCGGAATGACTTCCGGCCCTCTACGTTGGCAGCACTGCCGGGGAGAGTACCCGCGCATTCGAATGCAAATGGCAGCACGACTGCAGCCTGTGGCACGTGTCCGGACAGCGCGACCAGCACTACAACAGCACTGCAGGCTGGCTGCCAGTCGCACACCCCGGCCCACAAACGAGGGCGCCTCGCTGCCTGCATTCACCCAACATCCACGACGACGACTTCAGAAGGGTAATGCAAAACAAGCCTCTTTCGGTACGTGTCTGTTGACAAAAACACTCGTTTTACATTCACGTATAAATATGCCGCAGTGTACAACATACGAGCGTTTGTTTGTAGGCTGTCCACGGTAAAGTGAGCACTTTTGAGGCCCTATTACTTTTTTCTTTGTCCCATGTTTTATTATTTAACCATCTATTTAAATAAATTCTTGTATGTAAGTAATAAACATTGTGTGTATATTCCACCGCAATCTGAATTTAACCTACAAGGCTACAATAAAATATATTTATCGCATATTATTCCAAACGAGAGAGCTTTCAAATGTGCTCACTTTACCGTGAACAGCCTATATACACGCGCACGAGCGAACGTCTCGCCGTACACTAATGTATATGTACGAAACAACCGGCCCTGTTAATTCGTACAAATGTGTACCGCTGAGTACAACTTCACATGAAAACATATGACTTTGCCACTGTACCCAAACGAACAGTAAATCGTTAATTTAGAGCTTACAGGAATAGGGGTCCCGTGTATACAGCACAAAGACGGCATAAAAACCATGTAACGTAACCCAGAATACCGTCTGACCCTTGTTCCGTTGTTGTACCGAAATGAGAGGTGATAATTAATATACATGCGCGTAAACACGTTGTCAGTGAAGGAGGAAGACAATCCTACGACGCATCTGTATCTCAGATTGCATACGTTCAATCATGAATAAAAGCAGCTGATTCACTACACGTAGGTACCTGCGAAATCCGCGTTATTATATAGCAACACGCTATACTTCACCGTATTACGTACATTCGAGTCGGGGTAAATGGCCTTTGCAAAATGTCCCGTTTTGACTTGGTTGTATGTGACTGAGCTGTCTTGTAGGTAGTTGTTTCCTATTCGTTCAAAGCTGCCCAGGGCGTGTCAATCAAGCTGCAGTCCAATGGCAAGAGTAATGCACATGCACATGTGTTTCTTTTGTATTATATTCTGTCTTAAAGCAATAACACGAATTTTATAAGTCTCTAGCTTATAAAGACACCGAGACACCAAGATACCTAGCGATACCCTGCAGGGAAAATCGAACAAATATGTGAATCCGTATATGTATAATATGCAGGCCTGTGGAAACTTTTGCCATGCACGTGCGCACACATTTGGTAATACCAAATTATTTATTTTTTATTCTGAATTTATAAAATACATATATGGATCTGTAAATTTGTAAAATATGTACTTTTATAATAATTTTACAGTTCTCCTAAATTACAAATGAATTAAGTGATGAGACCCAGGGCAATATTAGTTTTACATATGGCGGAAGGATACACAGTGTGTTTCAAAGTAGTTCTTAAGTAGGGCTTCCAAAAGTGCTAATTTTACCGTGAACAACCCATACATGCGTGTATTTTAACGTGTACAATGACTGGTATGAGCGCAGCAAAGTTAGCTACGGCAGAGGGAAAGCAGTTCTGTCTTAAAGTTTGAATTTAAAAAATTTGGCAAACATTTAAGAATACCGACTTTATTTTGCTTTCTGCATTTTTAATGTATGCAAAAGTGAAAATAATCAAATAAATGATTTTTTTTCTTCCTACAGTTTTACTTAACCGACGCATGAATACTGTGATGACGCCCACGGAAGTTTTACTTCTACAGGATGATTCGCAATTATACCGACAAACATCTGGAGGCGATTCTTCATGAAAAGTAAAAGGAAAACATATGTGGCACTTATAACTAAGCCGAATATTAAAAGAGGTATGGGCGCTTAAAAAACGAGGTTTTAGACCGTATACGTGCAAAATATCGGTAACGAAGTAAAATGCAATGACAAATCTCGGAACATTATTGTATATCGGCACCTTCAGCGTAAGGGCCGATCTTTTGCACAAATACGGCTTAAAATCTCGTTTTTTTTAGGACTCGTACTTCCCTTAATATTCGGTTTACGTATGAAGTGTCACGTATTTTTCCTTTTACTTTTTCATGAATAATCACCTCCCAAAGTTTGTCTGTCTAATTGAGAATCACCCGGTATATGTCGTGAAACAATACATAATGCACCTACAAGTAGATTTCAAACACGCTCAGTTTACCACGAACAGTATGTAGTCCTTAATTAAGAGTAAGTAGTTTATATAAAATGCCAACACGATATGAAACGTATATTCTAAACACAAAAGAGTAAAAGTACCGTTGACATCTCCTCTGACACAGAGGCAACATAAATCCTTATACACAGAGAATTTTGCATCTGTATGTGAGATGCGAGGTAATTTAAGTCCTTCGATGGATGCGTGGTGGTGATCTACGCGAAATCATGCATTTGTATCCTGCTTACCATCATATAACACGCAAGAGTTACGCTAACAATTTCCCATGCATACAGAAATATCCCCATCTTTAATCAACTCCTGACGTTTAACAGCAGTGCATTATGCCGGTGCGGTTATTGTTGTTATCTTACACACTTAAATATAAACCTATGCTTGCATAATCACAAAGGACAAATTTTAACATTCTTAGCTACGATCGGGCAAAGTGCTATAAGAGTGCCAGTTACTAATTTTAACAAACCTTCTAGCCACCACACAGTACACCCAAATCGAACAATAAAATATCTTTTAGCCATAGATTGAACACGTTTCTTTTCACCTCGATATCTATCCACGATTCAGAATGTAGGAGGTGTCGGCGCAGTTTGTGAAATGCTGAATACCTTTCAAAGCTCACGAATACAAAAAGTTGTCATCGCCATATGAAAAAATCACTGTCAGGGGCCTATTTCATAAAAGTTACAATTCGACAGGTGACAGGAAATTGTCAGACAGGTTTACAATCTGACAAATGCGTGTTTCATAAAAGCTAACACGTTTACAAATTTTTCATGACAAATTTGTAGAATTTTATGACAGTTTGACAAATAGTTGTTTCACAAAAGTTTTGAGCTGACGTAAAAATCCGACAATTGTGTCAAATATTATACTACAAACTGTTTTATGTTTGTAGAATTGTCACTGCTGAAGTGAAAGGCAAGCTTTCCTATGTAACCAGCAATTTGTAATGCTTATATAACATGGTAGTGCAATTGTGTTTCAATATTGTGTGAATTAAAACATTGCTTGCCAAATAGCACAACATTTCCTCTCGGATCAGTTTTTAATATAGTAATCATATCCACACTACTCGACATTCTGCTGCTAGAGTGAACAAGGTTATGTGGTTGGAATTATTATTTACCGCTTAATTATTTGTGGTAGGAATAGACTGTTCATGAATCGCATATAAGGCTGCGATCGATTATCGTACGCGCGCTTCAGAGCTATCTAGCATATAATACGTAAAACTTACGGTTTGACATATAATTGTCGTGTTTATGAAACAATTTTTTTACACATTTTTGCTTGGCAAATAAGGGGCATTTGTATTATTTATGTAACATAACATTGTCATTAGATATTGACAAATTTGTCAGATTTGACATAATTGTTGTATATGTCACACCTGTCAAATTTTATGAAATAGGGCCCAGGTCCGTTGAGTTGGAAGTTGGCCCATGCACTGGCAAAATGTGTGCCGACAACTTTTCTGATGAGTTGGCGGGGAACTCACTTTGACGTGCCGGGCGAATGGGCGATTATAAGGCGGCGATGGGCCAGCTTAGCTTCTAGTTACTGTGACGGGGCACCAGTTTTTCTCGGCAGTTTGTCGCGCACTGGGCGCTTAATGGTCCGCAGCTATTCAGAGCGGAAACCGGTAAAATAAGACAACCTCCCCGCGCACAGCGGGCGAACTGGGTTAATCGCAGGGGTTCGCGTTCAAAGGAGCTTCGGCTGTTACGCTGCAATCGCCACCCCTTTCCCCCTTCCCATCACTTATTCCCGTCCATCCCAAACGCGTCAGCAATAACTTTCAGTTTGAAAACGCGTTTGATTCGCGTGGACAAGAGGCTTAATCCGAGCGAGATATACGGCAGGGTTCGCTCCGCACCTTCCAGTTAGGCCGTCCGCTCTACCGAGTTGTCAAGTAGGTTGCCGCCTGCAACACACACTGGGGCACGCCCAACGACACTTCATGGCCAGTAATATACCCTCCTGGCGCTTTTCACATTTGATAGAGCTTTCAATTCCTTTCAAGTCCTGCTCAGATCCCGCTTTTGCCATTAAGCATCGTGCCGCTACACGCAAAACTTAACTTTGCTGTGGATATAATGACTAGCCATGCGTCTAACCAGTATCACTTTTTTTAAAACCAAAAGCCACGTTTCTATTCCGCCAGTTCTTCCTCTGACGTATACCAAAAATACTTTATGTTATACATTTAAACATTGAACTTTAAATATGTTTTGAAACTACTTTTCCTAACCCATTGCCAACTTTACTGCAAGCATGCTAAGCATTATACACATATCTAATTATATGCAATTGGGCGCTTTAACTCCAAATTTCTGCTAACCGGACTCATATCTCAGTCTGAGCGATTTATTTGGTTTCAAAATAATTTTACGGCGGTGAAGTCAGTTAACGGAGTGTAATCAAGTGCCAACCTACCAACCCGATGATAGGGTTTGAGTCTGATTATGTCTGTATGTGCACGTTAGGTAGGCTCAGTTTCATAATGCAACCACGACAAACTAAGTAGCAAGAAAGGGCGTTTGGAAGCAACACACCAACTTTCTACTTGCGTCGAGTTCGACAAGAGCGCACTAGAACTTCTGTGATACTAACAAGACTATAGCAAGAACAAAATCAATACCTCAAAGGTCAGTGGGTTGTCCAAAATACGACCAACCGACCGCCTTGATCGTTTTGTACCAGCGACTAAATGTGCAACACTTCCTGGGAAACGGCATTAAAATAACAAACGAACGCTTTGTGGCACCGAATAACTTACAAGTCAGTTCCCGAGAACTGCGTTCGATAATTGAAATAGCAAAGCCAGAAAAAAAAAGTACTTTAAGTTTTAATATTTGATTCCATCAAAAACAAATGCGAGCAGTTCGAAAAGTGCACGAAACACAAATGAGAACTTCAAACGTTAACGTACAAAATATATTTAATTGCCTATCGAATGCCTCCTTGTCTATGCTGTAATTACAACTAGTGTATCGTCATGCAACATTCCGAAATTTGAACTCTGTAATTGCAAAACAACTACGGTCAAAATACATACATGAATTGCATGCAGACAGTGAACAATGCTAGTGCAAATTGCGAAACAGATTTTACATAACAGAAAGGGAAATTGACCAATGATGCACTCACTAACAGCGCAATGCACACTGCGCATGTTATATTGCAATTATTCTGTTTTTAGTAACAGATGTTACACAAGCTTTGTCCCAAGATTATTTAGATATTATTTAATTACAAAAATCAAGCTTTCCCGTTTAATGTTAATCTTTGCTTTTCAAAATATTGCGCTAACAAAGTTTACATCCCACTAATATTACACCTCATCAATTCTTAAATACTAACAAATAAATATTCAACAGACAAAACCGTTAAGTTTACAGTAAAAATAAGATCGACATAGATATGTGTGAGTATATGTAGGTGCGTATGTGCGTGAGACAGACACTGACGTTGTTGTGAGTTCTGAGTAATTTACGAAAGTAAGCTGAATTATATAGCATATTTTCATAAGAATGTTTATCCAGAACTTTATCGCAAACCTTACACGGGATAGTGATCAACCAAGGTATTTGACCACAAACACCGTTTATAAATGGCATGCCTTTCCTAAACGACAAAATAAAATAACTCAAAATGATTGTTCAATCATGCAACTAATATATTTATTTTTCATTTCGGTGTCCCAACAAAAGAAATGTTTTCTCTGAAGAGAACTTGCAAATAAATAGCAGTGACTTGCATACTAGAACATAAGAAAAAATGTATACTGCTGAAATGCAAAAGTAAACGAAATTATAAATTCTCGGCGTGCCAGCAGTTGCCAATACCATTACCGACAAGCGGTCCAGTAATGCATTGATGATAGTTTCTGAACGCACCCAGATCAGACCTTATTTCACAGCATGCCGTGCATAAATTAATATAGGCGAGATAACACGTTAAAAGAATTTATAAACGTGAAAGTATTATGCGCCTGTAAGAAATTTCACAAAAGGAGAATGGCTTGTAGATGTCTGCGAGTGTAGCATGGTTCGTGTGTGTGTGTGTATGTGTGACGGTCGGAGAGGCAGTGGACTCACCTGGACCGCCGCGTTGTGGGGTCCTTCATCACCATCACCTCCGTTATCTCGCCGTACTTGCTGAAGTACTCTCTAAGGCTCTCTGTGAACACACAACAGACACAGTGGCGTCAGTACAGCATGTATTCAACACCCGCGCACTCTTCAACAAACAAACCTTCACGTTAATTATAACATTAGTTATAACATACAAAATCCATCACATTGCCTGCTTTGCTAATAAATCCTCATAAAATGAGGATTTTAAATGCATCGATTTTCCAGTATATACACGAGAGAACAGTCATCAAAAGATTTGTTTGTATGGGGCCAAAAATATATTTAGCTGCCCCAGTTAAATATTTTGTTGAATACACAAAACCTGAAAAAACAACTAAATTAATTTTGTTCGTCTGACAAAGTACACGTTTGAATAAACAAAAACCCATTTATTGGGCCAATATAAATTAGGCTTCCAACAAAATATCTTGTTCAATCAACTGTACACTGTAAAAAAATTCTGGTAAACTTCCCAAACTGTATTGGAAGTTTTTAACCTATACAGTATGTGAAATATTACTATAGGCTGTTCACGGTAAAGTGAGTAATTTTTAAGGCCCTTCTATATTTTTCCTTTCGTCTAATTTTTATCTTACTGCTACTTTTTAATACAAACATTGCCATGTGACCAATAAACATACTGTATATATTTCACCACCCTCAAAATTTAATGCCTGAGGCTGCAATAAGATATAATTATTAGTGGTTAATGCCTGTTGGAAGGGCCTTAAAAAGTGCTCACTTATACATATCAGGCAGAAAGTATGGGAATGTTTAGCATAGCTAATATACAATTTTGGGAACTTCCCTACACATTTGACTCTTTCCTGAGCAAGTGAAGTAACGTTACCATGGATGTATGGGAAAATATTTTACCATTCGCGCTTTGTTACTGTTCGTGTACACTGATATGGCAAATCTCCTAATAATTTCTTATAATGCATATACTTGTTTGGCCTCTCCTTCCATAGACTTCGTTCGAAAATCCAGTGCGAGTGTTTGCTTTTTTTTTTTTTTAAACTTGTGACAATCAAGATAGTAAGTATTTGTTAGCGCATATATTGATGACTAATAATGGAAGACGCAATAAACAAACAGTATCACGCCCGTAACATTTATCACACCAAAGATCGTAAAAATATAAGGAACCATGGTGAGGGTGGGGGAGAGTAAAAAGGACAGGTACCCTTGTAACGAATTTAAAATGAAGAATGTGGCGTATTATGAAAGTAAAATGAGCCTGAATCCTTTATTAAGTCCAAGCAGCGAGGCCGAACATACAGAACTGTAGTGCACACTATAAGTGTAAAAGACAACTGACTTTATTGATAACCTAAAATATTTAAGTATAGAAGTAAGACAATAGTAGAGGAAACAGAGTAGGTACCGGCATTTTCTTCTGTAAACAGGTGGACTGTTACCAATCGATATGCAAATATTTACAGTACGAACCATAAACATTATGATTTCCCTTTAGATGCTCTAACATAAAAGTTGTGGTTATTCACAGTTATTATAATCATGAGTTATACTTATTGTTCAGATGTTCCTGTTAAAACATGCATAGCCTAGTCTATTAACTGAAATATATTACTTAACACGTTTAATTCGTTTGTAGCTTACGTTTGAAGTGTTTTCCTGACGTTTGAGGAAGTTTCTTGTGGACAGAGTTGCAACATATACGGACAAAGTTGCAATTTAAACCAACACAAGCTAGAAAATTAAAGCAGCATTGATTCCTGTCATGGGATTGTCTGATGATCACTTCTTACTTAATGTCGTAAAAATAGCATTAAAAAACGCGCTAATGAGTTAAGGACACGCCACGTTACTAAAGCCTATAATTGTTACTGAAGATCACTGAACTGCCGTAAATTATTTTTCCTTTCCTGGCCCCCGATAAAAAAAGTAACACGCTTCTGCTTACACTACAAGCCGAGTGCGCTATGCAAATCATTTCAATATATATTTTTACTACGCTGTTTCAGTTTCACTTGTCATTCCAACAGTTTCCCTTCGTGAGGAGAGCACTTTTATTCGTCGCGACAAGCTCCGTCGTCTTCAGCCATCGTGTGCACGGTCGTGATAAGAAGACGCAAACTTTCAATGACAAGTGTGAATCACTTGCAGACTCGACCCGCTCAACTCTTTCGCTGAACTCGCGGCCACAGAGCAGATCACACAGAGACGAACTGGCGCGGCGGTTCATTTGATGCGGGAGTGCTCATTCTTCGATTGACTGCGCGAGGCTCTGGGAATGCGCCTATTGGCTGGGCAGTCGATGACGTCATTTTGCTGGTGTGTGCGCTAGAGTTCGCGGTGTAAGCGACGACTTCTCTGTATCCATAATGATTCCGTGCTCACGGCGAGCAGTCCAGCCAAGTGATGTTAGACGTACCATTTTCATGGTACTTGTACCATTAATTAGACCTTGTTGTGTACCACGTGCCATGACGAGGTCGTCACGATACGCAAATGTAACATAATCTTACTACAGTAAAAATATGCAGCTAATTAATGACTCTAAAGTATAATAAAAGATTATCAATTTGTAACGCTTGGTTAAATCAAAAGCCGAAGCCCTATGATTTATCTGCGAATTGGAGGTTGTATTTCATTTGTACTTGTTCAAACAACTGTTGTGTAATTAAAGCAAAGTAAACATAAAATTGTGATTTTACGCATTTGTAAGAAATGTGCCATAATTTTGTATCAGTGTACCACTATTTTGAACGCTCCGTACTATGATAGAGCACTGATGATCTAACATCCCTGGTCCAGCCGAGTGAGCAGGCAGCGAGTGGAAAACGACAGAATATTCACTAATTCCAACCAGTCAGCAGCGAGCTCAACTACGCGCTAGGGAGTTGCACTAGGTGGAAGGAGGTGGCACGGTTGAGTGTGAAACATGAAGAAAGTGAAAAATCCATTCGGGACGTCGTAAAAAGAGGCGAGGAAAAAAATTGCGAAGAAACTGAGGCGGAATGCCAGATAAAATAAACAGGGGAAAGGGAAGAACATCTCAAGGTCTTACTCTTTCCCAATACTCTATCTCTCTCTCTCTCTCTCTCTCTCTCTCTCTCTCTCTCTCTCTCTCTCTCTCTCTCTCTATCTCTCACACATACACACAATCACACACACTTCACAGAGTTTTGATGACAACTGCAGCAAGAGAATGAGCAAAGTAAAAGCCGAACCCGAGAAAAGTCTGCGTCAACCAAGCAGGAGTCGGAACGAAATCTGACGTTGGACCGACCCATGATGGTGGTAACAAGATGAGAAAAGAGGCGTAGTTTATGCGAGGTATTTTCGTTACGGCTTTCTATACTGACGCGCGCACTACCGCAAGAATTTTCAGTCAGCATAGCCCTTACGACACTGTGGGAAGCTGACCGACCTCCACGGCGCAGGTGTTTCGGAAACTAGCTTTACATTTTTCAGGCCCGTATCAAGATATGCTTTCAGATATTACGGATAAGAAAATTTTGATACGTGCAGTACTTAAGTTAATTTTTTTTTTTTTTTTTTTTTGTTATTGAAGCCAATGAGCTGCAGATTTTGTTTTATAGGCTATCCATGATAAAGTGAGTACTTTTTTGGCCCTGCTAAATTTTTCCTTTCAACGAAATCAGAAATCTATCACCTGAGACTGCAATAAAATATATTTATTTATTTAGTGGTTAATACCTGCTGGGAGAACTCTAAAAAGTGCTCACTTTACCGCGAATATCCTATATACTATGGTAATATGAACGATTGATTAACTTAGAAAGTAGCACGGTTTAACTTACGAATGAGTTTCCCGCTCGGAAGATCATTGGGTATTGAGCATCACAGGGTACAGCACCAGCCTAAAATAACCTCTTCGTGTGTTACATCATTCATTGGCACACTGGATCTAAATGAATTAAGGTTTGAGAAGTTCTACATTCGTTCGGGCCTCGTGGTAAGGAAAGTACCGGTTTTAGGTGCAACAAGGAATTAATTCAGTATGGTATTTAAAAAAAGGGGAGGCGATATTATCTAATCGGCTAAGGGCGGACGCTTTGATGTTGAGCTGACGACCCGTATGCCGGCAGAAAGCCCAGGCAACATCACTGTGATGGTGAACATGGCGCGCCCATCGCAAATACACTGAACGAAATAAATGCTTAAGACAAAAAAATATCGTTACTCTCACCAAAATTATCTGCTTGAATAGTGTCAAATAAATATATTGTCACGGTAACCAAAATAGATACAAAAGGTGTATTACAGCAGATATTCATATTTTCCCAATTCTACAATTAGTAGTGATTTGAACAAGCCATGATCTATAGGAAACTTAAGATTGCCATATGATTAGTTAATCACATACTCTTGAAACAGTTGTGTGTAGTAAATGCATGCTCATGATGTCGAAACAACCGAACGGATGTCTGGCCCAAGGCAATATTTTAACGCTTTATTTGGTTCGAAGGAGCATATGCATATTTTTTGGCGCAAGAGCATTTTGAGTGTGTGAACAAAATATTGTTCAACGTCAAAAAATACTCTTGAAGTAAATTTATTTGGTAAGAGTGTAGGCCGTGTTTAGACGTTGCCTTCTGCAGACCGGAAGTGAGCCAGACCTCCGACACCCAAGTGAAACGTCCAAGGATTTGTGCCGGCATTCGAACCAGGATCCTCCGGCTGAGAGGAGACAACGCTACCCACTGCACTACGGTAAAGTCAACAGCGCCATTAAAAACTATAACTCAAAATATTTTAAATCATTCTGCCATAGCACTGGCCTCAAATAATTCAAACCCATGTTAACATAACACTAAAAAAAAAAACAATGCGTTCACCTTCAGTGGGAGTCCCTTTCCATGTTGTATTAGTTTCTGGAAACTTCTACGCATTTCGAATGATTAATCAATATGCACGTAAATGTAAATATAAGGAAAATAACAAAAGAATAAGTATGTCCCTATCACACTGGACTGATGCCTTCTTATATACATTTTCACGCATTAAAATGAAAACAACTTCGGTGCGGAAATGTAAACAGTTAGAGTCAATTTTTTTTTTATACGCAATAGGCACCATCTAGTAGAATAAACTTTAAAAACAATACAATCAGCTTTAAAACACGTCATATACATTGATCCAAATAACTAAGACACTTAAAGACCAAGCAACGTATAGAAATTAGACAAACATTTCAACTAACGTCATGTTAACATGTCCCGAAAACAAAACACGTTGTTTTATTTGCAGGCATTACCCAGAAATTATGGTCCTACACTCCGTTCAGATTGGCGTGCCATGGACCAGCTAACTCGGGGCAGCTACACTTTACCCAAGTACAAAATAAATGGTGTAATATTTTCGTAGTGCAGTACACGTAATAATACAAAACGGTATTTAAAAAAACTTTCACCCCGGCATGTACCTACGGACTAATGTTCTTTGTCATTACAGCCATATAGCTTATCTAATGCAGAATATTGGCGTAGCATTTTTCCTATTATATGTGTTGATATTTAGTTTGTGAAGTTTGCTGATTATATCGACGCTGTAAGTTAAATGCTCTACTTCTGAGATTTTTATACCGCCTACTGTTTTCGGTACTAAGTCATTGCGCATATTTAAATATGCACGCAATTAAACGACAGTTTCGACTGTATCTACATTACATTTATAAAGGATCACCTCGTGAAATTGGTTCTTAGGAACAATTTATTAATAATTTAAACGTAATAAGTGAAAACTTTCGAAAGTAAACGCAACGAAACACGAGAGCTGATTGTCCACGCAAATTAGAATAGTCGCTTCACCCGGCCACTCCTCATTTCGTAGATGATCAAGCATGCGTAAAAGCATTTCTGTATCAAGAAATAAAATTGTACGGTTAAGAAGTATAATTTATTAAGCGATCTCGTGCGTAATTTGGCAAAGTCTGCCGATAAATACTGGAACAATCGGGAAGCCCCCACACACACACACAAATCCAAGACAATGAATTGATAGGTACAGTGTACTTTATTTCTGACTTGGTATAAAAGAGGCAGCACTAACAGCTATGCATTGAAGTTCTCGGTGTTTACGTCTGAATTGAAAGTGTAATGTTTTTATTCGGTGGCTAGTGAAATCGATTTTCATTTTATGTATAGTAAAGAAAGAGCTGTCATAATGACATAATAGCGTTTCTAATGAGTTGACAGTGTTACCCAAATGAGAATAGTGTGCGCAGAGGTAAAACAGACAGGGGAAGACCATTCTACTGAAAGCAGGATGAGGTGGGTGGAGTATTCAGGCGTGTGTTTGTCTGTCTTTGCTCGAGTAAGAACGCTTGGTTGGCTCCTGCGGATATATATCGACTAGAGCAAAAAACATCGATCAGAGCGTGCGTGAAGTAAGCACAGAAAACGACAGATATTACGACCACAGCTGCCTTCCCCTCGCGTATTCCCCTCCCCCCTTTTCCCACAAACTCACCATAATTGCAAGGACCCTTTAATTAGAATCTTCTAATTTGAACTGCAATTTATAACATAAATTGATTAAGTATGACTATTAGCGTATTTTATACAGCTCGTCCCTCGCGTGACTTTATCCTCGTTCGCGCGCCAAAATGCGCAACATAAAGTGTGAAACTTCTCACAAGACAGCGTACAGAAAATAGCCGGGCATTAATACAACAGTTTGATTTCTTCAGTTCCCTATTAGATGTACGCCATATTAAAGAAAAACATACAACAGTGTTTAAATTAGTAGTTCCACAACGAATAAACATATATTCGTACTCGAGAAAATATACACATTTTAAAAACACAATTCTGAAATAAGCACAATATATGTCCCTTGCAAGAAAATGTTTCTTCTTCTCCCGACACCACGAAACTCTGCGGGGCGGGCGCGCACGGAAAACGCGACGAAAATTTCCGTTGGCCGGCGAGTTTTCTCGGGATACTGCATTTTCTCTTCTCTTCACTTCGCCTTCGTCGATGTTAACTAGCCGACCAAAACCCCTCAACTACACAACACAAAACTGCGACGCAGTACCCCGACTCTAGACAACAAGGCTCTGGTCTGTTGGAGTGTTTCAGAACTAACTGCCGCCGGCCCTTCCCTGATACAGGTTCTTCGTTAACAATAAATATTTGCGAACCCCGGAAGGGGACGGAGTGCCGCGTGGTGTCCGATTTCGCACTTACTACCTGCGTATCCCCCCCCCCCCCCTTTTCCGGAATTTCGGCCGCCCGGGTTCCTTCTCAATTTATTTCTCTCCAGCAGATCCCAAAACCCTTCCCTCCGCACCAGACAATCCAGTCCTCCACTCCGCATTGTTTATCCGGGTAAGGGGATGGCGGAGCGAGGTTGAGGGATGTATCCCGTCCCCTCCTCCAATCCCCTGGCAGCTTCTCTAGGAAGTGCCAGACGGAGAGCGGAGCTGGTGTGCGGCGGAGATACAAAAAAGAGGAGGATTTCGGATATTTCGACCGCCTTCTCACCGATGAAACGAAGTGGAGAAGGGGAAGGGATACTTCGGGAAGGGCGAAGGCTCTCCTCCGAGTCACGTGGGCTGCTCCTCAGACACCTCCACCAATAGAGATGGGGGGAGCGGGGAGAAGCGAAGGAAAACACCTTTCTGGCGCTCCTGAACACCGGTCTAAGACCCCAATTAATAATAAGTATGCTTATTACCTTCTCCACATTTGTCCCCAGTAAATGTGAGCAAATTGCTTAATAAACTTCACAGCAAGGTGTTCTCTTTTAATTTCTACCGTATCTTTATTACCACTTTAACTACGAAACAAAAATTTCATTACTAGACAAATAACTGACCACTGCACTCTAAATCTGAATCAGTGATAATTTCACTGTTTCAATCAGTCAAACGTATCTGACTGATACAACAGTCACTTCAGTGAATTTAACTGATAAACCAGTGAAAAAATGCCATATTTCCTTCACTGATAGATTCAGTGACATTTTCCACTGATTCGCCAGTCATTTTTTACACTGTTTCCTCAGTAGTTTATTTTTTGACCGATAGACCAGTGAAACATCTGAGCAACTCGCTCCGTCTCTAATTATTTTTGACTGATATATTAGCGAAACTGCGTATAAGAATGGCCGTTGAACACTGTTTAAAAATGGCCGATAAACAACGAGTATCAAGTGAAGTAGCAACGAATAAACCAATAAAACTAATACAAAATACTTTGTAAAATGCGTTTCTTCTTTCGAAACACCATTTAAGAGGTAATATGAACACACAGCCTTTCATTCCATTTTTACGTCTTTCATTTCGTTTCCATGTAATCGTCACAGCGCTCTGTTTGAAGGTTTAAACTGAATTTAATATGGTGAATACAGTGCACTCATATATCCTATTCGTTTTAACAACACCAATGGTACCATTCAAATAAAAAAAACGAAAAGTATGAGCATATAGCTTCAAACTACACGATTTCGCATTGATAATATAAGGCATATATATTCCTCTAGTTATTCCAACTTGGCGTGGTAGCTGAGATGGTAAGGTAACGGCTTAAGAGTCGAAGGGTGCGTGAGCTCAATTCTGGCCACATGCGATATATTTTTTTTTACTTTTTTAAAATACGGTAAATTGCAAAATATATCGTAAATATGTTTATTTCACGTAATTATTTGCCTACAGTCAATAAAAGCAATATTTAATTGGCCACTCCATCCGGCCGTCACTTACTCAATCAGTGAATTTTTTTCAGTGAAACAATCAATGGTTTTCTAATAATTCCACGTGGAGCCATTTTCACTGATTAGAGTAGTTTAATTTCACTGCGAATCAGTGGTTTATCACAGATTCGAATTTAGAGTATGGTACAAATCAAAGACTGTAAGCGCACATGCGTCCAAGAACCTGTTTTTAGTTAACTGAAGGGAATGCCTGACTGTCATAAAGGCGATATTTAATTCTGAAATCACAAACATGTGAACACTCTCGTCTCAACGTGTTCGCTACTCACAACAATCCAACATGCGGTAGCTGTCAAGACAAGACTGCCACTTCTTACAGCATCTGATGTATGACACATAAGTGTGCGATGATGTGACAGGGCCGATCTAACATTAGAACGAACTGACAAATAGAGTGACGTTCCAATAGCACCAACAGTATATTGTGGCGCCAAGTGCAGGTAGCGGCGGACAGCTGAATTACGTGGGCAGCGAGCATGGGTCAGTATAGAGCTAGCACTATTAAGCTCGCTCAAAAATATATTTTTACTAGATTTCAAGTATAGTTTATGATTTCGTGACATTGTACTTAGAGGCAAGTGCCCTAAACCGGACCTCCCCCCCCCCTTAAAACGTGCCTCGGGCCCCTGGCTCTGCATTCTCCTGAACTCTAGCGGGACCGAAAGTAAATAGTAGTTTACGCTTCTACTACTCTGTAGCGAAGCGCACACGTCACCCGCTTCATTTGTTGCTTATCAGTCCGCCATTACGTGTTTTGACAGTGGAAAAAGTTTTTACATTGTGCTACATTTTTCGTTATTTGTCCTAGATATTGGCAGGTAAGCCTTTCGACCTATTTATATTCTTAAATTGTAAGGTTTAAGGTTAATGTTTATCACTAAACCGTTTCATTTAGATGTTTGGTTAAAATTTTATTGGGTTAACAAAATATTGGCTATAGTCGCGCAAAATGGACCCCCTTCAGTTGCCTTAACCGGACCCCTTATTATTTCATGCATTAAGTCTGCCTGTGTTTGTACACACTCTCTGTTGCAGATTCCAAGAGGATAATGGGGAAGGTTGATCAAAGAAAGTGGAGTCCGTCTAAAATGACTAAAGCTATTGACGCAGTTCGGAAAAAGAAGATGGGTTGGAAGAAGGCCAGTAAACGGTTTAATGTTCCGAAAACAACACTTATGAGGTTGTCCAACATGAAGTACGGCACACCTGAAGGAGCAGCAAACACAAAAAGAGGCAGACCTACAATTTTGTTCAAAGATCTTGAAGAAAAGCTGGTTCAATATCGTCTTGCTATGGAAGCTTCTTTTTTTTTTTTTTTGGGCTTACTCGTAATGACTTGCGAAGAATGGCCGTACAATTGGCAGAGAGAAATAACATTGAACATCCTTTCAAAGACGAAATTACTGGGAGAAAGTGGGTTAGTCTTTTTCTTAAACACCACAAAACCAAACTGTCAGAAAGGAAGCCTACTGGAACATCCTTATAGCAGGACTCTTAGGTTCAGCAAAGAAAACAGAGAAATTCTATAACCTTTTGTAAGATGTTTATGAGAAATATTAATTCACTCTCGACAGAATTTACAACATTGATGAGAGCGGTATTACTGTGGTACAATCTAGAGTAGCAAAAGTAACTGGACTTACGCATAAAATAACAGATAGCCGCCTTGACATCAGGAGAATGTGGGGCCCTTACAATTGTTGCTTGTATGAATGCTAGTAGCTCATTCGTGCCCCCGTTAGTAATTTTTCCGAGGAAAAATACGAGTGAAAAGTAGAAAAAAGGGGCTCCACCCGGAACAATCTTTACAGCGCACCATTCAGGGTGGATCCAAATCAACTCCTTCACTCAGTGATTTCAACACTTTATCGAGTTTGCCAATCGTACAAAGGAAAAACCTGTGCCGTTGCTCTTGGATGGCCACTTTAGCCACACACAGAATATTGATCTGATCGACTTGGAAAAACAAATCATGTTACCATTGTGTCGCTGCCACCTCACTCCTTACACGAACTACAACCTTTGGATAAAAGTTTCATGGGTTCTCTGAACGTTTACTACAGCGAGGAAATCAGGCAGTGGTTCAGGCACAATGAACGTACTGTCAGTGCTTTTGATGTAATGGACTTGTGGCAAAGCCTGTATTAGATGCCAAGCAGGTCAAATAGCAATAAATGGATTTAAAGTAATAGGCATACCCCTTGTACAGTAAGCTGTTCTCAGATGCCGAATACATTGAAGAGGCAAACAAAAAACGAGATTCCTCTTTCTATGAATATGTGTTAAAGAAACAAACAGCAGGAAATCAAAGCTTTCCAGAGGACAGAGAAGAATGTGATGTGGACGAACCACAAGTTATTGTACAGAGTGATCCATTAACATCTTCGGCAGGTCAGGGTGTTCTTCTGTCATCAGCTACACTTGAGGATCCTCAGGTTCCCCATCTTTTAAGACAAGCCCGTTTGACATCACTCCCATTCCAAAAATCAATAAGAGGACCTCGAATAGGGGACGAAATGTCTGCAAGTTCTACGGTCATCGCATATACGCCTTATAAAGCCCAATTGATGAAAGCTAAAAATGCTACAGAAGTCAAGGAGGCTGAACAGCAAGCACGGAATCATGCTCAAGGACGCAAAAGCAATCGCGGCCGGGGACGTGGTTCAGCAGTAAAGCCTTCATAAAAAGGGAAAGCGCTCATGAAAAAGGGTCTAAATTTTGAGAAAAATGTGAAAGAATCAAGCACCGAAGATTAAAACAGCGTGTCCTCTGGAACATCTGAATTCGAGCTTCTGCCGGGAGTTTCCCATTCAAAGATGATGATGCTTGGTGTATGTTTTGTGACAGGAAATTTTCGGAGGATTCTGAAGGGGAGCTTTGGGTCATATGCGTTATGTGCTCGCTGTGGGCCCATGTGGATTGTGCTGGGGCTGAAAAGGACGTGTACATCTGCGATTTTTGTCGCTAAACGATTTAATTCTGTTATACATTTTCTGTAATTGTTATGTTATACTTATACTTAAAATTAGATTATGTTTTCTCTGATTTAATACCTTTTTCTAATTTTTTTAAAGTGTTATTTTGATTACTTTTACAAGGGGTCCAATTTCGGCAACTATTTTTCAAATCGCCAAAGTGCAAGGTTTTTGAAAATAATTTTTATTATACTGATTTTTAATTATATTTTCTAAAAGTAAAATGTAAATGGTGCATAACAATATAAAGTAAATATTATGTGCTTCTAAAACATATATTTTTTACTATTTTCAATATTTTTTTAAAATCTCAACCAAAATGGGGGTCCGGTTTTTGAGACACTTTCCTCTATGATAACTATATAAAAACACAAAAGTACTTGAAAGTTGTTTTTAGAGTAAATATGAGCCTCTGAATTGGGAATTCTGATTCGCACATTTTTCAAAAAAATTATTTTAACAAAAATTTTGTTTTGGCTGAAGAGTTTTTGAACTCAACGGAATTTCATGAAATTTTCTGAAATGCAACACTTGGTTTAACTGCGGTAAGGGCTTAACTTTTGGCTATTTCGGCTATTTTAACTTTAAATTTTATCTCTGAAGTTAAAATACTAATTCGTACCAAACTGCAAATAATTTTTGGCAAAATATTTTCATGACATTTTGCTGGCGTGGACAGTATTTTAACTGTAGCTTGGCGCACTAATTTTGTTAAGTATGAGATTTGTACGAAAAAAAAGATATAAATGTTCAAATCCTACAAATCCTTTCATCCGTTTTTTAAAAGTAATTATCCACCATTTTAATGCTTTTTTCCAAACAAAATTTATGCAATATGCAAAAATATATAACATTTCTTTGAACTTTCTAACACTCTTAAAACACGAAGATGGGAGAAACGCTCAGGATCTCGTTACAGGAAAGGAAAATCCAGTCAAAAATAAACGAGAAATGATAGCGGGGCACAAAAGAAACGCACACTTGATTTTGCAATTACTACGCGACATTGCAAAAAGTTAATACTTTGATCAATATAAACTAGGGGGGAAAGGAGCAAGTACATATTGCACAGAATATCAGAAAAGAATAATCCCTAGAAAAAAGATGTATCGAAAGAAGCGTCTCAAATCGTTAACATTACCATATTATTAACAGTAGCCGATTTATTACCAACGTGGAAGAAAGAAAACCGAAATGTTGCAACTGCAATAACGGGAGAAATGAGGGGGCAGATACGAAACATGTGAAAAAGAAAACATTTTGTTTGCGTCATATACGAAGAGCCTGTATAACGGAAAAGCGTGGAAGGAGAAGACGGAAATGCGGAAGAGGAAAACGAACATATGTAAAAAAGATTAATATGTTACGAAGTCTTGAAAAAGAAATGCTGAGAGAAGATTGAGGAAAATGGACATCACAAGACAGATTTATCGAAGAACATAAATGTTTAGGCCTAATGTGAAACATTAACACACACTACATTACGGAAGAAAAAAAAGATTGCATTATGGTGTAGATCACTTTTCTTACGGTTAGCGGAAAGAGTTCGTTAACGTGATAGACTCGTCCCTTTTGAAATTGCTTCTTTTGAACTAGTGCAAATAAAACGGACGTGGCTGTCAAGAAAACTGCGCGGGTTCAGTAACCTAGACCTGTCAATACGAACACGCCACAGATCTACGTATGCTCGAGTTACAGCTGTCTTTTCATTGGTTACTCGCTGCCCTCGAACAGTGAACACAATATTAGGGCCTTACTTCCCTGCTGGTTTGTCAAGACTCCTCCAGTAAAATTAGTAGCTAAAATGCACGTTTCAAGTCTAATTTTGCCCTCAAATAAGCTAGCGAAATTTTGCAACCTGAGTTCACTCTAAGACAGCTTAAAATGCCACAAGACAACGGAAATATTTAAAATCCAGTTCCGTCTTCACGGATAAATAACTTTTCACATTAGAGAGGTCCGAACTACAACTGAGAGTAGCCTACAAAATAAACTATCAAAGATATACTCGAAAGTAGGGACTGGAAATTTTCGGAAATTCATGTTAGGACAACCTATACATAAAATACATGTACATTTCTGTTGTGTTTCCAATTGGATCACAGTTAATTCGACACGCCCAGGTGAACTCTAAACCAATTCTATACGTGCAAGCAAGCATGCACCGAATCCCGTGCCACCTGGTCTGAGATTAAACTGGCTATATCTTGTTCACGGTAAAAATGAACACTTTTGAAAGTCCTGCTTACGATCTACTTGTATATACATTGTGTGTTCTTCCGCCTTATGCAAAATTAGCATATGGGTCTCATCACGTTATTCATGCGTCGGTTAAGCGAAACTGTCGAATTACTAGAAAAGTAAATATTTTACTAATCTGCTCATTTTTACGTTTCAAAGCATTAAAAAAAAAAAAAAAAAACAACGCGAGAAAAATAATTTAAGTTATCACAAATGGTCACCTAACACCTTTTATTAGACATTAATATGTGGAACTAATTTCTCCTTCATCGTTACCAAATCTACTGGGCACATGTCGCTCATTGCGCCCGTTGAAATACATCCAGGTGTGATCAGTGACTTTTTTCTTATGTTGATTTCAAAAGTGTTCACTTTCTCGTGAACAGTCTTTACACACTGTGACAACAGCCATTAAACAGAAAGTTGGAGCTCGGAAATACATGGTACAGTGAAGTCTAGCCTACGGGTCGTTTGAAACGCGACATTTTCCTGTCCCTACTGGTAAGTTTTTTCCTTCTACAAACTGGACACACAACCAAAACCATAATACAGACTGTGTATGAACAAACTGCCGAATTATCATGTATGTCTGACATCTAAGGTCATGAAAATTGCATAGATTCTTTAGAGTATCAGAATGCTCCTTGGCTCTATGAAAGGGGATAGCAGCTTCAAACATGAATAACGGCCATTTTCTACAGAAAACTGTCGGATATAGTCTATTTGCGGTTTCTTCACGCTTTTTGAAAGAAATCTTTGAAAACACGTTTGGTTGATTCTTAAATATGACGCATGTATCAAAAGCGTTCTAAACTTGTGGTAACATAAAAGTAGGCCTTTTTTGGGCTAAACTGAACTTTTACTTATAGTCTATCCATAAATTATTATAATTAATTTATGATTAATGTAAATGAAAGCATGCAGAAAACGGGTATGGTGGTAACGCCAAGTAATAAATATTTCTCATACAAAATATTACTACACTGAGTGCGCACGAATGAGGTGCATTGAACCTTAGGTGTAATTTTCCACACTTAGCTAAGCTTTGTTTGCACGAGGCGGAGGAATATCCTGAAAGTAGAACTTAAGCAGGGCTTCATAAAAGTTGGAAGTAACTGTAAAGAATGGACTATGTACTGTATGTACAGTACAGTCAAATACTTGGAAACAGTTAAATTTTCTCGCAGTAAATAATCGTCTATACGCATAACGGCCATCCAGGGCGTATGAAAAAAAGTGATCAAGTTGAAAAAAGTGCACGTCTCTGAAATTTATTTGCGAGATTTGTCAGGCCACAGACAGAATACATTTTGCGTCGTATACTGTTTTCGGCCCGACAGTTCTGATGCAGTGATCAGTCAAACTGAACATTCATCACGACTCTCCAGCATTATTAGCAGGTAGGCATTTACAAAGTATGCTAGTGTTTGCTACGTATTGTGTCCGGATCACTCCTAGTTCAACCATCAGCCACTGTGACGTAGCTGTGCAGTTGACGTCACAGCACGGGTATAATGGATGTTGTCAATCCACGGTTTCTTCACACTTTTTGAATTAGACCTTTGAAAAATAACCCTATTTACGACGTGTTTAGTTATTTCCTATAAATATGTTATTTAATACAAGCGTTTTATACCTCTGTTAAAATACAGGTATTTCATTTTTCTTTAAATTGAATTTTACCTATATTTTATTTATAAATTATAGTATTTCGTTTATAATAAATATGAATAAAAACAGTGAGAAAACATATGTGTTTGTAGCAGCTAGCAACAAATAATCTAATGCAAAATATTATCACAATTGAGTGTTGAGTGTGCACGAATTCGGTGCGTCGTCCTTTGGCGCACTTTTATAGGAGTAGTTAAGATTAGCTTCAATGGACTGGAGGAATATTCTGGAAGTAGAATTTAGCAGGGCTTCAGGAAAGTGCGAAGTAACCGTGAATGGATTATACTTCGCCGCTCGCTAGTGAGTGGTCGCAATACGTATGGCGCGGCTTTACCACAGAGTACGTAACAACACGGAGGCGAAACAGCCGCTTATACCGCGAGATGTAGCCGTACACGCCAGCGCAATGGCGTCAGTGGCCAGCAAAATGTTGGAGCGACTTCCGCCAGTCAGGGCCTGGTAACCTCGCCAGCCAATAGGGAACCCTGCGTAGCATGTAGTAGCCAATCAGATGCAAGACCCGTTCCTAGAGTTTCGCGCAGCCAATCGGAGAACTTGTACGCCCATTTCAAAGGAACCGCCAAGCCGTTTAGTGTCTATATACTTACCTACTCTGTGGGTTTAGGGCAGGTACAGGTTCGCGTTTACGTGCACGCAAATGTGTAAAGGCTGATCACAATAAAGTGAGCACATTTGAAATCAACCATAGAAACAAGTTACTGGCCTTGCCTGCATACATTTTAACGGGCGCCTTGAGTGCCATGCGTCCAGTAAAGTTGGTAACGATGAATGGGAACTAGTTCCATATCTTAACGTAAAATAAACAGTATTAGGTAATCATTTGTGCAAACTGAAATTATTTATTTTCCTCTCTGTTTTTTATAATACGTCAAAGTATAAGAATAAGCAGATTTGTAAATTTACTTTTTTAATAATTCCACAGTTTCACTTGACGAATAAAGTAATGAGGCCCATGACAATGTTAATTTTACATAAAGCGGAGGAACACACAACGTGCGTACAAGTAGATCTTAAGCAGAACTTCCAAAGTGCTCAATTTACCGTGAACAGCTTTTAGTACAGCTGCCGGCGAGCACGACATACCTTAAATGGCCACCTCTCTTAATTGAGGTGGTTGCCCTTAGCGACGATTGATTTCCAGCGGGAATATATTGGCGCTCGCGCCAAACTGACTCCTCTTCCACAGAAGACAGCGGGAACCATTGATGTGTGGTTCGTAGGTACCGCTAGCTGTAGTCTATTAGGCGCGAGCAGTTGGCGCTTGTCCAAGATGGTCGTAAATATAATCGGCGACGCGCTGCCTGGCGGTTACCATCTCGCGTCCAGCCGAAGCAACAGGCAACACTAGCGCATCGATGTACAAAGGCTGTTCACGACAAAGTGAGCACTTTCGAAATCAGCCTTAGGAAAAAGTCACTGCTCCTACCTGCATATATTTTAACGGGCGCCCTGAGTGGCATGCGCCCAGTTAACGATGGATGGGAAAGTAGTTCCGTATCTTAACGTCGAATTAGGTAACCATTTGTGTTATCTTGAATTATTTCCTTCGCTTTCTATTTTCTTAGTACAGCGAAGTGTAAAAATGAGTAGATATGTAGAATATTTCCTTTTATAATAATTTCACAGTTTCACTTGACCGGCGCACGAATAAAGTGATGACGCCCATGACAATGTTAATCTAATAAGGCGGAAGAATACACAACGCGCATACATGGGCTTTGAAAAGTGTTAATTTTATCATAAACAGCCTATAGTAAATAGTTTTTGATGAAAGAGATATTTATTAAAGAATAATGACAACGGGAACCTCACATACGTACACATGCCACTATTATGCTTCAGGGAAGCGATATTCCAGAAAACAAGTCGTTCTGGTGGTGCACTTTTTTTATCACCTCTCACAATTTTTACTGATGGAGAAATAAAGTCGTGAAAGACAAAACCTAGCATTGCATACATATACCTACACATCTTACATTATTTGAACCTGGTAGCTGGTAGACCTTAGGTAACCTCTTAGGCAACCTCGCCCTCATAATTTTATGGTCTAATAATAAAGATAAACTTAACTCCCCTACTGAATATTAAAATTTTTTCACAATGATATTCGTATCCGAAAACATCACTTTCAGAGTTATTTTGTTAAATTCACCATGTATATTATTTATAATTTTAAAAAACGTTTTAATATCTTTTAAGATTTTGTTTAGTGCCTTATGCTGTAATAAAACACGTATCTAGTACTCTATTCAGAAACGTTCTTTATCATTACTTCTAAAGGCCGCGGTGATGTAGTGGTTAGAATTTTTTTCAATTTATTTTAATTAACCCTAATTAGCAGTACAACCATCCCAGGTGTTCAATTCTATCATGGCTACTACAATTTAACAAACAGTATATTAGTTATATGGATTCGCGTTTTTTGTGTGGGAGAGCGGCTGTTCCTCTGGGCGCCCGTAATTTATGCTACAAAGTCAATTTCTATTCAAAATCATCATTCACACTTCCTAGGAAGGTGGTGAGATATTCTGCCCCGGCCGAGACAGCTCTCTGAAGGGTATCCTTCCCCCCCCCCCCCCCCCCCAACCAGTGGAACAGACCAGGGACCGGGATTCCCACAAATCTGCCCGCGCGACCAGACGCCGTCGGGCGCGCACACAGCTAACTAGCCTTTCGGCCAGTCCGTCATGGCACCCAACGGTCGAATGGCCCCGCCCACGAACCCGACGGCCCCCAGGCCCCTCCCTATCTGTACTATTCTATTTTGTTCTTTTTATTGTAGTGGTTAGACTACTCGCCTCCCACCTAGGCAAACCGAGCTCGAGTCCCGGCGTGGTCGCTCACGGATTTTCGCATGTGAGAATCGTGCCGAACGATACCACTCGTCAGAAGGTTTCTTCAGCGATTTACCGTTTTCCCCGCTCTTGCATTCCGGCGCTGCTCACCTCGTTTCACCCTTATCGGCTCTTAGGATCACAATACATAAAGCTCACAATTTTTAGTATGAGAAAATAAGACCATCGTTTAGGTAAAAGTTGGAATGAGACTTATGCCCGGTTGCACCATCGTGGTTCGAAACTCAATCCGAGATCGGATCTAAGATCGACACAGAAAACTGTTGCACCATTCGAGTTCAGAGCTAGACTGGAAATCGTGATGAAGTATACGCAGTTAAATATTATTAATTAAAATTCGTAGGACAATAACTCCCTTAAAACAGATAAAACATCGCACATCTAGTTGTATCTATAGTACAAAATACCCTACTTCCACGACGTCATACATTACCAACCAATAGCAAAATTTGTCTCATACTTAATCTCGATCTCTCAGTTTGGAACCAAAATCGACGAATAGGAGATACAGAATCATGAAATTTCGTTGGTGCAACACTTTAATACTGGAACCAAGACCAAGCTGGATCCTAGATCGTAACTAGGATCATTCGATCTCGGATCGGGGAAGATGTTGGTGCAACCGGGAATTAGTGTTTCCCTGCCAAAACGGCATTCCATCTACGGTTTCAGCACCAGCGAGCCGCCCACGATAGCACGTGACGGGAGCGATGGTTGGGGGGTAGAGCGCGTGGCCTCGGTTCTCAGCACGTGGCCAGAGAAGCCGCGTGCATAAATATCCCGCTGCGGGCGGGTATATTTAAAGAGCGCGACGTCCCGCCAGTCTCCTCTCGGCGTGCTTCCTTCACCCCTCAATCTCTACCCCCACCCCCTCTAATATCTCTGGACAGGGGCCAGCTTCCGCGGGCCGCCATTGAGTAACACCGCTGCAGAGACCGCCCTGTTTTATAGTCCTCGTGTCGGAGCCGCGACATCCGTTCTGCCCATCCTCTTGAAAAATTCAACTATTCTTTAACTTTTCTTAAATGATGTAATATTTATTTATTAACGGCGTTGGCCACGGGAAAATTTGTTATTTTATATTTGAACCATGTTGTTCAACTTGTAGGCGTTATATTTGACTACTTTATCCTCAGACAAATAATTTTTAAAATGCGTGGTTTTTGTAAAATGACACGTCAAAGTCAAAATTGAACTGTTTTTGTAATGTACAAATTTTATAAACCAAACTGCTTGCAGCAAATTTTTAAATGGCATCTGAAAGATCTGGTCTAATTCATTCTAAGATATGTTTAGTGAAAGTTATTTTCTAAAAATTTTGGGGCAGCCAAAAAACAAAAGAATTTGCAAGACTTTCATTATTTTCAGAATTTTTTTTTAAATGCAAAAACCTTTCCTTGTACAATTTTGTGGACGTCTTGAAGTAGCTGTTGGCATCTTCTTTCAGTGTGAATTATCTTGTTTCTGTGCGTAAGATGGTTTTCATTATTTGTACCTTTCTAAAACAGTAAAATCATTATTTGGACATGTCATGAGACATGAAGAGCAGACCCTATAATTTTATTGGTGGAAAGTCTGTACCTAGGTGGGATGCAAGGCCCTTAGGCGTAAATTTAAAATGCAGTACTTTGAAAAAGCCGTTTTCAGCTACGCTGTATTGCTCTGAAATGGCGTGACGTCATGAAAGTACTCTGCACGTCTCGTCTGAAGTGTGTGCTCTTTTCGTGGATTAGCACATCGGACACGCGTTTGATGAAGGCTGTTCACGGTAAATTGAGCACTTTTGAAATCAACCTTAGAAAAAGTCACTGCCCCTACCTGCATATATGTTAACGGGCGCCCTGAGTGACATGCGCGCAGTTAAGTTGGTAACGATAGTTGGGTAGTAGTTCCGTGTTTTAACGTCGGATAAGAATTGTCGTCCGGTAACCCATTTCTGTTGACTTAAATTATTTCCTTCGCTTTCTGCTTTTTTTAATACATCGAAGTGCAAAAATTAGCAGATTTGTAAAATATCTACTTTTCTAATAATTTCGCGCAGTTTCACTTGACTGACGCATGAATAAAGTGATGAGGCCCTCGTCAATGTTAATTTTACACAAGGCGGAAGAATACACAACGTGCGTACAAGTAGGTCTTAAGCAAGGCTTTCAAAAGTGCTCATTTTACAGTGAATAGCCTATAGAGTCGTGGGAAAATGGATATTATTTGAAACACACTGCACCGCAGTTTAAACGCCAAGTAGAAGGGTCTTACTAGCTAAGGACAGGGCCAACACCAATTTAGGTATCCGAGAAATCGGAATTTTCGTAGTGCCCTGGCGTGACATTTTATGCTGATTAACATTATAAACGATACCATGACTCAGTATTTCCGTTTCATTCAAGCGGAGCCGCATAAAATGGCCAAAAAACCGTTAATTGTAGTAGTTTTTAGTGCCAAAGCCGGAACAGACACTATTCTGCATGCACGAAACACCGTTCTTGTTGGAGAATTACGTCAGCTGTGAAATTCTTCAAGCGGTGTAAAATTAACTAAGTTGAACTTCCTAGTCATTCGGACCATGAAATGTTATAAGACTGCATAATTAATGTTTTTGGACCATTATGTTTATAGTCTCTTCGTCTACCCACAAGCCTATTTAGATACGAGTTTATCTCGTTCACGAGAAGCCGAACAAATGCTTACGACAATAGATTTCTCAAGAACTTTCACAAAGAATTTTTGTGGAATTTACAACTCTTCAAAGATACACCAGCTTATTTGAGACGAAGGGCATTATAAAGAATCCTACGTAGAAAAGTAAGTTTAATGTTACGTTCCACTTTAATCCTACAAGTTATAAACAAGGTTGAATATATTATGTCCAATGACTGACGTTAAGTGTCAGTAATTTACGATGAACTTTAACGAGATTTTGCAAAAAGGCAACCTCATAATTTTCTTGTATTTTCTTGATAAATAAGCTGCTATAAATATTTCCCAGTAGCGTGTTAATAATATAAAAAAATGGCTATAATTGTTTGAATTATTGTGTTATTTTTCTATGTCTAGTGTGATACGTTTAAAGTGTTTTATCGTGCCTATTTCTCACCTTGTGTTTCATGTTTATGTGTGTGTGTGTTTTGTCTTCCTTGTCCTGGTATGAGATTATTGTAAAAGTCTCTAGCCCACAATTGCCTTTACGAAACATACATACATACACGCACACAAACACACACACATATATGTGTGTGTATGTGTGTGTAAAACTCAATACATGATAGGTTGATGTTAACAGATACACGTCTTCAGTGTATGCATCATGCGAACCAAAGACATAATGACTAGCATCGATAAAAAAAGTAATAAAAATGTCGTCCACAAAAACACGCAACTCCAGTGCAGCTGCAGGTATGCATGTAGGGCAATAACTTCCTAGGGTTCGCTAAAATATTTTCGCGAGAAACAGGCATCTTTAGTTACAATATGGCAGCACGCTAGACTTCACAGTTCTCTACATACTAGGGCAGGAACACTTCTGGCTGCCGATGCCGCCACAATGGCACTTGTTTCTTTTCTTATCTTCCGTACGGCTGCAAGAAATTAAGTCACTCGAGAGATAAACGTCAACTATTGGTCGGTATTCCTGCAAGGTGTTTCGTATGAGCAGAGAACCAATGACATGCGTGAATTTAACATGTGTGACGTATTGGCTTTTATCGAATTGTAACGGGAAATTATATCCCTAATATGCTGTAATCTATTCCCGCCTGCCAGAACTCAGGGTTATAATATGTAGACGCCGATTTTTTTTTGATGATGCAGTTGAATTGACAATTACACTTGAAAGGTCGTAGGCTCAATCTTTACCGGATAATGATGAAGTGTACTTAAGTAAATTTCCGTTTCATTCTACGCGAATACTTGCACAGAACAGTAATTTCCACTCACCAAACTCCCCACCCTTTACTTTAGATTCCTTGACGGTCTCTGTGCAGGGAATATGTATGTCACAGTTCACGGTAGCCTCAGCACTTTTGAAAGCCCTGCTTATGATCGACTGGCATGCACAGTGTGTATTCCTCCACCATACGTAAAATTTAAAACAGTCACGTGCCTGAACACTGTATTCAATTGTCGGTCAAGTGAAACTACGGTCGTTTTCCAAATGACAATTTCGTAATTTATAAATACGTAATTCAATATGGTTGAATTGGAACTCTGTCGAAAGTCATTTGTTTATCGTGATGGTGCCATCTGTCGAACAAAGTTGTAGTCTGCAATTCTGCATTACATAACACACACTATTTAGCTTGACATTTTCACGTTGCTATTATCATATATTAATAAATAAATATTCATGTGGAAAAACGCATGTATAAAAATATGTTTTTGGTACATTAAAATGTATCACATTTCATAACGCGCCTTTGGTATTAAATTCACACATACAGTTCATTATTTACAAATACATTTATTCAATTACGTGAATTCACAAAAAAAAAATATGTGTGTGTGTGTGTGTAGTTAACATGACGCAACTACCAAGTTTTCTTCCCTCCATCAGGTCCAAACAAATATGGCAGTGATATGGAATTTGGTACATTACTATTTAGTAATTTTCGTTACATACTAAAAACAAAATACAAATAATTTAAGTGCACTGAATCGGGTTATATGACCATTTAGTAAACGAAAAATAGAAATTGGAACACAGCCTATGAAAATGAAAATAAAAAAAAAAAATTAAAAAATTGCTAATTATAACAATTTCGTGGGTTAAAAAAAACCGAAATCAAAAGAAATGATTGCAGAATTCACAAATGTTTACCTAACAATTTCAATTCAACGCTAAGCCACGGAACTATTTTCCTTTACCAGGCATATGCCAACCAGCGCACCCGTTTAAATTTCACGCGGCTAGGGCAGTGGCATTTTCAAAGGTTGGTTCCAAAAGTGTCCAGTTAATCGCATACGGACTATACACAACTTACATTCGGGATCCGAGCCGGCATTCCTCGCACCCTCGCCCTACATCAAATATGTCGTGTTTAAAGCCACTAAACGGTTACGAAACAACAATAATTCTCTGTCCCAAAGCTACACTACTGGTCTATACGGTAAATCTTGTCGTTACTAAAAAAAAAGTACAGAATGCCATATTTCGTCTAATGATAACCTTCTATAGACTGTTCATGGTAAAATGAGCACTTTTGAAAGCCCTGCTTAAGATTTACCTGCATGCACGTTATGAAGTCTTCCGCCTTACATAAAATTAGAATCGCCATTGTTTTTATCACTTTATTTATACGTCGGTCAAGTGAAACTATGAAATTATTAGGAAAGTAAATATTTTACATATCTGCTCATTTTTACACTTTCATGCGATAAAACAAAACAGAAAGCTAACTAAATAACTAGATGGTAAGATATGGAACTACTTTCCACCTATCGTTGCCAGCTTTACTGGGCGCAAGTCACTCAGTGCGCCCGTTAGAATATATGCAAGTAGGAGCAGTAACATTTTTCTAAGGTTCATTTCAAAAGTGCTCAATTCAATCGTGTACAGCCTTTAGCAGTAGTAGAAAAAAAAAAGTTGCGGTGGCCACAAAATGTTATGCTGGTATTCACCCTATCAATTTTTTTTGTGGTGAACACAAGATTTTTTAGTTGCCACCACTAAACCTCTGTGCCCACTAATAATGTATTTTCTGGTGGCAACAAAAAAAAATTGTGTCCACCACAGAAAAGTTTGGTAGGGAGAATACAACAAAATATTTTGTAGCTGCCACGAAGTATTTTTTTGCCAGTGAGCTCACCAAACTAATGCAGTTCTGTTTTCGTTATGGTTAAAGGTTTGACTTTAATTTATTTATATTGTTGCTAAAATACGTCTTTTTCAAATTTCGATAACTCGATTACTCTAGTCCAGAATTTACGCCTTGATTATGTTACAAAGAGAGACCGCGTAGCTCTTTTATAAGTGTTTTATTTATGTTATACATTTTATGGTCATTTTTGTCTTATGTTGTAGTCAACCTACGTGCTATCGTATCAAACTACGAATATAATTCAATGTAGCTGGTTCGCGTGTGATTAACAACTTTAATTTATTTTGAATCCCGGCGCGTTGGTTGGTCTATATAGTTCTATAAAAAAATACCCGCAACGAATTACAAAAAGTCGTTCTACTTTCAGACTTTGGGTAGGACTTAACGTCTCGTCGACGGCGAGGTACTTTGAGAAGGTGCAAACTATTCAAGAAAACACGGGTGGGGGAGGGGAAAGAGAGAGAAAGAGAGAGAAAGAGAGAGAGAGAGAGAGAGAGAGCTCAACTGTGGTTTGTATTAAGGAAACATCCCAGCAGCATTCGCCCGTCCGCCGTCCCGAATCAGATGGTTTACCTCTGCGCCCCTTCGCTCAGCAGAGTTCAAAAAAATTTAGAGTAAAGTTTTAGGCTGTTCACGATAAAGTGAGCACTTTAGAAATGAACCTTAGAAAAAAGTCACTGATCCTGCGTACATATATTTTAATAGGCGCACTGAGTGACATTCACCCAGTGAAGTTGGTAACGATGGATGGAGCGAGCGCAGATATTTGGACGGCTCTTAACATCGAGGTCTTGAGAGCCAATGAGGGTGACTGAGGTGAGTATGGAGCAGCACCGGAATGAAGGCGCGAGGGAAACGGGAGATCCCCGAGAAAGCCCGCCGGCCAACGGCATCGTCCGGCACGATTCCTACATGCGAAGATCCGGAGTGACCCGGCCAGGGATTGAACCCGGATCGCCTTGGTGGGAGGCAGGCAAGCTAACCGCTCAGCCATCGTGGCCCACGACGATGGATGGGAAGTAGTTCCATATCTAAACGTCGATTAAAAAGTAGTAGGTAACCATTTGTGATAGAATAAACTTTTTATTTTACTTTTTTTAATGCATCGAAGTGAAAAAACGAGCAGATTTGTAAAGTATTTGCTTTCTTATTCATTGCACAGTTTTATTTGACCGATGCATAAATAAAGTGATGAAGTCCATGTGAATGTTAATTTTACACAAGGCGGAAGAATATGCAACTTGTATAAAGTATAGATTTTAAGCAAGGTTTTCAAAAGTGCTGATTTTATCGTGAACAGCCTATAGCTGTATTTTAAAATAACTGGCGTAGGCATTGCGGTCGTAAGAAAGTATTTTTCTAAACAGTTTGTAACACCGCTTGATTAAAGGATGGAATGCGTCACTGTGGCCAAAGAAAGTAACTTTCTATAATTAGGGAAGGATACTAAACGATAAGCCAGGAAAAACCCACATTGCCTTCAGGTTACGAAACACCCTGAGATTTCGTCTCGTCGACAAAGGAGTTACATACGAGACGGGTGCATTTCCTCCTCAGGCACGCAGAAGCGGAGGAATATATCATGGTCTGTATTAACGTGTTCAGTCACCGCGTCAACGATCGTGCACATGTTGCACATAAAGGATACAATAACCGCTACTACGTGAAGCGAGGAATCAGAGACCATTATAAGTTATTCACGGTAAACTGAGCACTTTTGAAAGCCCTGCTTAAGATCTACTTGCATGCACGTTGTGTATTCTTCCGCCTTATGTAAGATTAACATTGGCATGGGCCTCATCACTTTACTCATGAGTCGGTCAAGAGAAACTGTGAAACTATTAAACAAGTAAATATTTAACAAATCTGCTTATTTTTCACACTTCGCTGGAAAAAAAAAAAAAAAAAAAAAAAAGCGAAAGAAATAAGTTCTCAGAAACGGTAAAATAGCACTCTTTGTTCGACGTTAATATACGGAACTACTTCCCATCTATTGTTACCAACTTTACTGGGCACATGTCACTCATGGAGCCCGTTAAAATACATGCTGGTAGGAGCAGTGACTTTCTTCTGAGGTAGATTTCAAAAGTGCTCATTTTATCGTGAACAGCCTATACTTTAGTGTCTTCCTTACGGCTTATCTTATTTGTGGAGGTTTTTGCACCTCTCGTTTATGAGTGATTAATGATACAGGTCCCGTCTACCTGAGGCTATTTTTGTAAATTTGAGACTGAGAAGAGCGATAGCCATAAGGACTACACTGCCACGCACATCGAGTGCGCCATCGACGCAGAGCGCAAGGTCCTGAACTGTGATTGTAATGCAAAGGACATGGGTTCTAATCTAATAATCTTTAATTACGTTTTGAAATATTCTTTTTTCCTTTATTGTGTTACTAATTCATCATATTTGTTTTTTAGAAGAAAAAAATTATACCCACTTCCCAATAATGTAAGTTGTCATTTATAATATTAATATGTTTTACAGATATTACAATAAAACTATTTGTAGGTCTAAAAAGGATTTTCATGGCAACTGGCTTCGCAAAGAATTTTCTCGTAAAAGTGCAAAAAAAAAAAAGTAGAGTGCTTTACCACTACGATAACTAGCTGAGTCCTATGAATTCAATCAAAGACGTGATTTGGGTTCGAAGTTTGTAGTAAATTGTTTGATGTGACTATGACAATTTCGATGGCCATAAGTGACTCAGTGCTGGAGACATGCGCAGTAAACGAAAATAAGTACAGACCCTACCTCATATTTATTCAGTGGCCGGTAGCACATCACGTGACATTCCAGTGACCTGTATTTTGTTTGCTAGAGACACATTTTCCTCAACAAGTGGTCACTACTGCTTGTAGGTATTTCAAATCACACTTCATGATCTCAATTACTGATATTATATGATTTTTCTTTTAAATGAAAACAGGGAGAAAACCGGTGTGTTGGTAATGCCTAGTAAGGAATATTTCTATTACAAAATGTTATTACACTGAGTGCCCACCAACGCGGTGCATTCCCACTTTGGTGGGATTTTCTATACTTAGTTAAACTTTGTTTGTATGAGGCGGATAATAGTATGAAAGTAGAACTTTAGCACGGCTTCAGAAAATTAGAAGTAGCCGGGAATGAACTATCATGATCTTTGCCAACTTTGTGAGCAAGTATTTGGCCAGGTTGATACATTTCTTTTGCGCAGTACCTTGTGCCGCAATGGTGTGTAACCTCGAAAGAAATACGTCGCTCTACTAAAATATTTATTCACGAAGTTAGTAAAAACTTATGTAAGATTGCCATTACTTGGTTTTCTCTACATTCGTTTCCATAAACTCTTGGAACACGACTAACATTTGTAAAGTTGATGCATGCCATCCCCACATTAACTTTCGGTTTCTGGTGTATATAATAAGAAACTTTTCGATGCATGCTGTACTTCAGGTTGAAGTAAAGCAATTGCATATCGAGCACTGCACCCGTCTATACACTATGAAGAACTCATAAAAAAGTAGAACAGACACCATAAAAATTATCATAAAAGTGTGATTTATGGTGTATATGAAAGAATAATGTAAATATTTTGCAACATTATAAAACATTATATTAAAATATACTTTCTAAATGTAAAAATATAATTGATTAAAATAGTCTGTATTTTAAACAAATTTAAGCGCATTTCCATTCACGGTGCTTCAGAAAGCAGAATTTGCAAGAATATCTTCGTCATGGAATATCGTCATAATGTTTACTATGATTGTGTGCAAGAAAATTGTAATAATACTGTAGAAAATAATTTTTATAATTATTTTCACGTGCGTCAATTTTTCACAAACAATTATGGCTGAAACTGAAGTAAAGATAGGTAATTATAAATTGATATGATACATTATTACTATGATTTTATTACACATGATCACAGTAAATATTACGACGATCTTTCTTTAAGAAGATTTTCTTGCAAATTCTGGTTTCCGAAGTAGGTATCCAGAATGGAAATGCGCTTAAATTTGGTTAAAAATACAGACTATTTTAATCGATTACGTTTTACATTTAAAAAGTATATATTAATAAAATATTATATTTCATTGCAAAATATTATACATTATTCTTTCATATATAGCATAAATCGCACTTTTCTGACAATTTTGTGGTGTCTGTAATAGATTTTTTAAATGAGTTCTTCATGTTGTACAGGCGGGTGCAGTGCTCCATAGGCAGTAATTTTTCTTCAACCTTAGCTGGCGAAGAACTTCTTTTCGTTAACACAACCAATAAGCTGTAGGCTTTGTGTTCGGGGATAGTGAGATGAACCAGTCGTAACGGTCGGCAGCAGCATGGTTTACGAATCAGTTACCCCCAGGGAAGCTCGTTCGGTACTTAGCCTCATAGTGTACAGTGCCGATCAAATATAGCGTTCGTGTGCAACATGAAGATAACTGTCTACAATGGGCAAGGAAAAATTTAAATACTAACAGACATGAAATCTTTCCGCGAAATTTGTACATTCGTATCCCTTGCAGCTTGTTCACTGTAATCTGAGCATTTTAAAAAGCCCTGCATGCAAGTTGTGTATTCTTCCACAAAATGTAAAATTCACGATGCCATGGACCTAATCACTTTACTCATGCGTCGGTCAAATGAAACTGTGAAATTATTACAGAGGTAAATATTTTATAGAGTTGTTGATTCTTACGCTTATACATGCGTGTAAAAAATATAAAGCAAAACAAATTATTATTACCCACAAATGTCTGTGTAAAACTTATATATCAACGTTAAGGCATATAACTACTTTCCTTCCATTGTTACCAACTTTGTTGGCCGCATGCCACTCAGTGTGCAAGTTAAAATGTTACTAAGGTCGGGGCAGTGACATTTTTCAAATGTATATTTTTAAAAATTAACCTTGAACAGCATGTCAAACCCACACTAATTTATGGTTTCAGGTGTTGCAAACAAAACATTGTAATGCGTACTGTACTTCAGTTGACATAACACTTATTTCGTTGTCACAGCCAATGAGCTATAGGCTACATCTCCGGCTACAGTAATATGACCCAATTATGACTATGACCAGTAAGACGGTTTGCGAATCAGTTACCAACAGACAAGAGCATTGGTCTTTGAGTTTCGCCGTCTCCAGTACAGACGAAAAAGTACCTGCACATCCGTAATGTACACGATTGTATACACTGGGTCGGAATTGGTTAACAGCGACACGCGGCAGAGGGAGGCTACGCTGTGGGTGCAAGGAGCAGTAATCAGGTCCTCCGGTAGTGTTGAGGTAGCTCGGTGTGACGGCATGGCGGACGCTACTGTACCTCCGGCGGTGTTTGCTGAGCCGGGCGCCTTATCGCGGTTCGCGACGCCCCGGCTGTATATTTTCGCCGCGGCTGCGACGGAAGCAGGGGAGGAAGCGAAACAAACGATCCTCCGAACTGGGGAATATATTACCGGGTTTCCGTCCCCCACCGCCTCGTTTACCACCGCCGTCCCGCGAGTAAACAAGAAGGCCAGCCCTGGCAGGGTCGGCATTCACGTGTGTGTGGGTGTGCCGCTGCATGTACGTCTACGTTCTCTCCAACTAAGACCTCCGCTCCCTCAACTCACACATACATTTCTCATTTCAGTTGTTTCAACATAGGGAACATTTTTTATCTCACAAGCGTTTATTAATTTATATCTAATAGTGAACTGTAATTGAAAAGGCCCTATGAAAATAATTTCTGCAGAGTTTGTAAGCGTCTTAAGAGTTCGTAGTCTTTGTTGTCAGTAGTGTAGGAAATATGACTTTGAGGCATTGACATATGGCAATGTCGGATCTGGATCCATCCGTCATCTTGGTAGACGTGGTCGGCAGCCATGTTGGTCGGTGCTGTCCGTCATCCTGGTAGGAGTCACAGCAACCGTCCGCCATATTGGTAGGTGTCACAGCCAGGGTAGCTATGTTGGATATTCGCCCCCCCCCCCCCCACATCCCGAGAAATTATTTTAGTAAAATATATTTCAATATCAAATTATTTCATCCTCTCACCCACACACCCCTCACCACCACGCCGAACCCCTTCGACAAAACAGTGATTCTTGACCCCTGAAAGTCTTAGAATATTTTCGTTCCACATTACTATATCAAATAAAATACACTTCATGAACACTACTGTGACGCCATTTACAGTACTACAGTTACAATCAGCGCAAGAGTATGACTACACGCAACTTCAATTTATTGTGCGTACGTAGAAGCGATGGAGCACTTCTCGCTCGTGACTATGTTGCCATTATCGTCAACCCGCATCTATACTTAAAATGCAGAAAAAACAAATCAGGTAGACAAACTGTCGAATAGTGACCGGAAAATTACGCGAATAAATTTGAGGACTAGCTAGACTTAAAACACATATACATCCCACGTCGCCTTGCAGTTACAGCAAAGTTAACTGACCACACTCTGAAGGTCTCGTTTACGTTAATAACAAACCTGTAGGAAAACAACTATTTTTCCCCGCGCTACATGGTCATGGGCGAAACTGGTAGTTCACTTGAGTAGCAGCCTTTAAGGACGTAGAATGAATTTATTTTCTAGTGGGTGTCCATCTTTGAATGAGGCGTATTTTACTAACCGCAATCGGCTTCTAAGCTTACGTCCATCAGCGAGCGAAGGAGGCTTCGGTGGCCAAAATTTAGTTCGGATTTATTTAAAACGTTTTTGTTGGGACACAGATGTTGCACAGCTTTTATTGTCTTGTGATGATCGCCGCATTCCGAACGTATAACTTAAAACATGTTCGATATTGAAGTACATATAAAAATATAAACGGAACTCAAATGTTCTTATAAGATTCGATACGAAAAGGAGTAAACAAGGAAGTCCAAGAGGCTCCATGCAGGTTATCCTAATTCCAGTGTAGGTCCTTATGACCCCACAAGGGTTTGGAACCCAACGTTCTGCAAGGCTTCTACTTCCATGTAAAGGCTGTTCGCGATAAGTGAGCACTTTTGAAATCAACCTTAGAAAAAAGTTACTGCCCCTACCTATACATAATTTAACAAGCGCAGTGGATGACGTGCGCCCAGCAAAGTTGGCAATAATGGATGGAAAATAGTTCCAATTCTAAACGTCGAATAAAATGAGTTAGGTAACCATTTATGATAGCTGAAATTATTTCTTTCACTTTCTGTTTTATTCATGTATCGGACTGTAGAAATGACCAGCGTTGTAACAAATTTATTTTTTCCAGAATTGCACAGTTTCACCTGATTGACGCACGAATAAAGTGATGAGGCCCATGGCCACGTTAATTTTCCACAAGACGGAAGGATACACAGCGTGCATACAAATAGATCTTGAGCAGAGCTTTAAAGAGCGCTCATTTTATCGTGAACTGCCTATAAGGACAGATAACTGACGCTTGATTATAGAGAAGACTGTGGAGTACAGCCTGCAGGTCACTGAAAACGCGAAATTTCCCTGAACCTTAAGCAGGCCTACTAGTATTGCAAGCCCCATGTGTATAGCGAGCGATGTGTTCGACGCCGCCCTGTCTGGGATCTACGAGTAATTAACTGAAGTGTTGGCCGGATCTCGTACACTCCTCCACCACAATAGCACGGGGACCCTTTGACGGTAAATTAGTCACAGCGATTAGGCCCGCCAAGCCACCGCCCATCCAGGTGCATTGTTCTCCACCATCGGTATAACGCTGCCGAGATATCAACACTTGCTTTAGCTGCCTCCTCTTTCACACATATCTACCACAGACATACAGGCTGGAAGATCTCCAGGGAGGAGGAGGAGCCAATATACCTTCAAAAAAGCAAATTTGTTAGGGATGTTTAAAACTTCGTTCCTCTACGGCGGAGGAGGGGGAGGGGGAAAAAGATCAAGCTATTCTGTTCAAGGAACGATCATCACTGTAGTTGTGCTCTGTTATAGGAATCAAGATTTGTAGTAGCAGAACCATGATAGTGAGTGAAGAGATTCGGGCGGCTCTTAACAGCGAGGTCTTAAGACCGATGTAGGTGACTTAAAAGAGTATGGAGCGGCACCGGAATAAAGGGACGGGGAAACGGGAGATCCCCGAGAAAACCCGCCGACCAACGGCATCATCCGGCACGATTTCCACTTGCGAGAATCGGGTGACCCGACCGGGAATTGAACCCGGTTCGCCTTGGTGGGGGTGGCGAGCGTGCTAATCGCTCAGCCCTCGCGGCCCCTTAGAACCATCATAGTTCCGTCCATTACAACACACATGTTAAAGATGTTTAGATGGTATAAAAACTCCATCTGACAGCTGTCGCTCTTCAAGGGTCACGAGTATAAAAATATGGTAGCCTACATACGGCCGTATTTTCAGATTAATCAGTATTTTTCATCAAAGAAATCCTACCAGTTGAAAACCCATTTAATTTGCGTTTACTGAGAGAAAAACCGGTAGAAAATGCTAGTGGTCGGTGTTTCAGAACAAAAAAAAAAAACAGTGAAAATTGCAAATAATTCGGTAAACCCAAATCAAACCGGTACGTTTTCAAATATTTCAGTGGACCTATCTTTACTGACTCAGATTTGGAATTCACTTACATTATTTTATCCACAACACATTTCCCAACTTTATTTTATTTAAACGGCCACTGAAACTCTCACTCAGAGTTGTGTGTTGTTATCCCTCAGTTGGCAGAACAGTTTTTCCTGATTCGGCATTCCACGCCTTACTTCCTTGAAAGGTCCACTGGGACGACGGCTTTCAAAAAACTGAACTCCTACGCTGGTCACGCTACGCCAGAAATCGAAACACACAGCCGTTTAGCGAAACCCAGAGCTCGGCAGGCACTCGCTGAAGGGATTCACACAGAATTATAGCAGCGAATCGTGAGCGAATTACCAAGTTGACTGTTTCATAAAATTTTGAAGCTGTTAACGCCATTGTGCGAACTGCTGCACTGGATAATTATATTATATGTATTCCTCTTCGGGGCGCGATAAAATCGCAATATTTATACGTCTGATGACCAGGAGCGCCTGTTTCCCACGAGAAAAAAAAAACCACAGGACTAGTACCTACTGCAAAACTCTTTTGTTCAGAATCCGTTTCGTGGTTGGATAAATGTTAACTCCCACGCGTCTTAGGTGGCTACCAGCCAAACACGGACGTTCAGTGTCGGGGTAGCTTAATTCTGATGGACCCAGTCGAGTAGAAAATATCTTTTCACACAGACACGCGGCGGCCAATAGCCAAACAAAATTTGCAAGAGTGCACGTGGGAAGTTGAAATCTTCTCTGAACATTAATCTTTTCGCGAAAATCCCGTGGGCATTGAACCTCCCCTCGCATTCAACCAAACGGCCTCCTACCGGCCTTCAAAGATTCGGCTCGCTAAGCGGGGTCCAGCAACCAGCCGCTACGTTCCACCATGTTTTACATGCACAATAGGCCTATATGTATATTAAAAGGGAAGAAAGGTTGGTTCTTCATGCACTTAATTTGCTCATATACCAGTAATTAAAACGACTGAATTGATTATTCTGTTAACTTACTTCTAATATTAGTTTTCATCATTACAATGCCAGGTGTCCTTATTACAACAAATTATATACTGTAAAAATGTTCTGGTAAACTTCCTAAACAGTAAGGGAAATTTCTAACCTATACGCTGTATGGTAATAACACCACACATCACGCTGCATATATAGGAACGTTTAGCAGCGCTACTTTACAAAGTTGGGGATTTCCCTATGCATTTGACTGTATGCTGAGCAAATGTAGGAACGGTACAATGAATGCACAGGGGAAAACATTTCAATTCTTGCTTTCTCACTAAGCGTATAAACTGGTATGGTAAATTTCCGAATAATTTCTTAGAGTGTAATACTAACGTTATTCTGATCAGTTTAAGAGTGACAAGCCAAATGCGGCTGTACAATGTGCCTGACTCGGCCTCATGCCCTTCTCACAACTCGCTGGGAACGACCTCCTGTTCGTGAACCAATATTTCGTCCTTGGGTCATGGCCGGCCTTGGCAGGACACGTAACAATAACACCACAAAACGTTGAGCCTCGAGAGGTGTTTTGTGCTGACGAGCCAACTGCTAGAAAGCACATGTTTGAGACTGGACAATTTACTTAGGAAACAGGACATTGTCGGTGAATGTAAACGCATGTAGAAGCGAAAACTACTGCGTGTATCGCTAGCACGCAAGCACCAACTGCCAATCAGAACAACGTGACGAACTCGCCACACGGTAACCCACAAAATAACAAATGTTTCATTACACGCAGTAGCCAATCAGACACCAGGCCTGTTTCCAAATTGACCGAGAACGCTTTCACAAAATAATAATAATAATTAATCACCACGTAATATTACTTTTGTATATTTACCCATTCTGTGTCTGTGTATCGTCTAAAGCCACTGTTTGAGCCCTGTTATAAAATAATTATTTCACTAAAGCATTTTTTTATATAACTACTTTCTTTATTCAATAAATTCTTATTTTCATTACGGTTAACAAATAGCTACGGGATTTCGTTTCGCCAAACTATAGTCCGAATAATTTATAAATATTTAGGCCCTACCTGATTGGCTTTCAATTTTAAAGTTTGGAAACAAATATTTGCAGTCGCCATAACAATTGTCTCTTGCCGTTGATGATTGCTATATATCTTAATTTACATTCACTTCAATGGCGGTTTAGATGAGAGACTATTGCAATTTTGTAACATCGTCACATGTACGGCCTTTCCATGAACAATTACTATTTTTAAAAGACATATTTTTAAAATTAATATTCGAATACTTATTTATGACTGTAACTCAACGTTGACAAGGGGCGAATGAGACGATTGCTAAAAGTTTACGAGACAAAATCGGCTTATGTAAATTGACCAACCGAAACCTGACCTCGAACAATAGTATTCTCTTCAAATCTCCTTGGTATGGTTCATTATTTGTTCCTGTGACACTCGACAACATCACGTAAAATCACAAAATGCCACAGTGTTGATTTCTGTTCATGTGATTTGTACATAAAAATTATATAAAATAGCCTTATTCCTTCAATAACTGGCAAAATTCTAGCATAAAGGTAACAATTAGACTTTAATTTTGAAGTACAGCAGTACTGGAACGCATTAAAAAATCTGAAAATATCTTAGGCTCCTGGTATAAGCCCAGCTTTGAAAAAATAAATCAATTATAAATAAACAGTAGAGCTATATTCTTGTATTATATCTCCGGGTGGATAATGAAAGCATACATTTCAATATAAATATATTTTTGGTGATTTACTGCAAATTCCTAACAATCCGTGTAGATGGTCAACAATTCGTAGACGGCTTACGTACAAGTTTGAGGAAAGTACATGAATCTAAGGGTTTGGGGGGGGGGGGAGGCAGTTAAAAGAGCTGCATGTTAAGGAATAATTTATTAATGCGTTAAATGTGAGAAAGAGCTTCAAAACGAAGCTGTCTTACCGTCAACAGGAGTGATGATTTACGTAGGAAAAGGGATTTTGAAGACAATCAGTTGACACGCAGCGCAAATATTTTTGGAGCGTCGCGGGCGGAAGGCGGCGGGTAGAAAGTGGTCGGGACTTGGACGTGGACGATAGAGGGTCAGGCGGGTGGGGGTGGTGGTTTTACCATTGGAGGTAACAAATAGGGGTGTAGGCAGGCTTCTTGCTTAAATCCGGAAGACATTTGATTTTTTGGTGCACGTCCCCTCTGACTACCAAAAAAGCGATTTTGTACTTGCTGTAGCTACGTTATTGGCGTGAATTGAAATATGTTTGAAAGAATTTTCACAATGTCATCGTGTTATGAATATGGTTGTACAAATAGATTTTTTTTAAATCTGGATAGAATCGCATTTCATAGTTAAATATACGATAACTGTGCCTCTTTTTGTATCTCGTAGTAACCACTGAACTAGATGATTGTTGGTACAAACTGTTATTTGGCCCAAGTTTACGTTAGATTTCATAATTATTTAATAGCGACTAGCTTTTTGTGTATTTGTTTCGCTACCCTGTGTAATAAAGTCACGTTTAGTTATGCAAGTGTTCCGCAGTAGCTATGTTACTGAGCAAACACAGCCTAAAAATATTTGTCCATAAGAATAATGGCTGGGAATAATCATTAAGGCTGTGATATTCTAATCCTTTTAAGGAATATCTTGAACTAGAGTACATTAAATGTAAACGAGATTTTTTTTTTAAAGCTGGAAATATGACTATATCTGACGGATACAGAGAAGGGGTGCCAAACCTTTCCTCGAGAGAGTACATTGAAAAATAAATTATGTAATTTTAAGAATGATTTATAGTAAAGTATAACGTAGTTTGTAAGGAATGTATATGTATACAATATCTCACTGCGGAAATGTACATCTCATGGATGCTTAATGTGGCCAACAACATAACAAAGCCTAATCTAACCTAGGATATTTTGATGGTTCGAATACTCTACATATTTTAGAATAATGTGTATTGGCAATCTTTTGGAAGTACAATGCAAAACACCAATGCTACTAAACGCGATCATGTTGCATATATGGTACCTCGGCCTAATAACACTAACAACAAATTATGTTTGTCCAAGGCCATTATCTTGTTTAGTCAACATGAACGTGGCAATGGAGTTGTTCAATTAAATTTAGAATGTAACTAAAATTATACTACATTGTGTTTCTACGGTTATAATACATGATATTGCCACAAAAATCAATGTGGTTATCTTATAATATGAGTTACAGGGGAAAACATAGTAAAAGACCTTGTTTGTGCAATCACTTTTAAGACTCTCCCATTTAGCATTTTGCTAAACATGTTATGTGTTCCATTGACTTAACAAATACATGTAGTAAACGAACAAATATGTTTAGTTAACAGTATGATATGGTACTCTTAATGCGCACACAGAATAGTGGATTTATTGTGTGGTACCTCGCGTTGAATAACACAATATCCCATCTTACGAATAAATAAAGGTTGATTAGGCTTCAAAAACGGTTATTCGTCTCGAAAGATACGAGTGTTCTAGATCGTTCAGTTTTTGAAGTAACATGTCAAATACATATATTCAACATTCTTGAGATTTCTTAAAATAGGTTCCTGGAACACAGTGGCTAATTCTTGAATTCGTATTATTTCGTTATTTGGGTATGTTGTGGATGATAAATACAAGCCTATAAGTACAGTAAAGTAATTTAAAAAAAATTAAAGTGCATGAGACGTAAACTAAATACAAGCTTTAAAAGTAGTTGGAATTAAACATGTGCAACTAAATAATCAACAAACATAATTTTATTAGTACAATTTTCGAGACTGCCTTTCAAAATTTAACTGGAAGCTTAATAAACCTTGCAGGTACCAGTAACGAATACATACCAAATATCTTAGTCAATGTATTTGTTTATACTTTGAGCCAAATCGATGTTCATTTAATATATAAAAATCTCTAATGCAAATTCAGTTCAACATGATATGCAGTCTCGCATTACAGCTGTGCACGATAATATTTATCGATTCCTTCCACAAACGTATCCAAGTTTATTTACTCGAAACTCGCCAATTAGTGTACTATTTTCGGTCAGTCACGGACGTAAAATACTGATTTCTAAAGACTGTTCACAATAAAGTGAGCACTTTTGAAATCAGCCTCAGAAAAAAGTCACTGCCCCTGCCAGCGTATATTTTAACGGGCGCACTGGGTGCCATGCACCGAGTGAAGTTGGTAACGATGGATGGAAAGTAGGTCCATATCTAAACGTCGAATAAAAATGTGTTTGGTGACAATTTGTGACAACCCAAATTATTTCTTTCGCTTTCTGTTTCTTTATAACATCAACGTGTTTAAATTTGCGGATTTGTAAAATACACACTTTTCAAATAATTTCACAGTTTCACTTGAACGACGCATGAATGTTGCACACTAAAAAAATTTTGTAATTTTTACTGAGAAATGTTTTGTAATTTTACAAATGCTTGTAACTGTACAAAGATTTTTCTTGTAAAACTACTCGTTTGTAGAACTACAAGGTCCGGGTTTGTAATGAACCTTCGGAACTGTTTTTACTATACTGACACGTTTCAACGAGCTTCAGCAACATGGCGGACACTAAACAATGTAAAACTGTATACATCTGTTTGTGCAAAAATTATTGGCGATGCAAAGTGTAGCTGGGTGCAAAAATAAATGTATTGCAAGTCTGAATAACGTAAAACACTTAAAACAACCGTATTATTCATTATTTGTTAGTGTTTCCTAGCAAATCCGCTCTTCATACGCCGTTGTTAAGAGTCATCCAAATCTCTTAACTCAACAACTGAACTCTACAAAGAAATTATTATACCTATTGTTTTTAACCGTATGCAAGTTCAAAAATATTTTGTATGCTCTTGAACATATATATTTACAATAAGAATAAGCAATAATGTCGTAAGTCAAGTTGGTCTTGCGGTTGAAGGCGCGGGCTTGTTCTGCAATGGGTGTGGATTCTAATCCCCGTGCTAGGTAGGTGTAATTTAATTTTTTCGTAAATAAAATTTAGTTTTTTTTTTAAGTTGTTTTCTGTAATTAATTCATCACATTTGTTTTCTACAAGAAAAAATACTTGTTATGAGCAATTCTCAATAATGTCAGTTGTAATACAAAGTTATCATTTGCAATATTACAAAGAAATGCTTTGCAAATTTTACACGAAAACCATTTATAGTTTTACAAAGGATTTCTTTGGCAACTGGGTTTCCAAGGAGTTTCCTTGTAAAAATACAAAAAAAAAACTTTGAGTGTGACGAGACCCATGGGATTGTTCATTTTACATAAGGCGGAAGAACACGACGTGTATACAAGCATATCTTAAGCAGAGCTTTCAAAAGTGCTCATATTACCGTGAACAGCCTATATCATACGTAAACATTCAAGCTAGTGATGTTATGGTAGTCGGCGGGGGGCGTGGTAGGTCGGGCCATCGACACCAGCGAGATGTGTTGGAAAGGTTGCAAACACGGAACTGCCCTACTTATTACCTCGATGGGTCGTACAGCGGCGAGAGGCCGGGAAGAGAGAACTTCCACTCTTGTTTTCACAGCAAACATATGCCCGGCTCGGCGTCTCAGCCCCGCGCCAGGCACTGCGCATGCGCGAGTGGCTGACCCGCCCGGCTGAATACACACTCCCCCGGCTGATGGAAACACAATACGCGAGGGGCCAGTCGCATCGACGAGAATTTCCGCTCATGCCTCACAAGACAACTCGACTACAGTGCATCCACAGTTACTTACAACTTCTCTGAAGCCCTGCTTAAAGTTCTACTTCAAGGATAGTCCTCTGCTACGTGCAAACAAAGCTTACCCGAGTCTAGAAAATTACACTAAAGGGCAAAGAACCGCATGCGTGCGCACTCAAGAGTAGTAATATTTTGCATAAGAACTATTTATTACTGGGTATTACCAGCACACATATATTCTGTCTCTTCTCATTCATATTTAATATAAATTAAATATTACAATTTCTACATATATTATAAGACAAAATTCAACTAACGCAAAAATAAGGTGCTTTGATGTTAACAGAAGTATAAAACGCTTGTATAGGCTGCTCACGGTACAATGAGCACTTTTGAAAGCCCTGCTTAAGATCTACTTGTATACACGTCGTACGTTCTTCCGCCTTATGTAAAATTAACATAGCCATGGGCCTCATCACTTTATTCATGCGTCGGTCAAGAGAAACTACGAAATTATTAGGAAAGTAAATATTGTACAAATCTACTTTCTTTTATCAGAAATAATTTCCTATAGGCGATTCGCGGTAAAGTGAGCACTTTTTAAGGCCCTGCTGAATTTTTCTTTTCATTAGATTTCTATCTTCCTGCAACTTTTTGACATAAAAATTATCATCAGACTAATAAACACAGTGTGTACATTTCCCCACTAACAAAAGTTAACGTCTGGAGATGCAATAAAATATATTTATTAGTTATTAATGTCTGTTGATACGACCTTAAAAAGTGCTCACTTTACCGTGAACAGCCTATAACACTGTTTATTCGACGTTAATATATGGAACTAATTTCACATCCACCGTTACCAACTTTACTTGGCACAAGTCACTCAATGCACCCGTTAAAATACATGCAGGTACACACAGTGGCTGTTTTCTAAGATTGATTTCAAAAGTGCTCACTTTATCGTGAACAGCCTTTAACAAAGGGCATATTTAGGAAACAATCAAGCACGCCATTTTGCATGGGGTAGTTTTTGGAAGGTTTGATTAGAAATTCTTAAGGAAACCACGAACAGACTTTAACCTCCAATCCGCAGTGAGTATTCGGGAACGCAGTTGTTACCGTGTTCAACCCGCCAGACGAGTTCATTACGCACTTCCGGAAGCACAACCCACTGTCAGAGGTAGCGAATGAAACAAGAACTGTTCACACACAGCTGAATAACAAACTACTGTGTACAGTATGACGTTTTAAAGAATGCTCACGGTGAACTGAGCAACACGTGTTAAACCATATTTAATAGATAATTATAATACGCACATTGCATATTTGTACACCATGAGTAATATTAATATTACTATAGGCCTAGTAACGGAATTCATGTGTCGGTCAAGTTGAGCTGTGAAGTTATCACAGATGTAAATAATTTACAAATCAGTTAATTCTTAAACTTATCTGCATTTAAAAAAAGAAAACAGAAAGCTATGGAAACCCTTTCAGTGTTTGCAATTTTTACCTAACGTTTTTAATCCAACGGTAAGACATGGAATTAATTACCCCCGTCGTTACGAACGTAACTGGGTGCACGCCAGTCAGTGCACCTACCCGTTAAGATATGTGCAGGTAAGGGCAGTAAGGTTTGAATTCAAAAATGATTTAGAAATAACCGTTAACAGCCTATACTTTTAATCGTCTGTCGCCTGTATGTGAAGATATTTTCACTATTACGCTGGGCCAGTGAGAATCTTACTAGTACTCTCAATAGTGGACGTCATGTTGAGTCATCTGAAAGTAATGAAGCAATTACAAGTGTGCATCATCCAGTCACAAACCGACACAGATATTACTGTGTTCTCACAAGTATGTTGACGCAAAAGATTTTCACGACTTTCCACTGAATGTAGATCGCCACCAACGTATGAATCAGATGAATCAGCAGTGCCGTGAGTCTAACAACGCTGAATATATATATATATATATATATATATATATATATATATATATATATATATATATATACACACACACACACACACACGTTGTGTTCTGTTGTGCAAATAGTTAATGTTGCTTATAAAATCAATCAATATAATCGATGAAGTGAGAACATATGAGAGTGGAGCAACGCGGACTAAAGAACAGGGTGAAAACAAGAATATACAAAGAAAGCCACAACAAAACTGAAGTGTTCCAAAAAGTCACCAAAAGAAAGGCCCAGTCCAAAAATCCCTCAGATCAAAAATGTACGCGAGAGGCAGGTTAGTAACTAGAGCCAATATGTTTTCATGAAAAAGTATATATTATATTTATATCATATATGTATGTATTATATACAACCACACGCTACACTTAAATCTTGTATACATGCACTCATCAGTTAATCTCCATTGGCTCATGTTCGCAAGAGAAGGCGTTCCTGAGCCTGGTGTGGCAAGTCAAAATTCGGTAACTTCCGTAATGCGGTATTCAACCTCCGTGAAATACGTGCAAACATGTTGAGTTAAGTTGAGAGATTTGGGCGGCTCTAAACAACGAGGTCTTCAGAGCCGATGAGCATGAAATGAGATGAGAATGGAGAAACGTTGGAATGCAATGGCGGGGAAACGGGAGATCCCCGAGAAAACCGTCCTGTACGATTCCCACTTGCGAAAATCCGGGAGTGACCCGGTCGGGCATTGAAGCCTGTTCGCCTTGGTTGGAGGGGAGCAGTCTAACAGCTCATCCACCGCGGCCCCTGCAAGTACATGTTGACATCTGCCAAAACTAAATTCAACCAATTAACCCATTCAGACCCTGTGTACACAACTGTACACATTACGCAAGTGTAGATAATATCTGATCTGTACTGCATACTGCGTAGGTCAATGACAAATGATATTACCTCTGGGAAAATGATTCGCAAACAGTCTTACTGGTCTGGGTCATAAATTGTTTAAAGCTGAACTTACAGCTCATTGATTGTGACAACGAAGCAAAGTGTCGCGTCGACTTAAATACAGCACGCAGCATAAATTTTGTAGTTTGCATCACCTGATTCCGTGAAATTAAATTCGGTCTGAAAGCATTAAGAAAGATAGCTGTTCCTAAAGTAATTTGAATTATCCCTTGGCTAGAAGATTTTTGCCAAATACCACTGCCCCTGATCGCAACAAAATATTGTTGTATAAACTGAAGAAACAGCCAACCTTAAAACGTTACTGCTTAACCTATACAAATGCCTTACAAGTGACAAAATTAGGAAACTATAACAGTCTTTGAAATAATGATAGCTTATATCACGAATCTAAGACTAGCTGAATAAACCACTGCGCAGTATAATTACTCACCGATTACGAAGTTTCATGACTTGACTGCATCGATTATTGTAATTAATAGATTGTATTACTGCAAAGACGCCGACCAAGGGCATCCAAAACGGTTTTTTAGTGTAAACAATTCCAGCAATAAATATGTTTATACTGCCACATGCCATAAATCATATAGGAAAAGTACGTCTTATATGGGTGAAAGAGTTGCAAGGTTAATACGTAGTGGCCAACGATGCTTTAAATGTGTAGGCTTAAAAAAAGGGCAGGATCGATAAAGATACGCTTTTATCGCACAAGAGGGGCATCCTTGGGGACCATAAGGTACCCACGACAGCATGATGGATCGAGTGACTAATGAGGCAGTGTGTAGAACGAATGCTTTCCACTAAGAACAGGCGTCGAGCGACATTTGGGAAGCTCGCATGCTAATGCAGGCCTAGTTTACCGCTAGGAATAGAACAATCCTTCATGCCAGAACCCAACAACCTACGCACTACGCACAGTCTTGTAATCGACGACATTCCAAAGGAAGGAAGGAATATACAATGCCTTCGTGACGAACTGAGCCAGTCAATTTTCGCGAAGCAATCCGTGCACACGGTAGTAGTCAACTATTGTCAATTTCATACAAGTGGTCTCAAATTTGACAGTTCTAGGAAAGTAGTGTCAATGGCATCTGGGTGGCTATGTATCCTTCCGCCACAGATGAACTGTCATTGAATGTGACTGTTTGCAAACAAACACCATGTGAAGGCCAGTATTTGTAAACAAACAACATATGACAGCCTGTTTTTGTAAACAAACTGCATGGGCCTCCTCTCAAATGACTTTTAGAAGCTGTGAAGAAGAGCTGTTCAAACAGTTGCAGGTTGGCAACAATCCCATTTTTTTTAGTTTACAAATATTTAATGAAAACGACTAACAGCCCATGTAATAAGTATATAAATTAATCCTTTTTTTTTTACTTTGCAAGAAATTTGTAGCCAGAAAGTAAGAAAATGAAATTGTTTTTTGACTGTCAAATGAGTAAGATATCTTACTGTTTTTTAATATACGGTACTCAAAATGTATTAATGACAACTAATCTTGTAGTACTTACATGAATAAAGTTCTTGTAAACATAACAATTTAGCGTGGTTTCCACGAACACCAAATACCAAAATCACCCCCCCCCCCCTTTTTTTTCCTTAACATTTTTTTATATATAATTTTTTTATGTAAATGAATAAGAGCTCATTTAATAAGTCTATAAATTGATTTTTTTTTACCTTGCAAGAAATTTGTAACCAGGATGCACGAAAACGAAATTGTATTTTGACTGTCAAATTAATAAAATATATTTTACTGTATTTTAATACACTCGTAATATATTAATGACAACTAATCTTGTCACACTTACCTCAAGTACGTTCTTGTAAACATAAAAATTTAGCATAGTTTCCACGAACACCAAATACAGTATACATTCTTACATAAAGGCTATGTCTACTATTGCATTAAAAGTACATAATTAAGCTTTGTGGTGTGATATGACAACAAACTCTGTACATCCTGATACTTTAATTGTGGTTATAATTCTCAGTATGTTAAAGTATGTAGGTAGCCAAAATAATATTTAAGCAAATGTTACTTAATTTCAGTAATTTTAATAACTCTCATTTAGTAACTCAAATGTTAAGTACTGCAGGTCTACATACAAAATACTTTAATAACGTTTCTCAAATACCTACGTGTTCAGATTGTCATGCTACTAATATAAACTTGTTTCTGACTAACTCAGTGTTGATATTTACACTGAAGTTCAGTCGCACAACCATCCTCCTCAATATTGTGAATACAGCCCTAGGCTTATTCTCGGGTACCTAATGAAAAACTGTATTTCAGTTCAGAGATGTTGCAAAGCGGTCTAGAGAAGCAGATGTGACCTACAGCAACAATATATCAAACGAACATGTTACTTACACACTAGAAAGATGCTCCACCTACCCAATATTGAAGACATCATAAAGTTCATTTTCTTTAGCGATAAATTTTGGAATGTCGCAGTTCCTGCTGATGCATGAGACACTTCTTTATGATGTTGGAGCGCCTACGTTGGGAGCTTAAATTGAAATAATTTTGTTTGATAAGCATATTGTAATTTACGTGATACCAAAAAGTTGTCTTTCCAATGTAAATCCTGTTTATGTGAATTATTCTTCTGTTACTCTTACAATATTCTTAACATCGTATGTTAAAAACATGAGTGCTTTTAATTTGCCAAACAAAAATGCTCAAAACGTTTATGAAAGACTCCAATGTTGAAACCTACATGCCATTATGTTACTTTCAAATACAGACTTTAAAAAAAGGAAAAACCTTTAAATTTATTTACTAACAAGTATACCTGCGTAACAAGCTTGACAAACTTTATATACGTTCTAAAAAAATACAAGTGATACAATTCACAAGTTTGTATGACCAGTAAGCTTTACATTTTGAAACCCTCCAGAACCAGAGTGTAGAGTTTCAATAAATAACAACACAGAGAAATGTTCATAGCAATGAAATGTGGGCCCAATTAGAGTATCATCTTTATTTGATTTCGAGGGAAAAAGGAAAAAGTGAGCAGAATTTGTGGGGGGGGGGGGGAGGAGGAGGTTAGTTTATCGTCTTTTGTGAGACGGGATTATTTTGATATTCTTATGATGCTGGAATCACATGGCCCCAACGTGCACGACACGACCGCCAACAACCAATAAAATACAAGATACATCGTTGTAAGCCCGACCGATTCTGTCGTCCGACCAGTAATTTTGGATTAAAGATGATTTCTATTCTTCGTCGTGTTGAGCGGCACGACGCACAGCATGTACAACATTGCAAAATGTAATTGTATTGCAAACCTTTCCCTACAATGGTAAATACACATCTTAAAAGAAAAATAAATTGAAAACTACTGTATCTAACTCGTAAAAATAATAATTTTACTTTTGTATGCATTAGCGATACCAATTTGTCACCATTATGTATCAAAAATTTCCCTCTTGTTCACCGCCTTTGAGACTAACGTAGCCTATCAGCGCCTTCTAAATAGTTAGGTTAAATGCCGAGAGCGTGGTGTCGGTCGTGCTGTAAATTCGAGTAGTCACATTGAAATGTGTCGTGGTTGCGTTTTTGGTCGTGTCGTGCTGTGTTGGTAGGGGCTATGTGATTCCGGCTTGAGTGTGTGGCATTTTGAGTTGCATATTGTTTTGATGGAGCAGTGGAAAATTTTACCCATATGGAAATAACATTTAAATAATTTAACTTAAAAAATTATAACTTTAATGAAAATACAAAACGAGATACATACGTCGCTGTTCGTATTCGTACAGATGCAGCAATATATACACGCACGCACTTTGACCGAAGTTAATCTTACACTCGAATTTACGAGGTAGACAACAAATATTATTCACTCGCTACAAAAGTGTGGAAAGTGCGGCATTTTTCAGGCCACGTGCATTTCAATAATTATATTAACGGTTTACAAATACATTTACTACAAAACACGCAAACTTACGGTTGTAACATTTTGAACACGCGTTTTTCTATGGCAATACTTGCGAGTTTACTTCACTAAAATCACGTTTGTTCGTTACTAGCACTAAATAATTTATTTGCAAAATCATTCCGTAAAATCAACACTGCGCATGTTTCCTGATACGAACAAACTTAAACTTATATACGGAAATTATATTCGTGTCACTTAATTGTGGAAGGCGGTTAGGAAAATGGCGGAACGAGCGATTTTATCGTCGTGCCGATTAATATTACATTTCACTCAACAAAACGCACTACAACGGTACATACAACCAACTATGTTTGGAAAAAGCAAATAAAAAATAATTAACTACCGATTAAATATTCCGACAACACCAATAAGATATTCGTATAATAAACACGATGAGAAAAAAAACGCATATACAACTGCCTTCACTGGGCTGGAAACTGGAAACATAAACATAGCTAGTCATTGGCTGGAAACGTTTACTGTTCGTATGTGTCGACATACTCTTTCATAAATGCTGAACATATTTATAAGGTCCCGTTACTAATAACCAAGAAATTTTAATATTGCTTTAGAAATATACTTTAAACCATAAATGTTGTAGGTATTATAAATAAGATTTGAAATTACAACTTTCAGTTGGGAGTACTATTTTCTTCCAAAGACATCATCAAAATAGCCAACCTAACAACACGGATCCCGCAGCAGTTCATCAGCAAATACTGTTTACATAGTATGTAGGTTGGTCATATTGTCTGTTAAATTTGAGACCACTTATATGAAATGGACAATATGTATGTGTGTATCACACACAGCCATGTAAAAATACAGCAATGGGACAAGAGCTTTGCTGGGACAACTCAACATGCTCTAAAAACTAAACGAGCTTAGCTCAAGATATATATTTTATGGATGGGGAGGGAGGGGGTTAGCTTCTCCTAACCTCCGCAGTTCACATGAAGACCGCCCGGGTGGACAAGGGCCCTCACCAGTGCCCGTACCCCCCACTCTCAGAGCTTCGGCAGTGATTAGGCGTTTTATTGGCTACTGCGTGTAGCGAGAGATTTCCAATTGGCTGGGCTGCCGCTGGCGTGTATGTTACGAACAGCTGACAGGCGCGTGCTGTGTTCCAATATTTTGCTGGCATGAGCAATTGGAGATCGCGTTTCAAGCGGTTGTTTCACCTCTGTGTTCTTCAGTGCTCTATGATGAGAGGTGCATGTTCCAGGTAGACCCGGCAGAGATTTCCAAGCTACTGCAAGAAAATGTCGACGCAAAATAGAGCCATGCCAATTATTGGTGCTGATAAACCAGCTGACTTCCTCTGCCCATCAACATAGAAATTTTTCATTGGTCTTCGCTGCAAGATGGAAAAAGGTACATGTCACAAAAAATATATATACTAACGGCACCAGGAATGATAAATTAAAGCTTCAGTCAATAGGTTAAAAGCACCGACGTCCCATTTTCTTGTCGTAATACCGATATTTCGAGATTACATGGAAGTCACGTCACTCACAAGTACTGTAATTACGAAGGAATAATTCTTGGCGCAGCTGAGTGTCGTAGTTGGACATTCACTTCCGCGGTCCCATCTCGATAAGGGCTGTTGGTTCTGAGTAATTTCACTGTCTACATTCGGCGGCTCGATAAAGGAGTGTACGCGCCGCTGTCGAGCGATAGCATTTACATTCATTAAATTATTATTAGATGGCGTGCCGTCCGCGGCACGCTACCGCCTCGTTCCCCAGCGCAGTGGCGGCGCTGTAACTCCAGCCCTCGCCGCTCGCAGCACAGGCAGAGATAGCAGCGTATAGCGAGAATCTCTATGCCAACAATATCTTCAAAACGCTGCAATGTTTCGCTACTTTTTTGTACTTGGATGATATATCACTTCATTTTTCCAGAAGAATTTCAAACGTTTACTATTAGAGCTTAGCAGAACTCTCATTGGCTCAGCAAAATGGAGAAAGAGCTCACAAGGACAGCAGCCACTACCGAAATTTAACTTTCATGTTATATACAGTACACAATAACGTAACAACTGGTCTAATTTTCCCGCCATAAACCACTAAGTCCGTGATAACATTATGTGGGATATGTCCAACTGTAGCATACATTAACGAAATGGCGAGACCATAGATATTGGTATAAAGGTAACACACAGTAGATTTACCAAACATGAACGCCCCAAATATCCGCGATATCAGGTTTGACGTTGAAAATACCCACTCGATTGTGGAATATAATTTTTACACTGGTTTTTATGTATTAAATCCAAGCTATTCTATTTCTAAATTATTATTATTATCATTATTGACTTTAAATATTATTTGTTTACAACTATGATCATAATTTTATAATATAAGAATAGTTGGTGTGTGTGTGTGTATATATATATATATGCGTTTCATTGTATACATAAATTTATTTTAATTTTATTTGATATTTTACATACAACAGGATTTGGACACTCGCGTGTTAAACAAATGACTATCGACGTATCGACACTAAAACATGTAATAAATTTCACGTGAAGAAATTACGCATTCAAATAAGACATTGGTTGTTGATCGAATGCGTGGTTCCCTCGCGCCTGCAGGGCGGACAAACTTCTGTGCGTCAGATGACCTCGACATTGCGTCGCAGTGTGTCTTAGAATACACGTGTCACACGTGCCATCGCAGTGTGTCACACAGAGCTACACTGCGTGCCGGATACCTGCGTACTTGAGCAACGTCACAAAGAAGGGGAGACGTCACTGATGATTTTTGAAATCCATCAGGCAGAGCGCAAGAGGTGGTGGTGTAACCAACCGAGCTGACCAGAGCCTGCCATCTCATCTCATGTAAAGTCGAAGCGAAGAAAACATTGTCCGTGGTAACAACTTTTCGCTCATTCCCCTTCATATTTTCAAAGTCATCCACTACCGTCTCTGCTTTAACTACAAGCACTGCATCGATATACTAATCCATTTCATAGACACTTTGGACTTTGAAAACAGTGCTGAACTTGTTGGAGCAAATATTTCCCGATCAGTTAGTACGAAGAATCCGGGCTGTGTACTCAGGATACCTTCTCCTTTAAGAGATAGCGACAGACATCAGGACTGTTTGTAGCCTCCCCGTCCCTCGAAGATACACGGCGCACATTATACTCAACACTCGGCAAAATCACGCAGAGAAAAACATAATTTTCAGCTTACAAGCGCGCGCAGACTTTATCATTAGGTTGGGCGATAGAGTTAGAGAACCGGCGATGGCCACCTACAAAGTGGCGGCCTGGGGGGTATATTCCCCATGAAATTCTTGATTTTAAAGTTTGTAACAGAGGCAGTAACGCAAAAGTTGTGGCAAAATAGACTATTACAAAAGGGCCAAATTTCGCAACCAGTTCCTAAAATATTTGAGAAATACTCAATCGCGAAATGTTTTTTTTATTGATTTGAAAAGTGAAAAATAAAAAATATATATATAAAAAAAACTATTTCTACTTACTGCCTTCTGTTACTTAGAAGAGTTATAATACTATTATTTAAAAACAGCAAAGCAAAGTATTCCACGTAAACAATAATATCCCAGGTGTTGAATAAATTTATGAAGCCAGCATGCGGAAGCTGTTGCAAAAATCTCTGCACTTGCTCTAGCTGTAAGTCCAAGGAAGGTTAGTATAGGCTGTTCACGATAAAATGAGCACTTTTGAAAGCCCTGATTAAGATCTACTTGTATGCACGTTGTGTTCTTCCGCATTATGTAAAATTAACATTACCACGGGCCTCAGCACTAAACTCATGCGTCGGTCAAGTGAAACTGTAAAATTATTAGAAAAGTAAACATTTATAAAATCTGCTCATTTTAACACGTCTATGCCTTAAAATAATAGAAAGGGAAATAAATAATTTAAGTTATTTCAAATGACTACCTAACACTTTCAATCGTCGTTAAGATATGGAACTACTTTCAATCATTCGTTACCAACTTAACTGGCGCATCTCACTCAGTATGCGCGTTAAAATATATGCGGGTAGTAATAGTGACTCTTTTGTAAGGTTGATTTCAAAAGTGTTCACTTTATAGTGAACAGCCTTTACCTAAGCAGGCTTGCAAGAAAACGGTGGCAGTAATTCGTTCGCTCACGCATTTATTCACCTCAAGCGTTGCAAACATGTAATTTTTTGATATCGAGCTAGTGTCTCACAAAAGATGAACTACGTGCTCTGTGGCTGGTGAAGTAGACACCAGTCTTTCCTGAACCAGAGGTACAGAAACTTAAACTCGCTGAAAGAAAATACAAGAATTGCGCACATAACCATTATCCTCGGTGTTTAGAGCTACGGTCATAAACGTCCTTTATGAGCAGCGTACCGTCGATAGTGGACGCTGTAACTAAACTGATAATAACCAATAAAACATGGAAGAATGGTGGTCAGAGCAGCGAAGATCGTTTATGAACATCGATGACCTACAACGCATTTACAGTGAAATCAAAAATGTTTAGTAGAGGCTGTTCACGATAAAGTGAGCACTTATGAAATCAACCGTAGAAAACGTCACTGCCCCTACCTGCATATATTTTAATGAGCCCCCTGGGTGGCATGCACCCAGTAAAGTTGGTAATGATGGATGGGAAGTAGTTCCGTATCTTAATGTCGAATAAAAAGCGTCACGTAACTTTTTCTGATAATTTTAATTATTTCTTTCGCTTACTTTTTTTTATGCGTAGAAGTGTATAAAATGAGCAGATTTGTAAAATATCTACTTTTCCAATAATTGCACAGTTTCAGTTGACCGACGCATGAATAAAGTGATGAGGCCCACGAGTGTGTTAATCTTACACAAGGCGGAAGAATACACATCGCGCATGCAAGTATATTTTAAGAAGGGCTTTAAAATGTGGTCATTAATTTACAGTGAATAGCCTATACCATAAAAAACTCAGGAAAAAACTTCGAGAATTTAAAGGTAGGGGACCTAAACAATGGGTGTTTTTCTAAAACATAGATAGGTCAAGTTTTGCAACAAGCATATCACTATAACAGTTTATTTTCTGAGCTGTAAAGGTGTGTTAATGCACAGTAAGTAAAGAGATTGGCTGGAGTTCAGGACACGTGCTTCTGTACAGAAGCTATTCTGCGGCAAGTCCGGCTGACGCACGAGCGAGGAGCCTAACTAAAACGAACGGCATAAAAAATTGACACTGGTGTCGTTTCCACCTGACGCTCTCATAGAAACGCGCCATGGAAGATGACAGGGCGGGGGCAGTAGAGAGAGAGAACGCAAAAAAAAAAATAAAAATAAAAAATAAAAAGAAACGTGCGAGCGAGAGAGAAGAGCGATGCCAAGCGGGCGATTCCAGAAGCAGACACGACTTATTGGTCGCGCGCGAGGTTTGGCATCCAGCCGCATTCTTAAGAACCTCCCGCGGCATACATTAGCCGACACAAGGAAAAATAAAAACTATAACAAAAACATGAACGTATTAAGTAGGCAAACTGTTTATGAACTAGAAACGACGGAAGATAAAAGCAAAGATATAAAAGCAAAGCATGTGTCTGCCTTCAGATGTTACATATTTTTCTTTGTACACAAGGAGACTAAAACCTCATACAAACAACTTAAAAACGCAGAAACAAATTGTGAGTGGGGTTCAGAAGTGAAATCCTTCCAGGCATTTGGGTTTCAACAAGTGAAAATGATGCAGTGGTCGAGATTAAACAATTATAAAAACAAAATATGAACACCAGTTACTTGAAAATGGTACTCTGACAAAAATACCGTTTTAAAGAGCGACTCCGTTCACACTGATGGATTTATATAGGATACAATATTCATCTATGGGCTGAAAAATGGGATACCTAAAATGAGCCACAAATACCTTTCATGTTTATAGGTCCATTCACACAACAAATTTGAGAGCTACCGGAATTTTATATACGTACTGAACACAAAAAGAATGATATTATATAGTACTATCAGCAAAAACCCTGACAAATTACCCTTAAACGGATATTATGACAAAATAAAAGTAAATTGGATATAAACTTCAGTGTTTTCATAACTGCCCTTGCCCAATATCTTCGCTGCTTACAATGTTAGGCCTACTATTAATTCCGAAGAAATCTGTAACTCGAGTGAAAACTGCAGACTATAAACACATTCATAAAATTCGGAAACATGGAAGAGCAAACATACCTCGTGTCAAAGGAAAGCTTAATTATTAAAACACCTCAAATAGCGTGAACTGAAACGTACCTGCAAAACTAAACCATCGTTTAACTTAAACGTTAAAAATAAAGCACGGGTTAAAGTGATCTTCAACAATAACGAAAAATGCCAACAATAAAAATCCTCAAAACACGTTGTTACCAATGGTTCAAAACTTCGGAACTCATTCTCAAACGAAGAAACACTTTGGTAGCGGATGGACTGCTACAGTTATCCCTAGGGGGACATTTTATTCGCGAGAAGATTTCAGGGAGTTATGTTTCAAAACACTTTAGTTCAGAGCCACTTTCCTGATTGGATCATTTTAATTGTTACGCAGCTTAGATTTCTGCCCGCGAATCACAGACGGTCAGTATCGGAGAAACTTAATTCTGATTGGCTCACTCGTGTAGCAGTCAGTCTCAACACAAAGACAAGCGGCCAATAACCAAATGACGACTGCAAGTGTGCACATAGGATATTGGAATCTAGCCTCTAAGTAAATATTTTTGCGAAAAACAAATGGCTCTAGTTATCCCTAACGAGAGGTCCCGACAACCTTCTACGGTTATTAAATCACGCAGTATTAAAAATCGCTGGCATGCGTCCGATCTCGGGAAAGCGTGATAAATTTAAAACACGAAAGTTTAATCATGTTAGAAACGGATGTGTTTGTTTACACATAGAGGCATCTGCTTCCCGTGAAAAAATTTTCGCTTCGGCTATACTACACTACCCTAGATGCTCGCCTGTGTATTTAATTCGGTTACTGATCTCGTATCTTGGTGATAAGACAGCGTCTAAATGGACTATGGGTTTGGGTTAATCATAATCGCGTTAATCTGATCCCGATCTCCTGTGATTCACTGGCAGATCTCTAACAAGAGTAAAAATTAAAATCATCCAATCACCAAAGAGAATCTGAGCTAAAATGTTTTGAAATACTACTGCCGAAAATCTCACAAAATTCAGGTGTTTCTGATTTGGGCTTAAGAGGACTATGTACTGAAACGTTTGATGTGAAATCGTTGTTTGCGCGTAAACGCGTATCTTTTGTCATAAAAGATAAAATTAATTATCTATGGCCCTATTTTTTATTTTTGTCATATTAAGTTTATTCTTCAAGAAAAAAAATTCGTGAAAATGGTCAAATATCGCATTTTTAAAACTTGCGTATGCAGTTTTCCTTACGCGGCAAGAGAAAAGTGCAAAGATACGGACGTAGCTTAATATGCGGCCTTCCATCGCGTGTAATAAAACCCCTATCTTACAGGCCTGATTTTCAGAGTACAGCGTTGCGACGGATACACTGCACGTCTTGCACGTAGGAGCGATGAGGCGCTAGGCGTGCGTGTAACTGTCGCCTCTATCGCTCCCTCATTTCTTGACCTTGGACGCGTAGCTCTACATAGTCCCATTAATGTACATCGCAGACATTAGTAGCCATAGTTCGTAAGCACTTTTGGATTTCGACTTTGACAGCGTCCACGCCCAGTTCTCACTTGACAAACATTAAGTTGGATATTTCTGTGCGTTTTTCACGATTAAATGAGCACGTCCCGGCTTAGGATGTACTTTTCCTCCCGTCTTTATATATATATAATATATATACACACACACACACACACCTCTGCCAAATGTAAATAACATTGTCATGGACCATCTCAATTTACAAGCGAAACATTGAGATTTCTACGAAAGTAAACTTATAAATCAAATGCAAATTCGTGGTCTCTTGTTTTTAAAAAATAAGGAACGCTGACTTGAGTACGCAAGGCTCCCGTGGCGCAGTCTGGGATACGGAAGGTTCTGGGTTCGAATCATAGGTAAGGCACGAGTGTTAGTTTAAGTTAGGTCATTAGTTAGTTAATAAGCCCTACTCAATCCAAAGTACGCATGAATTCAAATATTTCACTCTCAATCTAACGACGTCAAGTCGTCTAACTATTTCTCTTTATTCGCTCTCAACTAAATTGGCAGCCTGCATGCCAACGTTTATGCTATAGGCTGTTCACGGTAAAATGAGCACTTTTGAAAGCCCTGCTTAATATCTACTTGTAAACACGTTGTGTATTCCCCCCGCCTTATGTAAAACTAAAATTGTAATGGGCCTCGTCACTTTCTTCATGCGTTGGTCAAATGAAATACTGAAATTATTAAGAAAATAAATAGTTTACAAATCTGCTAATTTTTACACTTCCATGCATTAAAAAAAACAGAAAGCGAAAGAAATAATTTTAATTTATCATAAATGGTGACCTAACACTTTTTATTCCAAGTTAGGATATCTAGCTACTTCCCACCCATCGTTACCAACTTTGCTGGGCAAATGCCACTCTGTACGCGCGTTAAAATATATGCATGCAGGGGCAGTAACTTTTTTCTAAGTTTCATTTCTAAAGTGCTCACTTTATCGTGATCAGTCTTTAGCATTCATGTACTTAAGAGCAGTAATTATTTTTTCCAAATGTTGGTTTCAAAAGTACTCGCTTTACCGTGGGCAGCTTTTACCCTGAGGAAGTCAACTGCACACTGTAATCAAGAGGTTTAGTCTTCTTCAACAATTCTAAGTACTACTGTGCGAACCTATTTTTGCTACATCAAATATAGCCCTGCAAACGAGAATAACGTTGATCCGTATTGTAGTTAACAGTTAATATATGCATAAGTGGAGAACTTGCTTGATGCTGAATGACTATAGCATGCACCACTACCAATTCAGAACTGTAGCCAAGATCAACAAATCTGTTCACGCACGGAGAAGAACCTATCAGTATTGGGCACAGAAATTTGCTGTGTACATTTGTACATTGACGATCACGACCTTCCTGTGAATACGTTATACGCAATAGTGGACACGAGGAATGAACCGGTTAAGAGTACAAGCCGTTAACCATTAATTAAAGCAATACATAATATTTTTAATAAAGAAATTTGTAGTATAAATTTGGACAATCCTGTGTAATGAAAAGCAGTGTCATTTAGCGCGTCGTATAGCTGGTTCGCAAGTTTTCTCACGCACGCGCACATTAAAAAAAAAAAAGCAGCTGTTTTGGCGTTGAGCGAAACTCGGCCTCCTAGCATGCGTGAGGGAACGTCTCGGTAAGTATTTTTGTTTCGCAGGCTCGGGCTGACCACCAGGTGCGCACGGGGTAACAGAAAATAGACTCGCACATCTCATCTTCTCGCCAATGGCTCTCCGCCAAAGTGAACATCATCAAAATAAATAATGTCGGCGCACTGACGTCTCCGAGATAATGTTGGGATGTAGCTGTCCACGGAGGCGACCTAGCTGGGTGAGCTGTTCCGCGCCCTGCTATGGTAGTGTCACTGTTTATAGATTGTTCACGGCAAAATGAGTATTTTTGAAAGCCCTGCATAAGATCTACTTGTATACGCGTTGCGTGTTCTTCCGCCTTATGTAAAATTAACATTGCCAAGGACCTCATCGCTTTCTTCATGTGTCGGTAAAGTGAAACTGTAAATCATTAGAAAAGTAAGTATTTAAAAAATCTGCAAATTTTTACTCCTCCGCGCGTCACTCCGGCCGCGCGTTAAAATATATGCAGCTAGGAGCAGTGATTTTTTTCTAAGGTTGATTTCAAAAGTGCTCACTTTATCGTGAACAGCCTTCAACAAACTGAACCCTACTTCCACGTGTGAAATCGTCACAAACATAGACCCTGCCAAATGTTTGTAGAGTCACAATAATGACGTAACTTAACTCCTCCCCATGCCCATCTTCGATACGAACCACAACATAAGTAAGGGAAGGAAAAATTTCGCGAATTCTTGTTAGGTTACGCTTGCATGTGGATCACAGACACCGCCTGGGAAAAAACGAAGCCCTAAACAAGAGAATTCTGATTTTTTCGAGGAGAGAGTTCGAGCCAGACTAGATGTGAGAACCTACGTGCTTATATGCAGTTTTCTCTATAGCTATTGGCAACGTTTCTTTGTGAGAAGGGAGATCTAAGTGTTCTCAAACACAACTAGGCAAGAATTACTTCGTTAAATTTGGGTGACCCTATACCAGTAACATATCTGTAAGAGAAAAAAACTAGTACCGTTCTGGGTGGTATACCGATAAACTGGCTACTCACTTAATATAGATTGGGCTCGAAAATACATAGAACAGTGGAGTATAGCCATAATAGAAACTGAAGTCGTGAGATCTCCCTGGCCCTGTTTTATACAACATGTTTCTATGACAAAACTAATACATAAACTTAATTATACCAAGGCAATATAAAACACAGCAAAACAGAAGCACATTTTATTTTTATAAATTTTTCTGTGTGTACTTCAGTTGCAATGAATAAATTAATTTTCACGCCGTAAAATGCGGTAAAGATAATAACTGATTTGCCACTAGAAATTTTTTTTCATAAGGAATTCCAAGTCAGTAAATTTAAGAGATACATTAAAGTTAGCTACGAAGTTACGAATTGTATTTGTACAGTGCTAAACTAATACCTACCGCCAAATCATGCACGAAAATTAAATTTTACGGAGTTTTGTGTACGATGAAATTAAGAAGTTTAGCCTGAATACAAATCACAGAATGTAAGGTGCTAAGTGATATTCGAGAGGCTGCTACGTGAATACACTCGTGTACTCACTCCGAAGGGTGGTGAAGCGCTGATAACTACCCTCTGATATCTACTCAGGAACATTGTCTGCGGGTCTTCACCACACCCAGGAAGGGCTGCAAAAACTGAGAGAGCTATCAAGCGCCCGTGAAAATGAGGGTATATGCTAATGCGCCCCGGGCGTCCTAATACTCTGCCACTACACCAGAGCAAAAAATACAACGCGCTTCCAATTCTCAACCACTTTCCTTCCTACCTACTTTCAAATCAGTTAAATGTCAGATGATTTCATTTCGCTTCATCTGGAACAAAAAAGAGACGATACAATGTAACTGTCATGCCGGCTTAAAATACCGTAATTTTTAATAATACTGTATTAACATCTAATTTGAAATCCTACATTAAAATAAAACACGATCTCTTCGGTTTTCCAAGATTAAAATTAAACGTGACGTGCGTATGTAGGAATAGAAATGTGAATTAGTATAATTATTGTTTGTTAAATATCAAATATCAGAATTACTGTAAATATTTTTTATGTATTCAAAATGAAGACAAGGGTAAATACGATTTAGTTTGCATGCATAATTAAAATATAAACATTCCTTCCAGACGTAAAATAAGAGGCGACAATGAATCGTCGCGTATCTTTGCAAAAATTACAAAACCAAATAATTTCGAGCGGAAGGCACAGTAATTCTTCGGTGTTCCCGAAATGTTTTTATATCTATACTACAGAAATGGGGTGCAATTAATACCGTTTATATGATGCACGTAATTCATTATGGTACTAAAATTTTAATTCTTGTTACATCCCATGGTTTAACATGGGATGTAACAAGAAAAGTAAAGTTTGCAGCTTTAGCAGAAACATAATATAATATCAGTATAATGTAATTGACTAAAGTGTAATAATCCACAGTCCTTGGTTAGTTACAGAACCACGCAAATATTAGGCCTACTGACAATGTAAAGAAGATAATTTACCATATGAGAACTGTTTCATTTTCAATTTATATAATTTAATACAAACCATAAAAAAAGTTACTAAGTGATTAGCTCTTTTTGACAGCACTGGTTTGAGACTGAAGTAATTGTTTATGGCGTATGCAGCGCCGGCTACTACAAGTTCTTCATCTGAAAGTAGTAGGCCTTGATTCCTGAAGTATATGGACGCTACCACTGCACTGTAAAAATTTCTGTAGATGAACGGAAACTTTCACGGAAATGTAGAGTTAATTTACGGAAGGGCACTCCGTAATGACGAATAACGGAAATGAACTCTGTAAATATAAAATACGGAAGCTCTCCGTATTCTCATGGCTTCGATTTTGAGACACGACCAATGCAGATCCTACCTGAAGCACATAAAATCTTATCTTCACAATACTACTTCGTGTAAAATGGTAGTAGGTGAGTAGCGAACCTCCCATGGGGTGCCAATTCGTTGATTTTTGTTCAAATCCCGTTACAGGAGAAAATCTTCCACGCACATAACGAAAATAAAACAATTTTTTACCCCTGTTTGTAAAATTGAAATAAAAAAACATATTCGCACATACTCTAACATGACTATAAACTAAGAGGCACATGCAACATTTTCAATAAATTTCGTATTTAGAACACTACCTCCTGTAGAAGTAAAAAAGACAAACTTGCAAGTTTGTGGACACGTTCCGTGAATTCACGGAGGTGGGATTTACGGAGGGAACGTTATTAAAAAAAAAAAAAGAGAGAACGTAATTTAAAGCAGATGTCTGGATAATTTGTAACCGATATTTTCCGTAATTTACGGACATTTTTCTACATGTACATTATGAGATGGAACTCGCAGCATTTGTACATATGCAGCAGTGTTCTGTTTATTGACTGACTGCCGTCACTACAATAACTAGATGAAGGGAAAATTATTAGCCTGATCAGTGAATGGTTTGTTAAGCGGTGGTATCCGAGTCTTATCCCGTTCATCGTGGATTCCATCTCGGACGAGTGAAATACGGGTGATTTAACTCAAGTGGTTTTTCCATAACCGTTACTGGCGAACGTCGGTGCAGTCCCCTAAGGCCGGTGTCATACTATACGTTTGTGCCGCTGCGGCTAAACGGGATGGACACAACACATTGTTTTAAGTGCGAGGTGTCACACTAGTGCGGCGTTCATAAGTGTGACACCTCACACTTACATCAATGTGTTGTGTCCATCCTGTCAAACCCGAGCGGAGCGTTTTAGCAGCAGCGGCGAAAACCCGTAGTATGACACCGGCCTAAAGCCGATATTTCACGATACCTGCAGCCGTACTTGGTTCTTGTACAAGTACAAGCTTCTACAAGCCCTAGTGCACGAACTGGTATACCAGCCGCTACATGAGCTGCCATGGAAGATTCATATTACACGAAAGCAGTTCGCGTAATAGCATTTGGCACCCTCGGTGGGTGCGCAGTGTGTGGTTTGTAGTAAATATGAACCCCATTCGTAGAACTACAACCAGTTAGTAACTTGCGTAGGCCTATGAAAAAACTAGCTAGAACATCTTAATATTGCTATATTACTGTTCGCCTTTTACATAAATTGATTGCTTACTAGTACGGTGTCATTTGAAAATGACGCGAAGTCACAAGAGCACGAGTGTGTTATTTTCAATTTTGACGAAAATTACTGACAGATTGCGAAATATAGTATTTGCGTTACGTACCGGGATATAATTCGCATGGAAAATTTAATAATATAAAAATTTGGATCCTAAGGGGTTTCGAACATAAGATCAAAATTGACACGATATCGCGGGCGCCGCGACTTTACCACTGTACCATGAATTCACACGCTACGTACTTCGGTTATAGTCAGTAGACACGTTGATTCTTTGAATTAATTTTTTCGTGGACTAGGTCATGTTTTAAGTATTTAGAACCGTTTTAAACAGTAATTAAAGTTGTCATTGACAATATTATTCATTGTTGCATTTAAAATCTGTTTGAAAGTGTTTCAACCTCACGGATGTATAATCAATACGGAGGCATCCTTTTCGGTTTCTTCATCAACTCGTTTCAAGTAGTAGCCACGGGGAGCGCCCTACGCTCTGAAACTACAAGGTATCGACCAGGTACGAGAGCCGATATGGAACCTGCCACGAATAATAGGACGTGTCCAATTACCAAACCTGGTACGAAATCTGGCCATACAAGGCGGAAAATGCCATGACGGGTGCCACACTAGCCCGTATACCGGCCGCTATGGCGGACCTTGCACAATCTTTTACGGAATCTGGTATCGTGTAATATCACCTTAACCCGTTCGATCCGGCAGCCGCTGGTCAATGCTGCACTTAATGGATGCACGCAGCAGATATAAATAAGCCACAGTGGAGACAGCACAAACTGGACGAACTGCGGCCACTCACTAGCGAGAAGGAAGGTTCTCACTACACACGCGGTGTGGCGTTAAGTTTCCCTGCCGAAGACGGCCCTGGACTCTCCTCCGCCACCTCTCACATCCAGTCACTATACTGGGAACATTACTTCGGCTGCCCCGAGAAACATCGCTACCGAGTCGAGTAGTCCGCGATCTCTAAACACAATGAACATCATCCTTACAAAAGTCAATCCTACTAATCATTACATACCACCGCGGAATATTTCTACCTTAGTTGGGGTTCTCAAATCAACCCCCAATCATTCCACCGCCAACATCCACAGCACGCTTCTATTTCTATCCTCTTTGTGTTATTTTAAAGCGTGTTCTCTGTCAACCTTAGCAATGTGTCACTGTTTCGTCACCTTATTCGCCAGCTTAGTCAACATGGAGAAGTCAGCAACACGATTACAGACCATGACACCCTGCACTCCTTAACTTTCACTGATCACACGTCCACAGTGGGGAATCCATATTACAATGTGCGTTCCTTTGGGACTCCACCCAGCTTACACATGATACCTGATCAGTGTCAGTGTTATCTACGTCATAATCGCTCACGCACAGTCTAAGTACCTCGCACAGTTATATATAGTCAGTCCATTCACGGTTTCTTCCAACTTTTCTGAAGCCATGCTAAAGTTCTACTTCCAAGATATTCCTCCATCTCATGCAAACAAAGCTTAACTAAGGTTATAAAATTACACCACAGGGTTGCCGACCGCATTTGCGCGCGATCAGTTTAGTAATATTTTACAAGAACTATTTCATACCAGGTATTACCAACACACCTACTTCATCCCCGTTTTTATTCGTATTAAATGTAAAATAAATATTATAATTTATATGTGAAGTGTAAGTATATATGCAGTTTAATCAAAAATAGGATACTTTTACGTTAACAGGAGTATTAAACGACTATGATACATGGCATATTCAGAAAAGAACCAAACACGTCATACATCGCTTGATTTTTCAAAGGTTTTGATCAAAAAGTGTGAAGAAACAGCAAATAGACTATGTGCAAGGGTCGCTGGCGATATAGCACCTCGCTTTGCGGTGTGACGTCAGCGGCACTGTCTGATGTGCAGACTATGAGGCCGCGAGGTGCAGAAACCAACATACATTGCAACGCTACACCAGTTAAAGGCTGTTCACGATAAAGTGAGAACTTTCGAAATCAAACTTAGAAAAATGTCACTACTCCTGCCTGCGCATATTTTAACGGGTGCACCGAGTGACATGCGTACAATAAAGTTGGTAACGATGGATGGAAAGTAGTTCCATATATCAACGTCGAGTAAAAAGTGTAAGGTGACCATCCATATGTGATGACTTAAATTATTTCTTTCACTTTCTGTTCCCCCCCCCCCCCCCCCCCCCCCCCCCCGATGCATTGAAGTGTGAGAATGAGCATGTTTGTGAAATATTTACTTTTATGATAATTACACAGTTTCACGGGACCTACGCATGGATGAAGTGATGAGGCCCATGGCAATGATAATCTTACATAAGGCGTAAGAATACACAACGGACATACAAGTAGATCTGAAGTAGAGCTTTCAGAAGTGGCCATTTTACTGTGAACAGCCTATACCACTGACTACCGGAGAGTAAATATGAAGGTGGATAATGTGGGACGGCGAGGCTAGATTGAGCGGGGAGTCCGTCAGGACACGGGCCCGGCCGGCGAGGCAGAGCGACGCAAGGCGTCAGTAATGGATGTTGAAGCCCGCAACGCGCGACAGAGACGGATACGCCACGCCTAACGACGCCGCCCGAGCGGCCCATAACACTGTCATTGATGGAATAAAGTAATTACAGGGGTCGAAGGGACGCGTCAGGCCGGCTTGTGTCAGGGGGGGGGGGGGGGGAGAGGCGACGGGACATCGCGCGACTCCGTTAAAAAAAAAACAATGACGTCGAAGCATTCCCGGTAATTAAGCCCCTCCCATATCAATCCATTAACAAACGTGCGATGATTGTCTGCTGTTGGGAGTACGAACTAGGAACTCATTACGGGGCATCGGATACAAAAAAATGGACAAGAAAAAGGGAAGGGATAATTCCAGTCTAGCACTTTTTTTACGCTCGTGTTAACCGCCGAGACAATCAATTAAGAAAAGCCGAGAGGAACTCTGCAAACACATGATATCTTCCCCCGTTCGCTCCTTCCAACAACTTCACGTCCTTCCCGCAATCTCTTATTTGCATGGAAATAAGCTACAAAAGGTTCAGTGAAAGAGATTGCCTATAAACGGTTCAGTGATAGAGATTTCACAGTTCATCGGTTCAGAAAAGTCTAATATTAGCATCAACTAATTTACTTCGAAGGCCATTAAATAAAACCCGACTGCTGAATCAATGCTCTTTTTACTAAATAAGAAAACCGCACGGACACAACGATGTAGCAGTCTTAATACTAAATTACATCCATGCTTAACAAGAGAAACGACGTCTTCCGTGGTCAAATCGCAGGCCGTAACCTTGAGCGTCGAGGTTCCGAGTTCGAACCCAGCCATTGTATGTGGGGTTTTCTAACACAACTTTAAGGTCAGTTCATTATTTAATCCTTCCTCTTTCAACCTGTCAGCGTAAATTGGTGGTGGTAATAAAACTAATGCAATAATAAAGTTAACGCATTTTTTATTAAACTATTGATATTTAAATATAAAATTGATCTCAGAATGTTCTTAAATATTCACCAAAGTATCAGGTGAAGCTGATGTAGGCCTACTTCTACATCACCAGTGCGATTTTCCCAATCCGTTAGAAACCTTAGACCATGAGCAAGAAGCAAGAACCTAACACTGAACAAAGAAAAATATTGTGACAACAGTATCAATGTTAACAGAACAGTAATTATTTGTTATCTGTGAGCCGCCAGGAACTAATTTTAATGTACATTAAATACTTTTGTAACAACATTACCTCCTTACTGTTCTGTCAACATTAAAGCGGTGTTTATGGCAAAACAAAATTTGTGTTGAACTGATGTTAACATGCGTGTTAAAAATTTTCTCGTATTTACTTATATATAAAAAAGAAAACACACACACACACATTTCGCTGTAAGATAAATTAAATAAAATTATTTTGTCACAAAAATAGATATTACCAACAAAAAAATGACGGCTGGAAGTGGAATCGAAGCCACGCCGTTAACTGTTCGACGTTTCCCACTGGAGGGAAACTGACGCCCTACCAACCGCTCTATCTTAACATGTCTGGCGTAGTTTCATATTATGGATATTCAGTACAACATAACGACAAAGTGCAGTTCTCTTTCATCACGTGGAAATATACCATGCTCAATAACTATGTGAAAAACTGGCACACGTAAACTGCTCTGCAAGGCTTGAGAGCTGGTCTGAGCTACATTTAATTCTCATATTAGTCTTTAAAACGTAAATACAGAGGTTTAATTTTACGAGGATATAGCTGTTCACTGCTACCCGCCATTTTACAACGCCAAGTCAGTGCAAAATAGTGTAGGTTGGATATTCTTATTTATTGTCGCAGAAACACAAAATATTTTGTTCTTCCTGTTATTTTCATCGTAATACAACGTCTGGATGCGGCAACATTAGAAGTCTTTATTAACGTTAACACTTCAACATATATAGAATCATAGTAATATACAGTAAGGCTTCGTAAATGGTTAACATTGCTGACTTTGCCACAACATTATTAATTTTACTACTACATAAAAGTTTAAAGAAATGCGTCAATACAATTTTTTTGTTGCAAGAACATTAGACTTTTCCCTGTGAATACAAGTTAAAACCTGTTACAATACTTGCAAACAGAAGAGCGATTCAGGGGATTACATTTACGATGTGAAGAATAAAATATATGATTACACATTTCAAATTGCATTACCGAAAGTTTTTTTGCCTAATTTTTAACCATAAATAAATCAATGAAAATCTGGCACCTACCTCCGTGCACTGAAAAACCGATTTTGTTTGGCGCAACCAAATTAATTGTTTATTTAGGGACAGTAAAATATTTTGTTACTGAAAACCTATTATTTTGTTGCTATCGTATGGTTGCCGCAAACTGTAAGATTTGATTGGTGCAACTTAAAATTTGTTTAGTTCTACGTATATAAAAGAGTTTCGTTTGAAGAGGGTAAAAACCGACCGCGAGTTGATGCAAGAACATTTGCGCCCGAGCAGTACGCCACAGCAACCACAGCTTAAGTTACTAATAATGAATCAGAAATTCCACTAAATGCATACAGTTTGAATACTGCACTGCTTACGTAAATATATGTTTCTAGTATTACATTTTACTTTTTAGTTTACTGATGAACTTGTTTAGTAAGAATTTTTATAACAATAAGTATCAATAGATGCTCTAACAAACACTGTTATAAGGCTGTTCACGGGAAAGTGAGTACTTTTGAGGCCCTAGATTATTTTTTTTCTATATAAACAATTTTTTATCCTTCCACCACTTTTTAAAATCAATTTTCCCATGTAACAAACACAGTGTATATATTTCACCGGATTCGAAAGCTAACGTCTAAGGCTACAATAAAATATTATTAACTATTATTCCAGCTGAGAGGCCTTAAGAAAGTGCTATTTCCCCGTGAATAGCCTATACTATCCTATACGTCACAAAAATTACAAAACCATCTCTCGAGCTGTATTTTCGAACGAAAACAATGAAATGAGTGGCCAAGCAATGTACAATTATACTTTGGTTGGGACTACTAAACATATATTTGAACTTGTAAAAAAGGTAGGCTATTTTGTTGGGAGTAACAAGCTTTTCTCTCAGTGTCCGATAGAGCGGGAGGCTTCATTTAGCCCATCCAAAGGTAACTCTGTCTGTTCCTCATTTTACAAGCGATCACAGAGTAGTTAAAAGGGGCATTATGCCGCTTACAACACATAAGTGAACAATCAAGACGCTTTATCAATCTGTTTCTGTCTCTCACGCTCTCTTTCTCTCTCCAACTCTTACACACAGATGGCAAAATTATGCAAATTATTTTAGGTAACAACCGCAACCCTTCGCAGGAACTAAAGCACACAATCGGCATCTAACTTTGAAGTTAGCTACTTCGAATTGCCGTTTGACGTCACTTACAATTTACAATCAAAATATAGGAAAATATTCCAGGTTAAACTCTAATTCGGAACCAAGTATCAATTAAAAAATATTGCTGTCAGCGCATCTGCAAATCATGTGTGACAAGAAAAAACCCACTATCCGCGGTGTAACAGAAGCATTTGTCTGCAAGTTCCGCTGTTTACAGTGAATTACTAGAAGCGAGGAGGAAAAAAAAAATTTACTTGTGCTGCGCATATAAATTAGCGGACGCGCGAGCTGGACAAATGCGATAATTTTTGGTGAAAGAGGACTGAGGCGGGGTGGAGCGGGGCACACACCAGCGCAGCGCTTCGGCAGAACGACGCGACGGAAGCTGGCACGCAACGCGGGACGGAAGCGAAAGAGGAGGAGACAATATAAATAATGAGCGACGCAGCAAGGGCTTCGCTGCCTCCAGAGAGAGAGCTCGCGGTTTATGTTTCGCAAATCCTCTGAAATGTTGGCGAAACTGAGTTGCAAATTCTCTCGTTTTGCCTGCCTTCCTTCCCGCTTAGCGCTTCGCCCCTTCCACCAAGATGCTAAGGGGTGCTTTAGGGGGAGGGGACGACATTTCCCGATACATTTTCCTTCCTGCTGCAACCTTGGGACTCATTCCTGCTCACTTTTCGTCCGTTAATGGGGAAGCCTTTGCGCGCACCCGCTCCATCGAATTACAGGATCAGTTTCCACGACAAATTCTGGAGAAAGAAAGAGAGGGAGAGGAAAAGAGTGTGTGTGTGTGTATATATATATATATATATATATATATATATATATATATATATATATATATATATATATATATATATATACACACACATATATATATACACATATATATATATACACATATATATATATATGTATATATATACACACATATATACACAAACACACATATATCACCTAGTTCCCACTACGAAACACGAAAAGCTGGGGAAAAAAAATACAGTGTGAGGTTATATCGCACTACGTTCGTAAAAAATCGCCTGCCAAAAAACGATAAATTTTTATTTAATTCCTTATAAGATTAAAGTTATTTCTGCAAAACCCATTTACAAAAACAACTGATGTATATCCGTTCTAACAGGAATCATGTATGAACCGCAGACCTAATCAAGTAATATGCTTCAACAGATATCTAATGCCCTAAACAAAGTTACAGATTACGTTAAACCGAAATTCATTCAATCTCTCCGCTTTAGATGTTCGAGATACATCGTAATGAGAGAGCAAATAGAGCTATGATGCTTCAGTATTAAGAATAACTGTTAAATTTTAAAATTCAGAGCACAGTAAAAGGGCTTTGAGTTGGAGTATTTTGTCAGTAGCCTTCCACAGCTGAGTGTGCCAAGCGGATACAACTGTGGTGACGGAATTTTCTCCGCGTGCTTTCAGTACCCTTTCCTTGCCCATGTTCGTACTACCATATCGCCACCGCCACAGCATGCCATCTAAGCATTTCCTTTTCTTCGAATGCTAGCTTTATTAGTTCCCCAAACCACGTACTTTCATCAGCTTTTATTAGTATACAGGCTGATTCACGGGGAGTTACCGCCAATCACAGGGCCTCTTCCTTACATCAGTTACAGCAAAATATGTCATATAAATGTGGATCCTATTCCCAATATTTACAGAGTAATTTGAAACATTTGAAAAATGACGAATAAAATAATAATTCTTTCGAAAGTAAATACAAATGTATTATCAAACCTTACTGTTTACAGTTGAACATCACAATTGCGTCTAACAAGCTTACAAAACATGTTCAAATATGTTTCCGTCTACTTCCATACACTTAGCCGCACGCTTATGAACCGCACGTATTGCGTTACGTAGATGCACACGGCTGTCTTTGATTTCTGTAGCGGCATACATGATACGCGCAAGTAGTTCCTCACGTGTCTGTGCAGTCATTTGGTAAACAATATCCTTCATTCATCCCCATACGCAATAATCTAGTGGTAACAGATTTAGCGATCGAGGAGCCTAGGTGTACAAACCGCCTCGTCCTATCCATCTCTCAGGGAAATGCACATTTAAGTGTTCATCCACAGTACAGTGGAAGTGAGGAGATGCACCATCATACTGGAAGATCATACGTCGTCTCACTTCTAACGGGATATCCTCAAGTAACAGTGGCAGTTCTTCTTGCAAAAACTGCAGATACATCTCACCAGTCAAGCGTCCTGGGAAAATGAATGACCCAACCAGCTGACCGTGTAGGACACCACACTACACAGTGATGCTGAAACGGCGTTGAAAAATTCTCTCCACTGTAGGGTGGGTATGCTGATTGTCAAATTACTCTGTAAATATTGGGAATAGGACCAAGATTTATAGGACATATTTTGCTCCAAATGATCTAAGGAATAAGCCCTGTGAGTGGCGGTAACTCCTCGTGAATCAACCTGTATACTTTAGAAGTTTCGTACATTTTGAAATCTTTTACACACCTCCTCGCAGTTACTCAACGTATCTGACCAATTGTTTGATGAGCATAAAATAAATATAAATTATCCCCCCCCCCCCACAAAAAAAAAACTAGAACCCCTTTTTTTTCTATCGATCAGGATACAACTTCGATATAACATATTTAGCCCACCACAGGTCGCTCTAGTTTTCAGTGTGTGCAAAAGCCGACGCGCATGTGAGTGAAAGTTATAAAAATCAAAATATTATTTGGTTCTGTTCGCTCACTTAAATTCACCGCATCACCAGCCGTCAGACAGTATTTCAGAGCGCCGAGGTAACATATTCAGCAAGCTTCGAGATCTGAATCATTCGTAAACGTAATGACGCACCAAGCTTGTCTTTCATTGACATTTAGTATCTACGTGAGCCATAAGATTACAAAGCGAAAATTATTCTAGTCCTTCAGTAGTAATAGCTTTAGTAGTAGCTTTAGCATAAACATAATATCATACCAGTATTATGTAACTGACAAAAGTGTGATAATCCACAGCCCTTAGTTAATTACAGAACCACGAAAATATTAGGCCTTCTGATAATGTAAGGGAAACAAGTTAAGTAACTGTGTATATTTCTGTAACTATATTTTTTTGTAACAGCACATTTTTATTGCAACCCCTAAATTCATAATGTCTTTACAGTTTTTAAAGAACTATAATATTTAAATATTTCAATGTAATTTTTGCATAAATTTAGTAAAGATATTTGATTTTGAAAGGTCGTCGAAATCGTACCACCGCCTAAATCGTACAACCGTTGGTTTTCTATATAGCAGGACTAGTGGAGCGCTCTCACGGTGAACACTTGAACTACTATATGTATTGAGCAGTCCGTGAAAATAGCTAGCCAGTGTAAGCACATGTTACGTTTCTATTACAGTTATATTTTTTGAGTGTTGCTGATGTAGTTTTTCTACTCCATATGTAAGATAATACAGCACTTCAAGGTAAGTGTTACCGGATTTCATGCTGTTATCATTGTGGTGCAAGTAATATCGAACGTAACAGTTGGTCGCTTTGTAGCGAGGCACTTGTTTTAGGTTAGAAATGACAGTGAAGTTGTGCGCAGTTGCCTTAATCGTACCACGGGTAGGGTTCCTAATTTATTTACATAAATTAAATAAATTTTTAATAAACACAAGTAACACACGTGTTAATTGTGTGTTACAGAATAACGGAAAGGAAATATGGTGCCTGGAGTGAATCAGACATGGAAAGGGCTCTGGCAGCGTACAGAAACGGGGAATTTGTTCAACGAGTGCTGCCGCCAGTACGGCAAACCAAAAACAACGCTAAAGCGCCACTTGGACTGTTAAAACGTAATTGCGGACGACGGTACGAAGGCACTTGTATGGACTACTACCTTGCCTCTTGAAATAGAAAAATAAACTTATAGAACATATTTTAAAATTGGAAGAACTACTTTTTGGAGTCACGATTAACGATGTACGCAAGCTGGCATATCATATAGCAGAGCACAACCGCATTCCACATTGTATTGTTGTATATGTGAAGAAACATTTGTGGAAGATATGGTACAGTGTTTAGTGTGCGCATCCTGGGTTCATGAGAGTTGTGCGGGTGTTAAGTCAGAACTGAAACATTTGTCTATGTAGCCTGTAAATAATTGAATATTTCTTGCATTTACCGTAGAAAAATAATCAAACTTTATTAGTATTTAAATACTACAGTAATCGTGTGTGTTATTACATGCTGTCTTGTTCGTTCTCTCATTTGTTTTAATTTATAATGTTGTGATACGATTTAGGACATAGGTGGTACGATTTAGGAAACCAGTTTTTTATATCGTACAAGTTGCAGCCTGTTAAGAAAAGTTCTTTATTTCTTTCCCGATGCTACATTTTGAAATTTAACCCACATAAATGTACCCATAAATAGTCATACTTTTTGACACAAATTCGTAAAACCTTGTATATTTCATTTGAGACAGATAAAATTGCAAATGTAAAAAGTGGTACGATATAGGAAACTCTCCCTATTTTTCTTGGGAAGGAGGAAAGATAAAAGAGGAGAAGTGCCCGTAATTAAAGCGAAAAAGGAAATTTACTTTTTTACTTTTTACAATCACCCTCTTAAACTTAATATCGTAAGGCTGCTACTGATCCAATTTTTGCTGTCATTCTTATTCGCCCCCGATATATGTTCGTCATGTATTCCATGGTTGTAGAGTTAGGGCTAGTTTTACACATGCGACAGAGTGGTCGGATGATCACTAAGAACCCTCTGTTGCATTGTAAGATCATTAATTTTCCAAGAATAGTGGTGTTTTGGCCCCACAGCGCATCAGTATAAAAATTGGCATGAAAGACATTTTGTAAAACATATTTGCTTACATTCAGGAACACCTGACTTTCGCCACAAATGTTGCAAGGAGGGTAGATTTTAATCTGGTACAAACTCACCTGCTGTTTTCATTTGGTTACCAGCCGCCCGTCTTTCTGAGAAACGTGTTGGAATTAGGTTACGTATGTAAGTCTCTGATTCGCTGAAAAGCAGCAAAGATGCGTAGAAATTAAAACCATATAATCACTTACGGCTCTAAGCTAAATATTTTGAAATGCAACTGGACATAAAAACTTTTAATGAAAATCGAGTGTCCTTACTTATGTCAAAAAAAGAAGGGGTTTTATTTTTAACTGCCAAAATTTCATTGAATTTGGTGAAATTCGATTTAAGTGTTGGCAAACATTAAAAAAAATAGGGAACCCACAAAGTCATAACTATTCCTGAGGACTGACAAGCCTGACATTCCAAGCAAGGAAAGTCATCCAACATTCAAAACACACTTAGTTCAGATGAACAATCGACACGTATTCACAATGAAAGGCTTCAAACAAGTAATTTATCATTATTTATTTAGTCTTTACAATGTTAATACAATGCTTGAATGTATTTCGTTAAAAGCGGAGAGCAGTACATCGCTAATCAAGAACAGGCAATAGGACATTTTTCGAAATACTGTGGAGCTTCTTCTTAATTGTATGATTAACCAATAGGAAATTGTATCACAGGCGAATCACGGCAGAATTCTCACTGGCCCAGTCAACTGGAGTAACATCTCTTATAGACGACAGCAAATAACGGCAACTTACATTAAAATACAACGTCACATTTTCAGATATACGAGATAGCTCTACATAAGCCCCGCTACACTGGGCACAAACCTGCTCGCAAAGTCTACAAAACCTGATTTGTCCTTCCTTGAGTTTCTTTATTAGCTTGAATTAACGTGTGTTGCTTCAGCTTACGATTCATGTGCTCCAAGCCCATTCCGTTCCAGTCAGCCACGTGCTGCTTAGATAGGTCATAATGAATACAACTTTGCACAGCAATGTTCAATGCCCGACTGTGTGTTTTCTTTGTGGGTAACAGATACGTAAATCGTACTACTGGTCTGCGTTCTGAAAGCTTCCTCTCACTATCACCAAACAGCAAGCTCATTCGTTGTAAGGATACAAGTACTGAGCCATCTCCAAGTAGAACGCAGGCCAAAATGACGCTCGTTAGCATAACCTGTAACCGTACATAAAGGTGGATCTGAAAGGAATGAAGACTTAAAACTCATCAGCCTTGCTAGAAGCTGCCGGGAATGCAAACACACAAAACTCGCTCGCAGCACGCCGGAGACGGGGTGAAATAGTAACTTGTAACAATTTGTTTCTCCTCTACCTCCCTCCCTTCCTATTTCCGCTCCCGCAAGACTTCCCGAACCAAACAGCGTTCCGCCCTTCTCTCCTGCCCCTCGCCAAGTCAAATTGACCGTAATGGGCGGTCCCAGGCAAGACTTCCGGCCACCAGGAAGCTAGAGAAGGTAGAGGAGAGGAGGGGGCGGAACCCGAGGAGACCCGACCGATGAGACAAAGGACCAGAAGGGAGCAGATAGGGGGAGGGAGGAGAGATTATTACCATGAAAGACAGCCGCAGTCTTGCGCATCAATAATACAACAAAGGGGTCCTTGGGAGCGGGCTGAATTGCGGGCAAGAGGCCGGCCCAACTTGCGGCTACTGCCCCCCCCCCCACCCATGGCCCTCTACGAAAAACACTCCAATTTTATTAGCACGATAATAGAAAATTGTCCTCCAAGGAAGGAACGATAAAAAATTAAGCAAGATCACGAACGTCTACCCGGAGACGCGTTAGCACTGTCGGCAACTCAAAACACGCAAAACACTTTCGATACGATGCGCGTGCACACGCTGTATCCACACTTGAAATAAATCATCAGAGAAGTAACAAAAAGTTAGCGCGGCCGTGTTTCTGGATAGCAGACTGCGCTAGCGACCATAAGCCCTGTTAGTTTATTAGGTCTAGCTGTCGCGAAAGAATATTCTATTGAAGGAACTATATGTTCTACTTTAGGGACAGTCATGGGCTTGCCAGAGGGTTTAGGGGGAGGCGGAGCAACTTCCCCCCCCCCTTAATCAAGTTCAAGAAAATAAAATAATCTCAACTAATACTATACAGTGACATAAAGCACGAATTTAATGAAGATTTTGGTAGATTTTCTGAGCATTTTAATTTAAAGTAAAAAGATTTAAGACAATTTTGAGACATTTTGTTCTGAACCTACTACAAAGCAACACGGTGAGTGTGTAAGCTAAAGATCCTATCCTATTCACAAACCCTACACTCCTCCTCCCGTAACACAAATTCTGGCTACGCCACTGGACATCGCGTCGTCCCAGTTCAATAGACGATCACAAAAATAACCACAAGCGACAGTTTTGTTAGTATTACTATCTAAAATACACTGTGAAACATTTTCTACTAAACTTATTAAACTGTATTGGAAGTTTTTAACCTATACACTGTATGTAAATAATTCCACATATCAAGATGCAGATGTGGGAATTTTTAGCGTCGCTAATATACAAAGTTGGGAATTTCCCTACGTATTTGACTGTTTCCTGAGCAAATGTAGGAACGCTACAGTGAATGTATAGGAGAAAAAAATTACCATTCCCGCTTTCTCACTAAGCGTGTACACTGGTATGGTAAATTTCCGAATAATTTCTTAGAGTGTACAGTAATGTTTAGATAATAGCAACAACCCATTTCCTACCTGTTAAGTCACAATGAATTATGGTTACATGAATTTGGTTCCTACAACCACGCCTTTTTCTCAGTGCACATATCTGTAAAACACACTAAAACTGTGCTGACGAGGACGAAATACAGGCATAAGTTGGAAAAATGGTTGAAACGAAAACAACGAAGTGTCAGCATGGAGCGTAGTTACTGGCACGTGTTTACACTACAGAAAGAGAATAATATTACTACCTATAAAGAATTCACCATTGACAAAGAGCATTTCAAAATAATAATCTAAAAAAACCGAACCACCCTGACGTATAGTATGTTTACAATTAATTGAAGAATCAACGCCTTTCCTAAGGTATTATTTTCAAGCAATTTGGTATCCCTTGCCTTTACTTTAAATTAATACTGTAATGTATCCAATGGATTTATCCATGCATCGATCGAATGCAACTATAAATTGTTAGAAACGTTCCTACAGCGATACAAACTTAAGTGAGAGTTAGACAGTACGCAATTTAATATATAGGCTGTTCAGTTAGGGGCAGATACTCTTATCTTTAAAAGTCTGATTTAACATGTGCTCAATTAACCACAAAACAGCTGTACCAAACATAGCACCTGTGGAGATAACATGCTTTTAGAATTTTCGTAGTAAAATCCAGAAACTTCGCTACAATTTCCATAAGTATCCAAAATGGAAATGACTTAAAAACCACAGAAAGAAGTGACAGTCTTGAGATACGTGCGACCGAAGTTTTCAAATGCAGTGACACTTTTAAATGCTTTAATAAAATGTAGGGTGTTCATTGTTGGCACACCAGGCAAAACGCGACTATTTCAGTACGGAGAATTTGGATACAACAAGACGAACAGCGATGACATACGTTTATTGCAAGTCGCCCAGCATCGCTAGAAAAAGTCACACCCTATATCAATGACGAGTATTGTCGACTTTACCAGTGACTGTAATAACTACCTATAGTCAGTATGAACACAAGTCTAAAACTTCGACTTTTCTGGTCCAAGAAATTTGGTTTTTATGTGTTCAGAAAAACAAGTATGTGGAATCAGGACTCTTCATGTGATATAAATGTGCAATATATAAAGGATGAGTTGCCCATAGCAATACATGTATAACATACATGAAGTAAACTGATGTAAGTATATTTTGAGAAATGGGGACTTCAATTTTCTTTTCGTTGCCCGTCATAAGTGCATGCATTTATGTAAATGTTTTTATTGTATGACAACCACCATCGGCAGTCATCACATTTTCACGTAAAGAAAGACTTGCTCGCGAGTTAGTTAGAATTTAATATCCTATAACAGCCGAACAGCTTACTTGAATGAGCCAACGAAACTAAACACCTGTGATTCACGGACTGACACCTAATACGGGTAAAAATAAAGATCATCCATTCATAAAAGTCAAGATTAACTAGTGACACCCCCCCCCCCTCCGCGGCTTCGGGAAAATCTGGTCTCCCTAAATGTAACTCATTTTAACGTTAATCGGACTGACGTTAATATGTTTCGAAATTGTAAAGCGTAAAACGAAAACTTAGAAGCCAAAACTCTGTTTTAGTGACCCACACATGTGCACAAAACTCTGTTTTAGTGACCCATACATGTGCACAAAACTCTGTTTTAGTGACCCATACATGTGCACAAAACTCTGTTTTAGTGACCCACACATGTGCACAAAATTCTGTTTTAGTGACCCATACATGTGCACAAAACTCTGTTTTAGTGACCCATACATGTGCACAAAACTCTGTTTTAGTGACCCACACATGTGCACAAAACTCTGTTTTAGTGACCCACACATGTGCACAAAACTCTGTTTTAGTGACCCACACATGTGCACAAAACTCTGTTTTAGTGACCCACACATGTGCACAAAACTCTGTTTTAGTGACCCACACGTGTGCACAAAACTCTGCTTTAGTGACCCACACATGTGCACAAAACTCTGTTTCAGTGACCCACACATGTGCACAAAACTCTGTTTTAGTGACCCACACATGTGCACAAAACTCTGTTTTAGTGACCCACACATGTGCACAAAACTCTGTTTTAGTGACCCACACGTGTGCACAAAACTCTGCTTTAGTGACCCACACATGTGCACAAAACTCTGTTTCAGTGACTCACACATGTGCACAAAACCTGAATAAGCGATATCCATAGTAAAATATTAGTGCCTGAAAGACACTTAAATTGGTCGCTACCGACTGGGGAATCAGGCTAATGAATTTGGAAATTGCTACTGGCCATTATCTGGGACTCAGCGGAAATCACCATTATATCACTAAGTTTAAACGACGGTAATAATCGGTAAGCTACAATTGATTTTCAGCGCAGAACTTTTTACTGATATGCGTAATATGGAGCAGTTAATTTTATTTCAGGTTTACATTGTGATTTCCAGCCATTCTATACAGGAAATCGATATGGATTTTCACGGGGGGAAAAATCAAACTCTGAAGTTTACACCCCAGAAGTTATTTGTTAGGCCTACACCCCGCCTTTAACCGCTGTTTGTATGACAATTTTTTCCCGCATTTGACGAAGTCATTCAGAATTCGGTAACTAGGACATTAGTTAGGTGCAAAAGTAAAACACCTGGTGAAATATTAATCAACCAATTAAGAAAAACGAACGATCTGCAGAGCTTAGAAGTATTATCCTGTCTCAAACTGCCCCAATTTTCGTATTTTTCTTCTATTAACATACATTAAAGACTGTACAAACTTCAAAAAAAGTTCTGCACAGCCGGCTTTCTAAGTTACTCGCTTGCTCACGCCCCAAGATATATTCTCACTCTCTGTACAGCAGAACACCACGACTGACATGACACGCATATATTTTGTTATTGCACCGATTGTCTCAGCGAACACCACTCATGTGCAACCAATTGCAGGTGGTGCAACACTTTTTGTGGGATGTGTACGTTAGCCACGGAAAAACAAATAACAACGAGGGGAAGTGTAGTGAACCGAGAAGGAAGAACTTTCTCGAACGAGCTAGCCATCTTCACGATAGCTACCGCGCCAGAGCACAGGCGGGTGACGGTATAAACGCATAAACAAATAAAACCACATAACTGGAGGAAGTCGCGAGGGACGTCCAATAAAACTTTACGGCCTCACATTCCCCTCCCCTTCCCGATCAAAAGTATCGAGGCACCTCCCGGCTGCCATTAGTTCCGCGCGCCTTCTACAGTGCGACGCCAATAAAACACGCCACTTAGCGATAAACGAAATACAGCCAAACAATCCAAGCTTGTGTAATGCGCGAGCTGCGCTGGATATCGTAGATATTACTACCGGTGCGTCGCGTTTCGCGAAATGGGGGTATAAATGTGAAAATTATAACAGAAAAGAATATGAGATTTTTCTGACACTTGGCAGTCGACCGCGAACGGCAAGCTGTTGCAGGATATGCTGATGTTTGCTCTGTGCTGTATCAGGCTGTTTCCCTAGTTTAGGTCCGTTATACAATGGCACGGAAAAAGACACGTATAACAGATGCGGACACACAAAAGACTACGGTTTTCATCTACAATTCAACGTATCCAAGCACGTACGCGGGCGTGGAAACTTAAATAGAGCTGTTCAATAACCAACTGTTACATGTCCACGAATCCGCGTGGCCAGTAAGGATTGCGTATTTTTTCATTACTGTGCTCATGTTACTTTTACGTTTTTATATATTAAAGCTGGTATTTTGACTGATGTAGTTTCCAGTGCTTGATTTCGTCAATATGTCAAGCCTACGCGTGCTATTGATTAAATTAGCATATAGCTGTGTATAAGCTGTTCACGGTAAAATGAGCACTTTTGAAAACCCTGATTGAGATCTACTTGTATGCACTTTATGTATTTTTCCGCCTTATGTAAAATTAACATTGCCATGGGCTTCGTCATTTTATTCATGCGCCGGTCAAGTGAAACTGTGATATCATTAGAAAAGTAAAAAAATTATAAATCTGTTGATTTTTACACACTGAGGCGTTAAAAAGAACAGAGCGTGTAAGAAATAATTTAAGTTATCACAAATCGTTACCTAACACTTTTTATTCGAAGTTAATATATGGAAATACTTTCCATCCATCGTTACCAACTTAACCGGGTGCATGTCACTCAGTGCTCCCGTTTAAATAGATGCAGGCAGGAGCAGTTAAACTTTTTTAAGGTTGATTTCAAAACTGCTCACTTTATCGTGAACAACTTTTAATCAGGTAAGTCAACCAAAAAAATAAACGGAAGGTTTACAGTTACGAAAAAACCACTTACGAAGAAAAAAAAACCGAGAAGAAATAGCATGTCTTAGAAACAGCCTAGTGCGCCTGACGAGCGCAATTTACGGCGTCCGTTTGTTTTCTTCTTGGGGTCGAAAACCAAGGAAAAAAGGAATAGTTGGGGGGTGAGGGTGGAGATGCCGACAGACAGATCTAGGTCCTTTTGTCGTCGCGGCGCGAGCGTCCCCAGAGAGACACCCGGTCAGGCACGCGTCGCCGAATAGAAATAACGAACGCTCGGCAACTCCTCCCAAGTCCCGCTAAGACCTAGCTAGCTCCCTCGGGGGAGGTAACCTCCTTCAGCACGCAATAAAGCCGGGCCCGCGACTTCTCGACACAGAAACAAACACGCCTCCCTTCCCCGGCGGACAGCCTCACCTGGCTGGGACCGCCGGAAGTAATATCGGCGGAGGACGACTGTACGCCGCTAACAAGCACCGAGTAGGGCGTCGTTCACCCGCGCCGCACCTTCCAGCTAGCATGCAAGGCCCTCTTCACGTACGTTTACGATTAATGTTGAGTCGAGGGGCGGTTCGACAACGAGGTCTTGAGAGCCGATGTGGGTGAAAATAGGTTCTAATTAGGGAAACCCCCAATTCGCGAAAGGATTTCACGACCAGTTGCACTTCATTACACGTTCCAACTTCGTGAATGGACGATCTAGGTGCTACACGCTTAGGTGACTGCCCGCGAATCACAGACGCACAGTATAGAAGAATAGTAGGGGCGGAGGGGTCCTACTTCACCTGGGATTAATTGATGGATTATCCATTTGATTGAAAGAGTGAATCCTTAATCTGATTTCAATCTTATCAAAATTTTCTAATCAAAAAAGGGTCATTTGAAAGGGTTAATCAAAAAGGGTTAATTAAAAAGGGGTTACTTGTTAATCGCATCATTTTCTTTCTTCCTTTCTTTTTGGGTAGCGGTAGCAGAAGCCCTGTACGATGTTGACGGTGTGGTGTCCTCGAGGCGACTGGCCAGAGTGGTGGGTTGCAATGTCTTATATAGGTGTAGAGTTGAGTGCAAGAGTGGGCTAAGGCTATTTTTTTTATTTTTCTAATTTCGAGGTGTTTCGAGTGATGATGGTGGCAGATAGGCGCTTTTACAAATATATTTAACACTCGAGAGAATTTCAGAGTGTTTAAACGATTTCTAAGAGTTTGAAAGGCACTTTCAAACAGGCGACTTTGAAAGATGCGATTTACATGTTAAACAATCTGTTTTCGGAATGGAATTAATTGTAAGAGAATTTCAAAGTGTTCTACGTATTAATAAGTTACACACATCGAATCGGAAATTATCAAACGACTACATGAATAATAAGTGGAATTACATGAGTCTTAAACATAATGCTAGTCTCGAGCTTAGAAACATAATTCACACGAGAGAAAATTTTAACCACGTGAATAACCTCTGATGTCGACAAGTGCAAACTCAGTAAACGAAATCCAGTTAGTCAGTATGAATAAATAACACAGTAACCATTCTACACCATTCAGCCTGGAGAATGACATTTTACGATTTAAACCCGACACAATCAAGTACCTAAAATATTAAAATAAGTCCGTTCGAAGTATGAATGAAAAGCACTTATGTCGAGCTTTGAGTAGACACGTGTAGTGCATCCTATAGGCAACTGTGTTTAAATTATGGTAAATGTTTATGAAATTCACTGCACTTAACACAAATGCAGTATATCGATCCGAAAAAAAAAAATAAGTTAACACCCAAAAATTTATATTTTCCTGATAAAATGCTACGTAAATCGCGGCTATCACTAGAGATGAAGGTTGGTGCATTGCTCGCTGGTGCAGTAACCCCCGATCATAAGCTTGTCGGCCGCCAAGTGTGTAGAGGTGCTGTGTTTATGAAGGAGCTAAAGACTAGCACGTCCGTCTCCTACAAGCGTACATGAGCGACTGAAGATGGCGCCGATTGTCCAGAGAGCTTTACATCTAGAGGACTGTCTGCTTGAGACCACCCCTCCCAACCCCTCCCCAGTGCATGCTGCCCACGATCGTCAAATGTTTTCGGTAATTTCTGAAGATGTCATCATCTGACTACTTGTGTGTAAATTGGGAGCAGGCACCCCCTTCCACTCTGCCCTGAACCACTCAGAACTGGCCCGAGTCCAGAGGTACATGACCATGTTCAGCCACCCCCTACCAGCCCGCCTCTGTGAGGTCCTAGGGGTCAGTCATTTGTCTGTCCTCGATTCTCAATTGTCAGAATTGATTAAAGATGGTGTCATCAGCAAACTAGCGTGCACATCAGGAGCAGGCACCCTCCCCACCCTATCCCCCACCCCTCATCAGCAGAGCTGCTCCAACTCCACAATGCCAACCACCGCCTCCCCTCCAAGACATGTCCAGAGGGATTTGGCCCGTACTCTCGAAGGCGACTTTTTCTGAAGACCTCCGCTATCGATCGAGCCTGAAGTTTGCAAAAACCAGTTTTATGCAGCCTTTGCAATGCTGTGTTTGCGATAAGATTTTAAATTTCTGTTTCAGTGTTAACAAGTGCAGTGAATTTCATAAACATTTACCAAAATTTAAACGAATTTGCTTAATTGATGCGCTACACGTATCTGCTCACAGCTCGATGTAAGTGCTACTTATTCATATTTCGAACAGACTTATTTTAATATCTCAGGTACTTGATTGTGTCGGGTTTAAATCATAAAATGTCATTCTCCAGGCTGAATGATGTAGAATGGTTACTGTGTTATTTATTCATACTGACTAACTGGATTTCGTTTACTGAGTTTGCACCTGTCGACATCAGAGGTTATTCACATGATTAAAATTTTCTCTCGTGTAAATTATATTTCTAAGCTCGAGACTCGCGTTATGTTTACGACTCATGTAATTCCACTTATTATTCAAGTAGTCATTTGATAATTTCCGATTTGATGAGTGTAATTTATTCATACATAGAACACTCTGAAATTCTCTTACATTTAATTGCATTCCGAAAACAGATCGTTTAACACGTACATAACATCTTTCAATGTCACCTATCTACCGTCTACTAGCAATATACCACCAAAAATCATAACATTTACACTTGGGCTACTCTTAGAAATAGTTTAAACACTCTGAAATTCTCTCGTGTGTTAAATATATTCGTAAAATCGCCTATCTACTACCAGTATCCCTCTAAACATCTCAAAATTAGAAAAATTTGCCTTAGCCCACTCTTGCACTCAACTCTACACCCATATAAGTGATTCCAGCCCACCGCTCTGGCCAGTCGCCTCCAGGACACCACACCGTCAACATAGTACAGAGCTTCTACTACCCCCACCCAAAAGAGAAAGAAAAAAAAAGAAAAAAAATGATACGATTAAAAATCAACCCCTATTATGATTAACCCTTTCAATTAACCCTCTTTTTATTAAACAATCTGATAGGATTAAGATCGGATTAAAGATGAAACATTTCAATCAAATCGATAATCCATTACTAAATCCCAATTAATCCCAGGTGAGGTAGGACGCCCCCGCCCCTACTACTTCGGAGTAATCCAAGTCTGATTGGCCAATCAAATGAGAGAATGTCTTCTCACAGAAACACGCGGGCCAATAAACGAAGGAAAATTACTGGTGCGCCCGTAGGGCATTGAAGTATAGCTCGTACAGAAATCTTTTCGCGAAATTCGGGTGTCCTTAGTTATAATGGAGCAGTGTCGGAATGCAAGGGCGGAGGAAACGAGAGATCCCGAGAAAAACCAACCGATCAGGGACGTCATCCGGCGCCTGCGAAAATCCCAAATCTCTCAACTCACAACAACGGCAGAGGACAAATGAAAAACTGCTAGCGTGTGCTCGAATCGGATTTTTAGACGAAAAATCATTGGCTCTACCAAAATTTATAACTAATTGCCCTTCTGACTTGAAATCTGGAAAGCGACATACATGGTACATTCCAGCTCCGCATCTTCAAGTTACGCACTTTTCAAGTATGAAAACAACACGCAGATTAGTTCCATGAGTAAACACAATGATCCTGTACCTATATTAATTTTTTCTCCGAACAATGGTAATCCTGAAATTTACATACAACAAACGGTGGGTAATAAAATAGTAGAAAGTAAAATTCATAAGTTTTCTAAAAATAGAGTGTATGTATAAAGAAAATCGAGACAATTTGAACTACATGTGGCCATTTAACTGTATCGGCATTCCGTTACACTAAGAGATAATTTATTAAAATATTGTTTGCAACCGAATCCTTGTCAGTGTGAAAGACTACATTATTTGCAGGGCCTATACCTGTTTTTATAAAAGTGCTGCGACTCTTTTTCTAACTTATCGCCCAGGAAAAGATTGCTCCTTATTCGCTGTAATTTTTTTTGTTCGCTTTAACTCGATGGCTCCAGGCGTTGTTTATACAATGACAACTCAAATGTACGCTGTGTTGCCACTGATGAGACAGCAACATCGCCGACCCGTGACGGCAGCCATCGTCCATTACCTGGACGTCATCGGCGATGCGCGACGAAAGAGGCTCTTGGCTTCTCTCGTCGCACCAAGGTAGAGCAGGGCGGTGGATTCGAACAATGGTGGAACAACCCAAGCGCACAATAATGAATAATTGGGCGATTGGAAACTTCGGGAATTCATCTGAAGACAAGCAACTCTTCAAACACACTATTTGAGTCCCTAAATAAGTGGATCACAATTTTACTAGGCATACCCTGGGTAGCTCTGAGTCACTATCAAGCCTACAACTAGAGCCCCGAGTATTTCACAGATTGAGTTGGCAGTAAGCTAGGCTGGACAGCCCTCTACACACTCAGGCATTATCGTTTGCTTATTGGTTGCTGTGATCAGGTGAGGCCTCTGTACAGAACTGTTCACACTACTATTTCCTGCTTATCACTGGCTCACAGTTAGAAAGGGCGTGTCTGAAGAACTGTTGTCCAATCACAACAGTAGAAGAAAAGAACACGTGTTTACAGTCTGCCTCGCCTCCGAATGAATTCGCGAAATACTCGTGGCTCTACCTATTAACAAAACAAGATCCTACCTGGTTACAGAATAGCTAAACATACAGAAGCGAGTCTCTTTGTTATAACTCCTGCCAAACACACTGAAAAATTGCCAATACGTACAGATAGTGATTTTTCGCGGAAAAAAATATGAGTACACGGTAGACTTCAATACTATAAGAACCCAATAACAGTATGTCTATTGCCACTGGTTGCTGTCTGCTTGAGAAGGCGTTTTCATACTTGACTGGGCCACTCACAATTCGGCAACATTGGCACGGGACCTATGTGATTCGCGTGCAGACAGTTAACACGTGTCTAAAAGCAGTTCAGCAAATCAAGATAGCTAAATGACCCTACAGTGTTTTATAATGTAACTTGTCTTGAAATCTTTTCGCGAAATTTCACTACCCCTACCAATACGCCTAACAACACGACGCATGTCCACCCGAAACAGCTCTCTGGGACGAACCTGCTGGACGCTAACACAGCCAATAGGAAGCAAAGCACAGCACGACGGAGCCAATGAGACTCGAGGCTCGTTACGCAGTAGCAGAGAGTAGACAAGTACCTACACAGAGATTAGATGGCAAGGCGGTTTCTTTGATGTGGGGGTAGCCATTCTCTGATTGGCTGCGCAAGTCTCTGGGGCCGGGTCTTGGTGGCTTACTGGCTGCTGGATGGTGAGAAAAGTTCTCTATATGCCGGCCAGCGACGTCACTTTGCCTGCGTATGTGTATAGACCTGCAACATTTGCGTTATTATTTGAGGACACGTTGAACTTTAAACACATGTACCTTTGTCATTAAACACATGTACCCGTCAGAATAAATGAGCGACGGAAAAAGTTAAAGTCCCCTTCGGCAATCTTCGGCTTTTGACAAGACATATTGCCTTGGCTCTTAGGCAACCAGCTATCATACCTATCCGGCCAATCGTTCAGCGTTTTAATTGTGCCAAGAATCTCTTTGGCTTCTATTGGAGCATCATTCTGACATCAGTTTCTTCAAGAGAATATAACGCATTTAATTGGATGAAGAAACTCATCCTGCGATTTATTAAGTTAATGCAAAAACAGAATATCTCACATAAACTCCTCACTGGAAGTCCGTGTTTCACGCGCAAACAAGTAACACTTAGGGGAATAAACTACCAATTATAAAGGCGAGCTGAGCTACAGTGTTGTACAACATAGCTTGTCCTGAAATATTTCTGTGGAATTACCTCACATAAGCTCCGCACTAAAAGTTCGCGAGTCATGCAAGCAGCCAGCGGAAAGAAAACCAGTCGTAAATGCGTGCTAAGCGACAGTATTGTACAACATAGCTTGTCCTGAAATATTTTAACGGAATTACCTCACATGAGCTCCACACTATAAACGTTCGCGAGTCATGCAAGCAGCCAGCGGAAAGAAAACCAGTCGTAAATGTGTGCTAAGCGACAGTGTGTGCAACATAACTTGTCCCGAAATATTTTAGCGGAATTACCTCACATGAGCTCCACACTAAACGTTCGCGAGTTGTGCAAGCAGGTAACACTTAGCAAAAAGAAAACCAATCATAAAGGTGAGCTGAGCTACGGTGCTGTGCAATATAGCTTGTCTCGAGGTATGTAAGCAACATTCGATGCTTCAAACAATGAAACAGTAAACGTATGTGAAATGACTATAATTACAGATAACTGTAAAAGAGAAATTCATGAATCCTCTTTTAATAATTAAAATATACCCTATTCTATGTAAGACGTTAACGAGTTATAATATTTGTCTTTTATTAACGATGCACACAAATGAATTTCCTGCTGTCGTACGCATTTGCGAAAATCGAATACCACACTTTAGCGGAATATATATGGTAATATTAATCAGTAAATAAGGCCACTAAACAATTAAACAATCGGCGCATGTTGCAGATGTAATTATTGTATGCGCACATCAAGAATGTTTCTCTTGCAACTAGCTGCTGTCTGCATGAAAAGCCACGTCCTATCTACGAGGGCCAATTTCTACCCTGCCAAATAAAATCCTTACGTAGGTTTCGTATTATCTACTGTAGCCGGCAGACGTATGTGCATGTCTGAGCGGGCGGAGCGTGTTAAAAGGGTCTCCCTACGCGGGGAGGGGGTGAAAGAGATGCGCACGTAGGTCTGGCCGTATTATCGGCTATTGTACTATCGGCTATTCCACAAACATTAGTTACGGTGGGCTCAGGTAGGTATATGTAAGCCAATATAAGACGAAGGACGTTCGCAAAGGTATAGGAAATTTATCCTCAGTGTTCAAAATTTCCACTTGACAATTTTATTTATATAAAACCACATATAAAAATATACAACTGGAATACTACTTAGTTTTTAACACTCGGTGCAATTCCACGTGAATTAATGTATACGTACAGTTTATCAAAGTATAACAAAACAGTAATTTCAGGCCAGTGCTTTTCTTTTGAAACTATAGAAAATGTTTTATATCTTTATTTGCACAAAGTCGCGAAAATGAGCGTTTTTACTCATAGTGGACTGACACGCGCTATAAAGAATGCAAACACACAGTGTTTATAAAACAAGAAATAAAATAATAAAATTACTATCTACAGCAAAATGTTCATCTAATTCACAAATTCCACCCAATTAATCTGTGTGTAAGCATTCTTGCCGTGCTAAATGGTAGTTTATGTGAAATCGTGGTCTACATACGCCTAGGTGTTCAAATTAAAAAGCTCACGAAAATCGCAGTAAACATTTCGAGTTTATATAAAAAGGTGTTAAGTATCATGTCGGTTTATGTATTTTTTCTGGAATTCCGATTCACGAGCAAACTTAATGCCACCTGTAAATATGTTTTTCCAAATAATGCTGGCTTCAGCAGACCGTGTAACCAATATAAAAATATTTCTGTAGCATTTATGATACAGTTATTTGTACTAACTTAACAGACCGTAATATACGTTTGTCTATAATCTATGCCAGTAAATGTTATTCCAAATGCAATGTTCATTAAGAGAAAATATTTTCTCGATAGTGAAACAAAGATTGTGCAAATGTGTAATCCTATTTGAAATTCATTAAAAACTAAAACATTAACTGTTTAAAATCATATGCCTGTCAAATTATTACACAAACAGATTCGAAACTAACGATATCGTTAGGCTAGAGAAATAAGTAAATTAGTTTGTTGGTGTTGAAGTTAAGGCCACACGTATTTGCTCAAGAAGTAGTAGGTTTGATTTCTAGTTGGAACGTATTTATTTAAATACAATATAAAAGATAATAATCTTTGTATTATATTTGTGCTATAAATAAATATATGTTTGAAAGTATGTTATATATTAATTTAGATTTGCTATTTACAAATGTGACTGAAATACAAGTTTGACTGTAATGCTAATATATCTACATATTGCAAATCAACTTAGTATGTTAGATAATTTATTACAAGAAAAGACATGTATTCTTTTAGTTACTGGTTTTCAAGGTTTTACTTGTAAAAGTAGCATAAAATTCACACTCAATTCCAGATTTACAGCACTAATGTTTTTAATTCCGTGACAACTTCTTTCTCATATTTTTCCTATTGGAAGTGACATTTCCCATGAAAGATTGACTCCTACGGACAAGCATAAATCATACCCTTGCTCTACCCGGGATTCAAAACCGGAACTACTCATGCTCAACACTTAACCGACTGCGCCACAGAGGGCAGTCGATAGGTCAACCAGAACACTGTCAGTGGTTATAAGAACTTATTTTAAGTAAACAAAAAGCAGCTTATTTCATTGGAGATAATTTCTAAGTTACAATATTAAGTAATATCTTGTTACGTGCTGCAGCTGGCGCTGACTCCGCTGCCCCGCGCCGTAATCGGAGACCCACCTCACCCACCCCTCTTCCTGGAACGAGATGCGCTCGTGGCTGTCTGCTCCTCTACTGGGAATCCCGCGAATGCCGACAATGGCGAGACTTGCTGGCGTCACAGACCTCCCCTCACCTGCTAGAGTTTCCGATACGTTTAGCGACGATGCAAGAATATTCTGGTGAGACTGGCTGGCGCCTCAGTCCTCCGCGACGTATCACGCGAGTTGGAAATATTCTAGGCGATGGCCTAAGACTTATACATACTGCCGCAACCCAGCGGCCGGCAGTCTTTGACGGAGGCCGTCTGGCGAGTGTGCGCGAGCGAAGTGGTTTGTGGACGACGACTAGAGATTGCGGGACGACGGCGAGTGAAGTGTTCGTGGCTTGAATGGACGAGAGGGTGTGATACCGACTGTGCGTGAGGGCGCTTGGAGGACTTTAGAACATTTCGACTGGCGGGACGTGGACTGAACTGTGGTGGGACTGAATGGAAGTGTAATACTGATTTTATTGTAAATATTCGAACTGTCAAATATGGAAACATAAACTATCAAATAATTGAATGGTTTGATACACTGTCTATTGGGACTGATATTTAATTATTTAATTTAATTGATTTCTTTGTCCTAATTACAAATTGTATTAATCGGTGTCAATTGTAAACAGTAAGTGATTTCAATTAATTGTGAGAATTTGAGTTTGGAGAATTTCGATTTAGTTATTGTAAATAAAATAAAGAAATTATAATTAATTGTTTTATTTGAATAAGACCTCCATCCCTTAACGAACTTGGTATAGCCCACTTAATTACTAGAGAGAGAAAGTGTAACAATATTAATTACTTGTTCCACATTGTACCTATAATTCACTGCCACATTGGTTGGTATTAGTTTGCATATATTTGCGCTAAATTAAATGCAGAAACGGCAGACAAAGTTATTATAGTTTAGCTTAACCTTCATACATCACTCTTTTCTTTGGAATAAAAAATTGAAAATAAAAATATAACTTTATCCTATTCTCAGTTCTATTTTGTGTTATTGTCTAGCAGATATTGTACTAAATATTCTTTTATCATTTAATATAACATTATTATAGTTTAAAATCTTTTTAATTTATTGTTCATTATTAAAATTAATTTATTCGCTGCTCCGTATTGTAATTGATGATGTCGACAGAAGACACAATTTAAGAATTCTATGCCATCAAAAATATCGTGCCAACAACTGTGGATATGTTACGAAATTACATTCGGCATTGACTAGATAAATGACAGCTATGTACGACATTGTGTGTTAATATGTGCATGTTTTGGATTTTTATAGAAATAAAACTGCTATGCTGTAAAATGTGTTCAAGTTGGCTTAGTATTATGCTGTCTCAAGCCTCTCAATGTTTGCAAATTTTGTAAACAAATGTTATCTTGAGCAATGCATTCCCGTTGAGATATTTTGTACACCGCGCCGTAAACCTTCAGATCAAATATTTATATCCTCCACTCACCCCCATTTTAATGGAGAAAGATTTTATGAAAATGTGGAAAAGGAACAAGTATTATGTTGATGCATCAAACCACAGAAAGTATTCCTCCTCCATTGTTTATACTTTTATAACGTGATTTTAATTCGATACTATTTAATATTTGAACAGAAAAATTGCACTCAATAACAGAGAAGCAGTTGTATTCTATCAAACAATACACGCAGATGGTAAAGAAATCCTCCTGCACACACTGTCACAAGAGCACTGCTACCTGTTGTAGCCAGCAAAAAGTATCCGTGTCCGGTTATGCATATGCTGTTACTCAAGACAAAATACCGAATGTTTTTATTTACGCGTGAATACTGCCGGGATGCAATCTTGTCGCTCAGCTAGAGACCGGACCGTGCCGAGCCGCAGCCTAGGGAATAAGATTGGACTCGCGTGCACCGACGTTTGTTGGTATCAGTAGATAAGTCTATTTGTAGCCATTTTGTAAGACAGTGCTACCTCAAATATAATGCTTATATAGCATTTCTCAGGAATTTTTCAACCGATTTGGCATCAGTGAAACTAATGAGAACAATATAAAGCCGTTTATAATTATATTTCTAATGTAGTAACCACTATGTACTGCATTTTGATGAATATCTTCAAGTAAAGCTTTGCATGTAGTAGTATACAAACTGGCAATCTAATAGGGGCTTGGAGCTGCGGGCAAGGGAACTAGGCAACCACCATCTTTGATGACGCCATAGGGACAAATTTCCCATTTTCCCCCAAAAATTTTCTCTTTTCCTTCATACCCATGGTAGCCATCTTGGATCCCAACCTCCAGCTCTGTCAATATGATGCCAGGATGTTGGGACCCTTACACTTAGCATCCTGGCGGGTGCCAAGTCTCATGCTCTGTCATTCTTTTCAGGATCTGTCGACCTAGCACCATAATGTGGTACCGAATACCAGCATCGACTTACACGTTCACCAGACCTAACATATAAGCACAGTTGATGGTAATTTTCGAACCCCAATAAGATATAATCGTCAACTTCATAACACAGGCCGATGATGAGAAGGGTCGCATGGCCAGGTATACCCCATGTCTACATATAAGCATAGTTGCTGTAATTTCCGAACCACACAAGATATAGTTGCTAAATTCATAACATAGACAACACCCTTGACTACGAGGAGGTTCGCAGGGTCAAGTATACCCTACAATCTACTTATAATCATAGGTGGATGTAATATCCAAACCACATAAGATATAGTTGCCAAATTCATAACGTAGGCATCAAACTTCAACAAAACTATTCATCGTTAATTGAAAAAATGTGGGTGGGGATGGAGGGAACCTGTGCCATCGCTCACCTGGCGGCATAGCCGATAACATAGCACTACCTAAATATTGAAAATAGAATCCACTATGAAGGATTCTATTTTGAATCCAACTACTATTTGAAGTCAACTACCTACCCACCTACCGTCTGGGGACGGTAGGTGGGTAGGTAGTTGGCTTAACGTATCGTCGACAGTGAGGTCATTAGAGATGGAGCAAATCGCACTGGAAGGATTGAGGAAAGAGTCAGCCATGGCCTTTGTTACGGAACGATCCCAGAATTCGCCTGAAGTGATTTCGGTAAACCATGGAAAACAGAAGTCAGGATGGCCGGACCGGGAATCGAAGTCGGGTCCTCCCGAATGCGAGTCGAGTGAATTACTACTGCGCTACCTCGCACGGAGAGTGGGGGTGGAGGAGGTCAGCCATCTGCTATGTGTGGTGCTTGTGGACTTCCGGAAATGTGTTTTTATAATTTGAAGTATGTTTTTAATAATTCTTAAATAAATAAAGGTAGAAGTAATATTTAACAAGTTTTGTATATATGTTGGATATTTAAAAAAAAATGTATATTGTATTAGGTGTTTTTGAAATATTTTGTAATTTCTGGGTTTTCAAAGTCAATGTTCACAGGGGTCGAGGTCAAAGGTCCTGGTTAAGGTCAAGGTCAGCTACATCTAAAATGGCAGCCAGGCGACCAGAATGGCAAAGCATGAACATCTCTGATGATCCAATCCCCTTACCCCTTGTGCAGACTTCCCCAAATAATTCTACTTCCTGGAATACTAAAAAGGTAATCAGTAAGTACAAATAATGCTTAGTACATTACTGGCCTTTCGAAATTCATCACGAAGGACGCAATGTATTGATCCGATATTGGGAGACTGTGGCATAGGGTAGAACAATGGCGTAATTAGTTGTTCGCCGAGTGGCACCATGCTGTGAAGCAGTATACAAGGGGAGGTCGGAGAGCAACTGAGATGTAGTCGCTGCATGTTTCGCTGCTGTTTGTCTGCACAAACGAACCAATATGGAGGTTTGGAGAACACAGCGACCTCACAAACATGTTTCCGCTTTTGACTGCAGAAGAATCTTAACCTATCAAGATTGTGGATTATTCTGATGCGATAGTGGTCCTCGGATTGGAAGAGGTGTAACTACAGCGAAGCAGATATGAGATCAGTGGTCGAGGAGGTACGGGCTGAGCGATGTGCAGGAAACCATAACGGCCTCGTCACACCAACAAATGTCAGGGCACACATCTGGAATGCATGGCGATTATAGACCATACAGTCACATCAAGCACTCTTGCTTGGGATGTCAGGTGTCTGGTACATCAATCTGTATTCTAACACACAGTTGTCGCCGTTTAGACCATCGACGCCTCATGTCCAAGCGCACATTACTGCGGTTTCCACTGAATGCTCACATACTGTAGGTGCCTGCGGCTGTAATGGTGCGTGAAACGTCGGACATGGACTGACGAATAACTTGCCGCAGTCTTCACCAGCGAGTTCCGCTTCTACCTGTGGCATGACTATGGTCGCATTAAGCTCTCGTAGCACCGTGGTGCACGCCTGATCGAGTCCTACATAATACACAGTCATACCGACCTGTCACTTGGAATAATGACATAGGGTGACATTGTATTCCAGTACCGCTCATGCCTAGTCTACATTGCTGGTACGTTGACCAGCAACCATTAAATTGCGGAGGTGTTGGAACCTGTTGTCGTCCCCTTACCTCAGGACTAACTTGGGGTCATGTGCGAATAGCACAATGCGCGATCTCATGTGGCACACATCGTCCTACGGCTGCTGGATGACCAACATGTAACACTGCTTTCCTGGCCTGCGTGTTCACCGGATCTCTTGTTAATCGAAAACGTGTGGTCCATGGTCAAACGACGACTGGATTGTGATAGGATTACCACCACTACATCGGATGAACTTTGGGCATACATCGAAGCCACGTGGGTGTAGCGGCGGTTAATTATGTCTGAGAGGGGTGAGAAGTGGGGCACAAAGTACTGATTTCCTACAATCCATACGTAGTATCGTGCTGCACGTATAAACATGTCACCCGTGTATGATGGCTATTCTTGTCCAATATATCCGGTTGTGATGCCTTATGATCTTCATGGTATTTCAAGTTTAGTGGCTAGCAGTGTATTAAGGCATCGAACCCTTTAATGTTTCAGCATGTTAGAGTAATATAGTCGCAGATATATAAAATGGTATTCCATACAAGAAAACCAGTTTAGAGATGGTTTTGGACCAACAAGGCATGTAATGTTTGCGCTGACCTCTTTGGTCACCAGATCTTAACAATACGATAGAACATTTGTAGCCATAACTAAAACGCATGATGGAAGACAATCAACATGACTCCACAATATATACACATAATGTACTATGGGAGGACATGTTTCATGAACAGGAGTAGTTGGAATGCAGTTTGAATTTCATGTTAAGAAACAGCAGTTAGAATGATATGTAGGGCCGAATACACTGCACAGGAAAGTATTGTATGAATATGGTTGTGTATTCCAATATTAATTTAAATACCTGTTTTAAAATTGGATGCTAATAAATATTAATGACCTTTTAATGCAACAGAGAAATTACTCATCAGAATAAAATACTATTAAGTAGTCATTTTTAATGTATTACTTACTTTACGGAATTGATTTACTGCGTTTAGTCTTATAATACTTATGCATTGGGTTGGTTTAACGAACAACTAAACTGCATTTTAACCGATTCAATAGTGTAACATACTTATCACATAAAACCACAATCAAGGCAATGTCCTCTTATCTGTTTAGAACATAATTACAGTGGTGCTGTAAAAAGTTTTGAAATTAAGTTACGAACCTTTAAACGCATTAGGTGAAGTTATAAATCTTGCTATAATTTTATTATTATTTACGTCATGAAATTATCAGTTGTAAATCTATATTAACATCACGAAATAAATACCGTTTTAAGTAGTGGTCACTGAACGTATCTTCATAGAATTTATCGAATTCACTACGTAGTGACAAATTGAGAATTTCGTTGGCTATTGCCTTGACGTTTTGTCTTTTTACTTTCAAGACAAATAACTTTACACAATGCTGCGACTACGGTCCAGGAAAACTATCCTTTAGCAACTACAGTATCACCATGTATACACTGCCCACGATTAACGTAGTACAATGTTGACAGCCCTTCCCACTTTCTTGTGTCTTTCGCCTCATGCAACATTGCTGTTACTATAGGTTAAGTGACTTGAATTCATATGTATGTTTATCATGATAATGAGTAAGTATGTTGATCAAGCAACACTGTTAAGTCATTTGCAAAATTAACGTGTTTCTATGCTGCCACATCTTGTTCAGTGGTAGGCCTGTACAAATGATAGGAATCGACTTTCAGTGGCCATTGGTTTGGAACATGACTGTTATAATGCGATGGTGAAACAAACAACCCATTTACGTGAGTCGCGGCTAGCATTACAGCAGTACCTCAGCCAGTGCACATATTAAACTATATGCGGTTACGGGCACTGTCTATTTGCAAAAGCGCGCAAGTTACACCGAAAAACCTGTAAATGTAAAACCCCACGAAACAGTAGAACTAGGAGGCAACTGTAATGTTAACAACCTTCTGCTTGCCCATTTTGACTCTACATAGTCACTAGATATCCGTATGGCGTGAAAACTACAAGATTGTTGAAGATCACACACTTCCTAGCGATCGTGGTATAATTAAACTAGAAAACCTTTAAAGTGTGATTTTAATGTGTTTCAAAACTACATTCCTATAGTCATTACGTTGAAGAAAGGTAGTGTTGCCGTAATATCAATTTAGGTCAGTAAAACTAAAACAAATAAAATTGTTGCGTGTGTGTTTAATGTGAAGGAATATCTGAAAATGCCTTCATAGTTATAGTAATCGCTGCGTAGTAAATTACTTTGCATATAACATATTGTGCGAACTGTCTAAATAATGAACACAGATCTGAACACAGTAACATAGTGTCTAATAAAATATTCAGTATAACAAACATTTTGCCTCTGAACAAAACGCGGATTCAAGACAAGTAAATAATAAGAGTGATAATTACTCTCAGGTACTTTAAAATATTCCAGTTAACACTGGAATATTTATGTTTTATATCGCAAATTAACAACTTCCAGGCCAATGCTAACAATCACTGTGGACCGTGACCTATTTATTTTAATGATGCCAGAATGCTGCTCCTAAAGTCCCTGTTGCCAAGTCAGATGACTCACAGAGTGCGTGCGTTAGTCATTCTGTGTTGCCTGTTCACGCTATTAGATCGTTTTGGGGTGAGCTTTTTTTCGCTTATTAGTATATGGGTGTATAACTAACTACAGTGAATATATCGTCGACTGTGTTATACATAGTCTATGGAGATCAGCTGTTTTCTTCGTGTGTGGAGTTTATATCGGGATAAGGTGTTGTCGAGAAGCTATAGTGCTCGATGATGTGAGAATGCGGATTGTGTCGAGAGCTCGTCCTGTGTACTGCTGAATTTAAATCAATACGGTAACTGGATCATACACACCACGATATTTAAAAGGCTAGTGCAACTACTGTATGTCCACTGCGAATGAGCATATGTAATCTAAATTACAAGATTGGACTATGCGTATTTCTTCTGCCAGTTCATCACAAAAACAGAGTTGGTTGTGACAATACTAAAAAACATTTTCCACAAAACCGACATACACTCTCATTGTAAAATATAGGAATTTAATAAATATAGAAAGTGAAAGCCTCAAGCATAATATCCTAAACAGAGTAATTATTGCCATAGGTCGACAGAACAAATGTTTTTATGTTATGTTTGGTACATGCGGTGTTTGAATTGTATTATTTATTTTATTTCACACGCTATTGTAATATGAATATTAATTTTCACACATTTCTCATATGTAACAGTAACATTTTTAAATCACGTACTTTATGATTTATGTAAACCACCAATCCACTTAATGTCTATATTCTATGATAATTTTCATGCAGTATTCCTAGTTTTGACACATTGTTATTTCAGTATTGTAATATTATGTTTATATGTTAATTTTTATTCTCAGTAATTACTTTATGATTTTTAAAGCTTAATTATTTACTTTATTCTCTTATTGGAAATATTTTTAGTTTTGGTTTATTTTATTTTAAGGTCGTCTAGTCGGAAGTGGGCCGCGATTGGCTAGTCTTGAATGGAGCTGCCGGAAGGCTTGCTTCTGGGTGGGACTTTCAACATGGATGGTAAGCTGTATTTTTGCTGAGATTTCAATCTTAGGAAATTTCCAGCGCCAACCTAAGAATAAGTTAGTAATAAGTCCCAGAAGTAGTGATTAGGTTACTGCCACAACCGATTATAGAGGAGGGTTGATGGCAGATGTCTAGCTAATTGTATTAGTGAGTTTTGTTGGAGACGCCAGGACACCGATCTCTAGACGCCAGGCACCATGTCAGCCACGTTAGCAGCGCATCAGAATACAGGTGAAGCCAAGGAGTTTGAGAGTCTGGGTGCAGACCTATGTGAAAGACTTCACTTGTAATCTATTACTACGAACTTATAGTGTTTTCAGAAGAAGATTAACTTACGGAACTAGGCATTTTCTGAACTTTAACTTGTGTATAATCAGTAGTACTGAGATCCCATATGAGGTAGTAATGCCGGAGCACATTAACAGCTAAAAACTCTTTAACTCAGTGTAATATCATTTGAGTAGAGTTTAACTATTTGAGGGAAAGTAGGGAGTAATTCTTCTGAAGTAATTAAAATTTAAATTGACACTTGCAAGTAAAGGTTTGGATCGTGAGGACTCTAAATGCAACAATTGCTTAGAAGCTCAGTCAGTTTCTTAAACAGTTAGAAAATGAAGAAAGCTACTTTCGGTTATGAAAAAATGTTTATTTCTGAATTTAAATGCAAGTCAGTTCTCAGTTAATTTTGCAACAGCACTACAGTCGTATTTTATTTTTTATCTTTTAATTTGTTTTTATTTCCTTGATTTATTTAACTCTATACTGGATGTCGGTACTTCAATTTTGGTCATCAACATAAGTTCAATTTGATTTTTGAGTAAAGTGATTTTTCTTACACACACATTTGAAGTTTAATCAATATTTCACATTTGAATTTTACATCTTGTTGAATTGCATAACACATTTGATCTGATTATATTTATTTTTCATTTCATTAATATATTATTTATTCAGATTTCACATGTTATATTTTATATGAAGTGCAGAGAATGTATGCACATTGCTTCTGTGTATGTTATTTACAGTGATCCAGATGTCCTCAGTTTCTTCTATGGTAAGCTAAATGTTGCAAAATTATTAAGGTCCATATATACATGAACAAGCCTATATTTGACACCTTCTAACTCAAACTACGTCCAACCTATACATGTGGCGCACACATACATATTTTAACCTTCTTTTCTTTCCTACAGTGCGTTCACGTTACAAATAGAGAATGTAACGGCCCTCCGCACACAACTCCCCTAACTTCCAAACCTCTTTCAGAGCTTTATTGCATACCTACTGCTGGTTTTACTGTACTTGGCACACATAGCAGTACTGAGAGCATATTTATGTTTCACTGATAAAGTCCATTCATTTAACTTGTGCGAAATAAGTAACAACCTACAGAATGTACGATATATTCTAAGTAATGTGTCAACGCTGACCGTAGTAAAATTGTTGACTACGAAAATGTGTACTTCGAAGTTGTTTTATCACTTAGGCAATGTGAGGAATATGAATGTGTATACATATATAAGGTAACTTTGTGATCTGACACATCCCATTGCGCATTCGCAGAGGAGGCGGTCGATTTTATCTGTAGGAAACCAATTCCTTCGTTTACTATTTTTTGGTCTCTGCAATAGGCTGTTCATAGTAAAGTGAGCACTTTTTAAGACCCTCTCAACAGACATAAACCAATAATAAATATATCGTATTGCAGCCTCAGGCATAAAAATTTTTAGGGCAGGGAATGTATACACTGTGTTTATTGGTCACATTGCAATGTTTATATTAAAAAGCAGCAGGGAGATGGAAATTGGATGAAACGAAATATAAGGGCCTTAAAAAGTGCTCGCTTTACCGTGAACAGCCTAAAATAATACTATGTTTATCAGCTGTCTTGTTGGTGTCTCATATAGTAAATCAAAATATAATAAAAAGTAAATGTATTGACAAAAAAAGGGTTACCCTCACACAAAATAACATATCAGTGTTTTACTGTTCATATTCGTGTCATTATACACCTCTGTGTTTGCACGGTCATGCGATGGGTAACGAAAGTAAAAAAGCATCAGATGATTTGACAGGCGGTTTGGGCATTTAGCGTGCGCCTCCAAAGTCACAGAGTTTGGTCCTGATTGCCCATGCATTTGTATTCCTGAACTTCGTCACGTGATCAGTTGAGGACCTTACTGCAGTTTCGGACATGCCTTATGGTCTCCCTTTTTAAACAGATATCATCGGACAACATACACATTTCGCACATCTTTGGTCCATATTCGACTCTGGACATGCGTACCTTCTACGTCACAGGCATATACGACCGATTTAATACAAGTCATCGTGTAGTGATGTCCCGCCAGAGCCAGGCGGTTCAAGGAAGTGAACCTTCATTGACGATTGAATAAATTTTATTCCTAAGCCTCGTACTTGATAAGTGATGTATTATAGCATACATTTAATGATGTATTATAGCATATAATTAAGTTTCGTAACAAGTATTTTGTAAAGGGTGCTTGTAGGAACCATGATGTAAAGATAATATGAATTAGTCACTGTTTAATTTTGATTTATAATTCCAATATTCAAGGGAAAATAAATACACTTCTTTTTTTTTTTTTTTTTTAAGTTGTGCATATATTGTAATGTTAAGCTGAGTTTTTAGTTGTTTTTTTTTCTTCCTTTTTTCTGTGTAGGTACTTTACATGTAAATGTTAAAAGTCAGTTCACAGTGTAAATTGCATGTGTTATATTTGCACAACACCATAAACTTAAAAATATAATAAGCCATTCATTTTAGGAAAAATAATATTTTAACACTTACAAAAAAGCAATGAAAATTTTTCTCAAGTGCTATTTTATATTAAATTTATTATTTTTTTTTCACGATTATCAGTTGTAATTTAACCTACATGTTAATCGCGGTTTTGTGATTTCGGGTAACCAGAGACACTAAAAAGAGATCACAAAATATAAAAAAAATCAAGCAAGAAATTAATGTATTTTATGGCTACTATTTGTAAATTATAATTACTACAGCTATTTAACTTGGACACAAAGTATATTTTTAGTAATTTGGTACGAGCTTATTATGCCCATGAAGTTAAGTATGTAAATATAAATATAAAACACATCAGGAAGTGACTGCAACATTGCGTACTGTGTATGGGGAGTATCAGAAGGGAGGACGACTCCTGCTGACGTCACGCACTTGGAAGCAGGCCTGCATTTCAGAGGGTGTTGGTAGTGTCGGGGTACTCTCGATACTCGTTTTCTGTCGCTGCTGCATCTGTACCTCTCTTCGCCACTATCAGCTCTGAAGACCTTAGTTGTTAAGCGCCGTTTATGTCTCTCTCATGTCACTGATGTTAACTTACAGCTGTGTTTCACCTACATACTGTACTTCACATCAACATACTCACCTCAATCACCCTCATGGCTCTCAAGACCTCGCTGTTAAGAGCCGCCCAAATCTCTTCATTGACTCCAAGGTTTCCGTTGGATAATTTCACACTAAAGCCTGGTTCAGTCCACATTCACACTGATCACGCCAAACGAAGCCGTCCCAATGTAAATAGATATTCGGCATTGCCGTTTAAATGCATGGGCGAAAGATTAGTTTATGAATATAGGATTACGACGTAAATGCACAACAAGAAACTAAAATCTAAATATGTATTTACTTTATTGTTTGCTAATAAGAAAATATAGCAAATATTTTATGAAATAGGCTTAATTTTAAAGTTGTATCAGAGGTACGTTTTGAAGGAAAGACTGCACACTTGTTCAGTACCTTGCACATAGAGACGATGATGCATGTGATGCGCGTTCCTGTATCGTCCTCAGCGTCTCGCCCTTCTGGAAAAATACGTTCTCGTAGACGGAATGCTTAATGAGCCAGTGAAGAGATTTGGGCGGCTCTTAACACCGAGGTCTTGAGAGCCCTTGAGGGTAAAGCGAGATGGGTATGGAGCAGCGCTGGAATGCAAGAGTGGGGGAAATGGGAGATCAGTGAGAAAACCCACCGACCAGTGGCATCGTCCTGCACGATTCCCACATGCGAAAATCTGGAGGTGACCTCGTCGGGAATCGAAACCGGTTCTCCATGGTGGGAGGAGAGTTGTCTCACCACTACATCACCACGGCCCCAGGAATGCTTAACGTTCACTATCCGATTATAGTCGTTATGTCTTACATACGCAATGACGTCGTAACAACAAATTTGTACTAACATGCTAAAGCCAAGTGTTTTTACGTATGTTAATATTAGTGCTACGCTTTAAACGGTTACGTCTGCCTAAAAGCGCTTACTTTAAATAATATTTTATTAAAAGGAATAAAAAAAATGTAGCTGAAGAAACCAGTTTAAAAGAATAGCCGAAAACATGACTTTACTATGTCATGAACTGAACATAATGCAGGTAAATTATCTCTAATAATTAGGAGCGGAAAATATTTCAAATTGAGAAGACACTGCACGCCCAGTTGCAGGGATATTTGTACGAGAATGACTGAAAGTTTTCCAAAGACCTATAGGATTGTTTTGCCTAGTTACGGAGCAGACATGTATACGCTCGCTCGACCAGGTCCGGGTCAGCGTTCAAGAAGCACGCTACTGTCTGCGCCAGATGTTGTGGCAGTTGTCTGAACGTGGGTGCGGGGGTTCGTTGGGGAGAGGTGGAATGGCTTTGTAGCATCCGACCTAGAAACATTACCCCATCATATGCAGTTTAACTGCAGAATTAGCTTTCAATAGATGTCAGTAAATATTTAGGAATATATAAAAAGGCTATTTATAGACGAGAAAGGGAAGAAGTAAAAAAGTATGATTAGGTGTTATGACCGCGAGGCTAAATAGGTATGAGTGATAAGACACACCGATCAACAAATTAGCTGATAGGGTTGCCAACAATTCTGGCATCAGTAACAGCTTTATCCAAAGAATAATGAAGGCTTGTGGTATGGTAGTCCATATATATAGCCTTGTTCGATATCACGAGTGATACATATGAATATGGCAACTATAAATGCACCATATAAAAAATTGCAGGCAACTGTGCCTACCAGAATACATAAGATATAATGGCCTAATCACCTTGTTCAAAGTCACAAGTTGCAGCTAAGACATAAATTTGGCAGTGACAACTTCAGTGGATTGAAAAGGGCACACAACTATACATACAAGAATTCTAAAGCATGTATTTTTTCTCGAATTTTTGTTTTCAAGTTCATTCAAGGTTATGGGACCAAGGTCAGGGTTGTCTGTATCTAAAACGATAGCAGTAGTTTGTAAAGTAATTTACTTGCTGACTTTTATGTACCTTTTCTCTAGTTTTTGTTTTTAAAGTCATCCAACGTGATGGGGTTACGGTTCAGGTCACCTGCCTGCATCTAATACGTGATAGTTGTTAGTAATGTAATATATTTGTTGACTTTTATGTATTTTTCTCGCGTTTATGTGTTCAAGGTCATTCAAAGTCAAAAGGTCAAGGTTAATTCGCCTACACTTAATATGGTCATAGTAGTTAGCAATGCAATATGCGTGTTGACTTTCATGTATTTCTTGTCGAGATTTTGTTTTCAATCTCATACAATGTAATGGAGTGAAGGTCGAGGTTGCCTGCATCTAATATGGTGGCCGTAGTGTGTATTGTATTATGCTTGCTAACTTTTATGTATTTTATTAAAGGTGTTTTTTTCAAGGTCATTCAAAATCATGGAGTTAAGGTCAACATAGTCTGCATCTATTATGGTGGTAGTTGTTACTATTGTAGTGTGCTTGTAGACTTTTATTTATTTTATCGAGTTTTGGTTTTCAAGGTCATGGTTACCTGCATCCAATATGGCGGACAGGTGATATCTGCCACGATGGCGGTCGCCTACCTATATGGTGGTCACCTACCAAGATGGTGGCTGCCTACCAAGATGGCGGTCGCCTACACACATGGTGGCCACCTATCAAGATGGTCGCCCCTTGCACCAACCAAGATGGGAGATGTTATGGGTGACCTCTGGAAAGTCAATTTTTAATACATTTTTAAACGATTTTTAATCATTATATCATTAATTTTAATAATAATATTTTATAGATTTTAAATGATTTTGAACACATTTTTAATAATACATTTCTTAGTGAATTTTTCAAAGTTTTATAAATAATTTTTAATAAATTGTTGATGATACATTTTCAACAATTTTTAAAATACGTTTTTAAATAATTTTGAAATAATTTTTTAGTGCTTTTAATAATATACTATTCGGGATTTTAAAAAAAATTTATGGAATTTTTGCCGAATATTTTTTACTTTTTTGGGTTAAATGTCAAAGGTCAAGGGCAAAGGTCCTGGCCCTGCTCTTCTGCCCCTAGGGTATCTTATCCCGGTCACCGGAGTCGTTGATCCTTGACCCTGGGTCGCTGATACGTCTCACTGCTCTACCCAGGGTCACTGATCTGCCGGGGAAAATGGTAATTTTTTAGTGCAAAAAGGGACGTTTTTACTTAACATATAAATTTTTAGGGACATTTAGTTCATTTTGAAGAAAATATGGAAACTTTGAGGGAAAAATGGGAAATTCTAACATGATGGCGGGCGGTTCCTCCGCTCCTATCCCCCAGCCCTTTGCGCCAAAGTAATTTTTATATAGTACTCACAACATTACATATTAAATTGTTATTGTGAATTTATTCATTTTCTGACTTGCACTACGAAACCTAATAAACGGAGAAGAAAGAGTTAGAAAGTAGAACAGATTGGTGGTAAATGATTAAATATTTTTTAACAACCACTGCGAAATAGAACATGAGTGGATCAGAATGGACCTTCCTGTACGACATTTTCGAACTATGGCTCAGTAACTTTTCATTTGACTGCATGTCATATTACTAATATTTAAAACGTACCTCTACTCTCCCAACCCTTTACGTCACTAAAACCTCTACGATTTTGGTAGGTATGAGGTCAAAGTGCAGGGACTTCAAAGTCAGATGTTGGTAGATGTGTTATAAAGAAAATGCAATTCTCTATGTCTATTTGCGTACCTATTTCGTACAGGCACTGAATACGGTCTTCCACCGGCTAAATTTTCGGTATTTGGTCAACCAATTCGGACTCAAACTTAGAAACTGCAATACTTTATCCCGCAAAGAAGGTAATTCTTAAAAAAATCATTCACTTAGTGAATATTTATATGCGTGAATGTTTCGTGTGTAAGACAGTCCAAGTCGCAAGTATCAAATTGGTATATATTTTGCTTATTTTGTAGTTGTGGGACTGACAACGATATATATATGTATATATATATAATGTTAACGAATCATGTTTGTGATCACAATGTGAAATATTATCAAACAATTGTTAGTTGTGTACGCCAAAATGGCTAGCATTCGCATAATACGCCGCGAAACACTGAGAGGCCAATTGCTAGAAAGCACACTTACACATGTATCCACCAATCAGTTAGGTGCCTGGTCGGTGTGGTGTCTGCAAGCCACCAAGTATTTTTAATTGGGTTACTTACCATTACTAGCACGAATCGCCAATGGAGGCAGTTCGGCGAGAAACTACATCATGACAAAACACTTCGAGTTGAACTGTCGAGCTTAGATGTAACGGTATAATAGAATGTTCGCGCCAAAGTGAGCTCTTAACACTTTTCGTAATGGTATTATAACACACACACATGAAACATGCAAGCAATTTTATTTATACTTCAGTTCATGTATAAATGAAAATAGAAACTGAGTTATAACTTAATACGTAATCTTTATTGACATTTGGGTGCATACGTCCATATATAAAATGCGACAGGCATCAAGAAGTGCTCACATTAATGCGAATAGTTTCCTTCGAAATATATCTAGTAGTTCGTTGAATGTATTCTATATGTTATTATGTTTTAAAAGGTGAAAATTTTGAGTATTTTTAAATAACCGTAGATCTTTCAAGAGACTATATTCACTCCCGCAGATAATACTGTAGTAAATTCGTGTTATAACACTTTAATAATCAATAACTATTTACTGTAATCCAAATTTGGTTACTGTAATCCAAATTTGATTAAGACATGTCGGTGCATGTAAATAGGCCTTTACTTTATGAACGGAACAATGCAGAAACAGGAAAACTGCGCGGATTATTTTGAGGACAAGCTAAATTTTACACACTTATAGACCTAATCTACCTTTGCATTGGATTACAGTTAACAAGGCTCACTCAGGAATGTGCGAAGTAAATACGAAACTGGCAAGGAAAGACGTTTAGGGATCACGTGCTGTATGTTTTAGAGTAATATTGGCCACTTACTGGAGAAACGAACAGCGAATATATAGTAGTTGATCGGATATTCATTGGACTGTGAAGTCTAGACTACAGGCCATTCATTTCGAGACATTGCATGGTCTCTAATTATATACATATGAAAACATTATTCCATATGATGTATTATTTAATGTTTTTAGTGATTATCACTTTATGTTTTCAAAGATCTCATGTGTGTTGGCAAGTGGAATTATAACGTAACACCTCCTTTCATATTTACAATAATGCATGATTTGGAAGTAATTTTTTCCAGTGGTCCAGTGTGGTATGTTCAAATTTATAATTTTCTATTTGTTTCTCAGATCTGATACAGGCAAGTTCATAATTCCGAAGGTTTCGCCACTAATTTACTTTAACTGCAATACATATAATGTGTTGGAATATATTCGGACAAAACTGAGCTCACAGAACTATTATTCGAGTTTTGTATCCTTTTCCTCCAAAGCCATGTGTTGCTGCAGCTCTTAGCCACGCCCACTCCGCGGCACGTGTCTGTGACTTGGGAGGGGGCAGCCTACCGAACATACCCGAAGGGGACTTAGAAATATTTTCAGCTACACGAGATCGCTCATTTTTTGTGACGAGAAATGTACATATTTTGCAGCATCATAAAATAGTTTACTAAAATACACTTTTTGAATGTAGAAAATTAATCTATTAAATTAGTCTGTATTTTAAAAAAAAAATTAAGCATATTTCCATTCTGGATGCTTCAGAAATCAGAATTTGTACGAAAATCATCGTCATGGAATATCGTCATAATGTTTACTACGATTGTGTGTAAGAAAACTATAATAATAATAATAATAATAATAATAATAATAATGGGGAAATAAGTTTTATAATTGAAATTATGTGTGTCGATTTTTCACAAACATTTATGGCTGAAACTGACGTAAATAAAGTTAATTATAAATCGTTACGATACATTATTATTATGATTTTAATACACATGATCACAGTAAATATTATGACGATCTTCCTTGAAGAAGATTTTCTTGTAAATTCTGCTTTCCGAAGTATTTAGATTTTAAAAGTATATTTTAGTAAAATATTTTATAATGTTGCAAAATATATACATTCTTCTTTCATATACAGCATAAATCACACTTTTTTGAGAATGTTGATAGTTTCTGCACTAAAATGTTATGAGTTCTTCACGTTGTACAGTCCGGTGCAGTGCTTCATAGGCAGTTGCTTCACTTCAACCTTAAGTAAGCTTACTTTATGACAGGAGTATGGAAACAATCGACGACAGAGTTAGATATAATATGTATATTACGTCAGCTACTACGAGTGTGAAACTGACCACTTGCTGGGGTAGAAGAAGCTCGTGAACAAAATACTGGAGTATCGAGTGGACAGGGTACTGTGGAATTTCGCCTACAAAGTACAAGAGACGCGACACTTTCAACAACGGACGCGAGGAATTTCTCTACTTAGAAGATAAGCTAGACTTACGGCTGGTTACTTTAGCTATATCACAGTTTATAAGACACGGCATGCGAGGAAAATAAGAAAGCAGGACGTGCTACCTGGTCGAGGGTAATCCTGCGCAGTGTCTCCTGAGGCAGCAGCTAATGAACAGATAGCCGAGGCTGGATTACGAAAAGCACTGTAGAGTCTATCCCCGTTCAGCGGGCCGCGAAATTTTCCTGTCGCTAATAATGAAGCATACGCAGGCATCGCATGGGGGACAATCCCTGACGAGTAAATTAACGTGGCACTCGTTATTCCAGACTGCGCGAAGTCGTCCAGGGGAAAAAGAAGGGCGAGTGGAGGGTGTTCCGGAAAGGTATTTTTTTTTTTTTGGCGGGGCCGTTCTTCGGGCGAGCTGGACCGTGGCGGTAATTTTCCGGGCGGGCGGCGGCGCGCCGCGGATGGCTTGAGCGAGGGCGCGGGCTGATTGGACGACACACGTGACAGAGCAAGGGCCGCGCTGCGCCGCGATTGGCCGCGCCCTCTCCGCGGCGGAAACATTGCAGGGCGGGCCACACTGCTGCACTCGCTCGCCGTTACGCCACGCTCTGCCTCCACCACATTCCTGTCGCACAACACCTGAAGAGAATTTCGCGTTGCCGTCCCTCTTGACGTGTAAGCAGGCGTTTGTGCATTTGCAAACGTATTTTAATGGCAAAGTTAAGGCGTCTAGCTGTTACACTTAACCAATAACTATCGTCTATTCACGGTTACTTCCAACTTTTCTGAAGCCCTGCTAAAGATCCAGGAAACTCCTACGCCTCATGAAAATAAAGCTTATCCGAATCTAGAAAATTACACCAAAGGGACAACGCAACGCATTCGTGTGCACTCCGCGTAATAATATTTGGCACAAGAACTATTTTTACTAGGCATTAACAACACACACATTTTCTCTGATTTAATAAATTAATATAAATTTAATTTAGAATATTACACATTTATATGTATATAGAAGTTTAATTTAGCCAAAAATAGGGTACTTTTAAGCTAATACGAGCATAAAACTCTTTTGAAACATGTCACATTTAACAAACAAACAAACACGTCACACAAGGTGTTATTACTAGGGCCACCTGTTTTACGCGAACAGATTTACACGAAGGCTAGACTTCAATATCCTATGGCACATTTGCAGCCTTCCTTTGGCTATTGGCCAATTGTCTTTGTGTGAAGACAGTCTGTTAAATGAGTGAGCCAATCAGAATAAAGTATGTCCGATACTGAACGCCCTTGATTAGAGGGCAGGCGGATAAGATGCGTAACAATTCAAATTATTCAATCACGTACGTTGTTCTGAACCAAAGTGTTTTCTAACACAACAGGTCCAGAAATCTTTTCGCGAAAAACAGGTACCCCTAGCTATTACTCAAAGGTTTGATTTAAAAAGTGTAAAGAAACCGCGAATATTCTATATACGAGAGTAGTAGGGAAAAGTATGTTTTGTCAGAATAGATTGGGGAAACGAATTCGGATTAGGCTAAGCCACCATGTTGTGATGTCATCCCGACCACCATCATGGAAGTCGTTGACCTTTTACCTTTTACCCTTTGACCCCAAAAACAAAACAACCACAAATTTCAAAAAAAATTTTAAATTTCTAAAACAATTCCGAAAAAATGTATTATTGAAAAAATATTAGTAATTATTTTAAAACGTTTAAAAAAATCCCGAAAAATTGAATTTTTCCCCTGATCAGGTGAGAGAGATTAGCGACCCAGGGTCAGAAATCAGCGACCCAGGTGACCAGCATCAGTGATGCAGGGGTCAGGAGAGCATGACCTATCACCTTTAATATTGACCTTTCACCCCAGAAATCCAAAAAATCCTGAACAAATTCTAACAAATTCCAAAAAATGCCCAAAATTTATTATTAAAAAATTATTGAAAATTTATTTTTAAACTTTAATCTCCTTAAGTTCTTCCTCGCCACCTTCTCTCGAAAAAATTAGTCGGCAGGCCTCCTCCACCACCTCGCCCATACTCAGTCAACAAGCATATTACAATACAGACCACCGCCACCATATTGGATGCAGGTGACCTTGTCCTTGACTGAATGACCTTGACAACAAAAACTAGAGGAAAAATACATAAAAGTCACCCAGCATAATCCATCACAGACTACCACCACCATATTAGATGCAGACCACCTTGACATTGACATCATGACCTTGAATGACCTAGAAAACCAAAAACTCGAGAAAATTACATAAAAGTCAACAAACATATGACGGTGCTGACTACTACCGCTATATTGGATGTACATTACCCTGACCTTGACCCCATGACCTTACGCGATCTTGAAAACAAAAAACTGAGAAACAAGGCATAAAAATCGGCAAGAATAATACATTACTAACTATTACCACCCTATCAGCCTACTGTACGCTGGTTGTCATAATGATACAAATGTTGTCGCCAGCTTGTAGAGCACGCAGAAAAAATTATTATACATGCTACACCTGAAAACGTAAGTTAAAATGAGCACGAAAGGATTTAACAGCAAAATCCCAATAACAGAAACGAATGTTTTTTTTTTTTTTTTGCTCTGCGATAGTTAAGTGCGCAGCCGTGTGAAAACAAGCGAATTTCAGATACGCCTGCAGGCACCGCCGAACTTTTTATTTTGGGCTGGCTTTTATCATCCCGATCCCATTCCGGTCCGATGTGAGTGATTTTAACGGTAACTTCAATCGTGATTACCCAGCGGGCCACTAGGTAGTTCGCTCCGGACTGGAATTAACTCCGAGCGCCGAATGTGACTGGCGGCATTACGTCCCGGCATGCGTGCAGACGAGTCGACACGCGTCTCTCTCCCTCTCTCTCTCTCACACACACACACACACACACAAACAGTGGGTATTCTAGGGCATTCTAGGACTGGTTCGTCTCGAGGGCAGTGGCTAGGCGGCATGTGAGCGGTTGCAAAGTACGCTGATGATTGCTCACAGCTATATCTGGTTGCTTCTTATAGGCTGTTCACGACTGGAACAGACTTATGAAGATCAATCTTTGAAAAAAAACACCCTAGCCATTAGCTGCATGCATAGCTAGAAAAAAAAGTGGCGGGTGCAGGTACTGTCACAAAGGTTAATTTTCTTAAGTCTGTTCCAGTCGTGAATGGACTATTATTCACACACGTCACTGTGATGTACTTGTGCAGTTTAATTTATTATTTAGATTATTTGATTTTAACTATAATTATTGTGGTGTTTGTATATTTTTTGCTAATTTATGATTTATACCTTACTTAACTATTAAAATTCCATCTTATCCTTTGATACTGGTATGCTTCGCCGCTTGCTAATGAGCAAGTTTACTACGTCCCGGCTACGCGGTGGTTATTGGTTCCCGGTAATACAACAGTGACCAAGTACTGGGACATAAACTTGCAAAAGTTCACCAGTCTTGGCTGCTCAGGAGAAATTGCCGCACAACTCGGCACTGCCTTCAAAATTAATGTTCGTGTTATGGGCGTGCACAGATGTTTTTTTTTTTTCAGACAGGGAGAAGGAAGCGGACTTTCTGAATGGGGACATCAATAGCAGTGGTTTAGAATAATTTACTGTTACACACTAAAATGGTAAGAGAATACTTACAAAGTTACGCATACTGATAGGCGAGCACCAAACAATATTATAACGATGATATTTGGAAGTATTGTAGCAACTTTAGCTACTACCCCCCTCCCCCCTTCCTATTACATTCGCTACTGACGTGAGTGCTCATGTAAGCTACGCTAGACAGTAGAACGACTGCAGTAAATTGTTTTATTATATCAACAACACTCGCCTCCTCTTCACGGCACTTCAGTAGCGTGTCAAGCCATTGGCACTACAGTAATATTTCACAGAAGTAATGCAAATGGATCTTCTTATAGAAATCAAAGAACTGCTTTCAAGTTTGCTTTCTTCAAACTTAATCTGAAACAATAATACCCCCCTCCCCTTCGTCACTTTCTTTTACGAGCTAAATGGAAACAACAAATTACCCACATCACAACTAATACAGAATATTTCATCCTTGCCTGTAGCGTTATTGGTGCTGTACTTGAAGTAATATTACAACAAGTAGACCTACTTTCTTGTTCACCTATTATGTTCACGACATATTTATATGTACTACGCTTCCCCTTTAGACTAGGCTGCTGCAGAACTATGTTTAATTCCACGATACAATATAATAATAAACAAGTAAATACATTGTAGGGGAAACGAGCCACCGTTTTAAAAACCAGCACTTATTTGTACTCATAATCGTTGAAAATTCACCGATAGAACTGTAACCGTTTTCGCGAAAAAATTTATTGACGGTATACTTTTATAACAATGTATCTTCCTCTGACTATTACGATTGACGGAAGAAACATACTCTCTCAAAGTTGACAACTGATAACAGCACTAAACATGCAGACATCAACATACACTTTTGAAATCTAAAGTGCATTCAGTTATCATCGCGAAAAAAAAAAAAAATCAATTCTCTAAGCAAACTATCGTGTGCTTACGCCGTCAATACAATAATATTTTAATACATTTAACTTTTCCATTTCCAATGTCCAATGACTGCATCTTCGAAAGCAAGGGTCACGATCCCTTTCTTTTCTTGCAAATCGCATGTATTAGTAAAAGTATCTGCATATTGTAACTTATCGTCGAAGCTGTCGTCGGTAAAACAAACCAGTGTTTCGAAACCTGAGGAAAAGGGACTTGTACGCTACTGCAGGGAAGAGAGCGGAGCAGTGCGGAGAGTGGAGAATGACCGGCCTTCGACGACTGGAAGGATGTAACGGTTCCTTCGCGGCGATAGATGGCGAGCATGTCCCATGCTAATGTGTCTCCGGGGCCCGACACTTCGCCTGCAGCTCGCCTCTTTCCGACGTAAACGAGAGCACGCTCGCCGCCGGGCGGCAAACTGCTGTTAAACGACAGACAGCAAGAGTGCACTTGTGTGGCCGAGAGATCTCTTCGACTGATTGTCTTTGTGCAAGACATAGCAGTGACTGAACCGCCTAATTTTCAGCACGAAACTAGTTGGGAAACTCTTTTACTATCTTACTTGGCTTGTTTACACTCCACATTTGACCAAATACGGCATAAATAAATAAATAAGACATGTGCAGTAATAAAGGGAATTAAATACACATAAAATTGAGCAAAAAACATTTAAAACAGGATAAAAAATAATTGACGTTCCAGCAGGCAAAAGACATCGCACCAATGTCGCATGGGCATTTCTATTAAACAAAGAGGTTCAGATTTCGAACCCCGCATAAGCCGTGGATATATGCGCCGGTTTTAAGACGTAAGTTTAATTTAGTTCAACATGTAAGTCAGCCACCGATAGGTACATCAGCGTAACAGGGGCGACAACACCCTCTATCAAACAAGGGATACGTGCGTATAGCCATTACGGCTAGAGATGTCCTTAGGCATTTTGTAGGTACTCAAGCTGTTCGGGAGGGACATGTATGAAAATATGTAATTTTTCATGTCTGTTAACACCACATATTTCTAATGAGTTTGACCCATTACTCACAACACATATGTTACCGTAATCGCTGTCGCTTCCTACCATCAGCACTGCTGCCTGAGTCCACGTGCTGAGGTAAGGGACAAGGGCACTGTTGCATGCTACACATTGAGTTACAAACATCTAGTTTGCACACTGTAAATTATACTCAACCCAAAGTCAAACTACCACATAATAGGACACGGTAGCTGAGCAATTATCGCGCTCGCCTGCCACCAAGGCGAACCGGGTTCAATACCCGGCCGGATCACTGGATTTTCGCAAGTGGGAATCGTGCCGGATCACTGGATTTTCGCAAGTGGGAATCGTGCCGGATGATGCCGTTGGTCGGCGGGTTTTCTCGAGGATCTCCCGTTTCCCCCGCCTCTTCATTCCAGTGCCGCTCCATATTCACTTCAATCACCCTCATCGGCTCTCAAGACCTCGCTGTTAAGAGCTGCCCAAATCTCTTCACTCACTCACTGAAACAACCACGCACAGTCTAAATCACTATTGCTTCGTTTAGGGTCGCTATTTCACCGTTGCATGTGCCCCCTCAGCTTTAAATAATACCTAAAACAGTGCTTAGAATTATAACTCAATTCTGTGGGGAAAACATAGTTCAGTGTGTACATGTAATAGCGGGAATAAAATGACTAAGGGCGAGGTTGACGTCTGAGAGACTGTAATAGCAGTCACTTCGGAAAAGTTGTAATGAAAAACTTCACTATGCAACCCCGTCCAGAGGCACGGTTAAAACTTGCGGCGACAGGGCCCGTCATCAGAGTGATACAAGGCATCTTTCACCCCAGAGAATGACGCCAGTAGCTCCTCCCCCTGTTGGTTTATAATTGTTAAACCCTGTCTTTTCCAGGAACCACTCGTTCTTATCCAAAATGTGTAATAAAACTTTCCTTGCATTTTCTTTTATATCCGACTTGCTTTTCGGCTAAGTCGCGAAATAACGCAAAAAAATAAAATATTTTCCCTTCGCAGTAAAAATGTTTGCAGCCTTCTGTAAATCGTTTTTTTTATGAGTATGATGAGTGGGTGGGGAGGGGGTGAAGGGTATCAAAACAGCTTTATTTCGTTGTTTTCTAGGCGCAGTACTAATAGTGCATACCATTTTAGCATAATTTCGGACGTTTCGCTGAGTGAGAAAAAAAAGTTTGTTTTTATTTAGTATGGTATTAGGTAATGTCAGGTCGGAATATTAGTTACTTCGGCGCAAGGTGAGATTAATGTCGAATAAAATTGCTGTAGTAAGGACGGACCAACGTGAATTCTTGATTGCAGGTACTGCTTGATAATTGTTTTCTTCTTCTTCATAAAATGTCATTGACACGCAAAATAATAAATCAAGTGTTTAACTCGCATACTACGCCAAGCAGGGTCTATAGTAATACCAGAATCATGTACGATGTAACAAGGGGCATATTTATGATTCACTTATACCTTTGCATAAAAAATCATAATTATCTATAGAGCACATTCTCCACGGAGTTAATACCACATAATTAAGAGTACAAGTTTCTTTACGGCATTTACTAAGGGGAACAGCAATCATCAACTACAGTGACACCGCGATAAGTAAAATATATTCCAGATTGCAACAAGATAATTTTGCACATTTTAATGACCAGAAACTTCTAGATCTTGACTCAAAAGTATGTCCGCTTTTCGTGAAGTTTGTTCTTTTATTAATGAATGGTGTAATTATGGCGTTGGGGAACAGAGCGACGATTTTATTTTTTCATTAACGGAGAACATACGTTAAGGAATTCCGCAATACAATGGCGAAAATCGCAGGGAAGAGACAAACGAAAATTATACTTCACTAAGAGTAATTAATATACTTTCAATACATAAATACACAATTTTCTAAAGGCTCTCAAGATGTTCTTGCACTCTGTTTTTATAAATAAATAAATAATTTAATTCAACATTGACACACAAGTTAAAGGCACCTATGGCAGCGCTGAATATATTTTTATTTTCCTACAATAAAGTGTTACACGGAATAAAGTTTGTAACGACGCGGGGAACGAACCAACCATGCCAACAGTTCCGAAATAACTTTCTTCCAACCAAGAGGCTGTTCTTGAAGTTTCCACTCGACGAAACTGTACACCCGGATGTGAAACTATGCATTTACTTCTCATGTCTTACTTCTGAAGACAACAGCGAAAAAAAAAAAAAAAAAAAAAAAAAGTTATTTGTATATGACAAATAGTGACAACCCATAAAAACGGAAACAAGCAACATTCGCATATATAACATTATAATTTCACATGTGTTGTATTGAAACTATCTTAGAGCTGAATTCGAGCTGAGATCACACAGAAAGCCAGGAATATTTTAAAACTTAATTAAAAAGAAAATAAGTGGTAGTTTATTTAATGTTACAAAGTGACTACTCCTACTCGAAGCGCAGTTCCAATTTGCAATGAATGTAATTTGATACAAGCTCCTAGTGTTCAAGGTTTGTTGCTAGTAACGTTTGTGTTGCACGTGTTTCGGGATAAAGTACTGATTTCCGGTGCTTTTGGTAATACATTAGAGAGAAGCGTGCCTAGCATCTCAAATAGATAATCTATTTTCGGCCGTGCTAGAGCAAGTGACACGGAAGATGTGGCGGTTGGGAGGAGAGAGAAGCGGAAGATGCGGGGAGGGAAGGTAGCGTCCTCGGTTGAGGGTGAGAGGATCACTTAGCTAATTGCCGCCCGAGGCGCCTATCTGACCGCTGTTAATATTTACCGGGGGGCCAACTTGTGCCAGATTCAATTAGCCGTCAGCTCACCTGCCCCATTGTGTTGGCCCCACCTCAAACAGCGGGACGTGTGGAAAACACAACAGCTACGGGGTGGAAAGTGGCAGGGGACACGGGAACTGAGCGACCACAAGGGCGACACTCCCATGACACCACGCGACAAGCTAGTGGTGGACGAAGCCTTGCAGCTGAAGTCTGTCTCGCTGCTGAAACGGTTGGCACACCGAAATGGACACACTCGTAAACAGGGGCAGTCATTTTTCACAGGTAGACAGGAAGTCATTTTTCACAGATACTTCGTGCCTAGATGAGTTCTAAAACACTGTGCCGTCGTTCATTTATGGCTGTATGAATGAGTTTTTTTCTTTCACGCGAACTAAGTCTGCGTACGAATCACGGACTTTCAGTAGTACAGGTCCGATCCATGGGGAAATCGTTTCCCACATACAATGAACAAATAAGAAACAAAATGCTTACATGTTTAAACATAATGTTAAAACTTCTTATCTTAAGTTCATTTCGTAAAAAAAATCACTAGCCCTAATAACGGTACAGTAATTTTTTAATTGAATTTAAGGTTTGTATTTGTTCGGAAAGATTTGTCTGGTCCAAAGTAGATAATGTTTTTAATAGTGTTAAAATTGCGTAGTTAAATTTAATTCACGTATTTTGAATTTAAAAATAATTATCAATAATGCTGATTTTCCTCTGCAAAACAAATACGCGGTCTAATAAATTGCATCCTCTTTCCGGGATAGTAAAAGCTACATTTATTTTGGAACTACCTTTCATATTTGGTTAGCACAATTAAAACAAGTTTAATTACACAAAACTGAAGACATTTCACTCGATATATGCGAACTAAAAAGCTTCACCTCACCTTGCCTATTAAGGCTTTAAATGAAAGAAGGTAAAAAAAAATACTGGGATTAAATATCCTGAGCAACGGCGTGTTGTGTTTAAGGTAACAAGGTTTGACGTGATCTTTGAATGAATAGTGCCATGGGGCTGAATAACAAGATGGAGATTTTTGGACATTCGCCATTGCGATGCAAATGTCTGTCATGGAAAAAATAGGACTGAGCAGGAAAAAAATACTTAAAAAAGACAAGCAACCTATAGGCGAGAAATTAAATATAAATATATTTAATTGTATATATGTATATTTATTTTACATATTGTATCTATATTTATATACATACGTATATTTATTTGTACATTGCACAGCATCATCATAAGAAGGTTTTCCATTACCTTTTGCAGTACGAAGGTCAGCTTGACCCAACAACAAACGTGAAAAATTACAAGGGTCGATGCCAGGAATTTAACCTGGATACGGGGAGAATACGCTACCCACTAGACCACACAGAGATTGTCATATTAAACACTGCATATCCGACATAATACCGACATTACTGTATAGGCTGTTCAGGGTAGAATGAGCACTCTTGAAAGCCCTTCTTAAGGTCTACTTGTATACATATTGTGTGTTCTTCCGTCTTATGTAAAATTAACATTGCCATGGGCCTCGTCAAGTTATTCACGCGCCGGTCAAGTAAAATTATTAGAATAGTAAATATTGTACAAATCTGCTCATTTTTACACTTCGATGGATTAAAAAATACAGAAAGCGTGATAAATAATTTAAGTTAGTACAAATGTTTACCTAACACTTTTTGTTGGACGTTAATATATGGAATTATTTTCCCCTCCGTCGTTACCAACTTTACTGGACACACGTCACTCATTGCGCCCGTTCAAATATATCCAGGAAAGGCAGTGTCTATTTTCTAAGGTTGTTTTCAAAAGTGCTCACTTTATCGTGAACAGCATTTATATGTTTTAAGTCAAGTGTTCCGATAAATTTTTGCGAATAAGGGAAGGGGATTTCTGACGTGAATAAACTAGATCGTAACATGGGATACTAGGACGGGAACAACGATGCAACGTTTACAAGATGATCCATCCCGATGCTATAACGTCGTGACTAATAACACGACTGACATAAATGTGGTCTCGATAGCTCTATCGCGTATACGACTACGACGAGGGCACAGCATCGAGTTAGGACCGCGTTTGTGCGAGGCGCAGGTGGGGGCCCGCGGCGACTGGCAGTAATTTAGAGCGCGGGCGAAAATGTCCACGCAGTACACCTCGCGACTCCTTTGTGCTGGCACGCTTTAATTTGCACAAAACAAAATGTCTCACCTAGGTCTATCGATTTAAATCGTAAAAGCCGAGTGCATTCTATTCGAAATATGTTCACACTTTCTTAATCAATTCTTTGACAAATCACCCCCATACCTTATACTTTTGTTCGTCTTAAGTATTTTTTTCGGTTAAATTGAATGTTTATTTATATTTTATATATCAATTATAACATTATGCTTATAATTAAAGGGGAATAAAATAGGGAAAAAAAGTATGCTGGTAATGCAACGCCTGAAAATATAAAATATTATAATAAACAGTGCGTACAAATGAAAAGCGTTGTGCCTTTGGTGCCATTTTCTAGCTTCGTTTGCATGAGGTAGAGGAATGGCCTGAAAGTACTAGCAGGGCTTCAGAAATGTTAAGTAGCTATGAATGGACTATAGGCTGTTCACAGTAAACAGAGCACTTTTGAAAGCCCTGTTTAGCATCTACTTGTATGCACGTTATGTATTCTTTCGCTGTATGTAAAATTGACGTTGCCATGGGCCTCATCACGTTATTCATGCGTCGGTCAAGTAAAACTGCGACATTTTTAGGAAAGTAAATATTATACAAATCCGCACAATTTCACACCTCGATGCAAAAAAAAAAAACAGAAAGCGAAATAAATAATACAAGTTATTACAAGTGGTTACCTAATACTTTTTATTCGACGTTAACATATGGAACAATTTTCCATTCAACGTTATCAATTTAATTCAGCAAATGTCACTCAGTGTGCGGCCATTAAAATATATTCGTTCAGGGGCAGTGACTATTTTCAAAGGTTCATTTCAAAAGTGCTCTATTTATCGTGAACAGCCTTTACGTACATTCATTTCGTTACTTTAATTTCATTTTCGTATTCCAAAGAAAATATTAGCTGTTAGCGCAGAGGTATCGACGTAAAACCCACGGTCGTTCCCCAACACAGCCACGTCATATTTTCCAAAAGTTAGTTCGACGAACCGCGAACAGAGGGAGGCAGCACACAGCGGTCGCGAGCTGAAATCGCGCTGGCGATAAATCAATCCGCGAGCGACGTGTAGTCGGCAGTCGAACACAGGACCGCGCCGCGATCAGGCTGCCGCGAGCACGCCGTAATTAATAACCTGCTCCACCAGCAACTTCACGTCGAGCTGGCAACCGGAGGGAGGGGGACGAGCGAGCGATGTGCGTCGCGCGCCAAATAAATCACCCCCTATGTGTGGAAGGGTGGGGGCGCACTGTTGTTACGTCCGCGTAACCCGAGCCCCGCGCAGGGGGCTACATTGGAAATAATACTGTCACAGTGATGAATACCTAAAAATATTATGACCGCGGCTTGCTGTAAAATTAACCCCGGGCGACAGTTTCAGGGGGACCTCGTCCAGCCCTTGGTCCGGAAAATAAAACGCAGGTCATCGTTCATGCAGCCATTATTAATACATTGTATGCATATATATAACAAAACTTATATACATTATTTATACGTAGTTCCCACGCTCATGCCTTTTAAATAATTCTGACATATGGATACTAGCTGATATATGTCAATCTCTTACCAGAAATGTACACAAGTTTTCAATATACTAACCGACGGGCTAAACGTAATTACACTTATCCGGTCACAGTAATAAGTTTCACCCGACGACAGTGAAGAGGGAGAGATTTGCACGGCTCTTAACATCGAGGTCTTCATAGCCGATCAGGGTGATTGAAATGAGTATGGAGCAGCGCCGGAATAAAGGGAGATCCCCAAGAAAATCCGCCGACCAACGGCATCGTCCGGAGTGAGCCGGCCGGGTATTGAACCCGGATCGCATTGGTAGGAGGTGAGCAGCTTAGCCACCATGGCCCCCTTTACGTTAGGTAATGAGTATTTTGCTATGAGCACACTTACGTGAATACATAGGAGTGGTAACGTACGCATAAATATACACACTACAATTTTGTTTAAGCATGATGAAGCAAACTAAATTGGTCGTGTTTAAATTGAAAGTGCAACATTATATAGTAGTTTTTAATGACAATAGAGCCAACAGTTTATACACGATGTATCTAAATTCGACCGACAAACTTCGGGTGTACCACTGTAATGCACCTCTCTCTGGAATATTCCGCTCCCTTTAATAGCCGCAAGTGTGTGTTATTGGGTAATATGCGTGCCCCACATGCCAGGAATTAGTAAATATTATTTAGAAAGAAAAACACGAATTACTCGAAAACGGTGATGTTTAGAGTATTTACACATGACATTTATGTTAATTGTGACATAAGGATTAATAATCCATCCTTTAAATCCCGAATATGCAACTGCCACATGGATGTTAGTTCGAAATAGGAATAGTAACAGTGATTATTTACATTGAATAATTGGATGACAGCGACAAGTGTTGTGGTGTTTGAAGATCTTTGTTCAGTTATCCATTATTTAGATAATCAGTTATTCAGCTTAAATATTATCTCCAATATTTGTAATAAACAAATGTTTTCAAATTATTTTTTCGTGATTAACCTGCAACCGAAATTTGTCGGTCGAATTTAGATAAATATATCCTGTGTGTGTGTATATATATATATATATATATATATATATATATATATATATATATATATATATATATATCCTGTATAAATACACATATACATATATACCTGTATATATACATATATACTTGTATGTATATATACGTATACATCCTGTATATATACATCCCATATATATACACATATCATGTATAAATATACACATCTGTATATATACATCCTATATATATACACATATCATGTATAAATATACACATTCTGTATATACATCCTATATATATACACATATCCTGTATAAATATACATATACATATATACCTGTATGTATACATGTATACATCATGTATATGTATAAATATACACATCCTGTATATATATATGTATAAATATACACATCCTGTATATATATACACATCCTGTATATATATATATACACATATACGTATTGTAAGGAGTTCCCTTATAGTTGTTCCTCGCTATCATCTCACTCATTAATTTATCTTACTTGTTTCATCATAAATTAACGTATCCTTAAAATGTCCATCCATGTATGTTTTCAATTTAAAACATGATTTTATTAAGGCTATGTCAGGAATGGAACTTCGTTGTAAGATGTTTATGTGAAACTGCAAAGTTTATCCACACTATATCGTGTGTTTCTAACTAAATGTTTGATTTACTTGCAACGCACATACAAGCTGATGAAGTCCTATTAAATTTCACATACACTTCGTGTCGACATGGAGAACAATTTTATGACCACATAAAATGCCGATCTCACGAATGGTTGCTAAGTGGAACTTTTGTCTTTGAGTTGGTTCGGAACTTTTTTGAGTAGGACGTTTTGGCCGGAGAAGTAAAAAGTTATTACGTTCAGGAGATGATGGCTGCACGACTGGACGAGGTAGTTTCCACGACGGAGAAGAAAAGCCAGAAACTGATTAAAAGGATGATGTCTCATCGGCCTGGAATTCTGTTCAACTGCTGAGAACGGCTTCTACTTAGATGGCGACGAGATGGACCAGGGAATAATCAGCCTGAATCCTATTCAAAACTGCCCTGGTCCCCTGGCATCGAGAACTTCTAGTCTATTAGTCGTCACAAATTAATGTAAGAGTGTAAAATCCTATTTTGCATTATGTATCAGCTTAAAGCCAAGAATGTGTTTCAAAAGTACAGTAGCAAGCTAATCAGATACTCAGAGGCTAGAAAGAATGAATAAGGTATTGTGAGTATAAAAAGAACTGAGCTATGATTGGTCGGACACTAACATATTTAATTTGTTAGCAATTTCCAAGAAATAGTGCAAGGCTATTAAAATGACGATTGCAAATGATTTCGCAGTCATGCAAACGGATAAATATACGTGAGGATGATGGTAATCTTTTTTGGTCATTAAAACTAAACTCATCTCATTTATTTTACATAACTGGCAGCAGAGATATAATCATCGCTTTGCTCGTTTAACCATTGAATATTATTTTTATGTGAAACCTGTCATTTTTCAATATAAATAGTTTGTTTCGTATATATATATATATATATATATATATATATATATATATATATATATATATATATATACACATACATATATATATACATATATATATATGTATATATATAGTTTGTTTCGTCTTATTAAAAATGGTAGAATATTTGAATCGTCTGATGTGCTTTGTATGTAGAGTGCTTAGTTGAGATGCACTAGTTCTTCAGAATCATACAATTGAATGACCTCTAGTTTTAAAGAGGTCGTTTAACATGAGTCCTTATAATTACTTATTCCGCTTGAAAGTGATACCGATTATAATACTCACCCTTGTGTTAGGTTTTCACACATTTATATAGTAGTGGAGAGTAAGGGGCGATGAAATAAAAAATTGTTGTGATGTAAGATGATGATAGTGTGAAAGGGTGAGTATTATAATCGGTATCACTTTCAAGAGGAATAAGTAATTATAAGGACTCATGTTAAACGACCTCTTTAAAACTAGAGGTCATTCAATTGTATGATTCTGAAGAACTAGTGCATCTCAACTAAGCACTCTACATACAAAGCACATCAGACGATTCAAATATTCTACCATTTTTAATAAGACGAAACAAACTATATATACATATATATGTACACACACACACACGCACGCAAATATGAACACTGGCCTCACTGTAACCCGTTTAAAAATCGCTGCGTACACGGGACGAAATATTCTTAATTAAAAAAGAATAATAGCTTGTAACTTTTTAACCTGGGAACGACAGTGAAAAATTGACGTGCTGTCTAATTTGACGAAAACTCGATCAGCTTGGCAAACTGGTATTATTTCCGTCAGAGTATCACTAAAAAAATCAAAACTGAAAGCTCACAGCCGTATTAACTGAACTACGAGCCATTCGCCAAAACAAATTCCGTGCAGTCATTCATTACAACGTTAATTATAGAATGTCATGTATTTTGCTTAGCCTATTCACAAACCCTACGATATATGGAATTTGAAAAAGCGATACACACACCTATTAAAATAAAACATGGTATACTATCCATATGATAGTGCGCAAGTAACTGAAATTTTTTTTATGGTGAGCAAAAAAAATGTGTTAGTAGTCACCAAAACATTTTCTTTTTGTACTTTAAGAATTTAGTGACAACCACAAGAGGACTTCTGAGGTCACCAATACATTCACTGTGTTGGTATGCAATTATGTGTTCCTTGTTAGCAGCAATACCGACTAGTGATGCTCAGGTGCTTAGAAAATCGTTTGGTAGGTTGTGGACTCTAGAAGGTAAGTAGGCACGGTTTAACGTCTCGTCCACAGCAGGAGCGGAGAAGGACTCAGCCAAGTAACCAGCGATGATCTGGAGTCATTTCAGACAGTCATTAAAAACCTAAACCAGGATGACCTGGCACAGACCGCCTCGCTCACGGTGTTTAGGGCTTTGACTTGGGCGCACATACACACACCACAAATCTAATAGGTGGCACACACGCCAAGGAATAAACTCTGCATCTAACAGAATGTATATTTTCTGGAATCCCCTAATTTCGTAAGAATATTCCTCATGAATTAGTTCGTAACCCGATGCAAGAGAACTGACATGGACAAATATGGCGTCGTGGCTGCACAGAAGGTTATCACTTCCAAAACGCCAGCGCGTATGCGCAGACTATAACGGATGTGGTTTTGCAGTCGCAACAAAATGTTTTACTCTGGACTTGAAGTCTATTGCTGCCGACTAAATACTTAGTGGCAGCAAATAAACATTGTTTCAACAGAGAAATATGTAAGTGAGCATTAATTTGCTTTAGTATTAGTCAAAAAATGGGATATTGTTCACCACAATCTGTTTTTTTTTTTTTTTTTTTTAACAGGAACAAGATTTAATTTATTTATTCACTACAAAATATTTTATTTCAGTGTATGCGCTTTCGATAGGGCCAGTGATTTTTTGCGGAAGCATCTAAGTACACGGTAAACTTCAATATTATATACAGGTACCAGAGCATTTAATTTTGTCAATGGCTGCTGCTTGCATGGAAATCCGATTCCGCTTTTGACAGGGCCATGACTCATGTGCAAATAGTTAACACCAGACACAATATAATTCAATCAGTAACAAATATAAACGACCCTACAGTAAACTTGCATCAAAACCTTTTCGGGAAATATCTCTGTTCATAGCTACCGACTAAGCCTTAGAAGACAGAAACTTTAAATGAGGTACAGATAAAATGATTTTAAATCATAAACCAAATATTAGTCATGGTTTCTATGCTTAGTCCCAGACTCAACAACACGATACATAAAATAAAACTGCTCCTTGAAAGTGGAGTTATCTGAAAGATGGTACACCCAAACGCTTAAATAGAAATGAAAAATTGATTTCCAAGGAGAGTTCTAAGACTAGATAGTTCTCCGATCATATAGTAAGGAAAATTTCATATGTGTATTGAAGCACGCTAACTGTATATACGTTTGTAGTAAGTTGTCTTGACAAATCAATATAAATAAAAACATTGGAATATCATGGACAACAGGATAAATTTCAATAACCTGGACTGCGTTGTTACATTAGTGACTGGGACGGAAGGTTTCTGAATCATCAGTAATAACATTCTGGCAAACAGAATTAACTAAATTCAATAAACAATTAACATGTTTGATTACAAGGACGCAGCAAATAGATAAATTGTCACTGCTATATTACATGCAGCAATGTCGTTAGTTTCGTCGAACTGACAGTTTGAAGTTGGTATGCACGTATTTACAAACACTCCAGAGAAGCGAGAAGTTAGCCTATATCTTGTGATGCCTATCCCTGCACATCGAACGAAAGCTAAACCGACGGAACCATATGAAGTTGAGAAAATGTTGGCCGTTTGGGACAGCTTACCTTCGCTGCGACGGGGGTTCGTTTGATGAGCTCCACGCCTCACGTCCACTGGGCGGGCCTGCCGGTCTGCAAGTGTGGGAGCCACAGGGCTTCTACAGCCCGCGAAAACTTGGACTGCTTTCCCCTCCCTTGTACGTCACTTTGACTACGTAACGCCAGCAAGCCAGTCACGTACCACCAGGGTGCCCTTCCGGGACTTCCGGATATCGACGGAGCGAAGATAATTTTGTAATGTTCTCGATGGTTTTGAATAAAATATTAATAGAGGTCTCTTGCCCAGGCAGGAATTGCTGTTCCGTGAACATTTAAAAAAAATGGGGGGCCCTTGCTGCCATTTTAAGTTGAGTATTATGTAAAAGAGAAATATTTAATGTAACCTGTATATAGCTGGAAAGAATTGTATTTTTGTAAAATGTAATTGAGGGGAAAGTTTTTATACAGATTTATATATTTTTGATACCTATTTATTGTGATATTGGGGGAAAAAACTTTGTAAATTATTTAATACCAATATAAAAGCCAAGGCAACGAATAATTATAACCTTTTTACTGGAACCAACCCAAGTCCCTTTTTTGACACCGTTGGAGGGCTCTCAGCTGTTCTCAAACTTTAAACACCTACATTAAGGAAGCACTGAAACAAAGTCCTCTTTCTGTGTAAACACCAGTTTTTGTTGGTGTCTGTATTTTCACTACCGCTCAACTGGCTTATTGTACACCGGACACTACGCTGTACTGCAAAATGTCTACAAATGATCAGCTGTCAGACAATGTAATACTGAGTTGGAAGTGCCACGATCACGTGTTATTTCATACTTAACATAATATACAACTCATCCTATTAATTTGCGTTATTATTTGGCATTGCGTTGTAGTTCACAGCCGTGCAAACACCAGACCCGGTGTCACTTGTCCACTGGCTGTTGACAAGGTGTGAAGACATTCATCTTCTGACACGACTGCATGTGATTAGGCCATGCTATTACGAACGTTTCATTCATTAGTGCAGAGTTACCCAGGGTGCGTGTCAAATAAAGTATGATTCGATGACAAACGTAGCGCAGATTTGCAAGTCAAGAAGTACAACTTAATTTACACGATTGATGCTGACGTAGTAATAAATTTCAATAAGTTTCACGAACAATCCCGGCGACGTTAAGGAAGTTGTCGTATTAAAGCGAACTCCATATAACTCTGGAATTCAGGCAATATCGTATGACGGAGGCAATGTTCGAAAGCAGGTGTGTAAACGAGAGGCCGGGATGATGTCTTGGCATGAAGTGAGACACGCATTACCCGGGTAAAGAGATGCAGCTGAGTTTTGAGTAAAGATGAGAGGTTTGGGCGGTCTTTAAAACGTCTTGAGAGCCAATGGGGATGAATCAAGGTGCACTCTGAATCTGAATCAGTGAGAATTTCACCGTTTGAAATCAGTCAACCGTACCTGACTGATTCATCTGTTACTTCAGTGAATTTAACAGATGGATCAGTGCAAAAAAGCGAGATTTCCTCAACTTATTGATTCGACGATATTACCCACTGATTGATCAGTCATTATTTTCACTGTTTTTCAGTGTTTTATTTTTGACTGATGGATCAGTTAAACATCGTGGAAAAAATGGCCGTCAAACAACGTTTAAAAATTGGCCGTTAAATAACGTGTATCCAGTGAAATAACTACGAATAAACTAATAAAACCAATACAGAATACTTTCTAAACTGTGTTTTTAATTATCACAGCACTCTGTTTGAAAGTTTAAACTGCATATAATGTTGTGAAGATAGTACACTCATATATACTATTCGTTTTAACAATCCTAACGGCACCAATGAAACAAAAAAAAAAAAAACGGCAAGTAAGGGCATACAATTTAAAACTTCACGATTTCGATAACCAGTATAAAACATATGTTTTCGTCCCATTTCTTCAATTTGACTTGGTAGCTCAGACGGTAATGTGACCGCCTAAAATCGAAGTGGAAAGGATGTTCAACTCCAAAAGATTTTTTTATTTTTTACATTACGGTAAATTGCGCAATATACGTAGTACACTATCGTAAATATATTTATTTCATGTCACTATTTGCCTACATTCAATGAAAACAATAATTAATTCGCTGCAGTCGGCCGTCAATTATTCAATCAGTGAAATTATTTCACGTCACTAACTCAATCAGTGAAATTTTTCCACTGAAAAAATCAGTGGTTTTCCACTGATTCTAAGTGGAGCCAAGTCACTGATTCGAGTAGTTGAATTCCACTGCGAATCAGTGGTTTCCCACCGGTTTGAATTTAGAGTGTGGATATGGAGCAGCGCTGGAATGCACAGTTGGGAAAAACGGGCGGTACCAGAAAAGACCCACCGACCTGCGGCAATGTCTATCACGATTCTCACATTCGAAAATCCGGGAGTGCCCCCACCAGTAATCGCGCCCGGTTCGCCTTGGCGGGCGGTGAGAGAGAGAGCTCTGGCCGCTCCGTCAACCGCGGTCCATACGGCAAAGAAAGGCTGCGACTCGTGCAGCAGGCCCAATACCTCGCTACAGTTGTCTGCGGGTCAATAGCGTAATGGAGCATTCCTCCTACCCCAACACCCCTCCGACACAGCTCCTACAGGGCGAAACGCTTGTCCGATATCGGCGAAGGTGCCGCGGCGCGGGATTACGACGGCCATTCTGCACAGCGGCGCCGGCGGATAGAACCATGTACAAAGAAGGAGGGAGACTATATTGCACGCCACATACCTGCGAGTCTGGATGACTGTTGTAGGATGTTCACGGTAAAATTAGCACTTTTGAAACCCTGCTTAATGCCAAACTTCTATGCAAGTTGTATATTCTTCCGCCCTACATAAAATTAACATTGGCAAGGGCCTCATCACTTTAGGCATACTTGTTATTGGACGTTCAGATATGGAACTACTTTCCATCCATCGGTACCAACTGTACTAGGCGAATGTAATTCAGTGAGCCAGTTAAATTATATGCAGGTAGGAGAAGTAACTTTTTTCTAAGGTTCATTTACGAACAGTAGCAGGTAGTCTGACAACACTCGGCCGAACTTTCCTACTAACTAATAGAAATATACTAACTCCTTCAATAAGATCAGTACTTCGAAGGCAAGTTAGTTTTCAAAGATAAAAGTATCTATGAAATAATAGTAAATATACAAAGTGTTAATAGTAAAAGGAGAGATGACAGTAACGAATGGTTTTGAAAAATATGAAGGGGTATGGGCGAAAGTGGTCACCACGGTCAATAGTTTCTGTTCTTCTTTGCATAATGTGGCAGACACTAATCAGCTCGGTTACACCACCACCTCTTGCGCTCAGTCTAATGGATTTCAAGAATCGCCAGTGACGTCTCTACTACCTTGTGACGTTGCTCAAGCTCGCAGATATCTGGCGCGTAGTATACAGCATATTGGCAATCAGTGGTGGTGAAATGTAGGCCATCCATGAACGCAGCGTCATCGATCACACGAAAGCGGAGGCAGAGATGAAGCTACAGCCATCACAATGCATAGGAACAGGATATTTAGCGAGTTCACATGAAGATATTGCTAGACTGCACAGTTATCCATACACTGTAGCCACTGTCCGTAGGCTGCTTGCCCTGTGATCGACTTTTCCAGGATTGCACTAGATCCTCTCACTCCACATCTGTGCGTTTATTACAAGTACAGATTGCTCTACGGCTCTCAGTAGAAAACATGCAGGCCACAACAGTGAAGTAACCACAAAAAACTATAGTTATTGGAGCCAATAGCCAACGATTCACTGCATGAACCGTGACATTGCCGATGTCTTCAGCAATGAGAACAGCTTGCATATTTCGATGCAGAATGCAAATTGAACATTACAAAAAAATACTAGAATTTATATTTTTGTAATAAAGCAATGCAGTGCGTTTGATTGCCGTACCAAAGAGTCGATTTCATAAGAATTTTGCAGGTTCATCTGACGGCAAGGCTAAACTTGACGGTTCTGCAGACACCCCAGGCGTTGCCATTTGTTCATTGTCCGGTTCCTTCATGAAGATAGTGTTACACGTTGTCACGCTGCTTCGCTTATGTTGCCCCCCTTCCCACTCTCCATCGTGCTCGAGCGCGCGAAGCAGAGGTCAAGGGCATCAATGGTAACTGGACCGAGAGTAGGAGCGCAGTTACAAAGGAGCAGCTACGTCGCTCGAAGCGTGCCTCTATAAGCCTGTCGCAACTCGCGCCGCCTTCTGTCCTTAGAAGACTTTATCAGTTTGATTATAGTTTCAAGAATGTTCTGGTCATCGCCCTCAGCTTTTTTAACGCGACTCGGGGGGCTAGGAGGAACTTCTGGACCAGGCCAGCATGTCTACATAAGCGCGGCGGGCCTCCGAGTTGAGAGTCTGGAGCTTTGTACTGCATAACGCGCTAAATGTGCAGCGTCAGCGATGCGACGAGCGGCATGGCGGTGGAGACAGTGAGCAGCGAGAGTAAAATATGCGGACTGCGAGTATCGGCACAGTGGACAGTGAGACTGAGGGCGGGATTACTGAACTGGATGCGCGAGCAATGTACATTTGTTACGATGGCAATAGTCAGGTGGATTGAATAAGTATAAATAATAAGCGCAGATTAAGTGACTGTATACGCTGTTCGCGGTAAAATAAATACTTTTGAAAGCCCTGTTAAATATCTACTTGTATGCTCATTGTGTAGCCTTCCGCCTTTTGTAAAATTAACACTGCCATGGACCTGATCGCTTTATTCATGCGTCGGTCAAGTGAAACTGTGGAATTATTAGCAAAGTAAATATTTTAAAATCTGCTCATTTTTTCACTTCGATGTATTGGAAAGAAAAAAAAAAAAAAAAAATTCAAGTTATCGCAAATGGTTAACGAAAAATTTTTATTCCACGTTAAGATATGGAAGTACTTTCCACCCACCATTACCAACTTCACTGGGTTAAAATATATGCAGGTAGGATCTGTGATTTTTTCTAAGGTTGATGACAAAAGTGCTCATTTTATTGTGAACAGTCTTTACCCAATATAAATACAGTAATAAGGACTTAAATTAGAATTGAGATTGGCATTAAATTTTGTCCACTGAGAATAATAGGTGTTAATAGTATAGAGAAGTAGTTAAATTTAGTAAATAATGGATGTGTGTATTTTATACTATTACAAATAAAATTAATTAGTTCTTTTACTTATAATAAGACCTCCATCCCTCACGAACTCGGGTACGCTCTCTGACGTCTTATAACAATACCTTTAATCCTGCATGATGGGTTACGAGAATCACTACGTGTCTTTCTAGACGTGGCCCAATCACGGCGGTAACAATAAAGTAGACATGTTTAAAGTCTACCCTAGCACCCCTGGAACTCGCGGTTCTTACTGGGATTCGTCAGATCTTACGTTTCGAAAAGTCACACAAACCCACGTATATTCAAGCATTCAACGTCATTTCAGCAGACATCTTAAACGACAATTAAACATACTATGTAAAGAGAACGAACATTTTAAGTAGCGAAATAATACGAAAGGTAAGGTCTTCTTCCATGCGAAGCACGGCAAACTCGAAAAATTGGGTTTGGCTGTGTTGGCGACGGCCGTTTGTTTTGCGTGAGTACTTCTACGTACGCGCTCGGAGACCTTGATGTTTATTTTACGTTCCCGGCACCGCTTCACTCGATCATATAGGGTTTTATGGGTATCGCTGGATTGCTTTTGAGATGCTCTTTTCAACCGTGTACGATTTCTTTATTTCGATTTGGCTTTTTGGTGAGTATAGGCCGAAATTGTGTTAAGTTTTCTTAATTTTTTACATTAAACTAATACAATTACACCATAACCACGCCACACAAATGTTTTTAAACACTCACTGGATTGGTATTGACGAGAGCTGTTGAATGAGACCTAAACGAGCGTCGTAGCTTCTCGCAGTCAAAAGTTATACTACGCGGAAGATACGAGACGCGGCGAAACGAACTCAAAATTTAGCCCCCCCCCCCCCCCTTTTTTTTTTTCTCTACGATTCTTAGCAATCCGCCTCCAAAGTAAAATATAATTTGGTCCTTTGGCAATCGAATGGTGTAATTGAATTTTGGATGTAGACGATAGATACAGAGCTGCAATGCCAAACTGTATTCCCCGATTTTGTTATCATCGGATTTTCTGGATTACCCCCCAACATGGTAGCAGATTCAAAGATGTATTCATGTCAAAAAGGACCTACTCCTTGGGAAGCGGCGTTGAAAACTGCTGCATCAACAGGGAATCGAAGGCATGCTCCTTTCAACCACGCCCGAGCATCTTATCTCGTCCGGCGTATAACGCGGAACAATGAGGGCCTCATGCCCCTTGCCCTTTGAGAAATAACAAGGTCGGGAGGATGTGTATTCACCCCTGCGTGTCCTTCAACTAGGCGCAGCGCTCAAGTCTCTTTTTGTCCGGCGCGGCGCGGCGGCGGGGTTGCGCGAGATCGCATCTGAGGGCGAGCTCCCTCGGAGGAAGTTAGGAGAGAGGAGGGATGCGAGATCTGGAGAGAGCGATTGGCCGCGCCTGAGCAATGTAGAAGGGGTAAGAGGGGAGTTGCAGGGACCACAGGCCGCAAAGCCGCTCGCGGGAAGAGCTACATGGCAGATTATAGCCGCTCTGCAACTCGACTTGGTCCACTCGGCCAGACCGCACTGCCTCCTCTCTACTGGCCTCTGTATCTGTAGCAATCCTCCCCCAGACTCCAGACCTTTATCTCAGGCACTAGAAGCTGGATACCGCCACATACTACATAACAATTGTGAAACTAAGCAGCCAGAGTCTCACTAAATCCAGACACACACGAGTTAACCATTTCGACATTCACTTGCCAGTAACATGGCAGAACTTCGTTACTAAATTTTTTTTTATTGCTTATCGCTCTGAGAGCAGTGCTGATTTCCAGACATTCAGGACAAACTATACACGTGTCGTCAATAGCCGCCTACTTATTAACACCAGTTCTACTGACGTGTAGATATTCCCCTGTTTGCCATCGTCACAGAGAAGTGAATAATACAAAAGTGACACAACCGCTTATTCCGCCAACTTCAATCGCATAAGCCAACAAAATGGCCTCACTGGCCAACAAATTGTCAAAACGCCGATCGCCAATCAGCGCCTGGTAACCCACTACACAAAACCAACAACAAGCCAATCCTAGAATAACGGTTCTGCCAACCTTGTGAGGAAATATTCGGCTAGAGCAATGCATTCTTTCGAGCCCTTTTTTGCTGTGGAAGATATTACATTTGTAGTTCACAATGTACGTTCAAAACGAAACCGAAAGCGAACATTTTTAAAACGCAACTATAGAAATGTATAATTTATTTCCAAACGCAAATAACGAGAATTTTGCAGGTATCTAATTACAGGTAACTTTGTACTACAACTTGGCGATCTTGGCAGCTGCTGTTTCTAGATGATCAGCGGCGGTAGCGCCCAGGCACGCGACAGGTCCCCGCCGATCTCGAACAAGGACAATCGCAACGATGTCTTGACTAGAGGCGTGTCTGGAGAGGAGAGCGACAGAGAAGGATGGGCGCCGGCGACAGTGACGAACAACAATGGCCCGGTGAAGGGATGTGACGTCGTCTCCGACGAGGCCCCGCCTATTAGCGCATTGCTCCCACACAACAGCGCATGGATACACGAGGGGGAGGCGTGTTTAATATCTCCATCGAGCAGAGAGCCAGGCGGCTCCAATTAATACCCCCCCTTTTCCCATTCCACGCCACTAACCCGCGTCAGCAGAGGGCTGCCATTGTCTGCCGCCAAGAAAATGAGCGGGTGAACGGGGTCCGCTCCACAACCCTCGCCTCACTCGGCACACACACACACACACACGCAGGCACCGGCACGTCGCGCCAGGCACGAAATGGACGCCTAATACCGCCGCCAGGGACAATACACTTCCGCCGGGGAGCTTTCCTTTTTGTGCGCCTCTCTCCCTCTCTTTCTCTCTCTCTCTCTCGCTCTCTCTCTCTCTCTCTCTCTCTCTCTCTCTGGCTGTGCCCGCCTCCTCACGACGGCGCACAGCGCACGCTCAAGGACAAAACAAAGCCATGCTCTCCTCCGTCTGGCCAACTCCCGCGCTGCGCGACGCTGCGCTGGTTTCATTCCCACTCCACAGTACTACACCGCCTTCTAGATGTGTTCGTCCACACAGGCGTGGCGTCTCTCACGTCCAGCAGCTAGAGACACTGGAATATCGTTGGGGAAATAAAAGTGTGGCAATGTATCTTCGAAAACATTGTAGCATCCTTCTTATTTCATGATCGTCAGTTCCATTCTGGCAAGGCTTAACGGGCCTGCCTACCAAGCTGGCAGCCGCGAACTTCATTAACTGAAAAATCTGTAAAGTAAGTTTACTGATTGAAATAACTGACTCAGGTCTAAGAGTGTACGACATGAGGAGGAATAAAGTGGATGGGTTGGGCTAACTTCTCGGATACAGCGAGGTCGTTACAGACGGAGCATGTTGCTCAGGGAGGCAGGTGCGTGGAAGGGATCTGCCACAGCCTGCTCAGTTTCAACGTCCACTACTGTGTGTACTCCATCAGCCACGTCTGCCGCGTACCTGGCCACTAGTAGACGTACGTCACATGCTGCGAAATACAGTATTGCATACGCCCCTATGCTGCTAATAACGCCTGTTCGAACTTAAATGTATATAAAAATGTTATCCCTAACTTAAAAAAGAAAATCCTTTCCCTAAAACGTTATAATCTGCTGCCACTAAAGGTGTCCATGCACATTTGAGTGTCAACTCAAAAATTTATAAATTGTCGGCCTTTTATTTTATTTATAATTTCAAGAAAACCTTGAAAGCTATATTCGAAAAACATTTACCTTCCGTCGGAAATTCCTTCGCCCGAATCAGTGATATCATCCAGAGAAATAACATTCACTGAAAGTCAGTTGATAAGCTACTGCTAACTGGCAAACTAAGCAGACGAACTTGGAACAAGTGACTGCGGCAGTGGAATTGTCGACATTTAGTGGGAATCACAAATAAATCAGTTAAATTCAGCCATCATCTTAATTAGTTATCAAGCACTGATTATCAGTCGCTCAATTTGTACTATTTTCACTGATTGGGCTCAATTCTCACTGTTTCAAATGTATTCCGCAGTGCGTTATCACAACGCACTGCGGAATACATAGTTAGATTTACGTATACATCATGTGTGTGGTATTGTAAATTGATTAGAAAATTTATTTTAGCTTCTAATTTAAATAAAACATCTAACCTTTCGCACACGTGGTGACGCCCAGGCAGTTGTAACAATATATTTGAATTGCCACCTGAAGGACGATGTAATTCCTGCTTTTCAAACACGTGTAAATTATCCCACAAAAAAAATCGTGTCCGCGGCAGCTGCCCTGACGTTTCAAAACACGACCCGCATTTGAGCTTTCCTCTTTAAATACATCCTGTGTTTCACCGGGGCGGTCAAACTTCGCCCACTGTTCATTACGCATTGCTGTTCTGTATCTTGCATCAAGATAGAGTTAATGACTCTGAATATGTATAATTACAAAATATGCGCTAGAGAGACTCAAGCTGGGACGTGTAATTCAGTGACTGAAACGACATATTTTTCAACCTATGGTATCCACGTTAATTTAAAAAAAAAAAAAAAACATTGTTGCCAATGTAACTTGAAACAAGGCACTGCATTCACAAGATGGAACATTAACGAAACAGTTCTAGCTCCGGCGGCGGGAAACCCATTCAAGATAAATAAAAAAAATCCAGCAAAAAAGGAATACGAGTGTCAATTTTTTTTTTTTTTTTGTTATATAAACAATCAGACTTTTAAAAAGATAGTTCTTGTGCTGCAAATAGACGTTTATTTAATGTTTTACTGAAGCAAGATATTAACTTACAAGTCATTTTGAGCATAAATGTACTTCTCATCTTGCCGCCGAATAGTGATTTGTAAGTTGAGAATTATGCCGCGAAAAAAGCTGTATGACCACTCAAAGGTCAGTCGATCTGCAGCACTACTACCACCAGCTGGCACCAGTAGCCTATCACGGCTTTGCGCTGTTGCCTAGTTCGCAGTGTTACAAGCATATATTGTCTATTCGCGGTTTCTTCACACTTTTTAAATCAAACCTTTCAAAATCACCCTATGTATGGCATGTTCGAGTGTTTCCTAAATATACCACGTATCACAAGCTTTTTATGCATGTGTTATCATAAAAATGCCTCATATTTTATTAAAATAAACTTTACTTATATTTTACCTACAAACTTATAATATTTTACATTTATAATTAGTACAAATAAAAACAGGGAGAGAATAAGTGTGCTGAAAATATTTAATATCCGACAGTTCTCACCCAAATATTATTACAGAGTAAGTGCTCACGAATGCGGAATGCGGTGCACTGTCGTGTTGAGTGTAATTTTTCTGGACCTGGTCAAGCTTTGTTTCGGTGAGGCGGACGAATATACTGGAAGTAGAACTTTAGTAAGGATTCAGAAAAATTGGAAGTAACCGTGAATGTACTACTGGGATGCACGCTTTAATAAATTCCTTTCCAAGCACATGACTGGGGGAAATGATGTCCAGAAGCTGAGAGAACACGAGAGTGCTAGCCGCCACACCATCGGGCTCCTTTTAAGTTCCTGACCCTAGCCACGCGAAAAGGTTTTATATTTCTGATTGAGGGCAATAAATATATAGCATAAATAATAATAACTTCAGCTCTTGGACCTCCTGCCAGCGAGAGAATAACTGTGCGTTAAGCAACCATCGCATCTTGGGATTAAAAAATGGCTGACATGCAAATTTTCACATTGGCATAAATTAGCAACAATAATCATAAAAAATAGACCTAATATACAATAAATACTTAGATAATTACACTAATAGGTTTTCCGAAAACATAAAAACTGTGATTCCAGCAGGAAACTGCCGGTAAAGTATACCACAGTAAAAGTACATATATTGTATTTTCATTACATTAATTATAACCTGAACACGGTTTGATATAGTCTATTCGCGTTAAAGTAAGTACTTTTTACGGTCTTAATAAATTTTTGCTATAAGTAAATTTCTATATTTTTACCATGTTTTAATATAAACACTGCCATTTAACTAATAAAGACAATGTATACATTTCCCCAATCCCAAAATTCAACGTCTGAAGCAGCCACAAAACATATTTATCAGTAGTTAAAGCCATTTTTAAGGGCCTTAAAAAGAGCTCACTTTACGCGAACAGCTTATATAAATACACCTTACAGAAAATTGTAAATTAACTATATTTAACGATAGCAAGTAACTTAAGGCAAATATTTCGCATCTAATTAACTGTTTAGCTGTCTAGAATCGTATAAGACTGATATGTGGCTTTCATGTAGATACATAGTTTCTACAATCATTACGCTACGCATAAAACGAGCTTCGTGATACGCGCCTAGTCCCGCTTAATAACTGGTTTTCACAGTGCCCGTGTCTTTGTACCGGACAGTACACAGTTCTTCCACTCGCTGAAGCGTACAAATATTGACGTTTGTCTTCACTATACAAACGCCGCGCCCAGCTGCGCAGGCTGGTGTAGAGTAGACAATTTACATTCCAAGAGCAACATTAAAGTAAGGTATTTTCCTTGAGCCAACAGCCGGGTGGGGAGGGGAGGGATAATTCCACACTTAAAAAAAAAAAAATCTAAAATAGAGTCCTCCGTCAAATTACGGTCAACGCTTTGAGTATGAATCCGAGTATAGCTCGAGCAACTGCAGTGCCAAATTCACTGCATTTCAGATTAATACTAACTCTGACATATTTTTTTATGTCTAGCTGTATTTAAATCCCATTCTTACAAAACCGTTTCATACCACCAACAATAATTTTCTCGGCTAAAAAAATTGAAGTAGATTTATATAACTGGGCCACTGTCCGCTTACAATTTTAATAGCTGTCAGCCAGCCAATAACGAACGTTGTATAGTACAGTAGACGCGTCCGCTGTATTGTGAACCAATACGATGGTGGTAAGTGGAAATACCGATACCAACAGAAATAGTGTTTGTGTAGCAGTGGATGTATGCGTTTCATTTCTAGATTTTTTCTGCGTGACTTTAAATGTGAGTAGGCCTCAAAGAATTAAAACCGTACGTTTCAAATGAAACATGGATTAAAAGTGGAAATTTAACTGTGATGTAAATGTCCAGTTGTGGGGAAACTATCAAGCGGTTCTCTGTGACAGCAACTTACCAAGTGTCGCGCTCCTGTAACAAGTGGCGGTACTAATTACAGATTTGTTTAAGATATCCTCTCACGGCAAATCGATAGCCCATACGAGAATCGCCTGCTTCGGAAACAAAAAGAAATAAAATAAAATATTTCTCGTATTCGCAAATGTTTACTTACTTGTAATTAAATGTTAACACATGGAACTATTTTCTTTCCGTCGTTGTCAACTTTACTGGACGCGTGACAGTCAGTGTACCAGTTAAAATATACGCAGGTAGGGACAGTGACATTTTTTAAAAGTTAATTTAATAAGTGCTCACTTTACCGTGAACAGCCTTTACTTAGCCATGTTGCGGAAATGACAAACGTTTTTCCGGTCTGATAATCTACTTTGCTCGTGTGAGCACATAGAAAATTTTTACCGAATCTCAGCGATTTGCTCTTGAACTGACACTACAATCATTAAGACAACTTAACTTATTCTTCCGCTGGAACGGCGCGGATCTCAGCAAGAGAAACATTTCTAGAACTAGTATCAGTTACTAACCGAAAAGCATTGCACTCATTACAGAACCTTAGTACACATAATTACGTTATCTAATTTAAGGACACTATTAAAGGAAGTGTTTCACTCAATTAAAGGATGTGCAAGTAGATTTAGGGATATTTTCAAAGCTTAATTTCAAAAACGTTTTGTCAACTGTGAAAAAGCCATGCTTAATGACGATTAGCGACCACGGAAGAAAAATCGTGAAAATATTTTTGATTACCAAGTTTTTCAAAGCATGATATAATTTTTCTCGTTTTATGACTGGGTATAATAATGCATATGTGGCGCGACTGGGTTGTTTCCAGGCGTATCACACACGTTCAGTATTGTAGTACGAGAATTCTCATAGGCCTAGCAAAGCAGGGAAACATCTTTATACACAATCGACAACCAATCACGAAATAAAAATGGGGTGTGGCTGTGTTGGAGACACGACCGTTTGTTTTGCATGAATACGTCGGACGCCTTGATGTTTTTTTTCTACGTTCCCGGCACCTCTTCACTCGATCATGTAGGGTTTTATGGGTATCACTGGATTGCTTTTGAGATGCGATGCTCTTGCCAACCGTATACGATTTATGTATCTCGACTTGGCTTTTTGACGAGAATAGCCCGAAATTGTGTTAAGTTTTCTTTATTTTTTACATTAAACTCATACAATTTCACCATAACCACGCCACACAAATGTTTCTGTACGCGCAATCGATTTATCCTGACGAGAGCTGTCGATTGAAACCTAAACGAGCGTCGTAGTTTCTCCTAGTCCCTAGTCAAGTTATACTACGCGGAAGTTACGAGACCCCGCGAAATGAACTCAAAATCGTGCACCCCCACCCTCCCCCGATCTAAATGCATTGCAGTCCTCCCTCAGCGTAACATATTCTTTGATCCTTTGGCAACAATCGAGTGGTGTAACTGAGACGATAGATTTGGAACTGCAATCCCCCAATTTTGTTATCATCGGATTTTCTGGATTGCCTCCCACTGTGGTTGCAAATTTAAAGACATATTCGCGTAAGAATGTCATATTGCTTGCTAGCTATCAATTAACTCCTCCCGCGATAAATCATTCCTCTAGCTACGATGTTTCTGACGTTCCTGTTACATACAACACTTCCACTGCAGTAGAAACGGGGACGTTTGAAAAACTGCAATATACATCAAACGTTACTCCACTATGCAACCTCTCACAAATCAATTAAGCCTGGCCTAATTTTGATGAAATGATTGTTTCAGACACTCCACTCACTCGTTTCGAGGCCGCTCGCGGATTTACGGAGAGCAATGCAGGCCTGACGAGAGAAATACAGGAAGTCGCAGGCAAAAAGGGAATGGTTAGCCGTTCTATATTAGAGTGCGGTTGTGCGATTCACTTGCCACTCAGCCCCCCTCATCCCCCCGCACCGGTCAGGACAGCAGATGGACGACTGACGGCGTCAGAGTTCCCGCCCACCACACACCGGCGTGCGGTCTTCACACAGAGTGCTGAAGAATACAGAAGCGAAACAACGCTTATACCGTGGACTCGCAGCCGCGCGCTCCAGCAACACGTTAACACGCTGGTCGTCAATTAAAGGATGTTCATGATAGTGTAAGCACTTTTGTAACCAACTTTTTTATCAAAAAGTCACTGCCCCTACCTGCATATATTTTAACGGGCACAATGAGTGACATACGTCCAATAAAGATGGTAACGATGGCCGGAAAGTAGTTCCATATCTTAACGTTGAACAAAATGTGTAAGGTGACAAATTGTGATTACTTAAATTATTTCTTTCGCTTTCGTTTTTATTAATGCACAAAGTGTAAAAATGAGTAAATTTGTAAAATATTTACTTTCCTAATAATCTCACAGTTTCACTTGGCCGAAGTACTAATAAAGTGATGAGACCATGGCAATGTTAACTTTACATTAGACTGAAGAATACACAACGTTCATACAAGTATAGATCTTAAGGAGGGCTTTCAAACGTGCTCATTTTAGCGTGAACAGCCTATAGCGCCTGGTAAGTTACAGTCTAAAAATTATTGCAATTTTGTCACATCAGTATGTGCGTACAGTGGGAAACAGCGAATGGTTAAAGTTTTTTGTTCTTCAACAGACATCCACTGAAACTTTCCAAAATTTGTCCAGGAAAGAGTCGAATGCGTAAGGAAGTTTCCAACTTCGCACAGTAGCGACGCTCGACATTTCTGTGTTACAGCCTGATATAAGTTGTTCACGGTAAAGTGAGCACTTTTGAGGGTCTAGTTACGTTTCTCTTTCAGTTATTTTTTTTATCTTTTACCACCGTTTCAAATAAATACTACCATGTAAGTAATAAACACAATGTGTATATTCCACGGCACTAGGAAGTTAACATCTAAAGTTAAAATAGAATAATATTTATTGACTATTATTCAAAATGAGAGCGCTTTCAAAAGTGCTCACTTTGCCGCGAATAACCTATGTGTGGTAGTATTTACACAATATATAAGATTTAAAACTTCCCTTAAATTTGAGGTAGTTCTCATGGTAAACTGAGCACGTTTTAAAGACCTGCTTCTATACATAGTATAAAACAAAGTCGACCGGCCGCGTGTGTCTGTGTATTCTGTTAAGGCTTCGTAACTACTCGATTAATTTTGATGCGGTTGTCACCATCATTTAGAGAATTTCTTGAGGAAGGTTAAGGAATATAATAAATTAATATTTAATGTAAGGACAGTAGAGAAATGTCGACGTTTTATAATAAAGTCGGAAAAAACAGTTTTTCGGGCGTTTACATGGCTTACGCTGATCAACCACATGAGATTAAGAGATACACCAAATTAATGTGCTACAGAATTGTATATCTCAAAAAGGCCTACAAAAAAGTCAGCCACAGCATATGTTTTATCTTTTAAGGATGACCCACGGTAACCATTTTTGCCTTTCAGGGTTCACTTAGGGAGACTTTGTGAACAACAAAGTATTAATCCCATGTTAGTTACCTAAAGCAGTTAGTGTATATACTTGCTGTAAACCTAAACAACGCCATATTTGTAAATCGCACCCGAACGAGGCCGGGGCGGGTCGCTAATAAGATATATTCGATGCAGATTGTGTATTCTTCCGCCATACATAAAACTGTCAATTCCATGGGCATTTTCATTTCAATCGTGCGCCGTCCAAGCGAAATTGTGAAGTTGTTAGAAAAACCAATATATTACAAATTTGCTGATTCTTGCACTAGCAAGCATTAAAAATAACAGAAAAACAAAAGAAATAATTTAGGTATTCACAAATGTTTACCTAATACTTTTTAATTCAACGTTAAAGACTTGGAACTTCTATTCTAACCAACTTCCCTGAGCGCATGCCAGCAGAGTGTCCGTTAAAACATATGCATGTAGGGGCACACCGACATTTTTCAAAAATTTATTTCAAAAGTGCTCAATTAACTGCGCACAGCCTATATAAATTTTTACTCGTCAGTCGGCAGGTAGCCTAGCTGTGTGGCGGAAGTTTTCTCAACACGCTGTGGCCAACTAGAACAAGGCTCGTTGCCAGAGCCTAGCGCGGCCAATCAGAGAATGGAAATGAACCGCCACGCCATTTCTTCTCTGTGTAATTATCTACTCTGTGGCCTTGGTCTGTACGGTAGACAGCGGCCTGAGCGGGATTTTCACCCTTACAACAAAAAAAAGAGAGTAGAAGATTTGATTACGTCGGGGCGAGGATACTGGTTGCGTAGGATTGAGGAGGGGGTTGGGGAGGGGGCAGAATAGCGGCGCGGGATCCAATTTCGTTTGAAGCGTCCCCTCGCTCGCCCGCATTCGGCCCAGACACTTGCCGGCGGGGGCTCGAGGGCCTATTTCATTTGCCGGCCGACGTTAACCCTTCTGACCCCGCATACTTGGGCGCCCGCCGAGGGTAGCCAGTGATCCCGCGCTCGCCCCCACCCATTATACCATCATCACAACACTTGCCAAATACCTCATTACACTCACGTCACAAAAAAGTCTAACACGCCAAAGACGGTGGGATATTCTGACTAAAGTGGACTCCGAACCAAGTGTTACCCTTTCAATCAGTGCCCTGTCGATAAGAACAGAGATACGAAATGACGCGGCATTTCCTCTGATGTGGGCTCTTAACCCATCCTCTGATTGCCGGTTGACGAATAAGTTACCACGCGCTGATTGGCGAACGACGCTGTGACATGCTGCTGGCCAGTGAGGTCATTGTGTTTGGCGTGTGCGGGCTTGAGTTCGTCGTACAAGCGGTTGTTCCGCATCTGTATTATTGCGTATAGGATGTTCACGGTAAAAGCAACACTTTTGAAAGCCCTGCTTAAGATCTACTTGTATGCACGTTCTGTATTCATCCGCCTATTTACATTTAACATTGTTATGGACTTCTTCACTTTATTCATGCGTCGGTCAAGTGAAATTGTGAAATTATTAGAAAAGTAAATATTTTAAAAATCTGCTCATTTTGACACTTCGATGCATGAAAAAAAACACAGAAAGCGGAAGAAATAATTCAAGTTATCACTAGTGGTTGCGTAACATTTATTATTCTACGTTAAAATATGGAACTACTTTCCCATCCATCGTTACCAACTTCCCTGGGCGCATGTCACTCAGCGCGCCTATATGCAGGTAGGAGCAGTGACTATTTTCTAAGGTTTATTTCCAAAGTGCTCACTTTACCGTGGACAGCCTATACCAACTTGAACATAGGTTATCTCCGAGTCACACGGCGAGCTCATACAGCTAGCAGTTTATTGGAAGTGGCAAGTTTTACGTCCCGGAGACCGGCACACCCTCCATCCTCCCCCAACGCAACTGTACTCGGATGAGTAAGACAGTGCACTGCACTTTCTCCTCTTCTGATCTTCGAGTGCCTTTTCTTTCTTGTTTCCATTACATGACTTTCCGCCGGTTTTCTATGTAAAACCTGCCCTCCTCGCAAATGATACTCCGACTTCATACATTGAAGTCTTTACCCAAGTACCACCTCATGCGTCATCAGAATTTGCCTGCTGCCACTGGTCATATTCTTCCAGTCCCTTGTCTACTTTCGTAGCAGTGTTGTCTATTCCAAAAACGCAAGATAAGCAATGCTTACCCTATACATATTGGAAATGTTTGGCACTTTATAGTTTTCGCCTTTACTTTAAACACATTTAATTCTGAATTTCCCGTTTCCGATTCGAGAAACAGAGTTTTCGTAACTCCCGTACTCTACACGCATAGTGCTGCTATCTAGTATTTATTTCCATAAATGGGAGCGACTAGCGATAAATCGAACTCGCGAGCAATAACATGACATATGCTCGCTCGACCGTATTCCTTCGACAAGGTAAGCATCGTTCTGTTTGCTTCGTCCAATGCTGCACTTTTCCTTGGGAAGTGGATGAAAGTGTTCGGGAAAACGGGAGTTTTCTTATAATTTGTAATACGCTCTCTAAATAATATTCGATTTAATTACTATTACGTTAATTTTGTTTCCATTTTTATAACTAATGTTAGGTAATATAAAACGGTTAATAGATGTGGAGTGTAAGCAAATCTGGAAGTTGTGTTTGTTAGTAGAAATTGCTACCGTGTAAAAAACTCACTACATCCCACTGTTTGGCAGCGAAGTTGTTCCATAACAGGTGTAGGTTTTCATCGGCTATCACTCGTCCCAAATCCAATTGCATTAATACATGTGCAATGTATCATCCACTCCGCATACATCGCAATATGGGGAGGTGACCAACCTAATACTGTGCAACTTGGCCTTAATATTTCCATGATCAGTGTACAGCTGCACACTATAATAGTTCATGGTCAACCATTACCTTTTCATTCTTTCTGTTACATCTGGTAAGAGTTCATATGCCGCTCTTCCTTTATTGGTGTTATCCCATCTTTCTTGCCTTATCATCAAAGTGTTCCCTCTGATTTCCTTCCATTCATCTCTTGAGAGTCTTCCCATTCTTTCTCTTTCAGAAGCAATGCCTCTTTCTCTTACAAGCAATTCCACAGGCAGGACACCAGCCTGGGAATGGTCTCGTTCGACACTATTTTACAGGCCTTCAGAATTGCCAACAATGCCGCCCTCTGAGCACTTATTAGCTTTCTTTTGTGTCTCGCCGAATCTGTGCTTGTGTGCCACATCACAGCTCCATACGCCACAATTCCCTCAAACACAACCTAATAAATTTTCCTTAAATTAGGACAATTTAGGCCCCATTCTGTATTGCGAATTGATGTTAATTTCTGAAATACCGCCAGAGTTTTGCGGACAATATATTGCATATAAGCTCATTTTGTCGTCCAGCATGACTCCCAAGTACTTAAACTCTCTGACATACTGCAGAAACTCACCATTAAGTCTGATTGTGGGTGTCCTTGCCATTTTCCCTTTTAACATCACGATCTTGGTTTTGCTGATGGAAAAGCACAACTTGACCTTAGCTGCCCAGTTTGTTATCCGATCCATGATCGTTGCTGCTTTCTCTTCCAACTGTCTTCTCGACGATCCGATTACCAAGATCAATCCATGATCAGCATAACCATATATCATACACCCTTCTCGTAGAGGTAACTCTAGCAGTCCATCAAATAATATGTTCCATAGGACCGGTCGTAAGACCGATCCCTGGGGACATCCCTTTGTCATTGCTTTCTTTACCTGCACTGTTTTGGCAGAGTACCGTGAAACTCTTTCTCCGAAGAAATACAGCATGTCTATATATATATATATATATATATATATATATATATATATATATATATATATATATATATATGTGCCGGGCATTTCTTACTCTTTAGCTGCCACATCATCTCCGGCCAATAGGTATTATCAAAAGCTCCCGCTATATCCAGAAAAATGGTCAGTACATATTTCGCATCGCTTCTGGTGACTACCATCTTCACACCATGAAGTGGAAAATCAGTGTCACTTCCTTTTCTGAAGCCCTATTGTTTCTCATTTAACGTTCCATTCGCCTCGAGTGCAGCCACTAGTCTTCTAATTCGAAGCTTCTCACATATCTTGCCCAGGACCGGAAGTAGTACTTGACTTCAGACTGGTCTCTGCATCACCTTTGTACAGTATCCTTACTACACCTTTTTTTTCATGCGGCGAGGAAACACTCTCTCATTACAACATTCATTATAGATATTCAAGAGTTGACTTTTCAACCTAAAGTAGCTTCTATTAACAATTTTTGCTCCAATACCAACCATTACTAGATTTGACAGTGTGATCTCATCAGTTGGTTAACAAAATGGCCTGTTCATGAAATACCAAATATTTTTTTGCTTATATTTAGGATAAGATAACGAGCCAATCTAAAAATAATTCATGTAATCTAACGATGAAAGTCATACCGTATAACGTGACTGTTGCACAAATAAATTTGACACAAATTATAGAAAACTGCATTACACAAGTGTGAATGGCACACTGCGGCAGTATATAAAAGTTATTAATATTTTGATTAAAAAGTTTTAATGTTTTACTAACAGATACTTAACGATCTTCCCAATAGTATGTTTTGTGTCCGTCGTCGTACAATCAGAGAGCTATGCCATGCGCGCACACTAAATAAGAATAACTCACCAAACCGATTCATCACAGCAACCAGTAAAATAAACTATTTGTTTCAAATCAGCGAAAGGTATTACATCGAAGCATTCTCACAGACAAATCAACGGAAATGCAGGTGGGTCCCTTCTGCTTATGACTGACCACTTCGGCTACTTATTTTTCGGTGAAATAGTTTTAGACTGAAAAATAATTTATACTACTTTTCACGAATGTAAATAATTGTCTTCATAAACAGAGGAAAAGTATCACAAAAGGACTAGTAAAATTGTTTTTTAATATGCCATATGTTTGCCATAATACTAGCATTTTACCAGATACTGCCAGCATGCCACAATTTTTTTTTAATTTGGCTAGCTGGTAGTCATAATGGCGGTCGGTTCTTTTTTTTCTTACAGCAGACCAACATCACGTGAGCAATGATGTCCACACGATTTACTCGAAGCTGCGTGTACGGACACACCGGCTGGGAATGCACTGGCACAGACGCCTGGCTCAATGAGGCGCCGAGCTAATGCGAACCACGTGTGGCGGGATAGCTCATTTGCCAACACGATGTCGACGAGGTCGCACATTCGGGCGTGGCACACCACGGTAGCGACATGCCTACAAGTCGTAGATAACCCTGGGACAGTACTCAGCCTACAAACCCGTCATTCCCGATATATTCATGGGGGTACCTTAACTACACTCAAGCTGCGCTACATGCTCTTCATAACTAGCGCGAAACAGTGCATTATATTTCCGCACAAACATTTTGCAGCAGCCGAGCGCTATTAGACAACGTTATCTTTATTCGCAACTGAAATAATTTTCCGGATGGCATTTCTTAACAAGTTTATCATCTTTTCATAATCTTTTTAAATATAAATTAAAAAGATAAATTTTATATACTTCAATTTTTTTAAAATAAGCAATAGTCATGAAAACAATGGATGAGTAATAAGAGGCGTCTACTATGCGGTAAGAACACGAAGGCTTTCATCGCGTGCAATAAAACCCCACTGTTACATATCTAATTTACACAGTACAGCGTTACGACGGAAACACTGCGCGTCTTGCGCGTTGGAGCCATGAGGCACGCACGCATTGTGCGTGTTAGTGTCGCCCGTATAGCTCCCACGCTTCTTGACCTTGGTCGCTGGGATCCATCCCTCTCTTCATAGTGAAATCAATCCAAACGTACACGCCAAAAGAAACTATTCGTAAAATTACCATATCAATATATACGAATAGGGAGGAAATGGGAATGGTAAACTATTTTCCCATACAGCCATGGTACCGTTGCTACATTTGCTCACGAAACAGTCAAATGCGTAGGGAAGTCCCCAAACTTGTGTAGTAACGATGCTCAACATTCCTATATTTGCTGTCTGACATGTGGTATTATTTCCATACAATGTATCTATAGGTTAAAAACTTCCACTACAGTATAGGAAGTGTACTAGAAAAATTATACAGTGTTATCAGCACCCGTAGCCTTGCGGTAAAAAAGGAAATATCTTGGCGACACCGACCAAGGACAGGTGAAAGCTGGCCAAATATAGTCAAGGCAGTTGATGTAATCTTAGTAGAGTTAAAATGGAAAAGCTTGAGTCTGAAATCGTCCTTGTATTCTCCCGCCGTTCTAATTACGCAGTAGTTTGAAAGGCGGCAAGACGCCGCACGGGCTGGAGCTGCACGCGACGCCACGACGCCGAAGGAGAAGCGGTCCTACGCGCCTGCGCAGAGCGAGGCTGGCATAATTTCGGTAGTAGCGTTGGACGCCGCCTTTTAGCGGAGAGGAAACAGCGGCAGATCGAGATTAGATAGTCACATGTAGTTTTAATTTCCCCTTCATTTCCGTTTCGTTTTTTTTCCGCGTCCCGAATCTTTCCTTGCGGGTGGGGACGGGGCGGCAACTACATCCCCGCTATTTCCTCCCCCCTTTTCCATACCCTCGATCAACAAGCCGGCAGCGCCCGCCCGAGAGTAATAAATTCGAAAATCATAACTGTTACGCCAGCCCCGACCTCCCGGCTTGGAAAATTGGAAGTCGTATTGAATATGAATTTGGCCGGGGCCACGCTCTTTGAGGTAAATTATCTTATTGATTCGGGAAGGCCGAAGGTACAAGACTCGGTCACGAAACACTGCTTCATCCCCTCCCCCTTCCCAATCTTCAGATGTCACGTTATTACGTTCGTAGCTTCGTCCGTATGGAAATAAAAAAAATATCCTCCCGGGGTTTGTGTTGGTACGTATTGCTGCCAGTCCATTTTTCATCTTCTGCCTTCTCCTGCAGACACGACTGTAGAGCGATTGCGGTAATTTATTTTCAAGAAGTTACATTACTTTCGACGTCATTGTGTCACTCTGATAAGCAATCCGATAATAGATTCGGAGTCGATTGTGACAGCGGTGTGAGAAAAGAGAACAGTCTACTGGTAGCTATTATCAAGAAATCATAGTCGTATCTGCATGTTCCGGAGAATGAATGCCAACGAAAAAATTAACCACGTGTCTTTCGTTTGTTTGCTCCGAGACAACTGAAGTAACCAAACTAGGTTTATGATTAAATGGCATACTGAGTTTCTCCAAAAATCCATATAAAATACTATTGGATTTAATACACATCCTGTAATGCAATTCATCCCAAAAACAATTTTCTTTCAGTGCTACTATTATGAATTATTACAAAACGCCTGAGGGCATATCCAAGTTAGTGAGGGATGGAGGTCTTAACAAAAATAAAAGAACTAAATGTGAATTTTAGTTTATTCACGCTGTTACTATTTACAACATTATATCAATTGTCTTCACTAGTATTCTCCTCAGTGAACGCAATATTCCACTTCTATCTCAACTCTAATAAAAGTCCTTCTCAATGTCTCTGGTTAAAGGCAATCAACTCACACTCGCCATTAACACATGTTCAATCTGTCTGTTGTCGTCATTTGTAATGGTTGTTCACGATAAAGCGAGCACTTTTGAAATCAACCTTAGAAAAATGACACAGCTCCTACCTGCATATATTTTAACGGGCGCATTGCGTGACAAGCGCCAAGTAAAGTTGGTAACGATGGATGAAAAGTAGTTCTATATCTTACCGTCGAATAAAAGTGTTAGGTAATTATCTGTGATTTAATTAATTACTTTTAGAGCTTTCTGGTTATTTAATTCGTTGAAGTGTAAAAATGACCATATTAGTAAAATATTTATTTTTGTAATAATTCCACAATTTCACCTGACCTACGCATGAAAAAAGTGACGAGGCTCATTACGATGTTAATTTTACATAAGGCGGAAGAATACAGAATATGCATACAAGTAGATCTTAAGCAAGGCTTTCAAAAGTGCTCAATTTACCGTGAACAACCTATAATGTATTTCACTCACGCCTCCAGTTCAATAGTCCAGCTCACCAGTCGCACTCTTCTCTGCACCGATGCTCGCAGTCGCAGATTTTCCTCCCGCTGGTCACTCCCATCATCAAACGTTGCTCTTCTGACTCGTCGTCTATCGCTTGTCACTAGATCTTGAAGGTTCTCCACACCCCGAGTCACACTGACAGAAACGAGGGTGGTGAACCAGAATACTCTCTTCAGATAAACTTATAAATTCTATCCGCCGAAGGTCAGGAGCGAGCGAGCCAGAAAAAAAGCTTATCGCGGTGGCGGCCTGGCTTTGTAACTGAACGAGTTATCGCACGCATGTCATTCAAACATTCCTTCGTGACTTTTCGCTCGCTCGTGTGGTGCACGGTAGCGACACGTAACAGTATGTTTGTTAGCCATGTATGCAAAATGGTTTCGAAGAGAGTATAATACACATACACACAAACATACATTACACATATATGTATAAACTTTGTTTCTAGTGTATAAACTTTTTATACTGTAATTTGACCTGTCCAATATCTTTGTACAGCTATGTATTGAAAATATCTTACGGATGCATTAAAACACAACAAAAAAACAAAACATATTCAATATAACTTAATCACTTGAAGCATTAATTTTAATACCACGTTCACTAAAGTAAAACACATTTTATGTTAATAACCTTCTGTTTTCTAATCACTCAGTTATCATTAATACAATATAAATTCTTTCTGGCATAACGTTTAATGTATAAGTTTCAAATGGCATTACTTGTGTAATAACGCGCTCCTGTAATGGGAACGTATAATGACGCCATCTACGATCATGCACAACAAATTTACTTTTTTTTATGTCTTTTCGTAACTAGATTACATATTAAATTCAGCAACTATAACATTACACTGTAAGACTGACGCGTATAGAAAGTATGTTTTACAATTTGCCAGTCTTCATGTCAACTGAAAAGTCAACACACGTTACGGCGTAGTCGCTCTTCAATGAAAATTGTTTTAAAAAATCCAGCTACGGGTGTTAGTGAGGTAAAAGGCCTACATTATTTCGTATCAGACATTAAGTCAATCAAATGCATAACTTTAAGTTTTACTGAAATGTACTGCGTGATGAAATCACGTAAACTTTGCGAAAATACATATGCATACTAGGAAAGTAGGTAGAGAACATAGTCTTTAAGGAAGATTGGGTATTGAGGGGGGGAGGGGGCTTTTTTTTTGTCAATTCCTATTATGATTCGTCCCCTTCTCCCCCTCAGCGATTCGCGATGACTAAAGTGCAGCACGCAATTTATCTTGCCTACTTCGCTTGAGTATATTCAACGGATTTCTGCGCCGCGCAGATTATCTTCAATTTCTTCTCTGGGAAAAGTAGGGTTGCATCCAAACATAAAGTCACTGCGTTCATAAACACAATTTTCATTATATTTTTGTGAGCCTATATTTAGACATTCAAACGACATTTAAAAACTTACAAACCCTTCCAAATCGTTCTCTTCAGACACTCAAAAAATTAGACGCTGTTTAATTTGGCGTCTGTCTGTCACGATTCAAGAAATCTTCCGGCATAGGCGGCTTAATTAATTATTGCGGCAAGTGACCCTGTAATATTTCAGCTTGAACCACAGAAAATTATTTGATATGTTCCATCTCTAATAAATAACGGTCACAGAATTCTCCATGGTAGCTGATTCACCGTTTCTGATATAGGCTGTTCACGGTAAAATGAGCACTTTTGAAAGCCCTGCTTAAGATCTACTTGTATGCACATGGTGTATTCCTCCGCCTTATGTAAAATTAACATTATCATTGGCATCATCACTTTATTTGTGCGCCGGTAAAGTGAAGCTGTAAAATTATTAGGAAAGGAAATACTTTACAAATCTGCTAATTTTGAAACTGCTGTGCATTAAAAAATGCAGAAAGCGGAAGAACTAATTTTAGGTTATCACAAATGGTTACCTAACACTTTTTATTCAACGTTAAAATATACTTTCCATCCATCGTTACCAACTTTACTGGGTGAATGTCACTCAGTGCGCCCATTAAAATATATGCAGGCAGGGGCAGTGACTTTTTTCTAAGGTTCATTTCTAAAATGCTCACTTCATCGTGAACAGCCTTTACTAGTCATTTAATATACACAAAAATTAACGTTGCCATATATCTAAAGCCAGTGGTTTTCCACAAACCAATCCAAGCACGGCTTCAGTTCTAATACTGGGGTCTGCATGACAAGTCAGTCCTATATCTGAAGGGTGCACACAGGGTTAGCCAACTTCGATGATTTCTGCGATTCTTTTGCGAACACTCGTGTATATTCGTAATTACATGTTAATTGTTAATGCCATAGGTAGATTAACTGGCATTGTAAAATTGTTATAAAATGTAAGTATACTACAAATAAGCCAATTCTTATATCAACGTGTACAAAGTAAAACAAGAATCCAGTTGATGCTAATTTTAAAACTCTTCAATTAAAACGTAAATCATGGACATACTTCACCTAACCCGACGCCCATATTACAAATACGATTCCAGTCTTCTCAGTACAAGTTGGATTCCAGTACAGGTTAAAGTTCAAATGTGTACAGTTAACAGCAAGTAATTTTTGCAAAGGTGAGTTCCAAACGTGCAATGGAGTTGAAGGTGGCGCACTGCATTACATTAACAATTCATGGTGCTACCTACTGGGATGGAGGCAGATATTTGCGTACGATTTTCTCGGAAGGTCGCTTTACTCGCACAGGACTATGGGAATTGGCTGTTGATGCCTGGCCAGTGTTCTATCAGTAAAAACCTTAGAATCATTCAACCAGATCAGTCTTCTTTCTTCTTGCCAACTTCATACGAAAGGTCATCTGTCTTTCGCAAATGATTCCAAAAGTAGTTGTATTTTTAAACTCTTTTCAGCTCAGGTACACTTTCGTGACTGTATGATCTTCACTGTAATAGGCTGTTCGCGATAAAACTAGCACTTTTGAAAGCCTTGTTCAAGATCTAATTGTATGAACGGTGGGTATCCTTCCGCCTTACGTAAAATTATTAGCAAAGTAAATATTCTACAAATCTGCCAATTTTTTCAGTTTGATGCATTAAAAAAACATAAAGTGAAATAAATACTTTAAGTAGTCACAAATGGTTACCTACCTTTTTTTATTTAACGGTAAGATGTGGAAATACGTTACCTATGTAGTTACGAACTTTACTGGACGCATGTCACGAAGTGCGCTCGTGAGAATATATTCAGGTAGGAGCAGTGATTTCTTTCTAAGGTTGATTTCAAAAGTGCTCACTTTATTGTGAACAGCCTTTAAGGATGTTCGCCTTAAAGTGAGAACTTTTGAAACCAACTTTTGAAAACTGCCACTTCTGCTGCACTGTTACATGCCACGAGCACACTGACCGGCATTCGCACAGTAAAACTGGTAACGACGACGAAAAGTAGTTGCATGCCTTAATATTGAATTAAAAGTGTAACGGAAACATTCGTAAATACTTAAGTTTTTGCTTTTGCACTCTTTTGATGAATATGGTGTAAGAAAAGACAAATTTGTAAAATACTTACATTTTTAATAAATTGCAAGTTTCACCTGACAGACGTATGGTGAAAGTTAATCAGGCCCATCCCAATGTTAATTTTACGTATGGTGGAAGAATACACCACGTGCATACAAGATGACTGAAGCAGGGGTTTAAATAGTACCGCGAACAGCCTACGCGCCTACTAGAGCTCAGCTTGTGAGCCACAGGCGCACTGAGAAAATTGTTTTGTTGAATGAAGCAAAGTTTGTTTGGAGCAACCAAATTAATTGTTTGTATAGGCGGTAGTGAAATATTTTGTTACTGAAACCGAATTATTCTGTTGTTCTTGTTTAGATACCCCAAAATGTAAGAGTTGGTTGGTGCCACTGAAAATGTGTTTGGCTCTACGTACACTAAACAGTTTTGGTTAAAATAAAAGAAAATTAAATCCCTACCGAGACTCGAACCTCGAGCAGCGCTCCGCCCTAGTGACATACATCAGCTCACACCTGACTAATGATAATATTAGCAGTGTCTGTACACATAATATGCATTTTCAAACACCGGAAAACGTGCATAAATCATTATTTCAAGATTTAGAGCTTGACTTCTCAGTTTACTGTTGAAACAGTTATATTAGGATTTTAATATCCTTTATAAACACATGAATAAACGGACTAACAAACACTGTTACTAACCTAATTGTCACGAAAATTACAAACAAACTCACGAGCTGTATTTTCGTAGGAAATAGGAACGGGCAAACACACACACACACACACACACACACATACACACACACACAGTTTATTCAACTAAATATTTTTGTCCCAACAGAGTTTTTGTTTGTTCAAGCGTGTATTTTATTACATGAAGAAAATTAGTTTTGTTGCTTTCAAGATTTGTTTATTCAAAAAAATATTTTGTTGGGGCTCAAAAATCAGACGTCCCTAAAAATCGATGTTGTAAATGCCACAGGAAATTCTGATTTTCCTATTGAAAAACTTTTTTCCCCCCTCTTTTACGTGAAAAAAGAATGTTTTCAGCATTTCAATTATAATCCAATATTTAATGATAGGCTTTACCAGTTACTGAGTGAACATATAGTACGTCTTAAATCACGGTAACCTTACCGAGAAACGCAACATTATCACCAAAATCAGTTTCCTTAATACGGACAGCAAGTAGCGAGCGTGCCACAGATCGAATTACTACACACGGCTGCTCATATTTTAGTGAACTATTTTTAAACTGGTGTTATATACGAAGTCCCAACATTTCTAGATACCCGAAATAAAAAAACCGAAAAGGAAAATTTTTCGTTTAATAAATACTATGCCTGTAAAACACAGTAGACTAAGTTTGTTTTTCCTTCGTTCAATTCGTTTTATTGTGCTTTCTTAAAAGCTACTTTTCTTTTCTTTTTCTTACTGAAGTTGAATTCTCGCCTCTGCGCTGAAATGTTTTGACTCCCGATTCTTGTTAGTTTACTCTTTTTTTCTGTTCAAATCTTCATGTCTCTTCTTGTATTTATCTTCTCGCCCCCTTGCTGCGTTCCTTCAAAAAATTATTTCTAATAAAGTTGAGGTTTCTTCTGTCGTCCCCTTTTCCGTTCCCTTGCGCGGAGGAGAGAAAATGGTAGAATTATAAATTAAATTAGCAAAGAATCTCTCCTTTTACAAGGGGAAAAAGAAGACCTCTCCTTCTCGACCATTTTTACGAACGGGTCCGTGTAACAGGGACTGTGCGAGGAGTGGCGACTGGGAGATGGGCCGTGAGGGAGCAAATAATGTTTGTATATTGGAAATGGAAAAGTTTGCGAGGGGCTGCACTGCACGTCCCACCCTCCAGCACTTTCCACCTGATTCCCCTACCTCCGCCAACCTTGCTCTGTTCACAAGATCAGTGGCGTAAACGGCCGATACTACACATGACCTACATCCGACGTGTGCGGGACCGCTGACCTGGATTATTCGCGCTGCCGAATTGCTCACCACCGTGTCAGGTACACAGAGAAGACGCGGAGGGGCGGTTAGTTTGAGGGCGTGCCCATTTTCTGATTGTCTATGCGAGGCTCTGGGAACGCGCATTGTGTCCGATTGGCGCTCCTGCGTGCCGCGGAAGGTCCTCTGCTTGGCTGGGCTGCCTCCTGGGGGCCTGTTATGGATTTTCACGTAAATACGTCTTTAAATTTGCGACATAGTGGGAGGCAATCCAGAAAATCCGATAACAACAAAGTTGGAGGATACAGTTTGGTATTGCAGCTCCGAATCTATCTCCTACATTTAAAATTCAATTACACCAATCGATTGCCAAAGGATCAAAGAATATGTTAAGTTGAGTGAGGACTGCGAAGCATCGCGCGCGGCCGCGGAGTAAAAAAAAAAGGGGGGGGGGCAATTTTGAGTTCGTTTCCCCGCGACTCATAACTTCCGCGTTGTATAACTTTTGACTAGGAGAAGCTACGACGCTCGTTTTAAGGTTCAATCGACAGCTCTCGTCAAGATAAATCGATTGCATGTATAAAAAAAATTTGTGTGGCGTGGAAATTGCAAGAGTTTAATGTAAAAAAAAATTCAGAAAACTTAACACAATTTCGACCTGTACTCGTTAAAAAGCCGAGTTGAAATACTGAAATCGTATACAGTTGGAAAGAGCATCTCAAAAGCAATCCAGTGATACCCATAAAACCCTATATGATAGAGTGAAGCGGTTCCGGGAACGAAAAAAGAAGGAAAAAAAAAAACATTAAGGCGTCCGAGCGCGTCAACGTAGACGTATTCACGAAAAATAAACGGCCATGTCTACAACACAGCCACACCCCATTTTTGGCCCTAGCATAGCGTCAGTCGCTACTTAACACCAACACCACTCAGAAACAGCGTCATCCTTATTATAACCCACCATTTTAATTACGATCGTTAACTTTTCGGGTTGGTCACTCAGCATAAAAACGAGGGCGTTGATAAGCCCAATAAATTCAAGTAGGTGCCACCCACCCCACATGATTTCCCCATATAAAAAAATGGCATACTTCTCTGATAGAAATTGCTGTAAAATTACGTAATGTCGAAAGCTGGAAAAAATGTATCTTCACTATATGCAGACAGTATGAGAGAGCTGGCGCATTTGTCATTTAATTGCAAAATGGCAACTTTTAATAGTCCCTTATTCCTCTCCTATATTTAGAGCATTACAAAAAAAAGTTGGATTTTCTGTACAACAGAAAGCGAGAATCCCCAAACACCATTCTACATAACATCTATTTCAATGTTTTTTTTTTTTTTTTGGTTACAGAGTACCTCAAAAATCACAGAAATAAAATATGCAATTGAAAATATTTTCTAACAATAAACTTAATTAATAAAAGACTATGTAAAACATTAAAAAAATTCTGTGTTATTCACATTTATATTTTTTTTTTTTAGTACCGCCTGTCTTTTGAACGTAGTAAACCTAATAAAGCGTTATTTCAAAATTTTGTATATAAATGTTTTTATCACTTTTAATATTTGTCTCGTAAAGTAAATTTGAATTTCTCTTCTAAAGCCCAAATAATATATTTAGCATTTTTCAGTTTCAATTATTTGAAAATTGGTGCTATTTAGCTTAGCGAAAAGGAATTCAATTTTGATAAACCATTTTTTAGAAACTAACACGATAAAAATTTGAAACATTACTTCACATTGTTAATAAAATAAATTACTGTTTTCGTCTAGCAAGCCGTAAAACCATCGACCAGGCAACTTTTAAGGCACTTATGCGCAGTTGCTCTCTATTGGTTGGTTGGTTTCCAATTTTAAGAGATATATACGATGAGACTTTTGAGAATAACAACATACCACTTAAGCTACGCAAAAATTTCCATCAACTGTTACGTAGTTTGTATAGACACAGATAAAATGACGCTGCTTGGTTCTCAAATATTGCTGAGGAGGAATTCTCTAGCTGATACTTATCATTCTTCATACTTACTGAATCATCACAGAGCAATAAGAATTTCCCACGAAACAATATTAACTAGTTAGTGTATGTATATGCGTTCATTTTTAGAATCAAAAACCGATGTGATGATACGTATTTATATTATAAAAAGTGACATTTTATAAAGAAGATCATAGAGTGAAAACATACAATTACAATTGAAGACTAGGGATATGACACACAGCGCGTTGTTTGTTAAGTTTATTCGTTGTGGTGTTAATGCAAAGATGATAATTTTCTATTGCCCCAACTTCAACAGTCAGAAGTTACAAGGTACACCGTGCAATGATTTTATTTCTTTGTCACCAAAATACTACAATATGATATATTCCACGAAATATACCATTAGCACGGTTTTCTTAGAAATTAATTCATAAACATAAAGGCGGTGCCAGATGTCTTTCTTGGAAGAGAAATGTTAGAAGAAGGGTTCACGTGAAAGTGAGTAGCTGATGTGCAGTTGTGAAACGGAAGCAGAGGGCATATGGACTGGTATATTATTATAATAATTTAGCTGGTAGGTTGTGTCCACATGTTATACATGTCTCAGTGGTCGGTGGACGAGTTCAACTGCGTGTGTATACATAGCGGCGGCCACATAAAGGACACCACACCAGGTGGCTCGACTTACCACTGGGTTCTCGCGGGCTCGCGTCACTTGTTTGCGGTCACACTCTCCCCCAGGAAGTACAGCACCCGCATTAACGGCATAGGGGAAAGACGACGAGGGATACAGAGAAATTGATCATTAAAAAAAATTACCATCTAAGTTGCCTCGTCTCACAAGGTTTGGAAGTTACATGTAAGGTGACCAGACATCCTGCTTTTCACAGGACAGTCATTTTCTGTGGAGCATAGTCCTGCGCGATAAGAAAGGCCAAGTACAATCATGAAACTTCCTACTCTAGCCAAGCGTACCGCGTAAAGTTCTGTTTTATTTATATTTTTTATTTGTATTATTTACATATGCAAAGACTTTTATGATATGATTTAACAAAGTAGCACTTTGCTAAGTTTCGTTCATTCAAATTAAAAATATATCATTGAAAGAAAAATATTTGTAAAATTGCTCTACTAGTGTTTCTTAACATACAATTGCCGACCTCCCGTGGCGCAGTCGGCCGGTGCGCTTCCGATCTGGGGTGTGGGAGGCTCTGGGTTCTAATCCCGGGCAAGGTGTGGGTGTTAATTAAGTTAGGTTATAAGTTAGTCTGTAGGCCGTCGTCTACTAAGCTTTCAAGCATCAAATCGTGGGAAGTTAAAAAGTCCATTACAATACAATTAACTTACAATTAATGATTTTGATTTACGCCCAGATATTTAATGGGTCTACTCTTCAAAATTATTTAAACTTCATTGCCTACTTTGTATTTACATTACTGTCATACCAGGCACTTCATAGTATTCCGTTAATTATAAATTACATATTTTTTTTCTGGAAAGTGTCCTGTTTTATATATCAACAAATCTGGTCACTCTAGCAGCAAGTGATTACGTTAACTCTTTCAGGTGCATATATAAAAATGTTATTTTATGTGTCGTTTTGCAACGAACCAATTATTTTCTCTCAAACTGTGATAGTATCAAAACGTTCTGTCAAATGTAGGTATCAATAAATATACGTTTATGTTTACTGCTATTAGCAGCAATTGTTTGTGCGACTACGGAACATTGTCTAAAGAACGAATGATGTCTCCCATATGTGAGTGAAGCACTTCCCTTATTGGATACCCGGTTTCTGCTGTGTGCGGTCTACTTAAAATCCACTTGCGGTGCAGAGTCCCACTTATATAGTCTATTCGCGAATAAAACCTTTGAAAAATCACCCGAAATATGACGTTAGGTTGTTTCCTAAATATGCCTTGTATCAAAAGCGTTTTATCCTCCTGTTAACGTTAAATGATCTCATATTGGTAAAAATGAACTTCTACTTATATTTTAATTATAAATTATAGTATGAATAAGAATCAGATAGAAAGTAGATGTGTTGGCAATGCCTAGTAAGAAATAGTTCTACACTAAGTACGGACGAATGAGGTGCCATTGCCCCTTTGATGTTTGCATGACGCGGGGACGTATCCTGGAAGTAAAACTTCAGCAGGGCTTCAGAAAAAATTGTAAGTAACCGTGACTGGACTATAAACCGCCATGCCTAGAAGGGTTAAGCTATTCAGACCCAGTGTACGTACACAAGAGCGTACAAATATCGCAGAGGAAAGTTTTTCTGGCCGATACCGTACAATTCGAGGCTCTATACCCTATGATATTCTCCGTAGGAGACCGATTTGTGAACCGTACAACTTTTCCACCTTATGAATCGTTCATCTAAACAAATAAATAAAATAGAGGTGTCTGTCTGTGATTTCGGAATTTTCCACTTTCAATTATTTTTTTCATATATGATAATCAATTACTAAGCCATATCAATTGTTAAATTTTTTGATGTCTGTCTGACTGTCTATACGAGTGGATTATACTTAAAATTCACTGAACGTATTGACATGGAATTTACACAGTCTGAAGGTAATAACCCCCGGACTAACTCAGTCTTTGTTTCATCGTGATATCTCAAACGGTTCCAAAGATATGATGGTTATCCGGGGTGTACATAGGTACACGCCACGATTCCTGAATAAAAAAAAAAAAAGCATTTTTGAAACAATAGCTCCACCATTTCTCCTTTCTATTTTGTCTTTCCTTCCCAAGAGCCGTAGCGGCCCAGTGGTTAGAGCTATTCCAATTGGGCAGTAGTTACTTAGTAGGTAGAGATATACCAAATGGGACCACAGTGTCCCAGTGGCTAGAGCGATTCAAGTGGGGACGCAGTGGCACAATGGGTAGAGTAAAACCAAGTGTATCTTAATATTATAAATTCGCAAGTAGTCGCAGGTAGTTACGTGTAGTCTGTAAAACCTGAGCGAAGCGATGGCGGACTGCTAGTATTACTATAACCGAAAACTAAACCCACATTCAATGGCTGTAACAATGTAAAAAGTGATGTGTCAACGTAAATACAGCACTCGTCAAAAATTCCGTCTCTGCATCGCGTGAAGCCGTAAATTAAAGTGAACCTGAAAAGGAACCTCACAAAACGAGGCGTAAGCCAGCGGACTGAAATCCACGTACGATTCTGTATGATTGATTTTCAACATGGCAACACACCAACGAATAAATAATTTTTTTTCGATGAGTTCGTGATGGGGGGGGGGGGGGGAGGAGGAGGAACTGCTCTTTATCGTAGTTGTCTGAGAAAAATTCTTCATTCATAAGATAATAACAATAAAGGGTTTGTAAATGCATATTATTTTAATGATAACCTGAACGTTTAAGAAACTTTTACCACAGTCATTTCGGGGCTTCCCTCCAGGCATCTTGACTACTCTCGCTCAAACCAAAACATAGATACAACAAAATTTTATACAAAATCGTGGCTTCAGAGAGGTCTTCCGCGCATAAACATGTATTCCCAAATCTTCACCAAGGAAACAATCTGTAACAAATGTTGAATAGACCATGAATGCATAGATAATCAGTTTGGTATCGTAGTTCGCTCGCTAGCTACACAGGCGATAAGTTATTTTGAACTTCAATGTTATGTGGACAGTATATATGTAAGCGACCTCGAAGTTTTACGATTAGTCCAGACAAACGACACGTGCGTAAGGTAGCATGCATGCGGGAGACGACCGCAGTTAGGGAGGAGATGTTGATAAACGACACCTACGTCATCATACTCAGAGGCACACCAAGAAGGACAAGTAGCATGCGATGTTACAACGTGAAATGTCGTTATGTTCATGGAAGAGATTATATTTGGGTTGCAAGGCAGAATAACACCTTATGTTCAGAAGCAATAACATTTCGCGGGTTTATTGACTTGCATGCCAAAGCACCGTACACCGGAGCCCCAGTTGTCTGTTTAAAGGCTGCTACACTACACTGAGAGAAAATCGAACAAAATATTTGTTTGTATAAGGCAAAATATATATTTAGTTGCCCTAACAAGATATATTGTTGAACAAACAAAATTTGAAAAGCAACAAAATAACTTTTGTTCGTCCAACAAAATATATGTTTGAATAAACAAAATCTCTGTGTTGGGCCAAAAAAAAAATTGCACTGTCAACTAAATAGTTTGTTGAATCAACTGTATATATTTGTTTGGCAACTCATTTGACTGCCTTCATTCGAAAATACAGCTCGAGAGTTCGTTTGTATTTTTGTGAAAATTGGAATAGTAACCGTGTTTTTTAGTGCATCTTTTGATAATCAACAATGGTATAAACACATCAATAAAACAAGAAACTGACAAGTAAAGGTGTAAAACTTGAAATATTTGTTTCCACATATTTGCAGTGTATCTATTTTCAAAAAGCTTTCCAACGTCATCAGTTTTTATGTTAGCTGAGATTACTAAGGCCTAGCGCTCGGACGCAGGTGATCTAGGTTCGAAACTCAGTCGAACTTGTACAATTTTTCTACATCGGCCCAAACTGTTTAATGTACGTGTAGCCAAACAAATATTTAGTTGCACCAACCAAATCTTACAGTTTGGGGCAACCAACTGAGAGCAACAAAATAATTTCATTTCAGCAACAAAATATTTCATTGCCCATATACAAACAAATAATCTGGTTGCACTAAACAAATCTTGTTTGATTCAACAAAACCTTATTCTCAGTTTAGGGAGTAAGTTTTACCACTAATTAGGTAGCAAGTGATTCCCATCTTGTTTCATTGCAGGCTTGTTACTGAACCAGCTTCCCTCCTGGTGTGCCTTTTAAACAAGCATCCAACTTCATGATGACAAATGTACACGTGTTTTAGTATAACTTATCATAAAACGAATTCGCGAATTGTTCCGAGCCATAGGCTACTTATGTTACCTTAACGAATATCGTCTGCGTGAATCAAGTTTTGTTTCCTTCCAACGTTAAATTTCGCACGTAGTTATCCATTTTTGGTTTATCATCAGCACGTTCCCAAAAGAAAATCCTGTTGATTCGTGAATATTTGTGGAAGGGCGACATTACAGAATTTGTGACAATACAGACTCAATAAAGTGGCGTCTCTATGATGCAACTGTACGAGGAAGCTTATAGGTTACGCTAGGTTCTCGTAACGGACCCGGTGTCTAATCGATACGGATATACACTTACACTTACACTCAGATCCACTTTCGCGATGGGATGGTTTCAACTGCTGCGCGCCTAAGTGCCTGCCAGCGAATGACAGAAGTTAAGTACCAGATTAACTTAATTCTCATTGACCCTGTCAAATACCGCACTGTCTTCAACGAAGGCACGCGGCCAGTAAGGAAAGGAAAACTGCAGCTGTGCAAGTCGGGTATTGAAATACAGCTTCCATGGAATTCACTTCGCGAAAATCGGGTGGTCCTACTGATTGACCATCATTACACAGTGCGAAATATTTCCTGGTGGCTGGGTCACTGTCTGGCAAGTTTGTCTCCGGGTATTCCGATGGAAGAAACCCTATAATTTCAATTAATTCTGAAAAACACTTCATATTAAATTCCCTAGCAGTGATCTACCGCGGAATAATTGGACTTAACAATTAATTTCGTTATTGTTAGGGACACCCGATCTAAGCGAAGGGTTCCTGTTTAATTGTGTTTTAAAACAGCTTAGCACACATCCACTTTTTTGACTGGGTGGTTTCGCCCGCGAATCACGCACATTCAGTACCAGAGTTTGCGAATTATGATTAGCACATACAAATACCAAAATATTTCACCGTGTAGACACGCGGCCAATAATCAAATGAAAAATTAAAATGTATACGCAGGATATCGAAGTCTAGGCTGCGTGGATTTATTTTCGCAAAAATCAGCTATCATTAGCTGTCGTCCGTGGAAGAGAGAATTAACATCATCTTATAATGAACGTTTGTGATTCGTCTGGAAACAGTTCAGCCGTGCCATTCATAAAAGCAGCCGAGAAACTACAGTTGTTCGGAAAATATGTTGGTATAGACTGTTCACGGTAAAATGAGCACTTTTGAAAGCCCTGCTTATGATCTACTTGTACACGTTGTGTGTTCTTCCGCCTTTTGTAAAGTTAACATTCCCTTGGGCCTCATCACTTTATTCATGCGTAGGTCAGATTTGTGAAATTATAAGAAAAGTAAATATTGTACAAATCTGCTAATTTTAAACTTCGATACATAAAACAATACAGAAAGCGAGAGAAATAATTTAAGTTATCACAAATGGTTGCCTAACACTTTTTGTTCGACGTTACTATTTGGAACTTCTTTCTCCTCCATCGCGCCCGTTAAAATATATGCAGGTAAGGACAGTGAATTTTTTCCAAGGTTGATTTGAAAAGTACTCACTTTATTGTGAACAGTCTTTAAGAGAGATTTTCAGCGAATTTCGACTGTCTCTAAGGAGGGAACCAGAGATAAACAGTCAACACTCGGATGGCTTCAATCATAGTGATCGAATGGAGCAGGTGAAAGGATTCCGACTGTGGCATAGCCAATGAACAATACACGGAGGACTGCAAGGTAGGACGTTGCACCATGCCACAGCAATGAAAGATTGGATCCTTACTGATCGGCCAAGTCACCATGAAGTAAGGGCGTACCTCCCACTATTGCGCTGGAGTTCATGATACTTGCAGCAGCTCATCTTACGTACACTTGACTACTTGAACACAGAGTACTGATTAATATAGAGGTGAAACAGCCGCTTATACTGTGGACTCTAGCCGCCGCACACGCCAGCAAAATGGTGGCACTATCCAGTTAAATTTTAACGCCGTTCGCCAATCAGCGCTTGGTAACCTACTCGCCAGCCGGACGTCTATCCAACAGAGAACCTTTGGCAGCATGCAGTAGCCAATCAAAGAATGGGTACGCTCAAATCCTAGCAACAGCCGCGCCACTTCGTCTCCGTGTAGATACTGAAGTTCTCTGTGACTTGAATGTTGAATGGTCAAGCTGGACGAACCACGTGTCTCTGGCGCGGTCGACAAGGACCCCGTTGTGCGCCGCTAAATAAGACGCCACGCCGCGTTGATTTTCCTGAAAACCATCGTCGAGATGGAGCCCGCAGGATTGGCGCGGCCTACAAATCGCGCCGCCCTCTCCCGTGCACGCGATACACTGTTTAAGTTTTCCGTGTATTTACGGAAATTTTTACGAAGATGCACAGTAAATATACGGAAACGCAATCCATAATGACGAAAAACGAAGTTAAGTGCGTAAATACAAAATACGGAAAATCTCCGAATTTCCTATAACTCCGGGTTTCGGGCACGAACAATGGCGAGTCTACCAGAAACTTTCTTCACCAATGTAACCACAAAATTATCGTTTCTGCAGCAGTTAAGATTAGCCATGTTTCTAAGACCTGTTCCTTCAAACATTTAAATTTTGCAACAGGTGTATCACTTAGAAACACTTAAAAAATACATGACTTAACGAAATTCAAAAGTTATACCAGATTCACCCTGTTAGTATTGTAGGTAGGTGGTTAGGGTCATGAACTTGATACTTTTTGACTCGGGTGCAAATCTTACTTAAGTATACAATTTTTTAACTTTTTTATATATATTTTTATACACAGTAGAACACCCACATAATGAAGATTTAAATAAAATAGATATTAGAAATTATTTAAACTAGAAGTACAGTAAACTAATTAGGGAATTAACGGAGAGGTTCCGTGAATTTTACGGAAAGCCCGTTTTTGAAAATCAATGTGTTCGTAATTTTACGGAGAGTTTCCGGACACCTCTGAATAAATTTTTACCAGCACTTTTCCGTAAAATGAAGGAATTTTTTTTTATGGTGTACCCACAGCATCGCCACAGAACACTCAACAACGCAGAAGCGAAACTAAAGCGTGGGATCGCCAACTATAGACAGCCAGCGAAGCTACTGTTGAATCTGTTGGTAGATCTTTGTCGTTGTGTACCATGTCCAGATCTAAACAGCACCGATACAGTGACTTATAATTATGAGAATAATTTGACTTGTTACAAGCGACCTCAACGCTATATTTCCTATTCGCACGAAGCAGTGAACTGCTCATTGGCCCCCTGATTCCACAGCGGCTAAACCGTGACTGGGTCTGCATTTTGTTTTAACAGTGAGAGGGGAAAGTAAAGCGGTACATGTTGTAATTTATACACTCTAAATTCTAATCAGTGGAAAACTATTGATTCCCAGTGAAATTCAACTACTCGAATCAAGGGAAATAGCTCCACTTAGAATCGGTGGAAAACCACTGGTTTCAGTGAAACTACTTCACTGTTCGGATAAGTGACGGCCAACTACGTGCGGTGAGTTAAATATTGGTTTTATTGAATTTAGCCAAATAGTTACGATAAAAACACATTCCCCATAATCACCATTTATATTGTGCAATTTAACTAAATTGAAGAAAAATCGCCATCTGCTGTATTTAAATCTACAACACACCGTTTGCAGATCGATACCTTAGCAACCGAGCTACCAAGCCTAAGTTCAATATTGGAAGGAAAATGCGTGTATTATATAGGTTATTATCAAAAATATATACCTTCAAATTGCATGTTCTTTCTTTTCGTTTTTTGTTTAACTGGTAACTTTAGTATTGTTAAAACAAATAGTACGTATGAATGCACTCACTTTACCACATTTAATGCAGTTAACACTTTCAAACTGGACGCTACGGCAATTACGTGAATACGAAACGAAAGACTTAAAACGAAATGAAAAACTGAATGTTCGTGTTGCCTCATTAAATGGTATTACTAAAGACGAAACTCGCATTAGAACCATCAGTCAGAAACCAAATCACTGGGGAAAAAAAAAAAAAAAAAAAAAAAAAACAGCGAATTGAATTGTTGATTGATTGTTGAGTCAGTGAGTAAATGTCACTGAACCAGTGAGTGAAGGAAATCGTTTTTTTTTTTGTGTGTTTCCCCCCCCCCCCCCCACTAATTACTCAGTTGAATTGACTGAAGTGTCTGTTGAATATGTCAGGTGCTGTGAACTAATTTAAACAATGAAATTCTCACTGATTCAGTTCAGAGTAACTCGGTTACTGTGGCGCTGGCACGTGTACTCTACAACACATAAAAGTATAGCCTGTTCACGGTAAAGTGAGCACTTTTGAAAGTCCTCTCATTTGGAATAATAATCAACAAATACATCTTATTTTAGCCTTAGACGTAAACTTCCGAGTGCAGTGGGATGTACACACTGTTTTCATTACTTAATAGGCAATTTTATTTTAAAAAGGTGATTAAATGATACAAAATAGCTGAAAGAAAGAAGTTACTAGGGCCTCAAAAGTGCTCGTTTTACCGTGAACAGCCTGTCTTAGTGCTACTGGTCTGCATCGCTTCCCTGCTCGAACGAGCGAAGACCAGGCGAGTAACCTCTGAGGAGCGGGCGGAGATTTTCAAAGGCATGCCACCACGTCGCGTACTGCCGCTGCCAGAGAAGCGTATCGGGACTTGTGCGTTGTGCGCTCCTGTTCTTCCGCAGATTGAATTTAAGGGGTTATCTTTGAAAGAATGTTCTACTCATGGCCGTAGCCTCCCTCAGCGAGACTGGAGGCGTGGTGAACCTTCTAGATCGGACCAGTGAGAATACCAGAGCCGCGACGTGCTTCCGAGGAGTCAGCCTGAGAGTGTGGAGGATTGTGCGATGTTAAGAGCCAGCTGTGTGAAAACGGCGAAGCGACGAACCACCAGAGCGTAGAGTAACGGTGGGAGCGATGAAGTCTGCGGACTGCGAGCATCGCTACAGTGAAGAGTGTAGACTGACCGGAGGGACTACTGCACTGGATGCGCGAGTGACAAGACATTTCGAATGATGGCAATACACAGATTGAATATGTGCAAATTGTGAGTGTGAATTAAGTGACTGTAAGCAATATAGACACATCGATAAGTAATTTAATTAAAAATAAAACAGAGATTAAATATTTTGCACAATAAGAATAACAAGTGTAATAGTGGATATAGGTAGTTTAATGTTGTAAACAATAACAGTGTGAATAAATTAAAAATACAATTTAGTTATTTTATTTTTATTAATACCTCCATCCCTCATGAACTCGGATACGCCCCTCCGGCGTCTTGTAACAATGTTTATCGGTATTTGAAAGGGTTGGAACGTTAGATTCAATTAGAACAATATGCATGCCATCCACTAACTAGTCTCCCGACATGAGATGGAAACGTTACAAAGCATTTTAAAAAATTGTTTATTTTTGTCATTTATTAGAACGTAATTACGTAAACACTTTGAGATATGCACACATTTACTGCTCAGCAAAGTGAGCTACAAACAAATCACCACTACAGTAGCACCAGTTCTATTGATCTTTCTTACATATCGCCATTGTGTTGGTCCAGACTTAGAATTCAAAAGAGCATACCTGCGACTAACTTTTCTTCAGTTATTGAGAGTATGCTTTTCTGAGAAGATCTTTACTTATCTTGACTGAAACTATTATTTGATTTAATTTATTCGCAGAGCTATTATTTACAACATTTAACAACATATCTAAACTATTACTCTAATTCACAGTGAGCTCAATATTTAATGCATATCTCTGTTCTAATTATAGTCCTTTTCACTGTCTCTATATTGGTAAAACAGTCAATTAATTCACACTGTTTAAACCAAGAATTAAATATCAGAACTAATTTATGACAAAAAATACTCAACCAAACTTAAAAATAAAATACTAAAATTGACTTATTCAACATTTACTTCAGTCAATTTAAGGGTCAAACGTGTGGAGAAAAAATAATAATAAATTTAAAAAAATTAAAAAATTAAAATATACAAAGTCAGTTTTCCTTCACGTATCGTTTCAGTGACATTTCTCACTGATTCGTCAACCATTTCATTCTATGTTTTTCAGTGACTTGTTTTCTGTGTGAAGGTTTATTTAAACAACGTGTATGAAATAACATAACAACCCATATAATACATTTCTTAATGTGAGTTTCGTCTTTTATAATATTCTTTTACGAGGCAACATGACCATTAAGTTTTTCATTTTGATTTTACGACTCTCATTTCATTTTCACGTAATCATCATAGCTCTTGGTTTGAAGGTTTAAACTGCATTAAATGTAAAGTAGTGCATTCATTCGTACTATTTTGTTTTAACAATCCTAACAATCCTAATGTTACACATTAAACTAAAAGATACAATGTAAATATGCATAGTTTTGATAATTAACTGTAATACAAATATTCTCCATCTTACAGTCCACTTTCTTGGTAGCTCGATTGGCAAGGTAGCGTTCTAAAATCGGGATGCCGTGGGTTCAAATCCTGAACACGCAGATTTTTTTTTTTTTTTTTTTTTTGTTAATTTCGTTAAATTCCACAGTATAAACGATGAATATAGGAAATATGGTTATTTCTAGTAATTATTTGGCTGAATGCATTAAAATCAAAATTAATTTCACCGCACGCAATAGGCCGTCACATATTTAATTAGTGGAATTGTTTCATTAAAACAGCCGTAGTGGTTTTCCACCGATTCTACGTGGAATCATTTACACTGATTCGAGTAGTGGAATTTCACTGCGAGTCAGTGGTTTCCAAATTATTCGAATCTAGAGTGCAGAACACGTTCGTTATTGGCTGGCTGCAAGCGAGTGAAATGTCAAACTGACAGTGTTCCGATCAAACTTGTTTCACTTACACTCACTATTAAGCAATGATACAAGCCACGGCCGTAGAAGAGGGGTCTGGACACTCGCCTATCTGACAATTTTAGCGAATTGACCCCCTTATTGACTGATTTAGTTCATGCAGTAGCCGCAGAACGCTGCAAGCAAACTAATGTTGTTAGCGTTGCTGGTATAGGGATTATACCATAGAGATATGAACGTCATTTTCCCATCTTAAGACAAAATTGCAATACCAGTCATGTCAAACAGCACTACTTCGGAGGCAGCGCTCTGTGGCTGGGTTCATGAACTAAATGGGTCAATAAGGGCGTCAAATTTTCAAGCTAGTGTCCAGACATATCTTCTACAACCGTGATACAAACATTATTATTATTGTTATTATATTTAGCTACGAAAAGTATTGTTAATGTGATGCAATGCTCTTTCAAGTTAGGATTAATAACCCAGGAAAAACTAAAAATATATCAGAATTAGTTTTACTGACGGTGAAATTTTCACACTATCGCTCCTCGAGCTTAAGTCAACGGGCATATTCCTCAAAGTGTTAAGAAAAATATTATTTACAGTCAACTGAGTTAAAAACAGACATAAGTCAGTGTAATCCAATTCTCACGAGAAAAAGGATTTTTTTAACATTCAACTTTGTATTAAAATGAGAATTTTCAAAACAACGTAAGCTCTTCTACGAGCTCCCCGCATAACCATGGGCTTCTATGAACCCTAATAAAATCCCCATGGAAAATTAAACAAAAAAGAACATTTAATTAGGAAAAAAAAACGAAATTTCCAATACTTTACTCAAACAGGGTTCGAGAAATTATTTTAGCGCTTCTGCGCTTGCAGCAGCCAATGTGGGAGAGAGGGAGGGAGGTAGAGATATATTCCAGCACACCTATTAAACGGTTTTATGGATACGTACTGCAATTACGGGGGTTTTCATTAGCGAGTTAATGACGCAGCTTAATTTTAAGATAGCTTCAACAGCGCTTAGAGCTTTAAAAGGGTTCAGTGCTCAGAGGTGAACCTAAACTCCCGGAAAATAATCGGTGACTATGGATTATCTTCTGCCGTAAATAATATTTCCAACATATTTACTACCATAATTCAAACAACGAGATATATAACTTTACCATACTACATGTGCCTATAAACCTTGTCAGGTACAAATATTTTCACTAAGCGAAAAAAAAGGTCTTTATTCAAGGTCGCATTTCAAACCTGTATGTGGTATTTCTGCACGTTTTATTCCCAATGGAAGGTGAAACATGGGAAAAGAGTTCATTCAGAGTGTTCCATATGAAAAACATCATTAGTAAAGGCTATTCACGGTAAAATGAGCACTATTGAAAGCCCTGCTGAAGATCTGCTTGCAAGCACGTTTTCCGCCTTATGTAAGATTAACATTGTCATTGCTTGGCCTCATCACTTTATTAAAGCATCGGCCAAGTGAAACTGTGAAATTATTATAAAGTAAATATTTTACATATCTGCTCATTTTTACACTTGAATCCATTTTTTTTTAAATGGAAAACGAAAGAAATTATTTAAATTATCACAAATGATTACCTAACATTTTTTATTACACGTTAAGATATGGAACTAATTTCCATTCATCGTTACCAACTTTAACTGGGCTCATGCCACTCAGTATACCCGTTTAAATATATGCAGGCTGGGGCAGCGACTTTTTTCTAAGGTTGATTTCAAAAGTGCTCACATTATCGTGAACAGCCTTTACAAGTGATTTTCGCATAAATAAACTGAGGGCAGGGCGGTTTTCAATACGCTATGTAGACATATGCAAGTGTCTTGTTATTGGCTGCTGCGGTCATGAGAAGCTACTTAACCGTGTAGCCAGGCCACTTAGGACCCGGGGCTGCTGCAAGAAAGACAGTACGCCATCGATACGCTCGCAGCTACTACGTCGGGAGGAAGGCGATGCCTAGCCATACGTGTTAAACGAAGTAACAAGTAGAGATAGTACCGAAAACTTTTCACCAAAATTTACTGACCTTAAAAATTATGAGATCTGAAATAATCATTGGAAATTATAAGGAAAGAGGCCGCTAACTCCATCATGTAGGTAGTTACGCCTGAATGCCGCATATTTAACTAATAAAATGATGGTAAATAAAAATAGAAGCAATAAATATTTGATGCAAATTTGACTTGGGAAAATGTTATAAAAGCATGTAGACAACAGGTAGTACAGAAGTGTAAAAATAACACCCATAAACCTGATTAGTGAGCTAATGAGAACAAAACACAGACGGCCCGCCACGAGCAAATTAAATTCCCAAATGGCAAAATTTTGTTATGTTTATTCTCTGTAGCTGCCTGAGATAACATTGCAGTGGTGAGAGACAACAGGGGGGAGGATAATTACACTCATTATGTACAAACTTCATCGAAATAGTCGACTGAGTTTCCTCGCAATGAACTCTATTATATGTCAAGAGATAAAAAAAAAAAAAAAAAAAAAAAGAAGCACGGGAGAGCATGAATATATTCTAAAGATGAGAAAAAAGCGCGTTTCCAGTCGAACAGAACGCATTTCCAAAATGTTTGGAAACGTCACTTAAACCTAGAATTTTTTTTCCCCCTTTCCCTCCGGATATATAGGTTTCACCCGAGTCGGCGGAATTGATTCCAACAAGTTTCATTATTTTTCCTTCACACACAAGTTCCTTCACCCTCTTGGCCCGGCGCTTCGCTCGACAGAACTGGAGGAAATAATAGCACCGAGCGCTATGAGAGCCCGGCGAATGGAAAATTGAAATCCCGCCATTCCGACGATGAAGAATGGAGAAGGGACGCGTTAATGTAGCTGCTATTGGCAGGGAGTTTCCCTCCAGAAGAAAAAAGGAGACAAGGAGGAAGAATCTATATTCCCGAATAATAAGAAAACGTGTGTTTTTTTTACCCTTGCAGAAACTTTTCTCATCTCTATGAACCACCTTTCACATCCGGCAGAACTTGGGAATCCATAAGAAAGACGCGCGCTTGCTGAATAGTAACGCCGAAGGGCAAAATGGCGCTGAATCATCCCGAGCTGACGGCAATTAACTCTGATAAAGATACCGCTTCACTTTCGTACTAGGCGCCATCGAAGAGAGGGCAAACTCCTTTATCTGACGTAAGTTTTGACAGCCACGTACGTCTAGGATGTTGACAAACTGAAGGTTCGGTCACAGCGTGCGGGAACTGATCTGCAAAGTACATTCCAGACACGATTGCACAAGCAGAAAATAGGGTCGATAACAATTTTCTTTTGATAAACCGTCCAACGTGTATGAGTGAGGTCTGATTAAGAACAGCATTTAAGAAACTTTACGCGTCTGTATACGTTTTCCAGTTACTCCATTTCTCTCTAAAGCATGTTTTTGTGACCGTGGAAATGGCTCAAACCGTCATTTTTAGGTATTAACATTCCGGAAAAAAAAAACCCATCAACAAAGGAATAGGGACGTGCATCAAACCTTTATTTTTATTATTGCACCATGAAATGGTAGGGTCTCAGCTGAAATTTTCATAGAGGCGCGTTATCGACAAGATTGCACGCCAGTCCAGTGCTTTGCGCCTAAAGGCGATGAGAGAAATGATGCGCATGTCTCGGTCGCTCCTAGAGCGCCCACGCTTTTAGGAGACTTAAACGTACAAAATTCCAATCAGGCGACCACCTCATGCAAACAAGGCTTAACCGAATCTAGAAAATTACACCAAAGGGACCACGCACCGCATTCGTGCGCCCTCCGTTTCATAACATTTGCATGAGGTTTATTTTAATTACGTATTACCAACACACTTATTTTATCCCTATTTTTATTCATAGTAATTGTATACGAAATATTATATTTTATAGTTAATATATGAGTAAAAGTTATATTTAATTAAAAATAACGTACTTTTATTTTAATACAAGTACGAAACGCTTGTGACAGATTAAATATTTAGGAAACAACCAAGCAAGTCATACATGGGGTGGTTTTTCAAAGGTTTGATTCAAAAAGTATAAAGAGACCGCAAATATACTTTACAACACAATCAGTGGAACTATGCGAAGACACAAGATGAAAAAATACTAGTGAATACAGAATAAAATAGGAACTATTTAGAAAACATAAAATAATAAGGCAGTCCTTGTTACATGCGCATAAATTTTCATCGTCTGTATCTGATACGCAGGTATAAGTTTCAGCGGAAATGCTCCTGAGCAATGTGTTGGGCGAAACTTCTGTTGCCTTGTGCTCGATAATTAAAAAAAATATATAAAATGACATATCGAAGTCCTTATAATCAATTGGTGTCACCACTGTGAAATTTGCTAACACAATGACGTAATAGTTCCGAATCGACAATAAACCTACAATCATCCCAGGATCGAACTTAGACTCAAGAAATAACTAAACACTAACTGTGATTCATGAGGAAAGCGAATAGGCCCAATATTATTGTTAAAATGTAAAAACATTTTCGGTACTAAGACATCTTACCGTGTAATGAATTTTGCTAATTTGTTTTACATTACTGCATTAGGTGTACGCTTTATCACGTGACTCGATAGTTCGGTGATGTGGTAGCGTGACCAACTCCTGTTTGAGATAACGCAGATTTCATCCCGACCAACTACATCGCTGTGACTTTTCCCACGTGGTTCCACATTCCCATCGCAAGTAAATGCCACCGTAGATTCTTAAAGTTTAATTTTGCAATTTCCTACCCAAAAATAATTTGCTGTCTTATCACAGACAAGAATATTTCATAACACTTATTTAACGTCGGCAACCAAATGTGGGACACGCTTACTTATCAACCTCGCATCTGTGCCCTTCCTGGGCAATTCAGAGGTTTAAGAATGTTCCCTTTCTTTTCCTGTTAATTTCCCCTTTGTTTCTTTCTTTTGGCCTTTGGCTTGTTATCGGGACCACGCAGTACAAAAAAACTTTACAACTACTGAAAACAGAAAAATACAGAAACTAAACGACCTCTTACACCACGAAATCCAGCGGCACTCGTCAGAAAAATAATGTCACTGACCATAAACACGGAATGCCGCTCTCCAATCACGACCTGGTAACTTACTGACCTACCCGTAGCTGCTCTTAACATTGAGATCTTGAGAGCCGCTGGGAGTGAAGTGAGGTGAGTACGGAGCAGCGCCGGAATGCAAAGGCGGGGAAAACAGGAGAACCCCGAGAAAACCCGTCGACCAGCGGCATTGTCCTGCACGATTCACACTTGCGAAAATCCGTGAGTGGCCCCCACGGGAATCGAACCCGATTTGCCTAGGCGATCGCTCTAGCCACCACGCTACCCCCCAGCGACGGCCTGCGGAATGGCGGCAGATCGCGCCGGAACCGGAAGCGGCGGTGCGGAGGTAATGATGCGCAGAGCCTGCGGCGGACAGGAAGCCCGGGCTTGCGGGAGCACGGAGGCCTTCCACGTCTGAAGAACGGCGAGCGCTGGCTTCCGCAGCACGGAACGCCAATTACTGACCACAGTGGGTCGGAAGTGATTCCTCCCACACGCCCCTGCCCACGCCATTTCTGCCTGCTCCTTTATGACCTCTCTCTGAAATACATCTCGCGACCTTGGCCACGACCTACGCCTCCGAAGATACTACTACACATGCTCAGCTCACACTAACACCTTCGAGTGCCGCAAGACGTGATACCTATTACGAAGCCCAGCATTCGAATCAGTGAAAATGATTTCGTTGATATATTCTGCATTTCAAACATAGGTATCAGCTTTTGAAGTTTATTGTTATAATGTTATGTGTCATTCTTACTGCTTTCAACGTCCGTAGCTTTGGTACCTGATATGGTACTTTCGGTTTCTGGTTCGATCATAACCTTTTATACCTTACTACTTAAAACAGGTACTTACTAGATATTTCACTAATCAACCACAAAATAGTATCATGGCTACAAAAATAGCAACATTTACGAAAAGATAGATATCTCACAAATCAATCACAAAATCGTATTACAAATACAAAAATACAAACGAACGTTTATGAAAACAATACATATTTCACAAATTAATCACAAAATCGTTTTATGGATTTAAAAGATTTCTTTGCCCGGTTGGGAGTGAAGATACGAATACAAAAATTGGGCAAAAATTCAGAAGGGGGGAAATTCCCCGGTTTCCTCCCCCCTCTCCAAATTTGAAAATTAACTTCGCCTGAATTTAGCTTAGTTATGTGGAGATTGCCGTAACATTATCACATCCGCATTCTTGGAAAACACGAGCAAAGAAATATTACTTCGCCAGCAGTTTTCATTTTCGGATCTCTGCAGCGTATGTGAGTGAAGAATCTGGGTGGCTCTTAACCGCGAGGTCTTGAAAGCCAATGAGGGTGATTGAGGTGAGAATGGAGCAGCGCCGGAATGAACGGGCGGGGAAACGGGAGATCCCCAAGAAAACCCGCCGACCAGCGGCATCGTACGGCACGATTCCCACATGCGAAAATCTGGGAGTGACCCAGCCGGTTTGCCTTGGTGAAAGGCGAGCAGGCTAACCGCTCAGCCACCGCAGCCCCTTTTGTAAAAATGAAACAACAAACGATGGCAAGGTTTCGTCAAAATAACTGGCATTTATGGCGGCTCTCCTACCTCTCCAAGAAACACAATTATGATTTAAAATGGCTTTGAGCGCACGCACACATCAACCACATAATATGTCAAGGGTATGTGTTAAACACTTATATAGACTATTCACGCTAAAGTGAGCACTTTTTAAGGCCCTACCAAAATTTTGGTTTTAGCCAATTTTTATCTTTCCGTCACTTTTAAACATCAATATTGCCATGCGACTTATAAATATGGTGTATACTTTTCACCACTCTCGAAAATTGCATGAGTCGGCTATAAAACATTCTTATTAGTCGCTAATGCCTAGAGGGAGGGCCTTAAAAAGTGCTCACTTTACCTTGAACAACCTCTAATCCCTCATTACGAACCACTTCTGGCAGAAGAACATTAGCAGCACTTCAATAGGCATGCCGCTGGACTGTGGTACCAAGTGCAGGTAGCGGCAAGCAGTCCACCTATACTTGGGCAGCGAGTCTGAGACAGCACGTGGACGCCTTGGAGAATTAATTCACTTTGCAAAAATCACATATAGACTGTTCACGGTAAATTGAGCACGTTTGAACGCCCTTCTTACTATATGCTTCTCTCCTAATTTTCTATCAATCCGCCAAATGTGAAATTCACATATACACGGGTCTTATGACTATTAATTTGTCAAAGAAGTGAAAACAAGAAATTTATAGGGACCTATAAATGTCTTACAGAAATTAATTTTTTACTCCAATGTGTATGCAGAAAAATAAAGAAATATTCATTTCACATAGATTTACAATTACACTCGCAATACATAGTAAAGACTTGGGACTATTTTACTCAATCTGCTACCAACTTAACTGGAAGCCTGCATCCGAGTGTGTGCGTATATGCAGTAAATGGGGAGTGATTCTTTTCTAAGGTTGCTTCCCAAATGCTACAGTGGGGACTGCTGTCAATACTCTGTCCCAAACACCCGCAAGCTGTTAGGTCCTCAATATGTGAAAAATACAAATAATCGGCCAGAATATATGCAGGTGTATGTCCGCACATAATGTATAGAAATAAAATGAATGCATTAGTTGACTAGAAAGCTATTTTGAAGAGAAAATTCTATAGATACACAAACATGCACTCGTATTTTTTCTTAGTTATTAAATAAGGTAGGCAATTTTTCACGAAATATGTGAGCATGAGACAGCACTCGATATAATATGAAGAGACCTGGAAATTTCCCCTCAAGCTAGCTTATTGATACAAACAGTGGGAAATGGCGGTAGTGTCTTGCTCCTTTAGTATAATAATTGGATGACACAATTTTGACTCGGCTTGACTGTTTGCAGATGAATCACAAACTTCCGTTATTAGAGCATCAGGATTCTCAGCGGCCTAGTGAAGTATAGAAGAAGCGCCATAAAGACGGATCGCTAATTTTCGCGAAAAGAATTCCACGCAGTCCAAGACTTCGATATCCTACACACTTGCAGTTCCCATGATTAGTGATTGCGTGTCTACATAACCGTATATGTGGTAACTTACTGCGGTAATCACACTTGGGTTATTATGGCCCTGAGCTTCTGTGATTCACGGGCGAACAATAAGGCACGTAACAGTCGGACCCATCCGGCCAAGAAAATGGATCCGAGATAATGTTTTGAAACGCAACAGGACAGGGAATGTTAAGTGAAATTCGGGTGTCCTTATTCATAAACACACACGTGCAGACGACACCCAATAACTGGAGACACCCGATTTTCAAGAAAAGAGCTGGTGTATAGATGTATTTCGAAATATCTCAGCTCAGCCCCACCTTCATGTTCGGGTGGTTTAGGTTGATCTGCGTTCGATGAGTCTGCCCTCGAATCACAGACATTCAGTGTCGGAGTAACCTAACTCTGACCGGCCGGGTCAAATGCCACAGCACTTTCTATCAAATACGGGCGTGCAATGACTCTAAAAGAGTGAGTGAAGAGTTTTGGGCAACTCTTAACAGCAAGGTATTGAGAGCCGATGAGGGTGATTGAAGTGGATATGGAGCGGCGTCGGAATGAAGGGGCAAGGTAAACGGGAGATCCCCGAGAAAAAACAAGCCGACCAACGGCATCGTCCGGCACGATTCCCACGTGCGAAAGCCCGGTGACCCGACCGGGGATTGAACCCAGTTCGCCTTGGTGGGAGGCAAGCGTGCTAGTCGCTCAGTCACCGCGGCCCCGACTCGAAAAGAGAAAAAAATTTTGCGCCAAGGTATCTTCTATAAAACTCTAGCTATTTTATCCCTTAACGATTCGACGATCAAGTTTTTGACTCAACTTTCGTTGTAGACCTATCGTGAACGTTCTGCTAGTATCCGAGTTTTCAACTACACAATGGAATGGGATAGCAGTTACATACCCGCATGACAGCCAATAACGAAAGAAAACTGTCATGCAGTGTACAGTACGTTAAATCTTAGGAAGCATTCAACTTTTCCTGCGATAAGCCATCGTTTCTAGCAACAACCAGAAGGAAAATAGCAAATGTGTACGAAGGAAATTTGAAGTATATACGCTACGTGGAACTCTTTCGAGTGAAAATCAGGAGTGCCTGCCTTTAACAAAATAACAGTTTCAAACTTTTACACAGTACGTCGAATCCTACGATCATTCATGTTTTCCATACAGCAAAACCATCGTCTATACTTATTTCTCCAGAATAAGCTGTTTTCTCATTTGGCGTGATTCTTATGCAGGCATCTAGGGTTTGTCAGAAAATCCGTCATCCAAGCATATGCGAGCAATACAGAGCTAAAGTGTTTTCAAGCGTATTTATACATGACAATATTTCGTGAATATAAATGTCCTTGTTTACAGCCGTAGCGGCTGTTCAGCAGTTGCAAGGTATGTTGTTTGCTCCTTACTGTACCTGGTTGCTTCCTGACTTTCACATCAGCCACTGTGATAAAACTGTGCGCTGACGTCACACGACGTGCGCAATGCGTGCCTCGCCACTAGCTACACTGATGAGATCACTGTTTTGTTTGCACAGAGGAAACTAAAGATTCTGTTACTGAAAACAGGTTAATTTGTTTTTACTATTTGGTTGCGCCAAACGAGTAATATTTGTTTGGTGCAACTAAAGATTTGTATGGATCTACGAACAATATCTTAAAAATAAGGATAAGCAGCGCCGTTATTAAAAATAGCAATATTTATACGAATATATCTTTCTAATACATGGCATCGTGCATATAAATAAATGTACCGGTCGAAATTGTTTCATTGCGATTGTTTGTATAGAAACACAACCATAGTGGTGGTTAATTAAACATCAATACGTAGACCTACAGTCGTAACAAGCTATTTTATCTTCCTTTAACAAAAAAAAAAAAGTCATGCTGTAAATTCGAACGAAGTTAGTTAAATAACCAGATTACCCTACAACCAACCAGAAAAATGCCACTACTGGACGACTGAACGAAGTTGATTTTATTGCCTGCACAGATTTTGTAATAATAAACCTACGACTGCCCAGCGAATGCTTATTACCGAATATATATGTTTGACTTTACTACGATATTTATAATGCTTATGGCAACCGAATCGATTAATTGAACGTAATTTCAAAAAGGCTGTATGTACTAAATAAATGTAGGAACGCGTACATTAGCGGAGCGAGCACAATATTCTTCAGTTTAAAAAAACACTTTTCAAGTAAGAATGTTATATGGTATGTGAAACTGTATCTTTCTTCCAGTGTAGTGAGTGGCCGCAATACGTTCAGTACACTATTGGTCAGTGAACATCTGTGAACACTAACCAGCATACCTTACGACCTAGTCACCTACCATTTCGTATAACCAAAGAAGACGTCATACACGTATATGTTAGTTTCACGTGTGGCATTGAACCTCCGCTCATACGGCGCGCGCTGCAGGACGCAGAACCAATAGTAAACTATCATAGCTCATCTCAGCAGATGCGCGTGTGGAGGCAGCCACAAGCGACCAACTGTAGCGTGGTGCCGCCACCTTACAACGGGAAATGGTAGTGTGTCAACTCTTAAACAGCTGAGCAGCCGCGAGTTATTACTGAATGTAGCGTGTGAGGTGCTGTAGCTGCGTGCAGCGATGTGCGGGCTGCGCAGAGCAGCAATGTAGGGTTGTCTGAGAAGCCGGCGGTGTCGGGTGTCTGGTGTCAGCCGGCCCGCAGGGAAGGAAACACCACACCGCACACAGCATCCGCTTACCTGCAACACAGGGCAGACAAAACTTCGTCACCACGACTACCTTCACACGCCGCTTCCTTCAATACTCACTAACATATGCAAAATTTCTTTTTCTAACTACCCTATAACTAAGTGTTAAGTGAAAGCCAGGTGGGTAGGGCGGGATCTTATTGCGTCTCGGGGCTAACCCCTTACGCCTACAAAGAAAGGACATCGTGAAAGGAGACATGCATCGCGGCAAAGAGGGATTGGGCAGCCATGGCCAGGATTTAGACCATAACTACCTCCCTGAGTGTACCTATAGTTCAGACTATAACTAAGAAGGGAGTGGGAAAAACTGTCAAAGACAACGTAAAAACGCAGTCGACAGGAAAGAATTCAAAATGATTCATGCTCTAAAAGAAATGCTACGGGAGACAGGGGTTGGAAGTCGTGCTTTATTAGTAGAGATGAAAGACTAGTAGAGAGAGGGTGCTGCATTTAGGATTCTTCAAGTAAAGTTGGCTTCTGTCAGGGTGGTGCACATCTGCAACAGCTATACTGTGCGCCATACATATGTGAACCGAGACGATGGTTGCAAACAGATTTTCTATATGTCTCCACACGGGGTAAGGAGGCGGGGCAGGTAAACTGAGAACACTGCACAGACTTTGTTCCTACTAACCGACCGGAAACTATTAACTCCAATAAGTTCAGCACTGCGATGGGTAAATCAGTTTCCGTAGTCCAAAGTAGGTACATATCTATAAAATGAAATAGTATATATATGAAGTGCTTATAGCGAAAACAGAAACGATAGTGGTGCACTCTCGTCAACAGTATCTAGATAACTTTATTGATATGAAGGGGCATGAGCGAAAAGTATTCAACACGGGAAATGTTTTCAGTTATTCTTTACATATTGTGGCGGACTAAATATCTAGGTTACACCCCCACTCCTCGCACACTGTTTAATGGACTGCAGGAATCCTTGTGATGTTGCTGAAGCTCCCAAATAACTGACGCGCAATATAGTGGCAACTGTTGTCCGTTAAAGCTCATCACCCAATGTACTTACAGAATTCTATCACTTTCTGCCGATACAAGCTTTTGTGAAGAAAATATAAAAAGTGCTACTGTAAAAGTTTAATTATTTGCTTTATTCTGCAGTAGACATGAAATCCGAGATATCAACGTAAAATTTTGTAACAAATAACATTATATAAACAAAATATCGGTACGCTCCTGCCTTTTTACGGCTATCAAATGGCTCGTAAATTAAAGTACAAAGATTAATGTATGTTTTCTGTAGTCAGATATTTTTAATAATTACTATGAAATTTAATTTTAAAAAATTTCTTCTTAAGAGGAGAAGTTGAACCTTAAATATTCCATGACTAGGGACATCTGATTTTCGCACAGAGTTACTGTGTAGTTATTTTTCAGACCACTTCAGCCCAAATACACATACGTGAACGGGTTGTTTTGCTTGTTATGTCTCTTAGGTGTCTGTCTGCGAATCGCAGATCTTCAGTAAAATAATTAATAACTTATAACAAAGACCTGCGTTCAATAACAAAAGGAAAAGTGTAAGTGTAGACGTAGGATATTGATGTTTAGGCTGAGTGGAATTCATTCTGCGAAAATCAGGTGTACCTACTAGATTTTACTTCAAAACACTTCACTTCAGGTATATTCACTTACTCAGAGTACCGTCAACGGAGGAAAAAAAAATTATTTGGCTTAAATGTTATGCATGCACTGTTTGGTACGAGTTGTGATTAAACCACACTTCAAAACCAATCTTGTTGAGAGGGGTGTGGAGAGGGTGGATTAAAATGAGTGAATAGACTTGGGTGGCTCTTAACAGCGAGGTCTTGACAGCCAATGAGGGTGATTGAAGTGAATATGGAGCGGCACCGGACTGAAGGGGCGGGGGAAACGGGAGATCCCCGAGAAAACCCGCCGACCAACGGTATCGTCCAGCACGATTCCCACGTCCGAAAATCCGGTCAACCGACCGGGGATTGAACCAGGTTCCGCTTTTATGGGAGGCAAGCGTGCTAATCGCTCAGCCACCGTAGCCCCAGGGGTGTACTGAAAGGATTCCTCTCAACGTTTTTTTTTCGTATTTTTAACTGAAAGCCGCAGTATTTCACGTTTTTTTTTTTTTTTTTTTTTTACAAAACGTACTTCACAAGTCTGTAGAACACTTCAGCTTTCTTTAACTCGTCGAATGATGCTTTGGCAGGTGCTTAATGTATGAGCCCGAATCACTGAGCTTCAGCGCTGAAATTAATGAATGACGAGTAGCCTGAGGTGGAGTGGAGAGGTTTGGACTGCCGATGAGGGTGAAGCGAGGTGAGTATGGAGCAGCGCCTGAATGCAAGGGCGGGGAAAACGGGAGATCCCCGAGAAAACCCGGTATCGTCCGGCAAGATTTCCGTATGTGAAAACCTGGAGTGGCCCAACCGGGAAGCGAGTCCGGTTCACCCTGGTGGTAGGCGAGCGCTCTACCCGCTACAACTACCGCGGCCCCAGTAACATGTGGAAATAGCTTGTCACGCGCACGCGGTGGTCAATAGCAAACAAGAAACTGCTGGGGATTGAAGTCTGCCGTATGTTCCCATTTTATTTCCCGCGGAAAACACTGACCCTATTTTTTAAAGTGAACCGAGACTCGAAGTTTTCACAGTAGACTTGGTATGTTTACAATATGTTAGTGACGGATAATGAAAAGTCGTTCCATGTTTTTTAACATGTTATTGATAGTTTCGTGTTCAAAATGTAAAGCTAATGATAGAGCGGAAACATTCAATGAGTGACTGTTACGGTCTAAAAAAAAAAATTGAAAAAATACCACGTTATATGCGTATAGGCATTCTGGAAGCATGAGTAGTAATTTATTTTTCACGCATCCACGGTAGGGATCCTCAGTTTTTTCCTAGGGGAAAAAAGAGAAAATGCATACATAATTTAGTGACACTAAACTCTTCTACTGGATGATCCTGACGTCCATCAGTTAAAAACTTTGGATGGTGGTTCGTTATGGGAAATAGGGTAGAAAACATAGCTCGATCTACGACCTGCAGAGATTAGTAAGTGAATGACACACACTTGAGAACTGAAAATTGAAATTAGTTATTTACAAAATGTAGAAACAACTGCGTTGGGTAAAACAACGAATTCTTGAATAGTGTTAGCCTGTGTTGATATCCGTTACATATTAACATTTCATACCTCTCGTCATGGGGAGATTTGGGAGAGTCATGTTACTAACCAAGTGTATGTACCTATTATCCGCCGCGGGTTTTTATCCCGCCTAATGTTCACATATAGCAGATATCAAATAAGGCTAACTCCATTCACAGATTTATTGTTTCATCTCCCGTACTTTCTGGCAGTCTACACATAACTATTTCTAATTCCCTAGTTCCAAAGTCGTCACTCTACTTTAATAATCACGTTAGGTCATATGTAGAATTATGTTTTATACACCATTTTCCATGACGAATCATCTCACAAAGTGTATGGGGCTCAGGATAACCCTTCGTATAGTTCATTCACAGTTACTTCACACTTTTCTAAAGCCCTGCGAAAGTTTTACTTCCAGGATATTCCTGGATATTACAAGTGAAGATCAACCTAGTCTAGAAAATTACACCAAAGGACAACTCACTGCATTCGTGCGCTCTTGGCGTTATCATATTTTGCCCATTAGGCATTACCAGCACAAATATTTTCTCCCTGTTTTTATTCATATTAAATACAAATAAAATATAAGTAAAAGTTCAATTTAACCAAAAATAAGGCAGGTACTATTATGTTAATACAAGTATAAATCGATTGTTATATATCATACATTTAAGGAACAACCAAACTTATTCATGGAGTGATTTTTTTTAAGATTGAATTTAAAAAGTCTGAAAGAACCACGGATATACTATATTTGCGGCCTGGTGTGCAGTGAAATTTCCATACCATTCAGAGGTTAAATAAAATATTCCATTACTTTTTTGTAAAGGTAGTGGAAAATAATTGCTTACATCGTACAGTGACACTTGATGGCTCGTTGCAATGCTGAAAGTAAACACGACGCGGAAGGACACAGAAGTGCGAGGCTTTGAAAGACGCGCAATTAATCAGGAGCCAGCCACAGGTTCCATCTCGTACCTCGGCTATATTGCACGAGCTGTCTCATCTACTCCGGAGCAGTGGAACAGGGAATCGCCCGAGGAGTGTTTGTAGTGGCGCCCGCCAGCGATCAACTGGTGGTCCTGCTTCACCGAGAAGAAATAGAGAGGAGTTGGTAGGGGTAGCACGGAAGTTATTCACGCCAGCGCCCGGTAACGTACTCGTCAGCCGGCAGTCCAACCACCAACCAATAAGAGAACCTTTCACGCGTCATGTAGTAGACAAACAGACACAGGGCGCGGTCCCAGTGCCTCGCGCAGCCAATCAGAGAATGAGTATGCCCACATCAAAGTATAGGCTGTTCACGGTAATGTGAGACCTTTTAAAGGCCCTCCTAAATTTTTTCCTTTCATCCTATTTCCATATCCCTGCTGCTTTTTAATATAAACATTGCTTTGTGACAAATATACACCGTGCATACATTTCACCACCTTCAAAATTTAATGCCTGATGGCGCAATAAGATATTTTTATTTGTGGTTACAGCCTATTGGAAGGGCCTTAAAAATGCTCACTTTACCGTGAACTGCCTATAATAGTCTCGTCACGTCGTCTTTGCGTATTTGTCTGGTATGTGACAAAACCGTTTCACTGTGATACAAAATAACCTACTTTTAAAGAAGTGTAATTAGAAATAACATAAGGCCACGGCCGAGAAATTGTCTTAATAGACTAAAAATAGAAACAAAAATTAACTGTTTCCATAAGTTTTTCGTTTTAAAAAAGTGTCATTTTTTTGTTCACGCACACTGATCAGAACGTTTATATAATGGATGACGTGTTGGAAAAGTACGTATTTTGTTTTGCGGTAAGTATACAAAAAGCGTTAAAAAAAATACTAGCCAAGTTAACAAACAGTTTTCACATCACAATAAATCACACTTAACACTAATATATAATCCATTCTTACAACATATGCGCAGCATATATCAAACAAAACGGTCAAAAATGACGTTTCTATACACATATATCTTAAAATATGAATGTGTTATTTGCGAAATATACATAGCGAACTGACCGTAGATCTGTTTCAAACATTTTATCAATAGAACTACAGGAGCACTGCTTAATACATGTAAGTGCATATGGCATTTAATAAGCAAGTTTTCATCAATAAACTATAATACTTAAGAGGAATTGATTTTCACCAAACATTCCATATACTTGATTATATCAGATCCACAGTCGGGAGTGGATTATTTGAACTGTTACGAACAGCAGAATCACGGACGTTCAGTATAGGAGTATTGCAACTGTGATTGGTCCAGTAAAGTACGAAAAGTCTTATCACAAACACATGCGGCCAATGACCAAAGGAAAGCCGCAGGTACGTAGATAGGTAGGATGTTTTAATCCAGCATTCGCTAACACCTTTTCACGAAAATAACGTGTGCTTACCAATAATACGCCCCGTTGTATAACAACCATGTCGGCGTCTTTCTGGTCACTCACGTCACATAACGCTATTTTATAAATGGTGTCCGCCTATGGAATACAGCACCCGAAACTTCTGTCACTGGTTTTTTTGAGTAGTCTACGTTACTATCAGTAATTAACAGTACTTCCAGAGGGAAAATGTACAACCATAAACCAAAATGTGCATCCAAATTAAGTGGTCAATGTCGCAAAATACGCGGGTTTCGGACCTTTAGGTTTTCTGTACATCCAAGCTTAAAGCATAAAGCTTAAGCATAAAGCCAGTGATTTTTCGCAAAACAAAATTGGAGCACACGGTAGACATCAATATTATACATACGCCAGATGCCTACATGTAAGGCCGTTTCCATATTTGACACAAGACTTTTACATTCGGTGACTTGGCAGTGGGCCTCAGTAACTCGACCAAACAGACATCTGTAACTTGGCAGTGGGCCTCAGTAATTCGACCAAACAGACATCTGTAACTTGGCAGTGGGCCTCAGTAATTCGACCAAACAGACATCTGTAACTTGGCAGTGGGCCTCAGTAATTCGACCAAACAGACATCTTTAACTTGGCAGTGGGCCTCAGTAATTCGACCAAACAGATATCTGTAACTTTTAAGGCCTTTCCAAAAGTTACCTTTTAACCAATTTTTACCTTTCCTCCATTTTTAAATATCGGCATTGACATGTGACTCATAAATATGGTGTAGGTATACTTTTACCGTTTTCAAAAGTTAATGTCTGAGTCTGCAATAAAACATACTTATTAATCGTTAATGCCTGATGGGAGGACCTTAAAAAGTGCTCACTTTACCGTGAACAGCCTATAGTTAATTTCAGTCCAGAACTTATGGTGTGGATTCGTTTTCGCCTCCATGCAATCTAGTTACTGACTGGGAGTCATGCATCGAGCAAGTAGGTATTTTTAAATATTGCCACGTCCAAAATACATTTAACGAAATGTCCTCGTTCCTAGAGCTAATATTATTATAAGAGGTAGGTGGTATTCGCAAATTCATTCCCACCCACCTTGAATTTTCAGTTCTTCACGTACTCGGACCACAATCGTTTATTCGTTGGCTAATGCCACGATACGAAGCTTCTTTTCTTTGCACTGGGATATATGTGATACGACCACTGTTAATTGCTGGGTCACACACGGAAAAAAAAAACGTAATTTCCAGTAAAACTTCATTGCGTGCTACGTATGAAAATTACGTTAAACATGGCATCGTTCCTCTAAACGAAAATTTCTTCTTTTTTAATGTAGGCAGTAAAGCAAAACTGAAAAGGAAGAACCTACCAGTCTTTTGGCAAAACCACCCCCCCCCCCAACATATCAAAATTCTTTAACGGTCACGTCTGGTTGTACGACTTTTTCAAACATTTGGAACGGGGTGAAGGGCGATACGCTGGCCCTGTGTGTGCGTGATTTCAAATATTTGATACTAACTATTTATACGTCGTAACCCCGCCTATGCAGCATCTTCCCTCGAAGGCGTTTGAGACCGCGAGCCCATTTACACCTGTCACGCGCGCCTCGCCATCAAATTCCAGTCCCTTCAGCAGGCGATTCATCAATCTTGCTGAAGGTCTGGCCCGTAGCCCGCACGCCAGCCCCCCCCCCCCCCCCCAACCCACAAACAGCGCCATCATGCATCTCGAATAACGCCGCCGACGCCAGTGGAATCTCCCGGAGCCCGCATCATACGGCGCGACAAATGTCTTCAGAGAGCCGGCGCCCGCGGCTCTTACCAACGATTTCCAATAGAGCGCAGCAGCTTCGCTCCCACCGGCTAGAAGCGGAAACGGATGACGTAGCCAGGGGGGGGGGAGGGTGGCTTACCACCAGCATGGGGGCGTGGGAGGACGGAACAAAACAAGCGCCTTGCAGCGTGCAGCCGCGCACGACAAATACAAGGGATGAGGGCGCGCTTATTTTTTATTCCATGTGCCGGCGGTTCAGCGGGGCGATATCAAACACGAGAATCGCTTCGCGTCCGCTTCTGTTTAACAGGGTGCGTTTACAACAATAAGAAGTTAGCGATTATATCTACGATTTTGAACTCATCCTTATGAAAAATATCCCTGTTCGTAGCTTAATTCTAGCTCTATGGTTATAATCTGTACTAAAATTTGTAGCAAACTGAAATCCAATTATTTAGATGCTCTTCATAATAATACCTTGCAGGACTCGTCTCGCAGCAAGTGAACGACGTGTTGTGTGCTCGATAATATAGTCGTTATCTATCCATGTCAAAATTGTACAGAAAATTCCAAAAATCAGATTAGCAACAAGGACGAATCTCGAAGTACTGGGTACTGATGCCTTGCGATGTACAATTCAGGTAATAAATATTAACACGTACCTGTTTCAGGATAAGTGGATTTTTTTTTTTGTATTTGTTAGCGGACTGCCGTCTGGATCGTGGGGTTGGTGTTCAGGAGTTGGCACTATTCGCGGCGGTTTCCGTCCACGACCACTGACCCACATTTCACGGCATCAGCGGTCCTGGTTGGGAGGGAGGGAGGGGCTATGCCAGCCCGCGGTAGTTTTAAGGTGCTGTGGAAAAGTAATCGAGGACAGTGAGCCGAGGAAGCGTGCGCGGCATGTAAGTCTTCATCGCAGTTAAGGCAGAGTCACGTGTGAAGACGGAAAGCGCATGACATCAGTACGTCTGAGTAGGCGCTGGAAAATCTTTTCTTATTTGATTTTTAATTAATTTCAAGCTTAAATTCTTCACGTGTGATTGAATTCAAAATAGTTTTAAAATTGTGGCTCAGTGCGGGAATGACCCGGATCGGAATGAAAGTTCAAATGGATTTATAATTGGAAAACCTGTCTATGTGACTTGCGGACAACGATTGGCAAATCGATTTTAAACTGATTCGAGATGTGAGATAGTTATTTTATTGTTATGTATTATTTGATAAGTATTTATGTTTTCTTTTAATAAAAGTAAGTTGAATTGAATTCAGAAAGCAGTTCTTTAATTATTTATCTTAGATCATTAGTTCACGAGTCAATGTTATTGTCTTTTTAGTTACTGTAGTGTTTATTTTAAGTCTCACGAGCCAAGAGGGGTGTTTTGAGAATTGTTGGTATAAACTGAATTTATTTTTAACACCAGGATTTGAATCTCGGCAAGGATACTGGGAAGGCAGAAGTGAACACGGATACTCGTCTTAAGTAAATATGATCCCCCCTTATTTTTTTTCCTTTCCTCTCAGTCGTGACGATATCATGCATGTGAACCATCTGGAGGTTCGTGGAAACTGCGACTGAACGGGTTAGAAACGCTTCAGCTCAGCTCCACTTTTGTGATTGGATGATTTCAAGCGTCACGCGTGTCAATTGTCTGTCCACGAATTACAGACGTTCAGTACAAGATTAACATGATACTGCTAGGCTCAGTCAAGTAAGAACATATTTTCTCATTAAGACACGCGGCCAATAATAAAAAAAAAAATCTGTAGGTTTGAAGGGGCAAAAAATCTATTCACGACGAACAGGTATTTGGTCTTCGCTAGAACTGGCTACTCACACAGTTATCAGTGAGCAGATAGTCGAGATGCTAGTGTACGGAAGACTTTGGAGCCTAGCCTGCACCTAACGGCAACTGAACTGGCCAAGTTTCCCTTCCGTAAGTTACAAAAGAATTCACATTTAAACTGCAATTTTACATTGAAACCCTGCCATTCAAGACACGCGATGTTAGAGAAAGAAAAATTCCAAGAATTCATTAACCTGCAGGCTAGAATGAACACTCCTCTATACTGCTGCTGCCGAAGCGAACAACAAGTTCTGTTGTGAAAGAGGTGAACCAAGACCTGCCCCCCCCCCTCTTTTTCTTGAGGGTTGATTAAATGTACAATCACCTAACGCTATCTTGCATGCACAAAGGAACCACTCTGTTCCCAAGTCGGTGACACCCTACAGCAGTTTCTAAACCCTCCACGGGCATAACCTGTGTGTGGACCCGACAATAAAGGATGAAAATACACGCAAACAGCTCACTCGACTCCAGCTAACACAACAGTTGTCAAGTACAAGTACATGCGATGGTTTACAGCAGGCGCAAGGGAAGTATACTGATTCTTAGGTTCCAGTGTACAGTTCTGTGTGGAAGACTGGAATCATTATTATGCAGCTATCTGTCGTTTGTGTAAGTAAGTATAGATTGTGTGAATCTATTTTTCCCACATGATCCGGTCAATGGAAAAACATACTTGCTCCGTAATACTGAACTTATGATTTATCTGAAAACTGTTTAACCGTATCAGAACTCTATCGCCCGTACAGACGCTTCATATTTTTTCATACACATGCTAACTGGAAAAAAAATAAAGTTTGCGATTTGATAGTTTTTCTTCTAATTATTCTGGCGCGCAGTTTCTCACGACGTATTAAATAAATTTTGGTCCGACTGCGACGGGCGTACGAACAGGCAGGTTTTTGAAGTTAACGACGTCCCAAAAACCGGATCGGCGAATTTTACAGGTCTCTGCCCGTAATAACGTGCGTTTTTTCACCGCGAATGTTTTACGACGAAGTTGCCTTCCGGTCGCGTAGCGCGCGCTTTGAAGGTTCTTGCGGATGTAGGGACTAGGCTGATGGCAGAACAACATTGGCAGCGTCAACCGCGCCGCTGGTTCTCTTTGACAGCGTTCCGCATCAGCTGGCGCGCCTGTCTACGTCGACGTGCTTGCAAGCGCGGTAGCGAGCTGTGAGCACACGTCTTCCTTCCGTGGGACGCGCAAAAACCCGCCCCTGAGCCCCGACATGCCGGCTAAATGCGGCGGAAGTAAGGCGATGTGAAGACGACATAGAACGCAGGAAGTGTTCAGAACTTCGCCCAACTTGTTGACGGCCTAAAAAAACGAAGGAAGAACCGAATGCAAAAAAAAATACACTCAAAGCACTGTGTACGAGTTCGTGTTTTTCCCTTAAAAAATAAAATCCTGTTCTACAGGCAGATATATTTCTTAAATAATTCTTTCACCCATGAAGAAACTCTAAGTTTTTGTCTAGAAAAAGTGTTAAAATAAATAAAAAAGTTGATAAAGGCTGTTCACGATAAAGTGAGCACTTCTGAAATCAACCTTAGAAAAAGTCACTATTCTTGTCTACATATATTTTAACAGGTGAAATGAGTGACATGCGACCAGTAAAGTTGGTAACGATGAATGGAAAGTAGTTCCATATCTTAACACCGAATAAAAAGTGTCAGGTAACAATTTGTGATAACTTGAATTATTTCTTTCACCTTCTGTTTTATTTAATGCATCGAAGTGTAACAATGAGGAGATTTGAAAAACAATTTCTTTTGTAATAATTTCACAGTTGCACTTGACCGACGCATGAATAAGGTGACGAGGTCCATGGCAATGAAAATTTTGCATAAGACGAAAAATTATACATTGTTTATACAAGTAGATCCTAAGCAGGGCTTTCAATAGTGCTCATTTTACCGTGAACAGCCTATAATAAATTTATTCCAAAATCATATTTTGTAGAAACAACTAGGATCCGCCAAAATTGCCACGGAAACATTTTGCGACTGACATCCATATCGTTATCATACATACTGTTTATAAATGTTTCAAATATATTAAGGACAAGTGAATCCCATATAGTTCATCCTGTACTTATATAAATGTAGCATACAAACTTTAAATTGAATTCGTCACCTTTATTGGTGAAGTGTACATTGTTAAATTTAAAAAAAAAAATTAATAGTATTATACGGACGGAGCCCGTAACGACAGAAAAACTGGTCTGATCTGGCCTCTGTACAGGTAAAATGGGAGCTCATTCCGATTTCCTAAATCATTGGGTTTCGAAGACGAATAAATGCCGACGTTACACGAAGCGTGCTTTACTGTTGTAGCCAGAAAATTATCGCTCTTCTGGCATTTAGGAGCTAACAGAAACATCCAACATTACCAGAAACTATGAAGTAGCATGCGTGACTTATATGTAATTAATACGTTAACGCTGCTTCCTAAGACCCATAGTTGATTGATCAGTCATGGTCTTACAGTACTTCTGCTTCGTGCCTGAATTTTACACCAAAACAAAATCACATGTGTTTCAAATAGGCATACACCGCATAAAAAAACACCTTTTCCCTGTGCTCTTTCTGTATAAACCGCAAATAAAGAAAAACGAACACGCAAATATACTGAACGTTCCGTAAATTCACATAAAGTTCCGTGAAATCTATAGTTAAGTTCATTACTGAGGGAAATGAAAAGTTTCTAGTTGTCGGTAATTCATTACATGTGCATTTTCGTCATTTCACTGAAATTTTGTTTTTGTGGCTATTTCCTGTTTGACGTTATAACACCTCTGAGAAACTACTGGCTGTTTCCATACACTAATGAAAAAGTATCTTTCCAAATGTTAGTCATGAGACCTACTAACCTGAATGATTCTTTTAAAGATTTGAAAATAGAAGGGGTTCAAATAAGAGAGCGCTCATATATCAGGGCATAATATTTTACTGTCGAAGTAGGACACATTTTGTTACCATCAATTTTAAAACTTCAATTCTATGCATGTTATAATGTTTTATATACTTCAAGTTATTATCGATAGAAAATCCCGCAGCTAGTAACCAGTTTATTTATACGCCAGGAGCCCGGATTCGATCTTCAGTTCCTGGAGATCTCGTACTACCATATAGCGTGTCTATTTTACTTGAGAACCACTTACGCATGGAAATGAAAATAAATCTATGTTCGAAGTCTAGCGTCTTAAATTTATTCATGAAGTTTCCTTGTCCTTTTATATTGTGAGTGAAATAGTATTTCATGTGTACTTTCTTTAGCTCAGAGAGGTACGAATAAGGTTAGTTTTTCTCCCTCGTGCAGCTCATGGAGGAATGAAGAACAAGAGAGATGAGGGTGACACGGGTGATCAGCAGGTCTGTTGTCGGCGAGAGCGACTGTACCGGAACAGGCGAGGCTGAACGCGTGCCACATGCGTGCCAGATTGAACTGTGACGATACGCCAGCTCAGCTCACCTCGGCCGCTAGCCCCGCCGTCAGTTATAACCTGTAACTTCATGTTCGCACGCATCCACGCAAATCAACAGGCGTGAACCCCAACTCTTCCCTGTGCAGGGCAAGCAACAAGCATTGATCGCGCTTCACCAACTGTACACCCCGATGAAAAAAAAATTACTTTTTAATGCCAGCAACAATAATCTATGGCATGTTGCTGATTAAGAAAATGTGTAATGATTACTGTTCTCAGAGAAAGTCAAACACTTTCGTGTCGCTACAGTAGTTTGCGGGCAAATCTGAAACAATTAACTAAGGGAAATTTCGTACCACATATTTTCCTATAAAATGCATGCTTTGCAGCAATCACACCTTGACGTTGACTTTACGGATAACAGTTTTATTAATGAAGGACACTGTAATGTGCATCTCTGATCCTTAAATAGAAATTTAATTACACAGATTGTAAAAAGTTGCTAGTAACGACGTTGTGCGAAACTTAACACAAAAACCATAAACAAACTATGTTTAATGGCGATTTCATGCGATGTACAGCTGACATCATAAATGTACTGACTTAGCAGCACGTACATGTTTGTGTACGCGAGTGTAAACCAATTTAAAAACTGTTAACTTTGAGTTTTAAACTATTCAGTCCTTCTGTACACGATCGTATAGGTGCAAGCTTACTGTCCATCACTGCGAGTGTCTTCCCCACAGCATATCTGGGGTCTTTTTCTATACCTTTAGCACGCTTAAAGATACTCAGTGTGCGCATGATAAAGGCAGCTAAAACGACCGTTACGTGTAATTGTCATGATTTGACATTCAGCAACGCATATCTTTATGGTTCTCTTTCTGAAGTCCCATGAAGTTTGCCAGCGCGTCCGGCTATGCTCTGAAATCAACAATCTACTTGCTAAATTATATTTTTCACGTTATTACAGAGTATCTTGCTTCACGTAGTTCGTTAATATAGTTAATCTTCCTATTATGAATAGCGTTTATTTACCAATACATTTCCGAAAAACACTTGTATCATAGACATAAGTAAATTATTTTATAAGTTTTCATACGGGTCTAGTTCATTATGAGCATCACGAGACAAAAGCACAAACCCGTGACCGATTCTATCATTTCGTGGTTATGTTAGAGTGAAGTTTTGGAGAGTATCACTAGCAAATAATAAAATATACTTTTATGATTACTATGGCCCAGACCACACTTTATTTGTGTGGAAATATAACAGGGCATATTTGTCCTTTTTGGGGCATTTTAAAACATATTTTTCTCTGTGTAGCGTGTTACCTTGAATTAACCCCAATACGTCAGTAATTTTACTTCCACTTGTCTTTATATAAAACGTGTCACAAAACATTCGAAAGATGATAATGGCAACATATTAAGTTGCAGAATACTGTTTCGTCTCAAAAAGATAGATACACTATAAATGTATTTATATAAAGGCAACAGAAAATTTACAGAATAGGGTCCCTGGTTCGTGGACTTCGGCTACAGCTATGATTCGCGAATGGTCCATGCCAGTGCCATCGAACACAAAGCATATAGTTCAATAGCAGTGGTAGTTATAAACAGCTTATAACCGCCAAAGAAATGCATAGTTTGTTTACAACACTTCACCCCCACCCCCCTAACAGTTCAGGCAACTTGCACGCTGTTGCGTTCTACGTGTTGCATTTTCACACACGATCAGGGGAACTTAGATACAGAAATGCCATCAAAAAAACTTTTCCCACATTTATTATATTTTTTTAAGTTGCAATTTTCAGGTATTTGAGATTTCAATGTATAGTATCCACCACGAAATAAGCCATGTATCACAAGCAAGTGTTAGAAGTATGGAACTTTCGTTCCGGTCAGTGAATCAATCCGATGCTGCTGTATGGCAATAATAATGTCCATGAGGAGAAAAACTTCGATATTTTTACAGAATAATTAACTATGAGAACTGGAGCACAATTAATGACGCGGTGTATGATTATTAGCTACTTACTGAGTTCCTCGACATTCGTTATAAACTGACGTCTACAGCAGGTATCGGAAGTGTAGTTTTATTTATTTTGTTTCATATATTTAATGTACTGATTTTTTTTTTTTTTCGGAATACACTGCCTGGTGTATGGTGTTTGTGATATCATTGCTAGTAAATATCTCAGCCATATTGGTAGGTTAATATACTGCACCTAAACATATTTTTTTTTTTACATTTTACGTCTTGCAATTGCAGTCACATTTTGTCCTGTATATAAATTTTCTACATAGGGTTTAAGTATTTGTGGATTCCATTTATTTTGCATTTCATGTGTATATAAGTATTTCATAATGCTGTGGTTTAAGTATAAGCCTGAGCCTGTTGTTTATCAGGAAATCGGTACCGGCCATTTTAATGAAGCGCTAATAGGTATAAACCAAAATTATTTCTTCAAAAAAATTTTAATAAAAATAAACTGTAGTGCTTTTTTAAAAAATACTTTTTTATTCGGTAGACTACAGCAGTTGCTTAAGTGAAGTTTAAGATTTCCTCCATCTATGCATAGTTCACAGAGACCACCTCAGGCTGCAGTTTCTTTGGAATCTGCTCTTTCTACTACTTCTCTATTTTCCTCATCTTTTCTTGCTCTTTTTCATTTAGCGCATTCGTTTGACTGGAAATTTTGTTTTAGAGGCTGCTCGTGTCAAGAGCACTACACATTCTCTCTGAGAGAATGCTCTTTCTGCCCTTGCTTCTGAAGAAGAGCAGAAGAACAGTGAGATCAGAGAAGAAAAATGGAGCGAATTTTGTTTTTGACTTTATGATATCACAATGTGCATTAAAATCTTAACGTATCTGACCAATTCTCAACAATCTAAGATGCAAATTCTGTCGTTATGCATTTGAATGTGGCAAGGCAGACAGCGACTTACAGCCAGTTTTCAAATTTGCTATCATTACTAACAGACATATATTTGAGTATTTTTCTTTTGTTTGTACTATTCTCGTCTCGTAAGCACATTCAGGTCCCTTGTGTAAAATCTCACACGTAGTTCCACTTGTTTCAGGCCTACAGTCACAATGAACGTTAAGGGATTCAGACAACGAAAAAAAAAATTTCTTTCGGCGTCTCATTTTGTAATGTCAGCATTGCTAAGATTAGCACTTTTGAAAGCCCTACCTTAAGATCTACTTGTATGCCTGTTGTGTGTTCTTCCGCCTTATGTAAAATTAACATTGGCGTAGGCCTTGTCACTTTATTCATGCATCGGTCAAGAGAAACTGTGAAATTATTAGATAAATAAAGATTTTACAAATCTGCTCATTTTTACACTCCGGTGCATTAAAAAAAAAAACAGAAAGCGAAAGAAATAATCAAAGTCATCACAAATGATCACCTAACATTTTTTATTCGACGTTATATAACTACTTCCGCTCTGTCGTTACCAACGGCGAATGTCACCCAATGCGACCGTTAACCCTTTAAGGACTCCACAAATTTACTGGTACTGACGACAAGATTGAAGTGAGCTGCCTATATTTTCCATTTCTGCAATATGAATTGTGTTGATCAGTGTATTTTCACATACCATCGTCCTATTGGTCCTGGTTCACCGGGCATGCTTATTGTGCCCTGCAACGTTTATTATTGACTGGCCGTCGGCCAATGAAGTCGCGCGTTGATTGTGTTCCAATTAACGTGTCGCGACGAAGTTAACATGTTTTACAATCCGTCGTGTTCATCTGAGAAATTACCAAAAAAAATCAGTTTTATTCTTACGAAATGAAATGTTGACTAATTGCAGTTTTTTTTAACTTAGATTCCGATATAATCCAGTGAATTGGTAAACTAATAAAAGTATGAGTTTTGTCCCCAAGAGCAAAGAAGTTACCACATAAACATAATGCCGCATATATACGTGCATACTCTTCAAAGGGTTAAAATATATGCAGATTGGGGCAGTGACTATTTTCTAAGGTTGTTTTCAAAAGTGCTGACATTATCGTGAACAGACTATAACATTCAAACACCGACTTTTCATTGCCGTACGGACACTTGACATTATCCAGGTCCTCGACTCCCTACCTCCTCACGAAGGCATCGCACCATGTAGCAATCGCTTTAATGCTCTGAATCCTCCCTTCTCCAATTAAAATACGCAGGCCAGAAGCAGCTATTTTGTACTACATTAATGCTCTTGCTGTAGCACCCCCTGGTGGTTCAAGCGCATGGGGAGTGTGCAGAACAGGCGGCCTACATCTGGGGCACACATGTGAAAGGGGGTGCCACCCCTTTTACACGTTCCTTCGCCGGATGTCTAGCTTCTGGCGAGTGTCGTGAATGAGCTCACACACGTCTTCTATCCTCCATCTCCTACAGTTCAACTTCCTCTCTCTCTCTCTCTCTCTATTTATTTATCTTTCCATCTCTCGCCAGTAGCTCTGAAACTACGTCAACATTTCATTCGTTTCTTCCTATCATAGTTATCAAGGGCTCTATTCATTTTAAACCTGAGTTTAAAAGACTCCGAATCAGTGATAATTACTTAGCAGAAATCGGAAGCAGCTTACTGATTACTACGGTGGCTAAAGTTCACTTATTTAAAGTCGTCGTAGGCCGTACTTCGTAGCGTTGTAGAATTGAAGAATCTTGTCATCAGCGATAACATCGTCTACTGAAACCAATGCGAAGTTTGTCAGCTGCTCTATACGTAACTTTGATTAGTCTTTAAACTTCGCGTGTACTGGGGTTCTCAAACTACCCAATAGTATTATTTTGGTTGTAATCTCAGAACCTCGCAAACAGTATGAAGCACAATAAAACTACCCTCTTCATTCTCGAGGAAGTGTCTCGTATGAACGGCACACAGCCTTAGGCCCAAGGCCGATAAGCCATTGTTATAGTGTTTTTGTTTATAGGCTATTCACGGTAAAGTGAGCACTTCTGGAAGCCCTCTCATTTGAAATAATAGCCAGTAAATATATTTTATTGTAGCCTTAGACGTTAACTTCCTAGTGCAATGGAATATACACACTATGTTTATTACTTAAATTGCAAATTTATTTTTAAAATGGGGTTAAAGGATAAAAAAAATGGCCGAAAGAGAAAAGCAACTAGGGCGTTAAAAGTGCTCACTTTACCGCGAACAGCGTATAGTTGGTATTACTAATGCAAACATAGCTGCAACCTTCGGTTAAAGGGATGAGTGGTCTACACATTAACATAAACATCGGATTTCATCTAAAAACAGCTCACGCCGTCATTTCTTTACCGTAAACAAGCCCGCAACACAGCGGGCTGAAAAATATAACTGCAGTTAATTGAAAACATTTGCAATCATATTTTAAAGAAAGTCGCTGGCGCTAACTGCATGTACTTTAACGAGGGCACTAACAACGCACTCCGCAAAGCTGGTAAGAAAAGTAGTATATAAAATCTCCGACACTGAATTTCTTATAGTGATTCTGCTTCTTTCGTACACAATGGGACTACGAAAATGGATGTTACAAACCCATTTAAATTCTCATGATTTTATAGTTTCGCTTTATCAAAGCTTGGACGACATTGAGCCAATAATAAACAGGAAGGAATGACTTAACCGTATTATATGCAACATCATCCCGAGTGATAAAAAAAATGCATAGACAGTACGGCAGTAGCCAATGGATAAACGACGATTGCTCCAGTATGGAAAGCAACGAGAAATTAACGCACGTATAATTGTAAATATTGTTTACATCACAAAATAAGTATAATTAAAACAATGCCACAATACATAATACAAATTCCATGGTGTATTTATGTTTCCTGCAATTTCTACTAGCGCCTTGCCTCAAGACTTCGTATTATAATCCATTCACGGTTACTTCAGCCTTTTCTGAAGCCCTGATAATGTTCTACTTCCAGGATATTCCCCCGCCTAGTGCGAAGTAAGCTTAACTACGTCTGGAGAATTTATACCAGACGGACAACGCACCACATTCGTGCGCACTAAGTTAAACAGTATTTTCTACAAGGAATATTTCTCACTAGGCGCTAGCAAGGTACCTATTTCCTCCCTGTTTCTATTCAAGTTATCTATAAATGAAGCATTATAATTTTATAGATAAAATATGAATAAAATGTCAATTCAACAGGAGAAAAAGTAACTTTTATGAACACAAGTATTAAACTTACGCCTGTGATACCTACATGGCTTATTTAAGAAATAACTAAACACGTCATACATGGGGAGATTTTTCAAAGGTTTGATTCAGAAAGGCCGAAGAAACCGTGGATGGACTATATGTATTTGACTGGGTTTGTAGCGCGAGAGGCTTAGCGACCTCGGTCACCTCCTCGAGGTGGATACTGCTGATTGAGCGAAGTCGGCGGACTCGCCTGCTGATCGACCTCCTCCTCGCCAGGTTGCTCTTGTTAATTTAAAAGAGTAGTTTCCGCTGTTCCCCGACCCGGCGTCGTTTATCCGGGGGATCGCCGACCCAGATGGCGGTCTACGTCTACCCCCTTCTACGGCGCCGCAATCTACTCCGCAGCACAGCGCAGCGCCGGGATCTTGTCGTCCCCCGGGGGACGCCAGCCAATAACAGTATCTAAAGGCAGTTTAGCACCGCCACCAGGATGAGGGGGGTGGGGGAGGATCTCCACTCGCTCACACACGACCACTACCATCCTCGCATTTCCATTTGGCCAGGGCGTTCCCCGTCGCCTCTGTCTTCCAAACCCACCTCCTCCTCCTTCACCTCCTGACTGAAGTCCTCGCCGAGGCGATGGAAACGCTTAGGATACGAGAGGCTCGGTAACTGATCGCCCTCTGCCGCCCGAGCACGATAACAAACAACAGTGTCCCGGATCTTAAGGCCTGACCCTCCGCGAAACACGGTCAATTCCATTACCCTTTGTGGTCATCCGACCCGGCCGGAAGGGGCGGAGGTCATTTGGAGGGACGTGGAATGAGCAGAGTGCGACTGGTTTCCAACAGGCCGCCCGCGAACACTGCTCCCCCCCCCCCCAATCACACGCCAGCCCATTTCAACCCTCAAACCACGTTTTACAAGTGCGGAAAGGCAATGGCCCCGCGGAAGTAGCACTTATTGTAATTGACAAGGGCGACACAGGTTTAACAAGGTTAGGACCGCGTCCGAGGAACATTTGCTTCATAGTATGGTAAGGAAGGCACTGTGCAATACTCTGAGGGGATGTCCGAATAGAAAATTAAGAGCATCAATAAATCGCGCGATCTCTGAATAAAAATTAAATTAGTTTTTGAACTACTGGTTTACGACACTGACGTTCGAATATATGTTTCACGAATATGTTTCGTAATTTTTTCATAACACTACAGCTTCCTCTGAATTTGACGATTTGCTGATTAAAATTTAACACAGCTATGCTCTGCAAATGAATCACTAGAGATGCTATTAGAGGGACAGAATTTCCAACAATGCCCCAGTCAAGTGGGAAAACATTTCGCTTAAACGACAGCTAAACGACAGTAAGCCTGCAGAAATGAATACAACACAATGAAACCTAGAAAGCACTCAGGTATTTTATGTGGAAAATATCACACGTCTATTAATTGTGAAAACGCCCATTTTAGTCATATTCACACTCCAAAAATAACAGAAAAAATGAATAATTGAAAATTGCATACGCACATGTAAAGTTATTTAAGTGCTATTCATAAGCAAATGCAATAAATTTAATAAACCAGTTTTTTTAATATATGTTTTTCCCCACGAAACACTACTTTCAGAGATGGTGAGCTGGACATGCCGTGTCATCTTTAATAATCGCAACGACGAATATAAAAATTGTTTCGCCCAGAGCTGGTGACAACAAACGCAAGCAGCAGACCGGACCAAAAATACGTTGTGCGAGAGACTTGCACACTGCTCCAGAAATTATCGTTGAAGTCGCCTTAAGTGAGAGACATATTGAGAGTGGCCGAGGTCGTGGCGGCAGGACTGGGGAGTTTAACACGGTTTACGCTTTTCACGTTAAACTGAGCACTTTTGAAAGCCCTGCTTACGATCTACTTGTATGCACACTGTGTATTATTCTGCCTTATGTAAGATTAGCACTGTCATTCACCTCATAACTTTATTCGTGTGTCGGTCAAGTGAAGCCATAAAATTATTACATAAATAAATATTTTACAAATCTGCCAATTTTTACTCTTAGATGCATTAAAAATACACAAAGGCATAGAACTACTTTCCATCAATCGTTACCAACTATACTTGGTGCATGCCACTCAGTGCACCCGTTAAAAATATGCTGGTAGGAGCTGCGACTCTTTTCTAAGGTTGATTTCAAAAGTGCTCACTTAATCGTGAACAGCATTTGGTCTGTTTCACAACATTGCACGTATTTCTATCATCGACAAGAAACAAGAACTGTAACATATTTTCTCTTACTTTACACCACTGACTCTATGTATATTGCCATGTGTGGGTTCCTTGTTCGTGTTAACCACTGTCGACCTTTTAGCTACCTGTTGTCAGTATCAATCTGCGAGTTGTAGCCTAAATATACAGTCTGAGCTGTCTCCGCGACATTGAAGTTGCTGGGCAGATGGGAAGGAGTGAATAAGAGGGTAGGGGTAAAGAGCTTGTGTTTCAGACATTCCCCAGGGATTCACTTGAGCTTATCGAGCAGTACAAGGAGTCTGTTGCGGAAGGCAGCAGATGTCGCAAGTTTAATGTCGGCGGTCTCCAGGGTGACGAAGACGGTGAGGCGGGGGTTGTTTGCCGCAGGGACGTCATATTGAGTGCCGTGTTTGCCGGGGAGAGATTTATTATTTGTCCGCCTCGGGGGTGGGGAAGAGAAATTCCCGCGCAAGGTCTGGTACGACGGCGCCACCCCGTCTGCGCCGCTCTTGCGCGCAGCTCTGGTAGAAGGGGGGGGGGGGGCCCTTCAACCCTCGCCGTGGCAAATTAATAACGCGCCCCCACTCCCTCAACCCCCCCCCCCCGGCGCATGATGAGCCGGGGATTAAAATCAGCACCTGAGCCTGGTGGCGGTGTGGCAGCTGGCCCTAAACGCGGTGCTCCTGGCCGGATTAGCGTCGCCTGCGCCGCAATACGTCATCTCCGCCTGGTGCCCAGTACGCGGCCTTGTAAACACCGCGCGATGTACGGCAGCCGTTACCCCTCTTCAGCCCCTCCCAACCCTACACCACACAACGCCCGCGACATACAGCACCGTGCCATACACTGTAGAAACGCTTTATTTAAATATGAACCACTGCAAAGTAGGCTTGCCACAACATAAATTATAGTTTGATATATACAATACCTAATGCCTAAGTTTACCTTGCACTGTCGTTGCAGTAGTTCAGCAAGTGTTTTTTGTGGTAATGTCAGTTGCACTGTAAAAAAGTTGTGCTCTGTAAAACAACCGTAATTTGTAAATAAGAGAGAAGTACCAAATTTAAAAAAAAACTACAGTAACTCCGGAACTCGAACCCACAATCCCTGTGTTAACACCTTAATGCCCTGCACCACGTAATCACTTGGTCTTATTGCGAGTGGTTTACTTTAGACAGGTAGGTTCATCCAACGTAGTAACAAGAGCCAGAGTAGGCCACCTCTAGGTAAGAGTTGAGGTTATTGTCTTGGAGAATCACTGCGCTGCACTTCAGAATGACATTACCTAAACGTCTGCAGGACGACTGAACATTTTCTCAGTTGCAGTTTCGTATTGGTTTATGAATTTTTACGTCGGGACAACAGTTAAGTATTGAAAACAACAATGTGCAACAGAAAACCTATCTCTTGCCGTTGGTACGAAGTAATATTTCTTTACTGTGAACAAAAACACTTCAAAGAATGTTTATTTCTTTGCTACAAACGAAGCTAATATTACCATAAAACAAAAACGTATAAAGAAAACATTTATTGACAGCAAACCTATGTTTCTGTGACTTTCTCTTTGAACTAAAGTTACATAGTATTGCTGTAAAGCAAACAAACAGCCTCAAATAAATGGTTTTCTTTACCGTAAAGGAAATTATATATGAATTTTTTTAGAGTGTACCTACTGTATGTGAAGACGATAGTTCAGTCCGGGGAAAGTAGGCCTTATCTCACTCAGGTACACGACAGATTGTTCTCAACTTCAATTCCGTACAAGTATAGCTATAAATGCCGCAAGTGTGAAATTCCTTCAAACTTTTATAACACCAATGTGAGGAAAATAATTATATGAATACGGAGTACAAGACAAGATTACAAATAAGTTCTATCTACGCGGTGTATGGTAGAGCCATGTAAGTTAATATACATCGAAACATTTTCTGTCATCACTGGCTGTCGTCTGTATGTGTTTCCGAAACTATCTTCCCGTTTCACTCGGCCAATGACACCTATTGCGTGATTTTTCTGCAAGCAAATTAAGCCATTTCAAAACTGCATAATCCAATCATAAAATGAGCGCGACGTTAAAATTTCTTTATGTCGGCATAAAAAAGAAGGCTACTAATGGCAGTAATCAAAATGGGGGTTCCTAAACAACATCAAAAAGTAGTCTTTATAGTTTATTGTTTGTGCAAAAACAAGAGGAGATGTAAAGCGTAGTTGCGCACAAAAAGAAATTTAAAACTAGTGTAAATTACGAAAAACAATTAAAACAACTCTAATAATATTAATAAAATAATAAATACAATTTTAAAAACACGCGACGCTAAGATGTTAATGTTAATATTCCATACCTACATATCTCCTAAACAGAAATAAATGCGTTCTTCTTGACCGAATAACTGTAGGCCTACTAACATTTTATACAATGCTAATAACTGCTTTCCAGACGCAGGTTCTTAAACCAATATTCTACTATTATAAAACCGTGACTGTGCAAATGTAAAGTCCACTTGCATAAAATTAATGTCATTATGAAGTGCAGCAATTCAGTGCTTCATTAACCTCGCTCCCTCCCAAGACGCGAACTACTCCTTGCTTAGTCAGTATCTCACTATATTTAATACGAAAATAATTCTAAAGCTCGTACGTCAAGAGGGTCGCGTGTTTAAAGTGCGGGATGGTTACACAAGGGTCGTGGGTTCGAGTGCCCAAACCACCAAGGTGCTTTTTTTCCGTAAATTATATTTCGAAATATTCCCCCCCCCCCCCCCCCCTTCATCACTCTCATTAACAGATCACAGTTGTTTTCTAAAACAAAAAAAAAGACAATTTTATTTCCACTTCTCAATTATTTCAGTTGAAATTATCTACAATTTTAAATTATAAAAATATACGTTTTGTACGTTTTACATGAATTTTTTTTTGTTTTTATAAAGAGGATTTCCTTGGCAATTGGTTTTACACGGATTTTTCTTGCAAAAGTACAAAAAAATATTTACAGTGTAAGTTATAAGTATATATCGCAGATACTAAAATTATTAGTATACTGAAATTATTGATGCTAAAAATTCACCGAATTCGAGCCCCGGGCAAATTATGTGCGGATTCTTAGGTGTTTCGCGAGTATCCTGCCGTGTAAAAATGCAGCTGCCTTAGTGAAGTCAGTGAGACTATTAACTGAATGTTAATTTTATTATCCAGTAGTGTACGACTTTTGCGCCGGGCATTTTGATCCAACCCGATCCGTTTACAGGAGCTTTAATAACAATACTTATCAACTGGCGAACAAATTTATATATATATATATATATAAACAAATAGCTTAACACGGTATGCCAAAATACGGGACCACGCCATTTAACATTAAAACGTATACACTTACTAATCGTGTGAAAAGTTGACTTAACTTCGGAAGCATCCACTAGCTGCACACGTATTTCTTTCGGTTGGTTGTAATCTGAGCGTGAAGATTTTTTTTCCGATTTCACTTTGCCAATGAAACAGTTCAACTGCGTCAAATGTGGCTCATCCAGTCATGCAGGATACTGCAATGTTTTGGTAAAACTATTTTAGTGATTTTTCACAGTCTCAGACCACGCTAGAACTAACGGTTAACTACATAAAGGAGAACATGCCACTTGTTCATTGGCTGCTGTTGCAGTCAAAATCCGTTCCTCTATTTCATTCGGCCACACGGAATTAAGCCACCCTAGTGCTACATACGTACTACTTGTTAAAGAGTCTTGCGGAACGTGTCGGATGTGCGTCAAGCTAACATATAATATTGTGATGTCCACGCTGTTAACGAATTATGAAGTGAAAAGATAGACACTCCCCCTGAACTAAGCTCCCCATGTATAAAAAGCGAAATTCGTCCATAACTCATCCTGCGCGTAGCTTTGTACGCTACTACAAAAGATTTCATTCCCAGTGTGAACAATAGGCTGCAAGTTGCACGGGAACGTTATACTTTGGTCGGTGCTGTACAATGTGAAATTTAAATAACAAAATTTTTTTAAATAATTAGACAAACACCCAGGCGAATCGCCGCCTTTCCGGATCCAGGACCCCCCAAATTTCCAAGCCCACCGTAGTAATCCTTCAAAATTGTTAACCTGGCTATTCATGTAGTAATGTTCACCTGGCAGTGGTTTCTAGAAATATTTTCCTTATTGAAATGTAACCACTAATCAATGAAAACCCACCAATCTAGATAGTAGATAGAGTATGAATAATAATTACTATTAGTATAATTTTAGAAACTAAATTACTAAATGTTCCTCTTGAAACCTCACAAATAATACATCAAGTATCAATACAAACAATAATATTCAGTATATTGCTGTCGAACTACCCACAAACTCACACGCGCGCGCTCTCACACACACGCACACACACATATATGTGTGTGTGTACGTGCGTGTGTTTATATAGACACACACAAGAACAAATAGACTGACTAAACAACACTTACACTGTACAACACCTACACAAACAACATTACACTGACACCAACACAACACAGGCATCTAACACACGACGTACACATCTCACGAAACGACAACAACCGTCGGCCCCTCTGTTTCCAGAGGCGGGGTGAGGGTTCAAGGATGGAGGCAGAGGAAATTATTTAACTTCTGACATTTAAAAATTATAACGTAACGTTTTCTATTAAACTTTAACAAAATAATTTTAAGCCTATGTTTTAAAATTTAACTTGTTTTTGAATGTTATAACACGACAAATTTTATGTTTCGACTATTTTCTAAATTTATTTTAAATTCAAGTAACTGAGACCAGTTTTGGCCTTCAACTGGGTACTGGTGTCATTTTAATACGTTCTGTTCTGTTCTGTATAAAGCGAGGCTCAGTGGTCAGTGGACTTCCCTATAAGAGTAACTGATTCGCAAACGGTGCTACAGCTCTACGTTATGACTGGTTCATATCTCCGACAACTAAACACGTCTGCAGCTCATTGGTTGTACTAACGAGGCATGTTCTTTGTCAACTTAAGTACAGTACACAGCAAAAAATATATTATTTGCAACATCAGATATATTGAATTTGTGTGGGAATGAAAGTGTTAAATGAAGATTTCTTTGTTGTTACAGCCCTAAAAGCAGTTCTTTTAAATCACAGTAAGGAAGCAATTATATATTAACTCTTAATATAAGCACAACATTTCTTACACGCCACTTTTTGATAAACGCCCTAATGTACTGAAAAAACTCACGCCAGCGTGAACACAGGTAATTTTGAATACAGCAGCAACAAAGTGTATGGGACTAATTTTGGCTTCATGTTGAAAGATTAAAATCGACTAAATATATTTATTTTCTTTGTTTTATGCGTAATACAAAAATGGCTACAAGAAATACTTTATACTTCTTGAATAACTTCGTTCAATAAGAAACGTATCCAATAATTGGCATGTCAAAAATTCCATGGTTATGGGATGTTTCGATAACGTAAATAAAATAAACTGGTAATTTTATGAGCATGTCAGGTCAATCTACACCAATATTTCCCCCTAATTTAACGGAAACATTTTTATCGATATGCCTACGCGTGATTTTCCCCTCTAATAGCCTCTGAAGTAATCAAGAGCTCACATTAAATTTCAGTATATAAAACAAGAGAGATTTTTAATTACCACAAACACCGTTACATATTTTAATATACGTTTTTAATCATTTGTTCACGCTTCCATCATATACGTGGGCGATACGTACACAAAATTTCACAATACATCCAGTGTTTAAAGAAACGCAAGTATTAGACCGTAGGGTGTTTCTTTTCAAACAGTGCTATACTTGATTTGCATTGATAATCTCTCTTCCGTGCCTGTCCAGCTTGCATGTAGCGCAGAAATTTTAACGACATATTTAAAAGCTTACTTGATATCAGTTTGACATTTTTTTTTTTTTTTTTGCTGAACGCCGAAAGAACAGAAATATAGATTGAAAATAGCAGAGGTGATGTATTTTAGAAATCAAGGATGTATACCTATAAATATCATGTTAACCTGACTTCTAAATGAATGACAAATTACGCTCCCATTATTTCTTTGCATGCTGCTTAAAAGTAACACAGCGCAAAAAATGGTCATACATCAGAGGTGAGGTAATACAGACAACAAAATTTGATGATCTATGTTTTACAGTCCCACATAACTAGTCGAGTTTGTTAAATGTGAAGTTTTAATAAAACCATGTTTACTACTGGCTAGCATCATGAACTACAACTCTGTTCCATCCTCGGTCAAAGTTCCATCGATGTTTGATGGGAAAGTCATGTTTAAAAGCATCACGGCTCACTATGCAGCCGTACCTCATAAACGTGACACCGATGGGAGATCACAGTAGGTTAAGCCTTATAATTATAATCACTGGTGTTTCCAGAAAACAGTTCAAGACAAGAGCGACGTAAAAGCATTCTAGAGCTGATAAACTTTTCTGATTGGTTGAATATCGTTTTGGCATACGTTGGTTACACTCGAAACATTGAGTTAGCGTATTTTGGGTGGTCCGGTCGACAGTCAAAATAATTTTACAAAAACTATTTTCCAAAAATTATTGGCTGTATTTATAATCTGACTCCGAATCTGTGAAACGTTAATTTTTTTGGGGAAATAGTTATATAGCCAACTTTGTTTACTTGTCCATACAGAGTTCATCGGTTTACCGGTAGATGGGGTTGTAAATGACCCGTTACGTTCAAGGGTATGGCCATTTTCACGTCCACCTATAGCAACAGCGAACCGAATAAAAAGTTTTTTACCAGTTTATCAAGATCATGCACTTACTTAATGACCGAGGAATATTATTAATCCATACGATATGTTTAGAGGCACGTATATTTCATTTTGTGTTCCTTATTTGCCAAACAACAGAATAAAGTGAGTATATGTGTATAATATTATAAAGTTAATGAATATAAAAAACTATCACCCGTACGGTTTACGGACACCGTGTTGAATGAATTAACTATCACTCTGCTACCATCACATAAAAATTAATATTTCCCAGTAACAGTATCGAAGCAATGTGGATTGGTTTGAAAGATATAAAATCGGAATGAAAGCCTGTGTGTTCCTATTACCTCATAAAATTGCATTATGAAAAACGAAATACATTTTAGAAAGTATTTTGTATTGGTTTTATTAGCTTATTCGTTATTTCACTTCATGGACGTTGTTTAACTGATCCATTAGTGAAAAATAAACCACTGAGTAAACAGTGAAAAAATAACTGATGAATCAGTGGAAAATGTTACTGAATCAATAAGTGAAGAAAATTTGGCTTTTTTTTTTACTGATTCATCAATTAAATTCACTGAAGTGACTATTGAATCAGTCAGATACGCTTGACTGACTGAAATAGTGAAATTCTCACTGATTCAGATTTAGAGAGCTTAAAAACAATTTTTCGTCTACTCTCTTCATAAGCTGGAAATATACATAAACCTGGTAAATGATCTACCCTCTAAGGAATGACTGCGACATTTAGCACATCAGTGTATACGTAGAGTGAGGAAGCACAAGTGGAAGATTTTTTTCACTTATACTTTCGTGGTAGCGTTTATAGATTCGTTCAGGAAAGAACTATATGCGTACGGAGGTTCACAACTTCAGTATACTGTAGTGACGCTAAATATTACTAAATCTACGGCATGCACATGTATTATTTTCATGCAATGAATAAGTTGAAAACTACAGCTGTAGTTTAAGAAGTTTTATCAGAAAAGTTTGTACAGAGCACGGAGAGGTTTCGTGAAATGTACGAGAATCCTGTTATCTGAATCTAAACGCTTGCAACTTGACGAATGTTTCTGGACAATTTCTTACCAGCGGGACAATCTGGGTTCAATCCCCGGCCGGGTCACTCCGGATTTTCGCATGTGGGAATCGTGCCGGACGATGCCGTTGGTTGGCGGGTTTTCTCGGGGATCTCCCGTTTCCCCTGCCCCTTCATTTCGGCGCTGTTCCTTACTCGCCTCAATCACCCTCATCGGCTCTGAAGACCTCGATGTTGAGAGCCGCCCAAATCTCTTCACTCTTACCAACGGGCCCTCTTTCCCGTAGTTTCATGGAAACGTTTTCTGACAGTGTAGCGAGTTCTGGTGACGCGAAGTGAAGGCGCTTAACGGCCGCTGCAGCGCCTTGCCGCAGGACAGAGTGTGGGCGAGGCTGCAGGCAACTCGCGCCCCGGTCAGAGGTCACGGGTCACCAGAACGCCTAGCTGCCGCCCCACCCGACACTCCTCTTACACCACACACAACCTATAGTCCGTTCACGGTTACTTCCCGCAACTTTTCTGAAGCCATGTTCAAGTTCTACTTTCCGGATACTCCTCCGCCTTCTGCAAAAAATAAAAAAGCTTAACCAAGTATAGAAAAGTACACCAGACGGATGACGCACCGCATTCGTGCGCACTCAGTGTAATAATATTTTGCGTAAGAACTATTGCTCAATTGAAATTGCCAACATATAGTTGATTCACGATATCTTTGGCCTTTTCTGAAGCCCTGCTAAAGTTCTACTTCCAGGATATTCCTCCGCCTCGTGCAAACTAAGCTTAAAAAAGTCTGGAAGATTACACCAGAGGGACAACGCATCGGATTAGTGCGATCTCTCTTGTCACAGTATTTTGTATAAGAACTATTTCTTACTAGGCGTTACCAACACACATGTTTTATTACTGTTTTAATTATAATTATTTGTAAATGAAGCATTATCATTTATAGATAAAATATGAATAGCATTTCAATTTACCAAAAAAAAAGTAACTTTAATGAAGACAAGTATAAAACTCTTGTGATACAAGACGTATTTAGGAAACAACCAAGCACGTCATTCATGGGGAGATATTTCAAAGGTTTGATTAAAAAAGTATAAAGAAACCGTGAATACACTTTTAAGTAGGGACACCTGATTTCTGCAGAAATAGTTCCAGGAAGCCTAGACATCAATATCCTCCGTGTACATTTACAGTTTTCCTTTTGTCACTGGTCGCTCGAGACTATGTAGGAAGATACTTGTTATTTTACTGGGCAAATCAGACTTTGTTGACTACGGCACTGAACGGCTGTTGTTGTTGACAAAATACGTGCAATTGCTTCTGTTATTGTGTTGTAACGAAAACGTGTTAAGTTGTTGAACAAAATTACTGCCGAACTGTTACGGCTTAATTCCAAACTTGATGTATCTTCACTGGAATCTAATATACCAGTAATTCATTTGTTTATAGTAAATTACACTGCCCGGAGGCACTGGTGATCATCCAGTACATTCTAATCTACCAATCATAGGCCGTGGTTACACGAATGCTGTTAAACACATTCTTCTAAACATATTCGGTAGCCATGTCTGAACAAGTTTAAAAACAGAACGTGTTTTCGCGGTTACGCACCCAAAGCAGAATGAAATCAATGGAAATTCTAACCTCAACAAACATGGAACTTAAAATGTATATTTAATTATAATAGCCTCGAACATTGATCAGTATTTATATTTTTAATTGTTCTGAAACCTACACTTTTACTGTAATGGCATAATGGGTGGGTATTAGTACATTCAACCTTAAACTTGAATTATTCAAAAAGTGCAGGAATTCCCGCCAAATTCAGCAATATTTTTTACACTGCTAGTTTACTTCGAAGCAGCCAATAGGAGCGTAGCAGAGAAGAGAAGTCGTTCTAAACTACTTGTGAAAACTGTTCACTTTGAATGGAACGAGAAACAACTGTGATCGGAACTCGTTCAAAGGTAATGTTAACCTCTTCAATAGCGGAACTTGTTTTTAGTGAAATATAGTCCATTCACGGTTTCTTCGGCCTTTTTTAAATCAAACCTTTGAAAAATCTCTCCATTTATGAAGTGTTTAAGTATTCCCTAAATACGCCCTGTATCACAAGCTTTTTATACTTGTGTTCATAAAAGTTACTTTTTTTTACTGTTAAATTGAAACGTTATTAATATCTTATCTATAAATTGTAATGCTTCATTGAAAAATAATTTGAACAAAAAAAGGGAGATAATAAGGATGTGGGTAGCGCCTAGTGAGAAATAGTCCTTATACAAAATATCATTACAACTGAGCGCGCACGAATGTGGTGCGTTTTCCCCCTGATGTAAATCTCCAGACTTGTTAAGCTTAGTTTGGATGAAGCGGAGGAATATCCTGGAAGTAGAACATTAGCACGGCTTCAGAAAAGGCTGAAGTAACCGTGAATGGACTATAGTTCTACATCCCGTGTAACCGCAGCCTTCGACTCGGGACTGTTTCGCGGAAAGTCACTGGCTCTAGGAACTGCGATGTTTAAAGGTGATCAACTCAACTCACAAGAAGTGGCAGGATGTAGAGGAAGGAGAGGGACGTCGACGTTGATGTGACGGAGCTACGGATCCCATGAGCACGCTGTCCGCGCACCCCGTAAACGCCGTTATTGGCCGTGGAGCAGGATAATTTTCTCATTTAGATCAGCAAAACCGCTGGCTCGGTGCAGCGGCGGGGGTGAGCTGGGCGCACGAGAACACCGCGGTAAGGCAGGATTACCCTTCCCGAGGACATACTTCTCCACTGCGCGATATACAATCCCCCTCCCCTCCCCCCCCATCTAGCCATTGTAGCGGTGCGTGAAATAGGGTGCAACGAAGAGCGCATTAATTGGAGGGTGAAGCAGGGGCCTAGTGGGGGCGTGGGGTGGTTGTCGAGCGGGCAATTTTCGCGGCAGTTCAATTATGGTGACGTTCATGAAGTCGTGAGCCAGAATCCCGATCAGAATCCCGGCGCTACAATAAAACTTGTTTTTTAGTTTGGAGCTGTCAACAAGTAACAGTATAAAGCTGTGTCATTTCTGGACCAATACAATTACTGTGAGATTGATGTTAACGGCAGTCGCTGTTTATACGAAAAAAATAAATTGAAAATAGACATTGAATGGTATATATTTATAGTGTTGATAGCCATTTATGAATATTAGTTCTGTGTCCACTGGTGCGCAATGTAATTGTGTTCAATTTCCTAATAATGCACCGTTCATTCTGCTGTTCCACCCAGCCACGCGTAATGGAACCACCGAAGTTCTGACAATTTACTATTAGTTCTGCACTGAAAGAAAAATAATGTTGTAGCAACCATAATTCTGTAGCCGTTACCCTCCAAGACTGTTAACAACAGTCTGATTCTTTCTACAGAATAGACAGTTGCGATTTAAAACACGTAGGGTTGTGATTACAAGCCAGTATGGCAATCGTTACAGAGCTGATTGTGCACCCAGTAGTAACATTTGAAAGTGCTGACAATCTGTTCTGTTGTCTTAACTGAACAGCATGGTGGCGGCAGCAAAAGTATAAGGTAATCCTGCTAACTCTCTGCTCCATTGCATTTACTGAGCGGCATGGTTACCCTAACCATCTTGTGTGATATATTTTAACTAAACATCGGCTCATAGAATGTGCTGCTATCTGTACTTATTTTACATAACTTGTAAATCTCCTTGTGGAAGCAAGCAGCCTCGAACTGCCGGACCTTGATTTTATAGACGTAGGCTTTAGACCGCTCGGCTATTATGTAAATCATTTGATTCAGGTTTTTAAGTGTATTTGTTATATAATGTTTAGTTTTTTTTAAAGCATGTCCTGTAACGTGTCTGCAGATGATCTCGACGCGACGAATTCACACATGAGTGAGCTTATTTACTTAATATAATAATATTTCCTTTATGTTATATATATTTATAGTATACATTTGGTGTCATCTGATATAAAAATTTTTGTACGTGTAAGGTTGTTATTAACAGTTTTTCCTTTCATATCAGACAATTTGTAATACCAATAAAAATATGGGGTTAGTTATTTCATTTTATGTCCTGTTTGTGTAAGTGATATACGTCTTTTAAAAACAAATAGGATATTCCAGCACCCTTTTTGCTATCATTATATTTAACGCTTAACAGGGTGGTGTCTCTCAACACTACAAAGGATGCACAGTACACTCACACATTGTCAACAGCCTCCACTAAACAAATATTATTTCACAATAGCAAAACGTTTTCCTATTTTTGTTCTGTATTGTCAATTCCAGTAGTTTTATCATCTTTAAAAGAATTAGAGGGTGCCTTTAACAGTCCACGACACTGTTGTAATTACCATAATTGGTTGATAATGCTACAATTCTAGTAAATTAATCTTTTAACAAAACCAGAGGGTGCCACTAACAATTCGCGACACTGTTGTAAATAACATACTTCTTCGTTAACTCTACAATATCAGTTCTCTAAACTTAACATAATCATATGGTTCCTGTAAGAGTCCACGGCACTTTTGCAATTAACATACTTGTTTGTTAACTCTACAATACTAGCTCTGTAATCTATCAGAATCGGAGGGTACCTCCAACAGTTGACGACTCTGTTGTAGCTATCCTACTTTTTCTGTAAACTTTTGAATTAAAAAATGGTGGTTTCTACAGACCATTCTGTTGCAGTTACCAATCAGCACTGTTGGATTTACAATATTTTGTTATGTTACCGTTACAAAACTGTAAGATTGTATTCGCAACTATCTGTACTGTTCCTACACCAGAAAACACTGTTCTCTATACAGATCAGAATAACTTTTAACAATATTTAAATAGTTCTGCTAACAATCTGGATTGTAAAGTATTACAGAACATTCTGTTCCTGGTACTAAAGTTTAGTTGTCGCTACCATATAACGCAATTACAGAACTGTTCTGTTAAATTCCGTCTGCTGATTTCTTTCAGTGTGCGTCCTGCAGTGTGTGTCGTACGAACGGAGGTCCGATGACGTATTTAGACTAACATATACTTGTATGCCTTCTACCATGAAAATGAATTGTAACGCGAAGCAATAGTATCTAGTCATCAAGTCTACTGAGGGTAATAATTTTACATACTGCACAGTAGACAATTTATGCAGCCTTCTTCTTGTTAGAAACAATTCTTTGAAAGTAAATTTCCAACGATTTTTCTTGTAATTGTACAGCTTAAATATTATATCTTTACAACATATTATTTTAGAAAACATAAAGAATTGTTTATGTAGCTCAATGTTTATAGTAAACTTGAAATATACAACATTTGCTTGTTAAAATTCAACACTAGTTTTCCACATTCCACGTTAGGGATTTGCGAAATTTATTCTAATGTATTTGTAGTGTTACGAAAGTATATTTGCCAACTAATTTCCAAAGATTTCCTTGAACAAATACAATGAAATCTTTACAAAGTGCGGCATCATACACGATGGACACGAAGAGCAGAGCACAAGCACTGCTTTCATAAGTGTGAACAAGTTATAGTTAACCTGGCAGAGCCTGCCATTATCAGTCTGAAGTTACTGTCCTCACGACCTCTGCCGGAAAATAACTATCCTTTATTTATAGTGTTTACCGCAATTCTTTACGACTTACTAATAAATACCGATGCACACATCAGCGCCTACCCGGTGTTGAAACTTACATTAAAACAATGCGACGGCTTCAAGCCCTAACTATATTTCAAGCATACAAATGAAAAAAATATTTTTCTTCGCACAGAGCAATAAGTAACCATTTGTTTACATCATTGGATGGATGTCACCCTGATTTATACTTCTCAATGTCCTTTGGCACTGTTCTAGCAGCTACTATATTTTGTGAAATGTTACTTCATCTTTCAAAATTAATAACTAGCGGTTGTGTCAGATTAACCCACGAGGGATTTTATAGAACAAAATTAATTTAGCTACGCTGGCAAACCTTCAAAGTGAGAGCCGGAAACATTCCTAGCAGTTAAACTACAGGTAAATTTAATTAATTCGGTGCCAGCTTCCCCACTATGCATGAATCACGCATATCATTCTTTGATATTTCGAGCGCAGCATGCAATGTCATCGATACTTTTCAAAAGCTGCCATATTTCAGGATATTTATAACGTTTGTTTCAATGGAAAAAGTGACATGAAAGGATTAATCAACCATGGTAAAATAATATCATCTGACGTATGGAAACCTGAAATCCAAGTTAATGTTCATAAGATGAGGATTTTAAAAACTATCCGCTAAGTATTTTTTTTCCAAAGTTACCGTACGTTTCGCACATGTTTATCGACCTAACGACACATTCCATGAAAGCACATACAGGGTAACGAAACTCTTCCGAATACATTTGCAGGCCTGCAGAACACACTGTTTTCCTTCGTTTCAGGAATAAAACTGCGTGGCGAGGAGCAAAGGCCAACAAAACTAATTTCACTGGCAGTAGCAAACGAAAAAATTTCTAATGTGATGTGTTGTCAAGAAAATGGAAACAACATAGGCCCACACTGTTTCTGCACTGTTTACGCATAACTAGGCTACATTAGCATTATATTAATAGAATGTTTACAGGTAATTATGGGTAATTTTCTTATGGAATTTATTTCGCAAGTGGGATTCGTGCCGGACGATGCCACTGGTCGGCAGGTTTTCTCGGGGATCTCCCATTTCCCCCGCCCTTTCATTACGGCGCTGCACTATACTAACCTCACTTTACCCTCATCGGCTCTCAAGACATATGTTAAGAGCCACCCAAATCTCTTCACTCTTTTGTTTTTTTTTTTTACATATATGGCGTTACAGATGTAATAAATTTTACTAGATACAATAAAGTTCTACGTCACAGTTTCTTTTTAATGTAAGCTGACAACTATACTAAGCTGAATATTTTCCAATTGACATTTGATATAATTTAGCCCTACACCAGATCCACGATTTAGCTTACATTTTAGTATCAACAAATCACAACTATGTTCAAGTTTGGTGAGTTGTTACGAATTAGATCAGCTATAAATTTTTCCTGAACACCTGAACTGCAATAGAACACAATTTCGTTTATGAGGTTACATTTCACAGATAAAAGCTAGTGTGTGACCCTATTTACACAAATTCGTCTACAGACAGAGTGTCTACAATCTATTACTCTTACGAAAATAAGCAAGACAACTGAACTTCGATTATTCAAAAGTATGAATTAGTACCATTATACACACCTGGAGGTTCTACAAGTGCACAAATTAAAGTTCAACAAAAACAATTTCTACAAAATGTTGGCACCCTACAAGTTCAGGTTGCTTGTTGATTGAATATGTGTAATTACTTTCTGTTACTGAGTTGAAACGAAAACATGTTTGTTACGACTTAACTTCAAAGTTGACGTAGTGAAAACATCTTTACCGGAATCTAACTTATCAGTAATTCATTTGTTTATAGTAAATTACACTGTCCTGAGGTACTGGCGTCCATCCAGTACATTTTAATAAACCAGTCGCTTGCAACTTGTGCCGCTTAGAGCGCGCTGCGAATATTTACGACTGGATGCTCCGGCCTCGCCACCTCTTTGGACACCTTCCCTCTCCTGTTTCCCGCCCATCTCTTAGTATTCCCCTCCCTCCGAGCATGCGCAGTCGTGCTGTCCTGTGATTGGTTCAAGTTTATTCCCTAGTGGAGAGCTGAAGTGCTTTGTGCTCCTTCGGGCAATTCTTCCTAGACCAGCGCCGAGGCATGTTACTGAATATTTCTGCTCCGATCCCAGGCTATGGGAAACTATTGTATCATGGTGCGTCATGGGAGTTTTCAGCTAAGGTGTAACTGACACCTACAATATTCGACGAGGGTCAATTAGAAATAACAGGTGGGTTGCCGAGTGATTTATAGTTGCTTTAATTGATTTCATTCTACTCTTGAAGCGTCGCATACTTGGTGATAATAATGCTTGGAGGTTTCGAGTTTTAGCTTGTTCAAGTGTGTCAAGTGTGATAATAATGCTTGGAGGTTTCGAGTTTTAGCTTGTTCAAGTGTGTCAAGTGTGATATCGGTTAAAGGGCACACTGTTTTCGTACAGTTTGTAGCTGACTAAATGTTTTATATTTTGGTCTTGATTATTTGCTGCGTTAAGTTCGCCTGGAAAATTGATGGCGCATTTGACGGGTACCGCACCGACTTCTCTCGGTAACGCCAGCTGAGAGTAGCCCACCTGTTACTTGCTCAAGTATAAAATATTTCTGGGGAATATTGTAATTTAATTAATTATTTTTATTGTGTCATATCATATTTTAGCTCCGTAGGCTATGAATGGCCGCAAGAGGGTGCCCGGTGAAGAAGGCTGTGAAACTTTATAATAGTATTTTCAGTAAAGGTATTGAGGCCGTTGTATGTTCCTGTTAAGTATTTGCATTTAACTGAGATTGTGGAGTAGGGAATCTTTTTAATCATTTGAGTGCTTTCGTGACTTTGTACGGCTCCTCGTGTGAGTGCCCACGTCTGCTATGGAGTGTGTTTTAATTATTTTTAATGAATCCCAGAAAAGCACTTGTGATGATTGATGGATTAGTAAAATTGTTACGAAATTTGAATATTATATTCTCTACTTATGGTAAACACACCACAAACTTAACTGATAACTGACTTTCAGTCGGTAGCTTCCACTAAAATGGAGAGTGGGGAGTTTTGGGCGGATTTCAACATCGACGTTTTGAGAGCCGACGAGGGTGAAGTGAGGTGAGTATGGAGCAGCTCCGGAATGCAGGAAAACCCGCCAACCAGCGGCATCGTCAGGCACGATTCCCATATGCGAAAATCCGGGAGCGACCTCGCCGGGAATCGAACCTAAGTCGGAGGCGAACAGCCTAACCACTACACACCACGGCCTCTTACTACGAGAAATTTGTGTGGAATACATTCGGAAGACTATTGGACTTTTCTCGTTGCCCATTGCGCTCTTTAACTTTAGTCGCTAGCGTAGCAAATTATCCGACTACATGGCTGAACTACATAATCAAGGTTATTTTGTCACCCTTCTCCGTCATGGAGACCCATACTTTGATATACAAACAATTAATTTGTTAATAACGGTCAAATTCTTATACATTATTACAAAGCACAAAACTTTTGCTCTTGATACCAGTTATTTTTAACTATGGAGAGTTCCTTGGAGACGTGTATTCTCAACGAAAGGACAGTTGGCAACGAAATTGCGATCTGTCCCTCTCCCTTGCGAAATTGCATTTGTTGCACCCCTGTACATATAATCTGGCCACTGTAAATTGTACACTTACTGCTACTCCCGTTACCAAATGCTTATCTGGTGAACTGGGCTCTACTAGATTCGCCCACTCCATTGTTACGAGATACATATATCCTCACAGTCCTCCAGATCGTGACAGAATACCTGCAGTGACAAAAGGAGCAAGACACTGCAGTGTTTTGAAAGCATATTTCCACAAAATATTTTCGTGATTTGTGCGTAGAGTCAGCGAATAAAGCAAAGCAGGCGAGCAGTATTGGAGCAGACGACACGACACGCAGATGAGCGGGAGGGGCAGAGATAAAGTCATGGTAGGGCAGGTAAGGCGGCTTGGGGGGGGGGGGGAGGAAAAGGGGAGGGGAAGATATCGCGAGCAGCCATTGGCCGCAGTCATCGCACAGGCTGGGTCCGGGGACAGGTGGTGATGGATTGCAGTTGACACTTTACGGAGCCTGACAAACAGCGTCCTGATGAACGACGCCTGCCGCTGCGAGCTCTCCATTCTAGTCCATTATAACTTGATCGGCGCTCCCTCGCGACGCTCCTGTGGAGTCCACCTTGCTTGAGGTTGATTCTATTCAGGTTATAGGCTGTTCACGGTAAAATGAGCACTTTTGAAAGCCCTGTTTAATATCTACTTGCAAGCACGTTGTGTATTTTTCCACCTTATGTAATATTAACATTGTCATGGGCCTCATCACTTTATTCATGCTTAGGTCTAGTAAAACTGTGAAATTATTAGAAAAGTAAATATTTAACAAATTTGCTCATTTTTACACTTCGATTCATTAAAAAAACAACGGAAAGCGAAAGAAAGAGTTATCAGAAATAGTTACCTAACACTTTTTATTCGATGTTAAGGTACGGAACTACTTCCCATCCATCATTACCAACTTTACTGGGCGCATGTCACACAGGGCGCACGTTAAAATATATGCAGGTAAGGGCAGTGACTTTTTTCTAAGGTTGATTTCAAAAGTGCTTACTTTATCGTGAACAGCCTTTATCATGAATAGCCTATAGGAACAAAACGATATTTCTTATGGAAGAGTTTGGTATAGAGAGAATGTCCACCGTTATATGCGCAGTGTTCCCAAAGGCAACTTTTAATTAGAATTTTAAGCTACGTTAACAATATACGAGTGAGATTTTACTCAGTTGCAACGTTATTTTATAGTTGATTTATGATTACTGCGATTATCCGATTTTTAACTTAGAAAATAGAGGAAATCCGGTACATCGGCGATGCTAGCGCTTACCTAGTGGCGAAAATTGTCCCTTTGCCAAACTTTTTAACATTGATCTTCCCATCCTGTGGTTGAAGTAACATTAGCTTGCTGCGGGAGCACTGCGCCAACTTCAACGGTCCGACTGGGTGGCACGTAAGGCTCCGAACCTCTGACTTATCGCCTAAATACTGTACTGATTGTACAGGTTGAGTACCTCAAAAGAGGCGCTGTGGGACGTGTGTAACGGAGCGGGTGAATGAGGAAACACAGTCGAGTGTGACCACAAAATACCTTGAGTAGGTGCTGGAAGTGGCCGCCAATGACCTCGAGGCAGATGTGCAGACGGCACCAAAAGTTGTGAAAGGCACGGGCGAGGACATGCTGCGGGATGGCATCCCACTGGGCCTCTTTTAAAGGACTCACCCTGTACATGTCAGGTTTTCCCTTTGCTCGCCGTCTCTCACCTCTGCGTGCGAAGATCTGATCGAATTCTGCTGTGCCAGTGCAGGGAATTCTCCAGCCTAATACTTACAGACACTGGGAAATTACAAAAAATATGTTGAGCCAACATATTTTCGAAACTACTCTAGCTCAGGCCGAACTCGCGACCCGCATGCGGACCCTAGCTCATATCTGTGCGGCCCTAACTTATTACAGGGAAACAAGTGGAATAAGGCCCCTCGTTCAAATTAATTGTTACGAAGAGTTGTAAACCGTTGTAAAACTAACCCAAAGCAATTAACGACTTACAATCAAGCATTTGCAAGATATGATTCATAGACGTAAAACCAAACGGCTTTCAAACTTTTCTTCCGAGCGCACAACAACCTGGGGAATTAGATTCGCAGTATTTCCATAACGGGGGCACTTTAGCAGCCGCAGTGCAGGGCTCGCTAGATGTTGCGGGACATCGTCCTGAGAAGGGGCGGCAATAAAACCAAACTGTCCGAAGGCAGACAGGCGCGGCAGTGTTGCACGGAGGGGGGGGGGGGGGAGTCGTAAAAGGCAACAGCGTGTGGTTAATGACGCAGTTACGATTGTCGCCACTCAGCTGGAGGGGCGCTAGCGACCGGCTCTGTTTACTCCGCTGCTTTGTTTGTTCCGAACGGCTCTGCGAGCACACCGGAGTGGATGTGAGGGCACTATTGAGCAAGGGGGAGGGGGGATGAAAGGTCGGGGGCATCATCGTCAAACACGCCGATCCGACGACCTCGTTCCCCGCGCGCGCGCACGTGCAACGCACATGCAATTGGTTTTGCACACATACGCGTGCACGCCCACAACACTACCAGGCCACGTCCCACCTGAGACAAATACGACATCACGCACATAGTGCTGTCTGTACCTGGTTCGCTCTTAACCTACACTTTAAATAAAATTAAACATTAAAAAATTCGGAAATATTTTTTCTAACTGCGTATATTACAATTTAGCCCATTCAGACCCAGTGTACACAATTGTGTACATCACACACGTGTAGGTAATTTCTGATCTGTACTGCACACTGCGGAGCTCAATGACCAATGATATTACCTATGGGAAATTGAGCGCGAACCCTCTTGCTGGTCTAGGTCATAAGGGGAATGTACTATTGTAGCTAAACATATAGCCTTACAGCTCATTGGCTGTGACAACGAAACTAAGTGCCGTGCTCATTGGTTGTGACAACGGAACTAAGTGTCTTGTCGAATTAAATACAGCACGCAACATAAATTTTGTTGTTTGATACACCTGAATCCGTAAATTAACTTTCGGTCTGAAAGCATTAAGCACTGGCATTCGCTTATAGCAATGCTAGCGGAGTATTACAAAAAGTAAACGCCTACAAGTGAATATAGCAAATTCATTTGGCAGCAGCCTAGACTTCTCAGTTCTTTACATACCCGGGCAAGAAATGTTTATCCATTGTCTGTTGCAATGGAGTGAAGCTTTTCTTTTTTATTCAACTTGATTGGACTTGATACGGACACATTATTTTGTGACGATGTCACATCGAACAATGAGCATATGTTAAAAGAAGTATGTCCCACAATTTTTAGTCTACATGAAACTACGTGGGAGTTGCTGACGACGTCAGGGACATCAACCTAACCTGGGTGTGTGTGGCGCGGGCGGCGCCCCGTTGAACTGCTGCTGCTAGGCAGAACTGCTCCTGCTAGGGCGAACTGCTGCTGCTAGGGAGAACTGCTCCTGCTAGGGAGAACTACTGCTGCTAGGGCGAACTGCTCCTGCTAGGGCGGACTGCTCCTGCTAGGGCGGACTACTACTGCTAGGGCGGACTACTACTGTTAGGGCGAACTGCTCCTGCTAGGGCGAACTGCTGCTGCTAGAGCGAACTGTTCCTGCTAGAACGAATGCTGCCAACACACTGGGCGGCGGCCGCCTTGCTCGTTTCGTCTTCGGGTCGCTCTCCGCCTCCTCTCCCCTGTCGACAAGACCTTTTAAGAGCATGCGTGCCATATGTGACGTCACCGAGAAGTTTTTTTCCATTTCTTGGATGTTTTAAAACCTTCTAGAGAACGAAACGGGAGAAATAAACTGAGCGGCTTTCTGTCTTGAGACAAATAAGCAGTAAGGATGGAAAGTAGTTCCATATATAAACGTCAAATACAATGTGTTAGGTAACCATTTGTGATAACTTAAAGTTATTTCTTTCGCTTTCTGTTTATTTTAATGCATCGTAGTGTAAAGATGGGCAGATTTGTAAAGTATTTACTTTCTTAATAATTTCAAAGTTTCACTTGACTGACCGACACATGAATAAAGTGATGAGGCCCATGGCACTGTTGATCTTACATAAGACGGAAGAATACACAACCTGTATAGAAGTAGATAATAAGCAGGGCTTTCTAAAATGCTCATTTTACCGTGAACAGTCTATAGCCTACGTAATATTTATTCGCATATATACGATAAACATATCTGCATGCATCTCCCAGGTACTTCTCGGTCTTGACGCTATGGTCATCTCCTGGTTGTTTTCGAAGCTGTATAATTCACGGGCGCCAAAGTTTCACAATCTGATTTTAACACATTATTGTTACAACACAAATACGCCTATATAACTTGAAGTTGAAAAGTTTTCAACTTGGAATAAAGCAGCAGCTCTATTTCCCCAGTCGTGTTTATTCAGTAGACGAAGTGCGCTAGGTTGCGCGAAGCGTCATAATATAGCACCCGAACATATCACGTTTTACGTAAACGCGAAAGTGTAACGTGAAGCGTGTTACGTGAAACGTGAAGTCATAGCAATCCCGGCCTAATTTAAGCGCAGTTAAACTACGGGCCCCCAAGGCGAACGTGACACCGGGAAAAGAGAAAAAGAAGGTGGCGTTTATGAATTTCCGCGAGGATCTCTCTGGAGGAGGAAGAAGACGGATAACATTAATGAAAGTAAACTGTGGTAGAAGAGACGGCAACCCTCGCAGACGTGACGGTTCGTTCATCACAACAGTGCGGCGTCTACTGTGCTTCCCGCCAGCACTCCTACTTCATACGATACAAAAAAAAACAATAGCTCCGCTCTTATTTTAACAACTCCCATAAAGCGCACATCGCATTTCTAGTGACACTGCCACTTCGCCATGTCACACGATGTCATGCTACAAGCTCGAGCAGACGTGAGATTTCCGGCGCTGGTGCCACGGTCAGAACTCATTCCTTATAAGCCATCGGCCATGAGGAACTATGCTATAGCTACGAGTGATAAACGCTTAATCTTGGCTCGATGTTCTTCCTGTACGTAATGTTGAAATAACAAGCTCAACAGCACACGTTAAATTCCCAGACGATGTAAAAAGTATAGACTGTTAAAAGCTGTTCACGATAAAGTGAACACTTTTGAAATCAACCTTAATAAAAAGTCACTGCTCCTACCTGCATTTATTTTAACGGGCGCACTGAGTGGCATGTGCCCAGTAAAGTTCGTAACGATGATGAACATATTTCCAAATATTAACGTCGAATAAATGTGCTAGGTAACCATTTGTGATACGTTAAACTATTTTTCTCGCTCTGTTTTTTTTTTTTTTTTAATATATCAAAGTGTAAAATTTAGCAGATTTGTACAATGTTAACATTTTTAATAATTTCACGGTTTCACTTCACTGACGCGTGAATAAAGTGATGAGACCCACTGCAATGTTAATTTTACATAAGGCGGAAGAATATATAACGTGCATACAAGTAGATCTTAAGCAGGGCTTCCAAAAGTACACATATTACCGTCTTGTTGGGAGGCAAGCACTCTAGCCGCTGCACCACCGCGGCTCCAATAACCAATCACACCCAAGGCCCATTTCCAAGGCTTCGCCCAGCCAATCAGAGAACGCATGCACCCACATCAAAGGAGCCGCCAAGCCGTTCCACCTCTATGTAAATAACTCCACTGTGGTCTAATTCCGAACGTGCTCTCTTCGTCCAGTTGTGACAGCGGGAGCAGTCTGTAAATACGGATACCTGTTTTTCGCGACAAGATTCCAGGACTACTTGTGTTTCAAAACACTTACCTGAGACAATCATGATATTTGGAATATCTTATTTGTAACAAGTATGGGGCGTTCGATTAAGAACAAGAATGTCTTCTCAAAAAGATATGAGGTCAAGTTACCAAAGGATCGTGAAGTCATGTCTTCCCAGTTATGATGTAGAAAAATGTCAAAAGTAGTGTATTTACGTCGCGTGGATACGACAGGACTACCTACTCGCAGTGGGCTCAGAACAGATAACTTAAAGATACGGTGCTAATAAATTGTTCAGATCTAGCGGTGGTGTAGTGGTCAGACTACTTACCTCTCGCCACGGCAAAAGGGATTCGACCTCCGGCGGATTCAAACCCGCAATTTTGCATGCCGGAAACGTGGCGGGTAGAGATAGTGTCATTTCACGTGATAGTTTTTGGGACAGACTAGATATCATAAAAATATGTGTTAGTATGACGAGTGTTATTGGAGCTCCACTCAACCGACAAGCTCTTTAGTATTATGCACCATGTTATGTTTTATGATTCTTTCATCATACATTAACGGCGCTATAGGAGCTAGCAAGTTATCGGTGAGTTAGGTAGTGAACACTATAAAAAAAAAGGGGTTTATTTAACGTTAAGAATGTATAGTATTATTTCAACATAAACATAATTTAATATGCGCGGGGGGACCTATATTAAAATATACTTAAAAATTAATTTATATGCAATTATAAAGATTTAACCAGCCACATTCTGAGTAAAGTCTAATTGGAGAGTCCTCGCCTTGTTCATGATTCAGGACGCTGATTAAGATGGCGGAAGTCGACGCCCGGACATACCCATCTTCGGTAGTCTTCTCGTTCCAATGGCCCGACGACAAGATACACCGCCCATAGGCTACACTGCCCTATATCGGCTGCGTTGTCCCCGTTTACTGGCCGGTGGAGGGGGTTTCTGTAGTTTGCGATTTCATAACTAATTTCAGCAATCACGGCCTGTGTCCTAGATAAATATGTGAAGGTGTGATCAGGCAGGCCGCTCAGCTAAGACCCGATCACAACTCGTAACAACCAGTAGTAAACATGTAGCAGTATTGGTGACTTCATTTCGTTTGGCAGAGTCGAACAGGAGAATATGGCAGCGACCAGTGAGAAATTGGGACCGGCTTGTGAAGTCAAGCATTGTGCCGTTTTATAACGCGAAATTATAGGATCTCTAGCGGCAAACCTTATCGTTGGCCGGTGGTTTTCCCGGGGTGCTCCTGTTTTCTGTAGCATGGCATTCCGTCGCTACTCTTCGGGCACGTAACTTCACCACCATCAGCACTGAAGGCCCCACTGTTGTACGCCTCCCAATTATCTCTCTGACTCCGAAATTTTTCATCTATGACGTCGGGAGCGAGTGTTACAGTGCCCTCTCGACGAACTGCATAACGGTCGCAGAGATAAAACCAACAGAGACTGTAATAATTAAATTTTATTTTAAGTGCTACATTACAAAATTTCATAGCGAAAATTCATCGGGAAATAAAATTGCCTGTTAAAGCGCTAGCGGACTCACCTAAGCGCTGTAAAGTTTCGTTGGCGTCGAGGAATAATTAATTTCGGTTCTCATTAAAATTCCAGCGCCTCCCCTCCCGGCCTCGGCAAGCGGTGCACAGCTAGTTGTTGGAACATTTCCAGTACTGGAGCGGGGGCTGCGCTAGCGGGGTAACACATTGCCTCCAGCAACACGCGGGCATTTCAACTCCAAGGACAACACAACTTGCGGTGATCAGTATGTTCCGTGATGCACGCTACCTAACCACAGGAGAATTCCATTGGTTGAATGTACTAGTATACCTAAGAGACCTGCGAAATTCGCGTCATAGTTTTAAGTCAGAATGGACTTCGAACACATGTGCGAATGCGCGAATATATACAGCTTTTGCAATTGGAAAACAGTTTGTTTAACACGTCCTATAGACCAATAGGAGAAACAAACCACAGAATGGCTAATCACGTCTAGAAACTAAAATTAGTCTTCACTGTGGTAGATGCCAATAAACAAATGATGACTACTCGAATATTTATAATATGGTGAAGTCTAGCATATGCTGCCGTATAACGCAAAGTTTGCAAGTCCCTCCTACCAATAGCTTGAGACCCTAACATTTCGCGTTATAAAACGGTACCACGGTAGATTTCACAGTTATTTATATAATCAAGTTAGTTCATTGACCGCTTCCACAATCAGAACCTGTCCTCTGTTCTACTTGGCTAAACGAAATAAAGCCACGAAAATGCTACATGTTTACTACTGGCGCAGAGTTCTGAAGGGCGTGTTGGATGGGCGGAGGTCCAATGACACGCGTCAAGCAAACATATACTTAATGACACCTAGCCTGTCACAAAATTATAACGCGAGATGATACAATCTCCACTTAAGGCCTAGACAATTCAGGCTGCTGCATAATCGAGCCACAGCAGTTTGTTAATTAGGCTGCTGTCCCAGTGAGCAGTCACGTTTACCTTTGACCAGGTAGAACAATATTTCGTTTTTACTATCACGGAAGTTTCTTGTTGTCTCAAATTCACTCAGAGCATATCTTGTAAATTGTGATCAGATTGATAATTGACACGTTTGTTGTTTAGGCTGTCACCAAAGTAATTCGCGTAATTTTCCTGTTATTTCTGTATCTAGGAACAAAGATTTTTCGCGAATTAATGTGACATCGTACGTTTCACCGAATGTTGTATCCTCACGCCTGAAGCGTTCCGTTTGTAACTGGTATAAGGAGCCAACCTAGTTGGAGTTGAGTTGGGGTGAGAGATTTGGGCGGCTCTTAACAACGAAGTCATGAGAGCCGATGAGGGTGAAATGAGGTGAGAATGGAGCAGCACCGGAAAGCAAGAATGGGGGAAACAGGAAATCCCCGAGAAAATCTGCCGACCAGCGGCATCGTCCAACAAGATTTTCGCTTGCGAAAATCCGGGAATGACCCGGCCAGGGATTGAACCCGGTTCGCCTTGGTGGAAGGGGAGCAGACTAACCCCGCTCAGCAGTTGCGACCCCACTTCATTACCAGCGACAGTGGCGGTTAGCGAAAATATTTTGTAGCAGAGTATATTTCAAAATAAATTAGCTTCCTGCTCCATTTGTTTTTGCAGACGAATGACGAGGGTTCCGCAACATAGCATGAGAATCCTCAGTGGCGCAGCGGAATACGGGAACATCTTCACACCCAAAATACAACCAATATCAGAAGAAAAATCGTCAACATTTCCACGATAAAACATTATCTCTGGTAGTGAGGCACGCTTTTCCGAGCAGCTTACAATATGTTAGGGAATATGACATCGGACACCGCGACAATCATTCATTGGTTGCGTTCGGCAGCCACGAACTCACAGTCAACACCGTCACGTCACAGAGTACGTAGGAACAAACAACCGCCACTCAGTTAGCCTCTGTGAATTTATCTGCTCTGTGCTCATATGTTTACAGTTGGGATCAAATACTGTAAGCCCGCGCACATGGCCACTGCTGACCTCCGCCGAGGTTCCAGCAGCCTTGGAGACACGTGGCAGTGATGCCTGAACATTTCCCTCTGATCTTCGACTTGTAAAAAAAAAAACGCGGCTGGAGCAGTGAAAATGTCGCCGGCGGAAAAGGAGAGGGTTGGGGGTAATGCGGGACCTAGCTGGAGGAGAAAGGGAAGTGGGTGGCGCCGGAAATATGAGCGGGCGGGGTGCTGCCTGGTGTTGAAAAAGGGCGGCAGAGTTCGATGACAATTTCCGCCCGCCTGCGGGATGAGGGCAGCACAAGGGGGGAGACGCGACAGCTGCCGGCGGCCTGAATGAAGAGGCCATTCACGTCAGAGGCGATTGGCTCATAAACCAGGAGTGGAGAGCGCGGCCGCGCGCGGCCAATCCCAGCTGTCTTCCACTATTGGGACGAACAGCACAGCCCTGCGCGCGACAACGGCGCAACTAACACTAGCAGACTATGTATCGTCAGTGATTAGAGGTACGCGTATTTCGCTAATTCTTTCTGGAGACAGGTTAGACAGACTCCAGGAACGTATACTTATGTGCTCCTTTCATGTTCATGATTATATCACAACTATAGCACACGACCAAAACAAATCGTAAGACCGTGATAAACAAGATTTGTTGTGACCGTATCACGTGCAACTACGACGAATAGAAATAGAAGCGTCGCCATGGCAACAGCCAATGAATAAACAATTGTGGACCGAGTACGCAAAAGAGTGACTCCTGGGCTACTGCCACATGGATTCGTGAAAATATACGTACCTCTATCAATGACGTATACCCTACTTCATTGTTACTTTTATAGTTGGATCACAGCCGTACTGAATCCTCGTAGACGAATCAAAACCAGTAACCAAAACCAGTAACAGGGAGATAACATTATGATGTGTACCTCCGTTTTAAAAATGCCATTACCACGGCAGAGTCTATGTAAAGGTTCCAGGAGTCCAACCCGGTGCTCACAGAAATCGCGAAATCCAATTAATTTTTATGATTCAAAAATGTTAAATCACAAAAATATTTGCACCAATGTAATTTACAAAACACGAATGTCCTTTCTAATTCTGTGATTGGGTGACGCGCACTTGCCGCGGCTTCTTTGTTTGCAGACGATTCGCAACGTTCGGCATTCGACTACGAGAATTCTCACCGGTTCAGCGAGATGTGGAAACATATTCATACATAAAGAGTTGAAAATAACTAAAAGGCTGTTCACGATAAAGTGAGCACTTTTGAAATAAACCTTACAAAAAATTCACTGCCCCTGCTTGCATATATTTTAACGGGCGCACTGAGTTACTTACGCCCAGTCAAGTTGGTGAAGTAGTTCCGTATATCAGCGTAAAATAAAAAGTGTTAGGTAACCATTTGTAATAACTTAAATTATTTTTATAATGAATTGGAGTGTAGAAATTAACAGATTTGTTAGATATTTACTTTTCGAATAATTCCGCTGTTTCACTTAACCGACGCATGAATAAAGTGATGAGGCCCGTTGCAATATTAAATTTACGCAAGGAAGAAGAATACACAAAGTGGTAAAACATTCTGTTATAGGTAGGGGCAGTGATATTTCGCGCATGTTCTAGTCCATGTTAACGGTATGCGCACGAATCACGAAGGTACAGTGCCGGAGTTACGGAACCCTGAGTGGCTTGATCAAATGCGGAAACGACACCAGCGGCCAATGTATATATGGCAACTGCCGAGGTGTATAGTATTGAAGTCTAATGTGTGCTAAAATTATTCGCGAAAAATCAGTGGCCCTAGTTATAGGCTGTTTATGATAAACTGAGAAATTTTGAAAGCCCTGCGTGCATACACATTGTGTATTCTTCCTCTATAGGTAAAATTAACATTGGCCTCACAACTTTATTCATGCGTCGGTCAACTGAAATTGTGAAATTAGTAGAAAAGTAAATGTTTTACAAATTCGCTAACTATACACTTACACGCACCATATAAAAAGAAATTAAAAAAATAATTTTAGTATTCACAGATATTCACCTAACAGTTTTAATTCATTGTTGAAATATGGAACAACTTTCCCTCTGCCGTTACCAACTTAACTGGATGCATGCCAGTCATCATTCCCAATAACATATATGTAGATAGGGGCAGTGACATTATCAAAGGTTGATTTTAAAAAAAGTCACTTTATCGTCAACCACCTGTACTTGTCTCGCTGACCGAGTCAGAATTAGGTTACGATATTCAACGTCTGTGAACTGCAGACGACAGCCTACTAAGACGCCTAACACCAGTCAGTCACGAAAGTGGGCCTGAGTTGAGATTGTTCTTAAGTACAACTCAGCACGGGGGCCGCGGTGGTACAGTGGTCAGACTACTCGCATCTTACCTAGGCGAACCTGGGTCTATTCCCGGCAGGGTCACTCTCGGATTTTCGTGTGTGGGAATCACGTCGGACGATTCTGCTGGTCGGCGGCTTGTCTCAGGTATCTCCCGTTTCGCCCGCTCTTTCATTCCGGCGCTGCTCCATACTCATCTCACTTCACCCTCATCTGCTCTCCCATACCTCCATGTTACATGCACACTTGCAGTTCTCGTTTGGTGACTGGCCACGTGTTTCCGTAAGATGACACCTTGATATCTGACTGGGCGAATCGGAATTAGATTAGGACTCCGATACTCGATATATGTGATTTCCGTCTGACGCATAGAAATCGAAAAAAGAAAGTGGATCTGAGATAAGGGACGTTTTGAAATACAACTAGACCGAAATCTTTTCGCGGAAATCAGGTATCCCACGACATTGAATAGTGTGAAAGATCGTCTACTGGCCGAGCTGCACTTTGACAAGTGATGATAGATGAACGACGTTCCGCCACGTTGTTGTGTGCAACTGGAATCCGAGATCCATTTTTTGCTTTTCTATTTTAGATATTATGTGGATCAGTCGTCCTTGCGACTAATACTATTAAAGGAACAAAGCCATAAGATAATTTCTCCAGGTTTTGGAACTAGTCCTCTGAACCAACAAATGAAACTTCCATGGACCGTGGCGTCATTTTGCGGCCTGCGAAGTAACTTCGCTCCTTCTCTTCCTAAGAACGTCAAAAACATAAGCGCCACTTTGCTGTGACAAGGGGTGGTGTATGACATATGACTTGTATGTGCGAGCATATGCTTTGTTCTGAAATGTCAATTAAATACCAGATCAAATGTCACGTCGTTGACTACCGACAGTGGAAGTTCATGTCAGTACCACTCTAGACCCGAATAAATGACTCCAGTCAAAAAAATATCGATCACTTAATGTCATTTAATAAGTTGCAACTTCCTATATCATAAATCAAGCCAATGAACTGGGAACCAGTGTCTAAGAGTGGTGAAATTCATTGGAATTCGGTAAAATAACAATTATATTAAATAAAAAAGTAACTAGTACGCCGCCACTGATTTATCTTAACAATATTATAAATGCGAAAGTTTGTATGTTTGTTTGTCAATCACGTCGTAACGGCTCGACGGATTTGGATAACATTTAGTACAGGGGTAGACTATATTCTGGATTAGCACATAGGATACGTTTCATCCCGGAAAAACGAACATTTCCTTAAGGAATATAAAAAACGGACCACCAACCAACGTCTACTCAAATAGTTGGTTGCATATTTTATATATTCCCTAAGGAACTGTTCGTTTTTCCGGGACGAAAAGTACCATATGTGTTAATCCAGAATATAATCATGCAATATAGTGTATAGATATGTATTAGAATGATGCATTAGAGTAATAAAGAAGAACAATTAAGATAGAGCACTTGGTCATCATAATTAAGGTTTGATTTTTGCACGCGGGTGAAGCCCGGATAACAGCTTGTCTGATTTATAACGGAGTTCTTTACACTGGTTTCATTAATTTATCTTCATTTTTTCTATTGAAATGTATCATTACGCGCTCGCTGCATTGTTCTGCGCAAGCGAGTGGAAGTGAAGGACAGTGCAGTTATATGATAGCGGCGGCAAGTCAATGGAATGTTTTGAATTGCAAGCGAGCGATAATCCAAAAACTGTGTGTACGTTACAAAAAGCGAGCCGACACAATCATTTTCGGCGCGCGCTGCTGACCTTGGTTGTATTAAGTTTCTGTATTTATCTAAAGAATTTTCTAGTGGTTTGCTGCCCTAATTTCTCAAAGTATGACTAGGAGTGCGGCGAACTTCCCAGGTCAAGGCCAGCAGAGTATAAATAGTGCGATAGGCCTCAGAGTGGGCAGTTGTTGAGTGGATGGGTGGCTGCGGCATCAAGCGATAGAAGACGAGCGAGAAGAGAAACGAGCGGCGAGAGAAGTGACCAGCGGGAGGAAAATCTGCGACTGTGAGCATCGGCGCGGCGAATAGTGCGACTGGCAGGCTGGACCAGTGGACTGGATGGGTGAGTGAAAGACATTACAAATGATGGCAACAGACAAACTGAAATTGTGTTAAGAGCACGATCCTTCATTTTTACAACTTTTGCGAGGATTAATTTTTTTTTACCCAAACGGGAGAAGATTTTGTAAAATCCTCTTACAATTTAGTTACAAATAGTTTTTAATGTTTATTCTAATTTTTCCAACACAAAAAGTGTATACCTTTATCAAATTAATTAATTAATGAAAATTTTGTTTATTTATTAATTAGTTGCAATTATACAGTTTTTGTGTTGAAAAAATTAGACTACATAATAAAAGCAATTCGGAACACAATTGTAAGAGGATTCTACAATATCTGTTCCTGTGATCGTGGCCTTAATGATGAGCATGAGTTAATTAACTGTAAACAAACAGACACATTATGAAGGACGTTAATTAGAGTTGAAATATACATTAAATATTGTGCTCATTGAGAAATCAAAAGAGTAATAATGGAGATGGATAGATTATTGGTGTAAATAATAGCTGTGTGAATAAGTTAAAAATCAAATTTACTTTTTTTAATTATCATTAAGGCTTCGATCCCTCATGAACTCGGATACGCTCCTCAGGCGTCTTGTAAGCGTGCAAGTAAACAAATGTGATAATAATAGTAATAATAAAAGCTTATTTTAGAATGTATAATAACAAAATAAAGTCTAGGTGAAATGCAGTTTCGGTGATTGATATATCACTTGGTTAAATAAACGGATGAAGATCATTGTTATCCTTAAACCAGGATAACATAATAATAAATCTCAGAATTAAAATCGTTCTTCTGAGCATAGTATAAATTACTGGAGGAGCTGCTTTATAACAGACTCACATAAATCAACTGCTAAACTAGTCTAAACCCATTGCGCAAGAAGGCTTCCGCTCAAATCGCTGCTGCACAAACCAGGACCAATCACTGATTACACAAACTCGTATAAAAACTGGATTACAGAAGAAAAAATTGAAAACATCCGTTGTATCTGTGGACCTACCCGCAGTGTACCATAATGTTTGGAGACAGTGACTCATATGAAAAACTGCTACAAACAATACCGTACAAGAAAGTCGCCACGTTCATCGACAACATGCTCAGTAACAGAAAGCTCTGTGTAAATACGATAAACAAGATTAGGAATTAGAGCTTCTGTAGGCAAGACCTACGAGTTTTCTATTACTACCATCGTTGTTCAGATTACATGCAACTGATTTTCCTGAAACACGTTAAAATTGAAAATGCAGGTAGAAGACTGGGCATTATTCAAAAAGGACGAATCTAAGGACAATAAACTACTGTCGTCAGACTTTGTCCGTCTTCTAAAATATTTTCGTACACGGAGATGACAGTCAATTCATGCTTCCACCTTAAGGAATATATGGGTCGTTACAAATTAAATGTTTAGTTTGAGAATACGCTACTCGCCTTTCCAGCAACAAACGCCCGTCATATCAGGAACACTGTAACCAAATGACTACCAAGGCACAATAGTCTGCAAATATTGTGTGATATTATGTGCGGTCCCTCAACCATATTGTTGCTATCAGCAATTTTTGGTAATGTCTTCTCCACTGTATAATGCTGCATCTCGGTTTGGTTAAAACAATGAACATGCAAGATTTTACACACTATGTATGCCAAATACTGACACAGTTAAGCCTACACCTACTTACTGGCTACCACTACTAAGCAATATCCACCACCACATATACAAAAGGAAAATACTCTTTCGACGGTGTACAAAATGTTAGTTGGCAAATATTACCTGCAAATGCATGCGTATATTGTTGATGCTACAGCCAATTATAGGATGCGCCGCAGTCATCCACAAGACTGCAAGAAACTTAAAAGATAACACCTTTAAAATGCTCGAAACCTGAAAACAATAGTCTTCTCAATACTCCCCATCAAAATGCCACGACAGTTTCACGTGAAAAGACCTGGCGAACCTTTAACAGGATCATAACTAATATGGCACATGCGCCGACCTCCTACATAGATGCAGTAAATTCTTGACTTTCGCACGGTATCCTTTGAACGCATGTAGCATATCTGGAACCAACTCCCGGATGTACTATGTATGTACACCTAAACAATCTAAATATGAATCTGTAAAACAGAACAAAATTGGCTAATTAAAGTCTAAAGCGGGGGTGTGACAGAGAACGCGACCGCTCACAGTGGCGTGATGACAGGCTCTGGAGCGCGTGACTATAGACTAAATATGAGGTAGGCGATCTCGCTGGCTGCGCACAACCATTCTCCGTGTCCCAACATTGAAGTATTTTTCTACCAACACGTCTAGCGAAAACGGTATGGTTTAGATTTTTGGTAATAAAATTGATTTTTAAAACCAATGATTTGAGATGTACGTATACTTCATCTAACCGATAAGTAATGCAGTTAGATTAAATTAAAATATGTAAAAGTAATTTATTCATATAATAGCGACTGTCACTTACAAATTAAGATATAAACAAACACTATCAACACTGTTGACCATGTGACTTTGACAGTTGTGATCCTTTGGGGTAGGTCAATGTTGGGTACATGCGCAGAAGACGAATAAGCGGTCTACCTCATCTTTAGTCTATGCGTGACTGCTGGAGAGACGTATGCAGAACCACAGATCCAGGTCCACTGAAACAAGAAGCAAAGAACTCGAGTCGTAATTTCAAGTGAACGTCCGACAGTGTAATAAAATACGGGAGTTTGGCAGTGGTCCAAGAATTCCGGGCACGACGGCCAGTCAGTCAACAGGCTGGTGTGAAGTGTCCACCCTCCACAACTGGACCGCTCTGCATTGTTTGCACGATAATTTCCTGCCAACATCTCCTTCGAGAATCAGCTATGAATGGGGAAACAATACTGCGCTATTTTTGACATACGAATTCGTTGCACTTTCTACGTCATTTTAACTAGCTGCTGTCATTTAATCAGCTTGTTCCTTTTTTTCCCCCATTTAAAGGAAACAGGTATTTGTCTCCCCCCCCCCCTTTATCGATTTATCTGTACAATTCCTAATTAAAACTCTTTTTTTAAGTTTACACTCCTCTCTTTTGACAAAATAAATCACACATATGTTCATTTGCCTTTCTATGGTGTCTGATCACAATTTTCTTAGCAGGACAAACTTAACCTTTATTCTGCGCTAACAAACTGGAACAGGTTGAAAAGCTGTTATTGATAAGTTGGGTAAAAAATTATAAGTACTATTTTGTACAACTTACTCTCTGCCATTACCATTACCCGCCCGACTTTTCCACTTCGCTTTCGAAATCACTCGACATACAGGCAAAACTTAACGCTTTCGCAGAACACATTGCTAAAAGCGTAATTTATCGGGAGTTTCTGCCACAAAAGTACGACTATGCATACCGTGAACTCCTATTTTATGAGGAAATAACATAAACAGTACGTTAGTAACAGTGATAGTCAGCTGCGAGTGCTTAAGTTGTGATTCGGGGTAAATTAAAATAGAGCTCAATTTTTCCGATTACATTTAATGACTTTGCACTGGGAAAAAGCTACCCAAAACAACGAGAATAAGCCCCTAATGCCCATTCGATTAAAACAATAGGTATTATGCTTTCCTAACACAAGCTAATATGGTGAATTATGATTTTTCCCCGCCCATTTTAAGAAGCTCTGGAGAAATAAAAAAGACTAAAGAGTGTTTTTGCTGACATATTAGTTTATACGCCAATGTATTCGGCAGTTCCATAATAAATTATGATACAAGAATACAAACTCCGTAAAAATATTTAGTTAACCAATGCGAAGTGTCTCAACTTGACACACACCGGGGCAAGTTGATATTACCATAGGGTAAGTTGAAACAACTGCAACAAATTCAGTCCGACGATTGTTTAGTGGAGTGTAAATCAAAAGTTACAGTACTGAGATATTACAAATCGCGAAATTGTAAAACACATGTCGAGAACAACGAATTATTCATAGTTGTTGATAATTTAAAAATAATAAATAAAAATAAATAACTTAATGTTGTTAATATTGTTTATAAAAATATGAATTACTTGTACAGTATCTTAACACACTCAGACCCAGTGTACGCAAATATGAACTTACTGAATATAATGGTTATTTTTGGCCGGCATTGCGAGGCTCGATGCCCAATATTTTATTCATTGCAGGTAACAGATTCGTGAACCGTGCTGATACTGCTATGAGTTATAAATGGCTCATGTTACTATTCTATAGACGAACAGAAAGCCTACAGCTCAGTGGTTGCAGTAACGAAACAAGTGCTGTGTCCGTGTAAGTACAGTACGCAAAAAAAAATGTTCTTTTGTTTTCCAACACCTGAAGTCATAAAATAATGTGAGACTGAAAGAGTCAACATTTTTAATTTAATTAATTGCACTGTCTTCGGGAAAAATACCAGTATCCGCGTCGCTGTTAAAGGACGTGTATAAAATACTGTCGTTTTGACATTTTAAATAATAGCATTATTTGCAGGAAATGCATTACATCCAATCGCCCCCATGCTCGGATGGATGATGAATATGGCTTTAGGCAAATTAAATATAGAGCATCATCGTCTCCTAACTTTTTTATAGACGTACTATCCTTTTCTTCATCCAGACGCTTTCTTGGAACACCTTGTTTCCCCCTTATTTTTCCCGATGATAATATTTGCAATTATATGGAATACTCAGCACTTTATATATAAGAAAATGATTTTTGGTTACGGCCATCCAAAATATAGGAAGCCCTTACTTAGGCTATACGCTACATCTTTTTAACTTAATGAAATCTCAAACACCATAAACTAATTACATGTTCAGAACAAATTTCACAGCTATCGTGCTGCAAAAGTTTAAAGTATATATAACATTGTGTGGTTTTTTAATTTCGTTTCAAATTTTTGAAGGATACTATAATTTTTAATTAGCATTTTTTCGCAGAATAGCAACATTTACCACCACAGCAGAATATTATGAGATATTTCGCACGATCCTATACAGAAATTAAAATTGCAACTTCCAAATAAGCGTGAAAACTTGATACACCTTATCAACCAGCCCCAGACGACGCCATTGCATTTCAGTCACGATACACAGAAAAAGGGAAGTCACAAATAATTGTGAACACAGGAATTATCTTACATATTAAAGTATAAATAAGATCTGATCCAAAACAAATATAAAATGTCAATCTATACTGCTTACGCGACTTAAACAACAACCAAAATAATGCAAATTTCCTTAAATAACTTTTATACCGTTGCAGCCACACTGGTAAACACACGCACGGACTGAGGGCACCACAGCGACACCTCCGCTCTTCCACAGAGACAAATGTGGGCATGTGTGTTTCAACTAACTCCAGCTGTATCAACGTGTTCTCGTATCAACTTACCCCAGTGTCCCCTACTAGCTGCCATTTCAGTGATAATGCCATTTTCAAAATTAATAGTAAATGAAAAACACACTAAATAGTTCATTCACGGCTACTGTTTGGAAGTCCTGCTAAAGTTCTAATTCCAGAATATTCGTCCGCCTCATTGAAAAAAAGCTTAGAAAATTGCATTACGGCCAACGCACCGCATTCGTGTGCACTCATTGTAATAACATTCTGCATAAGAACTATTTCTTATTATGCATTACCATATATATTTTTTCTGTCTTTATTCATACAAGTTATAAATTAAATATCATAATTTATGAATAACATATATGTATAATTTCAATTCAACCAAAAAAATGGTAACTTTGCGTTAACACGAGTATAAAACGCCTGTGTTTCATGACATATTTAGGAAGCAACAAAACACACCGTACATGATGTTTTTTTCAAAGGTTGTATTAAAAATGCGTGAAGAAACCGGGAAGATACTTTTGGTGAATATTGAAGGCTATTTGTAAAGAGAAATATAGGACACCGTGCTATGCCTGTTATAAGCAAACTACACTTTGTATCGGTAATTTTCTTGCCAGGAGAGCAACATCTCGCCAAGCATGCACACGGCCTGCAGTCAGCAGTCAAAGGAAGCAGCGGACTGAGGCGAGCAGGGAATTTAACAGAGTACGGTACAAACAACTGGTTAAATTAAAGCTTTGTTCAGCACGCTGGACTGCCGAAAGCAAAGTGCGCACTGCGGTCGTCGATTGGCGAATTCCATTTCCGAAGCTGGCTCGCGCGCCGGGAATTATTGCACAGCTAACCCCCCCCCCCCCTTCCCCTTCCACAAACCGCCTAGCTCAAGCACAAAAAAAAATCCCTCCTCACCTCCTAGATAGCCTGAGGCAAAAACAAAGAACAAAAAAAGTCCAGGTACGGGGGAGGGGGGGCGATGCAAATCCAACCACGTTGTAGAGTTATTTGGGGCACGTATGGATGCCGTGGGCTGGATCGCGTCAGGAAATCCCCAAGGGACAAACTTCAGATTAGCGGCAGGCGTGATTCCTTTTGTAGCACAAGACCTCCGCCGACCTCAGCAAAACTGACCCAAACAACGGTTCACTTCCCCACTCGTGTCAGCACGAGATACAGGAATATCTGATTTCCGTACCTGAATTCACAATGTCTCGAGTATGTATGGTATTGCAGTTCAAATATATAGGCAACAAACAAACCGCATCTGAATATGTAAAGTACCAGTAGATCACATTTTGTTATTGATTGTATAGTCCATTTATTTGAGTATTGCGTGAGCTTGCCATGCTCCTCAAACTAGTGGTCACAATCTTGATGTCCATCTAATAATTTAAACCATTGTACCTACGTACAATCTTAACGCAAAATATACAACGGAACTTTTCACGCAGTATTTTGCAACCAACAAATTGCAGAAACGCCTTATTTTTTTAACTTCAATACAGTGAAATCCCTGTTTTACACTTTTCAAGGGACCGGGAAAATCGTTGAAAAATGCAGGAAAGTATAAAAATAGGGAAACTTATGATGTAAAAACAAACATTGGGACCAAAAGAACTGTGTGTAAAACAGGGGGTGTAATGCAGGGCTTCCACTATTTCGTTATAAATTTAAACTTTTTTTGTCAGGTTGTAGTGCATGGGACATTTATTTCTACTAACACATTCGTTTTGTCATTTTGTCAGCAATAATTTTCAGCTTAATTTAAAAATGCAATAAAACATAAAATTATTTTAGGGTACTTTTTTTCTAGGACGGTGAAAGTAATAGCAATGAGACCTGAGAGAATGGATTTTCAATATATTAGAGACAAACCATGTGGCCATTGCATACAGCAGGGACAATATAGATGTTAGGATGTAACATGCAATCTTAATGAGATGTGATATTCCTCTTTGGGAGTGGGAGTTAACTACCTGTGAAGGACGGCACCATCCACTAGTTGTGCGAGAATTTTTTGTGCACAGATTACAGTATTTTACTGGTCATAAATTCCAGTCGCAGTGTACTATTGCAATAATAATGTAACGTCTAACGATCATGTGGATAGTGTTCAACTGAAGGGTTGAAGGCTTATAAATTATATATTTCATTAAAATTTTAACATTGACTCATTAATAACTGTGGGGACTGAAAATGGCAGCAAACATTTTCTGAAACATGTTAAACATCAATTATCCCAGGCAAAATTGCTTACAACACTGGCAGGTACAACATTGTGATTAATGATTGACATCTTGACATCTGGTTAAGCTTCCGGAAAAAGTTATTGACAGATACAGCTACACTTAAATGCTGTAACCATGAACTTAACTGGGCGTTCTATTGTCTAAATCAGTCTAAAACAATTGGTATTATACCCCCGTCCCCTCCTGACGGTTTAAACCTGTTAAAAGGAATAGCCTATAAAAATTGCTAATTTACATGGCAGTCTGTCTCTGAATTGATGAAACTTAATGCAGACACTTTTAAAATAGATGGTTTACGCTTCGGCAGCAACTTAGCTTGGAAACCACTACTCTTGAAAGTTACTGTCCACGAGATGCCTTTTATTACTGGACAAAGGTAGTATGGCACATACAGGAAAGCCACTCTGCGATTTCCAGAACACTTGCTTGAACAGTGGGAAGGAGCTTCACGATTCTGACTGAAAATATTATTGGACCACATGAACATCCACTGGTCATTTAACTGGTGAGATTTCCCCAATAAATTTTAAACGTGCTCTGTGTCATACAGTTATGGGTAGCAATCAAATAAATTCTTAACCACAACTTTGCAATCTGCTCTGTTCTAAAAAAAAAATGCCAATAGTGCCCGCCCATAAAAAAACTATTATTCACATATTTTTAATCTGTAGACTTATCAGTCAGTCAGCCAGTGGATTGACATACTTGTGTTAGGAACTTGCACAAAATATTTACTTCAATATTATGGTGCTGTTTAAATAAAGGCAATAACTTGATGAAGTTCAACAGGTAAGTATGCCACATAACTGCACTCAGGGCATTCAATGGCTCCAAAGTGAGCACATAACTGAGAGTTAAAATTCAAACCCTCTTGTAATTTGCGTCATAGAATTACAGGGGAGCCATAGTTCAGCCTGCAGTAAAATTTTTTCTGACTAGTGGATAGAGTTCTGCATTGCCTGCTAAGTGATTTTTGACATTCTTTTGTCAAGTATATTTATATTACAGCAATGGTGATATCAAATAGTTCCTTCCCTTTGATCCTTTCAAGCAAATTTCCATTACAGACTATACCTGGCAAGGTATTTTTTCTTAACTTTTATCAAGCAAACTACCTTGCAAAGTACAGAACACTTCATTACTCGTGAAGGTATTTTCCTATACTTTTGACAAGAAAATTTGCCTTGCAAAGTACATAACAGTTCATCACATGTGATGGTATTTTGCCTTACATTTGTCAGGAAAATTTATCTTGCAAAGTATATAACACTTCGTTAAATTTGATGGTATTTTCCTTTACATTTGTCAAAGAAATTTTCCTTGCAAAGTACATAACATTTCCTTACACGTGATGGTACTTTCCATTACATTTTTCAAGGAAAATTACTTTGCAAAGTACATTAACAATTGGTTATGTGTGATGATATTTTTCGTTACATTTGTAGGGCAAATTTTCCTTGCAGTGTAGAGAATATTACGTTATTTATATCACAATTTCCCCTTAAAACAAAAACAGAAAAATCCAATAACCTTTCAAGGACTTTTCCTTTACTTTTGTAAAGCACTTATTCATAACAGTTACTGCAAAATCACTACACAGAATGTGTAAAATTAACATGAAATTGTACTGTAATTTTCCCTTGTTGTACGTGTAATTTTCTTTAGGTACGTGTAAAAGAAATTTACATTGAATTCTTTGTGTGAAATAAGATTATTGCATTAATCATATATAAACAACTGGATAACACGAATGCCCGTTTATAGCCGCAAAAACAAATCTAAAATGTTTTGACTTTAGATTCTTAGATTTTTTGCTGGGAGAAAACATTGTAATACAGCTTTATTAATGAGAACACGCACCTACGTCATTAAGCGTTTCCAATTCAAAATCTTGTGCTCCTAGTATCAGTGACATATGAACGAAATGTAACTGTATACAAAACTGTGCTCTGTGCGTGAAAATATAATCATGTCACTTCGCAGAGGGTGATTATACTAATTTAACACTAAAATACATAGTGCACACTCCAATCAGGATCAAAGGTATCAGTTACTAAAATACTAGTGACAGAAAATTAGTTAAGAAGATGTTACATAGTAGCAATTCCGCCGTATAACTGGAAACCGGTGTCTTGGGTGGTCTGTCAGCCACACAGCGTTTTCATTCTTCGCACAATCTTGCTAAAGGTGGAAACTTTGATTTGTACATAGTAAATTGCACGTAAATTACTTAACATTAATATTAATAAATTTAATTTATAATTTGTCAAAACAAGTTATAAAGGTGGTTAAAATCTAATCCCCAGTAAATCATATTGAAATTACACAATTGTGAGTTTACTATTGGTTCAGAGCCTCGCCTCGCGTGACGAATGAGCGAAGATCCAAAGTCACAAATGATATTAACATACATTCTGATGCCAGCGGCTGGAATGAACTTGCCTAAATGCCGGCCGAAACAGCAGAGAATATTTTCAACCACAGTACAGACAACTAGATACGATGCCGCAACTAGAGGTTGAACGTTACCTAGACCGGCAACTTCGTTCATTATTCTATACACCTGCCAATCATCGCCAAGGACTACGCGGTTCCTCTTGCAGCGTCATAAATATGGCACCTCCTGTTAACAGCAGGTGACTTACATTTACGGCATCGTGTATCTTATGCTTTATCCACTGATAAGATTTGCCCGGCAGAACTGTGGAGTTTGTTGATTTTTATTTTAAGCTTACCTTTAAAATCATGCAACTCAAATAGTGAGGATTATTACACGGAACTAAGACAATTCATGAGGTAGCAAAGTCGTTACGTAAACGACGGAAAATTATATGTGTGTCAGAATACGTCATCTATCCGCTCAGTAATCATACACAAAAGGAAAAACTTAATTTCACTCACTGAAATTCTAAGGACTGGAAATTCAATTATTCGCACATATCAACTGCCGAATTATTATAAAGGACTGGTGATAAGTGGTGAGCAGTGCAGATCACTGTAATCCGCTATGAACCATTCGGTAAATCCGCGAGACTAGGCCACTGTCGTAATCAGCAGACTTCAGCCGATGGCACAGGGGAAGGGCAATTTTCAGCAATTAGCAACCAGATTTAACTGATATGAAAAAAAAAATTAAGGATTTAATGTCAAAGCGGTAGCAAAAAAAGATCATAAACCATTCGAAATTTCCTACGATGAACGATATGTTTTATCGCTACAAGAATATATTACAATCACCATTTTAATTATAGACTGTTCACGGTAAAATGAGCACTTTATAAGGCCCTTCTAAGTTTTTCCTTTCATCCTATTTCCATTTTCCTGCTGATTTTTAATATAAACATTGCTTTGTGACGAATAAACACATTGTATACATTTCACCACCCTCAAAATTTAATACCTGATGCTGCAATGAGATATATTTATTAGTGGTTAAAGCCTTTTGGGAGGGCCTTAAAAAGTACTCACTTTACCGTGAACAGCCTACACATTAGTTGTCTGGATAGCAATCATTTGTAACAGTTACTATCATGAACCGCGGAAAAAAATATTTCACAAAAATACGTACGTAGATACGCTTGAAAATGACGAAAAATGTTAGGGCCAACATAAATTTTTTTGGGTCGACCTAATTTACAAAACACTGAAGCACCTTGATCCTTTGATTATTGACTGATGCATTTTTGACTCATCGTCGCTCCTAGCAGACCAATCATGAAGGTTCAACCTCAGAGTGTCAGAATTATCATTTGCCCACAGGAATGGGAATATAGCTTCATACATACACGACAACCAATAATGAAAGACAAATTATGTGCAGGCTACGTTGGGACTTAAAGAAAACATTCAACTCTACCCATCGTAAACGGCCGCCAAAATAGATACACCGGAAGCATGTTTATGTAATTTCATGTCCGTGACCCGTGACCTTGAAAGTGTATCTGGTGATGGCCGTTAAGGGTACCCAAGTGGTTGTAAATATCTTTTTATATTTTTGTAACATTTTACATTGTAGTTTACTGGAGTTTACCATAGTTGCTGCTTTCGTGTTATCCGGCCGATCAAGACGGTTGCACAACAAACTACAACTGAACTTAACAGGCATTAAGGCAACTACAACTGAACTTAACAGGCATTAAGGCAACTACAACTGAACTTAACAGGCATTAAGGCAACTACAACTGAACTTAACAGGCATTAAGGCAAGGACGTTCATGGTTTACACAGGATTCAAAACCCGGAACGCAACTTACGTATGTCGTCTTTCAGACTTCATCATACATCACACAAAAATTAATTTGAGTAAAATACATTACAAAATATTTTTAATACATATTTACACTTTCACAAGTATTCTATTACATAAAAATATTAACTATAAACTAATTTCAACAATTTTTTTTATAGACAAGGCTACTTCAAACGAGTTGAAATGCAACGCCCGACTGTCCTAAAAATAGTTTACTTTTAACTCTATTAATTATGAATATTAAAAAAAAAAAAAATTGACCAATTTTCAATAGCCGTATGTCATGCACACTAATTAAATATAAATGAATTATAATTCTTATAACGAAATCTTTTTTGTTGTTTTGCACACATTTTGCAGTGTTATAGTGAAATCGAAGCAATTTAAAATCATAACTTAAAATACATTAGTATTTTTTACTGATCTTTCGTCTGTTACATTCGACGTCGTGTAAACGTGTAAAATTATCTTAGAGTTTTACAATACAGACACAGCTCTCTCGCTCTTGCTCTATCTCTATGGCTATCGCTATCTCTATCTCTCGCTATATATATATATATATATATATATATATATATATATATATAATTTCAGCAAACATATTTTTCTTTCTCAAGTGCAGCAGTTTTAATACAAATACACAAATAGAAGAATTAATTTAGTGTCCGAGTGCGATGTCTGTGCGCGTCAGCGTGAGATATGTAGTAATTAATATTGTTCATTTCATTTCAGCATGAAAAAGCTGAACGGTCACGGACCTATGTCTAATGATTGAGGAGCTGGAGAGGTTCTTTTAAAGGAACTACACCGATACAGGCACGAAACGAATATGTATAAAACAATTTGGGAAAGCCATACCCAGTACAGACGGTCGCGACGAAACCCGCCAATCCCGAATGCGAGGCAAACTTTCTCTTGACGGAATTCGTGGTTTTTACATGCATGAACATAAAACACGCCTATTGCACTATGCACGATTTTAAAAGTCAGGGGGAAAAAAAGCAACGCTCCATTACACTTTTTAAAACATTTACAAACAATGCATTAACAAGTGAGATGAATTACAGCACAGCTGTGTCTGACGCCGTAGAGTTATTGTCTTACGAGCGACAGAAGTAAACAATTCAGAATTTCTTGTTGACATAATGTCTAAAAATATCTTCCACGCGTCTACAAAAAGCAGTATCAAAACATGTTCCGCAGCCTCGTGTCACTATATTAACAAGAAGACTCAGTAATTACGTTACAAAATCCATACGACGAAAGTGTTTATTTTAAAATCAAATGTTTACTTGGGCGCTTTGCAAAATATCCGGCCATTTTTGGCCTTCGGAGTAGTCAGGGGTAACTTTGGATTTAGCACGCAAATACTCTGTTGACTTGTTTTCTGAAATACTCTCGGGATGAAAAAAAAAAAAAACCCTAATAATTCCAATTCCAGCTAACTCCACCGAAAACTGCTGCCTATACGTCGATGGGCGACGGTATTGGATAAATCAGGGAAGTTCTGCGCCAAATCCTCAAATGCGCGCTTCTTATCACTCTACTGCAAGACCAGGGCCCTGTGGGAACTTAACAGGAAATCGTCGCTATTTTCAAAGTGTTTCCTTTTCACCCTTCTCGTCCCTTTTTTTTTTTTTTTGCCACTGCAGTTTTGCATAGCCGTAAATTTATGTTAGAAGAATACTAGAAGTGAGTCACCACGCAGGCCCTACTCGCTTATCGCCCGGGCCGCGGTGGTTGAGCGGTTAGCCTGCTCGCCTCACACCAAGGCGAGCCGGGTCACTCCCGGATTTTCGCAAGTGAGAATCGTGCCGGGCGATGCCGCTGGTCGGCGGGTTTTCTCGGGGAGCTCTCGTTTCTCCCGCCCTTTCATTCCGGCGCTGCTCCATTCTCATCTCAATCACCCTCATCGGCTCTGAAGACCTCGCTGTTAAGAGCCGTTCAGATCTCTCTCAACTCAACTCACTCCCTCACTCTTCTTCTTCAAGCGGTGAAATTATTAATCTGCTGGTACAGGGTTCATAACAAATTTTAGTGCAGACGCTAGGCGTTTCTCCTATAATCACACAGTATATTTTAAGAAAAATGTACAAAATTTTGCACAATGCTGAAGACACTGACAATTATGTTTGGAAGACTTGAGATACTTATGCTGGAGTGAGATATTTAATCCTAAAAATGAAATATCGTGCACATACACTAGTTTCTGTTATAATCCTGTTCCTGCCACGCTGTTCAAGTGCAGGTAGGTCGGCACATCAATTTTCCCCACAGTTACGGGGATCAAGCACCGCCATCTTCAATTTTCACTATATTTGCCATAAAGAAATTGTTCGCATGGCAGGGCATGAATAATAGTTTGTAAAGCTTTATCCAACTATTACAGTTCTACCGCGTTTATTAATTTCCGACTAGTGACTGCCGACAAGATATAAGTATTTTTTTGCGGGCGGTTACAGAAATTATCCTGATAACAGTAGTATATGTTTTATAAAATGTGCAAAGCTATGCCATATGCCCTGTCGACGTCCAAAATAAAATATAAAATCTGTGTTGGAAGTTATGGCGAAAATTACGTACAGCCAAGATGGCTGGGACTGAGTCCCCTTAAAGTGGGTTTACGATTGACTTAACAGAATAACTACGCCGTGTGCTTAATATATTAATCAATGTATTCAAGGGTATTAGTTTAGGACTGTCGTGTGTGGGTCTTGGCGGGTCATGTGCGTTCTTCGCTTGACTTAAGAGGTCGTTATATCTTAAGTACAAGTTAAATCGAAGTAGCCAATCAGAGACCAGTGACATTTGTTGTTGGCGGGAAACTGTATTTACATCTTGGATTTAAGTTACGTGGTATTCTGAAATCGTATGCAAATAATTATTTTAATCTAGAGACAGCATCCTCTTAATTTAAAGAACAGTTCATAGTCATGATTTATTTCTTGAAAGATGTTATTGAATTCGCTTTAAGTACCTAATCTTTCCAGATGTATTGGTGTAAATGCCTAATGTTGGTATCGGCTTTCTCTTCTATACGATATCACTAGAGACCTGCAAAATTCGCTTTATTATTTGGGGACACGTTAAACTTCAAACACGTGTACCTTTGCAATAAGTTTTTCATTGGACCATACTTTATTTGACACGCCCTATGTAATCCAATCACGTGAAGTCCAGTAAAAAAAAATGGAGTGACTTTACATATATTCAGCAGCCAATGAAGAACCGACGCCGGCTCGAGTATATATAACACGGTGAAGTTTAGCCCGATGCCAAATAATAACGCGAATTATGCAGGTCTCTAGATATCACGATTTTTTCAAAAAATGTACACAATTAGTAACCACAAATAATTAAATATATGTAAAAATCTTCACTGTTGCACATATTTCCAGGTTATGTCCGCTGATTGGCTAGACTTAAAAGTTGCTAATTCAATCATAAACTCCAAATCTTCTTACTGTTCATTTTCCGTGTGCTTATTGAGCCATTAAGTACAATTCTTAATTCATCATCAGTCTTTAATCGTAAACCCACCTTTAAGGAATGGCGCGCGCATAGGGATAACTGCTGACAGTTTGCCGGACCTCGGGAGTAAGACAGGCACAAGCGTCCATGACGACAGGACTTGGGCCGGGCTTGCGCTACCCGCGCGTCACCACGTCGCACATTCGTGTTTAATCCGAATAAAAAAGAGAGCCCTCATAGAGGGTGGGGGGGGGGGGGTTAGGGGTGTCGGAGAGAGGGTGGTGGATGACGGGCGACCACAGTAGTTGGGGCGGAATGAAACTCTGCTCTCTTGTCGGGGACAAAGTGCGGCAGTCATCCCCCAAACCCACCAGGCTAGGCGCTGTTCCGCTCCACGCCCAAAGTTCCAGCACAGTGTTTCATCACACACCGCCCTCGCCTCAACCCTCCCCCTTCCTTTCAACCCAACACGTCTGGTACACGCTCGTCCTTACACATCCACTGGCCCCTGCGTGTCGCAAAACTTTTTCAGTTTGTGCAGCGCCAGCTGGTGAACTGTTGCAAGTCAATGGCGTTTGCTACGCGCTGTACCTGGCTGTTCACTAGTTTACACGTCTTCCACTTAAACATAGTTTTGCAGCTGACGTCACACCACGTGAGTTACTGGGTGCCTCGAGTGAAAGCAATATGTGAACACTATACGCTGATGGCTCTACGGTCTTCTCAGCGAACCGAGAGTATGCAGTTGTGTGCAAGTATAGCGCCAGTGAAACACAATACTGCGCCAGTGAAACACAATTCTGTAAATGATTATCACTGTCGTTTGGAACTAATATTTGTTTCTATTTAGCTCTCATTTACTTCGGCTTATTAACACCTAAGATTTCCATAGGAAGAATAGTAGGCAAAGGGAGGTTGGGCTTTACAGAACCAAACTAACCTGAACTTAAGAGTAAAATTGCACCAACATTCCCTAGCTAACCGGGATTCCAGCCCCCTAACCTCATAGTCCAAAAATAAGGCATGAAGCCAACATAATACGATATCCGCTGTCTAATTAACTCATGCAAGTGCTGCAAGTACTGGTAAACAAACCGGAAAGCCGGCATGAAAGATTCATATCACACGCAAGTAGCCCGTTTAAGGCTGTTCACAATACAGTGAGCACTTCTGAATTCAACCTAGGAAGAAAGTCACTGCCCCTGTCTGCGTATATTTTAACAGGCTCACTGAGTCACATGCACTCAGTAAAGTTGGTAACGAAGGATGGAAAGTAGTTACATATCGTAACGTCGAATTAAAAGTGTTTGGTAACAATTTGTGATAATTTAAAGTATTTCTTTCACTTTCTGTTTTTTTTATGCGTCGAAGTGTAAATTTGTACGTTTTTAATAATTTCGCAGTTTCATATGAATAAAGTGATGAGACCCATGGCAACGTTAATTTTACATAAGGCGGAAGAAGACACAACGTGGATACAAGTATATCTTAAGCAGGGCTTTTAAAGGTGTTCATTTTACCGTGAATAGCCTATACTAGCATGATGCATACTCAGAGAGGGCGCAGATGAGCATATGCTACTCAGAAAACATGGATCCCAGACGTATAACTAGAGTATTTGAAAATCAGCTCCACTCAAGGCATTTTTAACATATGGCTTCATCACTACTTCAAGTGGATGTCACGAGAAGCATTCTACGTTCTGCAACAACAAAATGATAAGTACGAAAGCTGGCACGGAAACTGCGGCAGATCCGTAGTAGGTAGCTTAAAGGACACATGCTGTGTCAGACATGACACAAGACTGTACGGGATTTGGCACCGAGCAATATGGCTTATGGAGTTCATCGAGGAGTGGGCTACGTGGGATGTATGTTACGGCAACCCGACTTCGCCCAATCAGTCATGACTAGGGTCATCTGTTTTTGGCGAAAAGATTCACACGAAGGCTAGACTCCAATGTCCTATGGCATACGCGCAGTTTTCATTTGGTAATTGGCCACGTGTCTTTGCTGGGAGACAGTCCTTACTTGACTGCGCCAATCGAATCAGGTAACTCTGACACTGAGTTCCCGTGATTAGCTGCCAGGCACCTACAACGCCAGACAGTTAAACGCAGTCAATCAGAAAATTGGATGTTAGCTCTCGTGTTTTGGAGTACAAGTTATCCTGAATTCTAGACGCGAAAAACAGGTGGCCCTAGTCTTGACCATAGAACCGAGTTTCCTCGGTCACATTACTTATTGATTTGTAGCATTCACGTGTTCCCCCCCCCCCCCCCGTAGCTTTTTATTTTTCTCTGTGGCGTCTTCGTCACTCCCCTGCCAACATTTTATACCCATTTCCTCCCTCTCCGCAACATCCTTGCGGTTCATATCGTGTTCCATCAGCTCATTCCCTCCAAGCCGTGACCTACTTCAATTCCCCTTTGGCTTTTTTTTATGCGTATACTTTACGAATATCTCCTGTCGCTTTGCAGGAGACGCTCTAGCCACAGAATAGGCAAGCATGCTGAAGCTAAACAGTCGCAATTATTGCGAACTCGCGCCGTCAACAAGATGAATCGTCATTCGTTTCAGATAGGAATATGTAGGAACATCTGTCACGAAAAAATTTCAGGACTACTAGTACTTCAAAACACTAGAGCTCAGGTCCACTTTTGTGATTGGATGACTTTAACTGTCACACATTCCGAATCACGAGCACTCATTGTCGGAGTTACCCAATTGTGATTGGCCCAGTCAATTAAGGAACTGTCTCCAAAGACAGGTAGCCAATTATCCAAGGAAAACAGCGAAAAACAGGTGGTCCTAGGAATATTTCAGTACCATCGCTCCTAAGTCTAGCGTGATGACCACGTACATTTACATAAAAAAGGCCAGTACATAATTTCATTTTAAATCGCTTCCTTTTCTGAGGTCTTCATATGCAATTTCCATATCTGAACTGACGTGATGGTCTTTGCTAGACATCTCAGTCACGAATGCTTCTTTTTAGCCTCGCCCTTGTGACGAGCCTAGACTACACTGTAAAAAAACCTGAAAAAATTTCCTTACATGTAAGGGAAGCTAATTACCTCTACATGTAAGATAAAATTACCTCTTAAACGTAGAGTAAATTTACATAATAAGTAAAGTACTATTCCCTAATCGTCCGGAAAAAGCACTTGACAAAATTGGGGAAAATCTCATACAAGTAAGGGAATATTAACTATAGTGTATATATAAAATTAAATTTAACTGTACTAATTCTCCGGAATTTATTTAAATTCTTTTATTACCTCTATCTTCTGACGAATAGTAACTGAAACGTCAACTCTAAAATCCTCGACACTTGCTGGCAGATGGGCGCGAACCATGATCCTCTAACACGATAGGTCGATGCGCCATCCATCACACCACAACGACAACGTGACAGTATCACTGAATATTAGCGTGTTAAAATATTGTTTCTTCCACCCGTCCTCCCACTTAGCTGTTGAGACCATGCTGAAGAGATGTACGCGTCGTAAGGTAATTTTCCCATCCCTTAATGAGATTTTCCACCGCCATGTACGTGAATTGACTCCAGAGTGCGGTAATTTTACCTTAACCGTAAGAAAAACTATGATTCCCGCACAAGTTTGCGAATATTACCTTACACTTGACAGGTAATTTTCAAATAATTTTTTTTGCAGTGCAGCGTTGTCAGGAGAGACCCGACCGCAGAGTACTCGAGAATACAGAGGTGAAGCAGCCGCTCGTACCACTGGCCGCCAAAATATAACAACGCCGTTCGCCAATCAGCAGCCCAGCCAACAGGGCATCATACAGTAGAAGCCAATCAGACACATGACCCGTTCCCAGAGCCTTGCGCAGCCAATCATAAAATGAATACGGCCACATCAAAAGAACCGCCACGCCACTTCGTCTGTGTGCCTATCTATACTATCTGCAACTACGGCTAACTTAAAAGCCTCAAAGCGTGACCACTAAGCAATGGCACATCCATGTCAACAGTACGGGTGGTTTTGTTCACAAGCTCACTCCTTAATTTACGGTTGTGGCCACGCCTGGCTGCGCATACAAGGCGAAACCATAAATCAGAATACTCCAAATATACATAATACCCGGCGAAAGAAAATCCCCACAGCAGAGCACACAAAAGGTATAATACAGAGTTTAAATGCACCGTAAACCTATATATTAAATCAAGGACATTCATGGTATGGCAGAACTGGAAAATATATTGATACCATTAAATTATACATTTTTCTGAGAAATACATTTAATTCAACATTTTTTCTCTTAACTTCCTTTGCACAATTTTAAAAATGCCTTCAGACACACAAGGCTATCCATAAAAATATATATTTAATTTATTTGAATACAAAACTCAATATTATAAGTTTTGGTTAAATGTTTGATTACAAGAATATTACAAAGTTTGCTTAAATACTGAGCAAAATATTTATATTCAAAATATTGCAAAAGTCTTGAATAAATACTTAGACTCAAAATACTACGAAGTTTTGGTTAAATCCTCTGACTCAAAATACAAGAATGGGTCTAATATTTTCAAAAACAACTGCAATTTTCTGAAACTTTTCAAAAATCTCAATAGTAATATTGTTTGTTTTTACTTTACAAGTCTTTAAAACAAGCGACCCATTTATCGCATTTGTTCTTTCGATAAAGTTCAAACTTTTGAGTCATAGTAAATTGAATGCTATTTCCGTACGGACAAAATTTCCCACTGCATCATCCAAATAATGCAAGTTCCAATCGCCACTCTCTCGTCCGAAGAACCACAAAGAAATTACGTCTCACGAAAGACGTTAAACTATAGTTCCTCAGCCCACCAACAAAATAAAACAGAACCCTGACTAGTATATTATGTTATTATAACACAGTTGGGAATGGCAACCAGCTAAAGTAGCCTAAGTACTGGACAGAAGTTGTCAATCTTTCAATGCTTGCCATTAGATTAGTAGTTTGTTTACAAAGATAGTTCTCTTCACCGACAGAACAGCTGTGGCGGAGGGATGCATGGTGGTCGCACTTCTTTTCGAGAACTGTCAACATTTAATGAAGTTATATGAAACAGAGTATACTATACCTAATCTGATGTGGGTTAAACATAAATAAATCACTTCAGTGGGCACCAGCTTGAACACGACGCTGTTAAAAAGATATAACTACACAATACTACTTTTCATAATACACTGTCAAAATAAGTGTACAGTGAACGGTGAGACTGATACAAGTGATTATGTTTGTGTGTGAGGAAAGGCGCGCGGTGAGCCGACCATAGCGCCCGCAGTGTCCTCTCCTCTGTAGTTGGAACAACAGCAGCGCACCCCCTGCTGCCAAGTTGTGGCCCGCACCGCATCCGGCACAACTTCTGCCGGCCGGAGTGTTATCGCCCGAGGGGCGGGCGCCCTTGTTTGATTGGAGCTGCAGGTGGAGTCAGGGGGGGGGGTAGCTGATGGAGTGATTGCCAAGGCTGCTCTCAGGGCCAATTCCCCGGCACTTTTCCCTGGACGAGGCAGGACGCCGAGGGGGGACATTGAGCAGTGGACTCACGTACAGCCACCCTCCAGGCCACTCGGGCCGGCAACAGGCCGGCAGCTCTCAGGCCCCGCACCGCCAATCAGCGTAGCCCTGCCTTCCGCGATACACCGGGGTTCACCTGCCCATAGTCCTCCAGCCATGTCTCTCGGCTATTGCCCTGCCACTGCCTAGTCGCCTTCCAAGCACCTGCACCGGGTCACTTTTGTACGCAACCCCCGGCTCCTTAGTTTCAACTTCTGCATCACACGGGGCCGCATTTAAGGGGCGAACTCCCCCCCCCCCCCCAATCGCCCAGCAATACCGGATTATTGGTTTTTCTAGCGTGTTTATATTTTTAAAAAGAAAATCCCGAAAAAAAAAACTTTTGTAACCAACTAGCTATAGGCTGTTCACGGTAAACCGAGCATTTTTAAAGTCCTGCTTAAAATCTACTTGTATGCACATTGTGTATTCTTCCGCTATATGCACAATTAGCATTGCCATTAGTCTGGTCACTTTATTCATGCGTCGCCCAAGAGAAACTGTGAAATTATTAAAAAAGTCAATGTTTACTAATTCGCTGATTCCTACACTGACATGCAATAAAAAACCCAAAAGCAAAATTAATAATTTCAGTATTCACAAATATTTACTAAACCCTTTTAATTCAACGTTAAGGTCCGGAACTACCTTCCCCCCATCATTACCAATTTTACCGGGTGCATGGCAGTCAGTGTCACCATTAAAATCTATGGAGAAAATGGAGCAGTGATATTTTCCAAAGGATGATTTTAAAAGTGCTCACTTTACCGAGAACAACCTTTACTAACCCTACACAGAAGTGTAGGCATGGCAACTCAACTACGATCTCACAATTACGTCACTATATCAATCCTGCCAAAATATTGGCAAAATTAATATTTTAACGTAAATACGATTTTTTAGCTCAGTCATACGGATGTGTAAAGTCAGTAGCCAGTTGGGTGTAAGGATACTTTCGGAATTTTCTTTCTTTCTCGAAAACATATAAAAAAGGTTGGAAAAACCAACAGTCTAATACGTGTTTGGGAAGGGGGGGGGGGGTAGGTGATATTCCACTTTATGGATAAGCATTACGTGGTATTTAATATCTTGGAGGTTTCTTTTCTCGCAGACCATTCGTCGGAGGTTTTCTTACCAAGAAGACATTTTTTTACGTCTTGCAATGGTAATTCATAGGCCGTGATCATAATTTACATAACGATGTATGAAGACCTTTTTTTTACTATTTGAGGGGGTGGCAACCCCCATTTTACTATGTAGGGTAGGCGGTAGGTCAACATGGGTATTTGTATGTTACAGTGACTGAATTGTTTGATATGCCTACCGAAATTCATCCCTTAATATCACATGGTTTCAGTGTAATTAAATAAAGTTCGTAATGGTAACCCCATCTTCACAAGGGTTTCCTGCCCTTAGGAGTGGTTTCCTGGGGTTAGTTGTCAGACATTTTCTAACTGAAATTTTACAAGGAACGTCCTCTCGCCGTTTGTCGAAGAGCTGATGACTCACCCTGTATATGCAGGCAAGGCCAGTGACCTTTTTCTAAGGTTGATTTCAAAAGTGCTCACTTTATCGTGAAAAGGTTTTACACTGAGTGGTAAACCTCACGTCAAGCGCAGAATTTTTACTTCCATTAATTTGCAGCGGAGTGTGAGTGGACCGCCATGGCCCACAGCTGCGAGGGCGGTCAGATAACCATTCCAATCAATCTGCGAATTGGTCCAGGTGGGACATGGCGACTGCGGCCGGCGGCTGCAAGACCGCGGGGTCGCCGCCCCGGAGAGACGATCTGCCCCGAGCGCATTATCACGGCGGCGAACCACAACTACACTCTCAATATTTAACTGTGCTTTAAATCAGCACAGTTATTTTATTGAACCTTCAGTTAATAAGCTCTTATCTAATGTCGAAATCAGTGCAATGTACTTAGTATTTACTGTCGGGCCAATGCAATTTACCATAGGCTGTTCACGGTAAAATGAGAAATTTCGAAAGCCCTGCTTAAGATCTACTTGTATTCACGTTGTGTGTTCTTTCGCCTTATGTAAAATTAACATTTCCGTGGGCCTCATCACTTTATCCATGCGTTGGTCAAATGAAACGGTTAAATTAATAAAAAAGTAAATACTTTACAAATCTGCACATTTTTACACTTCGATGCATTAAAAAAAACAGAAAGCGAAAGAAACTATTTAAGTTATCACAAATGACTAACACTTTTTATTCGATGTTAAGATATGGAACTACTTTCCATCCATAGTTACCAACTGAACTCGGCGAATGTCACTTAGTGCGCCCATTAAAATATATGCATACGGAGGCAGTGACGTTTTTTTAAGGTTCATTTCTAAAGTGCTCAATTTATCGTGAACAGCCTTTACCTGCGAGTTCAATCAGCACAATTACTTTACTGAATCTTCAGTTAATAAGCTCTTATCTAATGTCGAAATCAGTGGAATGTACTTAGTATTTACTGTCAGGCCAATGCAATTTACTACGGATCAGTAAGAAAAAATCACAACTAAAATTATCAGTAAAATCTTACTGATTCAAGTGGAGCACTTTTCACTGCTTCGATTTTATAGTGAGATGTAGCAGTCTGGCCGCATGTCCCGGTTCACGGTTAAGATTTGTAAGAAAGAAGATGAAGAAGAATTTTTACTCCACGACCATGAACATGTTGTGCAGAAAGGATATTACAAAAGGTTTGGCCGCACAAAAGAGGCATCACAACCAAACACAGCCCGCGTCTTTCTTTCCGATGTTTCTTAGAAGTGCAGAGGTCCGTGAATTTGGCAAGATTCTTCCGGTCTCAGATTAGACTTCAAGCACGTCCATTTCAGTGTAACCTTTATTACTGTACCGAAGTTCTTTGACACGCCCTGGAAAACTGTGATCCTTAAAAAAATCACCATGCGAAATGTTGTAATTGTACCGTAGAAAGTCCAGTCCAGAGAAACAAGGGCCGCAGTAGCTGAACGGTTATACTGTTCACCTCCCACTAAGGGGAACCAGGGTCAATCCCGGAATTTCGCATGGTGGGAATCGCGGGAGCGATTTCTCGAGGATCCCCTGTTTCGCCCGCCCTTTCATTCCGGCGCTGCTCCATACTCACCTCATCACCTTCATAGGCTCTCAAGACCTCGCTGTTAACCTTTCCATTCCCAGTGTAGACAAACGGCTATACTTTCCACTGGAAGGTTGTACTTTATCGATGCTGTACAATGCGAGGTTCAGTGGTCAGTGGACTTCCCTATAAGAGTAACTGATTCCTAAACAGTGCTACAGCTCTACGTTATGACTGGTTCATATCTCCGACAACTAAACACAACGTCTGCAGATCATTGGTTGTATTAACGAGACATGTTTTTTGTCAACTCAAGTACAGCACGCACCAAAAACCTCTTATTTGCAACCAAAGATATATTGAATTAATGTGGGAACGGCCGGGTTGAGAACCACATAAATTTCTTCACTCACTCTGTGGCAATACACTGGAAGCTAGGAGTCAGTCAACTTTTTTACCGCAGTTGGTAACTAACTTTCCATAGTTATGTATTCATAAATCTGGCGTCAAGCATAATTTTTTTTATCCCTGGCGGTACCGCTGGAAGGTGTAACAGCTGTGACCTGGGCATGCGCCAGAAGTGGCGACGATCTGAGGAGCGGACTTGTGCAGCCCTGCGGTGGGGCCGGATAGCGAGGTGTTGACTTACGGCGTGGGAGACATCCGGCACACGGATCAGGCCAGGCTGGCCCTCCGAGACCTGGGAGGGGTCTCACCCCCCCCCCCCCCTCCCCTGGCCGACCTGATATCTGCACGCTGCACCCGCCCCAACGTCTGAAGGACACCGGCTCGCTGAGGAGTGGAACATGAGTCCGTCCTTCCTGCCACCACTACTTGCTGCTCTCCCCCTTCTCAAGTACGCATGCCCACAACTCTTCTCGGTCACGCCTTAACACAGGCAAGGGATATACATCACGTATCCCTTCGATTATTGGTTCGCATAGTCGACCAACCAGCGCATGAAAGTTTCACGGACTTGTACGTGATTTGTTTCCCCGTGAAATACTATAATAAGATTAATTCGACTTTTGCGAAAATATTTGCTGTCTTACTGTATTTAAAAATACTTCAGCTCAGAACTACTTCCGCTGACAGTCGAGAGATTTGGGCGGCTCTTTAACAGCGAGGTCTTGAGAGCCGATGAGGGTGAAATGAGGTGAGCATGCTGCTGGGCCGAAATGCAATGCAAGGGCGGGCGAAACGGGCACTGCGTGCTCATGTCTGCTGCAGGTTTATTGCCGTCGTTTGTATGAGCAGGTGTTTACCAAGTTGGACAGGCCAAGGAGAATTCTGCCACTATAACAATGAAAGGCCGTCATACCTCCGTAAACAACTACGTTGACACAAAATGCATCAATCAATTTTGGACAACAGGGGCAGTAAGGATATAATGAAAAGTGTCTAGTCAAGAGTATTGGTTTGCGAAAAACAACATATCTGTATATTAAGCATGCCGTGTTTCACATTCAGGGTTCATTAAGTAGAGTCGCAATCATTTGACGCTATCATTCGGTAACTACGCGTTGTATAAGTGCATATTAATTTCACATGTGAAATTGGATCTCCCAATCGCAGAAGATTCGGCAGTTGGGCGTCTTAATAGCGCGTGGCCGAATGGAACAGGGCATTGGTTCTGACTGTGGCGGCAACCAATTAATACGAAACAAAATTATTTACGTACACGCTAGACTTCAGTATCCTATGTGCACATCCGTACATTTCCTTCGAGTACTGACAGCGTGTCTTTGCGAGAAGACTGCGTCTGACTTGAACGGGCCAATCAGATTATGCTTATAGCAAGTGTGTCTGATTGTCGGGACAAGTGCACAAAACAGGTGACATTTAAGATCATTCAATCACTGCAGCGTATCTGAGACGAAATATTTTGAAATATACGAAATCTCTTCGCCAAAATCAGATGTCCTTGCTAGTGAACAAATGACCTCTGCTATAGGACTGTAAACTCTAGCCCGGTGCCATTTTACAACGCGAATGACATAACTTTACGTAAATGTGAGTGAATTCATTTTTAAACAGCCTTGACTTCTCACTGCTTTACATAATCGTGTCTCAATCGTTTATTCATTGGCTGCTATCATGGCTAGGTGACTATTTATGATCTGTGTTGAGTATGATAAACTCTTAAGAAGTTGTTAGAAAATTTACCATTTCAGTGTATATGTACAGTGACAAAGCGCGAATGCTACAATATTTTCCCATACATTCTTGGTAACGTTCCTACAGTTACTCAGGAAAGTCTTATGTGTAAGGAAGTTCCCAACTTTGTATAGTACAGACGCTAAATATTCCCATATTTTCAGCCTGATACGTGGTACTTGGTACTATAACCATGCACTGTAGTAGGCCTATAGGTTAAATACTTCCGTTGCAGTTTAGGAAGTTTACCAGAATTTTTTTACAGTGTACAGTTAGGACCTTTCTCCCCGTTTATCACTGAATATGAATTGTGCAGGGCATGCCATAACAACCATGACCCGACCATAAAGTAATAAATAAAGTTCTCGAAGTCTAGCCTGACTGAATGAATCTGCTGATTCACGGACCGGTTTCCTTACACTTAGAAAACGCAATAAGCACGCTAATCTACCACGCGTGAAAGATTTGAAAAGAGAATGGGAAAGCGAGTGGTATAGAAGTCACTCCCAGGATGGCGGGCCTCCGTGGAAGGGCACCATCTCCAGAGTGCAAGGCAGAAAAGAAAATACACTGGAAGCAAGCAAACACTAACCGATGTTAAGGGCTTTCATAACCCGGCGTACCATGTATTCATTTGCATGTACCGAATATAAACAAGCGTTTCCTGCAAGCAGCCGCATTTGCTGGACTACAAAAAAAAATTCCACTGTACAGTGTTCGCTAGTGTTATCGCAGCTCTGTAGATGTTGGATGTTAGCATACTGTATAATCACACATGTATATGTTCAAGATCTTTTTGGTCAATATTCATTACCCCACACGGTTTTTGACGCTGCGAAAACGGTGAATTAGGTCGACGAGCAAGTTTTACTTCCTACTCAACTGAAATATAATAGGCATAATGTCACAATATCTTAATAAGACACTTCTTAAAGCGGAGAAAACCTTCCTGGATTTGTGTGTGACGTGGTTGAATGCATCGAAAACGTTTAAATTACGCAGTTTCATTTGCTGATGTCTTTCCCGAAAGATCTGCGCCGCAGAACTGGCCTCGCGTGTCGAATGAAGTCGTTCCCTGTCGAAGGCGTCTGGCGGATGGTGTGAGGTGCAATACGTGACAGCGCCTCAACACCGAATACTTTTTATTATACGATACCAGTTTATGTCAGCGAACTGATGGCGTTGTTTTTAAACTGAACCAAACCTAATGTATATCTACACTAGCATTCTCAGCCTACCGAGATACGACCCTGAACCCAATCGGCCGAAGGTGACTTCTTACATCGTAAAACACAGCATACGATATTTAAAAAAAATGTTGACAACTCAGGTGCCTCGGCTCTCAAGACTTCGTTGTTTAGAGTCGCCCCTATCTCTCAACTCAACTGCAGCGCCAAGAGCAGTCTGTGGTCATCGTTTTGGCATACGTAAAATATGATAAATGTAGATATAATGTTCAGTGATTTAGGACAGTGTAAAATTGCAAAAAAATTCTGAGTTACAAATCACAATAGCGTTTTCTCTGTTTATGATTGGATGGTTTTTGATGCGACGTTACCGTCTACAGACAAGTTTTCGGTTTAAGAGTACGAGAACTTTCACTGTCCCAGCGGAATGTAGAAACACCTCCACACATACGACAACCAATGACGAAAGAAAAAAGACCAAACATGTACACAGTAATTGGAAACTGGCAGTAAGTCTACGTTATCCCCGCCATAAATCACCGTCACTGACAAATGATCCATAACTCGCTGTGAGTCATTCCTCTATATGTAAATATAACTTAATGGTCGCGTGTATACTCTGGTCACGGTAAATTGAGCACTTTTGAACGCCCTGGCGAAGATCTACTTGTATCCACGTTATGTAGTATTTCGCCTTATCTAAAATTAACATTGACATGGGCCTCATAACTTTATACATGCTTCGGTCAAGTGAAACTGCGCAATTATCAGAGAAGGAAATATTTTACTAATCTGCTCATTTTCAAACTCGTGCATAAAAAAAAAAAAAAAAAAAAAAAAAAAAAAAAAAAAAAAAAAAAAAAAAAAAAAAGCGAAATAAATCATTTAAGTTATTACAAATGGTTACCTAACACGTTTTAGTAGACGTTAAGATATATTCAGATATGAGCAGTGACTTTTTTCTAAGGTTAATTTCAAAAGTGCTCACTTTAACGTGAACCGCCTTTAACAGCGTAGAGATGCGGTTAAGTACCAGTGTCGAAGATCGCGGATATGTTGCGAATGAAGGATATTCGTAGTTGGCAATGCACGCGATGAATCAGTAGCCGCTAATTAGTCTTCCTTGTTGAGAAATCCGATTAAATGAAGTTCCTGCGCCTCTCATATGTGATTGGATAACACGGGCGTCAAATAACACACAGAACGTTGTTCACTAGTTGCGAGAAGCGCGCTCGACACACGTACAGTAGACATCAACAATTTTAAAGATTGCAACACTTGAGCTGGTAAATAATTTCGAGGCTGAACGGGTTTAGACGGCTACGTGCAAATGCCAGCCTCACATGAACTGAGTATGGCGGGCATTCTCGATGGCGACCAGCCCTTCCGGTAGCCTGTTGAAGGCACCCGCACACTTCCGCCCCAACCGCGGTGCCGATGGTCAAAGGAGTGTCAGTGTGAGCGGAAAAGAATGGAGGTGGGGGGGTAGGTCCTCCCCATGAATTATGTATCCGCGCGTCAGACAGTAGACTATGAATAAAATATCTCGCGCCACCCGGAGGTCGAGCTGATTACAATCGCTCCAGGGGTCGGCGACGTTGTTTGTCGAGGAAAGAGACCTTTCCATCATCGTCCGGGACGATGTGTTCCAGAGGGGGAAGATGAGGTAGCCGGGATGACGCCGTCAAGGACTTGGAATGGGCGCCAACTCGTGTGCCGGCTGAACACGGAGCCCTACTGAACCTCCCCGCTCATCAACACTCACTTGCCTGCCGCTGTTACGGAATACAGAATCATAAAGAAAAGAAACTGCAGAATCACGGTAGACAAGTGGTTAGTCACCAGTCTCCCTGCCGCTGACGTCGCCGGTTACATCTCAGATCCCGTCTCGCGGGGATTTTCCAGATGGAAATTCTCCCGTGGGGAGGGTGACCGAAGCTGCCATGTCGTAATGTAAGGGTTTTCTCTAAGTTCTCCTTATTTTTTTCCCCGTCTTCATTCCTTCGCAGCTCCACCCCACTCTCGCCACACGTCATCCATTCCTCGGACAGGTCGTAATCACGGGTATGTCACCCGGATAGAACACCCGGCTCAAGCATAAAACTCCAATTTTATCCACGCCAGTAGTAGGGGCTGGGGCGTTTTACGCCATTTTTGTTGATTGAAAGGGTTAAATTGATATCAAAGGGTTGATTAAATTGATTGAAAGAGTTAATCAAAATCGAAAGTGTTACATTTATCGAAACGGTTAAATTTATTGAAAGGATTTAATGGATTTAAAGGTTAAATGTATTGAAATCGTTAATTTTTTTCTCGATTTTGTACTTCTTTCTTACTTTCCTTTAGTGGGGAGCTCTGGCAGTCGACTGACCAGAGTGGTGGAGTGCAGTGTGTTATATAGGTGCTGTGTTGAGTGCAAGAGAGCGGTACGTGTAAATTTTCTTTTTTTTTTTTTCTTCTAATTTTGATGTGTTTGTAGGGATATTGGTGGTAGATAGGCAATTTTTACGAATATGTTTAACACGCGGGAGAAATTCATAGTGTTCTACGTATGAATAAATTATACGCTTCGAATCGGAAATTTCAAACGACTATGTGAATAATAAATGCAATTACTCCAGTATGGAGTAATGTGAGTCTCGAGTTCAGAAATATAATTTACATGAGAGAGAATTTTAAGTATGTGAATAACATCTGGTGCCGACAAGTGCACACTACTAAACGAAATCAAGCTAGTCAGTATGAAATCACACAAGACAGAGTCTTTAAACGAAATAAGTAACGAGTTCTACGTATGAATAACATGAGAGACAAGTATAACAAATAACTACGTTTTACTGTCTTTAAACGAAATCCAGCTAGTCAATATGAATAAATAACAAGATCAAACCTACAAATTACACGATTCAGCCTGGTGAATGATATCTTATGGCAAAAAAAAAAAACTCTGAACACGATTTAAACTAGAAACAATAACGTACATCTATTCTGATAAGTTAAATGCATTACGATAGAAAATATTACCCCAAATGATTTGTTTCAAAATATTCAACTTGGGTAGAGCACAATCCCACATCTCTTTACATATGTAACGGAAAAATGCACAAACATCCTCGAAGAGAAAATTGATTTTAAAATAACGGACGTACTACCAATTTCTGTAAATAGAGCACACTTGTTGACACAAACAGTATTTTAGGAAGTTTCGTCTACCGAACACAGAAATTGAAAATCTTATCGCAATATTGACTTAACACACGAAAATTTATATTTTCCAATCAATAAAAAAAATATTTCACACTATACTTTACGAATACTGTGAACGAGGTGTGAACCCCCCAGAAAATAATATCGAACAAAAACCGCGGCTATACTAGATATGGTTGCCGGTCCGTAGTAGAGGTAAGCCCCGATCGTAAGCTCGTCGGCCGTCAACTGTCTAATAGCCCGACGAAGACAAGAGAGAGAGAGAGAGAGAGAGAGAGAGAGAGAGAGAGAGAGAGAGAGAGAGCTGTACACATCTGTCTCCTCCAAGCATTCATGACCAACTGAAGATGGCGGCGAGTGAGTACTGAGATCACTTTACTCTAGAGCTCCCTACACCTCCTCCCTACCCCTAGACAGAGTGAGACACAGGCTGCCTGCAATTGTCAATTTTTCTGCACTATGGCAAGATGGCGCCAACTGCCTAGTTGCGTTCAGATCGGGAGGACCCTGCCTGCCTGCCAACCCATACCCTCCAACATACCCTACACCCCTCACCCTCACAGCTGGCCCGACTCTACGATGCATTTCATTTTATTTGTCCTTTTTGGATAGTGGTGTGTTTAGAGTCGTGTTTGTTTTAGAAAGTATTTTAAGTACTTTACATCACATATATATATATATATATATATATATATATATATATATATATATATATATATATATATATATATATATATATAAACTTATTGATTTTTCCTTTTGCGAGATAGTTTTCAGTTTGGTTAGAATTACTTTCTTGGCCCTCAATTTTCGAGAGCTCTGGAAGCCGCTAGGGCCAACTGGGTATGCAATTTCGTTTTCTGGCCGCTTCCAGGCTGTGGAGTTTCAAAACTTGGTTGTGTTGATGTCGGTGGTTGTGGGTTTCAGCAGTTCTCTTCCTAGCCTATTTGGGAAGGTTCCAGGCACTCTTTGTTGTCGTGTGTCAGGAGTTAATATGTCGTAACCAAGCATTGCGTGTGTTTCAGCAGAGACTAGTTTTGGTGGATCTGCCAGGGACGAGGGGGGGGGGGGGAGGTAGTCCTGCTGAATTCAGCTATTGTAATTAGGCCGATGGGGCAGGAGGTAAGCGGGGAGTCAGGACTGTTCTGGAAGAGCCGCACGCTCATTGGCCGAGGCCAGTGGCGTGGCCGTCCAATTAAAAACCAGGCCAGGCGGCGCATCGAGGCTGTTCCGTAGTTGTCGTGTTGTGGTGTAGCTGGCAAGATGGCGAGAAGGCAGGTGCGACTTGGAGGGGGCCGCCACGATGTCCGGCTGATGAGATAAGTAACTTTATGTTTTCTTTTAGGGTTGGTCGGGACTATTTTTCCTAAGTCTGGGAGAGTTAGCCTCGACCAATTGTATAAATATTAGTCCGATAGTGTAGAGTTAGGTTCATTACAGAGAGTCAGTCAGTAACGTGTGTGTAGTGAGAGTCATTCTGGGAGAGTCACGTGTGTAGTTATAGACGCGGCCGTGAGATAGCTGTATAGAGGCCCAAATATTTAAGAGGTAAGATATTTCGTGATCGTTTAAGCAACTGAATTAAAGGGAATTAAGAAATTTTAAGTTAAAGCACTTTGAAATTAAAACATTTTTGAGCTGTTTTCACAAACCTTAGTTGGTATCACTGATATATAAAGTGCGTGGTATTTGTTGTTATTGTGAGACGTCACCTATAATTCTTTTGTGACACGGGAGCTTGTAACCTTGTATTATTATTTAGATTTAGGGTATTGGTATTTATTTTTAAATTTCGAAGATATATAAATGATTTCAAACGCCAATCCTTCCTTCTGAAATAAAGTTCGACTTATGTATATTTATTTTATTTTGTTTTTGGTAACACTTATCTAGTTGAGCGCGTGTTTACCTAACCTATAGTCACAGAGGTCGCTTCATCATTATCAATAAATAGCGAAATAATTTTCGTCTCATTCAGTAGCATTAACCTGTGTAGAGAACACCTGATCTTTTTTTAATAATAATTATTTTGTAAGAAATATTAATTTACTGAACTTTTGTTTATTTTTCTTCCATCTAGGACTATAACCTGAACAGTTTTTCAAAGTGAAATAGGAGACTAGAGTTTATTGTCAGAATGCAAAGTGAAATATAACATACAAACTTTTAAAACTTTTGGTTGTAAAACAAGTTTAAATTAATTAAAAATTCATACTACTAATTTTTAGTTTTGAGGAAACTAAATTCTTGTGGTTACGAATGTCATAACAAGAACCTTTGATTCTGAAAAAATATACTTCTGTTATCTTTTGCTAAATAATAACCAGCTTTATATTTTAAATTTTCGTTTTAAATTGCTACTTAACAGAAATTAGGGGTTATCAATTTTGAAAACATTTATTTGCGTAAGTTCTTGATGGTTAGTAATAAATGTCGTAGTTTGAAGTGTATTATTTATTTATTATTTTTTAAAATTAAATTTGCCACATTTAGTAGGTTTTACTTACTTAGCTAAGTCAACTTTACCTGAGATCTACTTTATTTTGATGAAAGAATGAAGTGAAGTGCTGAATTTTAATTTACTCACTATAGACATTGGCTCGCACAGTGAACTTATAGATTTTTGCAGAATTCTACAGATTATTTTATATTCACTTTTTATTCCTTTTAGTATTTAATATAGTCACTACCACAGGACACACTCGACGACCACGAAGCGTTCCCACGTCCCCATCCTTTGTTCCCCCCCAAGCGAGTAACCCTTGCCCCCCCCCCCCCCCGACAATAATGTTTTTGAAGTTGTTCTATTAAATATTTTGATTGAGTATAAGAAAGTACAATAGTAATTCAAATATTTTATTTTATTGAATATACTGTTTTCTACGAGTTTGTTCAATTCTGGGCCTCCAGGCGGACCAGAATTATTATTGAGTTCATTTGCCTGGTGGAGGAGGAATTTTCGCAGAAATTAGGTAGAAAAGAAACTTTCAATTCTCCCCACCCCTCCCTCAAGAACACGCTCTCCTTTTAACAGGTTCACTTTCTGAGATGTAGTCTCGGGGAAAATCCCGAACCCGTTTTCCCAGGGATGTAACAATATATACTATTTGTTCTAACAATCATAACGGTATCAATCAAACCAAAAACGAAAAGTCAGGGCATAGAATTTAAATCTTTACAATTTCGATACGAACGTAAGAAATATATTTTCCTCTTATTTGTTAACTTAACTTAATAGCGAAGTGGTAAGAGTGCGTGAGGTCAATCCCGGCCACCTACGGAAATTATTTAACTTATATAAATATAAATATAAATAGTAAACTATCGTAAGTACGCTTATTTCACGTAATTATTTGGCTAAATTCAATAAAAAAATATTTAATTCGTCACTGCAGTCGGCCGTCACTAATTCAATTAGCGTAATTTCTTCACTATTCTAAGTGGAGCCATTTTCACTAATACGAATAATTGAATTTCACTCCGAATCAATGGTTTTCCACTGATACGAATTTAGAGAGTAACCAAAGGAAAACTGCTCTTATGGCACATGACATTGTAGTCTAGCCTTCCCATGAATTTTTATCGCGAACAACAGGTGGCCCCATACTATTTGGCTAAGTGTAAAGAAACCTAGTAGTATTAAAATGCCGATTCGAGCGCAGCCCCCAGTTATCAGAAAAACAACGGTAAATTAAATGCTCGAGCCATCAGAAAACCATCAGAAAAAATTCCTCTTAATTTTCTGATCCAAAACATCACATGCCGATTCGAGCGCAACCGCAAAAAAGTGGCTCAAAAAGTTGCGTTTCGTTAGATCGTAGTCATTAGAAAAGAAGTTGTATTAATCTTTGCGTTTGAGTTCATCTGCTAAAATATGCGTAAAAACATGCGTTTGGGCGCAGTTGCAAAAAAAAAAAAAAAGAGTGGCCCAAAAAATTTGAATACGAAAAATAAAATGTTGTATATAATCAAGATGGATCAGTTGTTAAATGTATTAAACGGAACCAAACAATTTAAGAAACTTTCCGAACTTACAATTGGACAATCCTATCCCATAAACCATGCTGAAATTAATGATACACGATATACATAGAAAGTGGTAATAACTTCTGGAAATTTTTAAGTAACCTTACCAGACAGATATGATCAGATTTTCAGTGAAACAGTTTTAAATTATGTTAACCATGAAGGTATAAGTTTTGCATATGATGGAATGGTGGATTGCGTTGTTAATAAAATGCATTTGTATTCGGTTTTTTAAAGAGTAAAAAATCGTCGTCGTATAGTTAGATATCAGTTGACTTTTATTTGTGCTCATATCTCTATAAAGTTTTAATGGTTATCCAATCATTAAAACAAACTTATCACTCTTACTTCGGCAATGTGCTACAAAATAGTCTAATTAAAAATTTTAATACACATCTCCAAATTCGACATATTAAAATAGCCGAAACATTTAATTATTTTTCTAAATGTTTCATTTCACTTTTTAATAAAAATATTATTCATGTTAATAACATGAAACTTTAATAGTATAAACTATTAACATTATTATATAAAGAATATGACAACTTCCAACCCAAAAAAATATCTACGGTCTCAACTCTGTAATTTCGGACAAATCAAAGTTAATTAATTTACCTTTTTCATTCTTAATTTAAACTATTATTTCATTAACTTGATTTGTTTGTACTGGAAAAAATAATGGATAAGCTCGTTCGTAATAGATTGTGTCGCCAAATCCAAATGTTGTTCTTGGTTTAAAGTGGTAATTATATTACTTTCTCTATAATTATATTCATCAGGTTTTAATATCATACCATTTACTATATTACAGTGTATATTTATTGTTTCAAATGGAGCAAATTTAGGAATTGTCTCGCCATAATGGTCCACATTTTCTTTCAGGGTTTTATTTTCTACGAAACCCAAACGATTTCCTATTGAACCCCGTTTTCCAAACTGTAATTTATGCATACATATTATTTCACTCTGTTTGTTATTTTATCCAGCTCGAAAGATATATTATTTTCTTTCCCAACCATTCAATCTACACTAGATGAAAAAATTGCTTTTATACTTTTTTCATGATCTTTTAAGCTATATCTTTTAAGCTTTTAAACTGGAATATCAATTGCTGATTCCATATCATTCTGACCCACAAAATATAGCCTATTTCCCCCAGAGATAATGTTATGCGTTAGATAAGTAGTATAGAACTGAACTAAAGCCAATGAGTGCCCCTCTATCGAAAGGGTAATGTAGTATCTTCTTCAACACTAATTTGTTATCTGTTAGTATGAATACTTTACTCATTTATTATATTATTAAAGAAATCTATTAATAAATGAGTAAGAAAAACATGAAACATACTGTCTGGGATATTAAAATAAGAATACCAGACAAGACTGTATCGACAAAATGTCATGGTGAATTATTACCTAATAACATTAGATGTTTGATAGTGGGTCCTAGTAACTGTGGAAAAACTACACTTATGATAGATAATTATATATATGTTAAGGGATGGTTGGACTTTGGTACTCTCTACGTATGTTCAAAAAGTCTGGACCAACCAAAATATAAAAATTTAATGAAACATATAGAAGTAGCATCAAAATTATTTAATGAACCAATAGAATACTTCTTTCCATCAAAGGAAAAAGTGGTTGATGTAAATGAATGTCATAAAGAGTTTGAAGTTGTTTTCGATGATATACTTGAAAATCAAAATATAGTAGGGGATTACTTTTATTGATTGTTTCTATTTAGCCCAGACATACTCAAACGTACCTAAGCAGCTTGTAAGCGACCATGCCAATTTTCTTTGTATATTCAGACAAGACGATACAAATCTTAAACATATTCATAGTGATTATGTTCGTGGTTATATGTCATTTGGGAAATGCAGGGAGACCTGTTCAAAATGTTGGAATAATAATTATGGTTTTGTTACAATAGATATGACTAATAAGTTAAATAATGGTAAGTACCATAATAAAATTAAAGCCTTTTTAAATTACTAGGTTATAAGTAAGTTTTGTTTTAATGGAAGTGTTTCCATTAAAAACTAACATAATCTGACATTTTTTAATGTATTGGTATACCAAAACTATTTCAATAAACATAATTGTACCTTTGGGTACATTGTAGGCTTTTGGTACTTTAAAATATATCATATCATCAGGGTATACTTCAAAAGTTTTATACATGTCAATTTATTTCCATTGATGGTATAAGTTGATAACACTTTCATATTTTTCTGGTTTTATTATTATTTCAACTATAGTTCCATCTCTCATAGAAAAATATTCTATTCGTTTATCAAAGTAAAATGATTTTTCATTTGAACTGTATTTTCCAACTAAACGAATAATGTTAATTCTGTTTTTCTAATAGTACTCTAAATTCACTGTATCCATCGGTGCAATGGGATCCCCACATACCTTAGTCTTTTTTGTTCAAAATCTATATTATTATATACTTCCAAGTAAGTAAAATAGACTTTATTCAATGATCTTTTATTTCTTGTCAGTGTGGCTATAAAGTCATTGAACTGTGTGTAGGAAACAAAATCATTAGGATTGATCTTCTCAGTAGTTGTATCATTGTCCGTGTGTTCTTTAATTTTATCTTCCATCCAAGAGGTCATTAATGCATTTCCACATATATCCATTGTATATTAATAGTGAAATAATTTTTGAAATTTAAAATTATGTGAAAAGTGATTTAGTACAATTACACACAAATGATCAGAAGTTACTTAATTGGAATTTTGGATTCTATTATACTTACAAAAGATATTACTTCCGAGATATGCTTTTAATTGTCGGGGTGGATTTTCACCAAATGAATCGAAATAATATTTGTTGTTTCCTTTTTTTCCGATAGCATAACCAGTGTGTAATAGAGTTTGTTGAAACACCTAGATTAACAATCCCACATTCATTATCGAGTGTCGTGTTAAGTAGCTCAACAATCATAAATACAACTCGAAAATTTTTAATGTTAAATTTTTTTAACCATTTTATCAATATCAAGGTTACTGATTGGAGTTACTTTTTTTAAACATTATTACCCCACTTAACATTCTTCAATCCCTTGCTGTATTCCTCCATAGCAAAAATTATGTATGCATTGTTCTTCCAATTCTTGATTTTCTTCTTAGCATTAATAACTGATGTAGCGATAGATAATGCACCACCAGCTAACACTCCCAGAGCTCCCAATGCTGTGAAAATTAAGGGTAATAATCCACCGTTGTGAACTGTCAAACTATTTCCAGTTTTCATTTCTTTGGACATTTTCTTAAGCTGTGGAACTAAAATTGTGATAGTCATCCCTTTGTCCTCTTTTAATTTCTTGTTTTTACAATCCAGTTGGTCTTTCGTTAGGAAAGAATCAATATTCAAATCCTTCAACTTATCTTTAGGAACTTGAAATACAAAGTTTTTTACTTTCGTTTATTATAACAAATATTTTGTCATTTAATTTTAATTTCCTAGCCAAGCATACGTTTAATATTCATCGCAGATCCAGTAACACCAGCCCACAATCTCTCATTGAGATCAACATCTGAACTTAACAATCTTTTGAACGCTTTCTTTTCTAGTTCTTTGTCAGCTACATGTCTTTCGGCTAGATCTTTATGATGATGATAAGCTATATCATGTTCCATTGCAGCCGCATCTAATGGATTAATGGGTTTATCACCACGCTCAATTCTCTCTTTTAGTCTGGTACCCGGACCTAAGTACTGATAACCGGGTGCATGCAACTCAAAAGGTAGTGAATTTATTATGTCATTGAGTAACCCATTTCCATAATGCTCCGACTCCCAAAAAGTATGAGGTATTGTGTTTAAAACTCATATCAGATATGGTATACCTCTTGGATTATCCACAACAAAGTCACTAATCTTGCTGTTGAGCATATTCATTTTTCCAACTTTTCATTGTAATAGTTATCATTTCCAGCATTCTCTTCACCATAAATAATGAGAAGTCGATCAATAAGTATCCTAGCATCATCCATCCATATGTATTCTTTGGCATAGTCTGTATACTTCTTTATACCTTTCCTCTTTTTAGGTGAGGGATGTTTCTTTTTAATCGAATCATAAAAAGGTTTAACAATAATTTTCCATTTATTCCCTTTACTCGATTTTGGCGTCCCCAAGATTGAATCATTGTTCTGAAAAACTGTGTTTGTATCTGCTAGGATACTACTATAGTGTTCATAGTCAGTTGCAGTGTAGTCACTTTCTGTTACTTTCTAACTAGTTAGTAATTTCATCAAACCATCAGTTCCAGTGTATATATGACCTTTTAAAGTAAACTAGTCAATGATGAATGTTACTTCGCTATCACCAATATACACTCTACCTTTATCAGCCTTTAGACCAAAAACATCGCCTTTGCAGTCAATTAAGAAATTGGCCACTTTCTTATCAATAAATGTTGTTTTGTAGTTAGTAAACTGTGAGATATCAGTTTTCAAACACCCTAATGCTTCGTCATTGCAGTCATCATCATCATCAATGCATTTAACACCATCATCATAGCGTTCATCGCCATAGTGTTCATCGTTATAGCATTCATCATCAATGTGTTTAATGCCATCATCATAGCATTCATCATCATCACCAATTTGTTTATTGTCATTGTCATAGCATTCATTGGTGCCTGTTTTACCAAACAGTTTTCTTTCAAAAGATGTTTCTGTTGGTGTTTGCGGGTAGCCAAAATTCCTAACTGCAAATGGAACAAGTTCCTTTATTAAGTTCTTATTCTCGTTGGCTACATGTCCAATTTTTGTCCCAGATCTTCTATTGCATCTAACAATAGTTGTTCATGTTTTTTATTTTTATTATATTCATCTTGGTGAAATTTTCTAAAACTGTTAGACTTTTCAATTAGCCGTCTTCTTCTCTCTATATTCTTCTCTATATTGTTTGCAATTTTTTGTTAATCCATTTATTATATAAATAAATAAAATGAACAATGATAACTTAAATGTATACTGTCTCAAATGTATGAAAAAAACACTAAGTTCATATAAACTTACAAATAATAACAAAGTAAGAATGAAATGTGTTTGTAGATGTTGTGTTCCCAATAACTCGATATTCACTGGGGAGGGGGTATATAAAACGATATTGTAATTGAAATTCATAAACCAATGCGAAAAAACTTCCCCAGAATAACTGTTCTATCTTTTGGCATCGATGATCTTTGGCAAGCTGATCTAGTTGAGATGAATTCTGGATCTTTAAAATGTATACACAGAATTAACAAAGGGGTTTAAATTTATGTTAACCGTGATAGATCTATTTTCCAAATATTCATGGGCAATACCAAACAAAGATAAAACTGGTGAAAATGTTAAGTTAGCTTTTTAAACTATTTTGAATGATCGCAAACCCATTCATTTACAAACAGACGAAGGGAACGAATTTTACAATAAATCATTTTAGGCATTAATGGCCAATAACAACATAACACACTATTCAACATACAGTGAAAAGAAAGCTAGTGTTGTAGAAAGATTTAATAGAACATTGAAGGAAAAATGTGGAAGATATTTACTGTGCAGGGGAACTATAAATGCGTGGCTATATTACCTAAATTAATAAGTGAATACAATAACACTGTTCACATACAATCGGAATGAAACCCACCTATGTAAATGCAAAGAATGAGAGTTCTATTCTAATCAACATGTATGGAGGAGAAAGAAAAATGGTTAAACCAAAGTTTGCAATAGGAGATAATGTTCGTATAAGTAAAAATAAAAATATGATGAAAAAGGATATACACCAAACTGGTCCACTGAAGTATTTGAGGTGTTGAAGTATTGTGCACAAACCCCACGACATATAGAATAAAAGATTTAAAAAATGAACTTATTAAAGGTAATTTTTATGAGCCAGAGCTGCTTAAGACCAAATATGATAAAGACAACTTGGTGGAAAAAGTTTTGCGCAGAAAAGGAAATAAACTACTAATTAAATGGTTAGGTTTTGAGAGTAGCCATAATTCCTGGCTTGATAAGAAAAGCGTAGATGTTTAAGAATTTTTTTTCGATATAATAAATAGATCAACAAAAAATTGAAAGTTATGAGCGTCAGTCGTTTCCGCCAAACGACCAAACAAAAAATAATTTGAATGAATACAACAAGCACATTGAGTTTCATGTTCCTATTGGTGATGCATTTTCACATCCGAATGAAGCTTATGTATATCAACAGCATAAGATAACTAAAAGAGATACCCTGGCATCATGTCAACAATGATGCATACGTTGATAGGTTCGGAATCAGAATCAGCATACTTCCAAATGTTGGGGATAGAACTAGGTAAATATGTTAGGAAAGATAAGCGTAATGAAATTACCTCTCCATTAAGATATTTGTTTGGGTTTATGAGAGATTGTAATGAAGTTTTCTGGAAAGGTGGGTACAAGATCACATTCACTCGAAATTCTGATGATGTTTCTTTTTATAGAAGACCCTCAAAGAAAGTAGATGGATCTGATGATGAAGATAATGTACCAGATGCTGGTAAAATTGTTATTGAGAAAATGGAAATTCTGTGGCTAATTTTTGAATACGATCCTAACTATGGAGACGAGATTAAAGCAGAATTGTACAAGCAACCCAAAATTCCAATTGGTTTTATTTATTGGCAATGTCTTGAAAAACCAGTACATATTCATTTCAGTTTTATATAAATTTCAGTTCAATTCAATCCAATTCGATATTCAAGACTTTGTCATTGTTGGTTTTCAGAAAAACAGAAAAGATCCTGGGCAATTCACACACGGTGCAATGTTTGACTCTTGTTTTGTCAAAAATAATTCTATTAGAATGACGGAATGAGGTGTTTCCCAAAGAGAATTGGAATTTAAAAATTGATGATAAAATTTTCGATAAGATGTATATTGCTCTGGGTCATTTATTGGAAGAATACCATTGTGTGTTATTGATTGTGGTAAAGAAAAACCTATATCGTAAAAGATCGAACTAATCTGAAACTTACAGTTGATTTCAATAAACCAATATCGGCTACAACTATTTGTAATGTAATGTACTATTTGTAATGTAATGTACTATTTGTACTAGTAAACCAAAGAAACCTAACTTATGACGTTAGAAGTGAAAGAATTACCGAAGTCCAATAGTGCGCAAACATGTATGGTTATTAATTTTTTATGGATGGTTATCCATTAAAAACATTTACTGTTATATAATTTTTCTTTAACAGTAGGTACACTGCAAATATTGGGCAACGTGTGCAAACAAATATTTCAAGTTTTACAGCTTTACTTGTCAGTTTCTTGTTGCATTGTTTTATTGATGTGTTTATACGATTGTTAAGCATCAATACACGCACTGACTAACATGGTTACTATCCTAATTGTCACAAAAATACAAACAAACTCTCGAGATGTATTTTCGAACGAAGCAGTCAAATGAGTGGCCAAATATATATATATATATATATATATATATATATATATATATATATATATATATATATATATATATATATATATATATATATATACACAGTTGATTTAACAAGATATTTAGTTGACAGTCTAATTTTTTTCTTGGCCCAACACAGAAATTTTGTTTATTGGAAAATATATTTTGCTACACGAACAAAAGTAACTTTGCTGGTTTTCAAATATTGTTTGCTCAACAATATATTCTGCTGGGGCAACTAAGTATATACTTGGCCCTATACAAACAAATATTTGGTTCGATTTTCTCTCAGTGGTGCACAGCGCAGTAGCTGTGGCGGCCGCTTTCCGCAGACAAACAAAAACCGGTCGTCCGCGACCATGTCCAAAATGCATGTGCATTCGGAATGTACTTCGAAAAAGTTTGTGGCACATACGAGGAAGGTATTAACACATCTGCGATGTGGGAACAAAGGCCAGAGCTACGCTGCAGGCGACTACCTGGGTACTTAGAGCGTATCTACAACTGGTTGTGTCCGTGGACAGTATCCAGATTTCAACCCCAACTTGAATGGCGTCACAGTGACGCAATGGGAATCACGGTTTTAAGGTAATTCATAGATAACAATTTTTACACAGCGAGTTCAGAGTTAAGAAAATTGTGGGCATTTTTTTTGGTTTAATGTACGTAATATATAATTGTATACTATTTAATAAACGTATTATTTATTATTAATTTATTAATTATTATCGTAGGCGTTGAATTAAAGTGCGTAATATTATTCTAGTTAGTAGAAGGCTGTTTCCTATCTCATGTGTTGGTATTTGCGCGCGAAAACGTATAAAAATCTGAAATAATCTTCAATCATCATCGGACACCGTATGGGACGAGAGTTCAAAGTTGTCGAACGCTTGTCAAAGGAATAAGCTTGTTTAAAAGTACATGGACCCGATATTATTTTTTCCGCGTTCGAGGCAAAACGATAAGGACCACAATAACACGCGCACTAAGCGCCCGATCGTCCATACGCGCAAGACACAGCCGAACCGGCGCGCAGTGCTTCCGTCGTCACGCTTTCCTCTTCAAATTAGTTTTGTAACGGTGGGACTTTATTACACGCGATTCAAGCCCACAGATGTAACTACGACTGTGCGGTTTTATATTTATCCTACCGCTTACGGAAACTGCACAAGCAATCTCCAAAAATGCAATTATTTTAACATGTATTTTTCTATTTCAATATACTTAATATGATAAAAACAAAATTATACTTGCTTAGATAATTGGCTTTTATCTTTCCCTGCAAAAAGTTGTATCCTCGGGACATTTATTTGCTGAGATACGCGTAAACGCGCAAGTAACAAATATACAGCAAACACATCGAGACTAACTCTTAAGACCATAAGTTTCTACTTAACTCGGTATTCATTAAATAATTCAGCTATGATTGAATTTTTATCACAGTACTCTTTGGCAAAACCACGATCACATATTAGGTCGTATATTTTCGCTACTACATTGCAGGAAAAAAACGCCGAAATATGTACCCGTAGATTTTCAAAAAATAAAAATGACCGAATTCGTGTTACTGCAGTTTTGTGTACAGCGGTAGTCGGTCACAGTACCTATTATTTGTTGTTTGCACACAAGATGCCAAAAATAATATTATTTTTTTTTTGCGAAACTGTACTGGCGCTTCTTTAAGGAATTAAAAATAGGATTATATTCTCGCTTCTATTCGTTAAATCAAGCATGAATCTGTTATGTGTACATAATTATGAATAGTGCGCAGCATAATGAAGACTCGAGTACTCTTTCCGCCCTTCCGCAAATCGTTCCTGACACACTGCCCTTTTGTTTGCAACGTCGCGGGTCGGAAACGCCCTGCGGCGTGCAAACCGCTCACTCAGTCGCACGATCCTGTGCTATCTGTCAGTGGTGCGTCCATAACTATATTGCCCTTCTCTTTGCTCGTTTCACTAGAGTAATTCCTGCATTTTGCACACTTTTACATCACGGCACTACCTGACAGATTGCTATAGTCCACTCACGATTACTTGCAACTTTCCTGAAGCTCTGCTGATGTACTTATATTATATTCTTCCGCCTCGCGCAAACAAAGCATACACGAGTCTAGAAAATTACACCAAAGGGACAGCGCACAGCATTCTTGCGCCCCAGTGTAATAATATTTTGCATAGGAACTATTTCTTACTACGCATAACAAACACAACTATTTTCTCCCTATTTTTATTCATTTCAATTATAAATGAAATATTATAATTTATAAACAAAATACAAGAAAAAGTTCTGTTTTATAAAACATTGGGTATTTTATATTAACACAAGTATCACACGCTTGTAATATGTGGCATATTTAGAAACATTCTAACACGTCATATTAGGATGATTTTTGAAGGGTTTGATTCAAAAAGCTTGAAGAAACCGCTAAAGATGGACATGTATCACTGTTTTCTTTCTTTACTGGCTGTACTCTGTGTGTGTGTGTGTGTGTGCGCGCGCGCGCACGCGTGCGTGAAACTGTTTACCTACTTCACTGGACGAGTCAGATTCTGACATCCATCTATCAACGTTGGTGATGCCTGTTAAAATTCAGATGCGTTAAATAAGGATCATCCATACGCAATGGAAGCTGGATACTACGGTGTTTTGGCAAATGCCAAGGACCTATTAACCAAAAACTGTCATGCGTCGGTCAAAACACAATATGAAATTATTGAAGCATTAATATGTTACTACTAAGAGAATTCTTAGCGTAACATGTGTACAGAATAATATAAGTCACTTTCAGAGATCAGTATTTAAAATTAAATATGACACTAGCAGTAGGGTCATTGGGTAGTTGCAAGAATATTTTGAACCCACATATTAACTTAGATAACAATCTCGGTAGTTCACCCTTTTATAGTTGGATGGTCGAGTTTATTTTTACAGCTAAGTTCTTTGCACACCAATCACAAACTTACTACTTGAAGTATTAGAATCCTCATTGGCCCAATGAAACTGGATAGTAGTTTCATACATGTATGACAGCCAATAACGAGAGAAAAGTGTTGGACATTTGTACAGCACGCTGAATCCTAGGACACTTATCCCGCGACAAACCACCGAGACCTCTATTAGTAAGACGACAAATCAAGGAACGTGTTTCCTACCTTGCTTAAAACACAACTGTAAGTGACCTGCTGAGCTATTTCTTTGACTGCCGTCACAGGAGGAACTATACTTTTAATTGTAAACTGCGTAGCACTTTTACTCGAGTATTATTGGTCCTTCTATCGGCAAAGAGAGCTGCCAGGAGCGTCAAACTGGAAAAAGTAACACAAGTCTGTGAATGACAGCTTTACAACGAGTAGAGTGGAGTGGAGACATTTGGACGGCTGAGAGCCGATGCGGGCGAAACGAGGTGAGTATGGATAAGCACCAGAATGCAAGGTCGGGAGAAACGGAATATCACTGAGAAAACCCGTCAAGCAACGGCATCATCGGGCACGATTCCCACATGCGAATATCCGGGAGCGACCCCGCCGGGAATCGAATACGCTTCGCCTAGGTGGGAGACGAGTAGTCTAACCACTACACCACCACGGTCCCCTTTACAACGAATTATTCCGAGAATTTTACTTATTCTTGCCAACATGCAGTCACTTAAGAACAGCGAATAGAAACAATGTACCTCCATGGATGAAAGGGGGATCATATAACTTGTGGCCTAAAGATAATTCCGAACTTATTAAGTTCACCAATGTGAGCGTTTACAGACTCTGATTTACGTCTTACTTCCACTCACTAACGAAACATTCTTCTAATTAAAAAAACAATGGCTTCTTGAATCTGGCAGTCACTAAAACTGCACATAATATTTGTGTAATCTGGAATTAGTTGCACCCAGTTAGTTAAAAATAGCGTGTCCTTAAAAACAATGCTAAATTATTTTTAACCATGATGCGGAATACTAGTGTTACAAGTGCTAATATTCTGCTGTTATAAATACAATTTCCAAGTTTAAGCCGTCAATTAACTTTTTGTTGTTAGTGTGTTTATGACCCCAGCGCAACAACCAATAAATAAGCGAGATAAAATATGCTTGCTTGTATTAGCTCTAGTTAAAAGTATGATACTGTAGCTTCTCTTGTGTATACGTATCAGCTTGCCCCACAACGAGGATATTTAACTTTAGCAGAACGTGCGTTTTATGGCATATACAACTGAAATCGTAAATCTTCTTTAGATGTAGCGTTACCTCAGTCGAATGACAAGCTATAGGAGCATAAATTCTGGTATTTTGGTTTACCTTGTTTATAAACCTGTGACCCGTAATAAAGCTCGGGCATTTGAAGGGCCTCAAACCAGACGATTGTAAACAAGGCCTGCAGTTGTAATACGGATTTCAGAAGTTACATAAGCTCCGCGGAAGCTGTAAACCCAGCATTAAATGGTAGACGTATCTGACGAAGCCATCATCTCTTTTACGGGGGCAGAGGATGCAGTTTTACGCAGCGAAATGACAAACACAGGTAAAATATGCTGTCAGTTGGCAGCCGCAGGAGAGAATAAAAACCATACCTTTAAAATTCAGTAGTATCTAAGTGTTTTTCTTTTTTGCAAAGGGCCGGAGCCCTTAATGTGGACTTGTGCACGGGCAGCAAGTGTGAAAATCACAATAACCTCTAATATACAGATTTAAAAAATTACGCATGATCCAATATTTCATTACTACAACGCAATATTTCATCACATTAGATATATTATTTGTAGAAAATTTCAAACGTATCGAAATTAATTATTTTTTATTTCGTTACATCGAATAGTGTTTATATTACAGAAATACGCCCGCAAGACGTATGGCGTGAAACAGCGGACCGCGCTGGTTGGACACCCACCACTGCTTTAAATGAAAGTTAAAAGTTTCTGTTTTAAGTTGCAAAATGATGTCGACGCAGTGTGAAGATGGCAATACATTCCGATTGCAGTGGGCTCCAAACCACTTGATAAACGAGAAAACACGACCGCCACCCAACATGGCGAAGAAAAACCAGACCGCGACATGTGTGTAGGAGTATGTATCAGTGTGTCTGTGACCTTAGTCGCACCGAAGGCGACCTTGGTGTTGATGATAGCTGAGCGTGATGCGGGCGAGGACACTAGCTGACAACGATCGTTGATTGGCGATACGTGATAGATCACCATGGTGTTGGCAGCCTTGCTGAAGTACTCCACTTCTGCTACGTTGAAGGTAAGTTGGTATGGACGCGCAAGTTCGGTGTGATTATTTCGTGCAGACTAAAGCAGGGTTCACACGATGCAAAATTATGCATTTCGCGCAAGATTCCATACGAAATATTTCGTACGAGAATACCAACTAAATTGAGTGCGAAACTAGTTCACACGCAGATAAATATAATTAATACCGTCTAACATCAATATTGGTTTTTACCCCTGGTGAGTACCAAACAGCCAAGGTATTATAATATAAAATATGAAGTTGCTTACTTCAACAAGGTATTTGTTTGTGTGAAACCTGCTTAAGACATTAAAAGCTGTGTGTCTGAACTGCTTTTGTCGCTAGAATACAGTTTAATTTACATACCAAACAAACAATTCAAAATACGATGTGTGATTCATGAGGCACCTAAGTCGGAAAAACAACTGGGTCCTCCCTAGTGCATAGTCGGTAAACGCAGGACACTTCTCTAGTTTCTATACAATAAAGACTAACGTGCTGCGAGTTTTTAAAGTTTCCGTTAATTCCTCCTTTCGGATTAGACATTTCTGAATTTAAAAAAAGTATTTAGTAGTTAAAAATGCCACATACGTAAAACTTTCCGAATTGACCATTTTAGGAAATCCGGTTTCGGTAGGGGCAGCTGCAGTCGAAGAAAATCTCAAGTGTTACTGGTGCAAAATTGTATTATAAATATGTTCACTCCCCTGAAACCACATAATGTCATGAATTTCAGCATAGCTACTAAAAACCAAGTCTTTAAATCACTATACTTGAACGGTTCATTCAGAATATTTGACAGTTGTTTTTAAATTTGTGCCTATAGCAAATAAAGAAAAGGACACATTTCTACAGTGAGAAAAACGGCGAATCTTTTGTGTTAACATATTTTACAAAACACTGCAGCGGAATGCCCCTTTTATGATTGTACGATGTATACTTTACGCAGACGAATTATAAATGTTCATTATTAATGCATCAAACATCAAAATAAATAAAAGGAGCACAATGTTTTGCTTTGATGCAAACTTCTGAGTTATACATGAATTTTCGTAAGCCTCCAGGTTATATCGTCTTGTATAGTTTAATGGTTTTAAATTATAAAAAGTTTGGATTTTCGACACACTAAATCATTACCTGCAACGGGCTGAATGCAAATTCTCTGAACACGCTCAGAACGGACTGATTCATTATTGTAAATAATAGGACTGATTCATTATTGTAAATAATAGGACTTATTCATTATTGTAAATAATACGAGAGTAATATTTTGCGAAAAAAAATTTCGAAACAAGATAAACTTCATAAAGAGCTTGAGGATTCTTTCCCTTCCTCTAGATATTTTGGAGTGTGTGAACTGTATGCAGGCGAATCAGAGGTTCGCAATCGAATTACGGTATTATGAAGGGTCGTTCAATAACGTTTACTCATGTAGAAAGATATCAATGACAAATATTTATGGGGTGTGTGTATAGTATTGAAGTCTAATGTGCCCACTAATTATTTGTTCTTAAAAAAATTACTTTATCTTATTATTGACTGTTATCTGTGTGGAACCTAGAGGCCATTTCCCCCATTTGTTGACCAAGAGACTATCCTGGTAACCGTGCAACAAGCCCGTGTGTATAAGGAACTAACAGACCGCCATCGCTTCGCTCAGGTGTTATGAAGTTATTGAAATATATACTGCGACTACCCGCGACTACCCTCGACTAACCGTGACTACCCTCGACGACCTATGATTACCCGCAACTATCTGTGACTAGACTTAACTACCCGCAACTCCCTGCGACTATCTTTAATAATGGTTTTGTTTGCACATGTATACAAAGCAGCTAAGTAACTCTTTTCTCCAACATGGTTTACAAATTTTGAAATTTCTCAAGGATTTTTTTAAAATTAAGCATGGTCTATGTTCATCTGGAAGAATGTAGCTTTCTAATAGGTGAAAGAATGATACGAATGGGCCGTGTAGTTTCCGAGACGCATGTCTAGAAAGCAGCCAAGTAGCTAATTTTTCCCCTACTTGGTTTAAAAATTTTGAAATTATTCAACAATTTTTTAAAATTAGACATGCCCTATCTTCATCTGGAAGAGTGTAGCTTTATAATAGTTAAAGCATTATAAGAGATTACCCGAGACACATAATAAACAAACACATTACCTCTTTATAATATTACTATAAATGAATCCAAACATAAAAGAAGCAATATTTCATTCAGAGTTTTGAAAAACATGTAAGCAGGAATAACCGCCGCAGTTTCTCATTGCATTTAGTATGATAAGCACACGTTAGACGATACCACAATACTACAGAGTAAAGAAATGCACAGAGACGAAACGATTGGTTGCGCGAGGCTATGGGAATGGGTCTCGTGTGATTGGCTACAGCATACTGCGAAAGGTTACAAAAGGCACTGATTGGCGAATGGCGTTCCAACATTTGCTGGACATTGACACCATTTTGCATTGTGTGAGGCTGGACTTCGTGGTACAAGGGTGTAAAGTGACGTAAGTACACACGTGTTCGAGATCAATTTTCCTGTCCCTAATTATACGAGTAACGTAGGCCACGTTGGAAAAAATAAATAAATGAGGTGCACTGTAGTTTTCGACCAATCACGGGCTTAGCAGTGGTGACACCCCGCCACAGCCAATCAGGTTATGGCACGTCGCCAGCTCAGCTGCAGCAGCTGATGGGAATGCACCAAGCCAATTGGTTTAACCGCCACACAAAACCAAAATAACACGAACATCATCACCACAGACTGTTCACGGTTAAAGCAACCACAACACTAGTTGTCGAACCGATGTCACATCACGTCTGTAACTTGGAACGACGCTTCAGTATGTACCGACTCCACCACAGTGGTTCTTGGCTCCTGCGGCGTGCATCCACAATGTACAGAAGTGAGCAAGCATCAGCATACCTTGCAACAGTTCGCCATCCATCCGCCAGTGGAGGCATAAGTAGGCGTTTCGCGAAAATATTTCCACGCAGGCTATACTTTAATATCCTGCAGCTTTCGGGGCCACGGTGGCTGAGTGGTTAGCCTGCTCGCCTCCCACCAAGGCGATCCGGGTTCAATCCCCGGCCGAGTCACTCCGGATTTTCGCATGTGGGAATCGTACCGGACGATGCCGCTGGTCGGCGGGTTTTCTCGTGGATCTCCCGTTTCCCCCGCCCTCTCATTACGGCGCTGCTCCATACTCACCACAATCACCCTCGTCAGCTCTCAAAACCTCGTTGTTAAGAGCAGCCAAAATCTCTCCACGCCACTCTCCAGCAGCTTTCCTTTGGTTACTGGGCACGTGATTTTGTAAAAAATACAACGTGTAACTAAACTGGACCAATCAGCTCTAGACTAATCAAGTAGTGCGCGTCTGTGATTTGTGTGCAGACATCCAAGACGCGTAACACCTAATATTATCCAATCTCGAAATTGGATCTGAGTTAGGGTGCTTTGGATGAAACCTTTGAAAAAACACCCTGTTCATAACTTGCTTGGTTGTTTCCTAAAATACGTCGCGTAACACAAGAGTTGTGTACTGGCGCAAACATAAAAGTACCTTATTTTTGGATAACTTGAACTTTTACTGACATTTTATATATTTCATAATATTTAGTTAAAAATAATTATGAATAAAAACAGAGAGAACATAGGTGTACTGGCAAAACCTAGTAAAGGCTGTTCACGATAAAGTGAGCACTTTTGAAATCAACCTTAGAAAAAGTCACTGCTCCTTCCTCCATGTATTTTAACGGGCGTAATGAGTGACAAGTGCCCAGTAAAGTTGGTAAATATGGAGGAGAAAGTAGTTCCATATCTTAACGTCGAATAAAAACTGTCAGGTTACCATTTGTGATATATATTATTTCTCTCGCTTTCTGTTTTATTTTTATGAACCCAAGTGTAAAAATGAGCATATTAGTACAATATTTACTTTCCTAATAATAATCACAATTTCAGTTAACCCACTCATGAATAAAGTGATGAGGTCCACGGCAATGTTAATTTTACATAAGGCGGAAGAACACACAACGTGTATGCAAGTAAATCCTAAGCAGGGATTTCAAAAGTGTTCATTTTACCGTGAACAGTCTATACCAAATAGTTCTCATGCAAAATATTACTACACTGAGTGCGCACGAATGCGGTGCGTTGTCCCTTTGGTGTAATTTTGTAGACTAGGTTAAACTTAATTTGCATGAGGCGGAGATATATCCTGGAAGAAGACTTTAGCAGGGCACCAGAAAAGTTGGGAGTAACCGTGGATGGACTATAATAACATGCCCTTACAACTGCTCCTTTAGAGTATTCAAATTTTTTCGCACATGGTTGTAGTTTTATTTTCATTGGCCTTGGAATTTAGTTTATATTTTAATTTGCAGCAATGTACACTGCACTGTAAGATATTGATTTCTTACAATATTTTCGCGACAATCAGGCAACCTGTACATAAAGAATTGACAAGATATTCTGCGGATGGCCGGGGGGGGGGGGAGACCTAATAGCCCCACCCTCCTCACCAGTGACGTGTATTCTTCACTCTGGTTAAAACGAGCACCAAACAAATGAAAGAACTCCCACCACCTGTCAACTAGTTTTTCATCCTCCAATAACATGATCCCAAAACAGTTTTTCTCCCGTGGCATTTATTTCTATTTATGCATCAGTAAGTTTAACTTCTGTTCTGTCGAGAGTGTTTCCATAAGACCCTCTTACACGAAACATATTTCCTACCAGTATTCATGTCGAGTTATCAGTCGTAAACTCTTTCTATGTAATGTCTTATGCTGATGGAATATGGGTATGGATGTTGGTACAGTGAATTTCAGATCGCCAAAATTAGTAACAAAGCCTGTTCCACATTCTATACTCGGTTCACACGTAATATTTTGGCCGATCATACAACTCGTTTTAGTTTTGAAAATATAAAAGAAATACGATTACCAAACGGAGCTTTGGCTCGTCGAGCGATCAGCTACGAATTACGAAGTATACATGCCAGTTAATAACAAGGATCCCAATTTGACTAAAAACTTTCGCACAGTTTTCAGAATAAATTACACTCTGTAAGTAACAGTACCACAATTTATATTGAAACCTAGCAAACAGTCAACTTTCCTCGGATAAATCAGTTCCTCTAGCCATACCCGTACTATACCGTTCACGGTAAAGTGAGCACTTTTGAAGTTCTACTTAATTTTTCCTTTCATCCATTTTTTATCTTTTAACCACCTTTATTTAAAAGTAAATACTGCCATACAGACTTGCAAACAGCCGATATTATTAGGGATAGGAAAATTTCGCGAGTTCAATGACCTGTAGGATAGACTCCTCAGTCCTCTGAATACTGGAGACTCAGCTGTGTGTTCATTGGCTGTTGCCCCACACCTGGCAGTTATGGGATTCGCAAGGTGTTTCCTTGCAAGTCTGCTATTGGCTCAGAGGCGTGCAGGGTGGGTCTAATAAACTGTGATCCTATTGCGAAGGTGACTTCGCCATATTTGTGCTTGACGTCTATCTTGTCTTGAAATGAATTCGCGAAATTTTCCTATCCCTAGATATTATCCATTCTAAGCTACAACCACTGTTGTCTGTTGTCCATAATGACCAATGCAGAGATGAATAAAACTAAACCATCACAACATTTTCTTCACTTGCTATGATTTCTTTCCAAACGTGAACTGTAATTCGACGGTATGAAATGCTCACAAATTACACAATTCAACTAGCAGAGAAAAATCTACTGAAATTTAAGCGATGCGAACTTCGTGACTGCTGTCTATTTGTTTCCGATGATGGTTATCACAGCGATAAGCTGTACTGGATATTTTCCCCCTCCCCCGATCGCACGCGAACCTTCCGCGAAATAAAGCGCGCATAACCGTAAAGATTACGTCCCGCTCTTTATTTCACGGCTGCACGCGAAATGTCGGTCGTTTCTACGACTCCCCCTCCCCCTCCCTTTTCAAATAGGGCCAGTTGCACCATCGTGGTTCGAAACTCGATCTGAGGTCGTATCCAAGATCGACACTGAAAACTGTTGCACCATTCGAATTCAGAGCTGGACTGGGGATCGAGATAAAGTTCATTTCGAACCGCCGAAATAGGCGGTTCGAAATTTGGATCTGAGATCAGCAGCCATCATCGACAAATGTAGTTTGAAAATACGTCAACAGATAGAACTAAGTTCGATTGTTTTCTTGGGAAATTAAAACAACATTATATGTACAATATTATTCAGTGAAATTGATACACCAATAATACAGTTAAAATAGATATAACATCGCACATCTAGTTCTATCTATTATAAAAAAATACGCCTGCTTCCATGACGTCATATATTACGAACCAATAGCAAAATATGTCTCAGACTTAATATCGATCTCTCCAAGATCGACGAATCGGAGATCCAGAATCATGAAATTTATTTGGTGCAACACTTTTACATTGGAACAAAGATTAAACTGGATTCTGGTTCGTAACTAGGATCATTCGAGCTCGAATCGAGGGCGATGTTGGTGCAACCGGGCATAAATTTCTTTCCTGTCTACCTTCTGCTGCCGGACGATTTCTCTCATTCCATGCGTGCAGTTCTCTCTCCCTCTTTCTCCACGCACGTACGCATTTCGGTTTCAGGTCGTCGCCAGCGGTGTCGCTGAACGAAGTTGGCAAACCCCCGCCCAACGGTCGGGCAGACTCAGTGCTGCCAACAATGGCGGGGTAAATGAAGCCGCGGTGAGCTGTGGAAATCCCGTGGCCCCGCAGTTTGTGGCCAGGGCGAATGTTTCCGACGAAAGTCTGACGAACACTGGAAGCAGACAACCACCCTCTCTCCCTTCCTTAAAAAAAAAACGCCACGTTTTCCGTGACATGCATAAACTAAATTTTTTGCGTAGTTGGTTCACATTTAACTGAACACTTATTTTCCTGCAAATCCCGTATCTTTGCACCGCGAATTAACAAGAAGTTGTCAATATAACTAATTAGCCTAAATTTACTCCACATACACCATAAGCGAGTAAATTTGATTACGTATTCCCAACTCTAAGACTGAAAGAAAAGTAACATGTATGTTAAAATAAAATATTTGTATTGCCACTATTGTGGAAATAAATGCCCGACACATATGTTTACATCATCTATCGTAGTGATACATGTTTGTCAAAGTTTGGTGGGAATGAATCGGTTGATTGTCTACAAAGATATGGAACAAAAGTGGGGCTCGCATACAAAATGACGGGGAAAGAAAAGAGTCGCTGTGTAGACACATTTGATGGTTCTAATATAGACCAATGTAAGCATACAAAGTTTGGTTAAACTTGGTTGCATGGTTTCGTAGTTATAGTTAGAGCCACGAGTATTTTGCGGACTGATTAGGTAGCAAATTCGGCTCTATACATTCAAGACACTATCGTTTGTTTATTAGTTACTGTGATCAAGTGAGGCCTTTGTACAGGACTGTTCAACGTTCACTCACACTGCTGCTTCTTACTTCCTCGCAGTTAAACAACGCGTGTCTGAACCACTCCAAACACATTATTTTACCCGGAGCACATCAAATTTCTTGTTTACTAGACTTCGTTGCAATATGTTGATGATTTTCCGAAATATGACATAAAAACTTCATTATTTACATGTGGCGCTATCTTACATAATGGCGGAAAAAACCGGCAATGTATTATTTCAATGGATGTTTATACTTGATAGTTTCAGCATACCAAGTTTGGCCGAAATTCGTCCAACTGTACTGTATATAAAACAAATTAACATAAAATATTTATAACACCACCATGTTCTAAATAAGTTTCTTGTCTATTTAAATAGCATTTGTTTATGGCATATAACCATATTATTTACTTGTCAACATACACGGTTTGGTCGAAATTGGTTACATCGTTTCATTCATACATATAGTATAGTAATCAAAAAGGTTCATATGGCAGTCATTGTCTGTCCCACTTAAAACATATCAGTTTACATGTCGTATCGTAGTAATTGTTTACCAAATTTGGTAAGAATCGGAGCCACGGTGTCTGGGCGGTTAGACTGCTCGCCTCCAACAAAGGTGAACTGGGTTCAATCCCTCGCCGGGCCACTCGCGGATTTTCGCAAGTTTCCCCCGCCCTTACATTCCGGCGCTGCTCTATTGTCGCCTCATTTCACCATCATCGGCTCTCAAGACCCCGTTGTTATGAACCACCAAAATCTCTGAACTCAACTCAATTGGTAAAAGTCTGTTGATTGTTTCCCGAGATAAGATATAAAAACTTTTTTTTTGCATGTAGAAAAAGAGACTATGGATTAATATTTTTAAAGCTTGTAGTGTATACTTTCAGCATACAATGCTTGATCGTATTTGGTTAAAGGTGTGGTATATCTACCAAATTAAACTAAAATATTTATATCACCGCCCTGTTGAAAATAAGTGCCCTAACCATTAAGTCATACATGGCAATATGGCTCACCATTTATTGGGTACTTGTGAAATTTGGCGGGAATCTGTTGGTATTTTCTGAGAAATTATGTAAAAGTTTCCTTTTTATTTTTCAAAATGGTGGACCAAATTAAATATGTACATCACAAACTGTCAAAATATTAAATTTGGTCTACATTGATTAAATGGTTCCCAAATATGACACGGCGCCCTAAATATTACAATTGTCACAATTTTCAAATTAAGCACATAGCATGGTAGAAAACTACACGATGTCAGATTTTCTTAATAAGTACTATGCCTACATATGTATCAATGATTGGATGACGCATATGATGCATCCAGGTTTACCGAGTCTATATGAATCACAAACGTTCAGTATTAAAACACCAGAATTTTCATTGGTCCAGTGATATGGTGAAATATTTGAACAAAAACGACGACAAAACGAAAGAAGAACATCAAACATTTAAACAGTACATTACAAGCTAGTAAATCTTCTTTCTCCGTGATAAACAACCATGCCCAAAAGTCTATTATGTCACGCTGTAAAATCGTAAAAAATTCAAATGTGTCAAAAACACATCACCAAAAAAAGCTCAACGAAAGAGGCTACTAATCCACACAACGCATTATTTTGAAGACATTGACGTCTTGGAACAAGATAGCCCAATTCGCTGCTTACATTGCTAACCTACATTCATTCTATTAACCACATATTAATTGTTCAATTCACGTGCTGGAACAGAGGAGATTTTTAATCTTACAAGAAACTTACGAATTCTTTGTAATAGCAAGAGACTTGCAAATTTCGCGTTATTATTTGGGGACATGATAAACTTGAAACACGCGTACCTTTGCAGTATGTTTCGTCATTGGACCATACTTTATGTGACATACCCTAGGTGACTCTGCACCAATCAAGGAACACTTCACAATTTGTGCTTCAATCACGTGTAGGTCAGTCAGAGACGGAGTGTCTTCACATTTATACAGCAGCCAGTGGAGAAACCACGCTGGCTCTGGTGCATACAGTATTGTGAAATTCAGCCTGATGCCAAATAATAACGCGAATTTTGCATGTCCCTAGTAATAGCTTACCGAATGGAACATACGAGGAGTGATTTTGTTGGTTCAGGGCATAAGCAGCAACTCGTAATAGATAGGGACACCAGATCCTCGCGAATAGAGTTCCCAGCTAGCTGTTTTGCAAGACTCTTTAGCTCTAAGCCAATAATTTTATGCAGTAACCTGTAATGTTTATATTTTATCAAAGGTTGCTTTCGAATGGTTACATTTTCAAACAATATACATGACCTCACTTTGAGATTGTAGTACCGTCTTGATTTCTTCAGTGAGGTCACAGCTTCAATCCCGACTGACTGCACGCCAGTGGTTTTCATCTTTCAATGCCTATTCGAGTCGGGAGGTCTTTGAAGTCTCTATAGCCATTTCAAATTCGCATTATGAGAGGCCAAACACACAGAAGCGAAGTCGTGATGCGCATAACGAACTCCAACAGCACTTGCCAGCATCATGGCGTTAACTTAAAACTACAACGAGAGCAAATACACACACTTAATCCGACGACAGCCGATCCGTTAGGGTATGTTACGAAAAATGAAGTAGCCAACATACGTATGACTCGTACTGAATTGCTAATCAGTTAATCAGTATGTTTGCGCCGAAATCACTGTCATATAATTTCGCTTCTGGATTAATTTTATTGTTCTGTGTTCCCGAAAACAGTGGATTAATTTTGACGGAAACAGACTTGAGAAATTTCCTTGGTAATTAGACGACTACATACGCCCTGAAATAGTCTGAAGCAATAACAAACCCGCAGTCAGCAATAGGAGGAACCAGCCATAACAAAATTTTGGAATGGCTGGCCCACAGTCGCAAAGTCAATGAACAAATTACAGCGGCAACAGTGTCAAAAACGATTCCCTTCCCTCTTCCCTCGAGAAATTTCTGACTACACCACTGCAACAGACGTAACATTTTATGATGGATGATCCTGTTCGGAGCAATTTCCTCGCATAGTAGCTACTTTACCTAGCTGCTCACTGGATGCAGTCTCGTCAAAATAAACTATAAACTATCAGTGACGGAGCTCGGCTACGTCTGGTCACGGAGATCGCTCAGATAAGAGTAACGTCGTCGTTCAGACAATAGAAGACTTGTGCAGAGTGCACGTGGAGCCGAAGACAACACGGCAGTTGTGCGAAAAAGTAGTCGTGCCTCCCCCTCGGACTTGGCAGACGGCGTCACGCCGCATATCGCAGCACGATCATGACCGACGACAGCAAGTCACAGCCAGGCCACACAGGGCAGAGCACACGCTCACTCCAACTCGTGACTAGGGCTGTTCGAAATATCGATATATCGATAATTATCGATATGAAAAATAATGTATCGAACAATGTGTAACTTTGAAAAATATCGATATATCGATGTTTCTATACTATCGACGTTTTCGGTACTATCGAGGATTTCTGTATTATCGATATATTAAAAATACCGAGTAACTGTTCGGAAAAAAATATCGATATTACATTTTTATGGCATCGAACAGTCAGGCCCTTGACCCGTTCCAGGAACTGGTAACCGCACACTAGATACAACAACCCATCTCTACTACTACATCAACACAAATGAAACAATATGCATTACACATCGTGTAACATGAAACTTATAAATAAGTTCATGTATAACTTTCCACACAAACACCTATATTTTACAAAGAAAATGTTTTAGTTAAGTGTTTTAGTTAAGTATTAACAGTTCAGTATACATTTATTATATTTATATTAGTAAAATATATGTCATATTAACTTTAATAGTTTGTATGAACACTTGCCAATTTGTAAACCAGCCTATAGCTGAATTTGGCCGTGAATAATTAAAATGAATACATCACAAAATATCGAGAACCATAAATAAACACCAAAAATATTTGAAAACTGAGGCTGCAAGGTTTGACTTCTGATTCAAACGACTGGCTGGAGTGACAGTAAGAGGACGTCGTAATGACACTCGCGAGCACATTTTCTGCGCCCTATACTGTACCAGGACACGAGGGCGTTGGAACGGTTTTCTGTTACCAAAATAGAACAAAAACGCTTTCAGCACTACTCGGAATGACGGGCAAAATTGTCGCTGAAAACAGGCTAACTCCTTCGTGTGATATTACTGCATCATCACACGAATTGCAGTAAAATATATCGATGGCTCCGCAAGTACTTAATGTATGTTAACTACCAAAGCTACCGACCTCGTCCTGTGGCACAGTCGGTTGATGCGTCACCGATCTGGGGTGAGGGAGGCTCTGGGTTTGAATCCCGGGTAAGGCATGGGTGTTAATTTAAGTTAGGTTATAAGTTAGTCTGTAAGCCGTCCCCTGCTAAGCTTTGAAGCATAAAACCGGGGGACGTTAAAAAGCCCTTTACAATACAATACAACACTAACAAAGCTTGCGCCCTAGTACTAATGAGGGGATCCTCTGTGGCTGGACTGCTTCGTATAGCAGCCATTTATAGAATTGCGGCCTACCAGTAGCGGCTAAAGGTAGAAGTTTTTGACTGATTGAACGAAGCCTGGACGTGGGAGATGTGGGGTTGTGGTGGGAAATGCTAGTTTCAGGAAAACTAGGAGTGTAATGGAGTTGTTAACTCTTAGCGAAAGGTATGTTATGTCATGCACAAACATCAGTCCCGTGTTGAAAGCCTGGTACTGTCAAGCTAAAGCAAATATGTATTCGGGACGTCACAATCAATTAAGAACAGCATTACCAACACAAAGTCAAATAACTATTGGATCTGGTTTCTGAATTTGCACACTGACGGGCAGAATAGCATTTACCATGCGGAATACCTAAAATGAACCCACATATTCGAGATTTTAAGCTGAGGGATTTAACTTGTACATCCGTCCTGGAAGTCGTAATTGCTTTCATACCTGTCACTTTTCGCACCTGGCCACACGACTGGGGAAAGTTTGGAACCAGCGATTCATTTGCATGTCCTAACACAGTGACGCTCATGAAAAATGTTTATCAAGTCGTAATTTTAATTCACTTATTTTATACGGATATAACCGCTGTTATCTGCCACACGATCCTTTTTACAGACCATACTCTGCCGATGGTCTGGTTTTTTACACCGAGTCTCGTCATATTAATTTGATTTCACAATTCGGACCAGAGAGGGCTAAAATGCCCTCTCTGGTGTATCTGCGTGTATAGTCCATTCCCGATTGAAAGCAACTTATGAAAATCAACCTTTGAAAAAATACTCTAGGCATAACATGTCACCTGTTTTTTCAATAACCTGTATTCAACAAATATGTAACACTGTGGTTAACTTTAGAGTACTTTATTATTGAATAAATGAAACTTTACCTTAATATCGTCTATAACTTATAATATTTCTTTCTTTTTTAAATATAAATTAACAGCAGCGAGTGCAGAGACGTGTTGGTAACGACCGGTAAGAAATAGTTCACAGTTAAAATATTATTTTAACCTCGTTTTTTAGTATACTATTTAAAAATTAAACGGCGCCTATAGAAATATTTAAATATTTAAGTAACCCTGATGGCAACATATCTCATTTTTTACAGTTTAAAATAACAGCGGAAAATATGGTGAGTAGGCCGTAATGGTACGGCATTGTTTTATCGAGCTAGAACGCAATTGAAAAACTGTCTGTTGGCGAGCTTGTCGCCCTTTTTCTCTCTTCTTCGTCTCTTTCACACTCGGGTAATTTCACTTCGCTAGTAACCAAGGAAATTATACATATTTTCAATTGTAGCATATTTCATACTTATTACAGTAGAATAATGATTTTTGAATTTGTAATTTACAACTGAAAAGAAACTTTAATATTTGGATACTTATTTTAATATATTTAGATATGATGGCGGGGTAGTTACCAAGTGAAGTTGGCAGACGTGGCGAGCCATGACATGGCGTATTGCTTTTTGCCAAACGAAACATAAATTGTTCTTACTCCGAAAAATACTTCAAATTACCACATCACGTTTGTAAACGTGTTTTTTAAACCTACGTAGGCAAGTTACGATGTTGTGATAAATCTGTGTTTCCACGGCAATAATAAATATACTGTGACGTGTATTTCGTTAATCATTGCGCCTGTGAAATGGCGTGCCTTTGTGCATCGTTGTCGATACGCTGGCCCTGTGTGTACGTGATTTCAAATATTTGATTAGCACTATTTATACGTTTTAAATGTGAACTGTTTTTATGACGAGGATATTTATTTACATCCACGCCTGTTTATTTATCACAACGTTGTACCTTTGCCCTAAGGGGTTTGAAACACAGTCGTGTAGCGTAATTTGCCACAATCCCAGAAGAAAAATACTAAACCCAGCCCGATAAATTTCAATAAACCTAATAAACAGTAAGCAGCAATACATAGAAATATCAGCGGAATAAAAGTTATCGTAGGCTTATTTGTCTGCATGTTCACAGCTCTCTTTTAAAGTTTGTATGACAAAAATGAGCAACATGAGTTGCGTGCTTGAATTTAATGTTCCTTTTTCACTGGTTGTTCCTTCGTTTTAATATTTATACCAACTAAGGCCGTCCTTTTAGAGAAATGACCCAACACATATCAGTAACAAAAGGATAATTACAATTACTACAGCTCTTTACCTCGCAGTTGTAACAGTGTTAAACACAGTCGCGGCAAAATACTAAGGTGCATTACATGTATTGAGCTACGTCGTGGAAAACAAATATGTTAATGTAACATATCAATAAGAACTGTCTTCAATTCAGGCATTTTTAAAACGTCATAAAGCTGACCTAAATATTGTTAAGAGGCCTAAACTGTGAATATTCCAACGGAATGGTTTTTGGAATATGACAAGAATTCTTTGAAAAGTTGTAAACAGTAAACAACACATTTGACAGGTATAAAAGGTAGAAGTCACATTTCGATGTTTATTTTTAGGTGTAGCGAAACTATACGAACATATGTACACACACAATGGAATGTAAACATTGATTTTGACAGATGCTATATGGAAGTCGCATGGCAATGTTTGTTTACATTTGGCGGAAGGATACGAAACGGGCATGCAAGTAGATATTTAGCAGGGCTCCGAGAAAGTTGCTTCCAATGGGGAATGGATTATATTCGTCACAAGGGTCCAATACACTGCACTGAAGACATAAAATACAGATACCATTAGCCAATGAGCACGATGCAGGGCGTTACCATGTTTCACGTAATCAAACGAAGAATTGCCAACGCAAGAGCGAGTGAATAGACACTATTGCGAAATTTTTGCAAACTATTAAAAACAGCCTGCTTTAAAAGAAAATCTTTTTTTATTTTATTTTCAACGTATTTTAATATAACACTGACTGAAAAAGTATAACAAGATTTATGAAAATGTTTCCAAGAGAGACAGAGTAATTAAACGCTAAAGAATCTAAATAATACAAACAGTGATTAATAAAAATTTGATTAAAAATAATACCTAAGCTATTTTCATGTTTCTGTTTAAATATACATTTATATGAAAATGTTCCATGTTTGCAAATAAAAGTGTGGTACATTTCCAAATAAAGCCAAAAATAGCATTCGTGCACTATAATGCACAGTCTGTATGTGAATTCTAGAAGTTTATCTACAATTTTTTTATACACTCATTAATTTTAATTTGTTTTATGATGTCACTGGTAGCTTTACAGATTACTAGCAGGTAATGATGAACGCCATTATGTGATAGCTTAAAAGTTTAAAAATATCGCATCGTTCTTATTACATGTCAATGTCAGTCACCTACACAACATAGTTTAAAATGATATAAATATGGAGTCTTTTAAGCTATAAAAGATACATTTAGGATCGTATATAGAGTCGTGGGCATGTTGGGCTACGACTGGTAATGCAACTTTAAATAGGCGATAAATTTAAGTTGGTTTAAATAAGTTACAAAAATATTACGTTAGGTTAAGTTAAGGCATACCGTTTAAATTATTATTGTTACATGGGACGCCTGAGGGGCGTATCTGAGTTCGTGAGGGATGGAGATCTTAGTAAAAATAAAAGAACTAAATTCGATTTCTAATTTATTCACACAGCCAATATTTACAGCATTAAATTATCTGTCTCCACTATTACTCTTTTTATTTAACAGTGAGCCCAATATTTAATTTCTGTTTCAACTGTAATTAACGTCCTTGTTAATGCCTCTGTTTGGTTAGAGTTAATTAACGCATAATCATCATTAACACGTGTTCAGTCTATCTGTTGCCTTCATTTGAAATGTATTTCACTCACGTATCTAGTCCACTAGTCCAGTCTGCCAGCCGCACACTTTACTGGTTGATAAAGGCAGTCGCAGACTTCCCTTCCGCTAGTCACTTCTCTCGCTGATCGTCGTCTATCGCTCGAAAACCAGCCACTCGTCCATTAGACAACTACTCCGGCTCCGAGGCCTGTCACACTTTTATATCGTTCGCCCTAGCCATCTGGAAGATTCAACGCACCCCGATCCACGCTAAAGAAACGAGTTCCGTAATCCACAGCATTCTTAGGATAAAAGCAGAAATTCTATCCATCGACGATCAGAAGAGGCGAGCCTCCAAAGGGTTAACGTAGCAGAATGTCTTCATAACTCAAAACGCTGGCATGATTATCGCTTATTTGTCATTCAAAACATTCCACTGACTTGTCGCCTCGTTGTCATCACTACTCTGTCCTATTCTACCTTGCTCGCGCTGGACAGGCCAATGTCAGCGGCTCAGACCAGTGACACGTTAACAGTATGCTGTAACAACCAGGTAGAGGCTGCTGGTCTGCAAATTTCACATAAACAACACAATTATTTTCGTTCAATAAAATTCTACCACATAGCGTGAACATATGAGAGAACTAAAGCCAGTAATTTACTTTCCTCTTCTAAAGCCGATCAATTTCGTATTTCCCATTAGTCTTAATACTGTTTGGTCTGGATACGGTCTAGTTTGGTTTGCATGGCGAAGTAGCTTCAATTTCCTGAAACGTAAACCCACGTTTCAAAAATTATATAAGGGTATTCAAAATTTTTGCAATATAATTCGGCAAACTGCTTATTTCCTAGCTTCTTTCAATCCATAATCATTTTCTTTTAAAAGCTGTTCAATTTAGAGTGCATCGTGTGTGTGTGTGTGTGTGTGTGTGTAGCTAACTTATGACAACCGATAAAAACAAAATGAACCTTCAAATGCAGTGTGAAGAGGTTGGGCCGTCATCGTATTATAAGGCAATGTATTACCTTGCCAACGAGCGTTAGCCGCCACAGACTGGGAGATTAGCCGCTTTATGGTGAAATGACGCTTTACAACGGGCATTACCCGCCGTATGTTTGTCAGAGCAGCCGTTTAATATTGAGTAGGGCCGTTTTCGGACGTGAAAAGCAATACAGCCCGTGTATTGCTCAGTAAATCTCGGCTGGAGTTAGGGGTAACAAGCACTAAAGGTAAAAAGGGAGGACATTCATTCCGGAAAATGAGGGCACTCCATTAAAAAGGAGGACAGTGCAGTTTAATTAGCGCCGCAAATTATTTATATTGAAAAACCTTATATTGATCAATCGCATATAAGCTTAGATAATTTTAATATTGTTGAAAAAAATTGTTTAATCAAGTCATTAATATTTCAAGCAAACAATTTCGATAAGTGTAGTGTACGTACATATAATATGAAACAATGTTTTATTAACAGTTTTAACATAAAATATGAAAGCCATGTACCAGGAAAATAAACTTCTATGTTTACAATTTTTCCTCAATAAATCATTTTAATACACACTGCAGTATTTAAAATTAATATAAATAAGAAATCGATAAAGATGTAAACATAATGTTTATGGTATATCAAAGAACACACAGGTGAGCGACCAAGTGGATGTTGACAACATAGCTATAACAAATTGTGCTGCATATAAATTAATAATAACATAATTAGTACCCAAACATAACTATTTACCCGGCCAATAAAGCCGGACAGTTTGTATCACTACGAAAAACACGGCAGGATGCAAAAAAGATGCTTAAAATGAATGGCATGTCCTTTTGACGGACGTCTCGTAGTCATAGCTGGGGTGATGCGTGGGGAGTGTTACCGTCGCAAGTACAAGTGTAACTACACATTGAGTTCCTTGTCGCTGGGGAAGCAGTACACTGCACCTCTTTAACGAGCACGTACCTTACTCAAGCTCGTCGCCATTGGCGCACAGGAAATCTGACACAAGCTTAACTTCGTAGAAAGGCAGGTTTTAACAAAGAATTCCCTTGCTTTTGTTTGTTTGTGCGTGTATGCATGTTTAACACAATCCAATACTGACTCATTTAAAAATAAAACTAACGGGAAGAATATTTCCTGACCCGTTCAGCCCCCGTGTACAAGATCATAGACACGCTGTATGTGGAAAACATGAATGGTTTTACGCACAATAGCTGGAAATGAGTGCGCAATTAAGTTGTCTTCAGGAAATTAATTTAATTTGTGTAATTCATGTATCTCTGTCTTAATAAAGGTTGTTAATAGTGTCAGGTGAAACAGAACACGTCGTTAACTGGTTGTGTGAAGTAGACCTGATGTACACATAGGGCACATCAAAATACCATATGATTGCAACACCACCGAGAGAGACGTGTTTGTCTGAGCCAAAAATTCATTTGTTCTCATTTTGTTTGCATGTGGTTTTCTGGGGGTACTGCCCGGAACGGTGCCGCCCCGAGTTAAACCCCCTTAAGGAGTGGTGCCTTAAGGGAATGAACCCAGTGCATGGTAACTGAGATGAGGGTTGATTCATTGATGAAAATAGTACTGCCTCTGTATTGCAGGTATAGAGCCTGAAGAGAGCAGAGTGACACTGTGCTCCCGCCTCTGCGTTGCCGGGTGAAGAAATGGACTGTGAGGTCATTAATCCACAGAACCTGAGCCAGTAAGTTTGTGTGTGGCCATAATCCTCTCGGATGTTCCTCACAGACTGCTAAGAGGGAGCAAAGAAGAACAGTGCTGGTCTTGGCCCCTGGCCTAGGAGAGGCTGAATCCTCCCCGAACTAGTAGTGTGGACAGAGTAGTCTGTATATGTGTTATTTGAACTGAAGTGTCTAGAACTGTTGAACTGTTGTATTGTGTAGCGCTAATTTGTGCAGGACTTGCAGTGACGTAAGTGCGCAATGGCATCTAAAACAAGCCCGTTTAAACGGGTTAAAGTGTCCATGAAAGACGCTTTGTTGTTGAATGTCAAACCGAAACCCTTGAAGGAAAGGCAACGGAAACTCAAGGGATTATTTGGCCAAGGAAATGAGCCGAAGTCAGTAGCCACGTCGGCGATTGGGAACAATTTGAGAACAAATTGGGAACAACATAAGAGTCCAGATGGCACCAGCAAATCTGGTAAGCAATAATTGACATAGAAAGGAGTGTGGTCAACGCCTGGATGGCAGCTATATATGATGAATAGGAGGAGGAAGAGGGCGTACAATGATCATAAGGTAGAAAAGATGGCCATGAATATATGGACATTATCCCAGTAGTACGCCCAAGATAACAAGATAAGTCTGGCTCAGAAAGTTCAGACGAAGAAGTAGTCACAAGTTAACCTACGTATAACAAACAGAAAGGCTGAAGAGGGAGGACAACAAGGAAAATCCTTAAGGCCTTTCATAGAAAAAAAAAACAGGTTAGTTGGTAGTGTACACCATACTGAAAAGGTCGAGGAAAGACCTGGGACTAGTAAAGGCTCCGATGTGCCCAGGTCAAGGAAGTGGCTGCAGTTTATCCAGCCAGAAAATCAGAGTGCGAGTAGCTTATTGGACACAGGTAACTTTGTTCAGAATACTGAAACAAGTTTCAATCAAAAACATAATGAAGCTAAGGAATTGGTGTCTACAATGGTGGAATGGCGTATAAGTAAAAACTCTAAAATTACTCAGGTAAATCGGTTGGTACCAAAGGTAAATTAATTAAAGAGCCTTCTGGACAAAGTACTAATTGAAAATAACAAATTAATTGGGGAAGGTGCAACAAATGGAGACCCATGGTGAGAGTACCTCTAGAGAAAAAGAGGGATAACCTGTGGTAAGAGCAATAGCAGGCATTAAAAGCTATACCAAAACTGTAAAGGGTGAAGAAATAAAAACCCAGAGTATTCTAGGAAAGTGGTGCTGGTATACCCAGACAAAGAACGGACTACCAGCATAGGAACCAAGGGCAAGATCAAGAAGAATCTTCATTCCTAAGGCTGAAGGATTTCAAACCTGCAAAATACGAGGCTTCAGAAATGGCTTATTGAGACTGGCAATGAGGAAACACTAGAAAATCTCAAAAACCAGTCTGTAATAAAAGAGTTTGGCCAGAGGCACCAAGGAAAAGAGGCTCAAGATAGTGGTCACCGTTGTGCCTCGGCCAGAGGACACATCCGGTCTGTTGGAAACAATCTACTGACAAAATGTCCAGTCCAGAGATGGGATGTCTGTGGAAAAATGTAAGAGAAATGTGGCACTGTTGAATGCCCTCTCATTTGGAATAATAGGCATGGTAGTTAGTCATCGAACTGGTCTAAGGGACACATACAGACGTGAGCTCCAGTCTGCGACTACTCCATGCATGTTAGACATGCCAGTTTCTTGGTATACATACCACTTTTCAGGGTGCCGTACCATGTACCAAGACACTTTCGTCTTGGTACGCGAAAATACCAATATTTCAGCATATGCGATAACTTGTAACAAAAAGCACCACAAAAAGATTTTGAGTCCAGTACCTTACTTCGCAAAAAAAAAAAAATATTTGTGTGACCAGATGACATCCAAGACGGTATGATGGTACCGAGGGTTTAGAGGGAGACTAGAACAATCAGCGATCTTGAGTTCGTATTCGAAGAAGTTTGATTTTATGTTGTGATCTTATTTTACTGAAGTTAATTTAAGTTTTTGCGCTGTTTGTTATGTAGTAAACTACAATAATTTTTCTTACGTACAAGTGTATAGTTAAATGCAAAATATGTGCCTAAGATTTTCCTTATTACTAACTTACAGTTTACGTTTTTTTTTGTAATTAAATGCAGAAAGAGGAATATAAATAAGCTGTGTTTTAGTAGTTCAGTTTTTTTGCATGCCTTTAAGTGTTTGCGCATTTTGTTTTAAAAAATGACCGTGTGAAATCATCTATTAATCACAATACATAAAATAATGGCTTGGCTAATTCTGTCGTGTGAATTTACATGGCGTACCAGTTTTTCGTCTAAAGTACCAGTTTTTGTGACGTGGGTACCAGGACTTCGGAGTTGCCATCTAACATCCCTGGACTGCTCACCTCAGCGGCGAAGTAGCCAGCAACAGCGGCCACCCTCACAACTGCACTACAGAAGGAAACCTTCCCGGTTCGGAGACGTGGCCAGGTCCGACCGCTTCGGAACATGAGTCAGCTGTCTGTTCGTAGCGCCAACGTGCCGCCATTTCGACAGTGACGCGTCGCTTTTTATAACCCGACCAGCCTTCCCCCCACCCACCTTCACCCACCGACACACGCGCGTGATCGCAATAAATCTCCTCTATCTTCCTCCTCAGATATAGCAGGCACACTGCATTAAACTGATATAAAATATTTTCGTGCGGTGAAGCAGCCAGCGCACAAGTAAGATATAAAAAAAAGTTCCTGGTTTGTGGATGGGAGTCTGGCTTGTGTATCACCAAACGACCGTTATACCATTGTTGGTACACGATCGTGTGCGCACTTTTCAAAGCCCTGCTCCCCCCCCCCCCTCTCCATTTCCCACATGTACAACTAAAAGAACCGGTGATCGGTAACTTTTATTCATGCGTCAAACAAGACTAACTGCGAAAAATTCTTATTAAAAACTCAACATATTATTACTAAGCTTAATACGTGCATAAGCCCAAAACCTAAATTAAATTAATTCATTGCCCACAAATTTAAACATAACGCTTTTCATACGGTGTTTTACAACATCTAAATTATTTCCTATCGCTGCCAACTTTACTGGCATCATGCCAGTCAGTGAGTCCGTTAAAAATATTTGAAATTTGAGGCCGAGGTTTGATTTTAAAAGTTGAGCTCAGAAAAGCTTATTTAACAGCGAACCAAACGAAACAAGTACCGTGTCATCTCAAGTACAGCATACAAAAAATGCCTTATTCTCAACACTTGAGAACGTAAACTTAAGTGGCTCCGCAATTACACACAGGCTGTTCACGGTAAAGTGAGCACTTTTGATAGTCCTGTTTGAGATCTACTTGTATGCACATTGTATATTCTTCCGCCTTACGTAAGATTAAAATTGCCATGGACTTCCTCACTTTACTTATGCGTCGGTCAAGTGAAACGGTGAAATCATTAGAAAAGTAAACATCTTATAAATCGGCTAATTTTTACACATCTGATGCATTAAAAAAAAAAAAAAACAGAAACCGAAATAAATAATTTAAATTATCACAAATGGTTACCCGACATTTTTTATTCGACGCTAAGATATGGAACTACTTTCCATCTATCGTTACCAACTTTACCGGGCTCATGTCACCCAGTGCGCCCGTTGAAGTATGCATAGGCATGGGCAGTGACTATTTTCTAAGGTTGATTTCAAAAGTGCTCAGTTTATAGTGAACAGCCTTTACAGTGTTGATCGGTTTCTCTCTCACCTCCATTACTTCTCTGGCTTGCATCACGTTGCTCCCGCATTTTATACGCTTTAAATTACTGTCCTATACGGTGCGCAATGCTTTCATAAGTGTGTTTTATCTCAGACATTTCAGTTGCGACAATGGGGGATAAGGCGAGGGAAATGTTTTGTTAAGTATGTGACAACACTATTAATGAAACAGAGTTCAGAAATATTCGAACAGGAATATGTATGTGTAATTGCAGTTTATGCCAGAAAATTTCTGTATAGATGATTAATTAAAATAATATAAACTTATACAAATCGAACGATTGTTTTCATAATAATCGTTAATTGAACTATTTTCTAGTCATTGGCCTCTGAGAAATTTTCCTGCATGAAGTAATATGCATGCCATTACGCAAGGTGCAAGTCTTGTTTTATTTGTGTCATTTTTGGCAGCTGTGGTGAATCCTCCTATGGGCTAATCACGGCAAAGTGAGCACTTTTAGATGCCCTCTCATTTGGAATAATACTAAAAAATACATTTTATTTTAGGCTTACACAAACTTTCGAGTGCGGTGGAATAAACACATTGTATTTATTACTTACGTGGTAATATTTATTTAAAAGGTGGTTCAAGGATAAGAAAAGGCTGAAAGGAAACAGTAACTAGGGCTTCAAAAGTGCTCACGTTGCCGTGAACAGTCTATAGCCGCGGACAGACCTGCATCTGCTCGAGGTCGGACAGCGCATGTAGATCTTGCTCCTTGTTAGCCGCGATGCGATGTGGTTCAGGCGCGCAGATCCGGTTCCCGTTTTGTATTACCGTCTTCCTTCGCCTTTCGCAACCGTTGCTAACGACCGCAACCTGAGCCCACTCTGTCGTGCATCCGCCGAACTACGCCACTGCGCACTTGTTACTCCCGTTCCTTGTCGTATTGTTCCCTTGCGACTTTGACACTGGAACGTTTGCAAGCAACAAGGCCGAGTTTACCTTCACTTCACGCTACTAGTAACACATGAGAAGCAACAAGCTTACGTAAGCCGGATCCAGCTTGGCGTGTGTACCTGAACGAGGCCTATTACGCATGTCCTGTCTCGCATGACGTAATAACGCACATTCGCGTGATAAAAAGGTCTAGTCTTTTAGTTTTAGGCTTTGCTGATTCACGTGACCTCTTGGAACATTCACGTCTAAAACTGTTTCTAAAATCTGTTCACGATAAAGTGAGCACTTTTAAAATTAACCTTAGAAAAAAGCCACTGGCCCTGATTGCATACATTTTGACGGGCGCACTGAGTAACATGCGTCCAGTAAAGTTGGTAACGATGGACGGAAAGTAGATCCATATCTTAACGTCGAATAAAAAATGTTTGGTAAGGATTTGTGTCAACTAAAATTATTTCTTTCCCTATCTGTTTTTTTAAATGCATAAAAGTGCAATAGTGAGCAGATTTTTTAAAAATTTAGTTACCTAATAATTGTACATTTTCACTTGACCGACGCATGGATAAAGTACTGAGGCCCGTGGCAGTGTTAATTTTACATAAGGCGGAAGAAGACACAACTTGCATACAAGTAGATCTTAAGCAAGGCTGTCAAAAGTGCTCATTTTAACGCGAACAGCCTATACACATGACCTTCACTTTCGCTCTCGAACAGGGATACATATTCAAATGGATGACTGGCTCATTTTTCGACTAGTTCGGATGACTCACGAGCAGTAAACTTTGGAAATTTTTTCTCCGAACAGAAATAAATAGCGGTGGAAATATCTCAAGTGTAGCGAGCAACCGATGTTCGAATAGCATTTCAAGTGACGAAACGAGAACTGGGAGTGTCGCTATCGATGCCACGTTGGTGCAGCGGTCTGACCATACACGGCCAACCAGGGTGGCAGCTACTGGATCAGGATGCTGTTTCACGCCTAAATATTTACACACGCAAGCAATATTTCAGTATCATACGCGCACGACAGCAACTTCCTTCCACTTTGGCTGCTGGGTACATCTTCATTTGAGATTTTCTTACCCCACTGGACAATCAAAATGAGATTACTCCTATATTGAAAGTATGCGGTTCGCTGACAGAAGCATAACGGCGGTTCACGATAAAAAGAGCACTTTTGAAAGTCCTGCTTAAAATCTACTTGTATACACGTTGTGTATTCCTCCGCTTTATGTAAAATTAACATTGCTATGGGCCTCAACATTTTATTCATTCGTTGGTCAGGAGAAACTGTGAAATGACTAAGAAATTAAATACTTCACAAATCTGCTTAATTTACACTTCGATGCATTAAAAAACAGAAAGCGAAAGGATTTGAGTTATCAGAAATGGTTACCTAACACTTTTTATTGGACGTTAAGATATGGAACTACTACTTTACATCCATCGTGACCAACATTACTGGGGATATGATACTCAGTACGCCCGTTAAAATATATGCACGTAGGGGCAATGGCATTTTTCTAAGGTTGATTTCAAAAGTGCTGGCTTTATCGTGAACAGCCTTTAGTCGTAGTACAGCGCCAGCTACACGATGATTGTTCGTATGTTGCGTGCACTTTTCGTGTACAGTGGCGGGCAAGGACCAGCAGGTCCTGCAACACATCACCAGCCACCATTGCTGTTCCCCTCCCCTATCACCAGGCATGTACAAGGTCGAGGAAACTACGAACGTAAACCCAAGGAACTAGACCGCGTCTTTCACCAGGAATGATCTGGCCGGCGCAGCGCAGCAACTTACTTGGAGTAGTCGTCCAAACAAACAAGACCCCGGATGGCCGCCAGAAAGTCTCCCGGAACCCTCGTTAAAACACTGCTGGTTTGTTTTGCCTGCTGCCTCCCCAGAGCATCTACAGTACGTCCTGGCACAAACACGCTATTAGAATGCGAGCGAGCGAACGCGCGCACAAGCACGCACCGCACACACAACGCCGGCTCTGAGCGCAGGAGACAGAAAGAAAGGGCGAAGGAAGGGTGAGGAGAAACATCATAATAATTAGTCCTATTTACGAGAGGACGAGCAGGAGATGGTGGGGAGACGAACGCGCCGGGAATTCATTCCGAATGTCTGGTCGGCGGGGCTGTCCGACACGTACTTCATTGTACATTCTAAACAGGCGAGCACCGCCCCGCTCAAGTTTTGATTGGAGTGGCGAGACGTGCGCGCGCTCGCCTGTCTTCGGCCACTTTTTTTTTAACGTTCTGGCTTAGTTGCCGGGCAAGGATAGTCGACTACGGCCGCTACCACAGCACCCAAGACAATTTTTTTTTTTTTTTTTTTTTTAACCAAGAGGTATATCGTATATGGGGACACTGTTTGAGAATACTGTTTCCAGAACGTGATTTATAAGCCGAAAGTATTATATCTCGGGTGATAACAAAGCTACTAACTCGAATTATAAGCCGAAATTTTGGGGAATCTAATAATAGGGTACACATTCGCAGTATCTGATTATTCATTTAAACTTTTTTGATACGCATCTAAGACACTCGTGTAACACCAATTTCTCACAAACACCATCAGGGATAGTGGTTTGTGCCGGGAAAAGTTTACTACTTGTTGGGTTTCAATGTCTTATGTCCTTGTCTGGAAGTTTCTGATTTGTTGCCATCTGCGTCCAAAGTTATTTTCCAACCTTTACAGCCCGCCAAAAATGCTGCATCCTACCAATTCGCGTTAAAATATAGAGCAATGCTATACTCCACAGTACTCTATATATTCTAGGAAATGTTTTTGTTCACTGACTGTTAACCACAGTAAGAACTTATTCTCCTGTTCCACTCGGCCAAGTGCGGAACAATCAATATGAGTGCTAAATGTTTAATATTGGTTCAGTTTCTGCATGGCGTGCCGGCTGAACAGACGTCTAACGACACACGTGAAACTAACATATACGTTTAACGAGAAAATAAAGAGACATATATTATATAAATAAATTAATTAAGAAAAAAATATATACACACACACACGCATACACAGAAGTCCCGTAAATAGCACATTGGAAGCTAGTAATCAGTCAACTTTACTATAGTCCATTCTAAAATTCTACTTCCAGGATATTCTTAATAATTCATATTTATTATGAATTAAATATTATAATTTATAGATAAATATAGGCTAAGTAAAAGTTCAAGTAAACAAAAAATAAGCCATTGTTATGTTAACAGAAGTATAAAACGTTTGTGATAATCGACATATTCAGGAAACAACCAATAACGTCATACATGAAGTGATTTTTCAAAGGTTTGATTCAAAAAGTTCCAAGGAGCCACGAATGCACTATACCTCTAGTCATTGCCAATTGAAATTGCAAAATGTCTGGGTGTGCTAGTGACGAACAGACTGCGTTGTCGGCAAGTGCCAGGACGTCCTTGAAGCGCAGCAGGCTGCTCCGCGGCTCACCCTCGCAGGAGTCTCGCCTCCTCGTGGCTGAAACGTCCGGAAATTGAACCGCTTACGACGGCTGTGACGCCGTTTACGACAGTCGGGCGAGGTAACAAAAAAAAAAAGCTGCAATTCCCCAGGGGACTGGCGGCAGTTAAACCTTGCGCGCGTTATGCGGCGTAATCGAGTGGCGAGAGGACTCGCCATCGTATCTGCGTGCGCCGCCAATCCGACATTGATGACGGCGCAGGCAGCAGCGAATATCCCTCTGGCGCGGACCTAGGCTTCGGCTGGCGAGCCGCATTACCCGCCTCATCAAAACAACGCAGCAATAAAAAAAAAAAAAGAGGCGATCCAACAACGACCTCGGTCAGGATAACTCACTGAAATACGACGACGCTGCAACGCTCGGCTCTGGATCGCTCAATCACGTTCTCGTAGAACGCAAGTTATGACCGAGTCACGCAATAATCAAACCGACTGTAGACGTTGTTCGTGGCAATTGACACTTAGCAGAGTAGAGGGAGACATACAAGACCGTGTTACTGCAAGGTTATACCGTTAGAGATTGATTTTTTCCCCGTGTAGATGAAGGCCACACTGGAGTGATGTTAGACGTACCATTTGCATAGTACAAGTACCATAAATAGACCTTGTATACCATGCACCATGACGAGGTCGTCATAGTACGCAAATGTACCATAATCTGACTACAGTAAAAATATGCAGCTCATGACTATGAAGTATAATAAAAAATGTTCAATTTGTAGAGCTTGGTTTAAGTCAAAAGCCGAACAAGTCCTGTTTTATCTGCGAATTAAAGAAAGGTTGTATTTAATTTGTATTTAATATCAGTAACGCAACTTTCAAACAACTATTGTGTAACGAAAGCAATTCAAACATAAGATTGTGAGTTTACACATGTTAGAAATGTACCGTAATTTTGTACGAGTGTGCCATTATTTTGAATGCTCCATACCATGATATAGCACTGACGATCTAACATCCCTGGGCCGCAGTCATACGAGTGGCCTAAACTTGTTTCTTGTAAATTCGTTCGGCGGCCATGTTTGATTACCAGGGTTAGGAAAAATTCTTCAGTTCAATGACTTGTACGCTAGAATCCACAGTCATGTGTATACTCGAGCCTCAGATGCTTGTTCATTAGCTGCTGCTCCATAGAGTAGCCAGTAGCCAGCAGCCAGCGTTACTTCACACCTGGCAGTATGGCACTCGCTACTTGTTTCCTTGCAAGTCTGCTATTGGCTCAGAGTCGTCCAGGGCGTGTCTAGTAAACTGTGATCCAATTGCAAAGTCAACTTCAGTGTACACGTGTTTGACGTCTATCTCGTCCTGTAATGAACTCACGAAATGTTCCTATCCCTATTGATTACGTTTGCGAACAGAATTACTTTCAGTGGTTACACCACTGTAACTGAATACGAACAAAAAATCCTAATCTCAAAACATGATCATAACATTGCGTATTTACGTTTTTTTTTTATTTCAATAAAATTTACCTCTGTAGTTTGTATTGTAATTTTACGACGAACATCACTAATTTATTTTCCTCATTTTTTTTATTAATGCAGAAAACTGCGCGAATTTAAGCCATTTCTATCACAATGTTCGTTTACTTCAATCAGTCAAGCAGAGCACAACTTCAGATCGAAAAAAATTCGCAGTTGTGAGTTCGGTGTGACCACTGCCTAAGAAGCAGATTCACATTCACGGAGATGTAAGCTAAAGAGAAGGATAATTGGCAGGTAAATGGATAAGGGGATCCACAAAAACCTGGTAAAAATATGCATAAAGATGAATACGCGTTCCCCCCCCCCCCCCCCCAAAACAACATTCAGAAATGTTAATTTTCCATTATTTTACGAGACCTTAAAAGAACCTATTCGGAATCACTGCCATCCGATTTGCTCCGCGAAGTGCTACAAGGCTATTCGTAGATAATTTCTGCAAGTTATATTTAAATAAAACATTTCTTATAGCGAACTGGAGTGGAGAAACTATGCTTTAGATTTAGACTATGTTCAGCCTACACGAATTAAGAAACACGAACTCCAAGTGACACCGTCAAGAAATCTAAAGAAAGAGGAGACTGTGGAGAGTAAATGTGAATGCATTTCTTGCACAGCCAATAGGCCTACAGGTTGCTAGACTTTTCGCCTCAGAAATCCTCAGCAAATTCTTTCCCAGATTTTTTACAAACCAAAGTATACACATCTTCAATTTGAATCATATTACTAAATAATAACGTATGAACCATTTGTGCATTAACATTTCATTCCCCATGATATATACAGTGAGCTACGGCTACACACACTTATAGGCTGTTTACGGTAAAGTGAGCACTTTTGAGACCCTACTTACTTTTTCCTTTCAGCCATTTTTTATCCTTTAAGCACCTATTTAAATAAAAAATGTCATATATATCCATATTCATTTCAATCACCCTCATTGGCTCTGAAGACCCTCGATGTTAAGAGCCGCCCAAATCTCTTCACTTCACTTCACTTCATTTCCAAATGAGAGGGCTTTCAAAAGTGCTCACTTTACCGTCAATATTCTATACAGCTGATATTTTGAATACAACGCGAAAGCAGTATCCACACTTCCGACAGCCATCTGAGACGAGGTGCGCATGGCGTGGTAACTACGAAAAGCAAAAATAAAAAGGGGTGAAAAAGCCCTTTCCAACTCGGCATGCTTCTTATATTTTTGTATAGTGCAAGTACTGCAAAATTAAGCAAAGCAAAATACAGCAAAATTAAATAAATGAAAACCGAAGGCTCTTTGAGCCTGCCCGGACTGAATCAAACGCCTGGCGACTGTGAAAGAAGCAGTTCTGTATTCAACGAGACAAAAAGAGAAATAAAACGCCTAACTATATGCGACCATTCAAAGGACAAGACCGATGCACCTGCTAGACGAGTGACGGAATTTGGCGAGCTGGGGAGACCAGGGCGAATGGCTTAGGATTATTCGAGATGAACAATTACAGCATACAAGTAGTGTACGTATGTAGGTTCGCGGACAACGGCTGCTGGATGTGGTGCCGTCCGCCATGACGTCACAAGCGCAGTCGACGGCGTCGGCCGTTCCAGCGACCCGTAACCCTAGAAACTATTTTAATAAAAAATTAAAACGTCGCTGAAGATCACAATACCATTAAATAAAAAACATCTGTTTGTCGTTTCGTTTCTGACATATACTTAACGATCAAAGTAGCGACAACAGCAACTAAAAGACAATGCATTAGATAATTCGGCAGATAACGTCACGTGCTGTCGGCTTTCTAAAGTATACACTATAAGTACCTGGTAGTCTGACTCGCTTTACACATCGTGAATAGAATTAAAACCAGGCCTCCATCTCCAGGTTACTGTAAAAAAAATTATAATTTTCCTTGCACGTTCGTGTCTAAAGAGAGAGCACTTCCTGTGTCATAGTTACCCAATTACCACAACGTGCCCACAGCAATTCAATCGTAACTTAAAGGACTTATTTGTGCGTATAACCATAAGAAATTTGTTCTATGATATCGAATCCACATTAGGTAAGGCTAATCTTCAGGTTTTGGAACCTTTCCAAAAAAAAAATAGACGTGGGAAGAATGTTTCTATAGGCTATTCACGTTAAAATGAGCACTTTTGAAAGCCTTCTCTTTTACAATATTAGTCAATAAATATATTTTATTTTAGCCTCAGCCGTTAACTTCCCAGTGGACTATACACACTGTGCTTATTACTTACATGTCAATATTTGTTTTAAAAGGCGGTTAAAGGATAAACTATGGCAGAAAGGAAAAAGCTACTAGGGCCTCAAAAGTGCTCTCTTTACCGTGAACAGCCTATACGCTCTCCGTCACAGCAGGGTAGACAAGTACGCAGAGACAAGACAGACAGAATGGTGTGGCGGTTCTTTCTATGTTGGCGTGCCCACCCTGTGATTGACTGCGCGAGGCTCTGAGAACGGGTCTTGTGTATTTATTTGCTACTGCGTGCTGCAAAAGATTTAACTCTATTGACTCAGCTGCGGACTGACGTTCCAACATTCCGCCGGCCAGTGATGACAATGTTCTGGCGTGTGCGACTGGAGTTCAATATGCGCGGTAGTTTCGCCGCTGTAATCGCGACTTCTCTGTGGCTCCGTACAATGCCCTTCCAGATGCCGGTCACGCAATAAATAAATAAAATAAATATTGCCGTCACGGATGCCAGAGAAAGTTCGGCAACCAGGCGGCAAGGTTCCTGGAATAAAGAGGAGGAGGAAGGGGAGAGATAGTGCACAGAATTTACAGCGGCCAATAAAACAGGCGGGCAGGCCTTGACACTGACCAAACAGATAAGAGTGGGGCTGGCTGTAGGTAGTTTATTGCAGAGAGGAAGGAGGTCGCCGCAGACGCCAGCAGGAAGAGGTGTTGCAGTCGCACGTGTGGACACTGCGAGCTTGTCTCTAGTCACACCTGCGCCAGTGGCGGCTTCTTCCAGCCACGCCCACACCAGTCATTCCGGATGACGCATGGCTTCTCGGCTTACTCCCGCCATCTTGGGTTTACGTATATTCCTACATTACTTAATTTATAGAATCAGTATTAAAAAATCAAGTCTTTTAACTTATGTTTCTCCCATTACTCGTGTCACATATATAACCGTAATCATCGGTTCGCTCCTCACTATTTAATAATTTTTGTTCAACATGGGAAAACATGGATAAAATTGAAACCGAACATATCCGAAGTTTATATTAACTGGTGCGCTATGCCATACAAAACTTTGATTTTTAAAGTCCGGTCATTAGGTGTGATTACAAATATATGTAAAAAAAAAACAAGACGGATGGGATTTCCTCACCTTCAGGCGACGCCCTGGTGAATGAGCGTGAGATACCTGGGAAGGCGCTTAACAGCGCCGATGGAGGTGAAGCGAGATCGAAATTGAGCAGCGACGGAATGCAATGAAGGTGTAAATTGAAGCTCCACGAGAAACACACCACACGACGGCAACGTCCACCAAGTTTACCCAATTGGAAACATAAAAAGTGATACCCGATTTTCGCGAAAAGAGTTCGATGCAGCTTAGACTTCAATATCCTATGCATACATTTGCACTTTTAATTTTGTTATTAGTCACGTGTCTTTGTGAGAAGATTTTTGGTAATTTGCTGGGCCAATCATAATTTACTATTATACTGATGAACATCTGTGATTCGCTGGCAAACACTAAAACGCATAGTAATTGGAACCATCCAACCACTAAAGCGGATCTGGGCTATAGCGTTTTGAAATAAAACTATACAGAAAAGATGTTCAAGAAAATCGGGTATCACGATACATAATCCATCGTGCTCATTTAATAAACCTCCACTTTCTGTGATGCCGACGTAATATTACGCTGCACAAAACGTCCTGAAAACGAATGGCAACGTAATATTAACGCCGCAAATATCTCTAAAGAACGTGGACGTCGTAATGTTCACTCCATTCAGCTCTGTTGGATTTAGGCGACGTCGGCGTCATCTGTAGATATTAGAGAGTTCGAGGAACAAAATAAACGAAGCGAAGGGCGATGATGGATTTTTGAGAATTCTGAAGCATATTTCAATGCAGTCACCGAAAGAAGATCCGCAGATGTTCACGTAATGTACAGTATTTTCCGTAGACTACGTCACAAAATCCGGGGGAAGTATAATACCTTAACAGTAACCAGTGTATGACTGTTTCAACCCAGAGGAACCCACTTGTTCGCAAGCGTCTTACCATGGAACATTACGCGAGTTCATTACAGGACGAAATAGACGTCAAACACGTGTACACTGAAGTTGACTTTGCAGTTGGATCGAAGTTTATTAGACACGCCCTGAACGACTCTGAGCCAATAGCAGACTTGCAAGGAAACAAGTAGCAAGTGCCATATTGCCAGGTGTGAGGTAACACTGGCTACTCTATGGAGCAGCATACAATGAACAAGCATCTGAGGCTCAAGTATACACATGACTGTGGAGTCTAGCCTACAGGCCATTGAACTCGCGAATTTTTCCTATCTAACTACCGAACACTGAACAATAAGATATGTAATTGGTTATTTTGACAACAGTTACTTTGAGAAAAACTTTTGTATAATTATCCCGGAACAAGAAAATCCTCTTGCACGACACCAGGTTTCCACACGCAGTTGTCCAATCTGCTTGTTCCTGGAAGGGCAAGAACCTGGGGTTACGCGACCATGGCGTCACACGCCGTGCATGCCTACACAAGGTCGTCAGGGTGTACCTTCAAAACTAAAACCTGCGCCATCACATACGTTATATTGCTCTCACCCCCCCCCCTCCAATAAGTCTGAAGATACTATCCTAAAAAGAGTGACTGGCCGTAATAAAACGTAGTCTACATCTTGTGACAAAAAGGTTAATGGGTTCATGGGTTACTTTCGAATCACGAGGTTCCTCGTTCAAATCTCTGATCCTTTGATGCCTGACATTTCCATGTGAATGTTTATGAGGTTAGTTACAGTCTGAAAGTCACTTCTCGATAAGGCAACTGGCACAATGGGTACAGCAGGCAATTAGAATTACGAAATATCGTGCCATGCGATAACCGGTAACAGTTATTTCTTACTTGCAATAAACATTTCCGCAGTATGAAACTGGAGCAATGTAACTACTTGTTTTTTTTTGTAACTGGCAAAAATTCAATGGAGTGTCTGATCCGTGCCGAGAATACGTGGTTAAAGTGCGCGCGCTTGCTGTGCAGCGATCAAATCCCGAGTCTTAATACTGAACTTTTTTTTTGCTAGTAAAACTGTCGAACCAGGCGGCTTCGACTATCATTAACTCACTGTATATTAAATTTTAATTATTTTCCAATTATCATGCAGTTAACAATAGTAAGTAACAACTGACTATGTCAAATCTCCGCTCGTTGCTTAATACAGATGTTCATTTCTGGTTTAGCATGTGATTATTATTTTCAAACCTATGCCCTTATAATTAATTATTTTATTTTAGCACTTTTTAACACATCTATTTCTGACTTCGTTTACTATCGAAAAAATGGAGTGTGTTGGGGACACGGCCGTTTGTTTTGCGTGAATACGTCGACGTTGATGCGCTCGGATGCCTTGATGTTTATTTTACGTTCCCGGCACCGCTTCACTCGATCATATGGGGTTTTTATGGGGATCACTGGATTGCTTTTGAGATGCTCTTTCCAACCGTACACAATTTCTGTATTTCGACTAAGCTTTTTGACGAGTAGGCCTATAGGCCGACATTGTGTTAAGTTCTCTTTATTTTTTTACATTAAACTAATACAATTTCACCATAACCACACCACACAAATGTTTTATACGCGCAATCGATTGATATTGGCGAGATCTGTCGATTGAAACTCAAACGAGCGTCGTAGCTTCTCCTAGTCGAAAATTATACTACGCGGAAGTTATGAGACGTGGCGAAACTAACTAAAAAATTACCCCCCCCCACCCCCCCGGGCCACTCGCGATGCTTCTCAGTCCTCACTCTACGTACCATATCATTTGATCCTTTGGCAATCGAGTGGTGTAATTGAATTTTGCATGTAGAGAATAGATTCGGAGCTACAATGCCAAACTGCATCCCCGATTTTATTAATATCGGATTTTATGGATAGCCTCCCACTATGGTTGCAATATTAAAGACGCATTCGCGTCAAAAACTTTATAAATACAGTATGTTTTTAATTTTTAAGCTGTGCTATTATATTAGATTTGCGATTCTTCACCCATTTGAACTACAGTGTTTCGTAACGCCGGATAATACTTGGCTTGCACTGCAAAATGGTTTTTGAAATTAACTATAGAGGTCGGGTGTGAGTACGCCCGCTTAATCGTCGAATGAAGGCACAGCGACACGGTGAGAAATGCAAGGGCGGGAAGCTCCCACAAACCCGAGCACCAACCTGGTGATTATTTCCAGCTCACGATGTGGTGTAAATGGTCCCGTCCGCAAACGTCCAAGAAACGAGCTGTACTCTAACTGTATTGGAGCGTGAGTGTGAGCCATAATTCACTGATCGAGCAATCACTTGCGCAACACGGCGAAACCTGCAAGTACGGCTCGTCTCAGCAGAGAGTGAAGGTGCTCGGCATACGGCACAAATGTTTGTATAGACTGTTCACGGTAAAGTGAGTACTTTTGAAAGTCCTCTAATTTGGAATAATAGTCAGTAAATATATTTTATTTTAGCTTTAGACGTTAACGCCCGAGTGCGGTGGAATAAACGCACTGTATTTATTACTTACGTGGCAATATTTATTTTAAAAGGTGTTTAAAGGATAAGAATTGGCTGAAAGGAAAAAGTAACTAGGGCCTCAAAGGTGCTTATTTATCGTGAACAGCCTATAATGGGGCGAACGAGCGTGGCCAGCAGTGTTATCAATATTTATACAAAGAATTCCACTACGCTGTAAGTGAAAACCCACCAGAATCCACTGGGTTATACGAAAATATTTAGTTATATTTCGAAAAATAACTGTACCTCGAATTAAATTCTACTTTAAATAAAAGTTTAACATACATTTGAAACTTATTTTTCTTTGACAAAGTTTAATTTATATTAATACGCACATTATATAATTCCAGTTATGAGTAAGTTAGCATGAAACTGACACAGTAACTACAAGTAAAAAAAAAACGTAATGACGAACACTACCAATATAATAAAATAGAAACTACAGAAGTACGTTAGAAATATTTATCGCTTTACCATCACATTTTAATATAATTTTTGGACACCCCAGGTACATTTTTCCTTCCAGAAAATTTCCACCACACGACCGAATATTTCCAATAGATTTTCTACTGACCGCCTGACTACAATTTTGCCCACTACGTAGAAATAAAATCTACGAAACATGGTGGAGAAATTGACTGAGTTGGCCACACTGGCGGGCATACTACAGGGGATGAGACGGAGGACGCGCAATTTAACACGAGGAGACGGCTTGTTGCCTGAGGAGTGACGTCACACGACCTGAAGGTGGAGGAAGAAAAAAACGCGGAACCGGTCCGAGGTTCGTGGCTCGCTGCTCCCCCCGTGACATAGAAGCGAGAGAGTGGTTTGGAAGGGGAGGGTAGTGGAAGGGGGAGAAGAAGGGGGATGAGGAGGGAAGCGTGGGGTTCGCAGTTCGATGACCCGCTGGTTGCGGCTTTGTCCCGGGCCGAGCCTTTCCTCGTGACCTCGGAGACTGTCCTATGCCAAAACCGAGACTGCGGTCTGCATTACCTCTCGACAAATTCAAGTTAAACCCCAGAAATATGAGAAACATAAATCCTCTCGCCCCCACCAAAACCTCAATTCTTCACTCATTCTTGTAGGGTCCGCGGTGGGTGAACGGTTAGCCTGCTCGCCTCCCAGCACGGTTCAATCCCCGGCCGGGTCACTCCCGCATTTTCGCAAGTGGGAATCGTGCCAGACGATGCCGCTAGTCGGCGGGTTTTTTCGGTGATCTTCCGTTTCCTCCACCATTCCATTCCGGCGCTGCTCCATACTCACCTCGCTTCACACTCATCGGCTCTCAAGACTTCGCTGTTAAGAGCCATCCAGATCTCTAAAACTCTTCACTCATGCACTGCGGGTGTTCAATACTTATCGAGACGATGTGGCCTATCGTAACAACATACCCTGAGCCACTGTCAATACGACGGTCGACGTGAGAGTGTCCCTCAAACACGCACAGTTCAGCCACTTTTTTCGAGTGTTTCGCCTCCCGGTGTGAGTACGTCGCCTCTCCTATTTCCTCAGAGACCGGCTGAAGTTGCCCTGTAGTTCGTCCGCAAAGCACGTCGCTCGACCTTCAGCCGGTCGTCTCCGTCAAACAAACATTTCGTGCGCTCGTCCAGGTGCCACACTTCCGACAACCAGCTCCTCAGGAATAAGATAATCAAGGTGCCTTATGGCATAAAGAACATACGGTAACCGCTAGCTGTTCGCTGTTAATGGAACACATTTGAAAGCCATAAGATCTACTCTACTGTCCAATTTGTATCTTTCCGCCATATGAAAAATTAACACTGCAATGGATCTAATTATTTTATTCATACGTCGATCAAGTGTAAATTATTAATGGTTAGGAATGTAATTACTTTGCTAACATGATAATTCCTACACATACAGATGTGCACAAAGCGAACATAAAACTAAAAGAAATAAACTCTTCCTTCGTCCACAAATTTAAACGTCGTACTTTCAGTACAACGTTAACAAGACCCTGGACTACTTTCACTACATTGCTACCAACTAACAAGGAGCACATTCATTACGAACACACGACAAAAATGTTTGTCAAAACGCGAACCAGCTATACTCAAAATTTAATACATACGTTCTATACAACTTTCAAAATTGTAATATCACTGGAAAATCAAATCTCTTAGGTTACGTCGTTTTCCAAGTATTTAAACCTCACAATTTACTGTGGCATACGAACATGAATATCAAATACACACTATTACGCGCTAGCTACTTCGCATCCCGCGCGAGCATGTGGAAATGAAGGACAGCAATTATATGATAAAGGCGGCAGCAAGTCAAAAATGAGTTTCCAAGTGAGCAGCCTATCATAAAGGACGCCGCCGCACACGGCGATAAACTTATCGCAGCTCGCACCTCGCTGACTCTGATAAGCTCATATTCCTCAATTTATCACGCAGGAATGTTATCATCATTACCTTGCCCAGAGAAACTTGGATTGCCGAGAACGTTCTAGACGGCAACTACCTGAAGTATAAATACCACATGCGGGCCTCTGAGGAGAGAGGAGAGATTAAAAGCCGAGAGTTTGGCGTCTGCAACCTAAAGCGACAGTTTGTCGATTCCGGAGCGGCGAGGGACGACTGCAAAGATCTGCGAGAGTGCGTCGGCGTGCTTGTGTGCAGTGAAGAGTGGGGCTGATTTGTGGGTTCTGTGGACTCCATGCGTGAGTGAAAATGCATTCGAGACGATGGAAATAGACAGTTTTAACTAAACGTGTGGAAATAACTGGAACAGTTTAAGGGACATTAGCAACAGTAAAGACTGTGATAACAACTTTAATTTAAATTGAGATAGTAATTAAATTATCCGCTCAATAAGCATAATTACAGTTAATAGGACGCTCAGACTAGTAAATAATATGTTTGAGTTTTTGTAGCACTGAGAATAAATATAGTTATTGAATTTGGTAAATTAATTTTTGTAAAGACCTCCATCCCTCACGAACTCGCATACGGCCCTCATGCATCCCATGTAACAACACGAAAACATTGCAACTGCGTAGGCCTGCGCCCACGATAAAATTCAACCGACTGGTTTGACCAAATTATGACGTATAAGCAAGATCTAAATTAACAATGAAGGTACCCCACGCACACGAGCTAAGTTGATACCGTCCTACAGTTTCGATACATGTTCCGTTTTTCTGAGGAAGGAAAATTTGTTTTCGAATAATCAGACCCAATTTCATCATTTCTGCTTATAAAATGTTCGCAGTGCTTCAGTCAGTAATAGAAGCAAAGTCAAAAGCGTCGCTGTCAGAAAAATAACTGCCACGCGTTACGTGGGGAAGTATTTATGGCGTATTTGTAACTCATGACTATACGTTATTACAAAAAAAAAAAAAAGACAAGAAGTATTAATTATGCATTTCGCAGGGCCGAGAGGGGCAATCCAGTTGGGGTGAGCCGATCTGTTCTTGCGATGGACTGGCTGACGGCACGGCTAAGTACCAGCTTCCGGTCAATAGCGGCACAAATATTTGATCAGCTCGGCTCGGGACCTCCGCCTGCTCGGTTTCCAATCAGAACTGCGCTGTAATAATTGACGGTACTTCCAGGCGGGTCGTCTTCGGGCTCGAATTGCCGCTAACCCTGGATAATGCACCTCAATTAGAGAGCTGTGCGCCGGCAAGGCTGATTGGACTGCTTCAAGTTTAGTCACGAAGGTTCCGCGGAGCGTGGCACGAGAGACAGAACTTCTGTGTGATGGAACATACTTCGACCATCGCCACTCGGACCTGCCTCCTCCAAGTCGCGGCGGCCTTATCTCTTCACAAAGGGGGAAGAGGTTCTTCAGGGCCTGTCTACATTTGGGCTATCCCAACCTGTGTCTTAGGACAAGGATGCGCTGATTGGTGCACGTGACCCTTTGACGTCATGGCGCTGTCCCAAGTCAACCTGTGTCCCAAGTTGAAGCATTCCGAAAACTGAACTTTTGTCCGAAGTTGTGTCCTAAGCTGATGGAAAAAGAAGACGACTTCAAGTACTTTCGCGCGCATTCGTGAAATGTTTACGTTAACAATGTGGTGCAAGGTGGGGCTTTCTCAAAACGACTATGATGAAAGGGTAATAAATAATTAGGGATGTCTTCGTTCAGTCTGAACAATTATATTTGAAGGATAAAACTTTTAAAACGTAGAAAGTGGCACTCTAGGCATGACCTTTTATAATTATCGGCCACCTGGAGGGGAAGTTAGGAGAGGCCAGCGCCGGTTCCTCCGGGAGCTTTGTTATTTCGCAAACTCCAGTGCATATAATAAAACAAAGATATTCAGGTGCAATAAATTCAAATTTACAATTTAACAAACGCTGATTTCACGCACAAGTACGTCCATGACAGGTGGTGCACTGTTGGAGTTCTACACTATTAGAAAATTAGGGACGTCATATCTTATGTTCTCCCTAACACTCAAAAGGGTATTTACAGAATGTTCGGAAATTAAAAGTTCAAACTATGGGAGGCGATTCCTCGTGGAAAATAAAGTCAAATACATACAGGACACCGTTTATGAGACTGTGAATATTAGGTTTTGAAAACATATTTTCGCTGAATGCCTTGTACAACGCCTGCAAAGTCCGCAGCAGAAAGGTGAGTAATACTTTCCATGTTGCAGAGACACATGAGTAATACTGGCCGTCCTCGGTCTGTGCGCACTGTTCGGCTTGAGGAAGTGATACGTCAGCACATCGACAGTTTGGAACGTACTGCGGGTAAATTTCCACCATCCCTTCTGCTGGCAGAAAGTATAAGGTATTCGGCGGAAATACGTTTTCAAACCCCAATTTTCACAGGCTCATGTCTCATTTAACATTCCGTTTAGATATACCATGTTATATATACTTACATTCGACTTTAATTTCATAAGGAATCGCCTCCTGTAGTTTGGTCGTTTAATTTCCGAACAGCCTGTAAATCTAGCGCGTGTACAAAGTGACGACATCAGACCGACATGTTCCGATGGGTGACAGACTGATTGAGCGGAGAAACGTCCATTAATAGTCCTACTGTCAGAGGCGACTTTTTTTGTTTCCTTGGCTTGAAATTTGGAAAAAGTACAAGCAAGCGCGTTCTCCTTTGCATGAGACAGGGTCGACATGGATGACAGAAGAGGAGACTGGCACTACGCGAGGAACACACCTGTGCTGGCCTGGAGCGTGGGCGAGGTGAGAGCGGGGCAACAACGGAATGCAATGGTGAAAGTAACAGAAGTACCCCGAGAAAACATACCGGCCAAAGACAGCGCCCGCCAAGTTTCCCACGCACAGAACGCAACCACAGATACTCCAGAATACTGAAGTGAAATGCTGGAGCGCGCGGCTGTAGTTCGCGGTATAAGTGGCTAATTCCCGTATTTCTTTATACCTATTTAGCTATTCTATGACTGAATTCCCGTATGCTGGATTGCACGAGCAACAAATCTTGAGGATGAAAGTTTGATAAAGACTGTTCACGATAAAGTGAGCACTTTTGAAATTAACCTTAGAAAAAAGTAACTGCCCGTACCTGCATATATTATAACGGGCGACCTGAGTGACACGCACCCAGTAAAGTTGGTAACGATGGATGGGAAGTAGTTCCGTATCTTAACGTCGAAGAAAAGGTGTTAGGTAACAACATCTGATAATTTAAATTATTTCTCTCGCTTTCTATTTTTTTTAATGCATTTAAGTGTAAAAATGAGCTGATTTGTAAAATATTTACTTTTCTAATAATTCCACAGTTTCACTTTACCGGCGCTTGAATAAAGTAATGAGGCTCATGACAATGTTAATCTTACATAAGGCGGAAGAATACACAACGTGCATAAACGTAGATTTTAAGCAGGGGTTTCAAAAGTGCTCTTTTTCCGTGAATAGCCTATAATATGTTCACAGCTTTATTAGACCTATGTGGTATTATTTCCGTGCGATATATAGGTTAAAAACATCCATTACAGTTTAAGAAGTTTAGCAGAAAATTTTACACAGTTTATGACAGAGTGATTAGGTTATTGACTCGGTTAAGTTCTTAGCACACCAATCACAACGTTCTGCTTTACAGTAACAGAATCATCATTGACCCAGTGAAATGGTGTAGCTTCACACACGTACGGCAGCCAACAACGAAATAAAACTGTCGGACATTTCTACAGTACGTTGAGTCCTAGAAATTTGTTAACTTTTACCCATTTTTCATAATTTGCGATCAGGGGAAAAGGAAGTACGAGAATGTCAGAGCTCCAGTGTGCTAACAAGGTCTCGAAGTCGGGTATATTTCGGTAAGTAGCCATTCAGTGTTGAAAAGTGGTTGAAGCGCAGCTGGCGAGCCCATATTCCGCTCTAAGCTTCTGGCCACACGCGGGTACATGCACACCAGACCTCAATGCGGGTGCCCTGGTTATTACTCGGACTCGCAGTTTCAACGCACTTGTAGTGTCCATATGCAGCCTGGTTTATTGCGCACGGTAAACGGGACCCATTAGAATAGACGTTGACACATAAAGCAAACGTGATATCGCTTTCACTGCCGCCGCGATCAATCCCAGCGCGGAGAAGAGGTAAACAGGAAAATGCTGACCTCTGGCTTGAACAGTGACCTTACAGTACGAGGGGTTGCGGGTCAGAATCCCAGTGAAGGTACGAAGTGTGTGCCATTTTAAGGTTCAATATTGCATTAAGTTTAATGTGTAAACCGCCCTTATTACCTACTTTCCGTGTTAAACAGGAGCCGTTAATATTCAGTCAAACCAAAAGAGTTCCAATCACTGAGCTGTCACTTCTTATAGAATAGCAACAAATATACAGCTGCGATTTACATTTTTAATTTATACTGTCTTCTTTCTCAGTGGTGAATTTCGTATTTAAAATCAAATTCGTTCTTAATTTTGTTCTCTAGAACAAAATTACGTTAGGATTGATTCTCGATGATTGGCTCGAGGTTCCATCGTAATCCGAAGACGTATTTCACTTTTATAATAAAGCAATTCAGGAGTGATAATACTGTATACTAACTTAACAACCTGATGCGTTGTACGGAATACCGCGGAGCTGGTTTCAGATACTGAAAGTCTTACACGCACACCCCAGATCAACTTCAAACATGCAACTTTCAGTGTTGCAGTCCGTTGCGGCAACCGTCACACCACCAAGTCGCTGACAACTCGTTAATCAACTCTGAATAAATATTAAATTCTCAAAAAAAAATAATTTTGTAAAATTATAAAACGACTACTCTGTAATTACGAGTGTCTGATGTTGCCACAACACCTCCGGGCGTATTACTACCTTAATTAGTACGTTGATGGACGTGCTTATTTCTGTGGAGAATCAGACACTTAAAAAGCAAGCGTTGTTACTTAAAACATGCAACCATCACGGCCTAGGGGCAGAACGCGAAGAGAGAACTTCTAATGTATCAGTCCTCAGTCCATGTTTTCAAACTGGGAAAAACGACGCAGCAAAGAAAAAGTCAACGGCGATCGATTCGCGTCCAAACAATTAATCAGGCGCCAACTTTTCAGCAGTGTACAAAATATCCGTGTAAAATTATTACGTAGCCGGAGTGGCATCGAATATACAAAAAAAGCCACAACTTAACAAATACTGTAAATTATAACGCAAACATTTTAATCCAAAGCCACAGATTTTAAGGTAATTTTAATTGGGAATAAAAAATAGCACGAGTGATGACCGTCATGAATAGGAAGATACCATTTTACCGGCTTGTAGTAATATCGGCAAACAAAATTAATAATTAAATTTTATAACTTCGATCTTCTTGACACGACGGAATACCTACTTATTGAAAGAACATGTGGCATTTCTAAAAGTACATTTTAAAGAAAATTGCACGATTTGCGTCGTTATTATATTTTGTACATATCGCTGCGCTAGTTCAACAGTATAACATTTCAGGAATTAGTAATATAACTACAAAAGAAAGGCTATATTCATAACTTTACATGTCTCTTGTTAAAACTAACTTACTGTAACATTATTAAAGTGCTTTTAATATATAGAGTACATTTTGCCTCACTTGTGAGTGATCAAACAACTAAAATAACACTTTCTCAAGGAAACAAATTTTTGGAATTTTATAGTAGAGAACTTGCACAGCGATAATATAAACTTTATCTTCACAGTAGGGGAAGCGGTGGCGCAGTGGCTAGCGCGCTTGCCTCCCATCCGGGTTCGATCCCCGGCGGGTTCGCCCCCGGATTTTTGCATGTGGGAATCGTATTGGATGAGGGCGGGTTTTCTAGGGGAACTCCCGTTCCCGCCGCCCTTACATTCCAGCGCCGCTACATCTTAGGGTCTCATTTCATGTCATGTTCAAGGACGACGGGCACCTACAGGTCCCGGCTGGAAAGCCCGTCACTATGAGGGTGCTACCTTCCCCCCCCCCCCTCTCTCATACCCAAAATTATTATTATTATCTTCCCAGTTTGTTATTTAATACACAAAAGTTTTTGCCTTGAAGCATTCCTCTTAGCGGCCATCTGACATTACGGAGATACGTTTCGGAAGGAGTGACAAACATAAGATTGGCTGAAGAATTTAACCTCATGCACTGTGAGAGAAAGGTCAACTAAATGTCTGTCTGTATAGAGCCAAAAATATATTTAGCTGTCCAAAATATATATTTTTTTTTTGTGTAGACAAAACTTGAAAAGCAACTAAATTAATTTTGTTCATCTAACTAAATACAACGAAACCTTTGTGCTGGGCCAAAAGAAATTAGGCTGCAAACAAAGCATTTTGTTGAATCAACTAAATATATTTGTTTGGGCACTCATTTGAGCGTATTCGTTCAAAAATACAGCTCGAGAGTTTGTTTGCATTTTTTGTGTGATAATTAGGTTAGTCACACTTTTTGCTAGTGCATAATGATAATGCTAAAACAAGTTCAACAAGAAACTAAAAAGTGAAGCTGTAAAACTTGAAACATTTATTGGCACACGTTGTCCAGTAAAAGTAATGTTTGTATGCTGAGGTTACTAAGGCGTACCGGTCGGCCGCAGATGTTCGTTTGAACCTCTTTCGGGCATCCAATTTGTGCAGGTCTGATAAATATACGTAGAGCCAAACAAATATTTAGTTGCATTTGTATTGTATTGTAAAGGGCTTTTTAACGCCCCCAGGTTTTATGCTTGAAAGCTTAGCAGGGGACGGCTTACATACTAACTTATAACCAAACTTATATTAACATCCATACCTTTCCTGGGATTCGAATCCAGAGCCTCCCGCACCCCAGATCGGTGGTGAACCAACCGACTGCGCCACGGGTAGTCGGCTTTAGTTGCACCAACAAAATCTTTGTTTGGGGCAACCAAATATAAACAACCAAATAATTTGGTTTCAACATCAAAATATTTCACTGTCCCTAGTTAAACCGGATGATGGGGGTGGCCCTTTTAACCCCCCACTTACCTTGGATAATACAGAACAACTTCCTGTAAGGGTACATGGGATGACCCATTGTGCACCAACCTCCAGGACAGAAGCAAGATTGAAAAGGGACAAGAACTACCCAGGTCTACGTCTATAACGCGAGTTATAGACCTAGAACCACACATGTCAAGTGGACAAGGTTCTCAAGAGCGAGAACCACCTGGTTGGCCGTGTACGTGGACTCCTGTGGTTTTTGTGCGGGAAGGCTTTGCTCGTGTTACTTGTAAGATGAGCAGGCTTAAACGCGATAGCAGACGAACAATCTGCGCCATGTCCCGTGCTAGAGAGGTATGGTCACCGGAGGTACCCACGGAGGAGGTACGGACCGAACAGCCACGAAATATCGAGGCTGAGAGGGAAGTCTTCCTCCACAAAGTACTCACGAGGAAATTGTTGGCAACACCGGAAGAAGCCAAAACGATCGAAATTGACGGGCCGGATGAAAAGAACATGGTGGATGCCGCTGTACAGGCTTGGCCTGCACAGTCGGATCCAAGTGATCCACAATGGCTGTACAACGAGCTGATCAGGGGAGCGGTGCTAACGAAGTTGGAAGATCCGACGACGTTGACATCTGCACTTGCCCGTGTCATAAGGAACATTCAAGGGGGGGGGGGGCAGGGTTATATTCCCTAGGATGGAGACCGTAGACAGGCTTGTCGTCGCCCAGGCAGGCCTGCCAACTAAACCTGCAGAGCTGGTCACTCTGAGTAAAGAATGTTTCTGCCGTAGGGACGAAAGATTCGTTGAATCTGACGCCCTTCAGGATGCCATCCGCACATACGGGAGGCGTACCTTTGATTACAGCAAGCCTTTCAACGGGTACACTGTGGTCAGGTACTAGTCCTTCTCTTCGGAGGGCATTCTACCACCAGTATGGTCACGCCACATAGATGTGATAAGCCCCTCCCTCGGGAGGGGCCTGGCCGAGTGGAGGAAGGATCTGGGAGGAATGATCGGAGAGCTTGGGAATCTCTCGATCGGGATGAAGCAACGCAAGGTATTGGTAAACTGAATTCCTTTCCATTGAGCCTCCAACCACTCGGCCAGTAGCAAATATGCCGATTAAGACAAACCCGATTATGACGACATGCCGCTGAGCAATGCTCAGGCATACTTTTATGGAGCTTACAATGTTGGTTGCACCTGTATGTTTTTAAATATGTTGGACGATTGCAAAGCGGAAAAGAGCGCAGAGATGGTTTTGTATGTGTCTGTGTGTGCATGAGTGCCGTTACGGAGTGCAGTTTTGAGTTTTGATACAAGCTCTTTGCATCAGGGGGCGAGGTGGAGGGGGATGTTACTGGTTACCGGATATCCCCCGAAACTTAGTCTGGCACAAACCCAGATACACTGAGCCGAGAAGGTAGTTATGGGGATACCGTCATGCTTAACTTCAAACGAGTCAGGATTTGCGCAGTCGCGAATTGTAGTTAGTGTGTGAGTAGTTTAGTTGTAGTGTTCTTTTTCAATTTTCGGACAGCATGGCGGTTTCAAAACTTCAAAGTTCTCGGTGGTTACCTGAGATCAAAAGAGCCGATTTAGCTTTTTGTTTGTGGGGGCTAAAGTAGTTTGGCTAGAAAGTAGCGCTCCAGGTATGACCTTTTAATAGGTATCGGCCACCTGGAGGGGAGGTTTGGTGAGGCCAGCGCCGGTTCCACCGGGATCTTTGTCCCTAGTTAAACAATTAGTTTGGTTGCGCCGAACAAACTTTCTTTGATTCAACGAAACCTTTTTCTCAGTGTATGGGGCAGATATCAACGTATTGTACCGTTGTTTATCTAGAGTTCGGGTGGAAGCCCAATTTAAATTCAGTCTGCCGAAATAGAAGAGACGGCCTCCTGTTTGTTAGTCAGACATGACGACGCTCCATGTCGACAATCTGCATATTGCGAGACGGTCCTCAAGCCACGGCCGCTCTATACTAGAGCACTCTCTGTCAACTGAACTGAACTGCCGCCGTCTAAAGACGACTGTCAAGGAATATATAAATACCATACCGAGTTTCTTCTTTCAGTTCATTGCGCAGCACAAGCCACATTGAAAACATTTACGTCAACACTTTGGGGAATATACTCGAATATAACTAAAGCAATGGCAGTACGAATATTTATTTTCCACTGGAAACAAAACTTGCATGGATATAATTTTTTTTTTTTCACTAATGCTTAACACGTTCTTGCAAGAACACTACACCCCAACAACAGTCATTATCGTGCCTTAAAAAAATCCTTGGTTATAATCGTTAAAAATAATACAATGAAATATGTAGGCTGTTCACGATAAAGAAGCACTTTTAACAGCCCTGCTTAAGATCTACTTGTATGCACGTTGTGTATTCTTACGCCTTATGTAAAATTAAAGTTGTCGTGGGCCTCAACACTTATTCATGCGTCGGTCAAGGGAAACTGTAAAATTTTTAGAAATGTAAATACTTTACAAATCTGCAAATTTTTACACTTCGACACAATATAGAACAACAGAAAGCGAAAGATATAATTTAAGTTATAACAAATGGTTACCTAAAACTTTTTAACCCCTTTAAGTTATGGATCTACTTTCCCTCCACCGTTACCAACTTTACTGGGTGAATGTCATTGATGGCGTTCGTTAAAATATACGCAGATACGAGCAGTGACTTTTTTATAAAGGGGTCACTCCTGGATTATCGCATGTGGGAATCGTGCCAGACGATGCCGCTGATCGGCAGGTTTACTCGGTGATCTCACGTTCCCCCCGCCCTTTCATTTCGGCGCTGCCCCGTACTCACCTCAATCACCCTCATCAGCTCTCAAGACTTCGTTGTCAAGAGACGCCTAAATCTCTCCACTCACTCACTCACTCACTTTTCTCTAAGGTTGATTTCAAACGTGCTCACTTTATCGTGAACAGCCTTAAGTAAATTGTTGCATGTGAAACGACATTAGGTTTGCACACTGTACTTAGGGCTACAGAGGTGAAACAGCCGCATATTCCAAGAACTCCAACTAAGCACGTCAGTAAACTGGCGTCACTAGACACCAACATGAAGAACTACCTTCGCCAATGAGCGTCTGGTAATGTATTTGCCAGCTAACAGCCCAGCCAATCGGCACCTTTTCGCGGTACGCAGTAACCAGCGAGACATTCCGCCCGTTCCCACTGTGTCGTGCAGCCGAACAGAGAATGGGTAGGCCCATGTCACACGAACCGCCACGCAATGTCGCATGTATATTTATCTGCTCTGTGGTTGGTATGAACATAACCCGAGACACCTGATGGCCGACGAACACCCAGCACTGCACACTGAACAGTACAGTAACCACGTCCGATGTGATGGGGACTAACGGCATGGTGAGTGAAGGGTGTATACGACGCAGCCCAAGAATGCAAAGGCCGGGAAAACTGGAGACTCTCGACAAAAAACGTCGACCAGCGGCATCGCCCGGCACGATTCCCATATGCCGGCAGTGGACCCGCCCGGAATTACCTTGGTGGAAGGCTCTAATCGCCACGCAACCGCGGCCCCCCACAGAACAGGTGTTTTGTGGCTGTGGATATAGGCGACTGACTCACTTCTAAATCATCCTGGACGCTTTTAAACGAGTGCACAAGTTTTATTAGTATTGTATTAATAAAGGACATGTAACAAGTCTTCATGATAATGTGAAGTTACATAAATAAATTTTCAATGTAGACGTGTAAGTTGTTTCCGATCTCGTACACGTGAACATACCGTAGAATTGAGACTGCCGTACGCGATGGGTAAACTTGTTCCGTCCGCCGAAGAATAGATGAAAACGACAGATGATGTGTAGAGGTGGAGAGGAGACGGTTTGGATGACTAAACAAAATCAGAAATGCAACCATGCATATTTTGTTTCCAGCTAAATACCTGAACTGACCGAACCATCTAGTTGTACTAGCAAAATGTGCCTCACAACAAATTAATTTGTTTGACAATATAGCTTACAAACAAAGGCATTGCTGGAGCAAACAAACATTCCACTCAGTGTGCTGACGAACAACGCACGGTGAAAATCGCGTGAGTGATCGCGGCGGCGGGGGTCGAACCCCGGACCTCTCGAGGTGGCGGCTAGGCGCCTATCGGAGGTGGACGGCACAATCTCCGTGACGAGCACGGCGAGGTATCGACCACGCAGCCCTCCAGGAAATCAAGTGGAAAGCCATGCATTAGTATGTGCATGATTCACCAGGCTGGTTCGGGCCCCTTCCTGTAATCTAACATTTCTCGTCGCACGCGACGCAGCCCCCAGCCTGTCCTTCATGCGGCAAACAGCGCGCTCTTCGGACCGCACGCTTCCGAGAACTGTGGGTCCAAATAGACGACGGCCGATCAATATTTCATACCTTTGCGTGTCCCTGTAGACGACAGGCAGGGTCCTCGAGAAACACGGTCGCCTCGCAGTACCACGACTGGGTAGCCCATCCCGTAACATGCCGCATCATTTCCTATTCCAACTGTAAGCTAATACTTCGCCCACGCGCTGTTCACGATAAAGTGAGCACTTTTGATATCAACCTTAGAAAAAAGTCACTTTCCCGACCTGCATATATTTTAATGGGCGCACCGAGTAACCTTCGCCCAATAATGTTGGTAACGATAGAGGGGAAGTAGTTCCGTACCTTAACGTCGAATAAAAATTGTTAGGTAACCTTTTCTGAAAATTTTACATTGTATGTTTTGTTTTCTGTTTTTTTTATACATTGAGGTGTAAAAAAGAGTAGATTTGTAATGTGTTTATTTTCCAATAATTCCACAGTTTAACCTGGCCGACGTATGAAATAAGTGATGAGGCCCATGACAATGTTTATATAAAATGAATGTTTCTTTGTTTGTCCCGTATGCGTTCCTATACCATTCATCCGATCGCGATTAAACTTTGGTAAGTTGCTGTGCGCACGCCCGCGAAGGTTTCTGAGTTGGTAAAACCATTTTACAATAGGTGGCGCGCGAGTCGTTTCAACAAATGAGTGTATCTATGTATATATACCATTCATCCGATTGCGATCATCCGATTGCGATTAGTACAACCATTTTACAATAGATGACGCATGAGTCGTTTCAACAAATGAGTTTATTCTAGCTATTGTCTTACAAAAGATAGATAATGAGTGCAGATGACGTACCTAATCAAAATATGACATTTTGTTCCTTTTCAAAGCTACAATCTACGTTAACAGATCAGGGATTTGATTACTGATTGACATTTCATCTAAACAAACATTGTTTAATATTACTTTTATAAACAAAACTAATTACTAATTTTTAACTTCACGTTACATTTAATTGCACTATCGTTTGAATATAGTTGCTTTTGAGCAGACAAAGGATGTTTTATTTGTCCATCATTTCAAACCTAATCTAATCACCTAATCGCATTATATATAATTTCTAGGTACATTGCCTTGACGAATCCGGTATTTATAGAATAATAAATGTATTTATTATATTACTATATTTCATATTGTTTAGCGGCAGTTCATGTGTGACATAATAAGTAGTGTTGATTGTGAATTTGTAATTGTCATCACAAAGCATTTCTTTCGCTGCGCCCGGAGGCACAGGCAAAATTTTTCTTATCTCACTTATTTTGGCAACCATATGATCACAAAAAAAATATTGCACTGGCAATCGCATCATTTGGAATTGCGGCAACCCTTTTGGATGGTGGCCGAACAGCGTATTCAGCACTGAAATTGCTATTGAATATGCAAATCACTGAGACACCAACTAACAATATCAGTAAAAATTCTGGAATGGGTAAAGAACTCCAAACATGTCAACTCATTTATATGGGACGAATGTACTATGACGCACAAAAAAGCATAGGAAGCGCTTCATCGTACATGAAAAGATTTGAGATGAAATAAACAGCTCTTTGGTGGCGCACTCATTTTATTGTCTGGTGTTTTTCGACAAACTCTACCAGTTTTATCACGCTCAACACCCGCTGATGAACTTAATGCATGTCTCAAATCATCAGTTTTATGGCGACACGTACAGAAATTGACTTTGAAGACAAATATACGTGTGTAAGTACAACATGATTCATCCGCTGAATGTTTCGCAAAATAATTGTTGGATTATTGGGAATGGGAAAATGGCAATCGATGAATAAACACAATGTATCACATTGCCAACAAACTTCTGTAAAATCACAGCAATCAAAGACGAACTGATTCACAAAGTTTTCCCAAATATCGCACAGAATTACAAAAGTCATTAGTGGCTCAGTGAACGTGCTATATTAGCAGCCAAAAACAACGATGTCAATGCCATCAATTTCAGCATTCAAAACGAAATACCAGACGAAGCGACAACGTATAAGTCCATCGATACTGTAATAAATTAAGACGAAGTTGTCAATTATCCAACTTAATTTTTGAATTCACTTGATTTGCCAGGCATGCCGCCGCAAGTGTTAACATTGAAAATTGGCGTGCCTATCATTCTTCTCCGAAACATCAATCCACCCCGACTTTGCAACGGTACCAGGCTTTCAGTGAAAAAGATGATGAACAATATCATCGAAGCTATAATTTTAAAAGGAAAATTTAAAGGAGAAAATGTACTGTTGCCACACATTCCAATGATTCCGACAGATATACCATTCGAGTTCAAACGTTTGCAGTTTCCGGTGCGACTCGCATTTGCAATGACCATCAACAAGGCACCGGGACATCGCTACAACTGTGTGGACTAAATTAGGAATATCCATTCTTCTCACATGGACAGCTGTATGTGGCCTGCTCACACGTCGGAAAACCTTCTGACTTATTCGTGTACGGACCAGACGGAAAAACAAAAAATATAGTGTATCCAAAATCACTTCAATAAACAGATTTAAAACACAAACACTTTCTTTCTTTGCGTGGCATTGCAACGCATGCCGGGTACTCACTAGTCTTACATAATGCGGAAGAAAACACAACGTGCATACAAGTAGATCTTAAGCAGGGCTTTTTCAAAAGTGCTCAGTTTACCGTGAACAGCCTTTAGCAGTAAATACTATGAACCACTGATGCAGCACTCAGTTTATTAATTATTCAAGTGATATATTAATAAATATTACAATCAACTCGGGGCAGAATGAACACTTGTAAAGGTACTCGCACCGACAGAAGCAGTTATGGCGATTCTAGCAACGGAAGGAGTGTAGTTCGCGATTAGAGGAACACGTTTGACTTCCTTCTGTCCATTGTGTACACTTCCGCCATGTGTAACAATCAACACTCTCATGGACGTAACGACCAGTTATCCATGCATCGACCGAGTAACACTATCAAACCATCAAAAACACAAATACATTACTATTTCGCCAGTTTCTGAAACAAATTCATGTAACGCGCAACTGAAACAAGATCTTTAAAAAACATTTAAAACACAACTACCTTCCTGTCTACCAAAAAAGAGTCGAATACAAAATCTGTTTTTGAAGAAGGCTGGACACAGATACTTCTGGTTGTGTGGAAGTACCGTCATGATTTAGGATTAATAGACAAAACTAATTTACCAAGAACGAAGAAGTTGCAAACATTTGTTCGCGGCTGCACGGGACGAATAATACAAAAATCTTCAGCAAAACAAGAGTGCGTAAACGCTACACCTCTCTGAGATATGGTACATTCATACGCACGTTACCATGCAAAAACCTAGCAAACAGGTATGTGTGAATAAAATTACGTATGTGATAGGCGTAAATAAGTTAGTTAAATTTGTTAGATGCAGACCTTCAATTAAAAGTCAGAAGGATCCGCAATAACAATATAGTTAGGGAGACATGATTTTCATGAAAATATTTCCGTGCAATGTAGACTTCTAACATCATGACTGCACACTCGCAAATATCCTTTCGTTACTGGCTGTGTCTCATTTAGAGGAAACATCTTCTTACTTGACTGTCATCCGCGGGCTGACACGAAATTACATCTTAAGTGCTGTGCTGTACTACCAGATACACTAGGCTGGTGCGCACATAATTCCACAAACAAATACTCGCATGATATGATACCTAATTTTTAAATTTTACTCCCATTCTTTCTGCATTATTGTCTTCATTATTCTCGTGAGTTTATGTATTCAGTTTAACCAATTAGAAAGGGATTTACTTCGTTTTATTCAGAGTCTATCGATTTATTTCCAATAGGCTTTAATTTCTGTGTTGATATATTTTGATTTCCTCGTTAGTTAAGTTCTCGGTATATATTTTCACGCTCATGTATATTTTTATTATTGCGAGTTGTGTTTGATCTGCCACTGTAAATTTAATTCCCTTGTAATTTACTGCTCTCCTGGTTTCCCAACATAAACTTTACTAGCTGCGGATTAATTTTAAGCACCAATTCATTTTATCTGAGTTATATATAATACTTCATTTTCGAATGTTAGTTAATTAAATTTATTATTACAATGTGTATTTATACGCCTGTACATTAGACCTACAGTACTCAAGGTGGTTGCCGAAATAAATAACATTTCAAACACAATCATGCAAGTAAGTAAAAGTAGATCTGAGCTGAATTCTTTTGAAATACAACTGGTCATTAAATCTTTCCGGGAAAATCATGTCTTTCCGGTACATATAGTTTACTTAAATTTTTTTAGCGGGAAATCAGCGACTGAGCTAGTGGGGGAGGGGGGGGGGGGGCTCGTACTGGGGAGCTGCTGCACCGTCATTGACATGGATGGAAGCAACCAGTCGAGATGGAATCCACAACCTTGACAGTACAAGTCCGACATGCCGTCATGTCAGCAAACACGCTCGGTGAACTCTAAACACCTATAGATGTCAAAAATTTAGAAACAATAATAATTCAGGCTAAATGAAATACTTCGGACATACACCACGCCGTTGCACAGATATATCGCCAAGGAAAACACAGACATATCTCTGCAATGACGTATGTCCGAAGTAATTTTTAATTGAAGCACTTACCCACCCTCCTCCCTACTTATTGCACACTCAAATTGCAAGTATCATTCAAACAATATATAATTCTGGATTTTTTTGAAGATTTTCTGTATTTGGAGGAAGAGATAACTTGCGAAAAATATCGAAGCAAACAGCGAAGATCAATACCATATACGCTCTACTTTTGCCACAGTTCTCTGCCTGCATGGAATGTCTTTACCGCTTGACCGGGTCACTTAAAACTCGATAACTTGGCCAATGAATTTACATGATTCACGTGCAAACCGTTAACACTGCCTATACATAACTCAACGAGTCAGTAAAGCTACACGAACCTACATTCTTATACCCGGAATATTACTGCCCCTATTTACAATCAACAGCTACGGGGCCTCCGTAGTTCCCATTTGAGTAGGCATCATTGCAAACAGTTGTGAGCAGGCCATTATAATTTTAAAGAAAGTATAGAATATTTTAATGTAATTTTTTTTTCGGTGCAGAAATGAAAGTCGTTATTTTGTTGCCAATTCGTAAATCTGGTTATTGAAACATAAACGTGGTTTTGAAAAATATCAAATTCAACAAAAATCGCTGTACACAACCCTTGGTTTTCTTCTGTTAAACTGTGTTTAAACTATAGCGACAACGTTGCAACTTTTCTTTATGCTGTTCACGGTAAAGTGAGAATTTCTGAGGCTCTGGTTACTTTTTCCTTCTAGCCATTTTTTTTTTTTGGTGTAAGGATTTTTAACGTCCTCCAGTTTTATGCTTGAAAGCTTAGCAGGGGACGGCATACAGACTAACTTATAACCAAACTTAAATTAACACCCGTACCTTACCGGGGATTCGAACACCGAGCCTCCCGCACCACAGATCGATGGCGCACCAACCGACTGCACCACGGGAAGTCGGCTAATTTTTGAATTCTTTAACCTCTTTTATTTTTTAATAAATTTACCGTGTAAGTAATAAACACAGTGCGTATATCCCACCGCACTCGGAAGTTAAGGTCTATGGCCAAAATATAATATATTTACTTAATATTATTCCAAATAAGAGGGCTTTCAAAAGTATTCACTTTACCGTGAATAGCCTAAATATCTGTATTAAAACCCTATAGTCATCGCTTAGAATTTTGGGGAAACAGAAGACACGCGAAGCTTGTTTAAGCTACTTTACATCGCCGTCACAACGCTTCCTTACGGTCGGGCGGACGTTACCTAAAGGAGTTTTAAATTAAGTGTGGCGAATCCGGAAGGTCGACATTTCCATGCCTACCGGCTCTACTGTCAATAATTACTCCCGAGTGGTTCTTCGTCACCACTAAAGGCGAATATTGGTGCGTGTCGTTACAGTGAACTTACAAAGTATTCCACGCACTAGACGAAGGTCCCGATTTCCCACGGTGCACAAATAAATACTAAAAAAGCACTGTTATAGGCCGTTCACGGTCAAATGAGCACTTTTGAAAACCCTGCTTACAATCTACTTGAATACATGTCCTGTATTCTCCCGCCGTATGTAAAATTAACGTTGCTATGGGCCTCGTAACCTTACTCATGCGTCGGTCAATTGAAACTGTGAAATTATTATTAAAGTAAATATTTTACAGGTCTGCTCATTTTTATACTTCGATGCATTTAAAAAAAAAACAGAAAACGAATGAAATAATTTAAGTTATCACAAATGGTTACATAACACTTTTATACGACGTCACGATACGGAACTACTTCCCATCCAGCTTTACCAACTTTACTGGGCGTATGTCACTCAGTGCGCCCGTTACAGGCAGGATCAGTGACTTTTTTCGAAGGTTGATTTCAAAAGTGCTCACTTAATCGTGAACAGACTTTAAGCATTTACGTAACACATTACGAAACTCGTCTGGCACCGAGCCGGCCTAGAACGTCCAGACCTGGCGTCAAACCCGCGACCTCCGCAGCGCAAGCGACAAACAAGACCCGACAGAGGATCGCAGCGCGGCGGCGTGCCACTCTCGGGAAATATTTGTAGTGAGGTCTGAATAATGCAGCCACGAGGAGCAAGGTGAAGTGTGTTCCTAGGGCGTGCTGGAAGGCCGGCGCCGCTGTTTGCAGTCCACTCGAGGGCGCTCTGCCTCCTTCCACGGCGCGGCCACATCACTTATTTAGATGTGGCACGATTCCTAGGAAGCGTCCATATTTAAACAAGGCGGGCGCACGGAAGCGGGCTTTCTCCTCTCGTGATGGTGGCCTCTGCGCCCGTCCAACGTGATCGACCCCTAACCATCGAGACGTTCGGCTATTTATACCACGCGTCCATCTACACCATCGCCGACGTACACACGTGCATGTCTGATGACGTACATCTCACGTCACGCCATTCATACATTCCACCGCAGATATCAAAGGCACTCTCAGTAGCGCCCACTGCCAGCGGAAACGCAATATACCGCGCGACATGCACGCACTGCGTTTATTGTGCCGATACTTCACAGAAAAAATATTGTATTAAATGCGGATTACTAAAAATATATATAAAGGCCTACTTGCTCTCCTTTATCATTTCGCATACTTCTTCAAAAATAAGGTCGTGAAAACTCACGTTTAAATGTCACACAGGCAGAAGTTTGTTCTTTCGGAATACATTCGAAAGGATGAAGTATCGGTACAAAGGGCAGAAAGAATAAAACTAGACACAGCCTTATAAGTAAATATTCAACGCATTAATCAGGGAATGGAGGCAACCACTCACTGGCGATTCAACTGCGTTTAAAATTGCTTCAGATACTTTTTTAAATATACAATAGCACCAAGCGTGTTCCCAACGTATTTATCTACGAGAAGAATAAGTGCTTCAGACGATTTAAGAAAGGTACTTCCACGACATTAACGCTAGGAGCAGCGAGTGATACTGTCGATACCGTGTGTGTGTAGGTGTGTGTGTGTGGTGTATTCCTTAACGTTCCGTCGACAAGATCTTCATTAGAAACGGACTCAGTGTCCCCAGATGCAAGGAAAGGGCAGGGAGTCGGCCTCGACGTGTATTAACTAGCTATCATTTCCAGAATTCACGTGAGATCCTTTCAGGAAACCATTTAAAACCTAAACCTGGATGGCCGAGCCGATAGTAGAATCCGGATCACCCAAATAAGTCTACAATGTGTTACCACTGCACCAAGTCTCTCAGCGGTAAAAGCCATCATCAACAAACTCAAGTACTAGTTGGCAAAATATTGCGTATAGTCAAGCCAACTAAACTTTCTCTGAGAAGCTTGCCTCAAAGCACTGGGTCTAGCTATCTCGGCTCCTGGCAGCGGACGATGGGTCCCACGTTCTAGTTCCGGCCACGTCTAGGACTGTGTTGTTTCTTCTAGACGCTGCGGAAGGCGGCTACTCGCCATTATAGAATCCACCTCGCAATCTTATCGTCTGTAAGTCTCAACACGCATCGTTTAACAAGGCAGCGATAAATAAACGTGTACACATACTGCATGATAAAGAATGAAAGTTCTTGTATGCTCTCTGTAAGTGTACTTCGTGGCCACTCACAAGACACATTTGGGTTAAAAATAAATTGTACGTGTCAAGTTTTGAATTCGACGTACGCGGCAGCAGAGAACATCAATTACCTGGTTTCACGCTTACCTGCGCACAGGCAAGAGAAAAAATAGCACTAACATAGTAAACTTTCTATTTTTAATCACACACAGCTCTAGTCAGAAAATTAACAGAGTATTAGCACCTGAAATGGGAAGGGAAACAAAGTGGGTGAAAGTCCGGTTAGAGCCCATGATCTTCCGAGAGTCATATACACTACCGCATCACCAACATACTCGATATTCTGATATCTACTTCCACTTCCGTGGCGTGATTGAACCACAAGTGTTAAGTCATTATGTTAGCCTGCGCCATATTTAATGGTTTGTACCATTTACAAGAAAGGCTTGCGGTGGAATGTTCAAAAGTAAAGACGTGAAAAAGTCACGGGTTCATTTTGAATGGGTCGTAGTGGCCTGGGGAGGGGGGAGGAAAGCTATAATCAGAGATAGTGGAAAATCGCGACAGTATTTTCAGCCACCATACCTTCCAAATATACTGTAACGTCCTGGTACTTTTATGACTGGATGGTGCAATTTTCACTAGGCTTGACATTTCTTAGACCAATCATAATGGTTCAGTCTTAAAAGTGTCAGAATCTTCATTGGCACAGAGTAACGGGAAAAAGCAACCAATAATGAAAGAAAATTTTTGACATGCGCACAGTATGTTGAAACCTAGGAAACAGTTAACTTTCCCCGCGATAAACCAGCTTCTCTAGCTATAATCCGAATACTGGCACGTTATTACAACTGTTGCAATTGGTTCAAGACTTCTTTATCAGGCATGGGAAGTCTAGCCAACGAGTCAGATCACCTACTAGTGAAATTCTAGGTCTCTACTTATGAGCTTTTCCTAGTGCTTAAGGAAACACATTCCCTTAGACGCTACGAACCTTCCATCACTGAAACAGTTCTATAGGCTATTCACGCTAAAGTAAGCACTTTTTTTAAGGACCTACAAAAATTTTCCTTTCAGTCTATTTGTATATTTCTGCCACTTTTTAATATAAACATTGTCATATGACTTATAAACACAGCATGCGCATTAAAAAAATCTCGAAAGTTAACGTCTGAAGCTGCAATAAAATGTATTTACGAATGGCATTAAAAAGTGCTCACTTTACCGCGAATAGCCTATACAGAAGCGCACGAGGGCAGAGCGACGGGTATCACAATCAAAATGTATTCGCAGGGGTATACAATGCACGCCTCTCAGCACAGCAAAGCGACGCCGCACCGAGACCCGCGCAGGGAAAAACAGAACAAACACGTTCGGAAAAAAAAAAGGGGGGGGGGGGCTGCGAAGGGGGAGGAACATTTGCAGCGCAGCAGGGCTGCCACATCACAGGCACGAAATGCCCCTAAAACTGCGGGGAGCAATGCCTGAAATAACAAATGTTGCCGGGGATAGCTAGAATACATTTCGGAGTAGTGCGGAATTGTGTGAGGGACCGAGGGTCCAACGAAATTAAATGTACAAGCGCTTCGTGCAAAAACAACTTACGGATAAAAAAAAAATACAAAGGGGGATATGAATATGCAAAGACTTTGTATACTCGTTTCGAAAACTGACAAATAAAAATGTTAAATGTTAACATACGTGGTAAATCAATAGCTGATAAAGCTACCGCTTTAGTAAAATACGTTGCCTGAGCTAGCTTACATTTTATTAACTATTCTTTTTAATTGCGAAATTTATCGTAACCTGCAGAAGTATATCCACTTGCTTTATGCCACAGCCGATGTCCAGCCCTGGTGGTTACTGTACTGATCAACAGCAAATGGTTAGTGACAAGGTAGCACATTGCATTTTTGGGTAGGATATTTGCAAGTTGCAGTATTTGTCATTTACAGCAACGCTGGAAAATCGCACAAATTTCCGTGCCCTCATATCTTCCAAAGTGCTATGATGTATGACTGGACGATACACGTTCGACAAACTGAAGACCAATAACAAACATTCGGTATTGCGGTTTAAAATTTCTCACTGGTTTATCAAAATTAAAAATTAGTTTGGTACACTAAGACAACCAAAAGTAGACACGCCTGATTTTCGCGAAAAGACTTAAATGCCATACGTGCCTATCTGCAGTTTCCCTTTGGTTATTGGCGCCGCGTCTTTGTGAGAAGACATTTCGTATTTGACCGGTCCAATAAAAACAAGGCTAATTGAGCATGTGCTATCCGCGAGCAGGAATCTAAGAAGCGTAGCAATAAAAAATCACCCAAACACGAAAGTGGATATAAGGTGACATGTTTCGAAACACAACTAGACAAAAATTTTTCTCGCGAAAATCGGGGACCCCTATCTATAAGCAAACTTATATAATCTGTGTGCAGTACATTGAAAACTAAGAGGCGGTCAAAATTTTCCAGTGATAAACCATAATATCCAGTCGTAGATACGGCGGAAGCCATTCGCAGTGCAGCTGGCTGAGATAGACGTCACGATCTACATTTTAAAAAAACTCGCTGAGTAAAGTACAACAGCAAATCCGGCACGTATTTTGAAGGTGTATTATTACAGATTTAGAACTGCGGATGTGAAAGTAATGTACCCTGTGTCTTGACGTCTGGTCGATGGTGGGGTCTTCACAGACGAATCGTGTAGCTCGAAAAATCAGGAACGGAAAAAATATCGGCCAAGGACTGCCATACGCCTGGAGAAATTTTGTAAAAACATGGAAAACCAAAATGAAATAGGCTGGATTGGGAAGCCAGCTGAAACCCTCCCGAGTGTGGGTCCAGTGCGTTATCACTGCGCCACCACGCTCGGTAACATCGTTTTAGAATATGTTCAGTTGGCAACAGTCAAGGCTGTCGCCTACCTTGGCGCTGCTTTCGTACCTGAGACCCAGAAGCGCGGGAGCAATAAGGGCTAAACTACCATGAGCATCAAGTGCGCCATCGCCACTCTGCGCAAGGCTTTGAACTGGCTTTGAACTTTACATTCTATTGTAGAGAAGTCTACAGCATGCTCATATCGTAGTTTTACTCGTGTTCAGATAGAATGTTTTAAGACATTGCAGTCTGTAAAAGCCGTTTTTAACTACACTGGAAGTCTCCAAAATGATGTTTATAGCATGGTGTAATATCTTGAAGTGTCGTTACGTCTTCGCCTGGACGATTTTCTTTTTCGCTGATTAATTATTTTGTGGACACGTTTAATAGTTTTGTAAAAAAAAAAAAGTTTAAACATTCTGAAACGTAGTTTAATAGTTCCGGCTGGTAGAAAACAGTCCATATCGCCTTATAAGTGGGAATTGCGACAGCAATAGAATGTGTCATTCCAAATATTTCGCAGTTGCATGTTCGACGAATGGCTATTAGTAATTTTGTCGACGGTATCGTTAACTGGTACACGTAGCTACAGTAGGTTGAATAATAGTAAACAGGAGAAGCTAAGCTGCACATGACATCTGAAAGATGGGGTGAAACTGTTTAAGGGGACTATGTAGCAGCGCGTCCAAGGTCAAGAAGCGAGGGAGCAATACGGGCGACATTAACACGCAAGGCATCCAGTGTTTCCGTCCTAACGCTTTGCTGTGCAAATTAGATCTGTAACATTGGGGATTTATTACACGCGATGAAAGACCACAGATCAAACTACCTGCGTATAATCGTACTTTTTTTCTTACCGCTTAAATAAACTGCATAGACAAGCTTTAAAAATTCTATATTTGACCACTTTCACGAGTTTTTTTTCTCCATTAATACACTTAATATGATAAAAGTAAAAAGATAGGGACTTAGACAATAGTTTTTTTTATTTATTTTTTTTATTTTTTTTTATTTATTTATCTTTTCTAGCAAAATTTCGTATTTCCAGAACTTTTATTTACCGAGATACGGGTTTACGAGCAAACAACGATTTCAAAGAAAAATTTTCAGTACACATGACCCTTAAGAGTTAAATCGACCTGCATGTTTTTTTGTGAAATAGTCGTTTGCGGGAATACGCGTATCTCGGTAAATAAATGTTCTGCAATACGATTTTTGTCAGAAAAAAAAAACTATTATCTATGACCCTATTATTTTACTTTTGTCATATTTAGTATATTCTTGGAGAATAAAATTCGTGAAGATGGTCAAACATAGCATTTTTAAAGCTTGTCAGTGCAGTTTCCTTAAAGGACAAGTGAAAAGTACAACGATACGGACGTAGTTTAATCTGTGGGCTTTCATCGCATGTAATAAAACCCCACCGTTATAGGTCTAACTTACACAGTACAGCATCACAACGGAAGCACTACCGGCCTTGCGCGTAGGAGCGATGAGACACTAGGCGCGCTTTAGTGTCGCCCGTATTGCTCCCTCGCTTCTTGACCTTGGTCGCGCAACTCCAACTCTTAATAATAACTAAGTAAACGTGTGTAGCTGTAGGCGGACCCCACTAAACCTGGTTATTAAAAAGAATACAAATATTTGTAACTATCTGAACTGAAAATAAGCATTGAATTAGCTATACCTATTACAGTGGCTCCAGCAATGACCAGAGCGAATGTTCACCTGGCCTCGAGAGCCTGGGATGGGCGGCGCAGTAAATTTGACACGCTAGACACGCTATCAAACATCTGTGAGCTGGCAGCGCGATATCGGGGAGGCAAAGGCTGGAATCCGCAGCACATCCCGTGTTTATCAAAGGACCAGCAAGTTCCGGCTAACTGTCGCCAGATAAGCCGCCCCGGCACACTCCACGGCCGTGATCACACGCACACGCGCGGGCGCGCTCGTGGCTAGATCGCATCTCCTGCGTAGATCCCACATGTGCCGGTGCGATAGCCTCTCTTGACCTCGTCCATATACTGCGGACTCCAGCCGCACACACTGACCAGCAAAATGGCATCACTGATCGGCAAATGTCGGAACGCCATTCGCCAAAAGCGTATCGTATCCTACTCGCCAGTCTGAGGCCAAACCAATACGGAACCTTTCGCATCTCTCAGCAGCCAATCAGATATAAGGCAAGATCTCAGAGCCTCACGCAGCCAATCGGAGAATGGTACTCTGTAGCTGCACCATATTTCGAGATCGTCAAAACTAAAAGTAAAATATCTGACTGCTTACGATTTTTTTAAGTATCGATATAACTCAGTGCTTTAATATTTTCCCCATTATCTGTGTCATCTAAAACATCGGCGTCATTAATCAGCAGCTGATCTTAAAGGTTTGTGAATTAGATAAATACTCTTGTGACGGTGTGCCTGGAACACCGCACAATTTCCGTCTACTATGCTGCTGAATTACGAGGGACATCGGCTGGGTTATTCAACACCAGTCTATGCCACCGTTCGACGCCCGGCGGTGCGGGACGGCAGGTAGAGGCTTGGCTTCCACGCCGCGATCAGTTGATCGACTGGACGATGACGAGATTTTACCCCCCTCCACCTCCTCTACAATCGCTCCTCAGCACCTGACCGGCGTTGCCTAGAGACGGCGCGACGCTTATACTACGCCATCGGATTGTGATTACGCCACCAGACGATCAGCGCCACAGTTATGGAGTTTCCTCAACACCTGACGTCACGAACTGTGGAGGGACTCTGGCTAAACTACATATATCCTGGCCTGAAGAGAACATGAAGTGGACTTCATAGAGGGAACACTTTAAAATATTTGTGTTTTAAAGGACATTTAATATATTTAAAAGTCTATTTAATAATATTTTATATTTTTGTATTGGAATTATTGGGGCATTTTGCAAAATAAAAAAATACATCTTGTCATTTGTTCCTATGGGATGGGATTCTCTACTTGAGTTTTTCAATGTATTTGTGGTATCTGCACAAAGTTTTTAGAAGTTTATTAGTCCATGCATTGATAAGGATGTTGTGGATGGAGAAGGATGCATTGGTTATTGTCATGAGGTAGATGGGTTTCCTCCGGGAGCTCCAGCCTCACGACATCGTTCGTTCACAAAAATCAGAATACGCTTTACAGTTCACCCAGATGCAAAAAAAAATATATAATTGACAATGCCAATATCGATTATAAAAAGTATCTGTGCAATCGAATACGCCAATAAGGTTATGTTTTCAATTTAATAAAGTTAATAAGTCTTTAATTAATACCAATATAATATAGGTTTTCAATTAAGTCGATATAATGTTTACACTAATAGGCAATACTGATATCACTATCATTTAATTATTACAAATAACTTCATACTAGCAATGACATCAAAATATCAGACATCGACGTTATCGATATATCGGAAATATCGAGTAGCTATCAGAATCAAATATCGATTGCAAAATTCGTGATATCGGACAGTCCTGGAAGCTGCGAAGGCGGGCAAAAAAATATATTCTGATATGCAAACGCCTATGGGTGCACTGAAAGTAAAAGTGGCAACAAATTGGATCTGTTAAATCAAGTTTTTGGTTATCACTAACCAAACTTCTGTTGTAATATCAAAATATCCTGTTAATTTATTACAGTCCTAGTTGTTGGAGGAAAAATGAAAACATTGCTGAAACTGTCATGTAGTAGAAACATTGCTGAAACTGTCATGTAGTAGAAACATTGCTGAAACTGTCATGTAGTAGAAATAGGGTAACAATCACAGATAGGAACGTATTACACAGTTCTGCTGGTATTAGTAACTGCGTTAACCGCATTTACGTTTTGCCAAAACACATACGAATGCTGACTCTATATACTTACATTCAAGAATGAAAACAAAAGTATATAGTTAAGTATAGTTCCAACTTCCACTAACATTATTTATTTCTCAGAGTCAATGAGTTTTGCGAAATTATTTCGTTATGCTTCAGCTCCGAAGTATGAGTAGAGAAGGTTCCGATGGTTACATTTCGAAAGAAACTGGATATAACTGTCTATCACATTTGCGTTACTTAGCATTAATTTATTATTCCGCATCTATTAGCGACCTCGTGCTTTGTTAACAAGGCACTGTATCAAACGTGGTGGATTAGGTAAAAGGCGGGGGGGGGGGGGGGGGGAGCCTAAGTCTGCTGCGAAGCATATGCTATTACGAACGGTCCTAAAACTCTTTAACAACTTTAAAAAAAAACCCGCCATATCGTCAAACAATCTGTATATAGGTATAAATATGTTGGCCGTCTTCTAACCTTCGTTGTGATAATAAAACCAACTTCTCAGTATCTGGATCTACAATACGTGGCTCGTGCGAGCAGACAGACATCCACGAGCCACAATCGTAAAGTCCCGTATAATAGGCAACAATGTAAGCTGATCTGTCGATAGGCGCTTCGGTAAGGATATTAAAATCCAGTTAAGATCTGCCGGCGTGTAAATCGGCTTTCTGTTGACGCCCACCTGGCCACGTTCTGATCACACAACAGGTCAAATGTGCCGTGAATTCCGGAACTGGTTAATTTCGGCAACACATTCCGAAGAACTCCTTCATTATATCACGCACGGCAATCGCCGATTAACGCTGCTGCGCCGTATTTCTTCAAGCTTTCACGCCACGCCATAATCCCGCGGCAATTTCGACATTATTATGGTGTAAGATACCGGTTAATCAGATGCTCGCTGAACGAAATAACTAGTAGTTTAAGTATCGCTAATAACTTAATAGCCAATGAATTATTATTAAAATCTTGATTTCATAGCCACACAATATGATTACCCCCGACTTTAAAAAATAATCCAGTTTTGCTGCACTTGTGATAAGTCTCCATTCCCAAGGACGCATGAGTAAATGTACTTCAAAACACTAATTCATATCCGCGAGTGAGTGAAGAGATTTGGACGGCTCTTAACGTCGAAGTATTGAGAGCCGAAATTCGTATCCGTATTAGCGATAGAATTATTTTTAACTTTTACGCACCTTCGGGCCCTGGCGATGAATCCTACATTCGCTGTTGAAATCACTTAATTCTTACTGGCCCAGTTAACTTCGTCTAACCTGCACGGAAATCTTTTCCCAAATCAGCTGTCCCTAAACCCTAAAGGCGCAGTTTCTTAATGAAGACATACCAATTCTTTACCCATTAGTGTTTCGTCTTAGTTTACCGTGTGAAAAGAAACGTATTATTACGGTTTTATGACGTACATTCTTTAATAATTAAATTCATCAACGCACAAATCCGACATCGATAGCTGATTACTTGCATAGAGATGCGACAACAAACTACTTTAATTTGGCTGTTTTATGAACTAAAGAACTGCAACTTATGATGCAGACGTATGTAATCATACAGCCAAAGTGGGAAAAGAGAGGAAAAGGAACTGCTATGTTTCTAATGGTGGCCGCCTACCTGCAACTATTCGATTCCTTGAGGCCCAAAAGTGAGGGAGCGATAAGGACGACAGTAGCACGCGTATCACGTATCGTATCGTCTCTATGTATGATAAAGATATTTAACTGACATGCAAACTTTTTTTATTGCTGCATTTGCTATAAGACTTCAACTGCGAATATACGATTTTAATTAAAGACGTTTTGTTGCCAAATTTCCGAAATGTTTCTATCCTCGTGTATCCTGTAGGCGTATTTTGAAATCTTTCAATACGTAAGCATCGCTGTTTAGTTATTCTTGGTTCTTGGAGGCTACCAGACAGTGTTTACTACGTGCGTCATATCTTACACGTTCAATTTCCGTCTTTATCAAAAGTGTGAGCAATTTTCATATATCAAAACACTGAAAAACGTTTAGTTCTTATAATGTGTTAAATATTGGCAACACTGTTCAAGTGGCAGGTTATAAAGTACAGAAGTATGAACTACAACACCGTTCCTTCGACTATCATGCATTGCCTGAAGTATACTCCCTTTAAAGGAGTATAACACAACGTTATTTCTTAATGGTAATTACATTTACGAGTCGACAGATACGTATACAGGATGTTTCTAAATTAGACCGACAAACTTCGACTGGAGCAGGTTCATCACAAAATAAAATGGATGAAAACGACGAAGTGTCTGGATAATGGGTAAAGTTAATTACGTCATGCGGGATGATAGTTCATCTTTTAAATCACAAGTATGCTACAACGTCAAATAAGGGTAGTTAGTAACTGTGATTATTTTTATACAATAATTTGATGACAGTGACAGACAGGTGTGTGTGTGTGTGTGTTTACAGATCTTTGTTCCGGTACACATTTCTCACACACTCAATGTTGCATCACACACACACACACACACACACACACACACACACAGAGAGAGAGAGAGAGAGAGAAAGATATATATATACACATATATATAAATACATTCTCTCTCTCTCTCTCAAAGTGTAGTGTTGTATTTTTGATTTAATTTCTATTCATGGAGTGGATAATAGCTTTTCGTACTTCATTTACCATATGAATGGGGAAATATTATGTAAATTACATATCAAATAGTAAGAATGTGAAATAAGTATTACTTCTACATTATAGTTGGCATATTCTAAGTATTTAGGGTAAAAAATAATATTTATAGCATTTTGATCTAAGATTCTTACTAATTTAAGTTCGCTAGTAAGTTAGAAGAAAATTACTTTGAAATCTGGGGATGGGAATCCTTTATAAGTTGTTTTTAGGCAATATATTAATATAAGTATGTTTTCCCATTGTTATCCCTTTATAATATTTTCCTGAAAGGATACATATTACAATAGTAAAGGAAGAGAAGGAAAATTGTGTATTTTGTCGAAAAATATTATCATCCTCTCACATCGGTTTTGTTTAGACTATGTTAGCGCCAGTAATAAACAATCGAAAATTTATATAATGGATCAACAAATATAGTGGGTTTTGGTAGGAGGCGAGTGGTTTTACCGCTGCATCACAACATGTCAGAAACCATGTTTCCAAGTGGTGATAGATCTAGGGATTGCCAGAGCGATACATCTAATAAAATAATGGTGGTTTCTTATTTAACTTTCAGACTCAACTATTCGGATGAATATGAGATGCACATGGATGTTTCCGATTCTCATTTACAAAATTTAAGGGGGAATGTCTGCAAGGAGAGCATATATTCAGTAAGTCTGTTTAAGCATTTATGTGAATATCGTGCGTTGGACTATCTATCATATCCCTATGCGGATTGGAGTTCTCATTTACCTATGTTTGCAATGGTAACATTATGCATCAGCGGAGATATTTCACATATGTATGTAAACAGGTGAGTTCATGTTTGTAAATTGTTTAAATTATTTTTCTGTTGTAGTGGTTTCTTCCCTGACACAACGATTAGGTTTGTGTGTGTGTGTGTGCTCTCTCTCTCTCATAGAGATGTGTATATTTTTGGGTGTGCAGAATGCATTTCTCGTTTGTTTTAACTCTTCTTTAGTTTTGTGTGTGTGTATATATATATATATATATATATATATATATATATATATATATATATATATATATATATAATATGAGTATATGAGTAAGGTAGCTAAGTTGCAGTGTCTCGATAACAAGTTCATTAGAGATGGAGAAAGTTGTTGAGAGATGCAGAAACAGAGAAGGAGTTGGTCATGGTCTGTAGTAAGGAACTATCCCAACATTCGCTTGGAGTGGCTGCATGGGAATTCGAACCCGAGTCCTCCCTAACATGAGGTCGAATACGGTCTTTGTCACTGCACCACCTCGTACAGTAGGTGAATAAGAAATAAATATTGTTTCTAAACCATCTCTTGCAAGTATTTTTGGTTATTGGAAAAAAAGATTTAAGACTTTTGTACATATAAATTTTTTCTCACCTTACACAAATCATTCTAAAAAATACTATGATTTCCCATGCATAATTTTGAGATATACCAATTTGTCACCATATGTAATTTACTTCACGAAAAGCATAAAAGGTCCAAGTATTACCACTTACTTTATTCTGTTTGTGAGCGCATAAATGTAATGATGTTACTAGTCATTTTTAAGTAGTAAATGTTTTTGCATCAAAAGCACATAACATAATTGTATTTTCTATGCGAAACATCAACAGTGTGGTACTAGATACACCATCTCAATCTGCAGTTTCAGAAGTAATGATGTCGGACATGCATTCTCCACAAGAAACTTCAATTCAATCATCGGATTCGAAATAAAACTGTCGTTATTGTGATAAGGAGTATCTCAGTAAGAGTACGTTACATAATCATGAAATGAATTGTTATAGTAAACCTACTATCACTCTACATCGCTGTTTAAAATGCCAGCGTTTGTTTGATACTAGTGACCAATTATATCTGCATGGTGTGAGACATTGTGGCTTTGCTCACGCAACAGAGAGATCATCGCCTGGATTCCAGTGCCAGCATATAAAGTTTTAGCACAGTTGCAGTATGCATTATTACGAAAGGAGTAGTTGTGTAAAGAACCCTGAGTGTATTAGATATCGCTGCACAAAGTGTGGCCATACCTTTAGAAGAAATTTCACACTAGCAAAGCATTCAGCAGTACATACAAGCAGTGCGCGAACGGAAACAAAGCATGCATGTCGTTTCTGTGGTCAAACATTTGCCACATTTTGTTATATGCACCACCATGAGAATAGGGTACATTCTAAGAGTCCTATATTCAATCTATATCGCTGTACACTATGGCAATGTTTGTTAAAAAATGATAATTCACCAAGTAAACATGTATTTATTTCCAATTATTCCTTAACAGCTCTACTAATTAGAATATGTCTCAAAATTCATCGCTGTCAGGTACTTTGGAAGAGAATACAAGACCTCGACATCAGTGTGATTACTGCGACAGTAAATTTACTTTACTTCCGAATTTGAGAAGACATCAAAAAATATTTTGTTTGGCAGAAACTGTTAAAAATAAACATTGTTGCGACAAATGTAAGTGTGTGTTTACTGATCATATGCAGCTTGAAAAACATTTGTTGACATGCGAACAAGATATTGCGGTTGAAATCCACCACCTTCTAGTTATCAGTGTCGTTTTTGACGGGAGTTATTCAAAAACTCATGAGTGTGATTTAAACCCATGCACGATGTGTGGTCATTTGTTCACAAAATGTATAAAATGGTTAAACATATGATAAAGTGTAAACACAATACCACAGTAGTGTTTTTTTTAACGAGTTCTGCACATACTTGTGGGTAATATATATGAGTTTGTATTTCTGTATTCATCTATAGTTTTTGATGTTTTAATAATGTAATAAAAATATTTATGTTGATCATACCTATTTTTTTAATAGCTATAAAATATTGTTCGGTTAGTTTGATATGTAGTAAGGTATACACAATTTTTAATTTTTTAAAATAAAGGTGGAATGTAAGATTTTATTGAATTGAGGACGCATGGGCGCTCTGGTGTTGATACGCGCACATGATGCAATGTGTTCTTGTTCGAAGTACGATCTCTACTGGAACCCTTCTGACGATGGTGGTGCTGTCTATCGGCGGAGTTTGGAATCATATGGGCTCCCTACCTACACCCTTCCTGATAGTTATTCCTTAGTTGGCTGGCTCTCGCAGCTTCAACGGTCGTCAGAAAAATGCACACACTCATGCACACTTCTGCACACACATATTTTAGTGACTTAACACTGCAGTTCGTAATATAATTAGGGATTGCTTATAAATTTAAAATACAATACATTTTCGAACACATATTACGAGTGTGTTTCCCAAAACGTCGTTATCAATTTTGTATTGCTTATGAAAATTAAAAGAAAAAATGTAGTTCGTTTAACATGAACCTCTGGTTGTTGGTTTGAGTATATTTATATTTCTTAATGAAGGTTACATAATGCAACAATAATAATCACAGCAGTTATTATTGTAAGTTTCAGAGTTAGTCCATACATTAATGAATGTGTGTCTACCGAGTTGTCATTTCAACTTGTGTAACACTTATCAAAGACTATAAATTTAACCTGGACCATCATATATACATTAGTGTGAGTTGGGACATGTTATCGAAGAGGTTTCGTATTTCGAGATATAAAGTCGTGTACATTGATCACATAATTTGTAATATATGACTTTATTAGTATTGCTTTCGGGAAATGTTCACAAACTTAGTACCCATGTTATGCATTTACTTACTTTAGCCTAACTGAGAGTTGAACCATGGAGAGGTGATATGAGCGAACCATAATGGCGGAATTTACACACATGCTTGCGCACAGTTGCATTCTCTTACACACACACAATCATGCACACACATGCACTTACACACACCTAAAAATACACACACAACTGCGCTCGAAGATACACGATTGTTAACCGACTTCCATTCAAACCGACCATCCTTTGAGAGAGGTGATGGGAGGGAAACTAGCCCCTTTGGTCGCCTGGCAAGCGATCAATACAGGAAGGGATATGCATCCCTTCCTCTACCCTTCAGAGAGGATACATATTTTGTCTTCCGAGGGTGAAGGTAGACTGAGGTCACCCACCACGATCTCAGCACGGCCATCATCGGCAAAATATGGAAGTATGTGGTCACCTGACATGCAGGCGATCGATACACGATGGGATGTGTGGCAACTCCCCCCCCCCCTTCCACTTCAGAGAGTGTGCATGTTTACTCTTCCAAGGGTGTAGGCAAACTGTCTCCCACTACGATATCCGCGCGCCTATCGCCATTCAATGGAATCACGTGCTCGCTCCCTTCGTCCTTCCACAGGGCTGTGTAGCATTTCCACTACAGAGAGCGTATGTTTTCTCTTCCACATCTGCCGATCGACTGAGGTCTGCCACCACAATCTCAGTACACCTGGCGGCAATAAATGTAAATACTCTCGCCCGACAGCAAGGGCATGCCCCCTCTAGGTACTCGTGGACTCTGCGGAATTTGTGATTATTTAAAGTATTCCGTCGTGATATTAGCATCATTGTGTGGCTATTATTATTTAAACAACATATTTAATTTTATGGTGATCTTTACAACAGGGATTCGGGTTACGTCTCTTTAACATAATGTTTAGCGAAGACTGCATTAATTAAAAATAATATTTCTCCCTTGTATGTCGTTCAAGATGGCGGGGGGTATAATCAAAAGATATTAGTGTTTTAAACTCAGTCTGCATCCAAAGCTGAGCGGTCGTATACATGCTCCCGACATATTTTGTCTCTGTGTAATTACTCTCGATATGCTATTATTCTGATTTATTATTATTCAAGGTCATACTCTGTGTTTGAGTTCAGTATGCTGCTGAATCTCATAGAGGTTGGACGTGTAGTTACAAGTACTTACTCAAATGTAATAATGCTTTAGTAAACATATGTAATTATACTTTAATTAATCTAGACGGGACTCGAACCAAAGACTACATCACCAATTTCGTCAATTGTGTTTCGGCAGCCGATGGGTAAACATGTGTACTTAGTGTGTAATTACTATCTAGGTAGATGTACTTACTCTCTCTCATTACTCTCGCAATTGTTCATTACACAATCACTCAATATGCAATTACACATAATTACATATAATTAACTTAGGTGGGATTCACACCAAGAACTATGCCGTGCTTTAATTAACATCGATAGCATTCGAACCAAGGACTATACCACTACAAACGTAATTACTATTCAATTACCCTCGATGGGATTCGAAAAAAGGAGGGCCTGAATATACATCCAACACCACATCCCTTTCCTCCTCTCACCCCGTCAACCATCATCCTACTCTCAAAAATTTCAAAGTCCCTCAAATGTAGCTTGGGCGCTTTGTCCGCCGAAAGGGTACCCACAAATTAGTCGGCCAATCACATAACAGCTCCTGAGGGGTAAGGTAAGACAACAGCCAATCACAATGCACCTCCCTGTGTGAGGGGGAGCGACGAACATCAATCAACAAGGTTAAAGGATAGCACCACTTAGGGGTCCACGCCTCCCCCCCCCCCAGACAATACTTTACAGACTATAAAATGGCACTTAGACCACTAATGTCTCCCTAGCGTCGTAAAACGTACATGCTCCCCCTACTCGCGGGAACCCGAAATAAATATGGGCAGAATAGAAATCGCAGCCGAGTCTTCTTGAATGCGAGTTCAATGTATTACACTCCGCCCGCGCCGATTCGAGTAAACCCACCTAATAATATAGTGAGTGAAGATATTTGGTCGGTTCTTAAAAAAAGAGCTATTGAGAGCCGATGAGGGAGGAACGAGATAAGCGTGGAGTGTAACCGTCGGCTTTGGGTCTTTCTGCGCTCAATCTTGTAAAACAGGTATTTTGAGTCTCGTCTCAAGACGACAGGATATAAGATTGTAATAACAGCTATACCGGACTGATATAGTAGCTCTTATCGTTGCTGGTGATATCTGAGCTTTACCCGGACCGAATGCCGTTTTCCGACTACCGTCGAGGTCAAACTGGTTAGTACTCAGGTACCACGCCGGTTTGAACACAGCCCCTCAGGATCACTTGAAGAGTTCTGGCCCCCGAGTCAGGGTTACCAAGTTGTTTGAAGCCAGCTATAATCGAAGGCTCTATGCAAAACACGATCCTTCATTTGTATCATCTTCCTCGGTTCGAAACTTGTGGTTTGGATACTAATTTCTATGGTAAAATTTTCCTAACAATCCGTCTATGGCGCGCAAACTCTAAGGCCTGGAAAACGTTGACTTTAGTTTCATATAACACGTAACGAGTAACACGTTCATGTAACCCGGCTACACCTTGATTAATGTGTTAAGATACCTATTACGATCATTTCAAGTAACGTTCACGTCACGGAGAGCTTGTTAACGTCTAACTTTTGCGCGACACGTAACTGCACCACGTGTTAACCGGCGAACAGTGTTCTCGTTGTGTTGTGTGTACATCTGTGACTTTAAGCGGTGACCCTATCATTTTATTGACGGTACAGTCAGTGGCAAAATTCAATACAAGCTCATGTCGTAGTTTCGCTCGTGTCCGGGTAGTATGTTTCAAGATAACGCCGTCTGAAAAAGTCGTTGGGAACGATGTTGAATGACTTCTATATTTATAGCATACATCATTGCTATAAAGTACCGTTCCGTCCTCGTTTAGGGTACATTTTCTTTTCGTAAACATGGCGGGGATTCGTTCAATAGTTTCTTCAAAAAGCCCGTGTTTGAAACATACTGCAACGCAATTTCAGCGCCAACTTTTAAGTGTTAACTGGTATAGGCCTACTTTTTCATTAACAGACGAAATCCTCGATGAATATATAGTACAAAATATGTGGCATAATATCTTTATTCTACTACGTCTATAATTTATTTGTTTTTCTCTCTCTCTCTCTCTCTCTCTCTCTCTCTCTCTCTCTCTCTCTCTCTGACTTGGAGGAAGCAAGTGCAATCTTTGCTCCACCCGGCTGCGCGAATGACCGAGCGAAAGTTAGACACACCGTACCCAGGCTCGACAACCGAACAGCATGAACCACGCCGGATGAGTTTCCAGTTCGCATTAATTACCTCGCATTCATTTCCGGAATTCATCCGCAGTGGCCACATCACGCCGAATGAATAAAGCACAAGTATTCCACAAGCCAGCGCAACCAATCATCCTCAACAGGAAAGCAGCTTAATTATTCACTCATAATCACGTGGCACACACTCCCGGTGAATTCAGTTTATTAATACTTGCTTTTTTCACTAAACAGAACAAAAAGATTTTGAATATTATAACTACAATTACATGTATGATTTTATATGTATCTAACAAAAATTAACAGTTAGTGCTAAACATAGCCTGCCTGCTTTGTTTAAATCTGGGGTAGAGTGTACGTGTCAGCTGCGCAATAAATAATCTCCGTGTTGCAACACTGGAATGTTTTTTTGCCAATAGCCACTATAAAACACACATGGATACTGTTTGAGGTTAACATTAGGAAACCGATGCTAAACTTAGGCGTTATATGGACCTGCACGTTTTTTGTGAAATAGTTGTTTGCGTGATTACGCATACCTTGGTAAATAATCTTCTAGAAATACTACTTTTTATCATACAAGATAAAAACAATTATCTATGTACCTATTATTTTACTTGTCATACTTAGTATATTCTTGGTGAAAACAATTCGTGAAGATGGTCAAAATCGCATTTTTAAAGCTTGTCAGTGCAGTTTCCTTAAACGGCAAGAGAAAAGTACAAAGATACGGACGTAGTTTAATATGTGGGCTTTCATCGCGTGTAATAAGACCCCACTGTCAGACATCTAAATTGCACAGTACAGCATCACGACGGGAACACTGCACGCTTTGCGCGTAGGAGCGATAAGGCACTAGGCGTGCCTGTTAGTGTCACCCGTATTGCCCCCTCGCTTCTTGACCTTGGATGCGCAGCTGTAACTAACTCTTAAGACCCTGTGATTCGGTCTACCTACTTCATCTCAAATCTACGGTTTCGTTGAGATACTTCGGATTACGAAGGAGCTATCGGTTGAGGATAGAAAATTTTGGCATGACTGACATTAGGGTAGTTCTGATGATTAGGCTACTTACGTTTTCAAAATAACATTTACCTCAACATTTACAAATTTCCGCCAGAGAGCAATAATACGTGATCACAATCTCGCACAGTCCCTCACGTCTCCCCTCCCGTCAACAAAGCCAAATCACTAATATTACTACTATTATTAAGTGTAGCTTAGTGTCTCGTTGAAAGAGGAGTCGCTGGAGGCGGACAAGCAAGAGCGCATAGGGAGTAGGCCTTGCCCTGTAGGGCTATGTCACTGAGTGAGTTCTAAATCCCTGGATGGATTGACACTGAATCGAACCTGGGTCATACCGAATGCAAGTCTAAGGTTTTACCATTGCGCCGCCTTGTTTGGTCAAATCAATACAAGGAACGTTCCTAAACTCTCCATGTTTTGTGTTTACAACTGCTTATAACTGAAAACCAATAACTCTACCCCGCTGCGTCCGCAGGAGAAATGTGCTTTCCGCCATTAACTACGCCAGTAAATATTTATTTTTACTTTATTGGAATGAATACAGCCGGCGACTTTCTAAGAGTAGATTACTCGAGAGCCAGGGTAGATGATCAACCAACCTATTTTACATTTCGACGTAGACATACAAAATACAGTACGTACCTAAGTATTCCACACGTGACAAAATTGTATATATTCAACGTCAAACTTGTCTTGCATTGATAATTAACACACAGTTAATTTTTATTGTTTTTTCCTAGTAATTTAATTTTAATATCACTGGAATTCGTCTCGGTAAGAGGAACAACTTCACATTTGATGTTCTTTTGCAAAATAGTTTGTCAAAATACGAACGTGTACTGTTTCGTAGACCTATTTCATATTGTAAAAGTGAAAGTGGGATGGCTCACTCTGTTGCAACTAAAGCCATATTTTGCCAACTTTCTAAAACACACAACATGATTTTGTTGGTCTGATACTTCTTCGCATAACTACAGACATTTGAAAAGACACATACAACCGTGGCTTAACCAGGGATCCGAACCCCGAACCTTGTGATAGAAAGTTAGTGACTAAGTGATTGCGGCTCGGCAAGAAACAGCGGGGCACACTCCAAGAAAAACTAATTATTGTTGTTTACGGTCGACTACTATAACAGCATTTACTGTAACGAAGTTCCTCAGCTTGATTACAAATGCGTTAGTCGCCCCGACAGACGAGCTGGACACAAAAATACTCTTCAGTTGTTAGTAAAGTTACTGACCAGAAAATGTTAAGAATGGGAGTCTAACAGATTCGTGGTGATCAACAGACTCAAAACTAACACGCTGAAATAAAAACCGTCCTGCAGTTCAAAAGGCCCTGCAATTGCAGACCTAATTACATTTCTGCTTACAGTCGTTCATATTTCCGCATTAGCCACTAATTGCACTTCTTGGGTTGTGGTGACCACGCATTTTTATGCTGACACGGCGCGTTTCAGGATCAGAATGAGCGACGGTCCACCCTCAGAGTGAATTTGTTGATTATCGTCTTCAAATCAGTAGCAGCTCAGAAGCTGTCGACAGATCCGCACACGTGCCGATCTTTGTTTCATAGTCAGGTTTCGGGGATGCACTGGGCACAGATCTTACAATAGTGCAGTCTGACATGCAATATCGTACAGACACTACCGTCACGACTAATGTCGACCATAGCGGCCAATCGCCTTCTGTGATCGTTCATTCAGCTTGCACTAGTTCATCAACCCTCTGGATAGGATAGTTCTCGTTGTGGGTCTTCCTTTAATGACCACAGCCGCTTCGAAATCTCGACATCTAGTCCCTAATAACGTAAACACTCATATACAGCCTCCATCCAGTCTGCGACGAACGTCAGCCGCTGTATGACCTTCAGTTGTGAGATACTGTATGGCATCACATTTTTTACCCTTGGAAACCTCCATCACACTCACTGACACTGACGGGCACTGCTCCAATGTCTATTCCCCCGCTTCACCACACAATGTGTATGACACCACCTGTCTCGTGCGGCTTGTGGGAGCGGTGTGTTGCCCGTGGTGCGGAAGAGCAGTGTCGTTTATGTAGCCTACGTTACTTTCCATTAATGTGTATCCGCCGGCGTCCTAGATGTCAGGTACAATCGTCAAATATGGCCAGGGGCAGCGCATGCTTGGTGTGCCAAATCAATGTTTCCGTCTGGACTATATGGTGCCAAGGTCGCTAGGTCACAACGACCCAGATCTTGATTTCATCTGTTATGATATTCAAAGAAATCTAAATGACTTGTGGAACACACCCACTGTCGCCACGAAAATTTAGCTAGTAACACGAGGCCCCACCTTAGGTTCTCTCTCTTAGGTGCCCGATACATAGAGAGATTGGACTCGTGGTGGAAGTCCGCATGCTGGAGGAGACCTGGAGGTCTCCCCACATACAGAATGTTCGACACAGTACTGGCCCGAACAGTCAGTAGAGGTAGAATAGAGTGCGAGAGTCTCAGAGGATGTGGGACGGCGTCCTGCAGTACCGGGCTAGGCCTTGGAACTGGTCAGCTGCGACATAGTTTCTTACTCTGCCGCGCTGATTGAGGGTGTCTCCGCCGGGTTTCATTTGATTGTCCCCTATGCTTCATGTATAGCGCTTTCAATTACTGGAAAACACACAAAGCACCCGCAGATAAAAAAAAAAGGTTAAGGCATTCCAACGACAGACAGCCAGCAATCCATCTGAGATTGCGGGATAGCTTTTAGTCATTACCCCAGAGAATATATCACTTGAAAGGTTTATTTGACACTGATATTATTCAGCCGCTTGAAACAGGCACCCATGTTTAGAAAAAGTAATTTTCAGATAAAAATCAAAATCAAAAATACTTATGTCTTTTGATCAGGATCACTTACTACTTATTCTTTCCCAACCTTGCCGGGACATTAAAGTCCCTTTTCCTCCTTTCGCTACAGTTTTAAGGATTTACATACCCAGAAAGGCGATAACATGGAATCAACCATAAGAAATGAATACTGGGTATGAAGCATTGCGTTCAAATACCATGACACGGAGAACGTATGAAACCGAAATAAGAATACTTCTAAGGTCGTTTAATTTAATTTGAAACTCAGCATAATTATAAACACGAATTCGATTTAATTAACGTTTCTTGACATCTCCGCGGCCTAACGCCGGTATACTACTGGGTGGTGGCCTTGCATAGTGTCAGACGCAGTCTACACACTTGTGTTTATTATGCACAGGAAGGTTATTTTTGGCTAGTACTGTACAATCCGATACTCAAGGTCCAATCATCTTTATTGTGGTAAATATTCGTGAACCATGTTACTGCTCTTGGTTATGAATGGTTCCTATTTATACAGCCAAATACAAATATTACAGCTTACTGATTGTGGTAACGAAAAAAGCACTGTAACGGTTTAAAGTACAGCATACATAATAAAATATCCTGTTTGTAATACCTAAACCATAAATTAAATTAGGTCTGGAAGGGCTTAACTACAGTCTACAAATAGCACCGAACGTACGACAGGCTTACATGTAATTCAAACCCGTGAACTCTATAAACGGTAAGGTAGCACCTCAAGTCTGTTCTACAATGACAAGGAGAGGTACCATGGCCACGCGCCAATTCGTACACGCTCAGTACCGTAGAAATGTTGGTAAACTCTGAACTCTTATACGTAAAGACTATTCACGGTAAATGGAGCACTATCGAAAACCCTGCTTAAAACATGCTTGTATGTACGTTGTATATTCTTAAAACCATATGTAAAATTAACATTGCCATGGACCTCGTCACGTTATTTATGCGTTGTTCAAATGAATCTGTGGGATTAGTGGAAAGGTAACTCATATATTTTGCAAATTTCCTAATTTCTGCACTTAAGTTATGTACGAAATAATAACAATAAATTCAGTGTTAACAAATGTTTATTTAATTTAATTCAACGTTAAGGCGTGGAACTAGCCCTCCGTTGTTACCAACTTTATTGGCCGCATGCCACTTACTGTACCCGTTAAAATGTGTATAGAACTAGGGCCAGTGACGTTTATCGAAGGTTGACTTAAAAATTACTTAGTTAACTATGAACAGCCCATATAAGTGAATCCGTGCGGCCAACAGGAATCAAGTACTTCGTTCGATGATATTAATTGGCATGGCCATTGTGGTTTACAAGGAAACCAGGACTTGGATTTGATGTGGCTAGCTTCGTTTTTGTTTTGATAAACACACGAGCATGACTTTGGCAGTACAGTTTATGAAATACTTAACATATTTAAATATTAAAAATGAAGCACACACGTTATAGAGCTTACGTCGGAAATCTTGATGTTTCTTATATTTGTAGAGTATAGATTAAATTCATCCCAGTCCGTCAGCTCGTTCCGTTTAAATAGGCCTACCCCGAGTAGGGCCGTGGTTACACGAGTGCTGTTAAACACATTCAACTAAATACATTCGGTAGCCACGTCTGAACCAGTTTACAAACAGAACGTGTTTTCGCGGTTACACGCCCAGAGCAGAATGAAATCAATGGAAATTCTAACCCTAACAAAAATGGAAATTAAATGTATGAATTTAATTATAATAGTCTCCAACACTTATCATTATTTATCTTATTAATTGCTATGAAACATACGCTTTTACTGTAATGGCATAATGGGTGAGTACTCGTACATTCAACCTTAAACTTAAGTTAATTTAACAAGTGCAGGAATTCCCGCCAAATTCAGCAACATATATTACACTGCTTGTTTATTTCGAAGCAGCCAATAGGAGCGCAGCAGAGAAGTCTTTCGAAACTACTTATGAAAACTCTTCACTTTGAACGAGAAACTGCGACCGGAACTCGTTCGAAGGTAATGTAACGTCTACAATAGCTGAACTTGTTTTAGTGAAGTAGTTCTGCATCACGTAAAACCGCGGCCTACGTCCACGGAAACACAAGACTCTTACATCGCCGAAAACTTATTAAAAATAAATCTAATTTCGAGTCCAACAAGTGGTTAGTATTTGGGTCCGGCCGCCATTCAACAAAGCAAGGTTCAGAAGAAAGATCTTTTTTTTTTTTTTTTTTTTTTCACCGCCGTAAAATGTTACAGGAATGGATACAAACGGTAATAGGATAAAGTTTTAATTCGCGTTTCTCCTACCTTGCCCGTTTCATTACGGCGGTATTTACGAGGGAATTCGCAGAGGCTTTGTGTGTCAACTGCGATAGGCGGGGTCGTGGCGCCGGGCATTAGCAAAAATTGATTAGCAAACCGACAGCGAAATACAATTATCCCGCTACATCAAGCTTTATTAAACTGTTTCGTTCGCTTGCGACACAACTGCAGCGCGCGTCACACACATAAAAAAAAAGAGGTCACTTCGTTAAATCCAACGAGCGACTTATATATATATATATATATATATACACACACACACACACACACACACACACACACACAAAATAAAACACCCACGTAACACGATCGGGAGCAATAAAAGGAAGAAACTTCTGTCCCACTTATTTTTGCAATAAATACAGTAGAAAGTTAGTTAACAAACACTCGTTTGACATATTCAACTGGAAGAATATTCCCTGGATATGATTCTATTTTCCAGAAATATAAGACTATAGCTACACGTTTATGAGCAAAAGCTATATCCAACTCCACTCTGCTGATTATTTTTTGCATTTCTTTCGTAATCATTTTAACCTCCCGACAGCATTCAAACAGAACTTTGTATTTTTCAATGGTTTGATATTTGTATGTGACTGGTGGCATGGTTCGTTTGCCCGCCAAAGCATTGTTCTAAACACACTGAATTACAGGCAAACTCGCAATTTCATACATTGACATATACGTCATCTATCACACTAGACCTTTAAGTCAAGCGTTATCAAACCAAACACACAAAAATCAAAGAGGCGAAAAAAAAAAAGAGGTCAAAAATATAATAATATAGAAAACCATGTCCCTCCGTGACACAAAACTTATTTTCGGATTTTAAGCTTTCGGTTGAAAATAAAAACACTAGGAGATGACTAAATGAGCACATTCTATACGAGAGGCCTACTAACTACGTAGTTATACGTATTTAATTATCATCTACTATCACTCTCCCCTTAATAAGGACAAATCATACTATATCATTAAGGCCTACTTGTGATGTGGCTACAATAAGGCAGAAGCAGTAAATTTATGCACGAGGACGCACGTACATAGGCACATATGTGACGTGTTTTAAAAATCGAAATGCATCACATCCTGTATGCATTACTGCCTGCCTAGATATTCAAACTCCATTAAACCACATTAAATATTTCGCGCCTAATGTTTCGCGTCTGCTGTGTTTCTAATAAACAAAAATCTCTGAACTCGACAAACAAAACAACAGCAGTTAAACACGTGTGACACGACAATAGGAAATTAAATAACAAGGAAACTGGAACAGAACGATTAGTGTATCTAGGACATTACACGGTTTGCAACAGACGTCTCACTGTAATCGTTTTATTAAATATATTTAAAATCCTTAATTTACAGTGAAACCACCTCACTAAATGTGCCAGCCATTTCGCCAAAGCTTAACGTCATTGCTTGAATAAGAAAGAAGTCACTTCTTTCGAACTATTACGGCGAGATGTAGGAGAAATCGGAGGGTTCGTATTGAAAGGAGAGAAGACAAAACAGGAAAATGGCTGTTCACGGTAAAGTGAGCACCTTTTAAGGCCCTCTCAGCAGACATTAACCACTAATAAATGTATTTTATTGCAAGCTCAGGCGTTTACTTTTGATAGTGGTAAACTGTAGACACAGTGTTTATTAGTCACAAGGCAATGTCTATATCAAAAAGTGAAGGAAAGTAGAAATTGGCTTAAAGTAAAAATGTAGCAGGGCCTTAAAATGTGTTCACTTTGCCGTGAATAGCCTGTTGCAAGCCAGAGTACAGGGCGGCGGGTACGCCATGTTTGGAGAGCGTTCCCGTGTTTGGGCGGTATCCCCGCACTGCATCACGTCCAAACGCAATATTAGTCATGCGGAAGGCGTTTCAAAAACACTCCCCCTGCCCGCCTGGCCGCTCACGACAAGATTTATCTGCCCTTACAGGCCGTGATTTATTGAGGGCTTTCGACAACTCAGGCGGGTAGTAAGGCATGGCGACATGGCTGAGCTTGCGGTCGTCCGTTTACCTTGACCGCCATGCAGCGAGTCGGCCTGTCACCCAGCTCTCCTGGCAACCTCGCCACTCACCTGCAACAAACCACACCGTGCCTTACAAAAAACACCCCCACACTCTACAAAAATAGGCGTACATTTACACATAGAAATATTTGGCAACTTTACAGTTTTGGCATGTAATTTGTAAGCACAACTACAGTACATGTAGCCGACCTCCCGTGGTGCAGTCGGTTGGGCGCCGCCGATCTGGGGTGCGGGAGGCTCTGCGTTCGGATCTCGGGAAAGGCAGGGGTGTTAATTTAAGTTAGGTTATAATCTAGTGTGTAAGCCATCCCCTACTAAGCTTCCAAGCATAAAACCGGGGGACGTTTAAAAGCCCTTTACAGTACGTGTAACTTTACACAAACGTTCTTACGAATCCAGAGAGTACTTCAAGTCTTTGGAGAAAATACACGAACATCAGGATTAAAACACATTATGTTGGCACAGATTTACACATTGTGAAGTACGTGTATTTTTAATGCTACAGGGTCGTTGTATAAAACACTCAATTTCAGTGTAGTAATTTTGAAATTTTACAATGACCATGTGTAAACTTGTATGTAACATTCTCGAATATCTGTAAACGTGTTACACTTACAAATTAACGGTAATTTAACATTTATGTGTGTAAATTTCCTAAAACGAGAACAGTATTTATAATTTTACACTAATGTGTATTCAAAGATACCTAAGAGCGTTTGTTTAAAACACGAGATCTAGCGGTAGGGAGTAGAACTTCTTTGAAATCAATTTGTATGTTTAATAAGGAAACTTTACTCCCGCTGATGAGATATGGTTACTGTTTGCATAGGGCACTTTTGCACGAACTGTCTTGCATACCGATTAAGGCCTGGCCAGAACAAATGGTCGCGTACGTCCTATAACTAATTATTCTATATCTGAAGTCAATTGTTATCCACCTTCTCAGGATAACCTTTTATAGCTCTGTTTAGCTACCAAGTTACAGAACGGAGTACAAAAAGGTGAAATTAGTAACATTAAACTTACGTAGTGAGTGAATTAAATTGACGCTGTTGTAAAATAAGTCATACCGACAGTAAAATTACTTTTAAAACAGTGAAAAATGTACAAATATGTGTATCTACAATTACAGTAAATATGTTGTTTAACTTTAGTGTAAGTGAAAAAAGACACACTGTGATGGAATTACAATTGCAATATATGTGTAAATTTACTTGCGGAGAAGAAATACACGAATGTTACAGATTACTTTTTACAACATAGTAATAGCAATTTTACATCATTCTATTTAAAGTTAGTGCGCATGCTAGTTTATTAATTTTCAGGATAAATTTACTTAGACAAAGAGTAAAAAACATTGACGTATAAAACTGCACCGACTTAAGTGGAGACACTGCTGACACATACAATTGTGTTAACAAACAATTTTTTTACAGCGTGCACCTCGCGAAAACACGTATGCACAGATACAAACGCTTCACACAGCCCTCTTCAAATATACGTCGTTTCTCAGACAGGAGCCAGTCAACATACCGCATAAAATAAACAAATACCAGGACGAAAATTATCACACCGCACTGACGCAAGGAAAAAATGTTATCTCCCATACAACATAACAAATAATAAAAAATTTGTATCAAATTTTAAGTCTACACATTACAGCTTTATGTAAATCTACAAACAAAAGATTGGAACACAATTACCAAAACTTCTCCACAAAATATCACAGGAAAAAATTTTTATGCAGATAAATTCTTTTCGAATGTTGGTAAAAGCTGGTGAAATAATCAAGTATTTTATTGCAAGATTAAATTACTTCGGCGTGCTTTTGTAATATGAATAGCCATCTCCATCATCGAAAACGTATCAATACAATAATTTTCTGGTTAGGTGTAGACAGTAACTCTCGAAATAGCAGAACTCGAGAGAAATGGTGACTATAGTATATTCGCAGTTTCTTCACACTTTCTGAATAAAACCTTTGAAAAATCACGGCATGTATGACTTGTTTGGATGTTAATTAACGTTTCTTGACATCCCAGCGGCCTTACGCCGGTATACTACTGGGTGGTGGCCTTGCATAGTGTCAGACGCAGTCTACACACTTGTGTTTATTATGCACAGGAAGGTTATTTTTGGCTAATACTGTACAATCCGATACTCAATGTCCAATCGTCTTTATTGTGGTAAATAATTAGTGAACCATGTTACTGTTCGTGGTTATGAATGGTTCTTATTTCTACAGCCAAATACAAATATTACAGCTTACTGATTGTGGTAACGAAAAAAAAACACTAACGGTTTAAATACATACATAATAAAATTTCCTGTTTGCAATTGCTGAACCATAAATTAAATCAGGTCTGGAAGGGCTTAACTACAGTCTACAAATAGCACCGAACGTGTGACAGGCTTACATGTAATTCAAACCCGTGAACTCTATAAACGGTAAGTGACATAGGAGAACCACCTGTACGAAGGGACCTTTTCGCGCGATGAAGCGTTACGATATTGGTTCCAATGGAGATGCAAGGCGAAAAATTTAAAGAACACATCGAGATCTGTAAAAGTTCGTTTAGGAAGCCAGCAAGTGATGTCGCTAATACCCCATGCTGCATCGGTGAGTACTGATTCGATCGGCGATAATGATGAGAAAGTGAATGCTAAAGATGGAATAAGTGAAGTAGAGTCGGTTTGTGCGTAATGTGCACTTGAAAGACATTCATGTGAAGTCGATGAACTTAAAAATAAAAGGCCGTCGTCTCTGGTACTGACGATGACCATATGACTCCTACAAAGAAAAGTAAACTTGATATTGAAGATGAAACAGGACGTAGAGCGATGAGTGATGTGTTGGAGGTGGCGGGGGTCTATTGTGCTACATAAAGTCAATAATTCGCTTTGGGGGTCGTAATATTAATCGGCTATATAGCTAACGAGTATAGAAGTGGGGGTTCACAGATCTGCTGATCGTCGTACCAGGGATTGGCTGTGCTCTGCCATTTTTACGAGAATCAGGGTCACACACATCCAACTTGATTTTTTGTACTAGGTATGTAATTTGTTTACTCGATGGTTTTTTTTATGTATTTTGCAATTTTTCGCTATTTTTTCTTGATTTTCCAAGTTTAAGGCTATTTGGGTCAAGTTCAAGGTCGCCAACATCCAACATAGCTGTCGGAGTCAGTGATGTAATATTTTCCTAAACTTTTATTAGTCTCTTTCGGTTTTCTGCGATTTTTCTCATTTTTTTAAAAATGATTGCGCGGTGGTAATTAACGGAGAGGGGTTTAGGTGAGGGCAGTGGGATAAGTGTGAGCTTAACGTTATATGTTCCTCGGTTCTTTAGATTCTTTCGATTATTCTCGACTTTTTATGATTGGAAGAGGTTTGGGTAGGGGAGGGTATGAGGTGACGGTGATAGAATGAGCGTAAGGTTAATGTTCTATGTTCCGCTTTTTTTTTTTTTTTTTTTTTTTTTTTTTTTAATATTGTCAGTAAATACTTTATGTTTGGAGTCGGCAAAAAAGTTTGGAAACGGACGACGTGGGAGCTCTCTGGCGGTAGATGTTAAAAAAAAAAGGAAATAACTAGCATTTTCTATACTGTCCAATACTGGCAAAATATGAGTTAAAGTCGTAATTTAGTGGCCAATGGGCATATACCACTGATTGATATGGGTGGAGGGATAATTTCTGTTATGTAAGGAAAATTATTAATTTGTGGAAAGGAGGGATGGGGGTGGGTGCGTTGGTTAGTGTTGTCGGGTGGGGTAACATTTGTTCTTAGACTTTTAAGAATTGTTTTGCATTTTTTAAGATTTTTAATTTTGGGTCACAGGGGTCAAGGTCATGGGTCAAGGTGATGGCTCAAGGTTATGGGTCACTGGGTTGTTGAAGGGGTTAGGAGCGGGGAGTGGTGTACTGGTGAGGGTATGGGTGGTTGTGGGTGTGAATATGTTATAACATTCTATTGAGTTAATTTTCTAATAAAATTTTTATTGGAATAATTTTTATTAAACTAATTTCTTGGGGTGTCGGGGGAAGAACATCTAACCTTCTTGGTACGCATGACGCATACCAAGAAGGTTGGTGGTGTTAGTAATGCATACCAATACAGAGCACCGCAACGACCAACATGGCCGCCAGTCTCACCTAACAAGATGGCGGACAGATCCTGCATCCTATCCCTGAACCCTGTGCTACCGACGGAACCTCTTTATACTACTACTAATACATACGTGTTTTTTATGTCCATTGTAAACTTCAAAATCTAACAACAGAGTAGTTTTATAACTGTTTCAAAAACAAAATAACTATAAAGAATTATCATTTAGTTTCTTTTGCTGAATTTCGTTACTATCTATGTTTCCGATTTAATGCAATATTTTGACTGGTTTCACAGTGACCATTGTTCTGAAGAGAAAAGGTTCGTGTTTCATAACGTTGCATACGACGGCGTCATTTTTACAACTAGCCGCTACAAATCATTTGAATTTATGCGGTACAACAAACATTAACAACACAGGAAAAAATATATATAGACATGGCAATTGTTTGTCAAAATGCCAAAACACGCAAGTTTAGAAAATATGCAATCAACAAAGGACGGTGGATTAGAGACCGTATCAATGTGAACCGAACCAATAAAACACCATGTGCATTTTTGAACTTCCGAACTTCCGCAATAGGCTATCCGACTACCTGAATTAATTTCGAGATACAAAATTTCTTCTTGGATAGCAGTAATGTACAAAAAAAATTAATAGGAATGGAAAAGGATGGGAGGACGGAGGAGGCGGGTGTACATATTCCGAAATACTCCCTCCAGAACCTCTTTTCCCATTTAAATTATTTTCCAACTACAGCCCTCTCTCCGCGCTTTTTTTTGCCCAGCTGCCTCCCCAGGCAAAGTCCCTTGTATTACTTTCCTACAGATTTAAATATATAATGTAATTTCCGGAAGCTGGGGCAACGTCTAAATAATACACGGTGGCGCGGGAGGGGTGTACGTAGTAGAGTGGAGGGGTAGTAGCAGGACGTCCTCCATCGTAACAGAGCGTCTCGCGCCGCCACTGTGTGTGCGTCACGATACACATTCTCGCTGCGGCGACAGCACTTTTAGACGCCTTTCCATTAACCCGTCAGCGCCAAAACCCCACATCCAATTACATTCGTGAAAAAAAAAAAAACGAATGCGCTATAAATAACATATATTTGGTACGGGCGCATAGTTCCATAAGTTCACTTGACTTGAAACACGAGCACATTTATGACATTGTTTCTACGCCCGCATTCCCATCTCCCTTCTTAGTTATAGGCTTAGCTATGGGTACACTTAGAGGGGCAGTTGTGCCCCGATGGCTGTCCAATCCCTCTCTACCGCGATGCTTAGCCCTGAGACGCACTTACAGGTCGGACGTACGCTTAACACTTACATTTAGGTAGGTTAGGAAAAAACTCACATCTAACCAGACATGCCCTGGAGGAATACGAGTCTATAGTCCATTCCCGATTGGAAGCGACTTATGAAAATCAACCTTTGAAAAAACACTCTAGGCATAACATGTCAACCTGTTTTTTCAACATGTATTCCGCAAATATATAACACTGTGGTTAACTTTAGAGTACTGTATTACTGAATAAATGAAACTATACCTTAATATCGTCTATAACTTATAATATTTCTTTCTTTTTTAAATATAAATTAACAGCAGCAAGTGCAGCGACGTGTTGGCAACGATCGGTAAGAAATAGTTCACAGTTAAAGTATTATTTTAACCTCGTTTTATAGTATACTATTCGTAAATTAAACGGTGCCTATTGAAATATTGAAATATTTAGGTACCCCGATGGTAACATATCTCATTTCTACAGTTTAAAATTACAGCGGAAAATACCTCGAGTAGGCCTTAATGGTACGGCGTTCTTTATCGAGCGAGAACAGCTTTGCAGCAACTGTCTGCTGAGCGAAGCTTCGCTCTCTCTCTCTCTCTCTCTCTCTCTCTCTCTCTCTCTCTCTCTCTCTCTCTCTCTCTCTCTCTCTCTCTCTTACCCCCCCCTCTCTCTTTATCTTTTTCACACTCGGGAAGTTTCACTTCGCTAGTACGCGGCCAAATTGTACATGTTTTCAATTTCAGCATATTTCATACTTATTACAGCAAAATAATGATTTTTGAATTTGTAATTTACAACTGAAAAGAGATTTTAATGTTTGAATACTTATTTTAATATAATTAGATACGATGGCGGGCAGAAACAAAGTGAAATTGGTAGACGTGGCGAGCCATGACATGGCGGGTTGTTGTTTTACCAAACGAAGCGTAAATTATACTTTCTCCGAAAAATATTTCAAATTACATCACGTTTGTAGACGTTGTGTTTTTTAAACCTACCTAAGCAAATTACAAAGTTGTGCTAAATCTGTTTTTCCGCGGCAGTAATAAATATAATGTTACGGTGTGTTTCGTTAACCGCTGCGTGAGAAATAGCGTGGCGTGGCTGCGTGGTCTGTTACACTGGATCTGTGTGTGTGCGTGATTTCAAATATTTGATGTGAACTATTTTTACGTTTTAAATGTGAACTGTTTTATGACGAAGTTATTTATTTACATCCACGTCTGTTTATTTATCACAAGGTTGTGCCTTTGCCCTGTAGGGTGTTTGAAACACAGTCTTGTAACGTGATTTACCACCAATCCCAACAAAATAACCAAGCCCAGCCCCAATAAATTTCAATAAACTTAATACACAGTAAGTAGCAATACATATAAATATGAGCGGAATAAAAGTTACGGTAGGCTTATTTGTGTGCATGTTCACCTCTATATTTTTAAGTTTCTATAACAAAAAATGAGCGACACGAGTTGCGTGCTGATTTTAATGTCGCTTTTTCGTTGGGCTCTATTCCTTCGTTATTCGAACTGAGGCCGTCCTTTTAAAGAAATAATCCAACATATCAATAACAAAAAGTTAAATACTACAATTCATTACCCCGCTGTTGTAACAGTGTTTAACACAGTCGCGGAAAATATTAACGTGCATTACGTGTAGTGTGCTATGTCGTGGAAAACAAATATGTTAATTTAACGTAACCGTAAGAACTGTCGTTAATTGAGGCATTTTTAAAACGTCATAAAGCTGACCTAAATATTGTTATAGACCTAAACTGTGAATATTCGTACGAAATGGTTTTAGGAATAGACCTAAGACCGAATTCTTTGAAAAGCTGTAAACAGTAAACAACACAGTTGAGAGGTATAAAAGTAGAAGGCGCATTTAAATTATTTTTAGGTGCAGCGAAAGTATACGAACACATATACACACACAATGGCATGTAAACATTGATTTTGACAGATGCTACATGGCAGTCATATGGCAATGTTTGTTTATATTTGGCGGAAGGATACGAAACAGGCCTGCAAGTAGATATTTAGCATGGCTCCGAATACGTTGCTTCCAATGGGGAATGGACTATATGTACAAAACAGAATGGAAGTAAGGACAGAATTGCGCGTGACCTGGAGCCGGCTAAAACTGGCTGCCCTCTGTGAGTGGGTTCGGTGATGGTGTGGTGAGTTGGGGGGGGGGGGGGGGGGAGGAGGAGTTAAAAATTATTTTAGTTATGAAAGAGAGAACGAACCCACAAATCGTGTTTTTCTTTCTTTGTTTGCTTCAGGTAGCTGGTGAGAATATGGAGTAGGTTAGGGCTACAAAAAAGAGGCCCAACCGATTGGTTTCCAGGAAAACGGCATAGTGACACAGATCCCGCATAATATTTATCAGAAACATATTTTTTTTTAAATCAAACACTTCTTAACGCGTGGTTTTTGCGAAAAGATATACGCAAAGATATGGAACATCTTACGTGCTCACGTGCAGCTCTGCCCGCGTGTCTTTGAGAGAATGCAGTTTCTTACTTCTAGACCAATCAGACTTAAGTTACTCCCATTCTAAAAATCTGTGATTCGTCGGCTGACACCAAAAACGCGTAACAATTCTAATAATTCAATCACGAAAGAGCATTTGAGCTTCAGTTTTTTTTAAATAAAAAGCGAATTTGGTTGATCAGAGAGACAACAGAACTGTTTATCATAGGCTATACGAATTTGCAAACTTGCCCCTAACAGCTTTGGGACATATACGGTCTATAAAATCATCTTAAACTCTTAATCGTCAATCAAATAAAATTATATAAAGGCACACATATTGTTTGTAACTTTTTACAGCTGACTAACTACTGAAATGACGTCATAGTCAATACTGAATTCCTGAAGTGACGTCATAGTCTTGCTTGTGACTGCGTGTATTATAAAAAATATGTAAATGACGCCAGTCAGAAAATTATAAGTCCCTGAATGTCTATATTAAATTATTGCTAACAGTTGGGGATCAGTTGAATGAAATGAGGGCGCGTGATTTGGAAAATACATTATTTGTGGTTAAACTGAGCACTTTAGAAACTACTCATTATAATCACCTACTACGCCAATGTTGCATTCATTCGCCATATGTAAAATAATAGATGTGATGGGTCCGATCACTATTCGTGCACCGACAAACTGTAACTGTGTAACTGTTAGCAACGTCACCGTAAAAAATAACTATAAATTTGCAAATAAAATTGTTTTGGTAATTCAATTCTTTTGGTATGTAATTTGTAAATACAATTACCGTACGTGTAATTTTCCATAAATATTCTTAGGAATCCAGAGAGTACTATAAGTATTTGGTGAAAACACATTAATATATGGCTTTATAAACATCATATTGGCGTTAATCACCACGCATGTGTAAATTTACACTACATTCTGGAGCATCTACGAGTGTATAGTTAAGCGTAAACGTTTTCTGTAATTCTACATTTTTATATACAGTTTGAAAATACCAATACAATATTTGGGATTTTACACTAATGTTCCCAGAAATTCAATGAGAACTACAAGACTGTTTGACAAATAATGTTGTCTTAAAAATAACTAAGGACTTGCTTGAAATTATACAATTTGAAAAAATATGCAGAAATACCCATACTTCAAGAAATGTCTGTTTTCTGTGATTCCACACGTTTTATATGCAATTTACAATAAAAAAAGTACAAGCATACAAAATCATATAGCGTTAAGTAGTAGAACAACTTTGAACTTAATTTCTATGATCAAGTACAAACTATACAATTCAGGGTAAAAATAATAGTACACAATACATGTTATTTTACAAATATTTAGGATAAATTTACTTGAACGCAGGGTAAAAAAAAAACTACAATTATAGGTGTAAAAATACACCAACTTTAGATGAGATTCTGATGCCACATACATTTGTGTAAAATTACACAAAATTTTTACAATGTATGTTTACTAATATACAAATTCTTGTGATGTATGCATGAAATTAATTACATTAAATAGATTCAGTGCCTACAAATTTAAACGTCACATTTTAAACATGACATTAAGTCATGGAGCTACTTTTCCCACCGCCACCAACCATAATTGCTCGGGGCACATCAGTCAGAGTTCCCATTAAAATATATGCCGTTAGGGGTACGAACTTTTTTCGAAAGGTCGAGTGTTCAGTTGACAGAAAACCAGGTATGGCAATACAGCGTAGATCACCATTAAATCATACGAATTCTGCCACCGAAATAATGGCAAGCCGCCAATAATTTCCAGTGAAACACTTTTCACTCGCTTCATTAATCAGCTTTTATTTCCACTATTTCAAGTTTAAAGTGAATTAAATAAGGGTTCATTTAACATAAACTTTATCTGGTTATTTTTTATCTTATCACATACACTAAGCAGCATACATTTGACCAATTATGCCTCATATTGCTCAAGGATACGCAAAATGCGCGTTATTTTATTACGTCAAACTAAAATACTTCATTTTATATGCTCGTTTTACTTCTGTCATTTTCCGACATTATTGTTCAGTATGTCCTGAAGAACTTTCGCCACAGTATTAAAAACTCAGTCGCAGAGTGACCAATCACAAGTAGCGTGGTTTTACAAGCAACTTGCAGTGTCTAAAGAGAGTGAACGTAATTTTGGGCGATGACTTCCCGGTTCTAAAGGCCACCTTTCTGAACGACCTGTACTTGTTTGGCAACCATGATAACGGAAGTAAATATTTACAGAGTAATTAATGCCAATGAATGCTTGCTGAGAGGGGATGGGGAGCTGTTTCTGCCACCTGTAGTTCTCCATGCGTACAGCATGTGAACTATGAATTCGAAAAATGAAAGATTCCTCATCCTATGAATTACAATGGACTCCAATGAAATGACGATGTGTAATTGCAATACACATTCCAGAAAGTGTTAAAAATAGAAAAAGCACGTAAATTCACGGTAATCATCAAACATGGACAGGTATTCTTTGCCAAGTACATGCTGACACACTTGTTTTTATGATTGGGTTAACTTAATCACTGCAACATCATATTATAAACTTACAACGGGTAAACTGTAAAATTGTTTATAATGTTACTAAATTTGATAGGCTATACCAGAAAAATACAAGTTTACAAAACACTTTTTTCAAATTAGTGTAAGGCAAATTCATTTCTTAAAAATAATTTATGGTGATTAATACAAAATCACACACAACAGTACGTCTGCCATGGTAATTAAAGCGGCGAATATCATTTTATGGCATTATATAGTTCAGGCAAGTTTCTAAACTACTTAACAATTGCTCCACGAAAAACGAACAAAATGATTTTAAAACGCGTTTTTACAGCCATTTTCACCAAAAAAAAAATGTAACTGTGCGGCCCGAATAACACACTGTCACTTTATATATATATATATATATATATATATATATATATATATATATATAAATTTTTTACGATGGTGAAAGTCAAAGAAGACAGTATAATATGCAGTATTTTTGTAACAAATTGTTGGTTTATACAGATTCGTGCGCTTGCATTTTCCCTCCATAGCACAGTTGCCAAGAGATCGCACCTTTCTTGAGGTCCATGACAAAGTAATCACATCCCCGAAAAAGTACGTGTAAAGCAGAGACTAAAAATTCGATACACTGATTTCGTCTTATGCTTATTTCCGTAACACTGGCTCACGATTTGTCAAAGTCAAAATAACGTGATATAAAACACAGACATGGAGTTTATTTATATTCAGTTTTTCAACAAATGTTTGCTTTGATAATAAATTAATTAACTTTATAAATCCTTTTGACACCAATATTTTATTTATATATAAAATGAACTAAAAATATAAAAAATAATTACAGGAGTAGTTACAGAATTTGTAGAACTGGTAAGACGTGGTTGAACAGCCGTAATAAACTTCACTGCAAATTAATATTTTTGTATCAATTTATATTAGTATATAACAGATTGGCGCAATATAGAACGTATACCCCATTTGCGTAAGTGTAGTAAGCACATAGCTTGCATAAGGCTTTTAACTATTCTTGTATTCAAAAGTTGGGATGATCTTTTACCCACACAACCATGTGTAAATGAGGACTTCCCCGGCACTGAAACTCTACACGCCACCAGTAATCGACAACTTGTCCACCAAATGCATCGTGATTGGTATTGATTCGGTAGCACAGACACCTACCGTACATCCGAAAAAGTGAAGTTAAATAAAAACTTGATAAGTGTGTCAACGTTATTCCAAATCATGGTTCCTAAGGAAAAACAGCCGTTCAGTGTTGGGACACGCAAATTTCTTACAACGTCTACAAAATATTAACTTTTTTAAAAGTTTTACAAATAATTCTTTGAAAACTATTTGCCAAATTTTTGTGAAACGAATAGAATATTACATATCTGAGAAACACGAAAAGTTAATAATTAGGGATAGGAAAATTTCGCGAGTTCAATGACCTGTAGGCTAGACTCCACAATCCAGTGTATACTTGAGATTGAGATGTTCGTTCATTGGCTGCTGCTCCAGAAAGTATCCAGTATTACTTCACACCTGGGAATGTGGTATTCGCTACTTGTTTCCCTGCAAGTCTGCTACTGACTCAGGCACATCAAGGGCGTTTATAATAAACAGTGATCCAATTGCAAAGGTGACTTCACTCTATATGTGTTTGACGGCCACCTTGTCCCGAAATGAATTCGTGAAATTTTCCTATCCCTATTAATAATGTATTTCAATGTTTATAATAAACACGAGGTCTATAGTACCTGTCTGTTGAAATACAACATTAGACTACCTTCACATATTTTTCTGCAATTTGTGTAAAACGTGACCTAATTTATTGTAGTATTACAAACATAATCTTGGGAAGTGTGTAGATTAGGAAGGCAAACCAATGGAATCACGATGGAAAAAAGTTTATATTTTTACTCCAGTGAAAGAGCGGTCCATGGTTCGAGTGCAGTCGACCTACAACGCCCCGAAGGACGACGTAGACAAACTCACCCTCAACCCTTTCCTGATGTCACCTTATTTAAGGAAAAAACGCGTAAATAAGGGAGAATGGATTTATAACAAGGGGAGAAATCGTCGGCTGCATTCTGCGCGGCTGAATAGGTAATGGGGACCAGGACGGACGGGAGAGAAGTTTGATAAGAGAAAAATAGCGAGTCGGTGGGTGGTATTAGGGGGGGGGGGGGGAGAGAGAGAGAGAGGAGAGAGAGGAGAGAGAGAGAGAGAGAGAGAGAGAGAGAGATGTTGCCCTGTAGCGAGAGCGCGTAAGGGCGGAAGGGAAGACAGAGGAGGGTTTGCCGCGCGCGCACGTGTGAAATACGGCTGGCGTGACGACCGCGCGAGAACGGAATTACAAACAAGTCGGGCGGGAAGCGAGGGTAAATGAGAGATAGCAAAATAAAACAGCGCCCGGAGAAAACGCTACGAGAGGACGGCCAACTGAACAGGAAAAAAAAACGCACTTCCTCGTAAAAAACAGAAAGGAGAAATTCAAAAGGCGAAAGACAGTTGACATATGGAGGTTAGAGAGAGTTCACAACTCAATTGCGAAGCAACGCTTACCGGTAATTGGCGAATTCAAACACGCAACTACTCACAATTCAGACGATGTCTTAATTCCAGCTGATCAACACTTGCAATTGTCCAGCCCTCTTTACAAACGGTCGATAATTAACCCTAACAGGTCGCAACACTGAAAAATTATTCTTCAGGAAATTTATCTTTCTGGCTGAAAGTCTTCCTGTTGCGAATTAAATTCGCTAAAACAGAGTCGTGCTCACACGCGGTTTATATATTCTGAAATGTTTGCCTTCCTGTAAATTCTAATTTCGCGCGAAAAAAAATGTGATAATTTTATCACGTCCTGATGGTTACTTCCTCCAACGTGAACACGACTCGCTAGTTCTGCTATGAACTGAAACATTCATTCGAATTACTGGTTTTCAGATGCTGATGCTTAGCGACGATTATTTTGGAAACTACATATATAGTTATAAATACTACACTTTTGTCAAGTAATTTCGACGTAATTAGTGCAGCTTTTAAAAATCATGGATACACTTGTCATTTGAAAAATATCCGTTAACGCACAGTACTACAAAACGTTTGGCGACTACATTTGCAGACATTTGTAACACGTAAACGTGCTACATTAATCAATAATAAATTATTTCGTTGAAAAGAAAGTTAAGGCACACAAATACGTAGGGACATCCGATTTTCGCGAAAAGATTTTTGTTTAGTTTTATTTCAAAACGCTGAAGCTCAGATTCACTTAATACCCGATTGTGTGGCTTTAAATGCTACACGTCTCAGGTACCTGGCCGAGAATCATAGACGTTTGATACACGAGTAACCTAACTGTGATTGGCCTACTTAAAAAACTACTAAAACTTGCAGCTAATAACCAAAGTAAAACTTCACTACGTAGGATATTGTAATCTAGTTTGCGCGGAGCTCTTTTCGCAAAGATCGCCTGGAACCAGTTCCCGCGTTTGAGGCCGAGAAACGCGGGAACGATAAGGTCGACACTGCCGCGCTCATCAAGTACGCCATCGCCGCAAAGTGCAAGGCTCTGAACTGGCGTGCAGAGTTCTGATCTCACTGCGTGTAAAGGCGGTTCGCGATAAAGTGAGCACTTTTGAAATCAACCTTAGGAAAATGCCACTGCTCCTACTTGCGTATAGTATTTTAACGGACGCACTAAGTGGCATGCGCCCAGTGAAGTTGGTAACGATTGATTGAAAGTATTTCCATGACTTAACGTCGCATTAAAAGTGTTAGGTAAACATCTGTGCTAACTTAAATTATATCTTTCGCTTTCTGTTTTTTTTTTTTATGCTTCAAAATGTAAATATTAGCAGTTTTGTAAATTATTTACTTTTCTAATAATTTTATAGTTTCACTTGAGTGCAACATGAATAAAGTGACGAGGCCCATAGCAGTGCTAATTTTACATAATACGGAACAATACACACTGTGCATACAAGTAGATTTTAAGCAGGACTTTCGAAAGTGCTCATTTTAACGTGAACAGCCTATAGCTGTGCGACTTTCAGCGGTGACCCTATTATTTTATTGGTGGAACGTCTGTAGGAAGAATCTGAGCAGGATCGTTGAGTAGTTTTAGTTTCTGATGCGTATATTTGGAGATACAGGGCTTTGAAAAAGCCATTTCTAGCTATTTTGGAGTGCTCTGTAACGGTGTTTCTAACGTGTATAACATTTTGAAAGTACGCAACACCCCTCGTCTGAAGTGTGTGTTCCTTTCGTAGAGCAACACATTGGACGCACGTTTAAGGCGAGTTCTACAATGACACGCATACGGACGCGGATAACGTACGGATACGCGTAAGAAAGCTCGGCAACTCCCACTCTTGCGTGTCCGTGAATCCGTGTAGCCAATAGGAATCGAGTATTTGGTTTGTTGATACTAGTTTTCGTGGCCATTGTGGTATAAACGACAACAAGTGCTTCGATTTGGCGAGATGATTATCATTTATTTTAATAAATAAGTGAACATTGTTTGGCAAAATTATTTACATATTTTTAAACACTGTAAAAATATACAAAATTAGATGTGTATATTATGAAACCTGTATCAGTAATATGCAACAACAGAGTATTTTTTTATTTCGTAAGTTGCAAGACCTTACGTTTATTTGTTTTGTAGAAGGGTTAAAATTCATCCCGAATCGTCGGCTTGTTTCGGTTGCGTTTCCGAATCCGTTTTCTTACGTATCCGTGCATTGTAGAACGGGCCTAATAGTTTCGTGGGAAAACGTGTAGGTATTTCAAACACTGCGACGTGACGGGAAACAAACTAGACTACAGGTGGAGCTGGTGTAGTCGCGCTGGAGGAGCCCCGCAACTGCTCACGGCAACAGGAGAGTGGGGAAGTTAACAGACGACAGTTGGTACGTGCAACACGCGGATTATCAACGCCCCCTCCACACCTACCCCATGTAGGAAAGAAAGGCGGCTGGCTCTAAGCGGATCCCATCTGTCCTCATCTGTGACATCTTAACAAGCGCTCGAGGGAGGGGAAACCTCGCGACAAGTTTCAGTTTCTCAGAGGGCCACGACGACTCGGTGTTCTCGAGTCACATGCGCACACATTTGCTAAGCACGGATAAATAAAAATTCTCATAGAAGAAAATATAATTTCAAAGTATGCCGTTACAGAAAAGCGCACGCCGGATAAAACACAGAATACGGCACAAAAACCCAACACAGAATTAAATAAAATAAGAGCCCAAAAATTAACTGTTGTCACTGAAATGTAAAAAACACACACAAGGTCCGCAGAAGGAACGTGTATTAGTAAAGACGAAAACAAACGAGTAGACTGTCAGGCGTTGTTCATTTGTTTGGTCACTTGTTCTAGTACTGCAAAAATGTTTCCAAATCAGAGGATTCAGCTGAGATGACTTCAATCAAAATCAGCGGCAAACAACTATGTTTATTACTATGGCTGAATTTCACCGACAGTGGTGACTTCTGTTAAATTACTGTACTTAGATGCAGATTCCCAGTTTATTCGACTGACTGGCCAGTCGGTAAAGCCTTGACTGACAAGTGAATAACTTGCTTATGTAAGCGACTCGGGATTACAGCGTAACTTACAAAAAAAAAGTTACACTGAATACACCATGTACAAGCAAAGGAAAATGGCTTCCCTTACCAGCCTTGTCTCGGTGCAGACAACGCACAGCGAAAGGAATCATAGACTAAAGATAATCTCGCTGGCTACGCACAACCAGTATCCTTGTCCCAACATTGAATTGCATTTCTGCCAACATAAATAGTAAAAACGGCGTGGAATGGAAATTGTTCAGTAAAAAGGTGCTTTGAGATGTTTTTATACTTCCTCTAACCAATTTGGAATGCAGTTAGATTAAATTCAAAATGGCGAAAGTATTTTATCCATATAAAAGTGCTTAACTTTTAAAAATTAAGATATAAACAAACACGTTCATCAATGTTGACCATGTGACTTTGACAGCTGTGTTCTTTTGGGCTAGGTCACGGCCGCAGAAGACAGGTCTGGATACTAGCTTGAAAAGTTCCCAGCCGCAGAGCGCTGCTATAGAAGTAGTACTGTTTAACATGGCTAGCATAGGGAGGAGTATTGCAATATTTTCTTAAAATAGGAAAATGACATTGATACCTCTATGGTGTTATCCCTATACCAGCAATGCTAACAACACTAGTTTGCTTGCAGCGATCTGCGGCTATTGGGTGAACTAAATTAGTCAATAAGGGGGTCAAATCGTTAACATAGTTAGATAAGCGAGTGTCCATCCAGACCTGTATTCTACGGCCGTGGGGTAGGTCAATATTGGGTACATGCCCAGATGAGTAAACGATCTACCTCGCCTTTAGTCTATGAAACGAACTAGACAAGACATGTGGACGCCGTTGCAGCTCGTCCGGTGAGGAGGCGTCGTCATCTACGCCAAGAAAACTGCCGCATTTCTGTCGCGCGTGAGGGCCGGCAGGTTTACGCAGCCGTCTGGTGGAGTTTACGGCCGTAAGTTACGGCCGAGCAAAGTTCATGTCAATAACGGGCTGGCAGCAAACAGCCCGCGAAGGCTTTATTAGTCGGCGTTATGGAGTCGTTACATGTGACCGGACAGCGCCCACCCCTACCCGGCCCGGCTTTATGGACAGCTCTGCTCAGCGCACTGCCTCGCCTTAATCAACACTCGCGCCAGGAATAATTAAATTCCCGGTCGCTACTTCTTGGGTGCGGCTCGAGTCTTGTCTCGCCGTCGACAGTGGCCCACTTCCTGCCCCTGTCAACAGTGAACAGGGGCGCAGCCAGCCTGAGGATGTTCTTTCCTTCATCCACAAGTCTTCAATCATATGACATTAAAGTTATTTTATTAATATGCCTTTAATTTGAATAACAATATATAATTTCCTTAAACTATGGCACATTTATCTTTACTGTGAAGTAATTTTCCTCCTTTTATTTGTTCTCATTACAACTTCTTACACAATAGAAAGCTTTAGCATTTGCCATTACATTTACTTTCCATTGACGAAACCACGAATACAAAATAAAATTGTAAAGTCAGAGTTCAGACAATTGAACATCGGTTTTGTAAGCTTCGTAAAAATGTGTATCTTGTTATGGAAATAATTATGATATCCAGGAATGAATTTTAAATACTTTTTTTTTAAGAAATAAGTTTAAAATCTATATAACAACTTTATTTCAACACAAAAAAAAAAACTAATTTGTTTACTTTATTCAAATATGTCAATTCATATATTTCCTCTTCGCATTATATTCGTGCGCCATTTATTTAATTTAAGACGAGCTTCGTTTAATATACCGAGATTAAAATCACCCTACAATAAAATAACGCACTTTCCACATAACCTCTGTTAGACTCTCGGCAAAATGGCTGCTTGACTTTGACTTTAGCTTCGACAGTTGTTCTATAAGAAACAACATGTCGGAAAGCAAACGTAAAGTCAAATGTTAAAGTTTTCAATTGTGTGAGGGTCTTAATACGTGCGCTTCAACGCCACTAATGTTGGTGCAACTCCACTTCCTTCCCTGCAGACAGTGTAACCCCCACGTTGACATATTTCTAGCAACGCCACTACGAAGTGTTAACTGCACATTCACAAATAACAGCTCGGAAATTAATATACCAGAAAACCAATTATGTTAAACAAGAAAAGCGTTGCAAATTTCGAATGTGAAATACTGCGAGTTTGATAAAAAAAAAACTGCGTATTTTCATCACCTATAATCAACTTCGACGTTGTGCTTAGAGGGATTTCTTAACTAATAACTAGCAACTTTGTTCAAAATTTCATATACATATATATATATGGGGGGGGGGGTCCTTTTCTGGTCGGGCATAGCTAACCGATTTTTTAGAAACTTTCGGTTGGGGTGGAATTACCAGCAACTGTAACCGTCATGACGCTGTCAAATGTTTGCCAGATTCATAATACAACATAGAGATTCAGTTATATTCACATACTGTAGATTACCAAATATGACCGTGTCAGTCTACGGAAATCTGTATTTCCACAAGAATATGCCCCTCATTTCCGGGTAAAAGAGTGTTTACCGTGCGGGTGTCCCATGTATTTTGATGGGTTCTTGGCAAACGAATTTCCCCGGGAAGAACTGAGACCAGAGTAAATCTGCATTCTCGCTACAAGAACAATTTCCCGTCTGTTACAGAATGTTTTCCTGCTGAGAGGAAGGAGGCGGAGATAAATTCTTCCTTATTTGTCTCGGTCACTCAAAATTCGTTCTCCCCACTACTGAACCACTGTACTTCGTGTACAGTACGACGAATTCCATAAAAACAAAAACGATTCAATCATAAAAGAAGAGTATGTGAGTGTACTGAAATTTACTCACAAAATCATTTCCTAAAAACTACAACAGTGTCTCTAACAATAAAAAATGGTATTGAGTCTATGGAGTTGAAAATCGTCATTGCATAATAATGGTTATTGCTGTTTTAATTATAGTAAACGGGCCTAAGTTAGAGTATTCAAAACTAAAGCACAAGATAACTTTGGGTTGCTTTTATATCTCATTTCATGCAAATAAAAGCTGCTGGTTGATGGTCACAAATCCTTTAATTAACGATACAGAACTTAAAAGTACATTTTAACTTCGTTCGGGATTGGAAAACAAAAAAATTTTTTACACCTTGACGTATACGCAGGGAACATTTAAAAACAATTTTATGAAAAGTTAATTGCGAGGTATAGCGTGCTTGTTGTCGAAATACCAGAAAATACCAATTCTGATAATGCTCGAAGAAGTTAGATGACATCAAGAGTACGACTTGAACACAAACATATCTCAACTTATTATCAAATACCTCCTTCTACTCTTTGACTCGTTCATGCACACGCGCCGGCCCGCCAGCGAATATAGTCCACTGTTAACATAGTCAAAAAGCTATCAGTGAATTTCAACAGCGCCATTTTCACAAGTTTTACTGATAAGACAGAGGCTACGGTGTCCGAGGCTCACAATGGTGAACCGAGATCGATTCGCGGCGGCGGTCAGCCCAGATTTCAGCGATTTTATTTTCCCCACCCTTGTATTCCGCGTTTGTTCCATTCTAGGGCCATATTCCATGTCACCCTTCAGGAACTACGGAGCACACTTGCTTTAACACTTTGAGCGCGGTACATATTAACTGAGAGGTAAGAAAAGTTAGATGTGAGTCACCCATTCTCACGACTGCATGACCACACAAGTTCTGTTGGTCTGTGTAATCCCATTTACAACCGTCCTATTGGCTCCCACAACACCAGGCATGCTTACTGAAAGCTGTACACAATAAAGTGAGCACTTTTGAAATCAACCTTAGAAAAAGGTCACTGCCTGCATATATTTTAACGGACGCACTGAGTGACATGCGCCCAGTAAAGTTGGCAACGATGGATGGAAAGTATTTCCATATTTTAATGTCGAATAAAAATTGTTAGGTAACCATGTCTGATAACTTTAATTATTTCATTCGCTTCGATTTTTTTTTTAATGCATCGAAGTGTAAAAATGAGCAGATTTGTAGAATATTTACTTTTCTTATAATTTCATAGTTTCATTTGACCGACGTATAAATAAAGTGATGAGGCCCATTACAATGTTAATCTTATATAAGACGGAAGGATACACAACGCACATACAATTAGATCTTAAGCAGGGCTTCCAGAAGTGCTCAAATTTACCGTGAATAATCAATATACTATAAAAATTTCATTACTGGTCCGCTCTCTGCCACTATAATGCCGAGTTGAAAGTGTACCAATCAAATGTTCTTTCCTAAGTAGAATGATCTACATTCCATCCTGGAGTAATTTACACTTTTTGTATCGATGATGTGATATTATATTGCACAGAAACGTCTGAATGCTGCTGGAAAAGTAATATTTCATCGCCCGTGTTTTTAAATAAAGCGGGTGTCGTATTGTTAGGACAAAAATTACACAATTCAATTACATTCAAACGACGTAATATTACTACATACTTCTCGAAAAAATGTCAACGCAAGTTATATTTACAAACACTATAGGGTCGTTTAGCTGTCTTGATAAGCTGAATTACCATTTGACACGTGTTAACGGTCTGCACATGAATCGCGTAGGAGACGTGCCGATGCCGCCGAATTCTGAGTGGCACGGTCAAATATGAAAACGCCTTCCCAAGCAGACAAACCAACGGCAATAGACAAACTGCTGTTGGGTGTTTATAGTATTGAAGTATACCGTGAACTCATATTTTTTCAGCGAAAAATCATTAAAGGCTGCTCACGATAAAATGAGCACTTTTGAAATCAACATCAGAAAAATGTCACTGCCCCTGCATGCATATATTTAAATGGGCCCACTGAGTGACATTCACACAGTGAAGTTGGTAACGATGGAAGGAAATTAAACCATTTGTGATAACTTAAGTTATTTAAACACTTTCTGTTTTTTTAATGCATCGAAGTGTAAAAAATCAGCAGATTTGTAAAGTATTTACTTTCCAAATAACTTCACAGTTTTACTTGACCAACTCATGAATAAGGTTATGAGGCCCATGGCAATGTTAACTTTACATAAGACGGAAGAATACACAACGTGCAACCAAGTAGATCTTAAGCAGGGCTTTCAAAAGTGCTCATTTTAGCGTGAACAGGCTATAGCTCTAAATATTACGCAAAGTGTTAATGCTGAGATTTCGAATGTAACTTTTCCGAAATGCTGGAGGAAGGTAGGAGGTACCTACCGGCTGTGTGTCGAGGGGTCAGAGCTCGGCACACGTGTCGGCAGGCAGGGGGTCGCCTTAATGCAAATGAAGCATGGTGGAGGGTATCGACCGTGGAACCCCGGGACCTGCAGCCGGCCTAGCCCCGCCCACTACCACCCAGCTGACAGCACACTCACGTGAACCCGCTCGCTATACTGCCACCTAACTGTCAACAGCCACTTACACGCTCGTAAAGCCCATTCACGGTAATCTGAGCACTTTTGAAAGTCCTGCTGAAGATGTACTTGTATGTACGTTTTGTATTATTCAGCCTAATGTAAAATTAACACTGGCATGCGCCTCATCACTTTCTTCATGCATCGGTCGAGTGAAACTATGAAATTATTATAACAAGTAAATATTTCATAAATCTGCTCATTTTACACTTCGGTACATTTAAAAAACAGAAATGCGAAAGAATTAATTTAAATTATCACAAATTGAAACCCGACGCATTTTATTCGACGTCAAGATATGGAACTACTTACCCCCATCGTTACCAACTTTACAGGGCGCAGTCACTCAGTGCGCCTGTTAAAATATATGCAGGTAGGAACAGTGACTTTTTTGTACGGTTGATTTCAAAAGTGTTCACTTTATCGTCAACAGCCTTTACCACTGAGTACTTAGGAATATAAGAGGGGGCCGCGGTGGCTGAGCGGTTAGACTTCCACCAAGGCGAACCGGGTTCAACTACCGGATTTTCGCATCCATACTAATCTCATTTCACCCTCATCGGCTCTCAAGATCTCGCTGTTAAGAACCGCCCAAATCTCTCTCGCCTCAGCGAATAGAAGAGATGAAACGACCATATACACCGCGAACTTCAGCCATATACGGCAGCAAAATTACGTCACTGGCCGGAAACATTTTGAACGCAGGTCGCCGATCAGTGCCTGGTAACCTATTCGCCAGCAAATAGAGAACCTTCCGTAACACGCAGTAACTAATCTCAGCCATAAAGCCCGCTCCCGGAGCCTCGCAAAATACAATCAGAGCATGGGTATGCTTAAGGGCACCGTCTACTTGGTGCTTGAATAGTGTAGCAGTGTGTTTGAAATCCGCGTTTATTTTTTTACGAAACCATTAAAAGTGTCCCCATTAGACATATGTACGAAAAGAAAACACACTTGAGGCGGGGTACGTATAATACTCTCAATACGTCATGCACCTTATAAATAATATTCTGGAACTCTCCAACATAGCTAAAAACGTTTTTTTTTGTTCACGCTGATGTGATTTACCTCATAATATACATGTTTGAAACATGGGAAACTATTATCGGGACCTGCATTGAACTTTGCTTCATACTTTCCACCAATAAAATGATAGGTACACGCAGCACAACGGGAACACTGCTCGCCAGTTGAGCGCCTTGCGCATAGGTGCGAAGGGGCACTAGGCCCGCGCGTCACTGTCGCTCTTATCGCTCCCTCGCATCCCTGCTTCAAACACGGTGAAGAACTACACGTAGGCGGCGCCCTTAAAACAAAGGAATCGCAACACCATTTCATATCTATGTATTTTTTTACTCTGTGCCCCTAAAGCACTTCTGCTCAGCAGGTACTTGACGCCCACGCACAGGATGGGAGAAAATAAAACCAGTCAGTTGTGTGCAAGGTCCGCCTGCCCTTCAGGCGACCACCCACCCAGCGCTTCAACTGCGCTGCAGCATCGCATTTCACGATCGACTTCGAGCAGTAGCCATAAAAACTGCACTTTCACGCCAATTCACCCGATAAAAAGCTAGCTGAAAAATGGCCGTACACGTGAAGCTTGCACGAACGACAACAGAGCTGCAGACTTGAAGGACCCGCCTTCCGCGAGAGTTCCAGGTAAACAATGTTTGCACATCGGGCTGAGGCATCCTTCAAAAACCGGCAGGCATCTGCGGATTCACAAGATCGGGGTTTGCAAATCTACAGCACTTGTCCACTCACGAGTGTAGCACTACTTTCGACAATGACGCGTTTGTGTTTTGCAAAGATTCACTAAAAATACTTGCATTATCACGTTAATCGCCATTTCTGAGATCATTACGAAGGTCTTTGAAAAGAACTGCGTTTGCTTTAAATGTGAAATTTTAAAGAAAGTTGACATTTCCACTAACCATAACAGAAATCCGAAAAGCCATGGGACATGAACATTTAGTGTTTAGTAATTTGTACAGAGATAATAATTATATATTTTCGTATGCTTTTAAGAACTTAAAAAAAAATTCTAAACAAACTTAAAATTTCCAACATTTCTCTTGCGTTACCTTGACAAATTTTCTGGCAACTAGTCAGCAAAAGTACACACGTTTCTTTTACCGTGCAGCTGTCTGGGACGCCAGCTTACGTTCTGGGCTCGAGTTCCACGCAACAACATAACACACATAACTCTACTTGCTCCAGTCCCCAGGCTATTATTGGCTATTACTGGAATTATAATATATTCTAATGCTGTTCCAGGGTAAGGCACGGATATATGTGCGCGTATGCATCCTACACGCTCAATTCCTGGTTTTCCTCACATAATTCGAGCGCCATGAAACGACGAGACATGCAAGCCAGATCACTATGCGGCGCACAAAAGGCATCGAGTCATTTAGAACGTGGGCCGGTGTCACTTCAAGAGGCAAAGCTAGTTGCAGGGGGGCGACAAACGAGGAGCTCAGAACGCTGCCTTCAGCAAGGTAAACAACCTGCGCGCAATAACACACAGTGGCAACCAATCACGTGACGGTGAAACAGCTGCTGTGGGTCCCTGGACGGAGGTCATTGCCCCAGAGCACAGGACATTACTAGGGACAGGTGTATTTCGCGAGAAATATTTATGGTCACGCTACACTTCAATATCCTACATCCAAAAATACAACTTCCTTTGGTTATTGGCCGCGTATTTAAGTGAGAAGACATGTTCTTATTTGACTGCGCCAATCTTAATAAAGTACTCCGATGTACATGCGAACAGGCACCTGAAGCACGTGACATTTAAAATCATCCAACCACGAAAGTGCATATGAACAAAAGTGTTTTGGAGTACAGCTGGTATTGAAATATTTTTCGCGAAAAAACAACTGCCAGAAGACAGAATGGACGAGTTCACAGAAGCAACATGGCTTGGCGGTGGCGGAACACCTAGCGCCATGTTGTCAGGGGCTGTGGCTATTCTGCTCTGGCATACGGTCGCAGTTCAAAAGGACACGTGAATAAGTTTGGATACTGTGTATTTTGTATATCTAGGGCCAAATATCTCCCAACACGTTTCCACGTCGGCTAAACAGACATTCACACCAATCAATGAGGGTCGGGCAAAGATTTATACGATCTCCGTCGAGTTCACCACGTACATACAACACAAGGTAGCTAAAGACTGTTCACGATAAAGTGAGCACTTTCGTAAATGAACCTTACAAAAAAGGTACTACCACTGCATGTATATATTTTAATGGGCGCACTGAGTGACATTCGTACAGTAAAGTTGGTAACGATGAATGGAAAGTAGTTCTATATCTTAACATTGGATGGAAAGTTTAAAGTAACCATTTGTGATAGCTTAAAATTATTTCTTTCGCGTTTTTTTTAATGCAGAAAAGTGTAAAAATTAGCAGATTTGTATAGTATTTCCTTTTCTAATAATTTTACAGTTTCACTTGACCGACGCAAGAATGAAGTGATGAGGCCCATGACAATGTTAATTTTACATAAGTTGGAGGAATACACAATGTGCATACAAGTAGATCTTAAGAAGGGCATTCAAAAGTGTTCATTTTACCGTGAACAGCCTATACAGACTTCTGCGGTGCTCTTCATGTTTCTCCCGCATCGCAGGCACATTACAGCAATCGTCCAGTATGGTGTGTAGCGCCTTCGTGATACTCGTTTCTTTTCAAATTTTCAGCGAAGGTTATGGAGAATAACAACATGAGCACGTCCCAGAACAGGAAAGAAAAGAAATTTCAAATGGTAACTTGTAAAAACTAGCAGAATATATCTCAGAAATAGTTTAGCTATGTCTCGCTGGTGTCATGAACTAATATATCTTACACGCTCTAAACCTGAAATAGTCAAAATGACTCCAAATCAGTGAGACATCTGACGGGTTTTTCACTGTAAGAAAGTGGCAGATTACTAATTTTTTACGATGACTGAAATAAATTTATTACATTGTGATTTTTGCATATTTCTGACGAGTCCCACTGTAACTATTACGATACACTTATTTTTTAGTTCAGCCGACGGACTCGCAAGTAGACGGGAACTTGTTAACGGACTGTCAGTGACTAGTCGCTGATTTACGCAATTTATTCGGGTGTTGATTGGCACTGTAAACATAGGTTACTTTCACTCTAAATATTTGTTGTAATGTCATTCGGCGAAGGAAAGAAAAGCTTCTTACCTGGGTACACTGCAAAATTATTTTGGTAAACTTCCTAAACTGTAATGGAAGTTTTTAACCTATACACTGAATGGTAATAATACCACACATCAAGCTGCAGATATAGGAATGTTTAGCATCGCTGCTATACAGTTGGGAACTTCCCTATGCATTTGACTGTTTCCTAAGAAAATGTAGTAAGGCTACACAAAATTACCATTCCCACTTTTTCACAAGGCGTAGGTTATACAGTACATTTTAATGGTAAATTTACGAATAATTTCTTAGTGTGTAGGTCAAATTTAAGATTTCAAATACTTAGCTGCACTACACCACTGCTTGACAAAATACACCAATACACAAGTTGGGCAGTGTTGACTTATTTTTGTAGGCTCAAAGTAATCTCGGCAAAGCTATGAGTTCGTGTGTGAAATCTAGAGTAGGCGACTGTAAGTAGTTTGAGCATGCAGCGAAGATGGATCCTCGGTGCTCTGCGGTGATGCAAACCAGCTGGGCCGGAGTGAGCGTGCAGCCAATCCCCGGCAGTGGGCGGGCGGGCAGAGAAAGCGGAAACAACTGGGCGGGGGCGTGCGATGCCTCGCCTTGACTGGTCATAGCCTCTTTCTTCCCACGTCTCGCTACTGGCCTCTCACTCACTAGCTGCTGCAAGGTGTGCTGGTGCTCGCTCTCTGCTGTGCGCACAATACGACACAACACAGAGGCGAGACAACCACCAACTCCAGCTGCACACGCCACCCAAATGGCGACACTGGCCACCAAAATGTTGGGGACGTCGTCCGCCACTTAGCCCTTGGTTAAGGCCATGATCTCCCATTTCTACAGCTTTTACGAGAGTTCATTTTTTTAACCCAAATGGAAGCCGATATCGTATAATCCTCTTACAGTTTTGTTACACATTATTTGTATTCTGTAGTCTAATTTTTTCAACACAAGAAACTGTATAATTTTAATTAATTATTAAATAAACACAATATTCGTTAAATGATTAATTGAATAGAAGTATACCTTTTTCGCGTTAAAAAAATTACACTACAAAATAAAAACAATTTGTAACAAAACTGTAAGAGGATTTTACAATCTGGGCTCCCGTTTGGGTTTAAAAAATTAATTCTCACAAAAGCTGTAGAAATGTAAGATCATGACCTTAACCGCGTAACCAACAATGATTATGGAGCCTGGGTACTGTTGCCGGCAGACGTATTAGCATGTCCGAACGCTTTGAAGCGTGGTAAGCGAAACAAGGGAGAAAAAGATACGCGCGCAGGTCTGGCCGTGCTATCAGCTATTCCACAAACATCAGTTACGGCGGGCCCAGTTGTATGTAAGGCAATGGACGACGAAGGACGTTTGCAGAAATGCGGAAAAGTTATCCTCAGTGTTACAGCACTTGCCCACGATATTCATATACGAACACATATCATAAAAAATAAACAACTATAATACTGCAACAGACCGATCCGTGCCGAGCCACTGTCTAGGGGGCACGAGGTGACTCGCATGCCCAGACGTCTGCCGATACCACTACACTGTACGTAATGCGACCACTCACTTAAAGAGCGGCAAGGCAGCCACACGCGTGTTGTGACGTCAGCTACAGGACTACGTCACAGAGGCTAATATATAGACTAGGAAACAACCAGGTACCGTACACAGCACCCGTTGAACAGACGCCGCTGCCACAAAGTAGCACTTCCACGGCGCACGATGCAAGCAAGATCGTGTTGCATGCCGATCTTGCCTAAACTTTTACAAATAAGTTATTGCGCACGGCTGATCTCGTAGAAGATTAAATTACATCACATATCGCATTCTTTACAGACGAGGCCACGTGAATTGCAGGGTGTAGGCAATCCACTCCTACTAATATTTCTGCACTTGCTACATCACTTGCTCCCTTCTAACCATGAGAATAGGAACACAAGATGAGCTCTCCGACAAACAGAACGATGCTGGTAAGATTTTGACTTATTTTAGAAATGGAATTGAGTTAGGATTGTTATAGGTAGTGTAGATAAACATTTGACTTTTGGCAGGAACCATGTTTGTGAAAAGAGAAGTGACGGAATACAGCAACGTATTATTTATTTCCAGTTCAAAAACGCAGGCATCAAAATGTTTCGTGCAACGATAAATTTGTTCGCGAGTTACTCCGGATGATTCAAATGGAATTCCAAGATTATACATAACTTCTCGCATGTTCGTGTTACTGAAAGTATCTTGCCGCAGAAATAAGAAGGAATACAAGCAGCAATTAAATTTTGGTTCCTAACGATGTTTATTTAATATGTGCTCCTCGAGTCATATGGTACATATCAATGCGATAAAATAGTTCATCCTTCACTTGTCGTTAACATTTGACGTTAATGGTCTGCACGGCGTTCCTGATGTGCAAATTAATATAATTTATGTTAAGAAGCAATGGCGATACTTGGACAGCATCTTTAATGTACAGTATGAACCTGCAAAAATAAATGTCGCACAGAGTCAGATTTGGCGACCACATAATCTACGCCACTTGCATCAGAAGCCCCACAATATATTTAAGCTACAGTGAAAAGAAATTTTTCACGCAAATAGTGAGAATACAATGGCATATAATCACACGACGTTCTCACTTGAATCATGAAGAAGCAATACAGAATCAGCTGTCCAATGGCGTATATTGCGAATGTTACCTTCGCCACAGTTGACCAGCACCGTGGACTGTGATGCTCAGTGTTCAATGCCCTTCCCTGTGGGGAAGTGAATCGTAGGCTGTGCGACTGTTTGACGATATGACTGGCTCATATCACTGACCACCGAACACAAAGACTAGAGCTTATTGGCTACGATAGAGGAATAAGTTCTCTGCCAGCTTAACTAGTTCAGTCACTGTGTACACGATCGTGGACACGTTGCAAATGAATGATACTTGTGGCCAGTCCTGTACACATCAAGGCAACACAAGCAGCACATTGTAAATTGGCTACGAGAAAAATGCTCAGAACAAGTACAGCTCATACCAAAAAATTACGTGATTGAGACACTTCTACTCGAAAATTAAATGTGTGAACGAACGGGAAGTAGTGTGCAACAAAAAAAAATCTTATTTTCAACACTATAAACATTAATTAATATGGGAATGAAAGAGTTAACGTAATTTTTTAAATACTGTGGCAAGAATGGAATCATTTACAAAGTCTTTGCCTTTAAAATTGCGTTTGGTTTCTACAAATACACGATAAACTCAAGTTTGTTTTGCATGCATAAAATAATTATATTGTTCAAGAATATATTATTTCACATTGTTGTTTTCTTAATTTATCCACCTTTGTTTCCGCAGGCTAAACGGCAAATGTTCCACATATTAAAGCGGAGTAAACTTGCTTGTAAAAATATAACATATTTGTGACATTACCCGGATACAAACCGACAATTCCATGGGTTGAACGTGACGTCTTAACGGTCAGAGACATGGGTACTGCAACCAACACAATACTAGAGCAAGTCACTTTGCAACATGCTGAGAGGTCATACAAGAAATACTTGGGCTGTATCGTGCAAAAGTTACCACAAGCTTCCTGTGGGTCCGGCAGGGTATACAAAGTTGCATCGACGGGAACTGCTGTCGAAACTACTTGGTGACGTCACGGTGCATAATTCCGAATCAGCATTCTTGGTATGCTTGCCTGTCAGGTTGCAGGAGAGAGAAGAGTTCCCTTATGGACGGCCGGTCGTGTTTGCCTCGCACGTTCGTGATGCCTCGCCTTGCGCACGACCTGATTAGCACGTAGAAGGGAGAGCTCTGCGACCACACAGGTACTCCCGACGGCCGCCCAGGTGTCGCCTTACGTGTATACCTATCGTAGACAACACACTGACTGAGTACGTCACTCAGGGCATTACTCGCACGTGTTGCTGATGCCTTATTAAAGCAAATAGGCTCAGAGTGGCTGTAAAGTACAAACTACTAAATTCCCTGACTTTTTCGGGTTTCCCCTGTCTCCATCGCATTTCTTCTCTTGCGTATACTTATACAATACATTTTTGTATACATTTTATTAAGTCGTATCCTTGTACAGTAATTAAAAAATGTTTATTCTCGTGACTATCAATGTAAATGAATAGTAAAAGTCGTGTCATATGAGCACAAATATTGCAAAGATATCCAAAAAAATTTATATTTCAGTCACGTCACTATCAATATACATGTTCCGACTTTCGTAATGCAAATTAAACTTTCTAGTTTCAAATATTAGTTCATTGCCAAAGTTATACGTTTCTGAGTGGTCCAGTCAGTTGCGCAAACGGATGTTCATGCAGGAAGAACCTAATGTCAGAAGACAAACTATCGTGGTGTATGTGTGTATATCTATATGGCATTCAACTCTACCGTGTGCTCTGATAATTTTTTTTCCAGTGGAAAATCACTGGAACTGTAAATAATAAAAAGGCTTGCTTTAAGTTTACATACTACTACGAAATTTTTTCTATGATAATTTTTCCTACCTAACAATTACACAGAAGAAACCTATTTTGTAATTTTCAATCCCAAAAATATATATCCAAGAGGACACTTTAGATAATAACATTTACATACGTACCTAAATCGTTTCCTGCTCGTCGCTGTAAGTGCAGAGCCCACGACAGAATTTTAATCAGATTTCTAACGAAGGGCGGATTTGTAAGTCATTCGTGTGCGCAAGCCGAAGAGGTGAATGACCTTTGATTGCGGCGACAGCAGCCAACGAGCAAATGACCTCTGCTCGAGTAAACAGTGTGTTATGAAGTCTAACGTAACGCCGTTTTCTAATGTGAAATAATATCACAGAGTAGACACGTACACAGAGGCGTGGCGCTTCCCCTGATGTGGGCGTGCCAATTCTCTGATTGGCTGCGCGAGACTGTCCGAGCGAGCAAGCCTTGTGTCCATCAGCGGCTACCGAGTGCAGCGAAAGGTTTCCTATTGGCTGGCGTGTCCGGCTCGAGTTCACCATATAAGCTGCCGATGCACCTCTGTATTCGTGAGTAGCCTTTAATAATAGTTTCTCTAACACAGAAGTGAAAACCCGTGACGCTAGATTCGATGTAGGTACGCTCAGTTGGGATTAGATATGTGCTGCTCCTGGATATCCAGTAGGGGCCGTGATGGCTGGGCGGTTAGATTACTCGCCTCCCACCTAGGCGAACCTGGTTCAATCTCCGGCCAGGGGTCACGTGGGAGTCGTGTCGGTCGATGCCGCTGGTCGACGGATTTTCTCTGAGATCTCCCGTTTCCCTACCCTTGCATTCCGGCTCTGCTTCATTCTCACCTCATTTTGACCCTATCGGCTCAAGACCTCGTCCAAATCTCTCAACTCAACAACTCAACTGAATATCCAGTGTATCTGCATCCGTCATTTTGAGCTCAGTAAGAAACTTTCACTCCCAGAAGGCACATACCCGGAAATTTTGTAGATTCATTTGGCAACAAGCTATACTCCACAATCATTTGTGTACTCAAACTTCATTATACTGTTGATTGGCCGATGATCCAGTTTGACCCCAGAACGAGTAGCAGTGGATTAGGTCGTTGTTTTCTCGCACTTTAGTTACTGGCTCTAATGCGACCAGGGCGTGGTTTACAAACTGTGATCCAAAGTAAAAAAGAAAGAAGTCAAACGTACACTTGTCTGAAGTCTAGCTGGTGCTCGAATGAATTCACTAAATGTCCTCGTCCCTCGCAATGGGCCAGGATGCCGGAGCGGCGAGCGCTGTTCCGTCCCTGAATCTTGGCTGTTGTAGTTGGCAGCATAGAACGGTCGGCACGTACCTGAGTAAGTCTCAGACGGGAGAAAACTGGCGACCATCACAAAAAAAGGGGGGGGGGGCAGATAAGCGCGCAAAACTGGTTATTCTAACAGATGCCTATGACACACATCGGGCGGTGCGACCTTATTGCTGTTATTGAAGACTAAAAGACCGGATGATTTTGGGACGACGCTAATGCTGCCGGACCGTTCCGTTACCGCTCAGCTACAGACCTGTCAGTGACGGACTTGAGCACGAGGTAACACACGTGCCCAGACGTCTGCCGGGCACTGTACCGCGTGTGGCAGCGGATGTAGCCGTGAGCGAGGCACGGCGTCAGCGTACCCGAGCACTCCGGCCTCATCTCGCCAGTTTGCGCAGATGAGCTAACGAGGCGCGGCAACGTGGCACGACTACCAACCTCCGCCCCTCCGACAAGCGTTACGCCACTGCCTCTCTGCGACCGCCTTCCACCTACCATAATTGCCGGCCGGTTCGCTGCGGTTAACTCTGGTTAACTCATAACTATAAACGTGCAAAATTCACGCTAGACTCCACTGCCTTATATATGAACCTACAAGTGAGAAGGAACATAACAGAACATATTAAAATGACATCAGTACCCAGCCGAAAGTCATAACTGGTCTCAGTTACTTGAATTTGAATTAAATTTGTAAAATAGTCGAAACATCAAATTTGTACCGTTATAACATTTTAAAACAATTTAAATTTTAAAACAGAGGCTTAAAATTATTTTGTTAAAGTTTAAAAGAAAAAGTTACGTTATAATTCATATTGTTAAAAGTTAAAATTCCTCCGCCTCCCCCCTTGAACCCTCACCCCACCATCCTCTCCGGAGACAGCGGGGCCGACGGTTGTTTTCGTTTTGTGAGGTGTCCGTCGTGTGTTTGATGTCTGTGTCGGTGTTGTGTTGTGTTGTGTTGGTGTCAGTGTAATGTTTGTGTAGGTGTTGTATAGTGTAAGTGTTTTTTCTTCAGTTTATTTGTTCTTGTGTATATCTGTATCTGTGGTTTCAATTGGCCGCTGCACTTTAATCAACGTCACCTACTTTCTTAATCTCCTTAAAAGAGATTGGCCACTCCACCGCTGATGTTATAGTATTGGCTCAAGCGTTCTTTGGGCGTGGCATACACATTTCCGGCCAATGACTAGTCGGTCAAACGCACAGTAACTTGGAGTTTAGTCTGCACTTAAATTTTAATGCGAGTTTTGCAGATCTCTACTCATAACTCTTGAAATAAACCTGCATATGCAAACATCTATAAACGTAAACACTGATTGGAATATATACATTAATGTTAACCATAGGTAGTGACTCCTGATTTACGCGGAAAGAGTTCCACGCAGCGTATAGTACACTTCAATAGCTTACAGTTTTCCTTTTGTTATTGGCCGTGTGGCTACGTGGAAAGATGTGTGTTATTTTACTGGGTCAATCAGAATTAGTTTACTTCTGAACAGCTGTGATTCGCGAGCAGGCACCTAAGACATACAGTAACCAAAACCATCCAATACCGAAAAGTGTATCTTAGCTGAGGTATTTTGAAATACACTAGACAGAAACTGTTTTCGCGGAAATCGGATATTGAGGATTTAATTGAGCCTTATCCATTGACTTGAGTGATTTAAGGACATACGATCACTAGAATAAAAATATACACTATACGTAGGGATAGGAAAAATTCGCCAGTTAATGACCTGTAGGCTAGACTCTACAGTCATGTGTATACTCGAGCCTGAGATGCTTGTTCATTGGCTGCTGCCACATAGAGTAGACAGTGTTACTTCAAACCTGGCAGTATGACACTCGCCACTTGTTTCCTTGCAAGTATGCTATTGACTCAGAGTCGTTCAGGGCGTGTCAAATAAACTGCGATTCAATTGCAAAATTAACTTCACTGTGCACGTTTTTTTGCGTCTATCTCGTCCTGAAATGAACTCGCGAAATGTTCCTATCCTTAACTATATGAGAAGAAAAGGTTTATAACTAAAATAACTATGTAAATCAAACCTCGCGTAGTGTTTGGATAAAATCCTCTACTTACAAATAGACATTTAAGTCTTAAAAACTTTATATTATTAATAAATCTAGACGTCGAACATCAACCAGATTTGATGAAATAAAAATTAAAGGTAACTGAGACACTCCAGTTATATTAAACTTCAAAAACAAATGTACTCATTCTTACAGTTTCAAATGCAATGAGGTTCTTTTTATCTTATACGCTATAGAGTAAAAACTGGTTGTGATGATAATTTATTGGCGTGTCTAACAACTGAACAAGAATTTTTGCTGTCTACATTGATTCGTCGGTGAATAGATTCACCAACGAATGGACGGAGGCAGGAAAAATGTCGCGAGTTTAACGACCTGCAAGTATAGTGCACTCTCGAGGCTCAACTGCCTATTGACTGGCTGGTACCTTAAGTGGGTAGCCAGTTTTACTCAGACCACGTATCAGGGGAGTTCATCCTTGTTTTAGTGCAAGCGTGTTATTGGCTAGAATTCTCCACAGCGTGTCTACTTAAACGTGATCCGAATGCAAACGTGACGAAACTGCACGTGTTCGAAGTCTAGCTTGTCATAAAACGGATACGCGCAATTTTTCTCTCGCTAAGCGTGGATGCTCGTCATTAGTTCCACGGCAATTAACGTATGCAGTTAACTGAGCACTTTCGGAAGCCCTGTTAAAGATCTACTTTTGCTTGTCATTTTGTATCCTTCTGTCGTACGTAAAATTAATATTTTCATGGGCCTGATCACTTTATTCATTCGCTATCCAAGTGTAACTCTGGAATTGTTAGGCATGTAAATGTTTTACTAATATGCAACAATAACAATTAACTTCAACTGTCATGCATTTAAACATTACACTCGCAACAGGTCAAGTGTTATGAATTATTTTTAGTAATTCGTTGCCAACTTGACTGAGAGCCTGCACTCCGGTGTGTAATGTAGTATACCGTATATGTAATTACGGAAAGTAATTTTTTTCTAATATTTGGTTCAAAAGTGCTTAGTTTACTGTCAGCAGCCAATACGTGTGGCTTTGGTAGGTTACACTCTAGCATGAAACAAGGAACTTTTGACAGGTTTATCGAGGAGCTGTTAGTCTAAGTCTTAATACTCACGCACGCAATATAAAAAAAAGGAACTACGCCGTTACAGTCACGATGAGAGCGAGATAAATAACGAAAATTTTTTGTATCAACATAGTTTCCAAAACACTGTAGCGTCTTGTTGCTTTACGATTGGATGACTCACATTAGATGCTGCTGAACGGTTCGCAGACAATACCAAAACATTCAATAAACTGTTAGAAAAAAGTCCGTAAAATTACGGAAAGTGCCGGTTAAAAATTATCCAAACATCTTCCTGATATTAAGGACGTTCTATCCGTAAATTTCACATAAATCTCCGTGAATTCACAGAACGTGTTCATAAACTTGCAAGTTTTTTATAAATCTCCTCTTTATAGAAAGGGGCAACAAAAAAGTTTTAATTTCGTTATGTGAATGTTTCACTGTGTAGAAAACTGATTATAAAAAGTTAAAAAAAATTTTGTCCGATAGCGGGATTTAAACTCGGAAAAAAATTGAGTCCAACACATTATCCATTTACCTAACACGCTCTAACAAGCAGGAGTGTTGTATATACCTAATTCATGTAGAATGATGTACCAAACCCCTCTTAGTTTCTAGTCTTGTTGGAGTGTTTGCGAGTTTATTAATTTATTTTTTTTCATGTTTACAAACAGGGGTAAGAAAAGGCGAGGCCTGCAAAATTCGCGTTATTTTCTAGCAGTACGCTAAATTTGACAATCCTCAGTACCCTGAAATCGAAGTAGCTTTTAACTGGTTTCTGCCACAGGATACTCCCATTTTTGGTGTGACCTAGTTGTGCATCATTCGAGTGTCCAAACATATCAGTGTTTAAAGTCTAGTTTGTCGTCAAACTATAACGCGGATTTTACATGTCCCTTGTCATGACGAATTATTTTCTGAACGATAAGGGCCTACCGGAAGATATTTCGTTAAACGTCTCTCCATAGCCATTATTAAAACCACAGCAGTAAATCTGAGTAATCACATAGCATCTTCGTTTCTCTGCAATGGAGATGGGCGTTGTACTCGTAGCTGTCACGGTTCGCAATTCCGTGTAATTACGCGAGATTCGTGGCTCCGCGCAGTCAGTCACTTGGAACAACGGCCTCGTGCGACCGTCGTAGAGGCGAAGGTGCTGTTGACCCTCGCGCGAACGTCGACCTTGTGGTGGAGTCTTCTCTAAGCTCACAACCTCATGATGACGACCTTCTTCACAATTACAAGTCCAAACAGATTCATTTACACCACGTCGAAGTTCACTTACACCTATAAATATGCCCAGAAAACTGAAATTACTACAAATAATACATGTGGTTCGCTTTGGTTTCACGCAAAGGTAAAGATCATTGCATGAGTTGTGTGTCGCCACACAAGCACGGGGTCATCAAACGTAGCCTTTGTGGAGGTTCGACATCGCGTGGCTGAGGAAGGAAGGTAGTAACACGACCAGCGTGGGACATCTTTGAGAAAAGAAGACATCGCGTGCGCCCAAGAATGTCGCCCATGTATGCGGGATTCCCCGTCGAGTAGTTAACCAACGTCTTATTGCTCTTACGAAAGGTATTCTTAGCTGGCAGTTAACTGAACACATACGATTGGCAGACTTACTTACTTCCTCCTTTAGGCCCATCTTATATCGTTCCTCCACAAGTAATAATTAACGTTGCCATACAGTTAAATTGGTCGGTTATAAAACAAAAAAGAAACTGATTTCAATGGCGACTAATTAAACTCGTTGATTGGCCGTGTTCACAACCGTGAATAAGTTGCACATAGAGAATTATTATATCCAGGACTGAGAACAGTGAAACTGCGTATTCCATAATTCCATAACAGCGATTTGGTTTGTGAAGGGTTCTGCACCTCTCTCACTAATGGAGCACTCAGTGTATCGTTCACTGAATGCGAGAAACAAGTTCGACACATGTACAGTAATTACCCACACGTATAAATATTACATTATGGAAACACGTGTGCTCGAGACTAAATCCGGCATCGAATGGGTTAAAAATTACACATTTGAAGACGTTAGGAACTATTTTCCTCAATTCTCTGCCACGTCAATCAGTATAATTAGAGATGGTGGAAAATCGCGAAAATTTTTTTAGCCAATATATCAACTGTAACACTCTTACTAGTTTATTCTTTCATGATTGGATGAACAATGTTTTGTCTCGGCTAAGTTGTTTAAAGACCAATTACGAACGTTCTGCGTTATAGTATCAGAATGAGTGAGTGAAGAGATGTGGGTGGCTCTTAACATCGAGGTCTTTAGAACCGATGAGGATGCAGTGAGGTGTTGAGCAGCGCGGGAATGAAAAGGGGGGGGGGGGGAACGGGAGATCCCCGAGAAAACCCACCGACCAGCGGCTTCGTCCGGCACGATTGCCACCTGCGAAAATCAGGAGTGAACCGGCCGGGGATTGAACCCGGTTCGCCTTGGTGGGAGACGAGCAATCTAACCGCTCAGCCATCTAGGATCGGAATGCTCATTGGTCTAGTGGAAATGGCTATCTTCATACACAAATGACAGCCAATACGGAAATAAAGCTGTCGGATATGTGTGCAGTATGCGGAATCCTAGCAAGCAGTCAAATTTTCCTGCGATAAACCACCATCTCTTAAGAATAATATGTGCTGTTAGCGGCAGGATTTTTTTCCAGGGTAGAATTTTCAAATGCTCAGTTAGGGAGGAACGGTATCTGCCACTTCTCGCCAGCAGCCGACAACCACGCAGTCCACAACGTCACGAGACAGGAAACAGCCTGTTATCACGTACATACGAGTGCTCGCCTGCAACGTGGATCTATTAGCAGGATAACAAAAGAAACCTACACTGTAAAATAACATTGGGAAAATTACTTGACAAGTGCAAGGCAATATTTCCAAACTTGTGTGGCAAACATAGTTTTCCTTACGGGTAAGGTAAAATTACTGCACTCTGGAATAAAATTCACGTACATAGCGGTGGAAAATCCCACAATTGGATGCTAAAATTACCTTACGACGCGTGCATCTCTTCAGTATTGTCTGAACAGCTAAGTGGGAGGACGGCCGGAAGAAACAATACTGTAACACACTTATATTCACCGATAGTGTCGCGCTATCATCGTGGTGTAATGGTTAGCGCATCGCCTTATCATGATAAGAGGACCATGGTTCGCGCCCACCCACCAGCAAGTGTTGAGACTTTTGAGTTGATGTTTGCGTTACTATTCTTCAGAAGATATATATAATAAAAAAAATAACAGTACTAACACTTCTGGATATTTCTAAATACAATTTTATTATGCAATAAGTTAATATTCCCTTACTTGAATGGGATTTTCCCACACTTTTGTCAGGTTCTTTTTCCGTGAGCTTGGAGAATAGTATTTTACTTGTTACGTAAATTCACTCTACATTTAAGAGGTGATTTTACCTTACGTATACAGGTAATTAGTTTCCTTACATGTAAGGCAATTTTACTTCAATTTTTTTTACAGTGTACCTCGCACGTGTCTTTAAAGTTAAACAGGTAGAACTAAACGCTGCGCAATTTGCTCAACGCGGCATAGGCACGCAAATTTTGTTTGTAAACGGGCCCCCGATAGTGTAGTGGTAAGACTACTCGCCTCCCACTATGGCGAAAAGGAATCGATTCCCGAATTTTCACATGTACGAAAAGTGGAGGACGTTGTCGTTCACCGGCGAATTTTTATGGGGATACGTTTCCCCCACTCCTGGATTATGTCACTGCTCTACTTGCACCTCGCTTCATCACCATCAACGGTGCAGACCTAAGCTCTTAAACGAGGTCAATTTCATTCATTAATTTGCAGAGAGCAGGGAATTTCGCGGATTCATGGATTCATTTGGCATCACGCTATACATACTCCTGTGTATACGCAAGCCTCCAGGAGTTGTTTGTTGGTTGACGCTCCAGTTTTACCGCAGACAAGGTAGCGTGTGGTTCGGTCCTTGTTTTCTTGCAGGCCAGTTGTCTCAAATTATACCAGAGCGTGTTGTCTTACAAACTGCGATCCAACTGAGAACGAAAGTCAAATGTGCATACGTTTGAAGTCTAGTTTTTCCTGGAATGGAGTCGCGAACTTTGCAGGACTCGACTGGTTTGCAGCAGAGGACGAATCGCGACGCCATTGCAAACCGGGACAGATTCCTTGCGAGTCGCAGTGCGAACTTCTCGCACGTGGGAAACGTAGCGAGCACTGACTTTTTTGGTGAGTTTTCTCGGGGGCGCTCCCGTCTTGCACCTCGTCACGCCTCATCCACTCTCTAGACCGGCGGCGGAAGACAACAGTTCCCAGGCTAGTGGCTCGAAAAAGAAATTACTCGAGACTTTGTCGTAATTGCTGATTGCCCACACAGAACCTAGTATTCTCTTCCGTATTTATGATTCGCAAATCAGAGAGCCATTAACTCGAGGCTTCGAAAACATGCAATAAACCTGCTTTTTTCCCCCACTCTGTTAATAAATGAACACCCCAATCTAGCCTAAACGAAACACCATTTAGTTACAGCAGTCTTAGGAACTGCAATACTGACTAACTGTGATGGGGAGTCTTTTAAAGACCAATTAAATACACCGCGCGAGGTGGCGCGGTGGTAACTCACTCGACTCGCATTCGGGAGGACCCGTGTTCGATCCCCGGTCCGGCCATCCTTATTTCGGCCTTCCATGGTTTTTTCGAAATCACTCCATGACCGATTCCTTTCCATTCCTTTCCCAGTCCCTATCCCCTGTGCAACCTGCACCGTCTCTTATGACCTCGCTGTTGACGAGACGTTAAGCCCAACTACCTACCTACCAATTAAACATATAAACAGAAGAATGATCCTGATCACGTATTGTTTATGAATTTTTTAATGCTAATTTTCACCAACAATATGGTACTCAATTCATTGTCTTGAAAGTTTCATTACTAAATTAATAATTAATTCTCAAATAAAATGACGTCATGACGAAATAAGATTATTCTTAAGCGTTGTCTACAATTACGGACAAACACGTTGTACACAAAACTTGGTTTGCCCCCGTTATTTCAGTTTTGTTTTAGCTCTAGCCGCTAGTTGCCTCGTCACACAGACACGATTATCAGTTATCAGTCAGTAATGAGATTGTAGGAGAGAGCGAGAGCAGAGAGGGGTCCCAGAGGCGTGGATCACGAACCAGTGAGGTAAAAATAGGGGTCGTGTTGGAGGGGGGAGGGGAGGGATGTTCGTCACGCGGCTATGAAATTAACGTTAACGCTCCACGATTATGGTGTCATTGCGAGTGTTTAGGGGCGGCTGGGGTCACATCACGAGGGAAGAGTAAGGGAGGTGGACGGGGGTGAGGCCCCTCCGGGGTATCGCTTCAACGTCACTGCATCGAAATTCAATTCCGAAACGACGACAGCGGCGTAATAGGATTATCGGCGCTCCTAAATTAGTCCGGCGAATGGGAAGTTGTAACAATTGTGCCCACTTCCCATCCGACCGAGAAACTCGGGAAATCGATCGGATGACGTGTGCAGTTTCCCGGGCGTACAAGGGCATGGGGGAGGGATGAGCGCAGGATGATCCGAGTCTGTTCTGCCGTCGTCTGTGTAAGCTGCACTATCTTCAGTTTCGTCATTTCCACATTTTTACACCTCAAAACTCAAATCTGTGATCGAGCATGGTTACAAACATGTGTAGTTTGAAATACGTAATATCAAAACTGATCTTCAAAACACAAGTCGAGAATGATGATAAACATGTTATCAAAAACCCTGTAGTAAAAACATATGAGTTAGTCAGTCAAAATTTAGGACTCGGTCACTATAGCAATAAACTAATTTTTTTTTGCGATTATTAACATCTACTATGCGTAATTATTTACGTAACTTGCAAAAATTTAAGTACAGTTTTCGCGTAAATTAAGACACTGGACACTGGGTATCAGCAAAAGTGGAAACACTTAACGCGTATTTCTATCCAGGAATGAAAACCGTGTCTCCGTGACAGGCTGGAGCTGATTCACGAGCTGCCATAAGACAGAGGGTTGAGAGGCGGAACTCGGAACTACACGTGACCACGGAACAAAAAACACGAGGCGACGAGTACACTACTAGCAGCTTGCCGTGTTGACGGAAGGGACCATTCTTCGTAGTCAAACACACGGCAACTTGAGCGCAGCATTGTTAGTGTGAGCGAAAATTAATCTCTTTCGGAACATTGAGTAATTTGAACACCACGAATACCAGTATCGGCAGACGGTGGTGATGTTTTCCTAAACTTGCGATAATTAATTATCGTACGTATACGAACATTTGGGATTTTTGTGCTGTGTACGACAGAACATAAAATATCGTATACGCTATTGTACGAGAACTATTCGAACAGTGATAACCGAATGACAAAAAAAAAAATGCGTGGACAAATATTCTTGCCAGGGTGTAAACGTCGATATACGCCTTCCCTTCTAGAGGCACGCTGTAAAAATTGGGAAAGTTACTTGACAAGTGTAAGGTGATATTCGCAAACTTATGCATGAAACATAGTTTTCCTTGTGGGTAAGGTAAAATAACCGCACTCTGGAGTAAAATTCACGGTGGAATATTCCATAAATGGACGGGAAAATTACCTTACGACGTGTGTATCTCTTCATCATTGTCTTAACAGCTAAGTGGGAGGACAGACGGAAGAAACAAAACAAGATGCCTTGTTGGACAGCTGGTAGGACTTTTATTTCTTACGGAAGGCATAACAGTAATAAATAAAAAATAATTCTAAGGTAGAGAAAATCTATGCAATATTATCAAATAGTTACACATAAAAAGATTGTAAAAAAAAAAAAAGGAAATAAAAGAATTCGCAAGAGACAGTAAAAATCGGATAACTTGTGGTTCCCATGTTCAAATTTCAATATACGCAGTTATCTTTACTCGCATAATTTTTATGTCACGAGAGTTATTAAACCACTTGGAAATGCATTAAATTCAAAGCACAAATAAAGCCACTAAAGGAATTATGCACAAACTTTGTTTTGTACAACACAAAAATAACTGAGGAATCTGTTACAAAAAATTATTATTAACAGTTCCAGGAATAAATAATTTGTCAAGTTGCTCTTAGGATAGCGGGAATGTTCAAGCTAATAATAAGAAATATATTAGGGAAGTCGTGTATAGTTATTTCAATTAAAAACTTGCAGATAACTTAAATTAATTCGAATTTATTTTTCGTGGTGGAATCCTGTAACAAGATAATAATCACTAATGCTATAACGCTGTCGTCGTGGTGTAATGGATATCGCACCGAACAATCGTGACCATGGTTCGCGCCCACCTACCAGCAAGTGTCGACGATTTTGGAGTTGAGGATACAGACAATGAAAAAATAAAGAGTACTAATAACGAACGATGCTTTTTAATATAATTTTATAATACCATATGGTTAATATTCCCTAACTTGTATGGGATTTCTCCCCAAATTTGCCAGGTACTTCTTCCGTAAGATTAGGGAATAGTACTTTACTTGTTATGTAAATTTACTCTACATTAAATAGGTAATTTTACCTTATATGTAGAGGTAATTCGCTTCCCTTACATGTAAGGGAATTTTACGTCAGATTTTTTACAGTGCAGAAAAATCACCGTTATCCCTCCTTAAATCGTTGTCTAACAGATTTTGCAAAACTGCAGTGGCATGAGGTGTCGCCAGACCAACGTCTCTCACTTAGGATGTTGGTCATTGTAGCACCGACAGACACCGAGTGTTTCAAACTGTGGTACCCAGAGATGACATTAGTGATTGGCCATTGCCGGTTTATTGGGGATTCTAACTAAACCCAGGCATATTAATGAACGTAGGGGCGAGGGAAGACGTCCAAACGATAAGGCCAACACAATTTGGTTACTCCGATGTCACAAAAGTGGATCAAAGATAACATATTTTGAAGTACAGCTAGTCATTCGAAAATCAGGTGTCGTTAGCTATGCTGATTCACGTTTTGTAATGTAAAGGGTCACCAGATTTTCGCAAAAAATAGTTCCACGCAGGATAAATTCCAATGTCCTACCTTAAAATTTTGCAGTTTTCCTTTGGTTACTTGCCGCGTTTCTCTGTGAAAAGATAGTTCAGAACTTCACTGGGCCAATCAAGACAATGCTATTCCGGTACTGAAAGTCTGTTCCAGACAGATTCTCTATTCACATAAGTAGGTGTCCCACACGTATGCGCTTTGAAAGAAACAACCTCTAAAAATAAAAAATATCAGTAATGTAGTCAGAGAGCAGAGATAACTAATTATATGAATTAAGGCGTTATCGTAAGTACGATGTACAAATTGATGGCAACTGAAACACGTTTCTTTTTTTGTCCTACAAATGATAGACTAATGACTGTTGTACACTCGACATATTTATTTTGGAAATATTTCAAGTGTCACTTGAGCGCTACACGGACACCAGTGGCGCGATCCATGCTGACATGCATGCGGAAGGAGAAATAATGAGCAACAAGAAGTGCGGAATGAAGCGTGAAGCGGCGGCAGACAAGTAGCGAGGCAGGCAATGCACGGGACGGTGTCGCTAACAAGACGTCAAGGACGAGGAAACACTCCCTACACGAGCTGCTGCTACTCAACCCTAGCCGTCCGCCTGCCTCCAGTGGCATCACATCACTTTTCCGCGCTTTTCCCGGGGTCAATGGAAATTCTCATACTTTTTTTTTTTTATGTTTGTGATTAGTCTGTAAACAATTCAGCTGCCTCAAAAGATGCATATTTTATTCGCACAAAGGGTGTAAGACGACACAATCTCCTGGGGTATATGTAGGCACAGAAGAGATAGCCAATACCATTTTCAACTGCCCCATTTCCAAAGCCTCGCACAGCCAACAGACGATAATAGTACACACGCACGAGAAGTGACCACGACGCCATTCGCGTCAGTGTGTACTGATCGTGACTGATGGAAAGTCCTTTTAGCTGGACAGCGCAAGGCCATGTTTGCACATGGCATCACGCAGCTCTGCATAAGAGTTAACAAGCGCACAGATCAGCGGGGTTCCCTGGAACTGGCCTGTCCCAACACTTGTGACGCATCGTTCATAAGACGACCGGCGTTCCCTAGTTACATATTTTTAATTTCATAAATCTGAATTTTAAAGGTGAGAGCTGTGTGTTAAAGTTTGCCACGAGCCTCCCTCTCTCGAGTCCTCAACTACACACGCCACACAGGGAGGCGGTTGTCTTGATATATTTAGGAGCACCCGAATTTCGCGAAAAGATTCCCGCGCATGTTAATTCAACACCCATCAGCAATTTTCTGTTGCTTATTGGTGGCGTATCTTTACGAGAAAACATTTTCTTACTCGGCTGGCCAATCAGAATTAGGTTCCTACTCCTATACTGTGCGTCTGTAATTTGCGAGCAGACACCTAAGATACATAACATGTAAATAGCCCAGGCAATAATGTGGATCTGAGACAAATTTCTATGCAATACAACTGGTACTGAATTTTTTTTTTTTTTTTCCGTGAAATTTAGGAGTGCAGTTATCGCTGCAAATACGGACGTTTGAAGGCTGTTCGCGATAAAGTGAGCACTTTTGAAATCAACGTTAAAGAAATGTTACTTGCATATACTTTAACAAGCGCACTGACTGACATGCGCCCAGTAAAGTTGGTAACGAAGAATGTGAAGTAGTTCCATATTTTAACGTCGAATAAAGAGTCAGATAGCAATTTGTGATAGCTTAAATAATTTATTACGCTTTATGTTTTTCAATGCATCGAAGTGTAAAAAAAAAAAAACAGATTTGTAAAACATTTACTTTTGTAATAATTTTAAAGTTTCATTTAACCGATGCAAGAATAAAGTGACTAGGCCCATGTCGATGTTAATTTTATATACGGCGGTAGAATACACAGCGTGCATAAAAATAGATCTCAAGCAGGGCTTTCAAAAGTGCTCAGTTTACCGTTAACAGCCCATAATATATTTAATATTTTATAGTTCTTTAAGGAGTAAATAATTCGGGCACCCCTTTGACTAGTGTACTGCGCCACTGCGACCCACGTCCAAGATTGCTGCTATCAGTAATGTGGCGCAGCTGGCACGTCGGTGTCGAGGCCCCAGCCAGGAGTGGAAGGCGGGACCCTTCGCTTCGTCACGGAGAGTACAACGAGCTCGGAGCAGCGCAGCGCGGCGCGGCGACGTGCACGAAGTGGCGTGGGCTGGTCACGAACATGACCCGCAGTGCGGCGGGCGCGGGGCAGGCAGCTCCCCGGATACGACGGTGATTGCCGAGGCTTCTGCCCTCACCGCTCCCCAGCCTCTAGGGCAAACACTTTCCCTCCTTTCCTTCTTCACGGCAGCTAACGTGCGCCAAGCAAGAGCGTATTATTACACAGGCATCTGAATTACAGAGGTACAATAACCCGCAGGCTTGAATCCACTACCTGAATGCGTACTCGAGCATCCGCTGTTTGAGTGAGTAGCCAGTTTGACCCTTGAACCGGTAGCACGGGAAACGGTACCTGTTTTCTTTCAAATTTATTACGGACTCCGAGGTTAGTGGTTAGCCTGCTAACCTCCCATCTAGGCGAACAGGGTTCGATTCTTGGCGGGGTTGCTCCCGGATTTTCGCAAGTGGGAATCGTGCCGGACGATGCCACTGGTCGGCGGGTTTTCTCGGGGATCTCCCGTTTCCCGCGTCCTTTCATTCCGGCGCTGCTCCATACTCGCCTCACTTCACCCTTATCGGCTTTCAAGATCTCAATGTTAAGAGGCGCCCAAACACTTCATCCTTACTGACTACAAGTCATCGTAACAGTCTAACAAACTGTGGTTCTATTGCAAGGAAACATGCTTGTTTGAAATCTAGCTTGTCCTAGAATTCACAGTATTCCCCTGTCCCTAGTCACACAGTAAAATTGGTGGTGAAATTTCTGGCAGTCAGAAACCTGCACCAATCCAACGAAAACATTTGAGTGGGTGATACAGTTGACTGCTACTGGCACACGGACATTTGAATGCTGTTATAAAGTAATAATATCTATAGGTTGTTCACGGTAAAGAGAGAACTTTTGAAAACCCTCTCATTTTGAATAATAGTCGATAAATATATTTTATTTTAGCTTTAGACGTTAACTTCCGAGTGCTGTGGAATATAAAGACTGTGTTCATTACTTACATGGTAACACTTATTTAAAAAGGTGGTTAAAGGATTAAATACTGCTGAAAGGAAAAAGTTACTAGGGCCTCAAAAGTGCTTACTTTACCGTGAACAGCTTATATGACTGACCTAGTCGTTTAAGAAAATATTTTCTACAAAAATACACGACCAATAACCAAAAGAAAGCTACAGGTGTGCACTTAATATATGGAAATCGAGCTTGCAGTGAAATGTTTTCCAGAATATAACGTGTACCTACACTAAACATATAGCGGACTGAAAGAATTTTGGAAATTTTAACAGCAGATAATCTTGGCGAACAGTTCTTTGGAATAATTTTTTGGCCGCGTTAAAAATTACAATTGCATGACGTCAAAGATTATTGCAAAGTTTTTATTCAAACATATCAAGTTAATGATTCTAACAACTGTACAAAGTGCTTGGTCAGATAACCTTGTCCCCGTTCCGCTATCTTTTGCGAACCCTACACTGTAAAGAGGGCTGATTATTTTTGCTTTATAGCACTAAAATTAAAACTTAACACTGAATTATTTTTCAAGGCGTTTATAGTCTAAGAACAACATCTTTCTTCTTCCATGTATACTAAAGCACTTCAAGCAAAAGTTGCCACTTTTGATTTTTATGTTTACAAAAATTTATGAAGAGGATTTAATTATGAAACTTACTAAATCGTCATGTCCACAGCTCGCTTTTCCAACCTCTATAACATCGAGCGACAGATAGCGTCACGCCTTATGATTGGAGACTTACAAAATTTGGGAAATAATCTGCAAGCAGCGTAATCTATGCAGTAATGCCTTTTATTCATTGGTACTGGCATAATGACAATCACTTTGACTGGGTGGAATACCATTGGATCACTCTGTTCTTTCGTATTATTTATTTGCTCTGATTCCTACGTGACAATGAGAACAGCGTTACACACTCCAAGCGTATGTTAAAGCTAACTTATTACAATAAAATAATAAAACGAATTTTGTGGGTCATTACACATTTACGATGCAGGGGATTTTAGCTAGTATACTGGAAGGGTCATTTTACCACACAGTTTATACAAAGGTTGACACTTTGGTATCTTGTTAACAATAAGTAAAATAAAATTTACAGTGGTTTTATGACGAGGAAACTTGATCAGTTATGCTAAGCGCCTTTTGTGTTCAACTTTCAGATATTATAATTTAAGAATATGTACATTGTTAGAAAAAGTGTCCGTAAAATTACGGAAAATGCCGGTTAGAAATTATCCAGACATCTGCGTTAAATTACGGTCTCTTCTTTTTTTTTTTTTTTTTTTCGGATAATATTCTCTCCGTAAATTTCACATAAACCTCCGTGAATTCATGGGACGTGTCCACAAACCTGCAAGTTTTTTTTAATATGCTTTTTTTAAAAGGAGTAACGAAAAAATTGTTTTGTCCTGTAACGGAATTTGAACAAGAATTAACGAATCGGCACTACATTAGTGATTCGCTACTCACCTACTACCATTTTACACGAAGTAGTATTGTGAAGATGGGATTTTATAACTTCAAGATGATCTGTATAGTTCGTGTCTCAAAATCGAAGCCATAAGAATACGAAGAGCTTCCGTATTTAATATTTACGAAGCTCATTTCCGTTATTCGTCATTAAGGAGCGCCTTACCGAAAATTAACTCTACATCTCCGTAAAAGTTTCCGTAAATCTACAGAAGTTTCTAACAATGTATCCACTTCACAGTTGTGTCTGTGAGACCTTGCAGGCAATTAGCTTCCGGAATTATTTAAGGTGTACTTTTAAAGCCATTAACTGGAAAAAAAATTACTAACCAGCTTTCAAGACCTCAGAGTTAAGATCCTCCGAACCCTCTCCACTCGACTCCATACAGTGAACTTGATGCCAGCACGATATGTATAAGCTATTCACAGTAAAGTAAGCACATTTTAAGGCATTGCAAAAATTTTCCTTTCATTCAATTTCTATCTTTCCACCACTTTTTAATATAAACACTGCTATGTGACTAATAAAACATTGTATACATTTCATCCTTCTCAAAAGTAAATGTCTGAGGCTAAAATAAAAAATATTTATTAGAGGTTAAAGCCTGTTGTAAGGGACTTAAAAAGTGCTCATTTTACCGTGAACTGCCTATACACTTACATCACGTGTGTAAAGTATTTTTTTTTACATTACATTTTTCAGTCTCAGATACATATCTAGTTTTAAGCGTTGCAATAAACAATTTTTTGTTTTGAGCTGTACAAATATGAGTACATTGTCACATATCAAAACGAACAAATCCTGTTTGTGTTAGATGTTATTGGCAGCAATTGTTTATGCGACTGAGGAATATAGTCTCCACAACGAAAGATGTCTACCGCAGACGAGGGACTTCCGTTATTTCACGTTGTTTTATGTTGTACAGAGTGTGAAACATCAAATCCACTTGTTGTAAAACGACCAGTATGCACACAGTCATGACTGAAAGAGTTAAAGTTTCATTTTCATTCAATAAAGCGAGACGGAAACATAGAACTGAAACTTTTCTTTTACGAAAGCCCTCGCGACTAGACACTATTACACAGTAGTGCTTTTGGTAGGTATTGTCCGTATGGCAGCTTTCAATGGGAACGTTTCGTGTCCCATAGTTCACCCCTCTACATCGTCGTCACGTGACATTGCGACGTCAGTGGGTAGACTCCTCTAGACATCCACTGTGAAAGGATTTCAAACGCACAAGTCTTTAAAATTTTAGGTATCCCCGAATGAGCTCGCGAATTGTTCAGATGGCTCGCCGTATATCCGTTGGGCAGCAGTGAGGACGCGGCTGTAGGTCTGGGAGACAGCAAGCACATGTTCAGGAGGCGAGTCACGTGACTAGCGACAGGTCACGCCACACTAGCGACGGCGTGTGAAGGAAGGCACTTGACGCGGAGGCGCGAACCAGCGCGGCGCCAATCAGGATGTCGCTAATGTGATAACCACGGCCCACCAGGACGCCGACTGGCCACCCACGATCACCGTTCGCAGGGCTCAGCTATCGCCAAGCTTCCGAGGCACGAAACACACAGCGGAAACAGAGCACGCGGACCACTCACTGCGGCACATGTTTCACTACACTGACATGACAAAAGTCATGGGATACCCGTCTAATAACGTATAGGGCCCCCTCTAACCCGAAGAAGTGCAGTGACTCGAGGTGGCATCGACTCTACAAGTGGACGGAAGAACTCTGGAGATATGTTAAACCATGCTGTCTGAATAGCTGCCCGATTGGGTTCATTTCGGGGGAACGTGCTGGCCACTCAATTCGCTAGAACTCTCCACAGTGCTCGTCGAACCAGCACTGAACATCCGCAGCCCGATGGGACGGTGCATAATCCTGTTGGAACATCCCATTGTTGTCAGGAAAACTGAAGTCCATGAACGGCTGCAAATGGTCACCAAGGAGAGTTTAGTCGCGGTTACCATTGAGTGCTGTGGGTACATGGACAAGTGGACCCAACTCATGTCATGTGAACACAACCCACACCATTGCGGAACCACCACCAGCCTGCACAGTGCCCTTGTTGACAACTGGGATCCATGACCTCTTTGAGTTTGCGCCATACCCGAACCCTGCCATCGACCCGAAACAACCTGTACCGTGAATCACCGGACCAGGCCGCATGTTTCCAGTCCAATTAGCAACCTCACGAGCCCAGTGAGGTGTTGTGCCCAGATCGTGCTGTTAACAGGGGGACTCTGGTGGGTCTTCTGCTTCCATATCCTATAGAAGCTAATGCACGTTGCACAGATCTGCTAGATACACGTCTGACACCTCCTGCATTGAATGTGGCTGTGATTTGAGCAAGTGTTCCTGCTCTGTTAGCACGGACAATTCTACCCAACCTGCTGGTCACTATTATCAAGTAACTTTGGACGGCCACTACATTGTCCACGGTGGATCATAATGCCTTGTTCTTGATGTTCCCTGTACACACGTGACAACGTGGATCGAAGAATATTGAAAGTCTCCACAACATCTGAAATTGAATGTCCTATCCTTCTGGCACCCACAATCATGTCTCGTTCAAACTGTGATAACTCACGTCGTCTTTCCATGAGCTTGTAAACAACAGTCAATCCGAATGACACGACCACCTGTTCACAACTGAGACCTATTTAGGTTGTGCAACGTCGTTCTGCAGCGGTGGTGCCACAATTCATTCAGTTACATAGTGATATCCCATGACTTTTGTCATGCCAGTGTATTTAACTGCTGGCGATGTGATCTTACGTCGCCTGAACTTACCCAAGTAGAATGGAGTTAGGCATAACATTATGACACCGGCAACCTTTGACGACACTAGCGACAACATATTAATTCGCCAGTAGTGTTCATAAGGTTCTCTGCGGCGTCATATTACAACAGGAACCCTCAAATTGTATTACTCAAATGAACATGATGGATTGCACATTATCCTACGTAGGATAGAACATTTAATTGGGACACTTTCAAATCGGCATTATATTGGCAGAAAAACGGTCAGTAAAGTTCAGTATAGTAATCGAGTCCGGTGTTGTGTGAGCCAATAGGACGGTTGTAAATGGAAATACAGAGACTGACACTGACGGTCACGCATTCGAGAAAATATGCGACTCACTTCTCGCTTGTCTTAATTTTCAGTAAATCTGTTACTGCACCCAAAACGATTGACATTGCAATACATAAAAAAAATAGTATGACGTCACTGTGTCAAGTAAAAAAAAAAAATCAAAAAATTCCTTCCGATCAATGAGTAGAAACGAAAAATTTTGGGCACAAATTTCAGATAAACCTGGACAAACAACGGGTGTTCACTTCAGTTTCTTTTTCGATTGGATCATCACATTGTGATAAACACGACCTGGACGACCCACAGTCACTAGCAAACCTGTAAGAAAACAAGGGCCGAATCCCGTGCTATCTGGTAAAACGGGCCACCCACTGGGGCAACTGCCAATGAACAAAAATGGCCGAGATTCAGGATCATAGTCTATGTGTTACAGAACCTGCAAAATATTCCTGGTCCTATCAATGACCCGTCGGCTTCATAGTCGTATGCACACTTCCGAAGATACAACATATCACTACGTTCGAGGCAAAACTCAACCTTATTAGTGGATACAAGTAACCAATTTATAATAAATCTGCATAAAACGAGAGTTTATGGTTTGACTGTAGGCCCAACACATGAATGAGATCAGCGTCCGATAGGTACATGTTTTATATGCGGGGAAAATTCATAGCTTTCATAAATACTGATTGCCAACAATACCGTGTACAACAGAAAGTGTCCACTGGCTCAGAAGTTTACCAACCATTACAAGTAAGTATAGCCTGTTCACTGTAAATCGAGCATTTTTTGAAGCCGCCTCATTTGGAATAATAGTCAATAAACATATTTTATTGCAGCGTTAGAGGTTAACTTTCGAGTCCGGTGAAATATATACACTGTATCTATTACTTACGTGGCAATATTTCTTTGAAAAAGTGGTGGAAGGATATTTGGCTGATAGGAAAAAAGTAACTAGGACCTCAAAAGTGCTCAACATACCGCCTATGCAGTCCCGGACATATAGATCTGTAACTTAAATTATGAATTTACCTGTGGCTGAAAGTGTCTAATTATACGAGGGACGGGAAGGTATACGATGTGTTGAAAGAAGCAATCAACGACTGCTCTCAAAAGTGCTGAATTAAGAGCAAACGAGCTGTAGTAATCGATTAATCGATTTACAAAGCGCCTTCTGCTTAGATGACGTCCCTGCCGCCTATTCAGGCTAAACTAAGAAAAAATATTCAGTGAAAAAGAAAAAGTTTTATTTAAGAGCCGCCTGTCTGAGTCAGGCCTACCAACAAACAGCAGTTAAGTAATATTTGAAGTACAAACACTAGTCCCGTTCTCTTTTCCAGTTTGTAATTTTCATTTTTAAATAGAATATAACTCGACTGGCTTTTAAACAATTCGTATTTAAGATACGAAATATGAACTTCGTCGCAGGAATTTAAAGTAAATTTAAGGCGAGCAGCACAGGTTTCATTTTATTATTACGTGCTAAAATAACAGGATCATCACTTAAAGTCTCGTAGAGAGCAGTTGCTGACGGAAAGACTGCACGCCCGCACACAGGATTACGCGTAGAGATTACGATGTGTCGCCTTTAGCGCTGCCACTTTTGTGTGTCTCGGACATGCTATATACGACCGGCGGACCTGGTGGGCGGTACCATTAACAAGCATGTTCCGAGACCGGAATTGCATGGGAAGTTATTTTACGTTATTATATAGTTCGTGCTCTGTACCGAACCATAGAAGAGTAAACAGACACGAAATGGCAGGGTGCGGGCGTACCCATTCTACGATGGGTTGCGAGTAGCTCTAGAAATGACATCGTATCTGATTGGCTAACTGCATCCTGCAAAAGATTCCGTGGTTGGCCTGCCGGCTGGCGAATACGTCATCAAGCGCCGATTGGCGAACGGCGTTCATTATTCTGCTGGCCAGTGACGCCATTTTGCTGGCGTGTGCGGTTGGAGTTCGAGGTGTAAGTGGCTGTTTCACATCTGTATTCCTAAGTACTCAGTCAGCGAACGCCACGGAGTTGATTAGGTTGAAAGATTTGGGCGGTTCTTAACGAGGTCTCGAGAACCGATGAGGATGGGTAAATGATGTGAGAATAGAGCAGCGATGGAATGGAAGGGCGGGGGAAACGGAAGATCTCCGAGAAAACCCGCCGACCAGCGGCATCGTCCGGCACGATTCCCACTTGCGAAAACCTGGGAATGACCCGACCATGGACTGTCTGCTCGAACCGCCTTAGTGGGAGGCGAGCAGTCTAACCTCTCTGTCACCACGGCCCCTCAGCGCCACGGTGGTGAACACCGCAGGCGACAGAGGAAGGACGGCAGGCAGGCGAGCGACTGAACAGGAAACAAAGGCCTACCGGCCGGTCGACGCAGATGAACTAGACGTCGCGACGACCTCGCACCTCGCACGAGGACATTCATCACGAACACACTGTCGGGATATGCGGACGGAATGCGGAGTGACGTTCTCCTCTCTCGAAGAGAGCATACGGAGAAATAAAAAGAGCTCGGCCATCTGCAGCGAAAAGAACAAGAATAAAAGGATGATGAGGCCGTCACGAACGAATTCAGTAATAAAGCTCCCTCTTGGCGTCTCCAGATGCCAATCGCGAGTCACGAGCCCCGAAAACAAACCTGACTGGCGCTTCAAGGACATCTGGGAGACCCTCTCAACTGCTCGGTAGCTGCTGGGCGCTTCTGATTGGATATCTCAGGACGCGGTTACCAGTGCTGCCAGATATTACCGATCTGACCCCTCTCGTGTTTTTTAATCTATTTCAAATGTTTTGAATATATCGTATTTTTATATGAACTTTTTCGCAACTTATAACAACGTCGTCTGCAGTCTCAAGCACATCAACGCGTGGTTTAATGACGTCTGTATGATCGTTACTTTTTAATTTCGCCAATTATTCATGTTACCGAGATGTACAGTTATAACACATCTGTGACTTATAACGACCAGTGATCAGACACAATGCCAAGCCAAGAGTTTCATATGTTTTTTTAGGAACAAAGCCACACAGACCGCCGACAGTATAAAACTAAAAATGTGTAATGTTTTGTGGCTTAATGGAACATTCCTGAACTCGACTTTAGAAGCGCATACTTAGAACATTGTGGCTACGTCGACACAGCAAACCACAAACAACCACCTTTTATGTGGATATACACCTTTGTGGGACTACCTTCCGTCTAATGTTGCTGGCGGTATGCTGTAACAATAAATGAACCATGTTTGTAAAATGACACGCATTTGATAACTTCAAAAATAATACATAACTACGGTCACTACAAGAACAAGTGTTGTGTACAGACTCCCACGGCAGTTACGTGGAAATTTTCCTCGCCATCTTAACTTTAACATATATTGTTGTAAACTACTCAAACTGGCAAACTAGGCAATATTGTAGTTTGCCTAACGTCTAGCATGACTTTAAGTGCAATATCTCTTTCCATCCCCTGACAATGACAGCCTACCTTCTTCATGAACACGCCATAACTGCAAATACTGAATTTGAAGCAGGATGAAAAATGAAGTAATGTTCAAATAGTACTTTCTTTGAAGAACTGAATGTGCAAAGTAAGGTTTAACCGTATTCAATAAAATGGAAACGGGAGGGAAATTAATACCGGAAAACTCAGTGTAAGATAAATTTCAGTCATTCCTTATTACACGTATTATACAATGCAGAATGTAAAGGAGATAATACATAATTTCACTACCATAAACCAGATAGAACTAGTAACGAAAATAATTCGTAAGCGTTCAAAGTTTGTGGGTTATATATTTGTGCACAATTTAACGAATTTGCGGCAACGTTATTAGCAATACAGCCAGCTTAGTTTTCACGTTGAAAGTATTCTTGCAATCTATATAATTTAAAATACAAAGTATTTCGGACGTATGTATGTGGGAGGATGCATGAAGAAACGCGGACGAAGGCGAACAAGGCTTGCTGGAAGAGAGAGTCTCCCACGTGCAGCTCTAGCGTCGCCCAGACCTCACCTGCGGACCTGCCATCTCCCCGCCCACTCCAGCGTCAATGTCGAACTGACCGTAAAAGCGAATGGGACTATTTTCGAACTCTGTTGGAAATTAACGGCCGTCACTCAAGTTTGCCCCGGCAGTGGGACGCTGCCCTGCCTCCCACAGCGAGTCATTAACGGTCGCTTTCATCTGCGGTCGCGGTTGGAAACCATCAAGCCATGCGGGGATCTGGTTTGGATAGGGCTACACGGACCACAACACAGATCGCACGCTCTATTTTTTTTTTTTTTGGCTGAAATCACAGTATTTTATATTATAATGCAATATATCTTATATATTGCTTCTGTTCATAAAAACGAATAGGTGACGGACTTGTAGGCATTGCCTATTTTTACAGACACTATAATTTCGCGTTACAATTGAGTATAGGCTGTTCAGGTAAACTGAGCACTTTTAAAAGCCCTGCTTAACATCTAAATGTATGCACATTGTGTATTCTTCCGCCTTACGCAAAATTAACATTGCCATGGGTCTCGTCACTTTAGCCACGCGTCAGTCAAGTGAAACTGTGAAATTACAGGGAAAGTAAATATTTTGCAAAACTGCTCATATTTATACTTCGATGCGTTAAAAAAGCAGAAAGTGAAATAAATAATTTAAGCTATCGAAAATGGTTACCTAACACTTTTTATCCGACGTTAAATTATGGAACTACTTTCCATCCATCGTTACCAACTTTACTAGCCGCATGTCACTCAGTGAGCCCGTTAAAATATATGTAGGCAGGGCCAGTGACACTTTTCTAAGGTTGATTTCAAAAGTGCTCACTTTATCGTGAACTGCCTTTACCAAGGTAGCGCCGACCAGCATTGGACATCCACACATGCGACACGCTCTACAGGACTCACAACCAACATGAAACATTCAGCTCTCTAGAAGCTTCGCTATGTGTGATTGAGCTTTATTCCTGAGGCGGCAGCCAGTGAACATGACCGTAGCTCGAGTATATAAGGAATTATAGTGGAGTGTAACTTGCTGCCATCTTATAACGCGAAATGGCAGGGTTTCTATCAATTTTCATATTGAGGGCATGTGACGACAGAGTACCTCGCTACCAGCCAACGTGTCAGCATTCGCACATCACACGCCTATCTTTTAGAAAAAGCAGACGCACCGAGCTCTGAGAGATAAGGTAGTATTAATTACGGACTTCCAAGCAATTTTCCTAGATGGAGATTTTACGTACTTATCTGACAAATTACACATTTCAGACTGAAATAAAAAATGTTCCTTACTGAGCAACTACTTTTCATGAGCTTACAGAGGAGACAAACGTCTCCTTTCCAACACACGTCCCTCACTTTTACTGGTCTGAAAGTGTTTTATCAACATTGCTCATCAAAATAGATAACAGTAAACAATCAATTTACATTTACATAGAACGTTCATTACTGTACACAACATTTACATGTAAAAGCAATTTCTCATACAATGATGTGATGACGGTAAAAATATTGACTGAAGGAAATTTTTAAGTATCCACAGTACACATACATTAATTGATGTCGAGACTCAACGACAATATGCAGTGTGTGTTTGGTATGTTTACAGTATTGCCGCTTCAGTTTATAATGCGGAGAAGTTAAACCAGCTATTGGGTACTCAGTTATGTTAGTAACTATAAATGTGAAGTTATAGGGAAATAATTAAGACGGTAGCACGCAACTCCCTCGTTAGTTCGTGTAAGCCTGGCGTTAAACCGACATTGACGGAACAGCCACATTTCTTCCGTCTCAGAGTTTGATGTCCGCTGCACAACAAGCACTTCAGCAGCTATCAAGGAAACTGCAACAACGGACTCTCTCAAACCTTGGCCAACAGTCGTAGCTGAGCTCGGAACCACGACCTTGCTGTCAGTACCGCTAAGAAGTAGCCCTACCTACGGCAAGGAGCTAACATCCATGCCCATAGAGATAACGCATGGCTATACATTTCAATGTCGTATGAGCGCGGACCAATAAAACGTATACTAAATGGCAAAAGAGGACACAGAGACTTAAAAGCTGCAATTTTATAATACAAGAAATATTGTGCCTACATACAATAGCCACTTACTCATTTTGCTTGTTACTGACCCATATTGCAACAGACCTAGCCCAATCGCATGTCATCAGTATGAGCTGGCTACTGTGTTGGTTCATGGGTGCAAATAAACTATTTACCTACAAACTTTATTTATTTGTTTTCAGCGATCGTCAATAGGGATCGCCACGCCATTCTCCTTCCATATCTTCGCCTGTCGAGTGGCAGAACACGACAGCGCCACGAGTACATATTAAAAAAAAAAAACTCGAAAGTACCCAAATATCCAGATAGCTCTCGATCTTGCACATCAGACCAGACTTGCCAAATAAACTACTAATTCGTATATACGCCACAATATTAATTTTGCCAGAATTAATATTGTGACGTAATTACGAGTTCGTAGTTGAGTCGTTGTGCCTGTACTTCAGTATAAGAGGTCAATAGCTATCTGGGTACATTGGGGTACTTGAGTATTACTAATTTTGGAAATTCTCTAAACAAGCTAGGAAAACGAAGACTTCAGTATGGCGGGGGAAGGTTCGTTAAGTAGTTTGTGGTAGCGCCGGGTAGTACTGGCGCCAAAGGCGGCACGCCGAACAGGGGTACGAAAGAGAAAGAGAGTGATAGGACCTCACCTGGCGCGACACACGATCTGCTGCTGTAATTTCCTGTGGCTGGCCCCACCTGCGGCTCAACTCCCGTGCCCCCCTCCGTCATACAACACCCCCCACCACACATATAATCCTCTTTACCCATCACGACTCAAAACAACTCTCATTTCCTGGACAACCACCTTAATGCGTCCTGCTCAAGGCTAGCGCGCACTGCTCCTGCGCCATCTCTCAATACGTACATATACACATTCGTTATATTTGGATAAATACGTACATGATATATGAGATGTCACAATACAAAATACGGCTATATCGGCGACCATACTGCTCAAATAATTTGCGTTAGTTTTCTAATCTAATATTTTACCATCTGCAGATTTATACAGAAAGTAAGACGTTTTTTTTTCTTCTGTGTGTTACATTTGTTACGGTTGTTTTAGGATTATAATACCGGAGTAAAACTATTCTTCGTATTAAACGTGAAGTGCTATTTAAGTATGCGAATTACAAATATTTTCTCAGCTGGGATCACCTTAGCACTAGTTACCAGTCCGAGTGAACCATGGATGTGTGTCCACGACTTTTACGTGTAAAAAATAAGGTTGCTTACGTGCAATGACTATCCCACCTCTTCCACCGGCAATGATTATCCAACCGGCAACGAAAATATGGCTATTATAAGCGTATACAAGCGAAAATACGCAAAAACTATCATATCAAACCCCGCTGTGTGTCACTCATCGTCACTGTTATAGAATAAACGTACTTTTCTGAAAAGTATTACTTTGCATAGACCACTGACTGCAGAGGCGATCGATCGACCGTAAAAGATAATCATTTCACTTTCAGAGAATTTAACGTTTGAAAATATTTCGCATTATTTTATTTAAGATACACCACCTTTTCGGCCGACACGCACATTATGTTCTATTTTGTTGGCAGTAGCATTCGACGCAAGGAGTCGTGGGGCGCTGCACTACATCTGACGTCAACAAGCGGGCCAAACGACAACCTGCGTTTTGAACCACGTCACATTCAGACAGCTTCCCGCATGTCCTCACACGGATGTGTTAACCCTGAACCAGCCCCACCCCCCTATCGCAGAAACCGAGGTGAGACGACGGGAGTCGACGGACTAAAGGGAAACTACGCTAGCCACTGCGCCACATATGTTTATGGTAGACAAGCATCTTTTCTCGAGTCTAAAACCTCACGGTATTTTTTTTCTAGTGTTGAAAATGTATGTAATGGATGTTTTCACAACAAATTACGCACCTTCGCGCAAATGCATTGACCCACGCAGATTTCCTCTCCGCGCATAATTCGCGCTCTATCTCTAAAGCAGGTTTCACACGATGCAAGATGAGTGCCTAACTTGCACGAGTTGCCGACCTTGCACGAGAATTTCTTGCACAAGTTTGTGTGCAAGGCGCATCTTGCACGAAATGAGGAAATAGAGCAGGTCCTATTTTTCTCGTGTAATGCGTTGCAAGTTTCGATCCTATTGGTACTTGTAATCTGGTCACGTGACATGTAAACTTAACCACAGAGTAAAAGAAAATCATAATCTGAGGTGTGCGAAGAGGAATACAGTGAAATCGCTGGTAAATAACTTTAAAGCGTGGATTGAAGTTTAGACAGTTCGCTGATAATAAAATAAAAATAATTATATTTTGGAGAGATAGCTTTGAAACAAATACCTTGTTGAAGTAAGCAACTTCATGTTTTGTATTATAATACCTTGGCTGTTTGATACTCACCAGGGCTATCAACTAATTTTGATGCGACGCATTATTCATCTTATTTATCTGCGTGTGAACTCGTTTCGAACGCAATTTAGTTGGCATTCTCATACGAAATCTTGCGCGAAATGAATCTTGCATCATGTGAAACCTGCTTAACTGCAGTGAGGGTGAGTTTCCTCGCCTGGTTTCCTGCCTCACCTTCTACGGCTGTGCCCGCTACAGCAATTCGCATGTGTGCCGGAAAATCCGCACACGCCAAGGCTTGAGCCAAACCACCAGATACAAGCATCGTGTCTGTATCCAGAGGTTTGGAGCCAACTATGGCTACATTCCACTTGATACTGAAAGCACTGGCAGGTAGAATGCCAAAAGGAACGCCATCAGCAAAAATTCGCATTCCCGTAGCACTCAGTATTGGTACCAGCTGGAACACTCGTCAGTAGTTTTCAGCAGGAATAATGGCGTCTGCTATGCGTGATGAAGCAGTGAATAGGCTTAAACGTGTTTTAAACAGGATGGATATTGTTTATTTTCATTCTCGTCGGATTCAGACTAATCAATTGATGATGAGATCGAAGAAGGTGAACGTATACTTTCCATCCGCATCTTCTGCATATAACAACATAACTACCTCGTTATACATCGCCGCCACGTTGCGTCGTCTGCTTTTACTGAGATTGCCTGACCTTCTGCACGTCAGTAGTTTCAGCCAGAAGTATAGTCTCTAACCCAGACGACACTACAACATTTCTCCCTTACTGTTCAGCAGAATCAGCAATAAAAGGAACGCTCGTCAGTATTGGTCAGTGTTTTCAGTACCAAGTGGAATGCGGCCGGCCTAGATCAGGCGGTCCCGAAGTCTTCAGCCTCCGTGCAGAACAGTACCACACAAATCACAACACTTCGACATTTTTTTCACTTTCAGTATCTTTAAAATCAACTGCTCCACTTCACTTGCCGCTATCCTACTGCCCCTCCAAACCGCCTCGTATTCAACTTCTCATCCACAGGCTAAGGTTCCGTGTAACAATACCGAGCAAGTTGTGGTTGCATGAGCTGTTTTGAAATTACGGTTCATGTTCTTACGAAAACAATTAAGCTGAGAGCTGCGTGTATGATTATCTGCCAGTTGAACGGCTGTGCCCACAAAATTTTTTTATTTTATTTTTTGGTTCGCACATGTTATAAAATCAGGGATGACAGTCACTAAAAATTTATTACTTGCTGTAAAAATACAAAATGAGAATGGTGGTCCACAATAACGTTATTTAAATATAATATGACCTCTAAAATCGATACATTCTTCGTAATTATATCCCACTGACGTACAAAATAGAGTATTACGTTCTATAACTCTTAAAACAGTAAAATATTTAAAATTCAGTAAGTGAAATATATACCGACGTGTTTCTAAAACATGGGGACAAACTTTTGTAGGCGATTCCTTACGAAAATATACGACGGGAATGTATGAACAATTTATCTCCTAGAGTGATTGGGTTTTAAAATGAATTCAGTTGAAAATATCAGTAACAAATAAGTAACAAATCGGTGAATGGTATTTTGTATAAAGCAGATCTTACAGCTCTAAAAACGCGGTCGGTAATATCATCGCCCTTCTATTTAGAAATGGCTGTTGGCACCGTATGTTCGCATCAAACATTATAACACTATGTTCTAAACAATTTCTTAAAATGGCCTGTGAATCAGTACGTCTAAATTAACAAAATAATTGTGTCTTGTCTGAACACTCTCGGGTGAACCGTTTGTGAGATAATTTATGTTGAACATTCGAAACAGAACGTATGTTTCATACCAGGTATAGGCAAACCACAACCCAAAGTTAAACAATTTCAATGAGGACTTTTCAGAGGCGCACAGCACCCTTAATAACCACTTGACGCGAAACGTGGTAAAGGTTGTTCACGATAGAGTGACCACTTTTGAAATCAACCAAAGAAAAAAGTCACTGCTACTAACGTAATATATTTTCGCGAACTCACTGAGTGAGATGAATCTAGTAAAGTTGGTAACGATTGATAAAAAGTTCGATTTATTAACGTCGAATAAAAAGTGCTAGTTAACCCATTTGTGATAACTTAAATTATTTCTTTCGCTTTCTGTTTTTTAAATGCATCGAAGTATAAAAATGACAAGATCGGCAAGACATTTTACTTGCCAATAATTCCACAGATTCACCTCACCGATGCATCACTAAAGTGATGACGCCCACGGCAATGTAATTTTTACATAAAGCGGAAGAATACACAACGTGCATACACGTAGATCTTAACCAGTGCTTTCAATAGTGCCCATTTTACCTTGAATACACTGCCGAATTTTGTTTCCATGCTTTATAAACACGTTGTGTGTGTGTTTGCGTATGTATGTATGTATGTGTGTGTATATATATATATGTGTGTGTGTTGTGTATTCTTCCGCTTTATGTAAAAATTACATTGCCGTGGGCGTCATCACTTTAGTGATGCATCGGTGAGGTGAATCTGTGGAATTATTGGCAAGTAAAATGTCTTACCGATCTTGTCATTTTTATACTTCGATGCATTTAAAAAACAGAAAGCGAAAGAAATAATTTAAGTTATCACAAATGGGTTAACCAGCACTTTTTATTCGACGTTAATTATACATATACATATATAATATATATATATTATATATATATAATTCGTAATGGTGTTCATTTGCAAACCGCATGACTTGCACTGGAACTGAAGAAGTTTATAAAATGTAAAGCACACAACTTCTTTGCTTTCCCGGTGTTCGAAAAAGCGTACAATAGGCTATAATATTTTTTGTTTATTTCTGCTGAATGCTGCAGGCGAAGTTGAAGTTTCTCTTCCGCCAGGAAAAAAATTAATAAGTTTGCATCTCAAGACGTTGCGAACCATAACGTTAAGATTCTTTCTGGCTCAGTGGCGAGAACCAGCAAAGCAAGACGAGAGCTTTGGGCAACTGAGAAAAAAATAACCTCAAATAAAATAGCTGAAATCACAGAACTAACAAACAGTCCGCATTCCACAAAGAAGTAATTCAACTGCAAATATTAAAGTACATAGTTCGGGTGATAAAACTTCCTCGCTCACTTATTTTCCAACCATAACATCCAAACCAGTAGCAAACTTCACGTTCCAGTAGTCAGAAGTTTGACAAATGAATCGTACTATCATTGATTATTTAAAATAGTATGTATAGGTTCAAAATGCAACAGACTATTCTTGTACACACTAGAGCAGATCATGGAGATATTCCAGTAACTATAAAAAACAAAATGTTAAATAAGTAAATAATTATTTATGAGATAATGTGGGAATCATACGAGTTATTTAATGCGCACATCCTAGTATAGGCTGTTCACGGTCAAATGTAAACTATTGAAAGCCCTGCCTAAGATCTACTTGTATGCACGTTGTGTATTCTTCCGCCTTATGTAAAATTAACATTGTCATGGGTCTCATCCCTTTATTCATGCGTCGGTCAAGTGGAACTGTGAAATAATCACGAAAGAAAATATTTTATAAATCTGCTTATTTTTACACTTCGATGCATTAAAAAGAAAAGAATGCGAAAAAATAATTTATGTTATCACAAGCGGTTACCTATAACTTTTTATTCGACGTTGAGATGTAGAACTACTTTCCCTCCATCGTTACCAACTATATTTGGTGCATATCACTCAGTGCGCCTGTTAAAAACATATGCAGGTAGGAGAAGTGACTTTTTTCGAGGGTTAATTTCATAAGTGCTCATTTTATAGTGAACAGCGTACAAAACGCTGTACAGTCAGTGTTTGTACATATGAGTGCCTCAGTAAATATAGGCCTACGTATATTTACTGGTTATATTATTTTTTTCAGGAGAAAGAAAAAGCACAATAATATAACTAGACATATTACTTTTATATTGCATTAAAAAATTGAAATGAATAATTGCCTAGTCACCCCTGTTTGCAATCAGATTGTGCAGTTTCCATAAGAGTAAGGATGAAAATTCAAAGTGCCGTCTATGGTTAAACCGGTTTGCATCCATCTCGTGTAAAACATTCCCGTATTACATGGTCTAATTTGGGGGCAATCAAGCTACAGCAGGAGCATACCAAATAAGACTTATGCAGTCGCATGCTGCTTTCTAACGGCCTGATATGACATCGTGAAATTTGAACCGTCTTGAAGACTGCTATCTGGCGATAAGCCTCACTGCTTCTCCTTATAATCAATTCGCAGTCTCTTACCATTTTTAAAATAAAATTTTTGAAAAATCACCCCATGCATGACGTGTTTGATTCTTTTCTAAATATGTCATGCATCACATAAAAGTGCATTATTTTTGGTTAAATTGATATTTATTTATATTTTATTAAATAAATTATAATATTACGTGCCGACCTCACGTGGCGCAGTTGGTTGGTGAGCCACCGATCTGGGGTGCGGGAGACTCTGGGTTCGAAACCCGGGTAAGGCATGGGTGTTAATTAAAGTTAGGTTATAGGTTACTATTTAAGCCGTCCCCTGCTAAGCTTTGCAGCATAAAACCGGGGAAGTTAAAAAGCCCTTTACAACACAAAATAATATTACGTATTAATTAATACGAATAAAACAGGGAGAAAATCTGCGTGATGGTGATGCCTATCATGAAATAGTTATCATGCAAAATATTATTAAACTAAGTGCGCACGAATGCGGTGCATTGTCTCCCTAGACTTGGTTAAGGTTTGTTTGCATGCGGCGGACGAATATCCTGGAAGTAGACCTTTAGCAAGGCTTCAAAAAATTTGGAAGTAACCGTGAATGGAGTATACTTAACATTCCTCCGAAATGGTACACAAGTTCCTCTCGCGATGAAAGACACGCGATGTGGCGTCACCATGCGTTTACAGCGGTCTGAAAACGATATTTCAAGCACGCACAGTGTTGTGTGTGTGTGTGTGTGTGTGTGTGTGTGTGTGTGTGTCTACAATGCGACTTCCGAGAGCCGCAAAACGCAGCAACAGGAGATAGTGAGGGAGCTCGTAGCAGTTAAACATCGTTCACAATAAAGTGAGCACTTTTGAAATCAACCTTAGAAAAAAGTCACTGCTCCTACCTGCATGTATTTTAATGGGCGTACTGGATGACACGCACCCTGAACAGTGGATGTACAGTAGTTACATATATTAACGTTAAATAAAACGTGTTATAGGCTGTTCACGGTAAAGCGGTCACTTTTGACGCCCTAGCTACTTTTTTCCTTTCAGCAATTTTTTTGTCCTCAGCCATCTTTTTTAAATAAGTATTGATATGTAAGTCATAAACACGGTGTGTATATTCGACCGCACTCGGATATTAACGTCTAAGGGTAATATGAAATATATTTATTGACTATCGTACCAAATGAGGGGCTTTCAAAAGTGCTCACTTTACCGTGAATAGCATATAGAAACCAATTGTGATAACTTAAATTATTAATTTTGTTTTCTGTTATTTGTTGGTGCACCGAAATGGGAAAAGTGAGCAGATTTGTAAAATATTTACCTTAATAAGAATTTCAGTTTAACTTTAACCGACGCATGAATAAAGTGACGACGCTCAAGACGGTGTTAATTTCCCATTAGGCGGAAGAGTACACAACGTGCATACAAGTAGATCTTAAGCATAGCTTTCCAAAGTGCTCACTTTACCGTGAATAGTCTATAGACACAGGGGCGTGTGTGTATGGTCATGCCACCAGCAGACGTGCCGTATCGCACAGTGGCGAAGCGACACCCTCTGCCCATCCACTTGTATATCTCAAGGTCACACGGGGGACAATAACGCACGTTCGTGGTTTCCTTCCGCCTTTCGTCGCGTCCACTGCCTTTGTCTTTCTGTTTGCAGTGTATGCTCATCTTCATACGACGTAGATATGGAAATCATGTAATAGGCTGTCCACAGTAAAGTGAGCACTTTTGAAATCTACCTTAGACAAAAAGTCACTGCTCCCTCCTACTTGCATAAATTTTAACGGGAGCAATGAATGACATGTATCCAGGAAAATTGGTAACGACGAAGGGGAAAATAGTTCCATTTGCAATAACTTAAATTATTTATCTCGTTTTCTGTAATTTTTTTATGCATCGAAGTGTAAAAATGAGCAGATTTGAACAATATTTACTTTTCTAATAATTTCATAGTTTCACTTGACCGACGAATGATTAAAGTGATGAGGCCCATGACAATGTTAATTTCACATAAGGCGGAAGAACACACAAAGTGTTTACAAGTAGATCTTGAGCAGGTCTTTCGTAAGTGCTAATTTTACCGTGAGTAGCCTATGCCAGTTTTTGAGCCATAAAAGGCATTCTTCACTTATTATTACATTTTCTTCTTCCACGTGCGTAGTGTATTACTCAGATGATATCAGTGCAGTTTATTTATTAATTTACCATAAAACATATAAGAACAAATGATTGATTATATTCTGAGAATGAGCAGAGAAGCGACAGCAGTACAAGAAGTCTAAAATACTGTCGTGGGTGTTCTATATTCTAACGAAGAAACATGTTCAAAAATTAATATTAAAAATAAGTAATTGCAAAAAATATACATAAATGTAATAAGGCATTCATCTCTTGATTAATCCATATAAATACATCACTTTTCTTCTACCGGTAAAGGCTCTTGCTATTTCATTCACTGGCATAGCAATTTGTAACCTTCCTAACATTCCCATTAACTATAGTTATCACTTATTACTAAGTCTGGGAAAATTCACCGAACACTAGATTATTAAGCCACTTTAACAAAACGTTTTAAAACTTGAAGGCCAGAACAAATGCTTACTGTCCATTATTCTTGCCTAAAACTGTAATTTTTCTGAGATATTTAACACGGATATAATACATGTGCACACCCAGGACTTTATTTTGGTACACCGTTATTTAATAACCGGAATACAGGGCTAACATTAACGATTGTTTTGAAGCTACCACTATTGTTCTGTTGTCACCATCTGTGTCCATAATAGCAATTGATTAATCTATTATTTCTTATCTGACACGAAAAATAATATACACTAACCAATTTGTAGCAAATTCAGAAACTCTATTCAAAACTGCCGTGTATTTTAACAGGCTTTACTTTTAATTGGTCACGAAAAGATACAAACAAAATCAATTATGGAAGCGAATTTTTTATGGATATTTCATACCAAAGAGGCACTGGAAAATCATAAATACAAAATCCTAGGTAACGTATTCAGAATGTTCTTGTGCGAACATTGTGTTCGCGTAGCTTTGAGTGCGAAGCACGATGTTATTCAACAACGCCTGAGTTAAGAAAGACTTCAGTATCATTTAAAGCAGAATTTAATTATACGATTTGCCTATCAATTACATACCACGCAACAGATAACCGGAACATAAGACGCAAGTGCTAAAAGCCTTCATATTTTTAAGAGCTATTCCTATGGTATCGTTAACAGGTAAAAACCTATACATGTAACTAGATTTTATCTCAGGAAAATTAAATAAAAAAGATTTTGCAAGGACTTTCCTTGAAAAAATGCCCCTTGAAGTAGAATGTTGTTAAAGGCTGTCCACGATAAAGTGAGACCTTTTGAAATTAACCTTAGAAAAACGTCACTGGCCCTGCCTGCACATATTTAAACGGGCGCACTGAGTGACGTACGCCCAGTAAAGTTGGTAACGATGGGTTGAAAATAGTTCCATATCTCAATGTGGAATAAAAAATGTTAGGTAAAAATTTGTGAAAACTTAAATTATTTCTTTCGTTTTCCATTTTTTTTTAATGCATTTATGTATATAAATGAGCAGATTTGTAAAACATTTACGTTTATAACAATTTCACAGTTTCGCATGATCGACACATGAATAAAGTGATGAGGCCTATGGCAATGTTAGTTTTACATAAGGCGGAAGAATACACAACCTGCCCACAAGTAAATCTAAAGCAGTGCTTTCAAAAGTGCTCATATTACCGTGAACATAAAAACTGATTAAAAGAGATGTTGGTGAAAAGTCGGATACTAAAAAGGTTTGAGTTCTATGCTTAAAGGAGCGTCGATTCTAGCCTATTAGCAGGCTTCCGCCATTATGTGTGTTACAGTGAGCATTTGAATGCCGTAAAACTTACAAGGGTTATACAGTAAACCAATAACAAAGATGATGATAATTAACTACAACATATAATTTTCTATGGCTGCTCTCAACACATCTGATACTAGTTGACGTAGTATTACCGGCTTGCAGGTATCTCAGTTCACTCCCACCTCAGTTTCTAGTACGTTGCAGTCTTGGTGTGCCTTTTCATGTTATCTCGCTAGCGAGCGCTCTGTACATGCTCCTTATCTCTTACTGTCTGCCAGCTGACAAATTCGACTAACTCACGTGTTCGCTTCGTCACCCCGTGTTGACTGTCGCTCTCGGTGCTCGTGCCAAATTCGAATGTAGTTAAATTAAATTAAAATTTGTGAACGTATTTTATTGAAAATTAAAATAAAAAAGAAAACACGTTCATCACTGTTGATCATGTGACTTTCACAGTTGTGTTCCTTTGGGCTGGGTCAATGATGGGAACATGCGCAGAAGAAGAATAGGTTTACCTCGTCTTCAGTCCATGAATTAGATACGTGGTGACGCGTTTGGAAGTCGCAGGTTTATCTCGGCCGACTGCGCACACAGTGGACTTTGTAAATTAGTCATCAGTGATTCTTCTAACCTCAAACGCTGCTGAAGTTTCTGCACCATATTGCATTTATCAACGTATCTACTTAAATCCCATCACAGCATTTTTAACATGTTTTTTGCATGATTTAAAAAAAAAAAAAAAAAAAAAAAAAAAAAAAAAAAAAAAAAAAAAAAAAAAAAAAAGTTTCTCGAACTTTTTTCCAAATTGTCACAGCTTTTTCGCTTTATTAAATTTTAACTTGTGACAGCCAAAAAAGACGTGGAGTGAAGAGAATTTAGGCTGATCTTAACATCTGCGTCTTGAGAGTCGATGAGGATGAAGTGAGGTGAGAATGGAGCAGCGTCGGAACGCAAGGGCGGGGGAAACGAGAGATCCCCAAGAAAACCCGCCGACCAGCGGCATTGTCCGGCACGATTCCCAGGAGCCACCCCGCCGGGAATCGAAACATGTTCGCCTAGGTGGGAGGTGAGTAGTCTGACCACTACATCGCCGCGGCCGCGCTATCGAAGAAAATAAGTTATTATTTCCCGCAGGCGATTACATAAATGATAATAACAGTAGCAATCAAGCAATATCTGCTTTGAATAATGAAAAATGCAGTATTTTCGTTTTGTCGAGCCGTAAAACATAAAACAGAATCTGAACTGCAGGCTGTTAGCGAAAATTCCATAATATCAAGATGGCGGGCTCTGATCCTCCTCAATTGAACCTTCCCAGTTCTCTATTTCTTCAAAATGAGACTATACATTCATAAATGCATTTCTTGAAGGGCTACAAATGCGGGCCAAACTTCCGACAGCCAACAGTAAATTGTTCCTTGAAAGATTCTTGAAATGGGGCTATAATTATTTTGGACATATCCACTGCAGCGTATCTCGTAGATAAAACACCAAATTTCCGCAATACGCAACGACATATGAAGGAGCAATAAATGCAGTTGTCTGTGTTATCAGACAAAACATCTTTTGGACGTACTGCATTGCAGTGCATCTCGTAGAAAACCAGAATAGTGTGAACAGAAAATCACACAGACGCAAGTAAATAGAAATCCAGCAGGGTTTTCGTCAGTTGGACATAAAAAAAAAACGCAGCATATCGAACAAGGAATTACGTAAGAAAGCAACAAGACAGTACAAGTGGAAAATGAGTCAAAATCTGCAGATGTTCCTCCTTCTGTTTGCATGCCTGAAGAAAGGTGAAACTGCAGTTCCCGGAACGTCGCATCTGTTTACTCGCAGGATACCACTGCGTTCGTCTGTACTGTATTCGCTGTTTCGTTCAGTCTTTGTTCACACCAGGAAGTTTCCTCAGCAAAACTTTTCGTATGTGTCGTATTCATTGTATTGTCCGTATTTATTATTTTGTTATTCTAGTTTGTGTCGTCGAGAGATGTATCTAGAATATTTTATTTACGACCTAAGGAAGAAACGTTAATATTAAGTATTAATATTCACACATGCAAAAACATATTTACTACCGTCATCATTGTAATAAGATACAACTCTATATATATATATATATATATATATATATATATATATATATATATATATATATATATATATATATACACACACACACGTACACTTACACCAGTTCATACGTCGGTTGGTAGAACCTTGTTTACTTTGTGGCTCATATTTCACTGTTTTTGAGAAGACCGTTCCATTCGTATATTTGACAAATTTGCTGTGGTTATGTTGAGGGGGCTTTACATTAATTTTGGCAGAATGTACGTCTTCAAAATTGTGTTCACGAGTTATTTTTAATGTGTTTCCTTGATGCGCGATTTAACTTAATTCAGCGGAAATCACCACTGAAGCAGTGAAATTTAGCCATGGTAATTATCAGTCAGGTAACAGTTTATGCAAAACTTGTGCAGGCGACTGTACTGAGCTCGCAAGTAGGAAAGTAACTATCTGACAACTGACGGGGCGATAGAGGACTACTCTTGTAATACGTAAATCTGGAAGACGTTACGGTTCAAAAACTGGTGAATCTACCTATTCCCGTCACGAGGCCGTGTGACAACCAAAATGTCAAGTTTTTGGCTGGCTGCTGAAATAATTTTTTTAGAACTCACTCCGCTTGTCAGAGGCGGTATAACAACTATTTACGCCGCTTGGGAGGACAAACCAAAATATAACTGTCCGTGTGCAATTATTACACAATAATGGGAACAGCCAACAACATTTGCGAAAAATTATTCATAACTTGAAAAATGAGTGGCCGGCGCGCAAAACATAGCTTGCTAAATATAGACCGTAATTTAAATGTTGACGATTGAAAGAAAACTTGAAATAACGCGAAGGGGAAAAACGGTAAGTTAACAAAATGGAAATTTAACTTGAATATCTAATAAGTTTTTCTTGGCCAGTCGAGAGTTCTCATATCACAGTTTAAGAACGCAGCTGAATTTTCCGATAGAGTGAACCAATCACACAGGAAATTGAAACCAATACAGTCATGTGTGATTGCATTTTTTCACGACCTTTTAAAACGTAAAAATGTAGCGTTTTTAACGGTTAAACTGTATTTGTATTTAACTTTCATCATTAAGTCAAAAAACAATGTATAACAATAAATTATATTTACCGGATTAATTTTCGGCAAAAGATAGTCTTCAGAACTCTATTTCATAACATTCAAGGTACGATCGTTGAGTGTATAGACATTGTGTAAAAAGGGAAAATATTGGATACGCCGTACGGAATATGGGGTGAGTAAAAACCAATAGAGAAATGTAGCGCAGTTGAGGTAATCTTAAATACTGGAACTGTTTACGTATAATGTTGTTTCCAGCTCTCGCGTCTCTTAATGTAGTTTTCTTGACAGAGTAAGTACGCGTTATCTCTGATACACACAGCCACGTAGCGGGCACTGGACGTGCATTCAGGACAAGTGTAGTACACCAAGATGGGTTTTCGGACTGTCATTTTTACATCTAAGCGAAACAAAACTATGTATGAAAAAAATACCATGGGCCTACCCCGTCTCTTGGAATTAAAATAAATAAATAACTAAATCAATAAAATAAAATAAGACTGCAAAGTAAAATTTTCAGTTGTACATTGAACAATTTTGCTCTTGTACAAACTCCTGGATTCTTTAAATTGGAGGCCACGGTGGCTGAGCGGTTAACCTGCTCGCCCCCCACCAAGGCGATCAGAGTTCAATCCCCGGCCGGGTCACTCCGGATTTTCGCATGTGTAAATCGAGCCGGACGATGTCATTGGTCGGCGGGGCTTCGCGGGGATATCCCGTTTCCCCCGCCCTTTCATTTCAGCGCTGTTCCATACTCACCTCAATCACCCTCATCGGCTCTCAAATCTCTTCACTCGCTCTTTAAATTGTCCGCATTTTGTGAACACCATATTCCAAGTTGCAAGTGCAATAAGTTAGCCCCCATACAGACGTCTTACAAACTGCAGCTGTTGCAAGACACCCACAGTTGTAAACCTTCGGATTCGCATCCGGGCGGGCCTGTGTTCGATTCCCGACCCAGCCATCCTGAATTAGTTTCCACGGGTTCCAAAAATCACTCCAGAAAAATGCTGTGATTATTCCTTACTACAGGACATGGCTGCTGTTCCTGTTTCTCTCAGCAACTTGCTCCGTCTCTTGCTGTCAACGTGGCGTTACGCCATACCTACAGGCTGTTCACGGTAAAATGAGCCCTTTTGAAAGCTCTGCGTAAGATCTACTTGTATGCATGTTATGTATTATTCCGCCAATTAACATTGATATGGGCCTCGTCAATTAATCGTCGGTCAGGCGAAACTGTGAAATTATTAGAAAAGTAAATATGTTACAAATCTGGTAATTTTTACATTCCGGTGCATTCGACGTTAATATATGGAACTACTTTCCATCCATCGTTAACAACTTTACTGGGCACATGTTACTCAGTTCGTCCGTTGAAATATATGCAGGCAGAAGCAGTGACTTTCTTTTAAGGTTGATTTCAAAAGTGCTCACTTTATCGTGAACAGCCTTTAACAATAATGGTGAAATCTATAACGAAAATCCAGGAATGTGATATTGGCCCTTGATATATGTTTGGAGGCAAATTGTGGCCGGTGACTGGGAAATGACTGTAGGACAGTGCTGTAGACGATGTTAGCCTGGCAGTGCAGGCGGGAATCCTGACCGACGCGCTAACAGCTCGCACAAACAAGAGCCGCCGAGAGAGGGGTCGTAACGCGGAGGGGCTAACAGGCTGAACCCGCAGTTAGCAGTAATGGCGGCGATTTTAGTCATGTGAGAGCGACGAGCCTGGCCGCTAACACGCCCGCCCGGCCGCGCTCTTCTTCTCGCGGCGCAGCCAACACTTTGCTCAAACAGCGAGGCGGGGCGGCGGGCGCTAACCAGCTGACGTCCAGGCGGCGGGCGCGGAGGTCACTGCAGCTCGACGTGTTCAGCTGCACTGTCCCTACACAGTACAAACTTATATATCAGAATACGGGAAACTGCCCCACATTGCTAAAGGCAGTTCATGATAAAGTGAGCACTTTAGAAATGAACCTTAGAAAAAAGTCACTGCCCGTACATGCATCTAGTTTAAAGGGCGCACTGAGTGGCATTTACCCAGTAAAGTTTGTAACGAAGGATAGAAAGTAGTTATATATCTTAACATTGGATGGAAAGTTTAGGTAACTATTTGTGGTAGCTTAAAATTATTTATTTCGCTTTCTGTATCTTTTTTAATGCGCTGGAGTATAAAAATTAGCAGATTTCTAAACTATTTCCTTTTCTAATAATTTCACAGTTTCACTTAACCGACGCACGAATAAAGAGATGAGGCCCACGGCAATGTTAATTTTACATAAGGCGGAGGAATACACAACGTGCATACAAGTAGATCTTACGCAGGGCTTTCAAAAGTGCTCACTATACCGTGAATAGCCTATATTAAATTAACAATAGTAATCAATCAAGGGAGTGATGGTATGCAAATCAATGAAAACAAAACAAAAAGGAACAATTAGGAGCCTGCCCGAAACCAGGTCAAAGAGAAAGGAAAAGTTACGTGTCCCAAGAGAGCCAAGATGATAACACTATGACAAGCTAAATGAACAACTTATACCCTCCCAGTACTCATAAAGGGCATAGGTGCGCGGGTGACAATGCCTAACTGGTTTTTGGTTAGTCACGAAAAAAAAAAATTCTCCCCGGCGTCACATTAGTCAAATTGCCAGCGCCGATATATAATGGCTTTAAAAATTACAACTAGACCCTAGAAATCGACCCCTATTCTGCTTGGGGAGTCTGATTGGGTGGCTGGAAATCGGCGTCACTCATCCTCCAGGCAATTTGGTTACACTAAAAGAAAATATTAGTTTGTGGTTACAAAATATGTTTGGTTGGTGTTTCTAAAGCGGAATTTCGTTGCTGGTAAAAACGCATTGTGGTGTGCAATAGCGTGTGTAGACTGACAAATACTGAAGCCATTTTGTGCTCACTAACATATTTGTTTATTTAAGAAACCGTTACTGGCTGCCACCAAATATTTAGTTAGAACCAATAGCATTGATGACGTCCACAGTAAAACATTTTGCTGCAACTGCAAAACTACATCCGTTATATCTTGCGCATGCGCGCTGGCGTATTGACAATGGCCACCTTCTGTCTGACCGCTACGCCATATTGGCCCGTGTTCGTCTTTTTGCATCATATTACGAACTACTTCATGAAGGATAGTGTTAATAAATTTGGGATGGAATACATAATTCATTTATTGTAAGTAAGTGAATGTCACTCATACATGATTTCAGAAAATAATCTTTCAGTGAGGCGAATTGAGGCCTTGGAATGTGTGCCACTTATTAGATGTGTGGTGTGGCAGCTCCTGCCATCGTGATCCCGCAAGCCACAAAACACTGTTGTGCGCCCCACTAACTGATATTGCTGTTAACATCATAACTTTTTTGCTGCGGCTAACGAAAACGGCATTGCTTCCCAACAAGCTGAATATATTTATGACCACAAAAATCTTCAACTAAATACTGGAATGATAAACAAATTGTGTTGGTGACACAACATTTCTTGTGAGGACTATACTGACAAAATAATTTCGTGGCCACCAACAATATTTTTAGTCACCACAAAACTGATTTTTTTTTCAGTGTGGTAGCTATAAACAGCAATAAACAAATTAAAAAATATAAGGAACGATGGAAAATTTTGCAAACAAATTGTATACAAACGAAGCCATGCCTTCAACCACGTTGCAGAAAGATAAGTAAAAGTTAAGTGGTCTGAAAGAGGAAAAGAGCGGAAGGAAAGACTCAAGGAATTAAAACAGAAAAGCAACGAAACAACTCAAACCTCGCAATACACAGAAATAACATAAGTGGCAGGAGAAGAGAGAGAAATACGAAGGGGGGGGGGGGGGGTGTGCTATAAGCAACACGCGTGGTCGGGTTCTGCACATGAGTAAAGAAAAAATTGAAGGTAAAAAACAAGCCGGAAAGAAACACAGCAGAACGACAAATATTCTAGCAGTCATTTAAACACGACAACAAAGAAAAAAAAGTGTCTAACGATAGAAATATTAAGGAAGCAATGATGGCAGCCACGATGAAAACCAGTCAGGAAAAGTAACGATACAGTTACTGGTATGAAATGGTAATGTTCATGAAAACCGCAAGCTTTTAGAAAATAACCGTATAAACGCTACGTTTTCCCTTGACATAAATGTTAGATTCAATGCTTTAAACCTTCCGATATCTTGAAATACCACGAACTGTCATATTTGGGCAACCACACACTCCTACATAGTAAACATTTCTGTAATGGGATCTTAATTCTGGAAGACTTACAGGCTTCTGTAAATTTACAATTTCACATATTCTAAATCCACAGTATTAATTTAAGTACAAGACTCACATTTGCATTGATGACGACAAAACGCTTGTGTCGTTACAAATATTTATTAAACATCTGACAACGCCGTTTTTTTTTTAATTCCTCTCGTTCCACGGATGACTAAACGCTTCTTGAGAAACGCCTGCCCTAAAACGCATAGCATCGGCTGTAAACGTGAAAATGCATTGAGAAATTCTAACTGAAATTAAACGCCCAATACACTCATTCCGTAAAACTATAACAGACTCACGATCAAATGTGGAATCAAAATTTAATTTAAAAAATCTTGGCTTCCACTTAGCGGGTACTTACAGCTATGTTGACAGCGGGTTACGAAAATTAGTCCAGGTCTTAACGTCTTATTTTATGCATAACTTTTGAAATGATGGTGGTCGATTAAATTTATTCTTTCTTTTTTAAAATACATATTAGAATATGAACTAGTTTAACAGCAACATATTTATACATATTTATGTTTGTAATGACGTAATGTCACACAGCAGACGCACTGAAACTGGTCGTAGGACCATGGCTACGCTTATGTTTACACGCCGAGAAAGGAAAATATTGTAGGAACTCAATTACGGCACCGAAAACACATCTAGGCTGTTATTATGGCAGCAATCAGATACGTTGTTTGTACCATCTTAAAATTTTTATGTAGTCGGTAACACCAACATAACTGTGTGTTGTGGCCAATGTCAGCTATACATTTAGCACACTCTAAAAAATGTTTTGTACTTTTACGAGAAAAATCCTTGGAAACCCATTTGCCAAGAAAATACTTTGTAAAACTACAAAGAGTTTTCTTGTAAAATCTGCTAAACACTTCTTTGTAGTATTCATAAGGTAGCCTTGTGTTACAACTGACATTATTGAGAAGTGTAAATAAAATTACTTTCTTTTTCTTCTAAACAAAACAAATGTAATGAATCAGTAACAGAGAACAATTTTAAAAAATATTCAAAATATAATTTATACAAAAAAAAATTACACCCCTTGTAGTATTGGCCCGCACCTTTATCTACAATACCAACTTGACTTACGATATTAACGCTTATTTTTACTGTAAACATAGGCACAAGTACATACAAAATAATATATATGTTATACGGTTAAGAAGAAAAGGTACATTCATTTTTTTTTTTAAGATTTCAGTTGTTGAGTAAAGAGATACGGACGTCTTTTAGCAACGGAGTATTGAGAGTCGATTTAAGAGTTATGTTTAGCTAGGAAACACTAATAAATAATTAATAATACGGTCACATTTTATTGAACTTATCGTTTTATTATGATTATTTGAGTTGTTTTAAGTGTTTTACGTAATTCAAACTTGCAACACGTTTCTTTTCGCACCCATAGTGTTTGCACAAACAGCTTTAATACGGTTTAACGTTGATGAGTGGCCGCCATTTTGCTGAAGCTGCTGGATACGGCTCAGTATAGTACAAACATTTCCTAAGGTCTATTAAAACACGGACCTTGTAGTTTTACAAACGAGTAGTTTTGCAAGAAAAATCTTTGTACTGTTACAAGCATTTGTAAAATTACAAACAATTTCTCAGTAAAAATTACAAAAAAACTTTATTGCAGCGTACTTCAAGCAGGACATTTTGTTCCTACTGCATAACCGATAGTTCCTCAAACTGAGCGATTTCTGCAATATTTGGATTGTTCCGCGAGAGAGAGAGACAGACAGACACAGAGCTGCTATAAACGAACAGAAGACTGATGATAGAGAAGTTTGGTTTATACTACCATGAAACACCACCGCGGAATTGTTCTGCTGTGTGAGTAGCTGTAGGCCTAAACGACAAAAAAAAAAGTTTTTTTTAAAGAGTGCCCAGTTAATTAGTAATTAAATGTTTGTCTGGACGCGCGCAGCAAGTTTGTGAAGTGGCGGAGGTGTTAATTAAATGAAATAGCTAAATCTAATTCCGTGATTTATTTACAATAATACAAAAAATATGCAGAGTAGTATCTTTCCAAAGCACCATTACTCATTTTGCAGTTCTGAAAGGGTATGGTGTATGAAAGCAGCACATGTACCCGATTTTCGATTATAAGTCGTTTTACCAAGGGTTTATCGAAAATTTTGGCTCGACAGGACATAAATAATAATTTTCAACATATTTTGTCTTTATCAGATATTCACTGTCTTTATTATTCTCGGAGCAATGACGGAAGAAAATAATTTTTATTTTCCTTATTTTCAATCAGTGCTCCGAGAATAACGAACGCAGTGAATTTTTAACAACGTAAGATGGTGTTCAAAATTGTTATTTACGTCTTATTGAGTCAAAAATTAAAAAAAAAAAAAAAAAAAAAAAAAATCTTCTGCAAAAAAAGTTGCGGCAAAAATTATATAAATATACGGTTTTCGTGCACCATTCCCCTTAAAGGTCATCGAACAACGTAGCCATCGTCCAGGAGCACCCTTATAAATCCCCGCAGTGGATCCGGGCACACAGGTTGCCTGCCGTATCCGTGCAACCAATGACCAGCGTAGATCGGCCAACTGCCAGAAACAGTCGCAGTCAGTGTCATTCACATACTTTCAAGAACTCCCCTCGGCTGGGTAAAGGATTGTATGTATAACTGCTATAATACTTTCTAGACTATTGCATAACTACGCAGACCCACAAATGACCCAATTTAGCATCGGGACATTTCTCTATAGGTGAGATAATCCACAACCTTGTAGAAGGTGTTAGTTGCCGCCACGAACTAGCTGTGAGCTATCTCCATCCGCACCACGTGATCCGGCGCTAGACTCGTACAGTTTGTCCCCAGCATCTTCACACTTCTTAAAACACAAACTATTGAAAAATCACTCCATGTTTGATGTGTTTGGCCATCTCCTAAATGTATCACAAGCGTATTATACTTATGTTAACATAAAATTATCTAATTTTGGGTAAAAGTATTTTCATCTGTACTTTATCTGCGAATTATACTATTTAATTTGTAATTAATATGAATAAAAACACGGAGAAAATAGGCGTGTGAGTAATGCATAGTATAGCCCATTCGCGGCTTATTCACACTTTTTGAAGCGAACCTTTTAAAAATCACCCAATATATGACGTGCTTGGATGTTTCCTAAATATATAGAATAAAGGCTGTTCAGGATAAAGTGAGCACTTTTGAAATCAACCTTAGCAAAAAGTCACTGCTCCTACCTGCATATATTATAACGGGCGCACCGAGTGACGTATACCCAGTAAAGTTGGTAACGATAGATGGAAAGTAAGTGAGTGAGGAGCGTTAGACGGCTCTCAACAGCAAGGTCTTGAAAGCCGATGAGGGTGACTGACGTGAATACGGAGAGGCGCTTGAATTAAGGGGCGGGGGAAACGGGAGATCCCCAAGAAAACCCGCTGACCAACGACATCGCCCGGCACGATTCCCACTAAATCCGGAGAACCGGCCGGGGATTGAACCCGGTTCGCCTTGGTGGGAGGCGAGCGTGCTAATCGCTCAGCCACCGTGGCCCCGGATGGAAAGTAGGTCCATATCTTAACGCCGAATAAAAAGTTTTAGTTAACTATTTCTGATAACATTAATAACACAAAACAGAACAAACTCACAAACCATGGTGGAAAAAAAAAGGACTGTAAATCTCCTACGAAAAGAAAGAATATATATAATACAGGCACAACAGGGAAATATACATGAAAACAGAATACGGACAAATAGAGGGTCGATAAATTTAAATATCTAGGAGAATGGATCCAACCAAATGGACTGGACAACAAAAAAAACAAAGAAAGGGTCAGAAAATTGGAATTGGCACACAGAATAACACAAAACCACTACAATAAGGAAGCAATACCCATCCAAGCCAAAATTAGACACTATACTACAGTCATCAAACCAGAAGCAACATATGGATCAGAATGCCTGACGATGAACAAGAACGGAGAACTGCGAGAATTGGAAATACGAGAGAGGAAAATCCTGAGAAAAATTTTGGGACCACTCAAAAACACAGACAACACGTGAATCAAGAGGAAAAATGAATACCTATACAGAAATACCGAAAAAATTACAGACACAAAAAGAAAAAGAAGACTGAGATTTTATGGACACCTAAAAAGAATGAATGAGAATAGACTCACCGAGAAAATATTCAACTACATCGCAAAATTGAAATGCACAACAGGATGTATGGTAGAGGCCTGGAAAGATGCAGAAAAAGTTGAGATAACAGAAGAATTGTTCAACAACAGAGAGGACATCAGGCGACTGATCGACAACGCAAGGTTTCCGGAGGACAAGACCCAAGAGAGTGTAGACTGAAGAACAGCGACGAGCAGTTAGAGAAAAAATGAGGAAGTTCTGGGAAAGAAGAAGAACCAGAAGTAAAAAGAACCATATTTGTAATATATTTACTTTCCTAGTAATTCCACATTTTCACCTGACCTAAGCTTGGACAAGGTTATGAGGCTCATGGTAAGGTTAATTTTACATGAGGCGGAAGAATACACAACATACGTACAAGTAGATCTTAAACAGAACTTTCAAAAGTGCTCACTTTACCGTGAACAACCTGTACTTCACGTACCAGCCGACTCCTTCAACCCAGGAGTGTGCTGGCGCGGTTGACGACCCGACATCGCCAGCGGCAACACAAACTGCATCCTTGACGGACAAAACATGCCGGCACTGAACTGTACACGACAGCGCGACCGCGAGTTCATTACCCACCCCCGCTTCACGTACTGAGTGGGTGGTCCTTCACTACGTCTGTGTTAGTGACGATTCTTCTGGCGAGATACTTTCATACAAGTCTTGCGTCACACCAAGTTGGGCGCCTTTCCAATTTTTGGATACGCTGCACATTAAGAAAATCAGAAAATATACTGCAAACTAACGAACTATTCACACTACATAAAATGCTACTGTATGTTCTATTCCACGACAGCAATCATAATTACGTTATTTCATGTGCCGATGTAACTATCCACCCAAGAGCCTTTTACGGAGTAAATGATTATTCACTATAATGTCGTGAAACAGAATTACTAAAACGTATAGGCTATTCACGGTAAAGTGAGCACTTTATAAAGCCCTCTCATTAGGAATGATAGTCAATAAATATATTTTATTTTAGTCTTACATGGTAACTTCCGAGTGCAGTTAAATATACACACTGTGTTTATTACTTACATGGCAATATATAGTTTAAAAGGTGATTGAAGGATAAAATATCGCTGAAAGGAATAAGTAACTAGAGTCTCGAAAGTGCTCGCTGTACTGTGAACAGTCTATATACAAGTATGAGAAGCCATTTCTTTTTATTGACCGATACAGAAAACAATAATTCCCAGTGTTTCCTTAAAAGAGGTAGCAAATACAATCCTAAATGTATTTCAAAATAGCGGCCACGATTTTCAGGTGTAATGCAATGTTTTTTGAAACACGCACACTTGGCTGAATATTGATCGGGTATTTTTATTATAATTATGTTTTCTAGGACGAATTCCTGTTTTTAAGTACTGGATTAGGCAGCCTCCAACAAAAACAAAACGAGCATTTAATACGAAAGCGTGATGCCTGATTAACGATGAATGTTGTTGAAATAATGTCTTACGCAAAAATTTTTACTAATTCAAGAACATGGTTCTGGTAGCCAATTGATGGGCAAGTGAAGTATACAAATTTACCCAAAAAATTAACAAATAAAGTTAACGGATGCGGAGTAAGTTCTATGCAGCGCGGGTTTTGTTCTGTTCCCTGGAAGAACACGAATAGTCACAAATGGAAACAATACTTCACAAATATGATCCGCGCTAACCACACGACAAATTGTATGCAGCGCAATCGTACGTCGCCTATTCGTTATTCCTAATGTTCTAAAAACTCTGCTCACTATCTCAAACGCACCATGTTTCTTTTGTACTTCCAAAAAAAAAAGTATAATTAACTACGACTTACAATTGTTTTTTTAATATGAAACAAATATATATAACTAATAGAAATACTTCTACACAACTGTTACCACCATATCCATGAATTACGTAGTCACACAGAACTGCCAAGCGTCATGGTTTGAAGTAGCACATAAACCTTTGCGACAACAGTGGTTTCCGCGCCACTTGCATACAGACCGAGACACAGTTCACAAGCTACGTCATGTTGGAGGCTGTGCCTCGTAGCTCGGTGAGGACCGTATCAGTGAAATGATCCGTACACCGTTACCTTATACCTCAAATGGAGTACGAACAATTTACGCTGCACGATACACCATACCATTACAACGGCGCAATCCACAGCATCAGGAGCGTAAATCATTGTGTCTTTACAAAGACGTAATGGTAACAAGAAATGAAATAAAACTTCAAGATTCAAGCTAGCATTACTATGTTAACGTACGAAATAAAACTGATTGTAGGTAAAAAAAAATTGCGGCGATCGTTTGAATGGTTCCTGGCTAAATCACCCCCAAACACGGAATACTGGAACTAAAACAAGCCACAAAAGGATCTCCGGGACCACGAAAAAGCCCAGGTGCGGTACTGAGTTTGCATCACAGTATCACACTGGTGATTTTTAGCGGCTAATAGAGTATTGCAGCGTCACATGCATGACGTCACGTGGCAACGAAATAATTTTTCTTTCCTTGGAGGCGCGCATGGGCGGACAACGTAGTCTCGCACGCCCTGAGATAGCACTAATGGAATACTTAAAACACCGAACCGCCTGGCGGCCGCCGAAGGTATAAATAGACCATCTAAGGGCCTTATCTACCCGACGTGCGAGCGGCGTATATTTAAAGCAAAGAGTTATTTCAGGAATTCCCACTCTAAAAGCGGTCCCCGTTGGTGGGGGGGGGGGAGGGGGGGGTAAGTTTTGCCAAGATATCGCGCCGCCGCACCTTCATAATTCATGCGGGATAGCTGCAGAAGACGGGCGACGCACCTATGAACGTGGACTTTATTCGAGCGGTTGGCAGCGCTCCACGGCGCAACACAAGCGCGCCACACATCTACAAATACACACCTGCACGCTCCTTTACTTTACCCTCCGTTAACTGGAGCTAGCGTTGCGACACTGAGCGTGGCGCGCTCGGGGCCACACATCTGACATAGCAACGAGCATGTAGCGATTCCAGACACATCCCACCCTGCATCCAGGAGATCTAGTAAAATAATATGCTCCTCGGTCCGGTGACGTACCAGACACATGCCCACCATTCTCTCCTACTGGCGTCCTGGTTAAGTATTTTCTGTATGTTGGAGGAATTTAGTTCGTTAAAACCCGTAAATGCGTCGCTAGCTACATGTGCACTTAATGACTGCATTGCTAGCTACATGTGCAAATGACTGCATTACTAAGTTACAGTTGTGTACAATAGACAACGGATTATAAGAGAAGGTATCTACGATCTGAATGCTAAACAAACTTAGAAATTAATACATAAAAAAATGGGGTGTGGCTGCGTTGGAGACACGGCCGTTTGTTTGCCGTGAATACGTCTACGTTGACGCGCTCGGACGCCTTGATGTTTATTTTACGTTCCTGGCACCGCTTCACTCGATCATATGAGGTTTTATGGATATCACTGGATAGCTTTTGAGATGCTTTTTCTAACCGTGTACGATTTCTGTATTTCGACTTGGCTTTTTGACGAGTATAGGAGGACACGCAAGCGATTGATCTTGACGAGAGCTGTCGATGGAAACTTAAACGAGCGTCGTAGCTTCTGTTAGTCAAAAGTTATACTAAGCGGAAGTTATGAGACGCGGCGAAACGAAAACTCAAAATAGCGCCCCCCACCCCGCGATACTTCGCAGTCCACACTCAACGTAACATATTCTTTGATGCTTTGGCAATCGAGTGGAGTAATTTAATTTTGATTGTAGACGATAGATTCGGAGCTGCAATGCTAAACTGTATCAACCGAGTTTGTTTATCATCGGATTTTGTGGATTACCTCCCACTATGGTTTAAAATTAAAAACATATTCGCGTCAAAAGTTTAACTGGCTCTGCCTTTCATAATGTTTCCAGAAATAAGTCAACGATATGCTCTAACAATTTTATCCCGTTTTCTGGACATGTATAACAAATTACAACGACACAGCAGGTAGAAGAGGAATCGTTCTTCTTGCAGAGTCCTCGATAGCCGTGCTGGCTACGACCCACTCGGCGAGGATGCTGGACCGCCGAAGGTTCGGCCCTTTAGAAATTCGCGAGAAACGACTACATGCCGAAGTGGTTTGTAGTCCACAATGAATTCTCGTAGCAACATAACACAAGTGAACCCAAGAAAAATGGAATCTGTGACAGCACCCACCTCATTACTTCATTTTCTATCACAAGCAGACAGCTCCTATCAGACAGAACACCTGCAGGTAAAACGAGTTCAAGAAAATGTGGCACGGCAAAGGAAAGCTCCGCAGCACTACTATAGGCTGTTCACAGTAAAATGAACACTTTTGAAAGCCCTGCTTAACATCTAATTGTATACATGTTGTGTATTCTTCCGCCTTAAGTCATAATTTTATTCATGCGTTAGTCAAATAACTGTGAAATTATGGAGAAAGTAAATACTTTACAAAACTGCTCAATTTTACACTTTGATGCATTAAAAAAAACAGAAAGCAAAAGAAATAATTTTAGTTAACACAAATAGTTACCTAACTATTTTTATTGGACGTTAAGATATGGAACTACTTTCTATCCATCGTTACCAACTTTACGAGGCGAATGTCACTCAGTGCACGCACTGAAATATAAGCATGCAAGGGCAGTAACTTTTTTCTAAGGTTCATTTCTAAAGTGTTCACTTTATCGTGAACAGCCTTTATCAACACTTCCTTCCTCAACTACGGCAGATGATCTTTCAGGTTACGCGGCGACAACAGCTAGAAACATCTTTATTTTTCCACGCGGTGATTCTTACCATCACTATAAAAAAATTCTGGTAAACTTTCTAAACTGTAAAGGAAGTTTTTTAACATATACATTGAATGGAAATAGTGTCGTATAGCGCTGCAAATATAAGAATGTGTTGCATTGATGCTATAAAATTTGGAAACTTCCCTACGCATTTGACTCCTTCCTGAGCAAATGCAGAATCACTACCATGGATGCATGGGGAAAAAACTTCACCATTCGCTTATTCTCCCTATACGTATACACTTGGTAAATTTACGAATAATTTCTTAGCGTGAAGACAATTATAAAATAGTATAATATCTTCCACAAGTATTTAGTACTGCGCTAATGGAACTACAATCTTGGGATACATTCCCATGCCAGATGTCGCAGTGTTCTCTTAGGTATGAGAAAGAAATTTGCCATTCTTTTCTGGAGAAAAGTAAAGTGCCAATAAGTTTTAACAGCGCCACTCTTATAATTGGAAAAATGCTGCTATAACACTTGCAAGTACTTTAATTTTGATGTGGACATCACTAATAATTTTCTGAGGTGGCCGCGGAGATATTTGCTGAGACTATAAACGCTTATTCATTGTAATCTCTGACCACATGTTTTTTAAACTCGTCAGTTACTCCGGAATATATTTTCGCTAGCAATAGTGAAATAATTATGATATGTTTGTATGTCTATGTATATACGCGCGCGCGTACACACACACGCACACGCGCGCGCGCACACACACACACACACACACACACACACACACACACACATATATATATATATATATATATATATATATATATATATATATATATATATATATATAATGTGTGTGTGTGTGTCTTATCAGACACGAAAGGGAGAACGCATCAAATTCGTGCGCATTCAGTGTAATAATGTTTTGTATAAGAACTATTTCTTACTATTTCTTGCCAACACACATTTTTCTCTCTGTTTGTATTCTTATTAACTATAAATGAACCATAATTTACACATAAAATAAAAGTTCAATTTAACCAAAAAAATAAGGTACGTTAATAACACAATATAAAATGACTGCGATACATTACATATTTAGGAAACAACTAAGCACATTAAACATGGGGTGATTTTTCAAAGGTTTGATACAAAAAGTGTGATGAAACAGTGAATAGACTATAGAGAAGCGATCGCAGTTTGTAAAGGTATAGGCTAGACTGTAAGTCATTCGATGAGGACGGCACGAACACGATTGCAAGCAGCTATTGACACTTACTCTTTACCATTTCCTTTCACTGCTTTCTCCTCGTATTTATGTCCGCCTTTTGCCGGCCTTATCTCCATCGCGGCAGTAAAACGTGAGCGTCGCAACTATTGCTCCGGTTACAACACTGGAGGCACTTGCCCGGGATCGTAGCCCTAGTATTGCAGCGCCGACGACGGCAGCACCGTGAAACACGAACACGCAAACAAATTCAAATGGCAATGGCAAAACAGTCAACATCAACTGTAACGGTCGGCCAGACGCATTTCCAGGACACAGTGCATGTACTGAAGGAGTTAAACTATCTCCTGCACATCTTGGCTTCCTCTTTAAGGATCACCGACTCCCAAGACGGTGCTCGATGTAAGAGAGCCGCTCATCAAACCTCTCCACTTCATTCTCTTAAGGATCAATGCATTTTTAATAACCCCACCCCCCCTTTTCACCAGGACAACATCCCTCTTGACGTTGAATATTGGACTACATTTTAGTTATACTTAACTAAATTACATGTAATGTAACACGTATACAAAACTATACAAAATTCGGCTGCGTTTAAACACACCTGCGTACTTTAATTTAGAATAAGCTGCTGCGAAGTCTAAAGTAAAGCTGAGTTTACAATAGAAAATTGAAGGGCCAAATCATGCGTTAAGACGTGTGAAGAAGAAACGAAAGTGTGTTACGTCATGTATTGGTTTCCAATGGAACTTAGCAGGTCGTGTGCGTTGTTGGGATTTCCTTACGCGTTGAAAGAAATAGTTATATTTAATATCTTAAGTGAAACTTGTGAGACTACGACCACTGAGAACACAGGAGACGGCATTGTTGGCGGGAAACGTTTATTTAAAGGAATGAAAGCATAAACAATATTAAAGACGTGTGTGTACACATGTTAACGATTATATTTTGTTCAGAAAAATAAGCTTCTCTGATAGAAAGAAAATGTCGACTATGAAGTATGATCCGCTTAAATATGGTTGTGATATACATAGTTAGGTTCGGAACAAAGGTAAACATAACCGACTTGCCACCCTGTTTCCATTGGCTAGAATTAAGAATTAAAACACTATTGGAAACTGCAAATACAGAAGACGTGTTTTCGTATGACAGTTACGCGCTTACTACAGAGTTCTTAATGCATAATTCTTTTTTATTGTAAACTTAACTATTAGCGATTCGCACCGAGTCATTGCATTTAACCGATGTTTAGTGTAAAAATATTTCGTCATTATTTTGAATTAGAATATTGCGACTTTATTTCTTATGTCTAGTTTTATTGCGTTCGTTAATGTTATCATTACTGATAATAACTTCAGTGTCAACTTTTTCGCACTGTAATGAGTTCCAGGTTTCAGTGTAGAATATAAAATTGTGTGCTGTGTTACACTCGTGTAACTGTAGACACGCATAGCTGCAATAGCTTTTCAGACAATAGCCACTGATGCACATCATTATTGTAAACATGGATCTTACAGAGATGGAAATTGTATTGTCGCTTTAAAACAAACATCCATTAAAGTTGAGCGTTATACGTGATCATCAATCTTCTTTTCCAGCAATATGCGCGGTGTTTTCTGCTTAGAGATGCACACTCATACAGCGTTCGCATTCGTCTAAGTACCTCAATGGTGTACATGTCTCGGGAAATTACATACGCAAGTACACGGGGAAACGAATGTGTGTACGTCTCGCGCCCTTACAACCCAGAAGCTACTATTTTAAAAATCGATTTATATGTAGTTCATAATTGTTATTACTAACGCTTCTTTTTCTAAAGAGTGGTACGGAGAAGGCATTAGCTCTCGAAAAAGACCACTGAGAAAGGTTATTTACAATGTACAATCTTCAACCCTTTAATGATCTAGACGAGACAACACAAACATAACCAGTTTTCTAAGTGATTTGCTATAAACCTGGCGTGGCAATGAATTTTATTGAAGTTAATATGCAGGGCAGTGAGAACACTGCAATTATTTACAAGGCAAAATCATAGATGATTGTAAAAGTTATATCAAGAATAAAAAGTTAATTTTTATTCATTATTAGTGTTACAATAACACTCACCTCTAGTTTTTACAAGTTGTAATAGTAAATTATAGATAACTGCGTTTACTATGTCTAATACTTATTCAGTCCTTTCTTGAAAAAATATATGTGATTGATTAACAGTAACACTTTCATTGCCATGCGCTTTTCAGCTACAGCTCCTAATGGGTTGATAGATTTTAAGGCAGATTACCACCCGCCATCTTGGATTTATGGAATTTCTATCATACTCTGGAAATACAGATTTGTATAATATTTTTTGGAACGACAGAGCACAGAGCACTGCCTAGCGTATTGTCTGAAGTCCGTTTTTTTTTTTATTACTGTTGATATCGTCGCGTTTGTAATCGTTCGCAAGAAACAATCTCACGTTTCACCTCGACAGTTAACTTGCTAAAAATTAAAAAGTTTAGCGAAGCTGTGGCATTTCGATAAAGTTTGGGAAGCTGTTATTTAGGATACGTCACGCGGGAAACTACAATGCACCTGAAATAGAAGCTTTGGCAAAAAATCGATAAATCCAAGATGAGGGTGGGAATCCGCCTTAAATATATGCGCCTACGTTTCAGCACAGATTCAGTATTTGTTTCCCATCAACATACTTGTTCAGAATCTTATCAGCTGGCTAGTTGCTGTAACGGATGCAAATACGTATGCCTTTCGGAATTTGTCAAGTATTGAGCCGAGTGGAGTATGCTTATATTATATAAATAAGTGAATTCCTATGTTCGGACACAGCATTAATGACACTTGAATCGACAAATTTATCGTACAGATTATTTGTACGAAAAGTCACCTTTGTAGTAGATCACAACCCCAAACTGTAAACACTGAGTCACACTATATACCTTCGCGCGTCTAACATATATTTCTCGACTAGTGAACGACCATGTCCTGTCAATTTCCTTTCACATAAGAACGGAATGAAAACGCTATAATGATGTACGACATAATTCATGATCAATAACAAATTTGTAATTGTTAAGTGCTAGCAGTACTCGTATTAAATCATGAACACCAAACTACAGTAAGAAAATTAATTAGAATTAAAAACAATATATGTTATATAATCCTCATCATTCATTTTCGCTGAGGTAAATAAAATCAATTACTAGTTTATATCACTGCAAATTTCAGCAAATGCAGAATACTACGACAGAAAAGAAACACATGCCATGGTCGCCACAAGTAAATCATGAGTTGAGTATTCACAACTGCAACGAAACATATTGACTCGCGTGAGACAGGCTCACTTTTAGCAGAACGTGAACAAACACGTGGGTGAGGCAAGGCCAGGGTGTTGACCTATTTTTTGCTGGCTGCGGCACTGGCAACACCGCGCGGGTGGTGACGTGTTTCGACTGTTACCCCCCCCCCCCCCCAGTCGAGAACACAAGCGCTCCTCTGCATTAGCCCAAAAACTAACAACAAAGCTGGTCAGACTTTTTCCTATCCGGTGAGATGCGAGAAGCAAACCTCTGAACAATATATTTTTTTTTGTTCAAGGAAACAGCATTTTCCTGGTAACCGCTTTAATGAATACGCACAGAATTCTAATGAAGATTTAACTTTACGGGTATAACAATGTGGCGGGTCATATTTTGTGCAGACATGCTGCAAGTGCAGTGTCATAAGTACCATAGGGCGTTTTCAGACGGCTGAATTATTGAAATTAATACGATAGACACATGAAGACAGATTTGGGCGGCGCGGCGCATGGAAGGTGTGGTCTTCTCCGACGATGACGGTGAAGCGGGATGCAGATGAAGCTGCGTCGGAATGCAAGAGGAGGATAAATAGGAAGGCCCACAACCAAACGGCAACGTCCGCCACGATTCCCACGTGTGAAAATCCGGGCCTGACTCGACCTAAGAATCGAGCCCGGTTTGCTGCAGTGAGAAGCGTGGCGTGCCCAAAACACCACTGTGAAACACGTGTAAAAACAAAAGGCAAAACATTAGATTTCACCGTTGAATATGGTTAAAGTATTTGTTAATTTCTTTATATGTTTTATAAGTACTGTACCCTATGTTAGGCTCCTAATGTCTCATTATTGCTTATTCCAACATGTGACAAACAGGAGACCTTCGAAAGTTGTTGGCACTCTCTTACGATTTACAACCGTAATTTCTCATTAATTATTCACGACGCGTGCACAGTATCATTATGAGCAGGAAGACACAGTCTGGCGGTAGTATTTGCATATAATTATAACTCGTCGCCGAGTTGTAATGTCCGTGCCACAAGGAAGAAATATGGACAATAACTAACATCTACGTCACTGTTGAACACATCGCCAGCCCAGCGGTCAGCATAAAGCTCCGCCGACTGTTCAGTTAATTAAAGTTGCCCACAGCGGCACACCGCCGCTGCATATTTAGTAAGCTGACACCGGCGTAGGATCCGTGGCTATGGCTGAAGGCACCTGGTGCTGGCTAGACGCACCTGGCGCTGTCAGTCGGTGTGGCCGTATTACCGTTTACACCAGCGTTCATCACAACGCCGCATAAGCCGGTCCTACCCGTTAATGCTAGCCGGAGGGGTCCTGGCTTGTGCCGACATCTTCGCCAGGGGCCTTATGCTCGGAATCATTCGGCTTCCGTAGTCCACTCGAGTTGAGTAGAGTGGTAAACTCGCATACATATTCAGACTAGCGAGATATGCTATGCTGGAGCGAAAACCTCTAGCATTCGATTTGGTCATTCGATTCGGAGAGATCACTCTAAATTCGAATCAGTGGAAAACCACTGATTCGCAGTGAAAATGGCTCCATTTAGAATCAGTGAAAAAAAAAAAAATCACTGACTGTTTCAATGGAGTGAGTGAAGAGAACTGGGCGGCCCTTAAAAGCGAGGTCTTGAGAGCCGATGAGGGTGATTGAAATGAATATGGAGCGGCACCGAAACGAGGGAGCGGGGGAAACGGAAGATCCCCGAGACAACCCGCTGACCAGCGGCATCGTCCTGCACGATTCCCACTTGCGAAAATCCGGTGACTCGGTCGGGGATTGAACCCGATTCGCCTTGGAGGGAGGCGAGTGTGCTAATCGCTCAGTCATCGGGGCCCCTTGTTCTAGTGGAAAAATTACGCTTCTTGAAGTAGTGATGTGAAAAATTTCACTGATTCTAACTGGAGCCATTTTCACTGCGAATCAGTGGTTTTCCAATGACTCGAATTTAGAGTGGAGAACCAGAATCTTACAGACGCTAAGGCGACTCTCTAACTGTTACATAGGTCTCATCGTAAGCAGTTATATCTATTCTAATTTTTAAAAAACTATGGAATATTTCAATGTAAATATTTTTTCAGGACAGAAATGAAAATCGATATTTTGTTGCCAATTTATGAATGTGGTGACTGGAACATAAATGAGGTCGTTGAATGGTGCCGAAGTCAGCAAAAATGGCCGTAGCCCTATGTTTACGATAATTGTTTTGGAAAATCACTATTTAAACCATAGAGATATTGCTGTATCTTTTCGGGACATATTGCTGCATGGGAAGCCTAGAGTCACAGCTGAAAATGCTGAGGATAACAACACACGCGAGGCTCGTTTATGCTATTTTCTATCCTCGACGTAATGCTTCCTTATAGCAGGACACGACGTCGAGGCGTCTAAAATGTTTAACTTGTGAGGCGCCTTAAGAAGGTTTCCCACCTGGAGCTAAGTCCGCATCTGAGGCTCAGAAGCAGATCAGAGGTAACGAGGACGACGCTGTCACACGCAAGGCTCTTAATTAGCGAGGAGCGTTGTCGACGTGTTGTGTATACATACGTATGGGACTTCAAGTGGTGGTGCAAATTCTGTAGCACGGTTCAATACAAGCCCTTGCCGTAGTTTCGCCCCAGTTCGATCTTTGCAGTCCCCAAAATAATATTTATAGCTCACGCGATATCTTGAAGTACGACTGAGTCTTCGTTTGGAGTATGTTTTCTCTTCGTAGGTAAATGCATTGAGGACATGTTTAGAAGTTTCTAAAAAAAAAAAAAAAAAAAAAAAAAAAAAAAAAAAAAAAAAAAAAAAAAAAAAAAACGCGTTTCAGACACGTTGCAACAGTGTCAGACGTCAGCTAGGCGACCGTCAGAATCATGCGGACATTCAGTCCAGGAAGTCCTGTGATACATTGTAACACAGTGTAATACAGGAGATTTGTAATCTCTCAGCCAACTGAATACACGGCATTTGCGAGCAAAAAGAAACACGAAATTCCTCAAAGCAACTCTCGGTAAGGTCATCAGCGCAGAATAGTAATCGCAGACAGAATGGCAACGCCGGGAGTGCGTCGTTGTTATTATTTACGTTAGTGATAACTTCTTGTTAGTACATACTAATACTGCATACTCGGGGCCGTGGTGGCACACTAGGAAGAGTCTGCTCGCTTCCAACCAAGGCGAACCGGGTTCGAATTCCGGGTGCGATCACCCGAATTCTAGCATGTTCAAACGTGGCGGACCTTGCTAGTGGCCAGCGGGTTTTCTCAGGACAGTCCCGTTTCCCTTGGTCTTGCGTTCCGCCCCCGCTCCATTTCCACCTCACTTCACTTTCACCGGCGCTAAATGCCTCGATGTTTAGCACAGACAAAAACTCAACCTAATTTTGTACTCCAGGCCACGCTGCGCTGTTGTTGATTACTACTATATACTACGTGATGACTTTCTCAGATTTCAGTTTACTGGACTTTCGTTTCTTATCTGCCAACAGATGCTACGTTTTTCCGTTTGGGGGAGAGTTTAGGAACATTTGTACACTACAGTATAAACCTAGTCTAATGAAAATGGCCGAGATTTCTTTTCAATTCCGTTTAATCACACTACTCCTCCAAGGCACGGGTCCCAATTCATTCGACTAAATTTCTAGTCGGTAACGGCTCAGTCGTAGACATTCAGCGACTATCACTTTACAGAACTACGTCGCTGCTTCAGGCAGTCACTTAAAAATTTCTATTTTAAGACTGCTTAGGGTTGGCCTGTAACAATGATCATTCCCGAGCCAGTTTCGCCTTGTAAGCCGCACGGAGAATGTGATGAAACTATAGACTGTTCACCGTAAAGTGAGAACTTTTGAGGAGTTGGTTACTTTTCCTTTTAGCCATTTTATATAATTTATTCATCTTTTAAAATAAATATTGCCATGTAAGTAGTAAATACAATGTGTATATTCCACCGCACTCGGAAGTTAACGTCTAAGGCCAAAATAAACTACGTTTATTGGCTATTATTCCGAATGAGAGAGCTTTCAAAAGGGCTCACTTTATCGTGAATAGCCTATAAGTGTGCATCGCAACGTCGCTTGTCTGGTCTGCTGACTGATGCTGTGCTCAGCTTCCACAGAGTACACAAAGACGAAATGGCGTGGCTGTTCCTTTGATGTGGCAGTACACACTATCTGACTGGCTGCTCAAGGCTCTGGAAACGCGCTCTGTGTCTGCTTGGCTACTGCACGGTGCGGCCGGCTGGCGAGTACGTTACCAAACGTCGCAGAATGGCGTGTGCAGCGGTATAAGCGGCTGTTTTGCCTCCTGTATTTGTGAAGTACTCTAATTGCAGTCCTCGATAAAGACTCCGTATTAGAAAAAAAATACACGCAATTATAATTCGACTTGTGTGAATCACCAAAGGTTAACCGCCCATTGAGAAGTAGTGAAGGTATATGAACGGTGATGGGTGTTGGGTTGACGGCAATGGAGGGCATGTAGAGGGAAGGGGGGTGCAGCAAGGTGGACTGAACCTGCGGCGTCTCGCAAGTACGACTCAGGCCGCCAGTCGCACACGTGTGAAATGTTGACTCACTTCCCCGCTGTAATAAAAGTTTTTATGAGGCGAGGTATACGAAGCATGGCGATGACGGGGATGCAGTCAACTGGTCTTCATATGCTAGGCAAAGCTCTACAGGCTGGCTATTGCTGACAACCACTCATGTGACTGTAAAACTCCGCAGCCCTCAATATTCTACACTGTAAAACAATGTCCAACTGAGAAATATGGAAGGCACCAGGGAAGATTTTATCGATGCCACTCCAAAGGATTGGATGATCAAGTGTGATGCTATCTCGTAGTTACCTAACAAACACTTGAATACTTAGCATTTATCTGCTTTTGTTTGATTTGAGTTTATCTTGCATGTTATACACGTACACTCAATACATAGAGACCTGCAAAATTCGCGTTATTATTTGGGGACATGTTAAACTTGAAACACATGTACCTTTTCAGTAAGTTTGTCATTGGGCCATACTTTATGTGACACACCCCAGGTGACTCTGCACCAATTAAGGAACACTTCACAATTTGTACTCCAATCACGTGTAGTTCAGTCAGAGACGGAGTGTCTTCACATTTATGCAGCAGCCAATGGAGAATAGACTGTCTAAGTTTAAAATGTATTATTAACGATTTTACGATGTAGAAGAATGGACAAAGTAGTAGCTTTCTCCACATCTCGTTATGTCTGTCGAAAACAAACATAAACTAACACTAGGAACAGGAAAATTCCGCGAATTAAATTCTATGTACGCCATATTCCGCAATCCTCTGTTCAATAGAGCCCAAGCTGTTCGTTCATTGGCTGCCGTCTAAGTGAGTAGCTAGTTTTACTCCTGACAAGTTAGTGCGTGATTCGATGCAGGTCTGCTATTGGCCCAGAGTTGTCCACAGCGTGTCTAATAAACTCTGAGCCAATCGTAAAAGTAACTTAACTCAAATACACGAGTGTTTCAAGTCTAGTTTGTACTCGGAGCAATTCGTGATATGTCCCTGTCCCTGCGTAACACGAAGTAGACAATACACGTAAACTTACATACGCCGTTATATAACAAAGTACTGTATTGTAACTAATTATTGATAGTTAAATTATAAATACAGTTTTAATAAAATATTACAACAAAATTATAGTAAAAACAACAAAAATAAATGCTAAGTGAATCACAAAAACTAAGCAACACTATATAATAAACTAAATACACGTGAACTCAATAAACTGCACAAAAGTAGCTCAAAATTAAATAGCTGACAATATTTAATTCTAGTTTTAATTTTTGGGGACTAAGAGTTAGGGCCATCTGTTTTTCGCGAAAAGATTCCACGACTAAGTTGTACTTCAAAACACATTAGTTCAGAACTAATTTTGTGGTTCGAGGATGTTAACTCTCACACGTCTTACGTGTCTGTCAACCATTCACAGGCGTTCAGTGTCGGGGTGCCTTAAGTCTGATTGGCCTAGTAGAATGGACAATTTCTTCTCACAAAGATACCCGGCCAATAGCGAAAGGAAGCTTGTCAATGTACACGTACGAGGTTCAAGTCTAGCATGTGCGTAAATCTTCTCGCGGCAAACGGACGACCCTACTAATAGTCTTTACAGCCTGATATTCGTTTCGATGCACCACGTTAGTAGAACGAGATGGCGAGCTCAGGACGTTGACGGGTAACAGTTCTACAATCAAGACGAATAACGACGGTAAATTTGTACGAGTGGTGAATGAAAATAGTCAGCTGGTGGGATGGCAGACGGGATATGGAGTAGTGTGTGCATACCAGCTGCGAATTAACCAATCTTCGTGTTCCAAAAACTTCCAGCAGCATTAAAAAAACACCGTGGTTTGGCTTCGAGATCAGAAACTGAGTGCCATGCTCTGGTATTTTAGTACAATTTCTCTTGGCAACTATTAGTGCAATTAGAATATATTCAAGTTATACGAAGTACTTTTCTTTTTATAAAAACACACCTGCGATAAAAATAATTTAATAAAAGTCAGTATCATTTTTTGATCACGTGACTTTTGGCAATTATGATTGGCGAGTAAATTTTGGAGCGTGCAGCACAGACGACGAAAATCAGTCTTAGGTCTATGGGTGGGGTAACTTTCGAGCAGGCGTAGAGTAAGTGATTATAACAACTTCCAATATTGACACCAAGCTCTGTAGTGAGTCATGAACAAAAGGTGGGAGGAGAATGATTCCTCTGCGCTACTCTTAATAAAACAAGAATATATTCAAGCAATACGAAATACATTTACATAAAGACACGTATGTTTGAAAAATTGTTGTCAATGAACGTCCAAATCACTATTTGACCAAGTGATGGGTGGGCCAGTGTTGCAGCAAGCGCAGAAGACAAGAATCAGTCTTGGTCTACGGGTGGGGCACGTTTGAGAATCGTAGAATAAGTGACTAAAGGCTGTTCACGATAAAGTGAGCACATTTGAAATCACCCTTAGAAAAAAGTCATTGCTCCTAACTGCATATATTTTAACGGACGCGCTGATTGGTAATGGCCCAGTAAAGTTGGTAACGATGGAGGAAAAGTAGTTCCATATTTTAACGTCGAATAAAAAGTGTTATGTAACAATTTCTGATAACTTAAATTATTTCTTTCGCTTTCTGGTTTTTTTTTTTTTTAATGCATTTGAATGCAAAAATTACCAGATTTGTAATATATTTACTTTTCTAATAATGCCACATTTTCACCTGACCGACGCATGAACAAAGTGATGAAGCCCATGGCAATGTTAATTTTATATAAGGCGGAAGAATACACAACGTGCATACAAGTAGATCTTAAGCAGGGCTTTCAAAAGTGCTCATTTTACCGTGAACCGCCTATACCAGACTATTAGTAGTTGAGTATCAGTGACCTGTAGAAGTGACATGAGCTAAAGGAATAAATGAACAGCGTGAGAAGCGTGACTGGCGCGGTCAAACCGAGGGACAGGGAAGCCAGCAGTTGTCGCTGTAGCGAGCTCTCGTCATTAATTCACGGGTGGGAGGGGACGGACGGACACCGCCCAGCCCACGACGTGTCGCGCCACCCGACACCTGCACACCGCGGTCCAGACATCACCCCCCCCCCCTTCCCCACCTCCCTTTGTAATAGATCCAACCTCCAGGTCGCCCACCCAAAATCCGGATTTCGCGCGGATCCCTCTCGCCCGCTGCGGTGGCGCGCTCGGAACAGGTCACGTGTGCCGCTGGCGCCCGACATGAGTCCCGGGGAATCGAGCCTGATCACGCCTCGTTACTGCTGCTGCAGCATTTACAATGCGGTCGCACACTTGTGTGAGTCGGTTCCCTCGTACACGCGTCAACTCCGCCGTTATACGTGCATTACGTGTCTTCTCAGTTCTCACCTCCAAACATGTTATACTCATTAAAGATGTTCACGATAATGGGATCACTTTTAAAATCAACTTTACAAAAAAACACTGCCCCTATAGGCTATTCACGATAAAGTGAGCACTTTTGAAAGCCCCCTCATCTGGAATAATAGTCAATAAATATAGTTGATTTTAGTCCTAGACGTTAACTTTCGGGTGCGGTGGAATATATACACTGTGCTTATTACTTACATGACAATGTTTATTTTAAAAAGTGGTAGAATGATAAATAATAGCTGAAGGAAATAAGTAACTAGGGCCTAAAAAGTGCTCACTTTACCGTGAACAGCCTATACCTGCATATATTTAACGGGCGCCCTGAGTGACATGCGCCCCGTGAAGTTGATAACGATGGCTGAGAAGTAGTTCCATATCTTAACGCCGAATAAAAAGTGTTAGGTAACCATTTTTGATAACTTAAATTATTTCTTTCGCTTTATGTTTAATTTTTTATGCAACGAAGTGTAAAAATGAGCTGATTTGTTAAATATTTACTTTTCAAATAATTTAAGAGTTTCACTTGACCGACGCATAAATAAATGGATGAGGCCAACGACAATGCTAAACTTATATAAGGCGGAACAATACACAACGTGCATACAAGCACTTAGATTATAAGCATGGCTTTCAAAAGTGCTCATTTTACCGTAAATAGCTTATAGAAAGGAGGTGGGCTCCGAAAATAACGCTACGATACCAAAAACGAATAATCATTTAGACTTTCGACACCATGACTCTTACTCGACGCCTTTGTGTTTCAATCAAGGGACCTGAGCGTTCAGGAAATACTGCAACCCTTTTCTCTACTACTCGCGGCACTAAATAACCACGTACGTATTGACCGTTTACATGATTCCGGCCATAGAAAGTATACATTTTAAAAACCCAGAGAAAGGCGACATTCGTGGCAGGGGTCGCTACATGACACGGTTGGCCTTGGTGGGAAGCAAGCAATCTAACCGCTCAGCCACAGCGGCCCCTCTGTGAGTTAATACAATATAAAAAAATCTGGGCGTGGCTTAGTCGGTGACATTGCCGTGGTTTTAGGTAAATACGCCTCCGTTAGCGGGTGATAATTATTTATGGGACATGGGCATGAAATTACAGCAACGAAATGGCAACTATTCAAGGGGACTATGTAGCTGCGCGTCCAAGGTCAAGAAATCAGGGAGCGATACGGACGACAGTTACACGCACGCCTAACGCCTCATCGCTCCTACGCGCAAGGCGTGCAGTGTTTCCTTCGTAACGCTGCACTGTGCAAATGAGATCTGTAACATTGGGGTTTTAATACACGCGATGAAAGCCCACAGATTAAACTATGTCCGTATCTTTGTACTTTTCTCTTGTCGCTTAAGGAAACTGCATACGCAAGTTTTAAAAGTGCGATATTTGAGTATTTTCACGAATTTTTTTCTCCAAGAACACAATATGACAAATGTAAAAAAAATAGGGCCATAGATGATGGTTTTTTTTTTCTGATCAAAAGTAATATCTCCAGAACTTTTATTTACCGAGATACGCATTTACGTGCAAACAACGATTTCACAGAAAACGTTTCAGTACATAGGAGTGTTTAAGTTTTATCACTCAGATCGACAAACATTGACGAAAGCTTTCGTTTGTCGACAAAATCAGCGCGCTAGCAAATCGTATTCGTGAGATATGATCCCCCAAAGTTTTAGCCCACGCCCGAAATTGAGGCGACTCTCTACTGGCCCCCAATTCTACCACATTTATCTCAGTCGTGTTATCAGTCACGATGCCACACGTTACATCGAAGTTTCCGTCCTGGCATGGCGCCCCATGAGTGTCGTATATTATTGTTAACTACGAAAGGAAACGTCACAAATCCACGTGACATGCGTGAACGCCGGTGCCTGGCCACACGGCGCTGTGTGTGGATGGGTGGTGCTTTGGAGAGAGGAGGTGGAGGAGGTCAAAATGGGAGCGAAGAGGCGTGATGTAATTTACGAGCGTGCCACTCCTGCCATCACGTACCCTCCCCCCCGCAGCGAGCGTGAGCGTGTGTGCAACTCGCTTACGCACACAACGCTGCCTGCCTTGCTATTTGAAGCCTACACAACACGCGCGCGCGAGATTCTAGTCCCTGCCCACCCGTCCACGCATGTTCGCCCATCTCAATTACGCTTCGTGTAGATTAAAACAAAACAAAAATAAAACGAACTTAGTGTAGATGCTCTCCAACCTTCTCGTTTTCTTACAGGCCGTTCACCTTAAAGTGAGTACTTTTGAGGTCCTAGTTACTTTTTCCTATCGGCCATGTGTTATACTTCCGCCACTTTTTAAAACATGTATTGCCATCTAAGTGATAAACACAGTATGTATACATATATATATATACACACGCACGCGCGCGCGCACACACACACACACACACACACACACACACTAGCGACCCGCCCCGGCTTCGCACGGGTGCAATTAAGATAAAAAAAACTGCTTAACCCGGCGTTAATTAGGTTGGGTAAACTCTCCTAAAGCATTAAAAAAGCACATAATTTGATAATTAATTAAATAATTTATAATTTAAAGTTTTTTTTGGTATTTTTATTTGATATTTTTTTACTTTTTTTATAATTTTTCATATTAATATACATTATATTACAATGCAATTTACCTGAGATAGACGTATTTAATATGTTATTGGCTAAGACATTCTCTGTAGACAATGTTTGACGTCCTGTTATTGTTTGGTAGCAAAATGTACTGTTTCTCAGGACTTCCAACTCGTGATAAACCAACATATAGTTTGCCATGGGAAAAACACTCTTTTCGTAGGTCGATTCCAACCAAAGAGAAAGTTTGACCCTGGGACTTATTAATAGTAATCGCGAACGATGTTTTTACGGGAAATTGCAACCGTTTGAAATATATTGGCAAATCCGTGGGAATCATGGGAATCCTCGGGATGTTTGCCAGCTGGCCGGCTGCTGGACCGGTGAGGATGGTCGCGATAATCAAATTTTCTTTCAAGTCTTTAATGAGCAATCTTGTGCGATTACACATGTTAGGAGGGCTTATATTCCTTAAAAGCATTATAGGAGTACCGACTTTTAATGATAGTTCGTGAGGTGGCAAGCCATAAGGATTAAGCGAATTTAGAAAATCTGGAGGAAAGTGGACGACATCGTCAACATTGGTGACTGTGTTAATCGACTTATAGGTTTTGACTTGGCCGGGAACTCTTTGTATAATGAGATTGTTGATTTCATTTACAGTGCCGTTCCTAGGCGATACTATTGCCCTGGAACACAACCAGTGAAAGTCTCTTTCTAGTAAATTTTCGAGGCCCGGATATACTGCTTCTATAAGATGCTGCAGACTGTGGACTATCTGACCTAATGTCTCATTTTAAATGATTTCAGCAGAATTAGTGCTCAAATTTAGAGAAGGAAAAATTACTTCTCCAAGTCTGAGCAATTGTTGTGGGAAATCTTTATGCGTGTCTCCACCAAGATAGGCTCTCATATTCGTTCGCAAATTTAGGTGTTGAATAGAACTCCATAAGGGAGATGATTTAAGACATGCTTTGATGATATCTGCACGCGTCCCTTTTGTAACTACAGGGAGTGTCTGCCGAAAATCCCCAGCAAACACAAAAGTAACTCCCCCCATAATGGCAGTAGAGCTTCTAAGGTTGGCGCCGTACGCAGCACACAGCACGTTTTATTTTCCGAATCTGTCCGTCCTGCAAAGCCGTAGTACATTATTTTGTTCTATCATCAATAGTTTTCGCAGCGCACGAAATGTAAGGAATTTTATAGGTCATTTATTTACACTTTGGGTTACATTATTGGAGTTTTAGTAGGGATCCCTATTGATTTTTAAAATAAAATATAGCCTATGACACTCAGTGATAACGTAGCATTCTACTGGCGAAATAATTTTTAAAATCGGATGAGTAGTTTCGAAGATTACCTCCTACATCCAAACACACAAACACACAAAGTTACAAACACTACCTCTTTATATATTAGTATAGATATATATATAAAACTCGACTCAAAAGTTAACGTTTAAGACTACAATAAAATATATTTATTGACTAGGGGTTAGCCCGTGCCTTTTTTTAAGAATGGTCACGTGCCTAGAAAAGTTACGATGTTACAGATTTTTGTTATGATACAAAGTCTGAAAAAAAAAATGACGTGAAACTAACTCAACACTGAATATAGTTCTATCCACTAAGCCACTGCGGCCCCACTTGGAATCGCTCTATCCACTGAGCCACAAAAGCCCCACTTGGAAATTAACTCAACATTGAAGCGAGACATTTAGAGTAAACAAAAATGATATTCCATTACCTACATATCAGTATGCAATAATCTGTATGCATTAATACAAAACTTAGGAAAAAAGTAATTAAAAATTGAGTTTTTAGGGTAAAAGGTAATGATTGCGTAATCTGATCTTGCTGAAATTCGAATTCGACCTGTATTTGGCCCTGAGGATTCGCTCTGCAAAATTTGAAGAAATTTTGTTGAGTTTCAAGGGACTTAGAAGTATTAAAGAGGGACAGAGAGACACAGATATCGTCCTATTATATAATAGGATTATTCTAAATGAGAGGGCTTCCGAAAGTGCTCACTTTACCGTGAATCCACCAATTATTAGGCAGGAGTAAAAAATAAAGTTTATACAAAAGCAAGTGAGACCATGGTTTCACGAGGTTTTCACACTCGACGCAGACTTGGAGACTACACACTGCGCTGTTGACGAGAGAGAAGCGAGTGTCTGTTCTTACTGTCAGGCTAATCTTTTTCACGTATGACTGCTAATTGATGACGTCACAAGCCATTAGGAAAAAACTGACAAGCGGACGGCTGTGATGGGCCGAAGCTTATAGACGACCTAAACTGACAGTAATGGCGGCGCGGCGGTCCACGGAACGATGTGTTCCAAGGTCATTTATGACTGCTAATTCGCACGCCTACTACCTTGGCTCTGAGTATACAGTCTGCTCCTAGAAGATGCAGGATGTTACCAAGGAAACGTGTTCTTAGCACCGGATAGACTTGAATATTTTACGTACACACCTGCTGCTTCCCTCCCTTTGTTACTGGCCACATTTGAAACGACTGCCTAGGATCAACTTTACTTCTCATTTCGTACCCTCCTCCTATATGTATGAAAGAACCATATAATATTTGGCGAAAGTACGTGCATATTTATTTTTATTGGCTATTCACGGTAAAGTGAACACTTTTCAAGGCCCTTTAAAAATTTTCCTTTCACCCAATTTCTAACTTCCTCCTGCTTTTTAATATAAACATTGCAATGTGACCAAAAACACATTATATACATTTCGCCACTCTGAAAAGTTAATGTCTGAGGCTGCCATAAGATATATTTATTAGCGGTGAATGCCTATTGGGGGGGGGGGGGGTGCATTAAAAAGAACTCACTTTACCATGAATAGCCTGTAGCTATACGTACTCTTATACAATTAAAACAAAAATAAACACTGACTTCAGAAAACACACATTTATATATTACACTCTCAGTACAACGTCAAGTCTTAATTTATGTATGATAATAACTCGCTGCCAACCTGACTCCGAGCCTGCAGGCAAATGTTTACGTGTAGTTATGGTCAGTGTTACTCTTTCAAACTTGATTTCAAAAGTCCTTCCTTTCCCGAGAACACCCTTTAAGAAGACAATTTTTTTTTCTAATTGACTGCACCAGTCAGAATTAGGTGACTGCGATATTAAATGTTTGCGATTCGTAGGATTGAGAGTAATTCAAATCATAAAATTACGAAAGTAGATGTAATATTTTGGAAGCTTTTCGCGAAAAAGAGGTATTCCTACGGGTAGTAACACTTGACACGGCCAGAACTAAAACCACACCGAGTGAAGAGAGATGCGAGATCTACAGCAATCTAGAAGAGAGATGTATAAAATATCCACGTATTACATAATTTGCAAAAGTACAAGTTCAGAGCAAACGCAGACTATAGAATGCATACACAACGTGCATTCATTATCTATCATGTCACTTTAAGGCAAAATGCTCCAGTATTTACTTACCGTTTGAGGATTAACCATCAATACGTATCTATGTTAGTACTTGGTATAGGTTATTTACGGTTAAGAAAAAACTTTTTGAAGCCCTCACTTTTGGAATACTAGTGAATAAATATATTTTATTCTAGTCCTAGACGTTAACTATCGAGTCTGGTGTAATAAAATGTGTTTACTACTTACATGGCATTATTTAGTTTAAAAAGTGTTTGAAGTATAAAAAAAATGGCTGATACGAAAAAAGCAACCAGGGCCTCAAAAGTACTCACTTTACCGTGAACAGCCTATATATTATATCAAGACTACACTTGGTGAATATAAGTACATTTCGGAGACTTTGAGATAACACTGTCGAAAAATACAACACAAATAGTGTGTAGAGAATGGAGAGGTTTGGGTGTGGTCTTCAGAGCAGACGAGGGTGAAGCGAGGTGAATATGGAGCAGCACAGGAATGCAAGGGGCGGGGAAAATGGGAGATCCCCGAGAAAAACCGCCGACCAGCGACATCGTCCGGAACGATTCCAACATGCGAACATACGGGAATCGAACCCGAATTGGTGGGAAACGAGCACTCTAGTAGCTGCCCCACTATGGCCTCCAAGCTCTAACACTAATAAACCGCAACGAAATCTATTAATCTTACACAACATATATTCGCCATATGTTAGTTACAAAACTAACATACTTTAATAAATGCTAACGTGTATTACGGAAAATTAAAAACCCTACGAGTTAGGTCTACAAAAGAAAGTTAAACAGGAATCGAGTATTTTGCTTAATGACATTCGTTAATTGCGAAATGGAAGACAAAAGCAATAGGCGCTCACTCGACCGTCCCGCAGTCTCACAGACTATTGGCGAGTGGCGGCGAGGCAGCCAGCCAGCCGCGCGATGGCAACATCTCGCACCGCGCGCTGACATCTGTTGTTTGTCCCGCGAAGTACTGACGATCACTGGCACGGCTGCCTCTGCTCAGCCGACATTACACGTTACGCCACGACAGTTTGTGAAATATCCGCGGAGCGATGTTATAATAAGCAGTGCTAGTTCTGCATGCCAAGCATACAGGTCAGTACAATTATTATTCTTAAAACGTACTTTTAAATTATTTAACATTATTTCCAAACTGTTTTCTTACATACGACGTAGTAATGCAATTTTGGATGCTCAAGAGCTAGGCCTAGTTCAGAGGAAGTGAGGAGTGTATGACGTCGTGGTTCTTACCTCCATAGCCTTATCCATACAGAAATAACACAAAATCACGCTATTTTGGCACTGCGACTACTTCATAAATAAAATAGGTCGATATTATAGACAATTTTGGAACGTTAGTAGATACCAAGTGACAAAACATGTCCTACGTCCAACCAAAAAAATGTTTGCCCAATGTATTACAGTTCAGTGTTTAGCAAACTAATTTTATTTGTAATAAACATTAAATTTTACGACAAGCTATTTATTGGGATCCCTGACATACTACATGTCGCCATATTTATATCCAAACTATTCTGATAGTTGAGAGAAAGAGAGAGAGAGAGAGGAGATAGGGAGAGGGGGAGAGAGGTGAAATATTTGAACGGTTTTTAACAACGAGGTCTAACAGCCGATGAGGGTGAAATGAGGTGAGAATGGAGCAGTGTCGAAATGAAAGGGCGGGGAACCTGGAGATCCCTGAGAAAACCAGCCGACCAGCGCGCCGCTGCAGCGGCATCGTTCCGCATGTATTCTGACAGTGGCAGGAGCTTTATTGGACGACGCACTGCGGGAAAAGGTGGACTACTGATGTTGAGAATTACTAGTGATTTAGCGAGTCTTCTTCGTTCACAAGATATAAAAGGATGAGGTTCTGGTATGCAGTATTGACACTGACACAAACATACAAGTTGTTTGTAATGTTTAAGTGGTATAATGAAGTAAAACATTATTATAACACTGTAATTTCGGTCGGTGGGACTGCAACCCTCTCGCTTGTGATATGCCACGATGGAGGGACAGAAAAGAAGAAATTAGACGGAAACGTACGATGGAATAGGAAGGTGGCACCTAATGGCTAATATGCACATTATTTGCATGTATCACAATAACTGCGCATCGTACAAACTAGTTTCAACAGGCACTTAGTATTTCAAGGTTTTGAGCATTAACAGAATCTGACGTAAGACATTCTAATGTCTGTACTCGTCGCTAACTTCGCCTAAGCGTGCTAATAGTAAAGACCGTTCAGTCACGTCACCTACGCTGAGCCTCAGTTCGTCACAACCACGTGGGCTGCGTGCTGCTCCCCCCCTCCCCCCCAGAGAGTGAAGACCCATGTCTCGCGACTCCAGCCAGCCGATTTGTCGACCGCGGCCCATACCTGGGCGCTGATTACTAACACTGCTCGTTGCACAATACCGAACGGGAAGTATCTGTAAACTTCGCTGGCCGGAGATTCTAGCAAGTCTGATAATGAAGCGCTGTGCTCGAACATAAACGTTTATCTTCTTTCGCTGATGACATAGTTATCACGGATGTCAGTTTGCTGGCTTACAAATCTTTTTTGTGATGTCGCCTGTCGACATAATGTAAACTTACCGTTTTTTAAACAATACAATTAATAATTTAAAAAAAGACAGTTTGTTTCGAAAGAAAAAGCCCTAGGGATTTAATTTCTGTATTTTCTTTATATTGCACCAAAAAATAAAATAAAAAATTTTCCTCCTGCTTTACTTTCACGCAGCCATTTTTAAACACGTTATTACCAAATGTAGGTAGTTGTAGGCGTATGAAATGTAGAAGGATAAAATTTTACTTCGATATCCTGTTCGTTATAATATCTGACTGTTACATTTTAAGGTATATCAAGATAATGCTCTGGGGAAAAAAAGCTGTGCTTATAAGAAACTGATGCAAAAAAGCATCTGCTATATCGAAACAACATAGAAGAAGCTTAGTTCCATCTGCAGAATATTTTCTATGTTATCAATTACAATTTTAGTAATTAAATTTTAATGCTTCCAAAGCCCTTTGTGTCAACATAACCCTACTATACGAAAAATATTTTCGTAACCATTAACTACACTGAAGAATTTAGAATTACAATAGACTATTTTTTGTTCAAATTTTTGAAGTACTTCCCAAACTGCCATAACTAGAGTTTTGATTTAGATAAATGAGCAAGCAGTCAACTATTGGCAGTGCTGCTGCAATGAAAACATAAAGTAACATTGCTTTTATACATCGGAAAATTCCTAGGTTTTCGTTTTTAAAGATGTGTTTATAAAAGTGTTACGATTGCTACTGTACGGAAAATTATATCTGAACAACATGAAGTAGACTTGTGCAACTATTTAAGCATTATTACAAGCAAACAGATATTGCACATGACCAAATCTGAAAAGTATAGGAAACGAAATTTGTCAAGAAATCAAACCAAACATTGAAATATTTACGTAAAAAAAGACACGAGTTTTGAATTTGTGAACATTTGTCCGTAACCATGTACTATTTTACCGTGCTAAATGACCGTTTTGAGCCGGAGTTTAAAATAAATGTATATGTAGCACTGCTACTAAGCAAAAAATTTGTTGTATGTATATATGTATGTGTGTGTGTATGTGTATATATATATATATATATATATATATATATATATATATATATATATATATATATATATATATATATATATATATATATATATATATATATATATATATATATATCATTGTCTAGTTATAAATGTTTTGAGCTATTCGGAAAGTTTGGTTATTCATGCAAATATTAAATTTCATTCAGCATTAAAATACAGGCCCCACAATTTTCACATAAACGAATACAACACGGTGTTACATGCTGATTGTTTATACCCGTTACCACAGAAGAAATTTATCCAAGCGAAGAGTGATTTCATTGCATTCCAATGAACTAGCACATTTTGAATACTTACTGCACAAAGTTTTATAATCACCATATACGATTAGTGTAACAGTAATAATTCGTCATTGTACAGCGATACGTTTGTACGTTATCAGGGGCCTGGCGTCTGAGTTCATTGCACGTAGCTTGAAAATCGCAACTGTGAAGTCGAAAGTGCATTCGAACATAGCTTCGCTACTCTACAGAAGACAAACTGTCATTTAGGCACCACGTCGAGCTGTACATTCGTGGACAATGCATAAAGTTTAAATGAATTACTGTTACTTTTATAATTAATTTCATTCGCTACAAAATTTTGGATTTTGCCAGGGAAGATCTTTTGTTACCTCCACTTTTATAAGTAATTTTGAAAACTTTTCAGGGAATCAACACAATTTTATTTACAACACGATATCGTCTGTTTAGTACTAGCACATAGCTGTTACCACTTAGGTTCATTTAGATACCCGTCAACGTCAGTATATATTCCTCGCAATAAATAATCCTTACTTAATGAATTTAATTTTTATACACTTTCACGTCCTCACTGAGTTGCAAACTAACCGGATATAGATTAGTGATTTTATATCACACAGGTTATAAGATTTATTTTGAAACCCTCCAGCATCATAAAAATGTTTATTTTTTCCTACTACTTTATCTTTAAACATACAATCCGGATATGAGGATGGGAATCTACGATAGGATCCTGCAACAGACTTTCCGAAAATTAAATGATAGTGCGTGGGCAGGGCGGCCGACAGCCGGAAGGGAGACCAACCATTATGTGCTTGGGCCCGGCCCTTATTTACAGCCCAAGGCGGTCATAATTGATCGCCATTATCGGCGGCCACCATCGGCCTCGGCGTGTTTGACGAGGCAGGGAAGGGCTCGCGGCATGCGGGTACACACAGACGTCGTTTCACACTCTAGCGCACTGTGACAGCACATCTGCCTGCACACCTGGCCGCGAGCGTGCCCACACTGCTTCTAGCGAGTAGTTTGTAACAGAGGTGTCCTGGCCCACATTTCTTTCCCTCCTTAACTATAGGCTGTTCACGATAAAGCGAGCACTTTTGAAATCAACCTTAGAAATAAGTCACTGGCCCTGTCTGGGTATATTTTAACGGCCGCACTGAGTGACATACGCCCAGTAAAGTCGACAACGAAGGATGGAAAGTAGTTCCATGTCTTAACGTGGAATAAAAAGTGCTAGGTGACCATTTGTGGTCACTTTCTTGCCCTTTCTGCTTTTTTAATGCATAGAAGTGAAGAATGAGCACATTTTTTAAATATTTACTTTCTAATAATTTTACAGTTTCACTTGACCGACGCATGAATAAAGTGCACAGGCCCGTGGCAATGTTATTTTACATAAGGCGGAAGAAGACAAAACGTGCATACAAGTAGATCTTACGCAGGTCTTTCAAAAGTGCTCCTTTTACCGTGGACAGTCTATATCATTAAACATAACATTTAAATAAAAATACTAGTAAACATATCATAAATCATATATTTTGCTTCGTTTACGCCAAACGCCATAAATTGTATAATAATTAGTGATTTTAAAAATTGTGTGTGTGTTTGCGTAAAACATCAGATGTGAACATCAAACACTGGAAGCTAGCAGTCAGTCAGCTTTACCAGCAATATAAATCGTGATGTTTAACGTTGATTTACGTCCATCACGAGGTCGTGACGATATCAATACGAATTAACGTATGATTCTAGGGCGAGCGAGAATAATCGCAGTTACAATATCCATTCACGCGGTTTTTAAAAGCTGGAGAATGAGGACGCCAGCGAGGTATTTTCCTGTTGTCTGGATACATTACAATTTTATGTCAGATTTGTACTCTTATTGAATGTAAATTTTATAAGCATATTACTTACGTGATACCAGAAAGATGGGTTTTAGGTACGTTTTTTTATTGTGGACTTGCTATTGTGTCAAAGGAAATAAGGCGTTAATGATATGTACAGTTTTAATGAATTCAAAGGCAACAAGACATACATTTACCGCTACTTTAATGTTGTAAGCGGCTACAATACATCTCAAGAGATACATTTATTTAAAACACGTTTTTATATTTCTGTTAACCAGACGGTAGGCGGCATTAATTTCCTCCCCTTACCTTATACATCAAATATAAACAGACATTCTTTTCCTAGGTGCCATAATACCATGTAAAAATATTGCACACAGGACAAGTGATGATACTTTGGAAGCAGGAAGAGCTGAGCAGCGTGTAGGTTGGCTACGGCGCACACTTCTCCCTGGTGGGATTTATTATTCTCGACCTCATATTTCGATGCCGACCTCGCGGAACTGATACGAGCTACGAGAGCGGCATTCGCAACGACGAACGTATATTTTCCCGGAGCCTCTACTGCTCTTGTATGATGATAGCGTAACTTCTATTGGTTCCGCTTATCTGAACACTCTACCCGTCATCTCTTTAAAAATTATATTTGCTCCTCGGTGCTTAAATACTAACGAAAATAGTGTTAAGTATATATATTTACACTAACTCTGGATTTTGAGAAGCAGTTTCTTGTTTTCAAACTTAAATGCTTATAAAAATGTTATGTTAAAATAAGCGACCACTGAATGTCCCATTTTTTTAAAAATAGGTAATACAGGACTAATAAAATATTTGTGTTTCTTACAAATTTTAACACTTGTGATGTATTTAATGTATGTGTACTGATCATATTTGGTCCGTGGAAATATTAATTATTTTACATGTGTTTATGGAAATGGACCAGCAGTGAGGCATGGACATGTTACAAAGGCAATAGTGTTTGATGCCAACCGTAAGCTTTAAAGCTGAAAATAGTGGATTCCCCTACACCAACGCAACCAATAAAATACCAGAACTAAGTTATAAATAGAGAACGTAACAACTACAGAAATTGCCAGCACTGCCGGAAAAATACGATTTGAGTTGTATGTGACAGAAGAAGGTATACATTTCATAAAATAATAAAATATTTCGCCGGCTAAGCACAGCAAACCCACAACGACGGGGTCCAGCATGTGGACAACGTGGCGGGCGTTGACGTTGACTGGCGGGTTTTCTCGGGGCAGTCCCTTTTACCCCCGCCTCTGCATTCCAGCTTCAACCGGCGCTCAAGACCTCGCTGTTTCAGTGCTTACCAAAGGCAAAACTTCTCTTCTCAACTCAATTCCTTCCACGTCACCCTTCAGGAGAAGACGAGCAGCCGCATCGACAGCCCGTCACTCGGCGGGTGTTTAGTGTTTTAGTGTTAACGTTAAAAATACGAGCAGTTTCTGGCAGAACGATCCACACAGACGGCTGTGGTTTACCGAAGCTGCCAGTTTGCGGCGTCACGCCTCCATCCTCCCCTGCTGGGAAGGGTTGTAGCAAAGGCGGTGGAGGGGGGAAGGAAGCGGCATCCCTGAAGGACGCTAATCCGCAGCGTCCCGTGACGTCACGCATGCCCGGGTGGCGCGACGGTGTGCTGAAACTCGGCGAAGCCACTCGCCCGAGCCTGAAACAGCGCAGCGGCCGAAGAAGTGTGCGCCCGGCTATAAATACTCAGCAGTGCACCGCCTCAGCTCCTTCCAAGTCCTCCCGACCTGTCTCTGCTGCTAGTTTCCCAAATATCTGGTTATTGTAGTACATTCACTGTTATAGAATGTTCACGGCAAAAGGGGCACATTAGAAAGCCCTGCTTGAGATCTACTTCTACGCACGTTTTGTATTCTTCCGCCTTATGGAAAATTAACATTGCCAAGGGCCGCATCACTCTATACATGCACCAGCCAAGTGAAACCGTGAAATTATAGGGAAAAAGTTATTAATTTACAAATTTTTGCCATTTTTACACCTTGACATACACACACAAAAAAAAAACAGAAAGCGAAATAAATAATTGAAGTTATCAGAAATCTTTACCCCAAACTTTTTATTCGATGTTAAGATATGGAACTACTTTTCATCCATCGTTACCAGTTTAACTGGGCGCATTACCCTCAGTGAGCCTGTTAAAATATATGCAGGCAGGAGCAGTGACTTTTATCTAAGGTTGATTTCAAAAGGGCTCACTTTATCGTGGACAGCCTTTACTTACAACTTATGTGACGCCCTGCTTAAGTTCTACTTGCAGGATATTCCTGCGTCTCGTGCAAACAAAACTTAACTAAGTATAGAACATTATATCAAAGGGAATACGCACCGCATTCGTGCGCAATCAGTGTAATAATATTTTGCATGAGAACTATTTTTATAGGTTATTGACGGTAAATTGATCACTTTTGAGGCCCTAGTTACATTTCCTTTCATTAATTTTTTAATCCTTAACCACCTTATTAAAATATGTATTGTCATGTAAGTAATAAACACAGTGTGTATATGCCACCGCACTGTCAGGTTAACGTCTAAGGCTAACACAAGATATATTTATTGACTATTATTCAAAATGAGAGGGTTTTCAAAAGTGCTCACTTTACCGTGAATAGCCTATACTAGGCATTACCAACCCATATTTTCTCACATTGTTTTTATACTAATTATAAATGAAGAATTATAATTTATAAATTTATATCCAACCGAAAATAAGGCACTTTTACGTTAACGGAAATATAAAACGCTTTGATACAGGAAATATATTTAGTAAACAACCAAACACGTCATAGAAGGTGATTGTTCAGAGTTTATATTCAAAAAGTGTGGAGAAACCGCGAATAGACGATAACTGTCCATGCCATCCTTTGTTCTCGTGAAATATTCCTACCACCTTAATTGCTTGTTAAGTCTGCATCTCTAATCTACCGACGGGTTTTTATGGTGTCTGGCGATTTTCCTCCTCTTCAGCAGCCGGAGATAACCTCGGCCTCGACCGCGGCCATTCTTGTCGAACTGTAATGTATTTGTGGAGCCTGCGGCCTTTGTTTCTTACCGTACTTCCGGCACGGTATTGCGCACTGGGCTCAGACACTGTGCAGGCAAGTACTTACACACGAGATTGCGTGGCGTTTGGTTACGTCGATATAGGCGTACCTACCCATTCTCAGATTGGTTGCAGTGTTTCAAATGAAACATATGTCCGAGTACAATATGTTCTTATTGCTAAAAAAAAAAAAAAAAAAAAAAAAAAAAAAAAAAAAAAAAACCTGCGCCTGCTATAAAAGTCAAAACCCAACCGCGCTTGAGAAAAATGTTTCGTTTCAAAGAAAAATAATTCTTCCAAGTATGTGACTAAAATTACACACGTAAATGTAAAATTTGTACCTACTCGAGAAGAATGTTCAAAAGTGAAATATCGACTGTTTTTGTGATAGCACAATAGGATTGAGAAAAACATAGCTAAGCGTCGTACGTGGATGTGTCACACTAAATACGACAGATGCATGGAGAACTATTATGCCGCGGTCTGAATTTTACGCGGAACACACAGACTTATTGGCCTTAACCTTAGCAGCAACGCAAAACAAAAAATAAATTCAGTCTACTCATTTTACACACGTTAAAATACTCGGTTTTCACTCATTCAATCTATTCTTATAGCAATAAAAAAAATTCTCTTTGACAGTCACTTCTGAAAACAAAAAATTGTGATACCTGCATTCAAATTAATTCATGCAGGACGCAGCCAGTTTCGTCCTATCTGCCGTTTGTTCCGGACACCTTGTTTCGTTGGAGTCAAGCTGTTGTGAATTCCATCTTTGGAATTTTTGAATGATCGCGTAATTAAAATCCTTATAAGGATATTCTGTTGCGAGCTGAGAAATTCCCTATTTCACAACTGCCAAAAGAGAGTAAATTTACCGAGACAGACTATATCTGATGTGTTGCCGAGAACTTCCAGAGCATGGAAGTAGTTAATTTAAGTTGCGTTCAAAATACATTCAAGAAAGCGGGGGGGGGGGGGGGATGGGGGGGGGGGATAGAACGTAGAACGGTATCCTCTTTCCGGATAGCTCTAGTACTACTGAAAAAAAAAAAAAAAAAGGCAGATAAACATGTTTCCAGAAAGTACAAAGCAAGGCCCTCGTCAAAGTTACACAGTTGCTTCTTCGTGTGCCGCAGACGTACGCTTTATTTCCGTCGTTGTTTCTCGTCGGTCCTGGACGGAACCTACCGCAGTCGGTGCGACGATGCAGCGTGTTATTTTAATACAAGTGTGTTACAAGCAAACAAGGCCCCCGGGAGCACTAAGACTGAGCATGGGATCATACGCGCAGTGTGTTCGGGCTTTAGTAGATCATGCGTCACATGCCATATTACCGAGTCATCTCGGCGTGATAAGTGCTGGACATTAACATTATAGTAATGACTGTGTACGATATTAAATGCGACGGCTCCAACTATCAACTCCCCCCCCCCCCGCTCCACCTCAACAACCATGAACACACAAATGCACACTCGAGGAGAACCACACACACATCCGATAACGATAAGAGGCCATTGATCTTATAAAATCTGTTTCTATTGATTCAGGCCTAGTTTTACGCAGAATCTCGAGAACCCACGAAATTCTACATTTATTTGAGGTTTCGTTTCAGTTTATTTATTACAAAAAATGCCCGAAGTATGTCTTGATTTTTGTCAATCCGCCAGTTTTTTTTTTTTTTGTTTAGTTTATTTGGTTCATGACATCCAGTGTATTTTATGAAATTACACGTACCCGTGCGTACCGACTCTCCGTTGTTAAGCACGTTTCAAGTGTTGTTTAGGACCTACATTTATTCCATTTTTGTATCATTCTGCCACATGTAAAAAAAAAAACTTGTGGACACGCTAATTGAAATTTTTGCGTCGATCAGCCAAAATTGCGACGTTGTAAGGAACGTAGATATGTTGATCATTTGCATATGCTTTCTGTAATGAGCATAAAACAAATATAACCCAAGATAAAAAAAAATTACTTCACCAGTCAAGGGCCCTGTCTGGCTTCGTGCTCTAGAAAAGTGCATCGAGGCCAGTGACTTGTAGTGAGTTTTTTTTTTTTTTACAGGAAAGCAATATATTAGCTCCACATTTTTGAGTGTTTTTGATAACATTAAGTTAAATGCCATTAAAATATGATACATTACATACTTTACAATACAATAAATGGTTGATATAAGCCGGGCTGTGGTTTCATTTTCAATTTCTAGTAACAAACGCAACTTCCAACTTTGCCGACCCTCCAGATGTATTTTCCGTTTTATAATACCTAACACATTAGAAATAAAGACGGAAATGAAATGAATGTAATAATAATAAAACTGAATATTATTTAGAGAGCATATTTCAAATCATAATAAAACTTCCGTTTTCCCGAACAATTTCATTTTCAACCACTTTCCAAAGAAAAATGTAGGCTTGGAAAACGCAAACAGAACGACGGAGTATTCCTGCCCGTGTTATTGCCTGCGAGTTCGATTCATCGCTAGTCGCTCCCGTTTGTGGAAATAAATACTAGATAGCAGCACTATACGTTTACACGAACCGAAAACGGGAAACTTAGAATTAAACGTGTAAGGCGAAAACTATAAAGGGCCAAACAGTTCCAATATGTATAGGGTAAGCATCGCTTGCCTTGTGTCTATGGAATAAACTCCACTGGTCGAGGCTGTCACGTCACATTGTCGATGTTCCGAATTCACGTCGAGGACACAAAGACAAAGCCTAGAATATCTCCTTCAGCTCATAAGCAACGTCCCTTCCACGTGTCTTTCACTGTAAGTTTTGTTTTACAATTGGTTATAACATGTTCGCAGTTTCTTCCTGCTTTTTACTGGACGCTGTTGTTCATACACAAACCGACAAAACATAAAATAAGTTTTATTTATTTATTTTTTGTATATGCGTTGCAAATTGCGAAACGAAGACAGGTGTTTGAAATTATACCTACTTCGTCACGAGTGTGGGAAATTGGTGAGTACTGAAGGGATCAAAGGCGAGTGAAGGAGGATATGTTGCAGTTAATTAGAACATAGTCTGTAAAAATCGCGAATTCGTTTTACGACAAGCTAGACTTCAAACACATGTACTTTGCTGTTACGTCTGCAATTGTATGGCAGGTCACCGGACACGCTCTGGTTAACTCTGAGCCAATAAAAGACCTGCAAAAAAATACAAACCGAACCCCGCGATACCTGGTCTGAGGCAAAAAGAGTATATCAGGTGGAGCAGCAGCCAATGAGGAAACAGCTCCGGCTCGAATGTAGATACCACAGTGAGGTTCAGCCTACGTGTCGCCGAACGCACGGAATTATCCTGACCCCACTACCTATGAGTGCGCAGGGTATAAACTTGTCAAATGAAGTATACAAACCTTTGGAAGTCAGTGTTACTAAGATAAGAAAATCCTAGATGACGGCTTTGGCCAACTTTGTGAACAAATATTTTACCAGAGCGATCAAAACTTCCATCACGACATCTTGAGCCGCAAATAAATGTGCATATTTACAGCGTAAGAAATAGGCCGAGAGAACTCCATCACTCTGACAAAAAAAAATTATACAAAAAGTTTGCAAAAACTGCAGCATAGGATTGCGCTTTCTTGAATGTTATAGGGCTACCTATACTGGTTGTCAAGAGCAGCGTGCCAAGTTCAACTACCGTTATGGAGTAGTGCCGCGCCCTCTTGAAATATATGCAGCCATAGGCTGAAAATTTTTCCAGAAGTTGGTTTAAAAAGCACAGGTCAAAGCGATCCGTAGTTCGGGGCGCACTACAACGAGGACGTGCGACGTAAAAAAAAAAAAAAAAAACCTTCCTTGCCATTTACAACGTACACAGGTGAGCAGTTTTTTTTTTTGCGGTTTGGCATTCCCCTCACCGAAAGCCACGACACAAACCAGCTCCCGGCAGTGTGGTCAGAGATAGCACTCGTCCGCGTGTGAAGCCTCGTTGTCCGGGCGCAATCGATGGACCCACCTGCCAGATAACGCACTGGCACGGTCAGTCATATATCCGTTTAATGGGGACGCCCGCGTGATTTTTTAAAACTCATTAAGATAAGACGGCAAGTGTAATACAGATCCTGTCTGATTGGTACGGCGCATACGTCACAACGTGCGATAACGGCGAAGTGATAACGCAAAGTGAACGTGGAACAACGGAAGGGGAAATAAAAGGGCTTCACTGTTTCCGGTTTAGATTTTTCGGCAGACTCACTATAAACGGACATGCCAGATGAAAAATAGGAAACGTTTACAAACTAGTAATCTCGATAAGAAGTCGTGAACTGTCGCCGATAACCTTCGATCCTGGGGACCTGCGAGGGCCAAGTTCATGATGACTTCCGAGGGTCTTATCGTTTCAAGAATGACCCAGCTAATAAATGGGGACTGATTTCACGTATCATGAAATACGTTAGTACCCTGAACATGTCAGTACCCCGAACACGCTAGTGCCCAGACTGGAAGCACTGACAACTGCTGTTCAAATACGCTGCTTAAAGACACGGAGGTTAAGGATCCTGCCTTCTTGCAGCTATTTTCCGCGTTTGAGGTACAGAAGCGAGGATGCGATACGGACGACAGTAGAGTGCTCATCGAAAGCCCCATCGCCTCTACGTGCAAAGCTCTGAACTGAAGTACCGATTTTCGTCGGCAATACACTTCCGGCGAACGTATTGGATGGAAGTCTGTAGCGACGTATAATAACAAGTGTCTGACGTAGTTTCGCATGTATAGGTTTTGTATGCATTTTGATATGGAGTTGCCTAGAAATAAAAACTTGTTTTCAACTATGCTGGAAGGTTCTGAAATAGGTTTTGTAATGTAATATTTAGAATGTGTTATCAAATCCATCTGAAGTGGAAGTTCTCGTAGATAAACACATTGGTAACACGTTTCGTAAAAATCGTCACACATAACTGCCTTAGTTACAATTCGAATCTACGACCCCTTCACCAACCCCTACAGGTAGCACGGAATAAATTGTCGAAGACTGTCCTTACCAGCAGATGTATTTGGTTTACTAATGTAAACGCTGAATGGTACACAGTAGCGTTATCACGCCAGTGATTTTTCACGAAATAATCTGAGCACATGATACATGTCAATACTACACACACTTCACACAGCATTTACCGTAGTCTTTTGCCGCTGGCTGCTGTCTATGTGAGAAACCATTTTCTTATTTGACCGGCTCACTCAAAGAGTTCTAACTGATGCACCAAACACCCGAGGTTCTAGTGCAAAGGCTTAAACACGAGCAAAAACATACAAGAGTCAAGAAAAAAATTTACGACGCTATAGAGTTTCGAACTATATCTTGGCTGCAAAAGTTTCCGAGAAATATGTCTGCCTCTATACATCGGCGACTAGTTTTATGGTCTTCGAGTAAAAAAAATGAGCGTCGGGAAAACCCATTAATATTTCTAATGATTTTACAGCGTCAGTAGACCTTAGTCATAAACTAGTAATTAAGTCAATGGCGATAATGATTATTACATTTGGTGGGAGAATATACAGACGGCAACCATACCTTCCAGAACTGCTGAATTAAGGGGAGTCCCTAGTAAAAACTTTACAAGCCACTATATAACGGCAGACCATAAGGAAGCATTACGACGGTCCCTACCAAGATGGCGATATGCTTTCAAGGGAAGCTGAATTTCTCGCAAAATAGGATATCATTATTCGCGATTTGAGCCATTAAATTAAACTAAAGGCTGTTCACGATAAAGTGAGCACTTTTGAAACCAACTTTAGAAAAATGTCACTGCTCCTACCGGCATATATTTTTACGAGCGCACTGAGTGACACACTCCCAGTCAAGTTGGTAACGATTGATAGGAAGTAGTTCCGTATGACGTCGAATAGAAATGTTAGGTAACCATTTGTACCAACTTAAATTATTTCTTCCGCTTTCTGTTTTTTTTTTTTTATGCATTGAAGTGTAAAATTGAGCAGATTTGTTAAATATTTCTTTTCTAGTCATTTCACAAGTTCACTTGACCGACATGAATAAAGTGACGAGGCCGATGACAATGTACAGCGGTATCGCCTCAATGCGCAAGACGCTCAACTGGCGTGCAGTCCTACCGTCAGCAACTCCCCTGACCGAGACTTTAAACGGTGACGTTATTATTTTATTGGACGTGACTATGCAGCAAAGTCCGATATAGGCCATTCACGGTAAAGTGAGCACTTTCGACGCCCTAGTTACTTTTTACTTTCAGCCATTGTTTATCGTTTAACCACCTTTTTAAAAGAATATTGACATGTAAGATATTATCACAGTTTATGTATTCCATTGCACTCGAAAGTTAACGTCTAAGTCTAAAATAAAATATATTTATTGACTATTATTCCAAATGAGAGGGCTTACAAAAGTGCTCACTTTCGTAGTTTCCCACTTATCCGGTTAGTATATTTTGAGATAAAGCGGTGTGGAAAAGTAATTTTAGCTACATATGTTCGAGGGCAGAGAAAGTATGTTTCCAATGTGCGTATGAAAGCATCATTCCGTCATTGCATGGAATATACTTTCTACTCGTAGGTAAACGTATTTGGGGTATGTTGAAAAGTTTCGTCAAAAAACGCGTTTTTCAAACACGCTGCGATACATTTCAGTCGCCCGATACGCGACCACCTGCTAAGAAAACTTCGCAGTAAAGACCCAAAAAGTTTTTTTTTTTTTTTTTTTTTTTTTTTAACCATGTTGAGTATTTTTCTCTTTATATGTATTTAACTGGATAAAAGTATAAAAGTGGTGACTGTCGATAACGGTTTTTAAACCTTTCTTAGAAAAAAATGTATCCCCAGGACATGACATACGCGTATACCGCAGGCCACACACTAATTTTTATAGACAACATTTTACTAGGAGTCTTGTTAAGGGGCCCTCCTACCTGCAGCTATTTTCCGGGTTGAGGCAGAGAAGGGCAGGCACGAACGAGAAGGGCTACACTGCTAGCTCATCAAGCATGCGCCATCGCCGCTATACGCAAGGCTCCATCCAGTCTGGCGTGCAGTGTTGTCGCACTGCGTGTACTTTTGGGGCTTTTAAGCGGTGACCCTATCATTATATTGAATGTGTGAGTGGCTCAGTTTCAGCGATAGATGACGAGCGGCGAAAGAAGTGGCCAACGGAAGGAAAATCTGCGACTGCGAGTATCAAGCAGTGTAGAGTGTGGCTGGCAGGCTGGACTACAGGACTGGATGAGTAAGTGAAAGATGGCAACAGACAAACTGAACGTGTGTTAATGATGAGTATGGGTTAATTGTCAATAACCAAACAGAGACGATAAAAATGACGTTAATTAGAGTTGAAATAGACATTAAATATTGCTCTCACTAAGAAAAAAAAAACAATATTGGAGATAGGTAATTTAACGCTGTAAGTAATAGCTGTGTGAACAAATTAAAAATCCAATTTTGTTCTTTTATTTTATTAAGACCTCCATCCCTCAGGGACACGGATACGCTCCTCAGGCGTCTTATAACAAGATGAACAAAAACAGAAAGAAAATAGGTGAGTTGGTAATGCCTAGTTAGAAATAGTTCTTATGCAAAATATGATTACACTGAGTGTCCACGAATGAGGTGCGTTGTCCCTTTGGTTTGATTTTCTAGACTAGGTTAAGCTTTATTTGTATGAGGCGGAGGAATATTTTGGAAGTAGAATTTCATCAGGGCTTCAGAAAAGTTGGAAGTAACTGTTAATGGACTATTATACCTAAGATTTCAATTGTATAAACCCCTTTATCTAAGAACGACTCATTAACGTCCGCACAAGATGCTAGGAGGGAGGAGGGGAGAGCGTGATATGCAGGGGGGAGGGGAAGAGCTCCTCGAGAATTGAGCGATGTGGGGTGTCACCCATCGACCAGATGGACGTCGGCCAACGGATTGTCGCTGTACAAAAACAACAGCCCGGGCTGCCAACGCGTCCTGGGGCTGTCACGCGTCGCTGTGACGCCGATAAACAAAACAACATCCTATAGATCAACCAGCTCCCGGAGACACCACCGCCAACCGACACCAGACTCATCAACGAGACACGTCCTGCACACTTCACACGCTAATGGAAGAGAGCAATCACTACAGGTGAATACGTGAATTCCGCCAATTCATTATCGTGGCCGGCTAAAATTCAAGCACGTGTACTCCAGATTTCCTTTGCGATTGGATAACAGTGGTTTTGACACACGTTCGACTAAAGAGTGAAGAGATTTGGGCGGCTCTTAACATCAAAGTCGTTGAGAGCCGATAAGGGTGAAGCAAGGTGTGGATGGAGCCCCGTCGGAACGAAAGGACGGGAGAAACGGAAGATCCTTGAGAAAATACAGCGGCATCGTCCGGCACGATTCCCACGAGTGAATATCCAGGAGCTACCCCGCCGGGAATCGACCACGGTTCGCCCAGGTGGGAGGCAAGTAGTCTAACCACCACAACATCACAGCCTCAACCTGTTTAAATCGTTAGCCTGAAATAAAAAGGAATAATAAAGTGACCGTATCAGATGTGACCTATAGTCCAATAAATAAATAAATAAAAACAAAACTAAGTCTGCCAATAAACAAACAACGGTGACCCGCGTATGTAAATGATTGAAAAGTCTAGGCTGGTGCTAAATGAATTCGCGAAATTCACGTACCTACCTCTAGCAATCACACGCTACTTGCTGTTTAAAAGTACTGCACTTTTCTCCCATTGCATTAAAGTTTAATTTAGCAAATAGTGTTAATGTTAATCAAACACGGGGAAAAATAATTTTTTTAAGGAAATTACCCTGTCAAATTTTTATAGACACTACAAAATTATTTTTGTGGCAAAATATTTACTGGTGACTACAAAATAATTTTGTACTTGCCACAAAAAAAAATTCTGACAGGCATTTTGTAGATGCCACAAATTATTTAATGAAGATTGGAACGTTTGTAATATAGGATGCACTAATTAAACAACCAAATATTGGAAAGCGACACTACAAGCGACACTCAAGTCCATAACCTTGAAACCTGAAACCGCAATAGCACCCAAACGAACCGAATTCGGTCAAACAAAGTGTTATGTGATCAGAATCACTCCAGAAGCACAATAATGACAAACACATGCAAATTTCCAACAACAGAAACTATGTCACAGTACCTGGTAATAATAACCAAATAAAGTTTACAACATCCTGTATATTGGATATCAAATCAAATCTGAAAGTACGCCCACAATACAGTACAAGGCTGTATTCTTCCTAATGACTTCCCTTCAAGAACTGTTGTGTCACCGCCAACTGTCAACCACGTATGTGTGAGTTTGACGCGTGTCTGAAAATGCAGCTTCACATATATTAATGTTTCTGAGATTAAACTCAACTAAAATCAGTTCGGGCATCCGTAGAGGAGAGAATTTCCTCATCTGAAAGCCAGCTCAGGATGAAAATAAATTTGAAGAGGTGCACTGAATCTAAACATCCATCCACATATTTCACTCACCATTTGACGTAGGACCAAATTCAAATATTAATTACATAGTTCAATTTTAGTTATTTTTTTCTTCTCCGATTTGGATACCCTGATGCTTTTAAAATCGAACGTGGACACAGCCAACGACCTGAACATTCATATTTTGCAGGTTCTCTTTTCCCAGAGACTGTAAAATTAACAGGTGGACCTAGAGTTGAAAACAGTTTCGAACGGGCTCTTGCAGTTGTGGTCTACAGAAAACGCGAGGTTAACACGTATGTTAGGCGGAATACACGGACAAGTTTACATGAAATTATTATTTAAAAAAAAAAACTTGATTTTTGCGACAGGTATTTCCAGAACAGTAAGTTTTCTTATTTTTCTTGCTAATTACCACCATCGCTTTATGCCGGTATGCTGACCTATATAATGAAGTCACTAAACTGAAGTTTACAGTAGCGCCTGTGTGTTATCGGACTTGGCCCCGGCCACACAATGGAAGAGATATACAGACGTCCCAGGCCACATATCCCGCCCACTGTTACAAAGAAAATACACTATCCACGGCTCTTTCGAACAATTAATTGTACGCCCTCCTGTGTGATGGATGGGCGGACGTTGAGAGAGTTCGCATCTCCGGAGTTGTAGAGTGGCGGCACTATAAAAACTGTGCACGCAACCACAACTCACCCAGAACATTGTGGGTCTAATGTAAGGCCATCAGTGCATAAAAACTAGTTCTACTGGTCTCTACTTCCTCCTGTCCCCGTCCTATCAGTCATAAAATACACCGGACTTGCTCACTGTAGGCCATATAAATTCTAGGTGTGATCCAATAAATGTGTCCTTACACACGTAACAGGATTTACAAGTCATCGAGTTCATTTTGCCACTTTAAAAAACGTATTAATTACTTTGCATTTTCTTTCGCTGCACAGTGTGACATAGTAAACAATCACGTACAGAGTGACAAAATTACTGAACGTCTCTGTGTATTACGTCTTCAAGAAGAAATGTGCTTTTTAAAACACTAAAACATAGGCCAAAGTCGGCTACCTAAATTATGCCAGTTCCTTATCCTCAGTATGACAACTTACTTGATTCTTGGAAGCAATGAACTGTAGACTTGGTACGCACTGTAAATGCGTATGAACCATTCGTAAACCTGACGAGAAATAGTGGTCACAAATCTGATAGACTCGCGAAGATACTGATCGTACTGGGTTTTGAAGCCTCCTCCTGTATACGGCCGAGGCCATTAATATCCTATCTGTGCAACATGCCCATGGTTTTGGTCACGGGGAATGACAGTTCAACATTTAAATTAAATCATCAATTCAAAAATTCTCAGTATTATGGGGGCGGTGTTGCCGGTCGCAGGACGACAGCGGAATAGTGAGAGGGCCTGCCGTCAGTGCACCAGACTCGTGGAGGAAGTGTAAACAAAACTCGGCCGCAGTGGGCCGTCTGCCAGCGCTGCCAACCAGCTGACTCCCCACCAAACTTCCCTCCACGTGCCGCCATTGCATCTGCAGCCCAACCTCGCTCAGACACACGGCCTTTGCTCCTTCCTGAACATCTCCCAAATAAAGACATGGCAATGCACAATATGCTACTGACACTATATGAGTTTAATTTACATTTTTAATACGCTGTATCGAATACGCAATGATTTTCGCAACATTATTTTATTTTGAAATACTTTAGCTGGGAATCACTTTCGTTGTGAAGATTAGATTTCAATATCCTACAAGCATACCTGTAACTATAGGCTGTTCACGGTAAGGTGAGCACTTTTGAAAGCCATCTCATTTGGAATAATAGCCAATAAATTAATTTTATTGCAGCTTTAAGCGTTAACTTCAGAGTGCGATGGAACATACACACTGTGTTGATTACTAATATGACAATATTTATTTGGAAAAGGTCGTTAGAGGACAAGAAATTACTGAAAGGAAAAAGTAACTATAGGGCCTCAAAAATGTTCACTTTACCGTAAATAGCCTATGACTTTTCTTCAGTTATTGGTCGCGTGTCTTTGTGAGAAGGAATTTACTTTGCTTAACTGGAACTATTCGATACTAGACGTCTGTGGTTCGCGAGCAGGCACCTAGGGCGTGTAATTAATAAAATCAGCCGATCACGTGACCGCATCTGACCTAGACTACTCTCAATATCAAATAGTCATTAATGAACATTATCATGAATATCGGATCTTCTTACAGTTCACAGAGCCACTGTAATAATACCGGACGGAACTCGTTTTATTTCAGGTAGAACCGCTACCTGTGAAGCGTGGAATGCTGGACCAGGCACACCGCCAAGCATACAAACCACGAAAGAGAAAGTGCAGTCTATTAGATACGCTCGCTGTCTGTCCCTGACTGCCTAAACCAGCAGTTATCTTTCTTCCGGGTAAACAAACAGTCACATTTATTGGGGACAAATTGTTGTTAGTTACTCTTCTTTCTCCAAGTTAATTTTTTAACTATTATGTTTACAGCATCTTAGTTGTATGCCTCAAAGTCATGGAAATAGATTTTTACAAATCTCACACTTAACTCTAGTTCAGTAGAGAAATTTACTCCTTGGGTTATTGAGATATTGAGGAGACCTCGAAAACCCATTTCACCCTTATTCATCCTCTTAGGGGTGGAATTTAAAAAATCCCGCAAAGCAGTTCTAGATACTAGCATAAGTTACCTTTTGAAGCTAGGAGCACAACGATTGCTCGTCGGGGTAAATGACCTATCGAGGAGTCCTCGAAAACACATTTTACCCATTTTCACCCTCTTGGGGGCCGAATTTCGAAAAATCCTTTAGTCGGTGCCTGAATCCTAAAGGGAAGCTATCAATACTTTTTCATGTTTTTTTTTTTTTTTCGTCCACCAGTTTGGACTGTGCGTTTATGAGTGAGTGAGTGAGTGAGGACACTTGGTTTTATACATAGAAATGAGACAAGTGTGGTAAAAAAAAAGGCTGTTCACGATAAAGTGAGCACTTTAGAAATGAACCTTACAAAAAAGTCACTGACCGGCCATCCAAGTATTTTAATGGGTGCACCGAGTGACATTCGCCCAGCCAAGTTGGTAATGATGGATAGAAAGTAGTTCCATATCTTAACGTCGAATAAAAAGTGTTATACGCTGTTCACGGTAAAGTGAGCACTTTTGAAAGACCCGCTTAAGATCTACTTGTATGTACGTTGTGTATTCTTCCGCCTTATGTAATATTAACATTGCCATGGGCTTCATCACTTTATTCATGCGTCGAACAAGTGAAAATGTGAAATTATTATAAAAGTAAATATAAAAATATGCTTATTTTGCACTTCGTTGCATAAAAAAAACATTATGCGAGGCAAATAATTTAAGTTATTACAAATGGTTACCTAACACTTTTTATTCGACGTTAAGATATAGAACTACTTCCCCATCCATCGTTACCAACTTTACTGGACGCATGCCACTCAGTGAGCCCGTTAAAATATACGCAGGTCGGGGCAGTGACTTTTTTCTCAGGCTGAGTTCAAAAGTGCTCACTTTATCGTGAACCGCCTTTAGGTAACAATTTGTGATTACTTAAAATTATGTATTTAGCTTTCGTAATTTTTTAATGCATCGTTACAAATGAGCATGAAGAAAGTGATTAGACCCATGTCAATGTGTATACAAGTAGATCTTAAGCAGGGCTTTCAAAAGTGCTCATTTTACCGTGAACAGCCTATACGCTACCGCCTATTTCGGATGTGGTGCTGTGCTGCTGGGTTCAGGCAGGACTAATCCAGCCAGACAGGCCCTTGGGGGGTCGGCCGGGAAACTTCCGTAATCACAACCATCTGGGCTTGTATTTATACACAGCAGGAGTTCCGCTTATACTTTTCAAGGACATCTGTTATGTACTTTTACTTTGGTCGATATTAAAATATAAAATGAATAACATCGGGCTCCAAATTTATTTTCACTCACTCAGTATTTATGATGTAAATATAAACTATCGCCCCTGTATCAAAGGCACAGACAAACCCCATAAAATATTCTAACAATGTCACCTCCTACATAAGTTAGCTTTACCGGGTATTTATGAAAATAGCTTACACTTAATCCATTACTCTGATAGCTTTCATAGAAGCGGTCAACGTACAATTACCATCAATATCGACTTATTTTCTGACCAGTTTTGAGTTGCATTCCAAATAATTGATTCTCCGTCCACTTTCACCTAATAGCTTTCTTTGTCAGAAAACAGCGTCTGGTTCGATTATTATTTTGTGGGCACACAGCTAAAGTAAATAGGAATGGTTCATATAAAGACATCAACTTACTCAGAAATGTGCTCACTACTGGTATAGGCTGTTCACGGTAAAATGAACACTTGTATGCACGTTGTGTATTCTTCCGCCTTTGTAAGATTAACATTGTCATGGGCCCCATTATTTTATTCATGCGTTGGCTCAAGTGAAACTGTAGAATTATTCGAAAAATAAACAATTAAGATATGTGCTCAGTTTTACATTTCGATGCATAAATAATAATAATAATAATAAAAGGAAGCGAAAGAAATAATAATTTTAGTTATCACGAATGGTTATCTAACACTTTTTATTCGGCGTTAAGATACGGAACTATTTCCCAGCCATCGTTACCAACTTTACTGTGCACATGTCACTCAGGGCGCCCGTTAATATATACACAGGTAGGGGAAGTGACTTTTTTCGGAGGTTGGTTTCATAAGTGCTCACTTTATCGTGAACAGCCTTTAACAATGACTTTCCACGAGATTAGGTGATACACATAACCCATTCTGACCTAGTAATATTTTTATTACATAAAGCAAATATAGTTAATTTTAGCTGGCCCTGTACTCTTCCCTGTACACTTCTCTGTACACTGCCCATCTTAACGAATATCTGAATCGCAAATCTGGCTTTCGCTTTACATTTTAACTGGTTCATATCACTAGCGTCGAACAGAAAGCACCTCATTTGTTCTAACAATGAAACAAGCACTGTGTCGAATAAGTACAGCAATCATAAAAAATTCTTTGCTTGCAACGCCAAAATTATAGTGGATGTGAAGAGGTTAGCCGCTACACTATTATTCGGCGTGTTACAGTATTCGCAACTCGTAAGCAAGGGATAATGTAACTTTGGAGTAACTGAAACAAGTAGTTTCTCAGACACCGCGACCAATAATGGCGGCCAGCCTAGCCGAAGTTACTAAGCAACTCCTTTTCGAGCGCGGGATTTTGAACTCTTAATCGCGAAAAAGCAACATAGATGTGTAAGTGTGGTGCTGTAAAAAATTGGGCTGCTCTAGTGCGCATATTACCCACGCGATATCCGAAAAATGCCAGGCCAAGGCACCATAACTATTAAATAGCGACTTCATATAATTATAACTACACAGTTTACACTAAAAAATACGACATCTAATTACGTTACTTCCAGACTTTTATACATCCGTCATATAATTCACGCAGTTTCGTGAATATTCGAACATTCCCCAAGAAGCACTCATTAATATTCCCTTGGGATATAACGTTCAATAACACGAGCAGATGATGAATTCGACGGATGGCGTGGCAAGTAGAATCGTGCGGCTGGTGCCGGCACGATGTTTACCAACGCTGCCAAATCTCCGCCCGTTCTCGCGTTCCGACAAATTACTTAGGACGCAATCAATTCGCTCCTTGCTGGCGCGACGCCGGGCGTCTTTTTCTACAACTGGCGGCCAGCGCTCCGGCGTCATTCCGGGAAACACGTTCTTTTACGAGACAATAAAAAAAAGTGGATTCAAAACCTGGCGGTTAAGAATATGTCCCATCTTTATCTTTTCTGGCGTAAAATATGTGTATAAAATTCAGAATAACTTCTGTAGCAGTCTGTTAAGGATTTACATTCTGTCACTTTTTTTTTCGCGCAAACCTCACACGATGTCACAAAAGTTGGAACAACATTCGACCAATACACAAAACTCCGATCGGAATCCTGCTTAGCGGAAATTGAATTAAGCATTTGACTTAAACACGTTTCGGATACCCGCTCCCCCTTCCTTCTCTCTCTCTCTCTCTCTCTCTCTCTCTCTCTCTCTCTCTCTCTCTCTCTCTCTCTCTCGATTCAAACTCCAGGGATATTTGATATCTGGTATATAATTTTTTCGGGTACATTAAGTCAATAAATACAGTGAATGACTGAGATCTCAAAATACAAACTGTAGTTGCAAAATTTCCGAGTGTTGAAAATGAAAAGAAAGTAATTTAAAGCGGCTACCAAATATAAATAATAATGGTTCACCAAACTGCATTTTTTTGGGTTTCTTAACGTCTCTGCAGAACTCTGCAGAACAGCTGTAACCCCGTATCTCAAAAACATGTCCTTGTGTTCAAAAGTATTGTAAAGAAGGAGATGTGGAACAACGGATATCCCTGTGTTATCGGCAATCTCTTTTCCTTCTGGATCATCGGCTATCACTTCTCTTTCTGTGTCATTGGTTACCTCGTCTCCTTCTGGGTTATCGGCTATTCATATTCCTTCTGGGCCATAGGCTATCCGTATTCCTTATGGGCCTCCGGCGATCCCTTCTCATTCTGGAACATTGGGTATCTCTTCGCCTTCTGGGTCATCAACTGTTACTTATCATTCTACGTCATCGGCTATCCCTACTTCTTCTAGGCCATCGGATGTCCCTTCTTCTTTTTCTGGGACATCGGCTGTCTCTTCTCCTCTGGGCCATGGCTATCCCTACTCCTTTTGGATCATTGGTTGGTTATCCCTTCTCCATCTGGGTCATCGGCTATCCCTTCGCCTTCTGGGGCTCTCTCTTCTCCTTCTGAGTAAGCCATCGGCTCTATCTTCTCCTTCTGACTAAGCTATCGGCTCTATCTTCTTATTTTGGTTTATCGACTATATCTTCTCCTTCACGGTCGTTAGATACCCCTTTTCTTTTTTCTGGGTCACCGGCTATCTCTTCTTATTTGGGTCATCAGCTTCCCTTCTCATATCGCATCACTTCACACACTGTACGTGCAGATACAGTGATATTTCGCAAAATCCTTTCGTACTAGTTATGCATTATTTAAAAAAAAACTCTATAATCATGCTTATTTTATTACTAAATGATATAGGGTTTTGGTACTTCAGATTTCTCAGTAATCCATTTATGGGACGGTCGACATCCAACAAAAAAATCCATCATCAGAGATGCTAAACAGTACCCTACACTAGAATAAAACAAGCGGTCATTTGCCATGATATATAAATCTTCTAGGAATACTGGACAGCTTCTAAAAAATTAGAAAACGGGAAACAATCTCAGAATAAATTGTTAAGATAAGCTGCTACTGAAACAGGTAATAAAGTAACCAAAGACAAAAAAAAAAAAAAAAAAACTCCCAAGATGTGATGGTATGAGTTTATTTTACAAATAGTAAAGTGTGGGTATATAATTCAGATTGAAGAGCGCATTGCCATTAGGCCTTTCCCTCCAATTACAGCTTCATGCCAAGCAGCAGCACCTGCGGTAGATAACAAGCGACATCGACGACCGAAAGGTGCGCCGAACTCACTGGAAATGAGTAGTACTACCACACGTAAAAATTTTAGAGTGGAGACATTTCTTTTCGTGACAGTGTAGCTGGTGAACTGTCGCCAGATAAACTGTTGCTTGCTCATCGCTGTTCACTCTCCGAGTGCACGCAGCAAGAACTTAATACCCGCCGGAGTGCAATGAACTTTCTGCATAAGATGAGTAAATTTAGGTAGGGCTATAGGCTGTTCATGGTAAAATGAGTACTTTTGAGGCCACAGTTACTTTTTCCTTTCAGCCATTTTTTATTCTCCAACCACATTTTAAGACAAATATTGCCATGTAAGTAATAAACACAGTGTGCATATTCCGGCGCACTAGAAACTTAACGTCTACGGCTACAATAAAATGTATTAATAGACTATTATTCCAAATGAGAGGGCTTTCATAAGTGCTCACTTTACCGTGAATAGCCTATATATAACAACCAGCTACGACAGTAAGCAAACACCAGGATAACCTACCGAGCGAGGTGGTGCAGTGGTAACACACTGGACTTGTATTCGGAAGGACCCGGGTTCGATTCCCGGTCCAGCTATCCTGATTTCAATTTTATGGTTTTCCGAAATCACTTCACGCGAATGCTGGGATGGGTCCCTAACAAAGGCCATGGCCGCCTCCTACCCAATCCCTCTTCCCTTGCGCAACTTGCACCGTCTCTAATGACCTCGCTGTAGACGAGACGTTAAGCCCAATTACCTACTTACAACAGCTCACCGCAAACCAATGGTTCGTGATGTTCCGCTGAATAACATGTTAAAACTAAGCGCAACCGAAGCCAAGAAGAGCATACATTCGAGAGAACGGCGTGTGTGCTCCGGGCTTTTCCGGGAGAGCGGCCCAGAATGCGAGAATGACGGCGCGGACGCACGGACAGTCGCATTCAGTACCTTGAATGATTCATTTTAATGTAGCAGGCAAATTAATTATCCTGTATCTGGGTTGATGAAACCTAGCTAATTACTACACTAAGCACTGCGATATTATCGGTAGCTGAGAGTGCCGGATTTTGTATAAAAGTGCGGTAAATTTTATATTGAAAGCTTTTTAGGAACTTCCAATCTCCCTTACTGAGGCCACCGGGGCGTTACTTTGTGCTCACAGCAATCAGGGTTTGAATCCCGAGTGAGAAATGCTTAGCAATGTCACTCTACTTGCAAGTGTAGGTTATAGGCTAGTTAAGTACAAACCCAACAAAACAAAATAATAATATAGAAACTAATCCCAGCTAATTTAGATGCCAACCAAGTGATCTCCGAGAAGTGTAAAGCCAAATCAACATGAACTCGTTTAGCTTCGTGGCCAGACAACGACCAAAAATTCAAAGTTAAAAAACTAATAAAGTAAAAATAAAAAAATGAGAATCGCGTATCCTATAAGTTTTTTAAGGCGACAGCAGGGAGTCTCCAAGCTCACAGTAATGCAGCGTCTTCCCTACATCAGCATGTTTCCACGCAAGGAAGCCCTGCCGCAGGGCGACTCCAGAGCGACGCACACGCCTGGCTGTTTCTGATAAGAGTGTGTTCGATCGCCGCGGACATGCACGGACGATGGCGCCATATATGGAAACACGTGCAGGGACCTGCTGCGGCTTATTAAACCATTATCCGCGGATCTCACACCCCGTGCCGAGCTGTCGACCCGGCTGGCCACAGGGAAGTTGAGGGTAGTGTTTGTTCAGCGCTGCACCCTGTTGTTCCCTACATCACACACATCATCAGCAACTGTGACGTAGCAGGTGTGCTGGGTGCTTCGCCGCTTGCCAATCAGCGGTCGCAATACGTTCGGTATGTACCACGGTAGTTATTGGTTCATGCTGCGCGCACCCGCAGTGTATAGTTGTAAGCAAGCACTCACGTCTACTGTATAGTCTACTCGCGCTGTCAGCCGAGCCCCGCACCCAAAACACATTTCTCTACGTACTAGCAGCCTTGCGACATAACCACTAGACCATTAATACACTTACAGAATTAACTCACCATACAGAAATATACCATCCAAACCTACGAACACGTGTGTATACAATTCGATGCATATACTTGTGTTCCACATTAATTATAACCTTTTATATGTTATGTATTAAGTTTAAGAAACTCGGAACCATAAGATTTATGCACGTTTGCAATAAATACGTCCACCATGCGTCTCACCCTCCATGTTGAATTTACGGTTCACGATCGGGAACGCAGATTTCGACAACACATCAGCTGTCGAGTGCTCTCGATCGTTTTCTCGCGATCGGGAGTTGCGTTTCGACAAACTTAGAATAAATCCGCTGAGACGCCGTGGACGCGCGGCTATGGTTTGTGTACGTGTCTATGTTTCAAATGCTCTTTGTGTATATTTTTTTGTGTGGTTGTCTTAAATTTTTTACAGTTAGTCTTATTATGTTAGATATATATTAATAACTACATTTTTTAAATTTACTCCAAAGTTCTTATTATAAAAATAAAATATTGAACTAAATGTAAAAACACAATATTTTTATCAAATACTCCGTAAGGGGCAGCGGAAAAATATTTAGTTGGTGAGGGAAGGCATGATTTCAAAAAGGTTTTCATGTGAGTGCGTCCCAACTTAGTGTTAAGAACCGTTCATCTAAACTAAAAACCAGCAAAAACAATACAAAAAATATTCGAAGCAGTGAACGAACGTGAAAATATCAATTTTCGTTTCGCAGTAACTGGGTTTTTTTTTTTTTTTTTTCCCCATGATAACGATGGGGAGCTTTTACTTATAGTCATGTTACACTCTACAAATTATTACAAATGTAGCCACTGGTCTTCTCATAAACAAACTCGTGGATAGAACAGCCGTGTAACTTAGGTTTGATGAAACCTTTTCTTCTGAGTCTGTACTGTAATTGCAACGCATTATTCATATAGTTCAGAGAAATTTTTTTTGTGTAAATGGACTGTTCGTCGTTACCCTTCACTCCAACAATAAACATTTATATCGGTTGTTCACGGTAAAATGAGCACTTTTGAAAGCCCTGGTTAAGATCTACTTGTATAAACGTTGTGATTTCCTTCGCCTTATGTAAAAATAACATTGCATGGGCCTTGCCACTTAATTCATGCGTCTGTCAAATGAAACTGTGAAACTATTAAGAAAGTAAATACTTTACAAATCTGCTCATTTTTACACTTCGATGCATTAATAAGACAGAAAGTGGAAGAATTAATTTTAAGTTAACACAAATGGTTACCTAACCCCTTTTATTAGACGTTAGGAAATGGAAATATGGAAATACTTTCCATCCATCGTTACCAACTTCACAGGATGAATGTCACTCAGTGCGCCCATTAAAATATGTATATGCATTCTTTTTTTCTAAAGTTTATTTCTATAGTGCTCACTTTATGTGAACAACCTTTACAAAACATTAATTTGCTTCTCTTAACGATTGCAATTGTCGGACGCTACAGACGTGTCGTTATTTAATTCGCTTTTTGAGAAGACTTGCCTCGGACTCAACGGAAAATGGGGAAAAAATTTTGTCCTCGGATTATATAAAGCTACGCTTCGGATTTTCTTTTTTTTTTTATGCGGCAACGAATAAGTCAAAAAGAATTTTTTAACTTGGGAGATTTTTAATCACGCAGAATATGAAAAAGAAAGTCAAACATCTCCTCGGAAACTTTTCTCTACAGAATTTCAGACTAATTGGAGTTATTTCAACATGGCTTACTCCACGTTTTGAAAAAGAAATGAGACATTCCCCAACCCTACCACACCCAAAGTTCATTTAATAAATACACTGCCTTCCCCGCGCCAGAGGTCACTGAGAATTAACAGCCTGACTTTTAGAACAACAGTCATCTGCAGCACTGGGTATTATGCCACATAATTAGTCGAATGGTAATATTGCCATGTAATACGCACATTTCCTTCATTTAAATGAATGTGAGGGAAAAATTGTGCGAATGTTCATTGTCTACAAAAAAACTCGCAACACAACAGAAGACATTTGTTTGTAATGTCGATGCGGCAATTTATTTCCCAGCAATTAACGGGAGGCATCGTTTTAGAAGTTGATCGTGTAGGTTGTGTATATATATATATTAGAAATACCACTAAAAATTCAAGTTACCTCTCTTTCATCCTGTATTTAAAGGAATATAAATGTATCGCTATCATTTTAATGGCGATTTCTGGAGATTCCTTACGGCTTTTTTTTCGTATTACGAGATAGTATTTTAAGCCGTGAATAATGAGGGGTTCGAACGCAGAATCCATTTAGTCAATAGCTCATAACTTCCTAATCGAAAATAAATAAATTTTAGTAATTTTATATGCATTCTCCGTCAATTATGCAATACTAAAATATATGAAGAAAACGCTGAAGACCGTTTTACATGAATATTAAGTGCCTATTTCAAATAATACTCAGCTCTGCAAGCAGGTTGAATGCCTGGTGTTACACAATAACAGCACACAGATTTATTTTCACGCACTCGCCCAAATAAAGACAGTAGTAAATGAGTGAGCATTAGTATACGATGTTCACGGTAAAGTGAGCACTTTTGAGGCACTAGTTACTTTTTTCCTATTAGCCGTTGGTTATACTTCCACCACTTTATAAAATAAATGTCGCCATGTAAGTAATAAACACAGTGTATATATTTAGCCCGGCTCGAAAGTTAACGTATAAAACTACAATACAATATATTTATGGATTATTACGCAAAATGAGAGGGCTTCATAAAGTGCTCACTTTACCGCGAATAGCCTATAGTTATTATTGCATTTACCTAAACACTGCTTTTTGTCAAAGAAAAACATAATTTTTTAGATTTCTAAATTTTGATTGCAAGTTACCGCCATGCCAGTAAACGATTCCAGCGCCTTACCACAGGGCAGATACGAAACGGTATTGCGGTTCCTTTGAATTGGGTGTACCCATTCTCTGACTGCCTGTGCTAGGCTCTGATAACGGGCCTCGTCTTTGGTTGGCTAAAGTCTAGTACACGCGGGTATGTTTCTTGTACAAGAATTGAGCACGTTCTTGTACACCCCGACTTGCATAGTGTGAATGATCGCCGAGTATGCTAGTTACTAACATACATGAGCTTGTATACTAGCTAGTGCCATATAGGGATGATCCTATTTTTCACCATCTTTCTTGTACGAGTCGAATGTAAACAAAACATATATTTTATTGATGCTGGCTATAAGCAGATATTTAATGTTTTTAATACGATAAAATGTTTAATAGTCACCCTATCGTAAATAATTCTGTGTATGAATTTACAAAGATAGAGAGGTTTCAATTTTTTCCGTGAGTGATTGTAGATATTCTACATAAATGTGTACATATTTAGTGTTTGAAATAAGTATGTCTGATTGGACTAAATTTTTTATTCTTTTATATGGCAGATGCTATTGATAATGCACAAATTACCCCCATAGCCCCAAAAACTGCATCCAAATCATACATAGTTGAAATCGACCATCCACTTTCTTGCTCATCGGCTAGTGTCGTGTGTATGGATCACACAATTCCGTGCATACTAGCTATTAGGCACTTTAGTGTTCACTTTCTTTGTTAACATTTTTTTTTTTTAAATTTCTTGTACAAGAAAGATGTCCCCGTGTACTAGGCTTAATGCACTAGGCTAGCGAAAGGATTACCAAGCGATGATTGGCAAATGGCATTCCTACATGTTGCTGTCATGTGCTGGTTGTAGTTCGCGGTACCTACAAGCGGCTATTTCACTTCTGAATTCACACCTACTCTGTGGCCGTATCGAGCGAGGGTGGGACGTCGTCGTGGGAGGGGCCGCGGACGGCCGGTGCGTTCTTCCTCCGGGGTCGGTCCGGGAGGCGCTCCGGACACTTCCGGACGGCGCCATTCCGGGAGCTCCGAGTCCGCTCGGCTTTGTCCGCGTACAGCCCCCAGTTAACGCAATTACGTCATTAGGCGCTTTGAGCCCGAGATCGCTGCATCTGTAGGAGCCTGGCGCGGCGGACGAAAGAGATGGACACTGAGGGGGAAAAGGGGGGAAAGGGGTGCTTGTGTCTGCCGGAGAGCGTGTCTCCAATTGCTGGTTTGCTGGTGCTTGCTCGCCGTTGTACACTCTGGGTGCACTCAGTAAGAACCAGTAACCAGGGTACATGGTTTAGCGCGGGTAATGTTTACTGTTTTCTAGGATCCAACCTACTGAGAGCATGTCCGACACATTTCATTCATTACTACTAGTAGGGCCACTGATTTATCGCGAAAAATAAAATCCGAGCACACAGTAGAGTGAGTGAAGAGATTTGGGCGGCTCTTAACAGCAAGGTCTCTTGACAGCCAACCCACAGTAGACTTCAACACTAGGGTCTATATATACACCTCGGCTGTTGTCATACATACATTGGCTGCTGGTGTCATTTCCGCATTTGATCAAGCCACTCAGGGGTCCGTAACTTCGGCACTGTACCTTCGTGATTCGTGCGCAAACCGTTAACATGGACTAGAACATGTTTCAGCCAATCAGAAAAGCTGGATGACCCCACAGTACTTTGAACTGTATCTTGTCTCGAAAGATACTATCCCATTTCACTGTATCAGAATGAAAATTCTGACACTCTAAAGCAGAACGTAAGTGATTGGTGTGCAAAGAACTCAACCGAGTAAAAATCTTTATCGTCCAATCATAAAAGGATAAGCTAGCTAAGAATGTCATCAACGATACGTTGGCTCAATTATTTTTCGCGATCTTTCAATAACTCGGGGCACTCGATTTTCGCGAAGGTTTCCGCACTAGTTGTATTTCAAAACACTACAGCTCAACTCCACTATCAAGAGTGAATGGATTTACTAGCTACGCGTTTTAGGTACACGCCCACGAATCGCAGACGTTTAGTATCGGAGTAACCTGGTTCTCATTGGTCCAGTTAAATAACAAAAGTCTTCTCACACGGACTAGCGGTCAATTAAAGAACGATGATTGCTGCGTGTGCACGCAGGATATTCAAGTACAGTCTGCATGAAATGATTTTCGCGAAAATCAAGTGACCCTACCAATTACCACCGTCAAGCTGGCATACACTGCACCTATCACGACTACTCACTAGCGAGTGGCGAGGCGTTGAGGATTCTGGTCGAATGTAGCACTAGCAACGCTAGTTTGGAACCTAGTGTTTAACGGGATCTACAAAGACACTACATCTCATTAAAGGCTGTTCACGGTAAAATGAGCACTTTTGAAACTCCTGCTTAAGATCTACTTGTATGCACATTGCGTATTCTTCCACCATATGCGGAATTAACGTTACAATATGGGTCCGATCACTTTATACGTGCGTTGGTCAAGGGCAACTATAACATTTTTAGAAATGTTAATATTTTACCAATGTTTTCATTGTTATACTAATATGCATAAAAAAAGAAAATTAAATATTTTTAGTATTCCCAAATGTTAGTTAACACTTGTAATACGATGTTAACACTTGGAACTACTTTCTCTCCTTCGTTGCCAACATTACTGGGCACGTGACAGTCGGTGCATCCGTAAAATATACGCAGGTAAAGGCAGTGACATTTTTCTAGGGTTGATTTCAAAAATGCTTACTTTACTGTGAACAGCATTTACCCAAATTTACGGTATTTTATTTTTGTTATGGCCACTCAAAAGGACACCATAATTAAAGAACGTTTCACGAAATGAAGGACATTCGATTGTGGCATCAGTTCGGCTACCCAGTGGCTGACAATTAAGCAATAATGAAAGCTGCGTTCAAGGTCGTGTGTACCAATAGGACGATGGTGAGTGGGGATAAGGAAACAGACAGAATAGGTGTTCCTGCAATGGTGGATGACACATAGCTCACTTCTAAATTGTCTTAAATCCCAGTAAATTATGTGCAGACCAGTGGCGTGTGGTGAGCTGTTTCCAGGAAAGCTGGCGTTAACTCAGTGCTGAACTCTGTTGTTTGCTAGTAACACTTCCAAGGGTAAAGCGTCGTTCGGCTGCTGATGCAAGAGGACGTGTGTAATGGGTCCCTTGCTGCTCGCTTGTGAGTGGTCGGAACACATTCAGTTTACCTAGGCAGCGCGGTGGTTACTGCTCCTGCTACGTGTACCGAGAATGTACAGCAAAGAGCAAGCACCTGCTTATCTTGCAGCAGTTCAACACACGCCACTGGTGCCGACCTCAATGTGTTAAACACGTGGTGTGACGTCGACTAAACAGCTACGTTACAGTGATTGATGTGTAAACTAGGGAACGCCAGGTACAGCACAATACAAAAGTTCACACACATGGCAACAACTCACCAGCTACCAGTGATGCTTCGCACTTGAACCTCCACATCCAAGGTCACTGAGGCGTTACCTTCGGAACACTTGGCCCCTGTATGGGAGTGCTGTTTTACATCAATAACTAGGTTTGTAAATTACTTCGATCTTCCCTCTCCTAGCCTTGCCCGACTACTTTCCGGATTAGCCCAAATAAATGTTCAGGTAGTTATATAGAAAATTTAATATTAATTTGCCCACAAGTTGTGTTATAAAACAGAAATAAAAACGAACGATCAAAGATCACAGTGGATTCAAACGGTTCTGTAAATGTACTAATTCAAAATTTTCTAGGACAAGTATACACACACACACACGTCCGGAGGCTAATACCCTCCTCCTAGCTCCCATTTCCCCGAAAACTCCAATAATGGTAACAAAAAAAATTTTTTTAAAATATATAACAACGAAACTACATTTAGAGATATACAATGATACGTTGCTTGGGAATTGAAGAATAAAATATGAAATCCAGGGTGGAAAAAAAAAAGTTAAATTGGCATGGCTTTCAGAGATCTGGAGTTTCGCGTTTTTCAATCAATCTTCTCAGGGTATGGATGCTAGTGAATAGATAAAAGATGCTATAACAGCTAACGCAGGTAGCAATCGAATTCTTTCGATACATGATGTATACAGAAAGACCCATCATTTCACGTTTATAACATTGCAACGTGCTAGACTTGATATTCATCTGGACACTAGCAGAGGTCACCTATTCATTGATTACTACCACAATCAGTACTCTTTTCACTGTTCCACTCGGCCACACGAAAAGCCACCCGCGTGTTGAATGTCTGCTTCTAGTTTAGAGCCCAAGAGTGATTGTCGGAAGTGCAGAAGCCCATGGATATCAAAATACTAGTTACTTAGAAGGAAATTTAATTCTCGAGTAAATATTTCTTAAATCATTGTATTACAAAACACTCTATGCCGATTGAATTTCATGTTTCCAGTCTTAATTTTCCCGAAATCCATTCTTTGAATTCTCATCTAATCTTGTCAGCATCATCGTCGGTCCAGTTTTCCGAAGCTCTAATGCAAACTGAAAGTCGTTTATTTCTTTAAAAGAGCTGGCGACCAGTCACTTGCTCAACCTCCTCCAACCTGAGGGATCAAGATATTTCCATGTCGGTTTTCTCCCTTAGGGTAATCTAGGGCAAGAGCCCGCACTTAAGAAAACAGTAGTGGATTGTGTCTGTTACAATGATGTATTTCACATAAAACCACGTGCATATGCTTCGACAATGCATTGTGTATGATTAGATACAACTGAAATTCTAATTAATTTGTGAGAACTTACAATATAAATAGAGCGTCTGAATGCATATTAGGAAACTCGCCCCACATATGGGGCAAGAATTATATTACAGTGTGATAAGAGTCGTATTTGCCATCAATTACATTTAAAAAATCCTTTTCCCATATAATCAGTACAGAATTTCTCCCACCATGATCTGCATTCGTTGCACATAATCCAGTCCACAGATAAATGGTCTTCGTAGATGCACCATGTCCACCACAGAAATAGTCCACCTTACCACAGCTTTCAATGTCTTTCTTGCCATAAAGTCAATTAGTATTTTTCTTCAATGCCTTTGATCTTCAAGTCTACTGATTATGATGTCACGGTTATTGTCCTGATGTTATGCCTATTTTTATTTCACTTTGTAACGATAGTATTTCAGCATATGACGACGATGTGTGTATTTAAGACTCTTTGGCTTTCTGCGCCTCTTTTGTGGATGACAAGATTTTGGGAAGGGCCTGATTATTTCTGGTGAAAAAGAACACTTTACAGGAGTGGATACACTCCTAAAACAAGCATTGGAGGAAACGTCAGTAGAGTTACACGTAGCAAACTCTTTATAAATATATTCATAGCTACTTTCAGTAAGCCTAACCGGAACATTTGTGACAGTGGTGTCCTCAAATTTTGAAATGTGCTGTGAAGCAGAAGCAAGCCGAACTTCTGATCACCAACAGGAGACGATTGATTTTATTACCATTTGGGAGAGGCCTGCCAGTAATTTAAGATGGAAGACAGTCAACTTCAGAAAAATATCGAGATACATTGGCAGCATGCCAAATACCTGAAAACCTTTGGCTGCAATTCCAATTGTAGCTGCCTTTTCATAAGCCAGTCGAAACAAATTAGCAATCTGTCCGCGCAATCATTTTTGCGGACTCTTGCCCCAGGAAACATAACCCAAAAAAAACGGAAAAATGTAATTCGCCAACTAAAATTAACAGTTGTGTGATTAAAATTACACCATCATATGAATACGAGCAAAAACCATGCCTGTTACGTAAATGTACATATTCTTCGACAATATTAATTCGTTGTAGTTTTGCAAGCACTTCATTAACACAAAAAACTTATATCAAACATCACTTCTAGTTGATAGTTGAAACCGCACTCCCATTAACGGCGGCACAGGGCAATGCTCTGAACTGACGTCCTATAAGAAAGGCAAGGTTTCATTCACAGAAAGCAGCCAATGAACACCTGTCGCGGGCTCGAGTGTATACAAATATGATGGGTCTAGTGTGATGTCAAATAATAACACGAATTTTGTAGTCACTAGGTGCAGGGAATGCGTGCACTTATAATGGGTAACAGGTAACTGAGGATATCTTGAGAACAAATCAGGCATCCCTTGTCATTTTGGCAGTGTTGGCTGTTAAATATGGCTGTATAAGTACACACAATGGGCAGCATGAAACTATCATCAGTAGGCCAGTAGGGACACCCAATTTTCGTGGACGAGTTCCGCGCAGAGTACACTTCAATATCCTACGCGCAAATCTTAAGTTTTCCTTCGATTACTGGCTGCGTGCCTTTGTGAGAAGACATGTTGGTACTTCACAGCGTAGCTCAGAATAAGACCACTTCGATACTTAAGTCTGTGACTCGCGGGAAGGCACGTAAGTCCCATGACTAAGACCATTGAATCGCGGAAGTTGATATGAACCATAGCGTTTTGAGATACATCTAAGCAGGAACTCTTTTTGGGAAGATCGTTTGTCTCCACACTAATCAGGGCTGTCGAAAATGCACCGTTGAAGCGAGCGACAGGCCTATGAGCTGGCAGAGTGACTGGGCCTCACGACGGGACAACCATCCCGTCAGCGCCGTCGCTCAATAGCGTTTAATTCCTTTTCATTGTCAATTGACTCGGGGGTCAGCAGCTGTGCGCTTGCGCAAACGTCGGCGATCTGCACGCCCGGTATTTATAGTTGCGCCGACCGAGACACTGCCGCGCCGCGCCGCCTCGCTAACCCAGGCCTAAATCACTGCCCAGCTGGGTCCACGCTCCTAGAACCACTCTTCCTTCAAGGAGCACCAAACTCCCGCCGTCTTCAATCTATGGCATTCCCGTTACAACCTGTATTACACACTTTGTGTTATGTTCTAGGGTTTAATAAGGGTGTTGGTAGGGACACAGAATGCTTAAGGATACAGATGTGAAACAGCGACGTATACCGCGAACTCCAGTCGCAAACGCCAGCAAAATGTTGAAACGCTGTTCGCCAATCAGCGCCAGGTAACCTACTCGCCGGCCGGCAGACCAGCCAATAGGGTTTCTTCGCAGCATGCAGTAACCAATAAGACACAAGGTCTGTTCCCAGAGCTTCGTGCATGCAATCACATCAAACGAACCATCACATCATTACGTAACTGTGCACTTGTATACTCTGTGGGCAGGACATTTACACGGATTCAACGATCTGTAGGCAAAACTCCAAAATCGTATGAACCGTCAAGTCTCAAGTATTTGTTCATCGTCTGCTGCTCCAATGAGTGGCCCATTTTACCCCAGACAAGGTAGCACAAGTTTCGGTCCGTGTTTTCTTGCAACTTTGCTACTTACCATCTCCGGGTCGCCCACGGCGAGTCTAGAAACTGGAGTGTGGACCTACACATGTTAAATATCTAGTTTGTCCTGGAGTTCATTTGCGAAGTTTTCCAAGTCTTCGGCATTACGAACTGCTTATTCGTTTTCTGAAGTCGGTACTGCTTGACTGTTGTTGCGACTATAAATTATGTTTTCATTCACAAGGAACGAATCATTTGTTTCTTCCCTGCAATTACTTCTTTGAAATTATTAAAACAGTGTGAAGCTTAATAAATTATTTAGGCTGCGCCGTGCGAAAAAGTTTTTACACCTTCTGAAATGAAAATTTTTGGGAATCAATAGCTAAATGGAAGATGGCGAGAACTAGTGGGCGCCTTGTAACACCTCAAGCACACCCCGACACTCGACGAGGAAGCCGAGGTGGGGTAGTGGTCAGGCCACTGCCCTCCCATCACGGATAACCAGCTGCGATTCCCGGTGGGGTCACTCCCGGATTGTCACATGTGGGAAAAGTGGCGGACGTGGCCGTATGAAGGTGAGTATAATCTCGGGGCGATACCGTCTCTCACACCATCACATTCTGTTTCTACTCCATCTCCACCTCGCTTCACCTTAATCAGCGCGGGCTCACTTGGAGAAATGATGAAGCATAATCGTTCCTTCCAGCAGGCTAGATGCGAAACATCTCTAAAGGCGCTTACGAAAAGTAATCTGGTAAAGTTAACTGGGTTAATTCGGTCACGTGACCAGGTTTACCCGATCACTTGTGGGTAACCAGGTTGCAATGAACGCTTTAGAGTAACTCTGGTGTTTTGAGATGGCGGGAACTCAAATTAAAATTAAGGCTGAATATTTAGTGCAGTTATTAAATACTGTGCTATAATGATGACGATGCGTAAAAAAAATAAATTGCATTAAGCAGTACTGCGATAGTAAAATACCATTGTATTCAGTGTGAGGTTACCATAAGATTTAATTTCCGGTTTGCAATGACTGGCCAAAGCAGCTAAACATTTATAATTTTACATATTTTGATCGTTTCCAGATTTCAGAATTCATTTTCGTTTACTTGTTTGTTTTTGTTGCTACAATGTTTTCATATTTACGTGCCATTTCACGTGTGTCGTCTGCTAGAGCCAAGTTACCCTGCTGTCGAGCAGAGTTAGTCCAGAGTTGATCGAGTCGAGGATCGAGTTAACCCGGATGACTTTCCGAACGCGAGTTAACTTTAACCCGATCACATTTCGAACGCATCGAGTAAAAGTTTTAACCTTGATCGAGCTAACCGGGTGAGTTTTGTAAGCGCCCCATGTGCTTCAGAAGAGTTATAATGATTTTATTTGATTCTGTATTTTAGTAGCTATAAATAGTATGTTCACACGTCCGGGGCTGGGGGCTGGGGTGCTAGGGTGTCATGGCGGCCATATTGGATAACGTCAGGCCGAAACCACATGCTCTGTCATTCTCATCAGCAGCGTCCGTCTTGTTTTTCCTTCGGAATTTCCCTTCTTTCTGTATTCCTAACCTCCTGCTCTATTATTCCGCCTTGTTTTTTATGCTCTGGCCATTAGGGCATGTGGTGGGCATGTGATGTTTTAGAAGTCAAAAATAAAAATGATAGTCTAAATACCCATCATGCATCATAGTTTAGGTTTAAGTACTGTGCATGTCATGTGCCAGTTAAGTTAATGTTGAAAGAATTGAGTTCATGACATTTTCATTACATTTGGTTTGCTCGACCAGTGCAGTAAATTGATGCAAAATTTTTGTTCTTTTCAACACTACACAGTTATCTGAATAATTTTACTAGTGTAAATTCTGGACAGAATGTCCATTCCCATTTGTAACTGAAGAAAGTTTCTTTTAATTTACATCAAACTGAACTTGCCAGGTTTTTGTTGTTTTATGGCTTGAAGTACTGAAAAGTGTAATGCTTTGTACAAGTATAGATAAACCGGTTTAGACATTTTTGTTATTTACTTAGTGTTTCGCAGTGTCCCATATTGATCAGTAGTTAAAGTTCCTCTTGCAGACCAAGTGGGTGTAAATTGATTTGTTTTTACATAAAGTACAGTAGACTGGTTTCTTCCTGACCCAAACGGCAAGTGGTAAATGCCCCTCCTCCCCATGTTTTTAATAAGTAACAGCTGAGTTTTGAAGAAATTTGATAAATTCTATGGTAGTTATGAAATGATGTGTAATTGATAGACACCTTCCCATCTTTCCTTTCTTTCTCCAGCCCCTCTTTCTCCCTACTCCCTTCTCTTCGCTTCTGGTCTCCTCCTTCCGTTCCATACACCCTTTCTCACCCACTTCCCATCCTTTTGCTGTGCAACCTTTTCCGGTCTCTCCTTTTTATCTTTTTTTCCTCCCCTGCCTTCCATCATTCCTTCTTGACTCCCAACCCTTTTCTCTGTCTCTTGCTTTTTCTGTCCATCAACTTTAATTCACGCACCTGCCAGAAGTCGTCTGCTGTAGGCGGCCATCTTTAATTCTCGCACCCGCCCCCAGAGTGTGCAGATCCCAAGTTCTACAGTTCATAACTAGAAGCGCTGCTATTGACTGCTATTGATGACAAAATTTTGTGTGTTGGTTCACTCGTAGCCGGCAGGGGAGCACTGGTGGCGTCCATTTGAGTACCGTCGATGGCTACTAGGGGGCGCACTGGTGGCGCAGTCGTGTAAGGTCAAATTCCGGCGCATGGTAGACTGGGACCCTCGCCCTTACGCACACTCGTTTCGGCGCACGTTAGCTCACAAAGTTGCAGGTAGCTATGCGGTTTCGATCCGACCACCCTTCGGTTGCCAGTCCGACGTTTAGACTTCACGACCACCATTGCATGGGAAGTGTTGTGAGATTAAATAAAGTAAATACTCGCATTGGACTATGCACTCCCCAGATAATAAACATGTCATCACGAAAAGAGGATGTTTAATGTCGAATACCTAAGGATAAAATTGCAGATGCCATGCGCACATGCACACACTTTTATATGTCATAAAGTTATATATAAACAATTAATAGCACTTGTACTATGCCTATTCCGGTCCGCGTGAGCGCTGGCAACTAATTAAAACTACATTCGCTTGTAACATGCATATATACATACACACACACACACAAATGTGCTGCGACGCACATGCGCGCAAACATTTCTGAATCTCCTACTTATCCGTGCATTCCAACACGCACACTTCTGTATCTGCAGCTAGTTCATACATACAGTATGGCACATAGCGATGCCTGTCCCCACCTGCTAGCCCAGAGACGCACAGTGAGTGTGTCAAGTACACCTTAAGCCCTCTTGTAAGCATAGTTGGCTGTCATTTCCAAACCGTTTAAGATAGTCATCAAATTCATAACATAAGCATCACCCTCGACGACTAAAAGAACCGCAGGGTCAAGTATACCCTAAGCCCACTTATAAGCATAGTTGGCCGTAATTTCCGAACTGTTTAATATACAGCCACCAAATTCATAACATAGGCATGAGGTTTTGGCGAGCACTTACACCAAGGATCCGAGTCACTGACAATAACATGCCATTTCGCATCCTAACATGTCACGACTGAGTACTCCAGGGTTCCGCCTGCCTGACACTTGAGATGCGCTGCAACGTGATTGAAATCCTGTTTTTCACGAAACTATTAAACATTCCTCCAGTATGTTTACCTACGAAAAGAGAACATAACCCATACGACGAAGGAATGATAACGTAAAGTTACCACGCATGCTGTATGTAAGTATTATTTTGGAGCATTCCAGTAGTTTTAAAACGGCTTTTTCAAACTGCTGTATCTTCAAACATACTAACCAGACACGAGTCAAACTACAATAGCAGTCTGCATTGAATTTTGCTACAGAATTTTCATCAATAACATTAGAGTCGCCATGAAAATCCCATAGGTACATGCAGCACTATGAGAACACTGCACGCTAGTTCAAGAGCCTTGCGCATAGTAGCGATGGCGCTCTTGTAGTGCGTGCCAGTGTTGCCCTTATAGATCCCTCATTTCTCGGCCAAAAAAGGACAAATATGTTGCAGGCAGGCAGGACCCTTGAGAAAAGAAGTGAAACGGTGGCGTGTACTACAAAATGGCCTCACTGAGCCCCAATATGGTGGAACGTCGTTCACAAATCAGCTGTGGAGACTAACTTGCCAGAAGGCAGCTCGACCAATAAGGAATAGTCTACAACGTGCAGTAACCAATAAGAACCAATGCCCTTTTCCACAGCTTTGCGGGGCCAATGCGCGATCGAGTTTGCATACATGTAAAGAACCGCCGCGTCATTTCGCTTCTTGCCTCACGCCACCATGGTATACGCCATTGCCACACAGGCACCAAAGCAAACGTAATTTGCTCCCAGGCTGCCGCCAGAGTCAGAACTGAAACTACTTGTTTGATTACGTGTACTTTTTTACGCCTAGCCACGTGCTGAATTATTATTCTAAATGAAGATCTCTACAGCTACAGGGTATACAGTATTTGTTTCCTGGATAAGGAACCTATACAAATGTGTGAACTTCCTTTCCATTTCAAAACTTTGATGAGAATTATGGACACCTTATTTTCGCAGAAACATTTTATGACAGTTGAATTTAAAAACACTTTTAACTCAGATCCACTTTCGTTATGGGAATATGATAAATGTTGAACGCCTTAGGTGCCTGCCCGCGAGCGACATACATTCAATATAGGAGTAACCTTGTTCCGACTGATCCACTCTAATACGAATTTCTCACAGAAACAATAAGCAAAAATGAACGTAGGATATTTAAGTATTGCCTGTGTGTGAATTTCTTTCGCGTAAATTGGTGTGCCTACACTCTAGATCTGAATCACTGAGAGTTTCCCTGTTTCAATCAGTCAAACGTATCTGACTGATACATCAGTCACTTCAGATAATTTAACTGATGAATCAGTGAAAAAATGCAATATTTCCTTCACTAATTAATATAATGACATTTCCCACTGATTCGTCAAGTCAGTTTTTCCACTGTCTTCTCAGTGGTTTATTTTTGACAGATGTATTAGTGAAACTGGGTGTAAAAATGGCCGTTAAACAACATGTATCAAGTGAAGTAACACAGAATAAACGAATAAAACTAATACAAAATACTTTTGAAATGTGTTTCGTCTTTCAAAACGCCATTTTGCGAGGTAATATGAACACACAGCCTTTCATTCCGTTTTTACGTCTTTCATTTTGATTCCATCTAATCAACACAGCTATCTGTTTGAAGGTTTAAGCTGCATTTAATGTGTTGGAAAGGCACTCATATATACTATTCGTTTTAACAATCCTAACGGTACCAATCAAACCAAACACGAAAAGTATGAGCAAACAACTTCAAAGTACACGATTTCGCAGAGGAACTATAAGACATATATTTTCCTCTCCAAAAAAAAAAAAAAAAAAACCTTGGTTTGGTAGCTCAGATGGCAAGGCAACGGCCTAGAGTATAAAGGTGCGCGAGTTCAATACCGGTCACCTGCGGAGCTTTTTTCACTTTTTTAAACTACGGTAAATTGCACAGTATAAATAGCAAACTATTGTAAATACGATTATTTCACGTAATTATTTGGCCACATTCAATAAAAGCAATATTTAATTCGCCACTGCAGTCGGCCGTCACTTATTCTATCAGTGAAATAGTTTCACGTCATTAATTCAATCCGTGAACTTTTTTCACTGAAGCAATCGGTAGTTTTCTACTGATTCCAAGTGGAGCCATTTTCACTGATTAGAGTAGTTGAATTTCGCTGCGAAACAGTGGTTTCCCACAGATCCGAATTTAGAGTGTAGGTTTCGCTAAAATGGGCGAACTTATTTTCACTGCGGAACGCTGACGAGAATGTGCTATTTTCGCCTAGCAGGACATGAGGGCCGCTAGGGTGCAGTTCGGGACGCGCAACTCCGCTAAGAAATTTTTCTTGGAAAAATAGTTTTTTCCCAAGGTTTTCACTTCCAACACACAAGAACCGTCCACACTCGAGGATAGACTCGAGTCCATGACCTCCCTTTTTTTACACGGCAATTTTACCACTTATCCTGACACCCCCTCCCCCCTCCACCTACACACACACGCACATCCTCACAACATGAGGCTACCCCTACAGCTTCTCATAAAAACTCCTGAACAAAAGAAAAGTCTCATAAAGACTGCGTTGCTTTCTTTCATGTGAAACTCTCCTTTCATACCACTTTCATATAGGCTGTAATGATTCAGAACGTCCCCCATTACTGTCATCTAAAAAAAAAAAAAAAAAGTTAAATTTATAGCACACTCCAACGCAATCAAACCACTAAAACATAATTACGTCAGTCTGAGTCACGAGAAACAAAACGCTTAAAATATCGTCTCCACGTGTACGCCTACAGTGAAGCTCAGCGCAACAATAAGAAAATGCTTTTAAACTAAATCCGTGTAATTTTATTAAACAACAACAGTTCACTAAAAAAACGCAGCTGTACTCCAAAACCCTTTTGATCAGATTCACTCTCGTGATTGGATGAATTTAATTGTCATGCCTCTTATGTGCAGAATCACGAACCTTCACTGTCGGAGCACCTAAATTCTGATTGGTCCAGTCAGGTTGGAACATATATTCTTACAAAGACACGCGGCCAACAACTGAAGGAAATTTGCAAGTATGCGTCTACACAATACTGAAGTTAAGTAGCCTAAGTCTGTGTAAATATTTTCGCCAAAACCAGGTGACGCTGCATATTACGTAAAACATACACAGTCTTATTACTTTCGTCCTGGGGATGAAGGACAGAATGAGATATCCACAACAACGTATAACCTGTGAGAGTATCAGCTGTCACCTGTAAATAACGCCCATATAACAAGCGATCAAGCAGCTTACAGTCTACTTAAAACACAGTAACCATCACACTGCAAGTACCGCAGCACAAACATTTGGCTCCTGAGAACTGCTATTCTTCTGAGTTGGAAGAGTAACACTTTGCGACCCTATAAATTCGAGCATGCATTCCATTAAAAAAAAATCAGAGAACTTTCCCTATTCTCAGAACAAATAACTCCAACGATATCAATGAGAACCTCTAAAATTGAACGTTATTTCCTGCAAGTCAGACTGTTGGCGACTGCCTTTCAGAATGTAAAGCAGAATTAGCAACTACGGGGGGGGGGGGGGAGAGTATAAAAAACTTTAGTAATGTCTTTAAACCCATGATAAATGCCTGCTGGTATTGGCGCAGCCTACTCTAAAAAAAAAGTGTAAAGTGTAATTTGCTTTTGGTACACCTCGAATTTTCATAATTACTATCACTATTTTGACTAATACTCAGTCATAAAATCTGCAAGGTTGACACGCCTTTTCAGATAAGAGCAACAGTAATGTTAATGTATGTGCACGTTAAGTAGCGTTCAACTGCGCTTAACAGTCCCTTATGAGCTCACGAGTGGGCACGTGGCTCGCCACCAATCACGTCCAACAACACAAGCAGACAGTTTCCGGTTCAGTCCTTGGCTAAGTGCCTGAAACATCCCGGACAAAAATTCCCTGCAAGTGAGCAGCTGGGGTTATTCGACCAAACAGTCTGGAGCTGGTTTTCCTGTTGAATGACTTTCATAGTTCTAGGATACTGCAACTTTTAATTAACGTCAATGAAAAAGTGTCACGATGAGAAATTTAACGGCGTGATGTGCCACCATAGACGAAAACAAGAACCTGTTGCAAAAAAGTAACCTTTAATTTTTTTTTTTTAATTACGAATCCAAACGTTGTTTTTAACTGAAAAACATGCAAGTGAACAGCATGAACTGGGTTAACTAATGTTAAGTGACAGCTATAATGATAATCATGACTGAGGCAAGAATGTCCAGTATCATGGCAGTAAAACTGTGGTCTACAGAATCCTGCCTACTATAGGCTGTTCACGGTAAAGTGACCACTTTTGAAACCCTAGATACTTTTTTTCCTTTCAGCCATTTATTATCCTTTATCAACCTTTTTAAAATAAACATTGCAATGTAAGTAATAAACACAGTGTGTATATTCCACAGCACTGGGAAGTTAACGTCTAAAGCAAAAATAAAATATAGTTATTAACTACTATTCCAAATAAGTGGGCTTTCAAAAGTGCTCATTTTACGATGAATAACCTATAATCGCATTGCTTTTGTTTCCACATCTAAGTCAACGCAGTCTATGCACGATTCGAACTGCAGTCACACTGCGAAGTTGTATTGTGCGGAAATATTTCGACAAGAAATTTAATTACAAGTAATATACGACAGTTAAGCTTGAATTACGAGTATTTTTGGTAGGTGTTAAACCAAGGGTGTTAATGACTGAACGCGAATCACGAAGGTTTAGGTACCGAAGTCAACGAATTCTGAGCGGTCCGATAAAATGCGGAAACGGATTTTCATGCAGGCAGCAGCCGATGGCAAAAAAAAATCTAAACTTATATACTAATATTAAAGTATTGCCGTGTACTCGGATATTTTTCTTCGCGAAAAATCACGAGTCTTACGCACAGCAATGTTCACCGAGGGAGATGTCACAGTAATAAACTACTAAACTCAAAACAGCGCAAAAGCTGGTAGGACGTTTTTCCGAAACCTCTCCAGGCAAAAGCTGGAGTACTTCCAGAATATAGACCGTGGCAACTCCCTTCCCGCCTCTGTATTGCCCGAACGACCGATGGCCGTTTCTAATAATCCCGCTGTCAGCGAAACTGTTAATCGAGACATTGAGAATGAGCCTCCGAAAAATGGCCAAATAATTTCTTAAAACTATTCGCCAAACACGTCACAATTTATAACCAAATATTCAGACCTAGTACCTTTCTGAAGAGTAATTGTGTAATTATTACAGAAAGTCTATATAAATAGTAATGAGATTTGGAACGGTTGCCGTTTGTATGTGAACATCACCGCAGGATCCCGAGATATGGCGCAGCTTGCAAGAAACATAAAACTTCATAAGCAGCCACAGAAAATGCACGGATGCCTGAGCTTAGGGAAGACCGAAATCGCGGTGGAGTTGGAGAGGTGTGGGAAAATCTCGGTGGAAACTGTTAGGTCAGCGCGGGAGCTCTCCATCGTCATGGACGCGAAAGTAGAACAAGAAGTTCCCGGCAAGTGGCAGAGAGCAATGAGGATTTTTGGTGGATGGGTGCACAGAGGAACGAGAAAGAAGCATGAAAAACAGGAGGGGGAGGGGCAGCGCATGGCGACGACGAAAGGGCCGTCACACGCTCGCTCAGTGTCCAACACGCTGTATGAAACGTGACGGGGAAACTCAACAGCCCCCGGCTCCTTTACATTCCTGGCCTCTCCTCTTGCTCCGTTTTTACAGCAGATTACTGGAGTGGCGGGGCGGCGCGCTGAATATAACGAGTCGCAAAGTCTGTCTGCTGCCCGCCGACCGACCAACACTCGCGCAGTTAACTATCATTTGTTGGGCCGCACCGCTGTTTATAGTGCATTGCTTCCTTTTTAGTCGCCGACCCGGGAGCTCGTCTTCCATCCACAGCAGCGGACCATACGTATTTCCTTCTGTCTCAACAAAGCATCCCCTTGTCGAAACGCCTCTCTGTGTGTTTTTGTGGCCGCAGTAATAACTTGGAACTATATGCAGGCCAAGTAGTATTTTATCCTTAGCTTAGCCGACATTACTGCGTGACTCGTCCCCACGAATACTCATGTTCGACCTTACCCCATTTTTTATTTAATGCACTACTGCACTATGGATACAGTTTTTGCGAGCGGAACGCCTCTTTCTTCACTACGGTTACAGATAATTATTTTAAAAGAAATTAATTTCAGTAAATATTTCCAGTCGGATAAATATCTCATTGTTTCATACAGTTCAAGAGAAGTTAATTGCTGTTTTCAATTTGGCGTCCCCAACCTAAAAGCATTAAGTATCGTAGAAAAACTGATATATAATACTTGTACGTTCATGCACAACGTAACAGCGCATACCTTAAGGTATAGGCTGTTCACGTTAAAATGAGCACTTTTGAAGCCCTAGTTACTTTTTCTTGAGAGTCATTTTTTTTCCCTTACACCACTTTTTAAAATATATATTAATCTGTAAGTAATAAACACAGTGTATATATATTTCACACGGACTCAATAGTTAACGTCTGGGGCTACAATAAAATATATTTATTGACTATTATTTGAAACGAGAGGGCTTCAAAAAGTAATTACTTTACCGTGAATAGCCTATAACTGACTGTGATTGGCCCAATTAAGTAAGACAATGTCCCCCAAAGACATGCGGACAACAGCGAAAAGAAATCTGCAGGTGCGCATGTATAATTATTTAACCCAGACTTAGCATAAAAATTTTCGCGACGAGCAGGTGTTACTACAGATGTGTGGAGAAATGAAATTTCCAGAGATTTATTTCGAGAGAAGATGGAATTCAAACACTGGTGCGTTGGAATTACAACCGCAGTTGGTCCGTGACTTGTCAGCTTCTTGAGAACCAACCACAGCCTCCGCCGTGGCAGCACGGTGCCAATGCTTGCATGCACACACATACGAATATTAAGTCTCACCTACAAGTCAATGAGCACATGAATTTTTCAGGCGTCCATTCATGTCACGGAGGCCGCGCAGTATAAGGTTCAAGAGAACCCCGGCACAACTCAATGATTTCAAATCCCCGAGTCCTGTACCTATAGGCTATTCACGGTAAAGCGAGCACTTTTTAAGGCACTCTCAACAGGCATTAACCACTAATAAATATATCTTATTGCAGCCTTATGCAATAAATTTTGAGGGTGAGGATATGTATTCACTGTGTTTATTGGTCACATTGTAATGTTTATATTAAAAAGCAGCAGGAAGATGGAAATGGGATGAAAGGAAAAGTTTAGAAGGGCCTTAAAAAGTGCACACTTTACCGTGAACAGCCTATAATGGTTCGGAGTTCATAATAATCAGCAGGTCCTGTCAACTTTGCCACCGAGCACAACCGCACAACGTATACTCCACAAATTAATTTTGTTAAGTAGTAAAAATAGATATGAAGATATTCATGCGGAGACTCGTTACATTGAGAATATGTTCAAGACGATCGCTATGTTATTAACAGAAAACTGCAATATACTTACTATTTACGTTTTTTAAGACAGGGCAGAATTCAAAAAAGTGTGCGTTTGTACTGCTTTTGTTATTGGATTACAGATTGTTCACCTCTTACGCGGCTTTGAACGAATCGAAAAAACTAACGATACGATAGACCAATCAATGCTCTAACGGTTGGACCAACACGGTGGAGACCTAGTGTTATGTTTGGTGATTTCGTATTTAGTAGCTATCATTACATTATTAAAACTAAATAGTAAACTACCATATACGTTGTCATTGTGGTGTACAAACTCAGGTGAGGCTACGTCTGCCAATTCGAATACGGCTCAGATACAACCCTTTTAGTATTAAAAAAATTCTTCGTTGAGTGAGGGAGGTCACTAACTGAGCTAACAGCTCTGCGGTGCCAGCTAACAGCTCTGCGGTGCCAGCATTAAAATTTGCCTCAAGTGATGTAGGCCGAGGTGAAACGTTTGTGGCGGTGGTGTAGGAGCATTGCCGTGCACATTCCATCCTGGGAACGCTTTGTGAGCCGGGTGGCGAGAAGTGACTCCACTCCACAAGAAGTACGCCCATCCCATGCGCCGTGCTCTGTCTGTACGCTGCAGTGTTGCCAGGCTCTTCTAAGCAAAATATCCCTTGGGGCCAGTTCAAAATTCCCTTCGGCCTGAAAAAAATTCTCGCATACATTTTACTTTCATTTTTTTTTTTTTTTGAAAATGTGTAGTTAAAACGTTATTTTTAAAAGGTGTAGTAACATCATGCTCCTGCAATGACTAAGCGCTGTGTTTATTTTTAATAATAATAATAATTTGTTTTTAAAATAAATGCCATAACACCTTTGGGAATAAGTCATCAGATATACAACTTTTTTTTTTTATAATTTGATGATCTTGAATACAATGTGCTAAGTGGTTGACCAATTCAATTATCTGAGTTTTGAACAGATCGCTATCAACACCAAGTGTATATCACAGGAAAGTCAAGACGCGAATGATATTAAATTAACGCGGATGATATCACTTTTTGCACCGGTAACTTTAGAGTTTCTTAGAAATGAGAGGCCCTGATACAACAGTTGCTACAATGATCATCTAAAAATCAAGTGTATAACCTTTAAAAACAATCCCCCAATCCGTTTTCATTTGAAAAATCCCTCTGCCATGGGATTTATCCGTCAAACTGGCAACATTGTTCGGCTGCCTCGACGCCTCCACGCCTGTCGAACAACCCCTCTCCCCTTCTCCTTCTCTCTCTCTCTCTCTCTCTCTCTCTCGCTCTCCCTCTCTTTCTCTCACGCACATCGCCGACGTCTCCTCTTGTGAACCACAACCACTTCGAGATAGGACGCGCAGCTCCTCACAGGAAAGTCTCTGGAATTACGGAAGGCATCAACTCAGAAACGGAAAATGACAGCTCCTAAAGACACGAATGCGAAGGCTGAAAATATAAACCTGTGTTACTGAAACACAGCCAGCTAGACCACCGTGATTTAAGATTTACGTCACCTACTTTACATTACGTCAAACTTTAGACTTATCAGCCAATTTCTTATAGACATTACTATAAAAACTTATTTACACTCAAGTTCCCTATGCTCGATGCTCTCTGCAATCCATATCTGCAATCCATAATGTTGATTGGCAACTTTACAGTTTGCAAATTGCAGATGCTTCACATAAATTACACAAGAAAGTATCAAAAAGTACGTGCATTATTTTCCACAATTAAAAGTGTTTATCAGAAACGCTTCAAGCATTCGTCCATAAACTAACTCATCCTACAAATAGTAGCTTTAAATTTGAAACAAGATCGTGGGAAGTTGATAACTGAAATACACATACTCTGGCTTATATAAAAAAAAAAAAAAAAACAAAAAAAAAAAAAACCCTACTACTTTTGCTGGTATTCTTCACGTTCTTTTTTAGTTTATGATAAAGAAATGGAAATATCAGCGCCAGAAAGCAAGCAAATGCGTCTGTGCTAAGATACAGCATTAATAAAGATGCCGGTTTATCGCGGAAAAGTTGACTGTTTGCTAGGATTCAATGTACTCTACATATTTCTGACAGTTTTCTTTTCTTATTGGCCGTCATGGATGTATAAAGATACTATTCCCTTTAACTGGGTCAATAAGGATTCTGATACTCTAAAGAAATACGTTTGTGATTGGTCGGCAAAGAACTTAGCAGAGTCATAACCTTGGCCATCCAATCAGAAAGGGATAAAACAGCTATAGTGATATCGAAGATATGTTGCCTCAAAACATTTTCCCGACTTTTCCATCATCCCTAAGCATTAATAGTACCGGAACTATGTGAGTAAACCCTGAGGCACGGTGAACGTTGATGAGACGTAAGGAAGGTGGCATAAGCATGAAGAACGGTCGAGACGACCTGAGATGCGGGTGGAGCAATACCGGAGTGGAGATGAGTAAATAAACATGAGCATTCGGAGAGAGCTCCAGAACCATGGCAGTGAACGCCCACCCCCGCGAGATCCACCACTCGGTAGAGACTATTCAATAAACGTTTGCTACAGAATAGGCAGGGATACAAAAGCGAAACGGTGTAGGAGTTTTTTTTTCACGTAAGCGTACTTTACCGCTCATTTGCCGCGCGAGACTGTGGAAACGAGCCTTGACTCTGGTTGGCTACCGCACGTTCTGAATATTCCCTTTTGGTCGGGTTGCCGTCTAGCAAGTTAGTGTCGCAGGGGCTGATCGGTAAACGGTGTTTCGTCATATTACTAATAGGCTGTTCACAGTAAAAAAAAAAAAGCACTTTTGAAAGCCCTGTTTAAGATCTACTTGTATGCACGTTATGTATTCCTCCGCCTTATGTAAAATTAACATTGCCATGGGCCTCATCACATTATTCATGCATAGGTCACGTAAAATTGCGACACTTTTAGTAAAGTAAATCTTAAACAAATCTGCTCATTTACACACTTCGAAGCATTACAAAAACAGAAAGCGAAAGAAATAATTTAGGTTATCACAAATGGTTACCAAACACTTTTTATTCGACGTTAAGATATGGAACTATTTTCCATTCAACGTTACCAACTTTACTGAGCAAATGTCACTCAGTGCGCCCATTAAAACATATGTGTTCAGGGGCAGTGACTTTTTTCAAAGGTTCATTTCAACACGACTCACTTTATCGTGAACAGCCTTTACTTGCTTGTGTGGCCCAAGTTCATAACACACGTCTTCATGATAATTCTAGATTGTCAAGTACTCTGAGGGTTGGGCCAACCCAAGGCCATCATAGAAGAAATTAATACTTTGGAACACCTGGTTTTCACGAAAAGATTTTATGGCTTATTGTATCTCAAAAACACTACCTCACATCCACCTTCGTGATGGTCGATATAAGTTGTTCCGCATCTTGGATGTCTGCACGCGAATCGCATATGCTCTGTGTCGGAGTATGACAGTTCTGATCGTACGCTGTCCAGTTCATTCAGGCAGTGTTTCCTCAGACACACTGTTAGGAAGTGATCAGGCCTTAGCTGAACGACCTGCCTAATCACACCTTCAAACACTGAACCAGGGCACGAGCGTGATTGCAGTAATACTTTGCGAAGGGCAGTTGCAGATTCCCCCTCCACCGACCAGTAAACGGAGCCGAAAATATTAAACAACGCACACGACATAGGACAACGTAACACGGGGAGCGATTCTTTTGTCATTGGGACAGCGGACGACCAAGAAGCGTGGAGATGGGTATGTCCGACTTTAACCACCTCCTAGAATCAGTCTCCGGCAACATGAACAGGGTGGAGACTTTCCAATTAGGTTGTAATAGTAGTGGCGTGCGGTGATAAAACTTAGTATGTTTAATTAACATCTTGGTATTCCATTTAAGCTCCCCCGATCAGGAGTCACGTAAATAGTTATTGTATAATCCCTATGTTCAATAAACCACATATTAGACTATTGTGCACTGCCTAATCATGACTCATTATTTAGTTACGCGCATAGCCCCTTTCAGGTCTGAATTGCCTTAAAAGCGAATGCGTAACAACACGCGACCAATGACAACAAAAGGAAAGTTGCAGGCGTATATGCTGAATACTGAAAACTAGTCTGTGCGGAAATCTTTTCGCGAATATCAGGTGTCTCTTGCTTAAATATGCTCACAGCTAATCGGGCACCTGCCATTCGTTTCCTTTGTGTTATTTGGAAATACCAACATTTTAAATGTAAACTGGGTTAAATGTTACATAATGTATATATTATTAGTATTAATGTTACGTCAAAATTGCTGGATGAAATAAATAGGTAAAACTGTAAACTCGTTTATTAGATTCATTTTAGAACTTAAATCACAAAAAGATGAAATAATACAATAATTATGGAGCATGTCATAAAATAGTTTTTGTAAAAACAAAGTTTGTCTGTTCATTCCGCAAAATCAATGTTTGCGAGTATGCCTACACACGTTATAGAAAAACTAGTTATTCTCAGAAAAGTACGAAAATTGTTATCTAAAGTTGTCACTTTTAACTTTTGTCGTGCTGTTGGCAATCAAGAGCCTAAAATTAATTTATAAGTCAAATTTTCAGCTTATTGCATACTTTGTCTTTGTGATATGAAATGATAGACTGAAAAAGTATGACAGTAGAGAAAATGCCTTCTTAAAAATGAAAGATACAAGCTATCGTGATTTTAAATTTACATCGTTTTTCGTACAATTCTCCGAATTTAAAGAAATTAATGCATTAGGATATAGCTCAGAATGACTGTTTATGTCATTAGAATGTTATGAAATATATTTCTTGGAAATAAGTTTAGTTGTTCACCCGTATTTTAATTTTAACTTTTCAGATAAAATTTAAAGTCAAAACACCCTAATGCCGGTGATATAAGTGCGGAATTTCAAAGAAATTACAAGATGCTACTCCTGTGTCTTCAATAGACCAAACGTGTTTTAATATGATATATATATATATAATTTGTACGAATTAAGGTTTTAAGAGTTAAAACTTTTAGATTTACACTAAAAAAACACTATCGCTATTTTCTAAATGATTAGGTCTTTCAATCCAGTTATCACTGAGGTGTCATAAAATTAGCTCTTGAACAGCAGAAGTAATCATTTTAAGACAGCCCAGTTAGCATGTAAGCTCGTGACAAGCTTGTCATTTGACTTAAATTCGCCTTGCCCTGCAAGCTTGTCATATCATGTATGAATCAAGTTTGATTCAAGCCTGATTTCTGACGACTGGTACATACTTGGTAATGATAAGCTTGACGATGGCTTGAATTAGTAGCCACAAGATAATCTTGCAACAAGTGTAACTAATCAAGCTTGCTAAAAGTTTGACCTGTGGAGACAAGTTAGCTTGATTCAAACTTGCTGGCTTGCAGAAAAATCGTGCTGTAAGCTTACAGGCTTATCATGACAAGCTTGATTCAAGCTTAAATCAAGCTAACTATGCTATTGGGGAGACATTCTGTTAAGTGCCTCGCAGTTTGCGAAAGGGAAAACCACAGCGACGTCGCGATAAAAGGGCGGGCACAGTGAATGGCAGAGCGGATAACGCAGTCGGGTAAAATGAAGGGTGATAAAAACCCGGGGGGAAGAAAGACGGGAAAAATATTAATTAAAAGAGCGGAGAATGATTAGTACCAGAACCCCGTGCTCGATCATTCAAATCTTGCGATTCTGAAACAGTGAGGCGTGTCACGCTAATTACTCATTATATTTGCAGCAGGAATACACATACGGCAGCTACAGGAGAGGAGTTGTAGTGGTAATTGGGGGTGGGGGGAGGAGAGGATGACAGCGTGCGTGTTTTTCTCTAATGAGCACGGTGTGCAGATCCCTGTGGCCTGCCGGGTAACGAAGCATTTTACAACGCCGGGGCCCACCATACCCATCTCGTCCTCTCACCGGCATTACGACAACAGGTTTAATTAAGCGTCCACTCTTTAGTGCCAAACATCAGTGTTAGTCACACATTATAGCCACTAAAGTACTAGTTCCTTGCTATTCTCTAGCACTTTGATAAATGATTGTGCTGAATCCGTAGGCACCATTAATTAAAACTGAACAAGCATGAAGGAATTGCGAAGTAAAAAAATTATACAATGAACCGAGAGCTGTCACCTGCCAGCGGCCTCCGCAAAAGAGGTCGCTAAGGATTGAGGTTCGAAAGTTCTGCGTTCGAATCCCGATTAAGCCTTTGTGATTTGCGTTGTTTTGCTATGTAGCCTATATGTGCGTTAGTTCGGCTAACAAACCGCTGACTGACTATCATCACAGAGCAAACCGGGGACGTTACTACATCCATCATTCCTATCACTGAATATAAATAACATAGTACGGGAAAGCGAGAATGGAGCCGGTAAATAATTTCTCAGTGTTTCTCGAATGTACCATCGTGCTCTTACAGACAAGTACAGTCATTCAAGTAATCCACACACTTTTTCAATCAAAGCTTTAAACAAACACCCTAAATGTAACATATTTGGCTGTTGCCTAAATCAATCACACATCGCAAGCGATTTATACTTTCGTAAAGTTGAAATCCGTATTAATAATAATAAAAAAAGAAAACTTTCACATATACCGGGTGTTTTTGAACACCACCAACAAACTCCAGCAGATTAATTCTCACGAAAATATATGACGAAAATGTATGTCTATTTTTCCCCAAAATTTATTGTTAAAGGATCTATGCGCTGCCACAAAATCCAGATTGCATGCCCTCTTGTGTGTAGCGTGTTGCCGACCTACCTGTCAAGGCAACAGACATTCAGTTTTGAGAGTTGCGCATGGATTTCTCGAAAACTATTTACCTGAGAGTGTTCTTACAAGACCACCTCTTTTTGTAAATTCACAAATGTTGATTCACAAAATGTCTCAAAAATTTGGTACACCTTAGGGTTACAGTGCAACATCTAAAAATAAGATTCCAACCTCAATTTTCACCACGAAGAAGGATGATATTGCAAAACGTTTTCAGAGGTGTAAGATACCCGTTATGCAACACACCATTAACCAATTTCTTGCTTAATCGCAAGTCGTTTACGACATTTTTAACGAAAAGCGTTTTAAAATTCCATTTTTGGAGATGCGTAACTTCATTAATAATCACTTTAGGAGAAACATTATACATATACTTTCGTTCAATTTTTTCGTCTGGTGGAGTTTGCCAGCGTTGTTTAAAACACCCCAGATATCTCGTCTATAAATTATAATTTTTTTAAAAATGAAAATACATTACAATACGTCGAAAAGGCGCATGTCAGTGGTTAGTAAGAATGGTTGTTGACATTATTATTAAATAGGTTTGGTTTACCTTTCCAAGGCAAACTGTGGGAAAGGCATTTTATTGTTTTGTATTTAAAAAAACATATCAATTGTTTGTGCGTCCAGCGCATAAATGACCGAAAGGAGAATATAGAATGATGTGAAGTGTGGCGTCGTCACAGAATAGTTTGAAAATACAAAGGTGAAGCAGACGCTTGTACCGCGAATTGCATCCCGCACACGCTGGCCAGCTAAACAGACAGAATACCCGTTCCCAGAGCCTCGCACAGCCAATCAGTGAATGGATACGACCACATCAAAGGAACCGCCACGTCATTTCGCCTCTGTATACTTATCTACTTTGTGACACTACGGGTTCGCACAGCTCTATGCTAGACTTCACAGTCCTGTACGTACTAGAGCAGAGGTCATTTGTTCATTGGCTGCTCCCACAGTCAGAATTAATTGTCCTGTTTGACTCGGTCGTACGGGATTGAGCCACCCGAGAGTTATATGTTTCTCACTGGTTTATAACCCTGTAAGGTGTGTCGGATAAACGAGGGTGCTATGACTAGAGACGATGGTTCGTCGCAGGAAAAGCAGACTATTTCCTAGGATTTACCTATTGTACACACGTAACAGAGGTTTCCTTTGTAATTGGCGGTCGTGCACGTACGAAACTACTATCTCTTCTTATTGGGCCAATGAGGATTCTGATACACTATAACATAATGTTTGTTACTCGTCTGCAAAGAACTTCGCCTAGTAACAAAAATTGATCAGTCAATCATAAAAAGAATAAACTAACTAGAGTGTTATCGAAAATATCTTAGCTCAAAAAGAGTTCGCGATTTCCCAATGTCTCTACTCTCTACCGAAGGCACGCGTGAAGCCACCATACACTTTTATGACGCCTAGTCTGGTACACAACGCGACATGGTAAGGTCTTTCAAAATAAAATAAAAAAAGTGACGCTTTGTCCAGGGCTAATTCAGCACTTTTGAAAACCCTGCTTCGTTTCTTTTCTTTACCCATTGTGAATCAGTCCAAAATCACGTTGCCGTGCACGACAGTGTTTTGTTCTGAAAACAACTTATAAATTCATGGCAATAGGGCGAGGGAGGTGTCAGCGACGTAAGAAGACGAGTTCCGTATCTTTATGTTGTATTTAGTGTGTTACGTTTAAATTTTTGCGCAAAGAATTTACTTTAATTTGATATCTTATTTTGTATGTACGTAGGAGTAAATAATCACATATTTGCACTTGATCGACGAACGAATAAAAGTATCGAGACTGCAGCAACGTTAATTTTACATATGTTGGACGGATACAAAATAAGCTGAAAAGTATATCCTAGGGAGGGTTTTCAAAACTGCTCAGTTAACCGCGTCGTTACTTGTTAACACGCTAGACTTCACTGTTCTATGCCTGCTTGAGCGCCGCTCGTGATTTCATTGGCTACTGGCAACTATACGTCGTCGTCATCTACCCGCGTGAACTCTCTACTTGAGATTGTCCGCTCAACCGTTGAGACTCTACAAGAGGTTAAAAGCGTCCTTGGGGTGACACACACACACACACACACACACACACAAACTGTCGGCCAATAGTAGAAGTCAGACGAGACTACAACATATTGTAGTTTAGTCTTCGGCTCCAAAAGAACGAGAATTTTGGAGGTCCCTACCTATAGCATTCATATGGCGATCAAAAGGCACTGCGAAACTATACCACACACTAATACAATAGTGTTACGTCAAAGTGTAAGATTATGTAGCCTACGAAATTTAAAAAAAAAATGCCATCAATTAAAACTGTTTACAATGGTTACAGCCAAGGCAAGAAAAACTTTTCCCAGTTACTGTAAGTATAGCACTTCTGCACTGACAAGAAATCTAACAAAATATTTGTTTGTATAGGGCCAAATATATATTTAGTTGCCCTAAAAAAATATATTGTTGAGCAAACAAAATTTGAAAAGTAACAAAATTAGTTCTGTTAGTCTAACAAAATATATGTTTGAATAAACAAATTCTGTGTGGGAAAAAATGACTGTCAACTAAATATATTTTGTTGAATCAATTGTATATATTTGTTTGGCCACTCATTTGACTGCCTTCGTTCGAAAATACCGCTCGAGAGTTTGTTTGTATTTTTGTGACAAATCAGAATAGTAACAATGCAACAAGAAACTGACAAGTAAAGCTGTAAAACTTGAAATATTTGTCTGCACACGTTGCCCAATATTTGTAGTATATCTATTAAAGCGAAATCGAAAATCTCTTCTACGAAAGACAACATGACCATGAACTATTTTAAATTAAGAGGATACTGTCTGTCGATTAAAAAATAATTACTTTCATATGACTTCACAATACGATATAACCTAAATACTAATTGTTAATACAGTTTCCCGCCAACAACAGTCGTTGTGCTCTGATTGGCTACTTCGACTTAACTTGTACTTAAGATATACTTAAGATATAAAATATAACGATCTCTTAAGTAACGCCAAGAACGCACACGACCCGTCAAGACCCGCACACGACAGTCATAAACTAATACTCCTGAATACATAGAATCATATCTTAAGCACACGGCAAACTTATTCTGTTAAGTCGATTGTAAACACACCTTAAGGCCGTCGGACAGCAGGTGACAGTCGAATAAACCAGGCAAAAGAAATAGGGGGGAAAAAAAAGAACTGTCCTCGGGCGTCAGGTAATTTTTCGGTGGATTCCGAGCGCGAAGGAATGGGATGTTCCGGTCGTCTGCTCTCGCTGCTTTCTCTGTAATTCATTCGCCGCTGCCGCACTCGTCTCGAAGGTTCTTCATTCCCTGGAACGCCGTCGTGGTCGACCATGTCCGACGGTTTCCAGTCGCGCCGCGCTGCGATCCCATGCCGCGGCACACCACACAAAGGCACAACATTATGCCATCGGCTATGCAGTCACTGACCACTCGACCTATTACCCCGGGTAAACTCGTTCACGTACGGCATGTTGCAGAACAGGTGAGATTATATGGTCGGCACAGCGCAAGGTCAGAGGCGAGCACGAATACGGACAGCGCCTTTCTCTGGGCAATGATATCGGTACAGACCTGATTATTTCACGAAATGATTCGGCAACAGGTTGGACTGCAGAATATAACTTGTGCTACAACCGCAATCTTTCTTTAATGGAAGCTGATCTGGTAACACGACTCACGCAGCCGCACTACTGCCACACACGAAGTGGTGTGGGGTTGCGGTTACTTTGATGTGGGCGTGCCCATTCGCTGACTGGCTGAGCTAAGCTCTGGGAACGACCTTCTTGTGTCTGATTGGCTAACACAGCTGTAAAAGTTTTCCAATTGGCCGGGCTGCAGCTGGCCAGCAGGCTATAGCAGGCGCCGACATGTTGCTCGCCAGTGACACCATTTTGTTGGAGTTTGCATCTGCAGTTCGCGCATAAAGCGACTGCTTCACCTCTGTAAACTTATTTACTCTGTGTCTGTTGCCTTCTGTTTAGTACTGTCGCACATATAAATAGGTCATGGGAAAAACTCCAGACCAGTAATAAAAGCACAATGAAGGCATAGTCTTTTTAAGCCTACCTTGACACTAAAAAAACACGTGAAATAATTAGGAGCTTTAGTCATTGGCTATTCGTGGCACAGTTGACGCCCAACTATTTTCTAATTGGCTACTGCTTGTGCCATGGCCCAAAACAAACTCTTATCGTAAGTTCATTGATTTAGTTATTATAAATAATTCGTAAGCATCTGCCAAGGCAAAAATATTCTCTGTTGTAACATTTTAAACAAAACATCTTAAATTTCGCGTTATACGATGGCTTGAGATGATGGTTTATCGCGAGAAAAGCACACTGTTCTCTAGGATTCAACGTAGTGTACACATTTCCGACAGTTTTCTTTTCTTATTGGCCGTCAAACATGAATGAAGACTCTATCCCATTTAACTGGGCCAATGAGAAATCTGGTACTCTGAAGCAGAACGTTTGTGATTGGCCTGCAAAGTACTTAGCCGAGTCAACAACTTGGTCATCCAATCATAAAATGAGAAACCAGCTACAGTGTTATCGAAGATATGTTGGCTCAAAAAATTTTCGCGATTTCCCATCATCCCTAACGATGGAACAGGCTAGACTTCAAAATCCTCTACATACTCGAGCAGAGGTCACAGGCAGAACTTATTGTCCTGTTCCACCCGGCCACGCGAAATGAAGCTACCATAGTGCTGAATGTTTGCTATTGGTATTGCGTCCTGCATCGTTAGACCGGATGTCCAACATCACACCTGAAACTAACATATACTTGTTTTTTTAAGCAGATGTACCTTGATAGTGAATTATAGAGGGATATCATAGCGTCTCCGCGTATAGGTAGTTAACAGCGACCGGGGAATTTCACACATCTCTCTGAACACAAGCTAAACTTGTGATGTGATTCACGATCGTATCGCAAAAAACCTGCAAGCAAGAACCGAATGCGGATTGCCTATTATAGAGAAAAATTGGCTTTTCACTAAGGTAACAATGAATAAACAGCTATGTCGAGCATCGCCGAGACTAATCCTAAAGATCACCGAACTAGCGACATTTTTCTGCCGCTTGTCATTAACTGCTGAGCGCTATCGTCATAATACTGCGTCATTTGAATCCAACCATAGTTATAATATGAGGTTTGCCGTAATAAAACGACGTCTAGGCTACATTCTTTGAATACACTGAAGACGCAATATTCCCTTACCAGAAGTTTCCACACAGTTCACAGCAACATATATACTGTAACGTAGGCAGCACTCAAAGTGTGAATTACGCACATAAACACAATGTATTGTATATGATGTTATAGATGAAAGATCATTTGAATGGAATACAGTCAAGTCGGCATTATGTTCGCTGACATACGGCCAGTAAAGAACGATATACAGTACGGTGTAATGTCCGGTGTGTCGTATGTTCTAGTACGACGAAGAGGGAATTCGGAAACCGGCCTAACTAGTGCTTCTAATATTGTAGGCTTAGGCGAGTCACATATAGCTTGTCTGGAAATTTGCACAATCCCATAGATATAAATAAGAACGGGATATTTTTTGTAACGGCAAACTCTTTTCAATTGTCAATAAAAACAGTTCCAATACTTCCTATACAGAACTATTTAGCTCTCCACCCCAAAGTGCGTTCATATCACAGGCACCGCAATTTTTCTGTATAGTGAGCTATTCTGTGACGAAGATTCTGAGAAAGCACAAGCGTTTTGTTTATGACTGGTTGGCGGCTACTTGTAATACGATCTAGGTACATCTACACGAATTACTGACCCAATCAAATGGGGAAATGGCGTATCATAAACAACGAGCCAATAGTAATAATAAGAGCTCCAGAAGCGTGGGTACTGCTGCAAATGTGAAGAGTGACTTTTGTATTCTGAGCTGGGCTAACCATAGCCGGCGCCTGCATAGTAAATACAAGCATACAGTGTTCTGAAGTCTGTAAATAAATCCACTTGTTTTTCAGGTCTGATCTGATTCAATGCTCGGACTGGCCGTCTGGCGAGCTGACGAAAGCAATATTGGGTGGCCGGCGACATGGTTACGCAACACAGTTTCATCCAGGGAGGTGGCTTTCTACGGCGGGCTATTGGACCGCCGCCGGCGTGGGAACAGGTCCGGGGCAGCGACGCTGAACGGATTGCGGTTTCCCGCTCACTACTTCGCGCCGATGGCGACAGGCCAGTCACGTGATGCATGTGCCGCGGGTCGAGCGGCGCAGTGAGGGGGTGTCCTGCGCGCCTCCTGAACTCACCTCTACAAACACGTATAAGATCTTCAAGAGCCAACTCCCCCCCCCCCTTTTCCCTAAATTATAACCATATGTATAAATGATGGTTAGGGACACCCGAATTTGGCAAATAAGATTTCACGACCAATTGTATTTCAGTAACACTTTAGCTCAAATCACCATTCTTAATTGGCTGATCTAGGTGTTAACGCGTCCAAAGTGTGTGCTAGCGAATCACAGACGTATATAAGATCGGCGTTACCTAATTCTGATTGGTCGGTCAAGTAAGAAAATGTCTTCTCATAGACACTCGTGCCGTGGCCAATAAGAAAATGAACACTGCTGGTACGCCGACAGGCTATGGAAATCTAGCATGTGCAGAAATCTTTTCGCAAAATTCGAGTGTCCGTAATGATGGGTTATCGTGGAAAAAGTTGACTATTTGCTAGGCTTCAACGTACTGTACACATGTCCGACATGCCTATATGAAGCTACTGCCCCATTTCACTGGGCCTATAAGGATTCTGATACTATAAGGCAGAACGTTCGTGATTGGTCTGCAAATAACTTAGCCGAGTCACAACCTCTTTCATCCAATCATGGAAGAATCAACTAAAGAGCGTTATAGAAGATATGTTAACTCAAAAATTTTTCCCATTTTCCATTATTTCTAAAATGTTATAAGCTTTGTGAAATGATATCGCTAGAAACCATACCATTTCACGTTATGAGATGGCACCAAGCCACATACACAGCTTTTTCGCCTGTTCCACCCAGCCACACGTAATGATGCCACCAGAGTCGAATGCCTAATATAGGTTCTGCGTCCTGCATGGCGTGTCGTATAAGGGGAGTCCAATTACATACGTGAAGTTAAAATATACTTTTATGCCATCTACCTTAATAATAGGGGCTCTAGATATCGACGATAACTTTAATATTTCTAGAAAATATAAACTGAAAATCTGAAACAAATTTTGAAATAAATTTAAAGTTAAAATAGCAAGAATAAAAATCTTTACCTACGATGAACTCAGCGTCCGATTTCAAAGAAATTGCAACGTGCCGCTCCTGTTACTTCAATTAGCACTTAAAGTGAAACCAAATTTCATCTTGAAATAAATTTTCGAAATTTCAACTTCGCGGGAATTAGGATTTTAAGTTAAAATTAAAATTCTCACATGTATGCTAAACTTTAAAAATGTTATTTTTATAAGATTGGTATTTTTATCTCGTTATCTTCGATATCTAGTCATAATTATTAATCTTCCTCTACTTTTGTACAAAAATCCATCTGACGACTGCCACCAAATTTGAACACTAGAGTGAAGCTATAATAGCACGCCGTCTTTTCAAACCTCAAGCACCAATAACACCCCCCCCCCCTTCCCCTACGGTACACTGATATTGATTCAATTTAGTTTTGGAGGATAAGTTGCAACAATATACTTTCCTTTCCTCTTGAAAATTAATGTGGCGCGGTTCGCAATTCGCAAGCCCTTTGCCGTTACTACCGAGGGAACAACACATCAACCACTAGAAGAAGCAGAAAAGTTGACTGAACGACAGGCTGATAAAACTTCGAAGCTCCAATTTAGGTAAGCGTCACGTCACTACTTCAATTCTGATTTTAGTGAAAAGTGAGTTCTTAGTGTCATCAGAACATGCCCTATCAATACTAGTTCAGTTTTCAACACCGTCTTTCTGAAACAGTTAAACATTAAAAATAAGAAATGAGAGAGACTTAATTCTGTTGACCAAGAATTACGCGTGTGTTTGCCTGCAATTCCTCCATGTATTGAATAAATTTGAAAAAAATCAGTAACCACACATTTCCTTCTGAATTTCAAAAATAGTGCGATTTATTGACAAAACAATCTTATTTTTTTAGTATATATTATATTTTTGACAGTTCTTTAAGGCTAATAAATAATACTACTAAATTTAATGTACGTGCCTATTGTTATGTGTTAATATTTTCCCGATGCCTAACAGCCCCTAGATTAGAATCATGTTGGAAGTCACTTTTTGGCAAATAGAGTTTTCGCTGGGAAAATACCGTGTTACATGCCTTGTTTCAAGCAAATACAACTATGCCCTTAAAATTTTTGCGGTACACCCTGGAAATTTCTCGGTACAACTTTCTGGTTTAGACAGTGTTGTTAAATATATACAATTGCTGATCTAAATACATAGTTGTAACGGCTACATCAAAACATCAGTATATGTCTGAAAGGGTTAATTCCCTGTTAAATAAAAGAAATTAAACCCATTATGTTGGCACTAGAGCCATGTATCGCATGCTTTCTGTAGTTCAACCGCAGTAGACACGCAAGGGTATATATAGACCTACTATAATACATTCACGGTTACTTCAACCTTTTCTGAAGCCCTGCTAAAAATATACTTCCAGGATATTCCTCCACCTCGTGCAAACTAAGCTTAACTAAAGCCTGGACCATTACAACAGAGGGATAACGCACTAAGTGTACCAGTATTTTGTATAAGAACTATTTATCACTAGGCGCTACCAACATACCTATTTTCTCCCTGTTTTTAATTCAAATTATTTATAAATAAAGCATTATAATTTATAGATAACATATGAATAACATTTCAATTTAACAAGACAATAGTAACTTTAATGAACACAAGTATAAAACGCTTGTGATATAGGGCGTATTTAGGAAATAACTACACACGTCATACATGGGGAGATTTTTCAAAAGTTTGATTCAAAAAGGCCGAAGAAACCGTGAATGGACTGTACTAAATAAAATAGAGGTGTCTGTCTGTGATTTTCGAATTTTCAACTTTTAATAATTTTTTTTCATATAGTATAAATTATAACTAAGACATATCTAATGATAATTTTTTTCATGTTTGTCTGTCTGTCCGATTGGATTTAACTCAAAAACCACTGAACGTATTGACATCAAATTTACACAGTCTATAGATAATAACCGCAGACCATCTTAGTCTTTGTTTCATCGAGGTATCTTCTCAAACGGTTCCGGAAAATATGATGATCAGGGATGTAAATAGGTACTGGATTAGACTTTTCTTAGGATTACTGCACAGTAAAAAAAAATTGTTTAAAAAATGTCATTAATTTCTGTTTTTTTTTTTTTTTTTCGCAAGAGAAGTTGCTAGATCGATTCAAAGTCCTAAATATCATACTAACGAAGTAGCACTGGCCTGCAAGTTTTAAATAAAATGATGATGATGATGATGATAAATGAGTTTTGAGCAGTTTGGTTGGAAATTTTTCGTTCAAATAAAAAAAATCGCACTGCGGTACCGAAAAAGATCCTCCACCGACAGCGTATCACGAAGCCTACACGAAAACGAAGCTTGTTGTATAATTTATTGCCATGCTGTATAAATGTTCGCCAACTCGAATAAAATGTAACGTTGGCTGGTGGTTACATGGGCATTACACTACGGCTGCTACTAAATTACGCAAGGGAAATGCGATACCCCTCCTTTTGCATTAAAGCAACATCAGAGCAGGCCCTGGAATGCACAGTACCTTTATTAAACTACGGCACGATATCGGGTAATGCTTAAATAGTTCATGAAGGGTTATTTGGTACGGAGGCCTGCAAATAGCTTCGTGTTTGCATTTGGTGACCGGAGCTAGCTGAATGTCCTCTCGGTACTTTTCAGTTGCCTGTAGATATACCTACTGACGTTTGACAACTATTCGCCACGGGCTTTATTGGGGAAAACGTGTTGTATTTATGAAATTTTCCGTTTTAAAATAAAGACAATTTTTTTGCAGTGGGAACCAAACTAAGTTGTGATTAATAACTATTTTAAGGTGCTATGTGGGTTCTTTTAACCCTTCCAGGCATGGTGATCTATACACTACACGTTTCAAAGCAAACTGATTTAATTATTTACCCCTATACCAGCAGAAAACACTGTCTAATTAAGAAAGTCCTAACGTACGGGAGGCATAACTCTTCATGAGCCTATCTTCCTGTAACATCCGACACAAACACGTTTTTATTGGTTCTGAACGTTGTAATTACCAACATTCGTACTGTCCCAACTGTTCCAGCGCCTAAAATAGTATAGTACATTCGAGGTTACTTCCATCTTTATGAAGTCCGCCATGTTAAAGTTCTACTTCCTCCAAAAAAGGAACGCACCCCATTCTTGCGCACTCAGTTTAATAACATTAGGTGTTACTAACACACCTATTTTCTCTCTGTTTTTATTTGAAATAACTATAAATGAATATTATAATTTATAGATAGAATACAAGTAAAACTTCTATTCAACAAAAAATAAGGTACTTTATGTTAACATCAGTATACAGCGCTTGTGATGCAGGGAATATTTAAGAAACAACCAAACACGTCATACATGGGATGATTTTCAAACTTTTATTTCAAAAATGTGAAGAAACCGCGAATAGATGACATATTTACATGTGGCTGAAAGAGATGATCTGCTTATACCAAACTTTCTACATCGGTAGGTATCGACTACACCAACACGATCTTTATTTAGCACTATGTTAACTGACTGGTAAAAGTTATGATGGGAGTTACACTTGGAATAGTACGTTCCTGTTTATGCTTATAAAAATATTTTCCAGCGGTTCTTGTTACTAACGGTTTGGTTAACGGCCCTGTCTACCAAGCCGGCATCCGCGATCTTCAAATGAAGAATCCTTTTACATGTTCTCCATTTTAAAGATAACTATTTCAAAGAAAAGACATTTTGACGCAATTTTCTCAGATAATATTGCTATATAAATAATTTTAAAAAATTATCTTTTTTTTTGTTGTAAATTTCAATATTACCTTACAGAAAAAAAATTAACAAAAACAATCGGCAAGATGTCTTAACACAGCAGCATTCCTTAAAAAATTTCACGTAGTAAAATTTTGTTTGAAATAGTTATCTTTAAATTTGACCCAATGAGAAGGAATTTCGTTTAACATTGATTCCCCGTTTATAGTTCGCGACTGCTGGCTTGGTAGCACTGCCGGGCCGATAAAACAGCGAGAAATTGTATGCCTACTGTCGCACGACAGGATTATTGAGTATTTGGTAGCGTTTTTCTACTGTAAATTTTAAACACCATACATTTGCTGCCGTTACACATTGGTGTAGTAGACTACACCAGTAGCTAAAAGTATTAATTTAGCATTTGATCCGCACCTATATACATCATTTTGAATGACAGCCCACATGAAAACTTAACACTTGTTGATAATATATCACGAACTACTGAACCAATACTCGCCAAGTTCGGCATATAAGATGAACAATGGAATTTAACCAGTGCCCAATGCTGTACAACATATCACGTCCTATTTAAAAAAACTGGCAACAATTTTTTTGGAGAAAACTGCCATAATTCTGAAACAATTTGCCTTATTTGAACCATTTAGTATACAAACAGAACCATCCATTCAGAATTTATTATAGCATGCTATTGTTCTATTAGCGAAAATGGAGTTGAATACTATAAGTAATATAAACCAATATAGTTGTTTAACCAACCACCATTAAATTTTATTAATTATGTTTGTATGGTAAATCTTAATCAGATTAGACGGAACTTTCCAAAATGGCCCTCTTGCTAAGTCTTTTTTATGGCAAAATATAATGTTGCTAGAATAACTTCACACATTTCGACAAAATTTTGCACACAAATATTATTTAGTTACTAACAGCAATAGTGATGATTATTATTCTTCCTCTAGTCTGGAAGAAAGTCCAGCCGACAACTGTCACCAAATTTGAATACACTAGAGCACACTATATATATATATATATATATATATATATATATATATATATATATATATATATATATATATATATATCATACATCATGCACCAATTACCCGATTCAAACGAAAGTTTTCATGTAGGTGTTCCTGGTTTGGAAATAAAATCATTCCAAATGATAATATTCAGAGACTGAAGATGAAAAATTTCTCTGATGCGTAAGTAGGCCCCAATGCCTTCAAAAGTGTTAAAACGATCACCCTGAAATTTAGAATGAACACAGCATATAATATTGACTATGTTAGAACGGTTACTCAAGTCTGATTCCAAAATTCAATTAAGAGTAAGAAAATTGTAATTTTTTCTATTAAGACGATCTGTTTTACATCCTACAATTTTTAGCGTATCGGAATAGACTCCGGAGCTAAACATATCCGAATTTTGATCAGACATCATTATAAAAAATCCGTTTCACATGTATGAATGAATGATACGTCGCTCTGTTTTGTTTATCCGTGACTTATACATCCGTTAACAGTTTCCAATATAATGAAGTCTAAATTTAAGTTTTCATAATTCAGTCTCTAAGATATAGCTGCTCTATAACTAGCACTGGCTTCAAATTCTGTAAAGATTTTTTTTTATTATTCATAGCTAGAGACATGGTTTTAGCGGGAAAATTTAACTACTTTTTAAGGTTTCAGTGAAGTGTATAAATGTCAGAAATTATTATTTCGTTATTATCTATCGCCTGCAAGCTTGTGCAACTATTTCATCATTTCACTGGGACAAGGAGAAATCGGTTACTTAAATAACATTCATTATATGCTGTTCACGGTAGTCAGCACTTGTGAGGCCCTAGTTCTTTTTCCCTATCAGCCATTTTTTATCCATTCACCACTTTATTAAATCAATATTGCCACATAGGTAAAAACACAGGGTATATATTCCACTGCAATCTAAAGTTAACGGCTAAGGCAACGATAAAATATATTTATTGACTATTATTCAAAAGTGCTCACTTTATTTTAAAAAAAAAAACCCTATATGGACCTGTTGACAGCAAAGTCATCTGAAAATCGAACGCCCATTCACACACGGAAAATACTTAACAGTGGTTTGGAAAATGTCACAAAAATGTCGGATTTTCCACTGTCTCTACTCGTAGCTAAACACGTTTTGCAATTTTCTGTGCTAATCTCATTTTCAAAATCGGGGCCCCGGTGGCTGAGCGATTAGCACGCTCGCCTTCCACCAAGGTGAACCGGGCTCAATCCCCAGCCGGGTCACCGGATTTTCGCAAGTGGAAATGGTGCCGGACGATACAGCTGGTCGGAGGGTTTTCTCGGGGGTCTCCCGTTTACCCCGCCCCTTCATCCCGGCGCCTCTCCATATTAACTTTAATCACCCTCATCGGCTCTCAAGACCTCGCTGTTGAGAGCCGCCCAAATTTCTTCACTCACTCATTTTCAAGATACTAATAAGTGTTAAAATAAACGTAACGGAAGAGATGTTACGGCATAAACTACCACAGCACGGTGTCACAGTCAGTGGCAAAGCTGGCAATTATTATGCAACTGCGAATCCGCGCAAGTTTTCAAGTTGCGCGTTAGTTGGCTGGGTAAGCCTCAAGCCGCCGGCGTAGACGGGAAGGGGAGGGAGGGTGGCACGTGCGTGGGTGCGCGGGCTGTTGAATTATTCCGGCGCTGAAAAGACGAACAATGCAGGAATATGAGGCCTCGCGCGCGACTCAGCGGAATTGTTGGCCCGCGGGGCGCTTTGACCCGAAACGCGAACAAAGACCGACCGCGGAAACCCGGCTCGCAGTCTGTGACGCCCTGCCGGCGGTGAGAATACTAGATGGTTATGACTGGGGGGGGGGGAGAGAGAGAGGAGGGGGAGACAGAGAGAGAGAGAGAGAGAGAGCGAGAGAGGTTAGGTCGGCTCCGGGCAAAGTTACGACTGCAGCCCACTGGCGGTCGCCACATTCAAGCGCCGATACGTGTTACTCGCTGCCAGCGCGCGAGTTCAAAGGTTCGCTTGCGTGAGAATTTCAAGGGGGGGGGGGGGGGGGGACTTGATCAAAGGCGAAACGCTGCCGCGACCGGTAACTTGGCGCTGACGCTTTTTAGTAATCGCCAAGTTGTTACGTACTTCGAACTTGATAAGCCCGCTGCCGCACAGCTCGTGGGGCGGAACTCGCTCAGGCCCGACAACAGTTCTGCAGCTTAAACTAATTAGACAATTTTATTTTTCTCAAGGCATTTTCATTTCTTGTGTTCCTTCCTCATCCAACGTTCATTGCACGATAAATGAAAGAGGGGGGGGGGGGGAGCTGTAAGAGTGGGAAGCGAAGACGAGAGAGAGAGAGAGAGACAGAGAACTGGCTCGGTGTACGCCACTCCAGGGAGAGTTAAATAGCTTGTTCGAGTTGGCAGCAATGGAGAAGTTGGAAGTTGGATACAGCAAACAGCCACCACCCTCCCCGCATAACCCTATCACCAACATCCAGTTCTAAAGTCCAGCGAAAAATTACAGGGAGGAGGGGGGGAGAAAAAATATAAACTGCCTCATCCCTTCCCGACAAAAAGAGAACTTTGTTAATCAAAAATGTTTATCACAGCAACAATCCAATTTCTTTTACGTCAGCAGTAGTCGGATTCCTGGACAAGCGATGAGCAGGCTCGACGTTCATGGAACGGTATATACGAGGCAGCGCAGCCAGGGGTGTATAATGCACGGGAAACTGTCGCGCCAACTGAATAATGGCGTCGATCCTTCTCGGTTTCTTCAACCTGAAACCACCACCAAGGGGGAAAAAAAACGTAGAAGGCCTATGGCCGAACTACTGTGGCAAAGTCACGCCAGCGACTGTGTGGTTAGATCAACGAAGTAATTTCATTCGTTGACAATATACACATAAAATGTGTGATCTCGATTAAATTAGAGTTCACTGGCTATACACGTCTTTTTTTTCGGTTACTCAAACACACGCCCGTCAGTGCTCCTATCTACAACAGAGGAAATGTTCCTAGAGTGATTCAATGGACTTGCTGCCAAAGGCCATTTCACACGAACAAATAGTTTTTGAATTAAATTTATTGAAACAAAAAATTACTAAATTTGCCTTTCAATGAATTGCATTCAATAGGCTTTCAAGTCGCCACGTAGAAATTTAACCCCAGGTTTTTAATGAAACCAATTAAAAATTACTAAAAGCAAAATTTTAGAAGTAATCTACAACTCGTGCATGACATGAGACAAAATTTCTTCATATTATTGTAAATTTTCTTTTAAATAAGTAACCGTTCGTTATTTTTTTTATTTTGTAAGAACTTTTAAATTAGTGGCTACAACTATTATTATTAGATTACTTGCATCGATATTGTCAGAACAGCTGTGATCGGCGATTTAAATGTTGAATTCACTAAAAAGATTGAAGATAATTTGAAGAAAAAATTGCAGACTAATTCTTTTCCTCGACACTTTTTTTTTATTTATGTACAGTTTACTGGTATTAAAGACAAGTCACAAGTGAGTCATCCCTACCAACCACTTGCAAGAACACCACTTCTGTTATAGGCTATTCAAGGTACAGTGAACACTTTGAAAGCCCTCTAATTTGGAATAAGAGTCAATAAATATATTTTATTTTATCCTTAGACATTAACTCCTAAGTGCGGAGGAATATACACACAGTGTAAACAGTGTAAATTACTTACATGGTAATACTTATTTAAAAAGGTGGTTAAAGGATTTTAAAAAAATGGCCAAAAGGTTATTAAGTGGTAATTAAGTGGTTAGACTACTCGCCTCCAACCTTAGTGAATCGGGTTCGATTTCCGGTGGGGTTGCTCCCGGATTTTGGCACGTGGGTATCGTGCCGGACGGTGTCGCTGGTCAGCGGGTTTTCTCGGGGATCTCCCACTTCCCCGACCCTTACTTTCCAGTGTTGTTCCTTTCTCACTTCACTTCACCCTCATTGGCTTCCACGATCCGCCCAATTCTCTGAACGGATTAAAGGTAAATATTTTGCAATGCTTCAGTGCCTAATAACTAGATACCCTACAATTTCACGTTAAAAGATGGCACCAAGCTAGTCTCCAAAGTCCTCTACATACTCTAGGAGAAGTCACTGACTGCCACCAAAGGCAGGACTCTAATTCTCCTATTCTACCCAGCCACGAGGGATTAAGCTACCAGAGTGCAGAATGTTTGCTATTGAATGCTTATTGTAGGGCGTGTCGAATGCGCAGAGGTAATATGACACACGCGAAACTAACATAAACTTATATGCCGTCTACTTTGGTTTGTTACTGAATAAAAAGTGTCTCTAATATCTAGAGACACGAGTATTTCGCGAATTCATTCGGAGACGAGGTAGACTCAAACACTTGTTCTTTCCCCCTACTGTTCTGATTGGACGACAGTTCTTTAGTCACGCCCCGTTTAATAGTGAGCCAGTGATAAACTGGAAGCAGTAGTGTGAGTGAGTGTTTAACAGTCCTGTACAGAGGTCTCAATTAATCATGGCAACCAATAAGCAAACGATAATGTCACAGTGTCTAGAGGACTGTCCAACCTAGCTTGCTGCCAACTCAAATCCGCGAAATACTTGGGACACTACTAATACCATGTCACCGAGAAAAAAAAAAGGCCGATGTGTTCTAAGAACGGCAGCAACCAATAGAGACACGACCATTGCTTGAGTACGCACAAGACTGTTAACTCAACTGCGGCATGGTGCTGCACTATAAAACTAAATGTCAGTGTGACTAGTCACAGCTGGAACACGCAGTTATTCTGGGAAGTAAGTCCGTGTCAGACGACAAACGCCTGCAGGACTTGTCTTGTAATCGGCCGGCGCGGCGCTCATAACTGCGTCAATGCGAGGAAGAACTTCCTGTATAGTCTATTCACGGTTTGTTCGACATTTTTGAATTAAACATTTGAAAAATCTCCCCATGTATGACGTGTTTAGTTACTTCCAACATATGCCATATATCACTAACGTTTTATACTTGTGTTCACAAAAAGTAATTTTTTCTGATAAATTGATATGTTATTCATATTTTATCTATAAATTATAATGCTTAATTTATAAATAATTTGAATAAAAAACAGGGAGAAAATCGGTATGTTGGTAGCGCCTAGTGAGAAATAGTCTTTATACAAAAAAATACTGTTACAACTAAGTGCACACGAGTGTGGTGCGTCGTCCTCTGGTATAATTTTCCAGGCTTAGTTAAGATTAGTTTTCACGAGGCGGAGGAATACCCTAGAAGTAGAATTTTAGCAGGGCTTCAGAAAAGGCTGAAGTAACTGTGAGGTCTGCACATGTGTGCAGGAGTTCAAGACTAGGTAGAAGTTAGCGGTATAGTACATTCACACTTACTTAGAACTTTTCTGAAGCCCTGCTAAAGTTCTACTTCCAGGATATTCCTCTGCCTCATGTAAACAAATCTTAACAGAGTCTAGAAAATTACACCAAAGAGACAACACACCGAATTCGTGCACACTCAGTGTAATGATATTTTGCATAAGAACTATTTCTTACTACGCATTACCAAACACCTATTTCCTCTGTTTTTCGTTCATATAAATTATAAATGAAATATTATAATTTATAGATTAAATATAAATGAAATTTCAATTTAACCTAAAATAAGTTACTTTTATATTAGCATAAGTACATATAAAAATGGTCATGTCTCCACGCCGCAGCTCAAGTGACAGAACTGACTGACAGATAAATACACGATAATGCGCCAATTACATAATACAGCGAATTACACGTCAGCGTGGGATAAAGAATTACAATTCTACAAAACCGTGGGATAAAGAAATACAATTCTACAAAACACTTAACTTACTCTCTTCGTCAGCCGTAATTCCGGAAACGTAGCGGATTACTGGGCGTTGCTTCTCACGCCGCGGAATTGTAGTCCAGTAAGACCAATGAAAATTCGCTTCACAAACACACACACTCACGCACGCACATTTACTTGGCCTTCGTTTCCATTACAGCGAGTATGGTGTTCAGATATCCCAGGTGTTGCGGATGTCACACAAGCGCATTTGGACAGACTATGTTTCAAAGTGGAACGAAGCATGGTAGGCAGGTCTTGTCAGCTATGGAATTGACGATGCACGTTCCATAAGTAAAAAATATGTCAGTCTACGAGTGACGACTGCTGTTTATTATCAACGTTCTTAACTTCAGCGCCTAGAATCTCCACATTTTTTTCCGCTTAGTAGAACCTGAACTGGAACTTTGATAGGCGACACATTCTGGCATTTTCACTAATATGGATTAATATATGAATGCCAACTGCACAGTAGGCATAACAACCTCTGTGCCGCAACTCTGAATGGCTTTATTTCCATCAGAACTTTCAAAGCCATGCAGCATAGATTAAATTAGTACAACGCTGACATAAATATACGTGTTTAAACAGTTTACTATACTTCTTCAGACCGAGTTGTAACTCTACTATGATACAGTCAAGCTACGGACAATTTGTATTGTGAAAGCGCAGGTTTGTGGTAAAAGCAAATTTAAACGTACATGCGTTTTTGGTATGGTAATGTGTGAACTAATAGTGAGCGAATGTGTAGAAACTGAACATCACTTAACTTTTATCAGTAGTCCGTTTATTCGCATTTGTGTAAACCCTTCATCAAAGAGAACCAAATTATGAATGAAGAGGTGAAATAGCCGCGTATAAGTATAGCGAACTCCAGCCGCACACTCGTCAGTGAAATGGCGCCACTGATCTGCACCATGTCGGAAACCCGCGACGTCCGCCAATCAGCAAACCAGCCAATAGAGAGCGTGCAATAACCAGGCACAACACGCGAGCCACGAGCAGCCAATCAGAGAATGGATACGCCAACGTCAGAAGTACCGCGTCTCTGTGCCTGCATGTTGGAACACGTGAAGGCGGCCAGGCCAACGCGCCCAGGCACCTGACTAAAGGCTATTCATGGTAAAATGAGCACTTCTGAAATCTCTACTTAAGATATACCTGTACGTTGTGTTTACCTCCGCCTTATGTAAAATTAACACTGCCATGGGACTCATCACTTTATTCGTGCGTCGGTAAAGTCAAACTGCGAAATTATTGGAAAAGTAAACATTTTACAAATATGCTCTTTTTTACGCTTCGACACATAAAACACAAAGCGAAAGAAATAATTTAAGTAATCACAAATGCTTACCTTTCACTTTTAATCCAACATTAAGTTAGGGAACTAATTTCCATCCATCGTTACCAAGTTTGCTGGACGTATGTCGCTCAGTGCGCCCATTAAAATTTATACGATCAGGGGCAGTGACTTTTTGTAACGTTGATTTCAAAAGTGCTCACTTTACCGTGAACAACCTTTAAATCTTTTTATTGAATGCCCAGGAGGACTGGACCTTCACGATAACCCTGCTACTAGGAAAATAAATACCATTCCTTCACACGCAGTGCAGCAGACGGACTTCTGTGCTTACAGCCGGTACATGAAATTTACAACCAAATAAATAAATAATTGTTTTTCTCATATCGTTCTCCCAGAGCGTTTACTTTAGTTTTATTCTTATCAGTATTTACGCTAACCCCTCCACAGACCCAAAGAGGAGTGTTTCCACTTCGACAGACTTCCACGATAGTTGCTTCACATTAACGACTCAGTATTCGTAAACAACGAGCTCGTAAAAATTAGCAGATCTGGGAACAAAAGAACTGCCTCGAATTTCAGTTCGCCGGAAAAGGAAGGTGGGAGATAGAAACAGGAAGCGAAAGCTTTCAGGGGTACGGAAATAACTATTTTCTCTATTGTCTCTCCATTTTCAGCTGTAAATGAGTTCGTACCGGATTTTTTCCCAATGACACACCCAAGACGAAGAAGAAAAATATATCCTATACGTACATGGTGCACACACATTTTCTGGAAAGAACATCTAATAGAAATATTCACTACTACTTCTAATCGTCGAAGAGATTTTACAAGGCAAAGAAAATTATACCATGAGCCAAAACAGCAAAATTTTCTGAAAACGAATTCCCCCCCCCCCCCCTTTTTTTATCACCCCTCTACACTTCACGGTTCACCGTCAGCAAGTTTATAATGGCGAGTTATAGAAGACATTTTTCTTGATACTCGGCGAGGCCACGAAGACGTGGTGGTTAGAGGCCCCCCCCCCCCCCCAAAAAAAAGGTACTGCGTTCGATTCCCGGCGAGGTGGTTTCCACATTTTCGAACACAGGAATCGCAATCGCACCGGATGATGCCACTGGTGGACGGGTGTTCTCGGGGATCTTCCGTTTCCCCCACCCTTGCATTCCGGCACTGCTCCATACTCACCTCGCTTCACCCCAGCGCATCAGCTCTCGAGATCTCGATGTTTAGAGCCACCCATAGGCTACCTGCGCTGATTTACATAAAACTCTATAAAAATAACCAGACGCTGTGTCCCGACCGACTGACTAGACACACATGATTTTCGTGAAAATAGTTCAAAGCATGCTGGACTTAAGGGCCACGGTGGATGAGCGATTAACACGTTCGCCTCTCCTAACAAGGCGAACCGTGTTCAATCCCCGGCCGGGTCACCGGATTTTCTTGGGCTCTCTCGTTTCCACCGCCCCTTCAGTCCGGCACCGCTCCATGTTCACTTAAATCACCCTCATCTGCTCTCAAGACCTCGCTGTTAAGAGCCGCGCAAATCTCTTCGCATGCTGGACTTCAGTATCATGCGTGCACACCTGCATTTTTCCTGCGATCACTGGCGCCTACGTTTGTCAGAGGACATTCTGGTTCTTGATTCGGTCATTCCCAATTAAATTACTCCGGTAATGAACGTCTGAAATTCGCTAGCAGGCACCTAAGACACGCAGGAATTCAAATCACCCAATCGCGAAAGTGGCTCTAGGATGAAGTATTTTGAAATGCAACAAGAGAGGAACTCTTCGCGAAATCGGGTGTCCATACCGATGACTAGAAACCCGGGAATCTCGCGGATTTGCAACAAACTAGACTCAACAATCTTTTTTGCATTCGAGCATCAGTTGGTAGTTCATTGGCTGTTGCTCCAGTTTAATCCCAGACCAGGTAGCACGGGATTCGATTCTCATTTCCCTTGCAAGTTCTTTAATTGTTAAAAGTCGTTCGGGGCGTCTCACAAGCTATGGTCTAATTGAAGCACAGACCCACATGAACACGTGGATGCAGTTGTCCTCAGATAAATCCGCGAAATTTACGGGTGACACACGAGAGGATGCTCGCTGAAGCACAAGGCAAGTCGGCTGCTACGAGGTGGAGGTGGTGAGGCGACAGAATGTCAGGGCGGGACAAACTGGAGCACCTACAGGAAACCCGCCCCAATCACCGACAAAGTGCGCCACACGCAAAAACAGGGTAGCCGACAGCTCGGTCGCCGAGACCCCAGTCACATCAACACGGTCTTGAATGGAAAATTACGCAGAACATTACACATTAGGGAAACTTTCAGTCGCAGTGTTCTCTCAATGTGGGACTTGGCGCACAGCATATGACTTCGGGTGCTGTGCAAAAAATAATCGTTTTGATGCGTATTGTACTTACGCCGATACAGCATTTGCTTAGCACGGTTTACGAATCAGTTACCCGCAGGGAAGGTAAGTAGGCATCGGGCCTCGCAACGTATATATAGTACCAGCAAAAACTATCCATTCTCAACGTTATCTACACAACTGTGTATACAGGGTTTTAATGAGTTAATGGTGTACTCTGTACACAGCAGATAACAGCGTCCAATGAGGGCAGTCCTTCACGTCTGGGAGTTCGTTGTTGAGACAACATTCCGTGGCCACGGTACTGTACAGTTTTCACTACTGGCTGGCCGTTAGCCAATGGGATGCCGGCTTGACTGAGTTCCAATCATAGTGGCCGTAAGTATGTAGCAGGGTTTATAACCGATAGTGTTAATACAGGTAAACTTGCAAATATATGTTACATAAGAATCTAATTCTTTTAATTGGCTGTACTGTTAATCCTACACACTAATAAACATGAGTAAAACTAGAACCATGCATTTTTGTGTTCTAAAAACGAAATTTTTAAACAGCATAGGGGTTTAACCCATTGGGGAAAAAAAAACTTGAGTTGTTGGTTGCTGTTTATTTCGTTCTCCAAGCCGTGGCCGCCGCGGTGACCGAGCGGTTAGCTCGCTCACCTCCCACCAAGGCGATCCGGATTCAATCCTAAGCCGGTTCACCGGATTTTCGCATGTGGGAATCGTGCCGGACGATGCCGTTGGTCGGCGGGTTTTCTCGGGGATTTCCCGTTTCCCCGCCCCTTCATTCCGGCGCTGTTCCATACTCACCTCAATCGCCCTCGTCGGCTTTGAAGATCTCGCTGTTAAGAGCCGTCCAAATCTCTTCACTGTTCACTTCCAAGCAGTGGTTAACGCCTGGGACCGTAACGCTGAGCAAACACACACACGCGCGCGCGCGAGCGTAGAAAGTGGCTTGCTTCGTTATCGCTCCGTGTCTTCCCTTCCACACAACTCGCCCGAGCCGCTGATACGGTTTAATTACCACCGCGCTGGCTCCTACAGCCACTTGATAGCCGCGGCGTGCTTCAGGCAACTATTGTCCGTCCATGCGGCCTTCAATCCCGTGTCAGTCGCACACTCCAAGCTGCGTTTCTTCAGGATTGCTTAAAAATGTCCGGTTCAACTTTTCCTAACTTCTGGCAGAAAACAAAAATAATTCCCTGTACTTTCCCTCGCGGCATGCCGTCTCAACAAGCATGGCCAACGGGGACCCAAACTGTACTCCAAGAACATGTACCGATTACTGAACCATTAAGAGGCCTCCTTAGTACAAAAAAAAAGGGTTGGCTGTGTTGGGGACACGACCGTTTGTTTTGAGTGAATACGTCTACGTTGACGCGCTCCTATGTCTTGTTTATTTTACGTTCCCGGCACCGCTTCACTCGATCATATGGGATTTTTTGGGTAGAACTGAATTGCTTTTGAGGTGCTCTTTCTAACCGTATACGATTTCTGTATTTAGACTTGGTTTTTTGACGAGTATAGGCCGACATTGTTTTTAAGTTTTCTTAATTTTTTTACATTAAACTCATACAATTTGACCACAACCACGCCACACAAATGTTTTTTTACACGCAATCGAGTGGTCTTGACGAGAGCTGACGATTGCAACTTAAACGATCGTCGCAGCTTCTCCTAGTCAAAAATTATACTACGCGGAAGTTATGAGACGCGGCGAAACGAACTCAAAATTGCGGACCCTCCCCCCCCCCCTTACCCAGCATTACTTCGCAATCATCACTCAATGTAACATATTCTTTGATCCTTTGGCAATCGAGTGGTGTAATTTAATTTCGAATGTAGACGATAGATTCGGAGCTGAAACGGCAAACTCTATCCCCCGATTTTGTTATCAGATTTTTTGGATCGCCTCCCACTATAGTCACAAATTTAAAGACGTATTCACGTCAAAAGGACAAACTGTGGTAAGAGGAATACCAGGCTTTAAGCGCTATGCCCAAACTATAAAGGGCGAGGAAATAAAACCATAGTCCTCTAGGAAAGTGGTGCTGGTATACCCAGACAAAGAAGGGATTTCTAGCAAAGAAACCAAGGGCAAGACCAAGAGGAATCTTGATCCTAAGGCTGAAGGATTTCAAATCCACACTAGCGAGGCATCAGAAATGAATAATTGAGGCTGTCAATGAGGAAACACTAGAAAAACTCAAAAACTGGAACAGTGTGCTAGCCATCGCTGGTGGCGAGTACGCCGGAATGTACATCCAGTGTATTGCCGCTACGCTTCCTCTCTCGGCGCGTTGTTCGTTCGGTACTGCGCCTAGCTATTTCCCGTTATATCCATCAGCCACTGTGACTTAGTTGCGCCGCTTACGTCACAGCACTCGTGTAATGCGTGCGTCGCCCCTCGTCAGAATGTGGTCGCTATGGGCAGCGTGTATTGTCAATGCGCACGGGCATCATGCATAGCCTGTGCGCACTATCTTATCATTTTCTGAATGGAAACTTTGAAAATTCGGGAGGACCCGGGTTCGATTCCCACTCCGAGCCGTCCTGATTTCGGTTCTCCTTTCCCGTACCTGATTGTGCGAACACATGGTAATCTAGCTGTTACCGAGACGTTAAGCCTTTATATATATATAGACGAGCACGCCGTGCAAGACAGCGGAGCGGCTCATCACGACTAACGGGACAGCGTGTGGCGGCCCACGACGAAGGGAAATATGAGGTCGGCTTGCGAGCCCGCTACACGGCTTTCATTCACCCTGCATCGCAGCCCCTTGTACATAATGACGCGCTCGAAAAAGTTAATAAAAGTTTCTTCCTCCGCCAACTCCTCGTTCCCATCTCCCAGGCCCAAACTCCACAACCGTTTTTTTTTCTCCCCTATTTCAATTTCCAGTGCGCGGCGCGCGCGCCAGCACAGCCCGCGTGTCAGAAGAGAAAAACTTTATAACGGCCTCTGAGTCAACGAGATAAAACTCTCGCCGCAAACACGCCCACGATATTGCTTTCCATTTTAAACCGCTTTTAATATAAACAAGAATTATTTTGAACAATTATCGTAGACGACTATCCCAATAAAAAAAAAGGCCAGCAGTGCTTTTATTCCAAACTGATAAAAAGAGGACAAAACGACGAGCGATCCCCTACCACGCCAGAAGACATCAAATCGGCACAACGTTCGGAGTGAGAAAAAACCTCCCATCTGTCCAGGTTCGTGCCACTGCAGTTACATTCAACAGCTTTGACACATACACCCTCCAGTAACTATTGTTACCTCTTGTTGTTCGGGATTCACAGCTCGGCTTCTACCAAGAGAAGTTTCTTTAAGACACAACTGATTCACAGCGACCTCCGATCACTCGTCATGCCGCATGATTGACACAGATGGTTTACCTAACCGCTGTACTTTGACAACGACATAACATCACCGCCACAATGCCTGGCAAGGTTTCGAAAATATAACCGGCTTCATCAGCTAACATTGATTTGGAATTTTTGATCTGGACAACTTTCTGTGATTAGTTTATCTAAACTCTGCACTAGCTGTACAGGGGCAAAGCCAAGAGCAACATCGATCATAACGACAACTGAAGGCCGTTCACGATATAGTGAGCACTTTTGAAATGAACCTTAGAAAAAAAGTCACTGCCCCTACCTCCATATATTTCAACGGGTGCACTGAGTGGCATGCGCCCAGTAAAGTCCGTAACGATGGATGGGAAGTAGTTCCGTATCTTAACGTAGAATAAAAAGTGTTAGGTAACTATTTATGATCTCTTAAATTATTTCTTTTGATTTTTATTTTTTTTTTATGCATCGAAGTGTAAAAATGAGCATATTTGTTAGATATTTACTTTTCAAATAATTTCACAGTTTAACTTGACTGACGCGTGAATAAAGTGATGGGGCGCCCACGACAATATTAATGTCACATAAGGCGGAAGAATACACAACGTGCATACAAGTAAATTGTAAGTAGAGCTTTCAAAAGTGCTCATTTTATAGTGAATAGCCTATAACTGTGATAATTATTCCTTTCTGAGGTTACGAACGTCCTTGGTGAAACGACGTTAATACATACGTTCCAACACCGTCTATGCACACTTTTTCATCCTGAAACATGCCGGAGTCAACAACGAGGGTGCTACAATTTGATCCTGCAACTTCTGACTTCTGGTTGACAGCAGTAAAGTAAAATGAAAGATACAAAAAAAAAGAGCACAAGTTCTGAGTAAAGAAGTTAAATACGTGATAGTGTGAACGTACAACGAACTACTTAAGTGACATCCCATAACTTTGCAATTTTATGAAAAACCCTGACTTCAAACTGTTTGTCGAAGCAACTTGGTGAATATATCACAAGTTCTGTTGAATGAAAGAGATGTTTTAGCGTAGGCTACGTCATTCCATGGCATAGGTGCTACTACTCGATTGGAAGTCCATACCGCTGACACAAGAGCAACTGGCGGAAAATACTTTAAATTAAATTTGCAAACTGCCTCTATTGGGAAAATTAACTCACTGAAAAGGTTACTTTACAATGTACTGTAACGCCTTTACCTTTCGCGGTTAGAGGCGTTAACGTATAACGATACACAGCCGAGGGGACTAGATAAAGGAAGGACAACGAGCACTATATTGAACTCAGCGCCTTATCGACCAGACACAGGCCTCGCCCGCTAAGTTTTCTTTCAAGTCGCTCTTAGCGGCTTAAGACAGTCGCACCCACACACGATCACCGCTCTACATGAACTTGCAGCGCTGTCGGCTATCTCGATACGCGGCGGCATAAACATACAAATACCAGTTCGTGCCGTGTCTGGCGAGGTACCGCTCCACGCGACCAACAAGTGACTAGCGCCGTCCGCACATGCAACACTTTGACTAAACGCTGTTCACGATAAAGTGAGCACTTTTAAAATCAACCTTAGAAAAATGTCACTGCCCCTGCCTGCACATATATTAACGGACGCACTGAGTGACGTGAACCCGGTAAAGTTGGTAACGATCAATGGAAAGTAATTCCATGTGTTAATGTCGAATAAAAAGTGTTAGGTAACCATTTGTGATAATTTAAATTATTTTTGCGCTTTCTATTTTTTAAACGCTTCAGTGTGTAAAAATTAGCAGATTTATAAAATGTTTGCTTTTTCTAATAATTTAACAGTTAAACTTGACCGACGCATGAATAAAGTGATGCGGCCCCGGGCAATGTTAATTTTACACAAGGCAGACAAATACACAACGTGCATACAAGTAGATCTTAAGCAGGGCTTTCGAAAGTGCTCATTTGATCGTGAATAGCCTATAGATACGCAATATTACAACTTCTCCTTCGCACACGTTTGTATAGTTGTGAGCGGCTTGTTCACCAACTGTTTTACTAGTAATTTTTCCCGGAAGAATAAGAACGCTACTTGAACAAGCCAGCAGTTTTCCTTCCGGCAATGGCCGTGAGTCGCATGCAGGTTGTTAATACCTACGGAAATATGCAGAATTCATCCTTACTTTTGGTTAAATTGGACTTTTTACTTATATTTTATGTATAAATTATAACGTTTCATTCATAATGTTATACAAATAAAAACAGAGAGAAAATAGATAAGAAATAGTTCTTATGAAAAATATTATAACACCAAGTGCGCACGAAAGCGGCGCGTGGTACCTTTGGTGTAATTTTCTAGACTCGGTTCAACTTTGTTTGCACGAAGTGGAGGAATATTATGGAAGTAGAAATTTGGCAGGGTTTCAGAAAAAAAAATTTGAAGTAACCGCGAATGGACTATAATAACTATTAAATATGTATAGCCTATTCGTAGTATATTCACATTTTAAAATCAAACCTTTGCAAAATCGAAATTATGTGTTTGGTTATTTCCTGAATATTTCATACACCACAAGAGTGTTATACTTTTGTCTTTTTAGTTTGGTTAAATTGAACTTTCTTATATTTTATCTCATTAATTTCTAATATGCATAAAATCGAAGTGGAAATAGGGGTGCTGGTAATGCCTCTTAAGAAATAGTTCTCATGGAAAATATTACTAAATTGAGTGCGTAAAAATACGGTACATTGTCCTTCTGGTGTCATTTTCTACACTTGAGGCGGAGGGATAGCTTGAGAGTAGAACACTTAGCATGGCTTTAGAAAAGTTGTAAGTAACCTTGAATAGACTAAACGCACAATACGTAATTGAAAAAGAATATTATATATCTCTGATATCTGTCTCTAAGTAAAAGATATTGCTTACTTAGTTTAGTGTGTTCTGTTTAGTTTTATTGGCTGGAAAAATTCTCTACTTATAATTCCCCCCCCCCTTTTTTTTCCTCTTTATTCTAATTTATAGGTAACAGTTGCATCGGAGAAAAGTCAAAAGTCAACAAAATACTGAATGTAATTAAATATCCGATTATGTGCACTGCATCACGTGCCTACTACGTTAACACGGACAAACTAAAAAATAATATATATAATAATCGTTTATAAAACATAATTAAGTTATGTTCAATGCCCCAACGAAGTCACATTTTCAAAAATTAATACCAAAAATACGTAATGGCAAAAAATATGTAGAACCAATATGTAGTCCAAATCCCTCCCCACCTCCCTCAACATCATCACGGAACCGTAAGCAAAAAACACCTTTCTCTCCGAATAGTTGTTCTACAGTATGTACTAACGTAAGGAATACCTACCAATTAGAATTAATGAAAATGACGCCACGCATTAACACCAAAACAAAGTTCATTTCGCGGTAGTTTTAATAAAATGTATACTGTTACCAAAACCTCCATTAACCTTCAGGAACTTTAACTATTATGGACGCAGTATTCTTCCATCTTTTTCTTTTCTTTTGCTCATTCTTGATATGTCCTTTATGATTCCACCACGTGCTTTACCATAAATGTTGAGCTTATCAAAACTCGCCATTACTATTTACTTCTTAAATCAACAAAGCATGCGTTATATTAGACTAAGTAAACAGACGAAGGAAAAATTCACCAGTTTAAAGAATCCATGTAAATATAATAAATACGTAACTTTAACATAGCCCCTAGAGTGCACATAAGGGGGGGGGGGGGGGTCTGGGGACTACATCCATACAATAGGCCACACTGATTCCCAGACAAAAAAATAGTTCAGAGCTGACTTTTCTTACGTTCTTACGTTCGTTTCCGTGTACGCATGCGTTCTACGCTCGGAGTATGTTACGTGTCCGCATCAATGATACGTATCCGCCCTCGCCCGTGTCACTGTACAACGTTGCCTCAACTACGAACCAGTTCTGTGGACTAGGGACAAGAATCCACGCATATCGAGACACGACGAGCAATATGTATCCATGAGGCCAACTTTCAGTGCAACGTATATAGGCAACCAAAATAAAATACATTCCAGTGGCCGAAACTTTTGAAGTAACATTATAAACATGGTACTATCTTGCCGACATTACTGCAAGTTCTTCAGCATTCGGTGATGTCAGTAAAAATAATCGCGATTGCGGGCAGCGAATTTTTTAAATAATCGATTTCGAAAGAGCTCTATCAAACATCAGTTAGCAGTCCGTCGGTTTCCTGGAAACGAATGGGCAAAAAATACAGGATTTCCCACGTGAAGATCAGCTTGATACTAGTATAAACGCTACGGAAATGCGAACTCGAGCATCTTTAAGCAAGTTTCTGTTGTATATTGTTAAATGTACTCTTTGATATGTTCGATATCTCTGTTTTTGAGATCCCCTGAACGCAAACAAAATAAACAAAAATAAAAAAGTTACATTCTAATATTTTTGGCATGAAGAACGTCCATAAGGGAAAGGTGCAAGTCGTAGAACTTTGCCTTGCATCTCATTTAGTGCGGGAATACGCCATCTAGAAAATTGAAAATAAAAATGTTACAAGTGATTATTTAAAGTAGCGGCAAACTTCTGGCACCGATTCCCTTATTTTACAGACACGCATAGCTGCTCTACATGGGCGTTTTAAAATAAATGTCGGTTTATAGATTTCATTGCAAAATTAATTGAAAATGGTTGAATTACAAGTGGGGTCGAAACGTTATCGTTAACCACACGTTTCCAAGACGGTTCTAAGCGATACTGTGTGTCGCATTCTATCCCCTTACGCGACAAGGTACAACTTAATTCGAGAATTTAATTTAAACGTTTATTAACAAGTTTTCACAAAGTACCCAGGAGGCTCCCTCGTGTCTATGATAGTGCAACTATTTCGCTGACATCTGAAGTATGCTGAAAATGGTAACCTGTTATTGGTTTCATATCGCTAAAGAAATTTCAACACAAAATAAACACAGCAAAAAACAATCGGAATGAAATAAATTATAGGCTGTTCACGGTAAAATGAGCACTTTTGAAAGCCCTGCTTAAGGTGTACTTGTATACACGTTGTGTGTTCTTCCGCCTTAAGTAAAATTAACATTGCCATGGGCCTCATCACTTTATTCATCCGTTACCAACTTTGTTGGGCACAATTCACTCAGTGCGACCGTTAAAATATATGCAAGTAGGACCAGAAACTTTTTTCTAAGGTTGATTTCAAAAGTACTCACTCTATCGTGAACCGCCTTTACACATGGAGAACACGCACTCGTCGGTGCATTTACTAGCACATGAGCTTACCTAGAAAGAAAAGAAAAGAAAAAAAAGTTGCTTACAATATCACCCAATATAAAAATTTTTTTGAACTGTTGAAAACGGAAAATTGACATTTGCTCAGCTAACAATAACAAATCACTTCCGATTTTCGTTCGTTTCATGCTGAAACGTACAATTTTAAATTCCCCGATTCTTGTTCAAATGCAGTACTTTAAGCATAACTCTACAAACTTTAAATACGAAAGTACACAGGCAATGTTTCTTTTACAACAGACGCCCAGAGCACCGATGCACTTCGGATTGAACGCATGGACTGAAAATGAGGTAGACAGATAACTCGTCTTCTTCTGCGTTTGTACCCAACACTAATACGCCACACACCAACACAACTGCCAAAGTCACGTGGTTAACAGCGGCGAAAGTGTTTGTTTATACTTTGTATTCAAAAGGGAAGTACTTTTATATGAATAAAATACTTTTACCAATTTGAATTAGATCAAATTGCATTACAAATTGGCTAGAGGAAGTATACAATGGTCTCAAAGCACTTGCTTGCTCAACAATGTTCTAACTTCAAATCTTATCCACGTGCTTTTGACAATCGTGTTGGTAGAAAAGTAGTTCAGTGATGGTATACGGAGACAGGTTGTGTGCAGCCAGCGTTATCGCTCTACCCCATACTCACTCTACGATTATAAGTCACCAAAAGCATTAGTAGCACGTGAACCACAACATCAAACTCAGTCGTACAACAAATAATCACTCAGTTCGTTGGAAGTAAGTTATAGGTGGGGTAAGCAGAGAACTCCGAAACCGTGGGAGCCAAACATGGCGAGGACGTGAAAGGGCAGATTACTTACCCCTGGGAGACAAGCGCTGAGCTAGCAACTGCTCGTGACACGCACGTACCTGAAACAAGAGAGACAGGATATGACAAGCGGGCAGTGTCGCCAACATACTGTACTACGTGGGCAGTGCAGCCAACATGCTGCATGCCCAGCGCTACTCACATACTTTAAACAATAGCATGACCTCCCAAATTGCACCCTAGAATGGGACTATCATAAGGTAATTAAAAATACATATTTTGAGAGGGGGAGATAAGGTATGTTATACAGCATAAAATAAATTAGTAATAAAAATTACCAAAAAAAGTCAAATTATCCCATTAAGAGTAATATAATAGTATATATTGATATGTTTTGCAGTATATATAAATTTAAAATTTGTTTTGTCAGCAAGTTTCTTTTTTGAGTTACAGCCTTTCGGAATGAAAACAAATAAGACTTATATGTCATCCGTATCGAAAGCACCTGATTTTACTATCATTCAACATTTGGCAATAATAAATACAATAAAGACACGAATTTAAGTGTCTTGACATCGTGAAGAACTTTTCGTGGCTAGAAAATATTAATGTGTATTTACAAGAACAACTCGTGGTTTATTTTTATTACACATTTCAACAGTCTTATGCAAAACTTTTCAAAAACGGTTATTACAATTCTAAAGTTAAATTAACGTCCCAGAAATTTACGATAAAATCGGATAATAGGTGTTGAACACATGGCTTCGATCACTCCCCCCTCTACTTACTTAAAGGCCACGTCGCTTTATATCCCAAAAGGAAAACAACATTGCCATGCAAATCATACTTTATGTCTTCTCCATGACATACTCTACATGACAACATAACCTACTAAATCATATTTTTAATACTTAAAAAATGTAATTTGCTTACAACGAAGTTTAAAACACTGTCATTGTGCGTACAGAATAATTATTGCGCTGTTTACAATACAACGAAAATTCAGTCAGGACTAAAAGACAACTAGATACTGGCGATAGCAAAAGCCCCAGGGGAAAAAAATAATTAGGAAATAAGTTTTGATTAAAACTAAAGCGTTGACACTAACCAAGATCCTCTCTCTCTCTCTCTCTCTCTCTCTCCTCTCTCTCTCTCTCTCTCTCTCTCTCCTCTCTCTCTCTCTCTCTCTCTCTCTCTCTCTCTCTCTCTCTCTCTCTTTCCACGGCAGTGTTGTTTTTAATTGTCAACAGCAATTCAGAATAACTGTCTATAGCCTGCACTTTTTTCCAAGCTGAGAGTGCTGATTCAATATGGCGATCGTTCTTCTCGTATTTTCTATTTCGGTCAAGTCATACGTTTATATAGACTTGGGTTTCGCTCCGGATTCTACGCTCGAATTTTCCTTGGCTAACTGGACTCTCCCTGAATTTTGCATACGTTAAATTTAATTTAAAAGAGATATTCGGAACGTATCCAAGGCTGCAAACACGGCAGTTTTAAACAAGAGTTAGCTATTCTTAGCCTACACAACTTCTAAGCGTCAATGATTAAAAGAACACAAAACGGAGTACAATACTTTGAGCAAAAACACGATGCAGGTATGTTCCGGAATGAGTGTAACTATTAACTCTCCAAACTTATATATAATGAACGGTTTTGTTGCACTCTGCATCTTAATCCTATGCTTGGAATATATACTAACATTCTTTCCCCCAAAACTTAACTGCCCACAACAGTCAACCCGGAAAGCACTGCAAACCCACTCTCCCGTAAAAACAACACACAACAAATACATCGTGCAGTTAACAACCTCAGTCAAATGACGCCTGTTTTAAGTTAGCTGAGGCATATTTGGATGAGGCAAACATACACTATACTCCACAAAACTGCAAGCGAGGTCGCAAATAAAGTGATGAACACATTACCCCTAATTATAATTTCTCCTTGTTCTAATTGCCTGTAACACATTTTTCTGTGTTACAGAGAGATGACTGGTATATGTTGGGTGGGTGGCTTAGTTCTGTCCCCCACCACCAGGGCCACAAAGCGCGACAGTGGTTACACCCCAGCTGCGCACTCACTTCATATCACCCTGCAACAAATCCACAAAGTCTATCTTCGCTACATAGTAGGAAATCGTGCAAAGTATTATTAAACTTTGTGCGCAAGAGTACGGTGCTTTGTCACTTCCGTGGAGTTTTTTAGACTTGGTTAGTTTTGTTTGCATAAGGCGGAGGAATATCTTGAAAGTAAAACTTAAGCAGGGCTTGAGAAAAGTTGGAAGTATATAGGAATGGAATATAAGTAGGGGTTCAAGGCATGTGACGGGATGCGCGGCAGGCAGTTCGAGGAAGGAAGGGATGAGATGCAGGGAGAGCGCGGTCTTCATTACTCGGAGTAGTCAGCTGTTGAGGAAGATCAACGAGGGCGGCGCCACTGAAGTGGAGATGAAACAAGCTCCGGCGGTGACATCGCAGCACGCTAGAAGAGGGGGACGGGGGGCGGGGTTACGAGGGCGCAAACACAAGAGCTGCGGAATGAAAAGGGAACAAGAGGGCGTAGGCATGCCGAGGGAAATGAAAGAACAAAACAATATGTTGTCGGTCTAAAAATAAAAACACTGAAGGGCGAGAGCTGGTGGAGCAAAGACGGGGGCGGCCGGGCGCCTTTCCACTTCCTGGCGTTTGGCGCCACGGGCGTGAAAGAGAATTCCTAAGCGCGTGGCCCCACGTCGTCACATATCCCCGCGCCGGGGCGCCGATAAATTATTTACGTCTCAATTATGGAAATGAATCAGTCGTTAAACGGCCGGGGAGGAAAAATTCTCCCTCCCTCACACACACACACACACTCTCTCTCTCTCTCTTCTTATCTCTCGCCCGCTTCCCTGGTCGGACGCTGCAAAGGAGGCATCATAAACGGGAATAAATAACGAGCTGCCGCAGGATGTGGGTCAACAAGGGAATCTTGCCGCCTCGGCGGACAAAGACTGCGTACGACCTGCGACCTGGGATCTGTGCTTCCAGCAGGCAGGCCACTGCTCCTTGGGGGAAAGATCGGCTTACGAGAAACGCTCGTAAAGCAGGTCGCCATCCGCGGCGGTGGTTCATACTTCCTGCTGTATAGACGAACGATGAGGTAGATCTACGTTCGTCTCTTGCGCTTGTCCCCAGCATTGACTCGCCCGTCGCCAAGACAGCTGTCAAAGTGGCCAACGTTGATGAACATGTTTGTTTACACTTGAATTTTCAACACACACATCCTTTTATATAGGCTATTCGCGGTAAAGTGAGCACTTTTGGAGGCCCTCCCAAAAGGTATTAGCCCCTAATAAATATATCTTATTGCAGCCTCAGGTGCTCAATTCTGAGAGTAGTGAAACGTACACACTGTGTTTATTGGTTACATTGCAAGTTTTATATTAAAAGGCAGCAGGAAGATAAAAATTGTGTGAAAGGAAAAACCGTGAACATCCTGTACGAATAAATACTTTGACAAACTAATATAATCTAGTCGCATTAATACTAAGTTAAAAAAAAAAAAAGAGTAGAAACATTTCTAAACTTGTTCACATAATAAACAGTGTTCTAACCTAAAATCCCCATATTGCCGTTTTTTGACAGGACTAATGGCAGAAAGTAGTCTAATGTTAAGACACGGAGAGTGATAACTGCGCAGCTCGCTTGAGTACTCTACCCTATTTTACCCTTTACGGTTTCCTATCGCGTGTTGGAAATAACTTCATTTGGTAGTGCAAGGAGTTGCCGGTGCACTGACACTCAGGAAAGAAGCTGCGGAAATACGAACAGGTGATGTAGCGGCAGTAAAGTATGACAACATTTATTGGTCAGATCCATAGATCGTACTTACGGCTGGCGTTCTTTCGTATTGCAGGGTTTTGCAGAAGGATCCAAGGACAATACTGTCCATCCAAATAAAGTGATAGTGATCTCTGTGGCTGGCCAAGGTCGTTGCCGTGATTTCGAACCTAAGGTTCCATGTATCCTTTCTTTATTCATATGTATGTACGTGTAATAGGTAGGTATACAGAATGTATTTAGATTAGACCTGTAAACTTCGGCTGCGGGTTAATCCCCCCCCCCCCCCCAAAGGAGAAAACCAACATACGACTTGTGATCTAAAGTGAATGCTAAGGGCGGTACCGAAGATGGGCCTGAAACACTAGTTTATTACAAATTTTGGAGAACATTTTATTGTACATTGAGAGAGTGGATAATGTGTAACGGAATGAAATTCTATTAACACCATACCTGTCTGTCGTTGTCATCAAATTATTTCATGAAAATAATCACTGTTGCTACCCTTATTACGACTAAATCTCCATGAAGCTGTAGCATATTTAGGATTTAAAAGTTGATTACTAACCAGCATGTCATAATTAACTTTACACATTATGGAGACATCCCCCATGTAGCTAACTGGCATAAAGCGGAAACATTAAAACGTTATTAAAAAGAAAGTTAGGTAGATAGAAAGTGCAGTTTATTTCACGCATTACTTTGTCGATATTAGCTAGACATCTTCATAGTTTCCAAAAACTATTATTATTCAAAATGCTTTCGGTACCAAACCTAATATGCAGGACTACGTCCTAAAGCAGGCTTCAATTCCATAACGATGCTGTGAAGGACTATTGCCATGGCATTAAGTGGCGGAGATAGACTACGAGAGAATATATTCGTGACAGCAAGTCAGGCGGCAGCAGTCGCCGAGAAAAGACGCGTCTCTATGCTGTGCACCTGACATATACCGTCGAGCAGCGCACACACTGGAGAGGTCGCCGAACTTCGATGGCGTTCTTGATTCCTACGTACGTTTTGCTAGACGTGGAGAATACTTTTCCTCCGAGTTGAAATTTAGTTCAGCCCACAAGAAACTGCATAACAAGAAGATATTTTCGTTTGCCACAAGGCAAACAAGTTTCCCTTTGAAATTAGCTTTTTACTTTCGTTGTTACAAGCCGTGGTATTTCTTGAAACAATATGAACGCTCGATAAACATGCACACACCACCAGATATTCTTCTACCATTGGCCACTATCTGCACGAGAAGCCGTTGCTGTGTTTCTCTGAGCCAATCAACATCCTGTCAATTCGGCACTGAATCTTTGTGTTTCTAGTGTGTCGCGGCACATTTACTACCACGCCTATTCAAGACAAATTATAATCGCGTCGCCTGAATCCACCACTACAGAATCGCCAGTCCTGGTGATCTTAGTATTTCCCCGTAGTCCTATCCGTGCAGGCTACACCGGACACAAATACTGCAACGTTCATTATTATAGGCTTTTCACGGTAAAGTGGGCACTTTTGACGACCTAGTTACTTATTTCTTTCAGCCATTTTTTATCCTTTAACCACCTTTTTAAATAAATGTTGGCATATAATGTTAAAACAGTGTATATATTCCACCGCATTTGGAAAATAACGCTAAAATAAAGTATATTTATTAGCTATCATTCCAAATAAGAAGTCTTTCAAAAGTGCTCACTTTACCGTAAATACCCTATGGCTGGTTGTCAGTCAAGGAGTGGCGACATTACTTGAACCCACTCTAGACGTAAGAAAATTAACAGAAGTTTCAAGGTCATCGTGTTCATTTGAGCAAGTACAGGACAACAAAATACATTATTATTTAAGAAATGTATTTTAAAGGGGGCCGTAGAGCAAAAAAAATAAAATAAAGTAATGCCCATGGAAGTTTTTTCTCTACACTCGAGCACACTCCCTAAAGCATTAAAGTGTGCCGGGAGATAACTCAACCACCTCAGAAATGTAAATGATACTTTAGTGTTTTGGAATACAGCTTGTCTTCTTACCATGCAGTATTACCGCCCCTAACCTAGCTGGCACAGCGTTGCAGCATGTTCTAAATACGAAACTATTAAACACGCCTCCCATATGTTCACCTACAAGAGACAGTCCAGAAGAGGACCTAAAGGAAACTTTTAACACATTACGTGTGATGTAAATATTATCTTGGAGTCGTCCAACATCACTAAAAACGATTTTTTCGAGGCTGCAAGACTGCTGTATCCTAAAACATACTACCCGGACACTAGCAAAACTACGGTATGAGCATGTATTGAACTTAGCTGCAAACTTTCCGTTAATAAAAAGAAAGGGCCGTCGTTTTAAAGTCCCGTAGGTACACGCAACACGACGAGAACACTGCACCTCACTTCGGAGCTTTGAGCGTAGCGGCGATAGCGCATTTAATGCGCGTGGCAGTGTCGTTCTTATCGAATTTTTGCCTCAAACGCGACCGCCTTAACTTCGAAGTGCAGCGCGCAGCGCGATTATAGCAACTCCCAGGAGAGGAAGAGCTGGCAGAGTTGTGAAAGATGGTTGAGCGATGGTGGAGCGGGGTGGCTAGGCGAGCTACCGCTGGCCAGACAAGAAGAGTTTATGATTCACGACGACCCCCCCCCCCCCCTTTTTTTCCCCCAATTCTGGTGCAGTAACCAAAACCACCACAAACACGCACCACACACATTGCGCCCACAGAAAGGGATGATCGTAACTCAAAAATCGCAGTTCGCAAGAAAATTTATTTTCAGTTATGTTCTACTGGATGTAACAGATATGCTCACTTAAAATATCAATTATGGTTTAATCTCACAAAAAAAAAGTTTTGCTATTCTGATGGGTTGATTTATAGTAAACGATAGTCTTTTTCGATGGGTGTGATATCTCAACGTGAATGCACCGCAGTTCCACATCACTGCAGTTTACAAAAAAAAAAGTTTTGTTTTAACCAATAACAAGAGTAACAGGTATTTCTGTTTTGTACACATTAAATCGAAAGGGCCGTTTTTTTCTAGCACGTTAACGATATCACTATACGAATCGTTAGTTCCATGGCAAAGATGATTATTACGCTAGACGGAAGGATATGTAAAATAAACAAAGCGCTGCTTTTAGAAGCGTTCAAATAACCGCCGATCATCTGCAACCACTAGGAACTACTAGACGGATTCACTAGTGACCCAGATCACGGTTGATAACTTTAGTGTCACCAGATCATGCACTGAAAGGCTAGCTATCACTTCGCAACCGAACCAATTCAAAATATCATAACGCTGATCAAGCTCCGTATCATGACGTGGTGGGTGCCGAGCCATCACCAGTCCGACTTGTACGGGGCTACAGTGTAGTAGAGTGGGCATGCTACCTGCGCACAGCAGATACTTCATTCCTCAGTCCGTACTCTAAAAAAGATCCGACCACGCACCTCCCAGCAAGGCAAACCGGGTTCGATTCCCGGCGGGGTCACTCTCGGATTTTCGCACGTAGAAATCGTGCCGTACGATGCCGCTGGTCGGCGGATTTTCTCGGGGATTTCACGTTTTCCCCCCGTCATTGCATTCCGGCGCTGCTCCATACCTCGCTTCACTCTCACGGGGTCTCAGAAGGCGCCCAAACCTTTTCACTCTCCACTTTCCCTACTCTGAACTGCTATTTCGCAACAGACACGACACAAACCAATGTCATTTAAAGTCTTGTTTAGCACAACTGCTGACATGAATACGTGCTTTAAAGAATCTTACATTAACACTCACAAAGATGTATTGTAAGGAAGCCATATTTGCTATGCAAAATACTTTCTACAGAAGGACGGTTCCGTTGGAGAACTAAATGTAAACAAACGTGATTGATCACATGCATTTCGTAATAGCTACTGCTGGCAGATCGCGAGCCGGATTGGGGGCATGCGCAGAAGACTAGAATCGGCGTGTCTCGTTTTAGTCTACGGTTCGGTTACCACACCACATGAGCATAATCGTTCCGGCAACCCGTCTCTTGATATCACCAATGTATTGATAAACAGAAGTTAACATGCAACAATGAATAACGTTAACATATCATCAGCAATAGTAAAGGCTATCCACAGTAAACCGAGCACTTTTGAAAGCCTTGCTTAAGATATAGCCTACTTTTCGTTCTGCAAATTGTGTATTATTCCACAATAAGTAAAATTAAAATTGCCATGGGCCTATCACTTTATTCATGCGTCGGCCAAGTGAACGTTGTGAAACTATCGAAAAAGTAAAACATTTTCAAATTTGTTAATTCTTACATTTACGCGCATTAAAATAAAGAAAGTAAAATTAATAATTTCCGTATTAACATATGCTTATGTATAATTTTTTATATCAACATTAAAGAATGAAACTACTTTACCTCCATCTTATCAACTTCACTGGATGTAATGTCAGTCAATGTGCACGATAAAATATACGCTGGTAGGTGAAGTAACCTGGTTCACTTAACCGTGAACAGCATATACAATTTAGCTCGTATTGTTAGGTGAACATGGTGACCGAGTAAGAGCTGGCGTGTAAGCGATCCTTGTTCGTCGAGTAGACAGTTCTTGGTAAGTGCTCTGCATCTGAACAGCTTCTCAAGCGGAACTAGCGAGGAGAGATACCGATGTAATCAGCACCGCCGCCGCGTCGCCGCCATGGTTGTTCTGAGAGAAAAGTCGCTAGTCAAACACGACTTGAGTTAACTGAAACACCGCATCGCGCCGGAAAGGAAAATTCAACATTCAGTGAAACCCCATAATGTACGGGGTCTCCCAACCGTCTCTATTTTTATTCCCCCCTCCTCCCCCCTCAAAAGTACGTGTTCCGTCAATCTAACTAGCTTCTTGGTTTACGTTCTTACGTACTATATGACAGTAGCGTATTTAGAACTAATTAAAAGAAGGGGCACACAATTTCTATTATTACTTCATGACATCGTTCAGCTACCGAAAGACACTTAACTTTGTGTGGATTCGAAGATTTTAAGGTTGTAAGAAATAAATAATATTTTACATATATTTTTAAAGATTGACTGATGAATAATAAATGTCTAAAAATATTTACATATATTGGTTTGTTGTTGGGTTGACATTATTTTCAAGTTTGAGGATGGAGCAAGAAAGGGGTGGAGGAGGCGAGCACGTAGCCGCTATGACTCCCTCTTAAGGGGAATGGTGCACGCAAACAGTATATTTATATAATTTTTGTCAAAACTTGTTTTACAGAGGATTTTTCAAAAATCTTGGCTCGACAAGATGTAAGAATCAATTATGAGCATCTTCTTACATGATTACAAATTCGCTGTGTTCGTTACTCTCGGAGCACTTATTGAAGATAAGAAAACAAAAATTCTTTATTTTCCTCCATCACCGCTCCGAGAATAATAAAGGCAGTAAATATCTGACAACGTAAAAAGGCGTTGAAAATTATTACTTGCGTCTTGTCGAGTCAAAAATTTCGACAAATGCTTTGGAAAACTACTTATATGGAAAATCTGGTAAATATACTGCTTTCATGCACCATTCCCCTTAAATACGCCTTTGCTATCCGAGCTAGCAACCACGAGTCTGTCCACACTACGTGGTCTCTGATATGTTGCACAAGGAATGCAATTTTATAAAAGTGGCGCAGTAACATTCTATGAAGATATGATTTCTGTGAATATTTTCTTGGCAATATATGTTTATGATACGTAGACTTCTCCGAACTCTACGGTTGGTTGAAGATATTGTTACACACAATGTAGCTCTTTGTAGGCGAGTTTCTAGAGTTCGATGTTGGGAAAGCGGAATTCCGCTCGACCCAGTCACATATGGAAACAGTTTCTCATACAGACGACAGCCAGTAACAGCAGTAAATAGAGGTACTACATGAATTTGTATAATTCATTTGGCAGCAGCCAAGACTTCTTAGTCCTTTACATGTTCGGACTGCTATAGTTTTTTTAAATTTTATTTTATTACTCAGCTTGGTTGCACTTGATAGGGTCGTCACATAATTACTTTCTGTTTATTACTCAAGGCTGTGCACGATAAAGTGGGCACTTCAGAAATGAACTTTAGAAAAAAGTCACTGCCCCTGAATGCATATATTTTAATGGTTGCACTGAGTGATATTCGCTCAGTAGAGTTGGTAACGATGAATGAAAAGTAGTTCCATATCCTAACGTCAAATAAAACGTGTTAGATAACCATTCATGATAACTTAAAATTATTTCTTTCGCTTTCTGTTTTTTTAATGCATCGAAGTGTAAAAATTAGCAGATTTGTAATAGCATTTACTTTCTTATTTATTTCAGCGTTTCATTTGACCGACGCATGAATAAAGTGATGAGGCCCATGGCAATGTTAATTTTATATAAGGCGGGGGAATACACAACGTGTATACATGTAAATCTTAAGCAGGGCTTTCAAAAGTGCTCATTTTACCGTGAACAGCTTACAGATGAAGAGTTAAACAGGACAACTACTGTAGTCCAGTCATCGAAGGGACGCTAGAGCTGTGCTGGGTCACGGTTGCACCGCCCAGCAACAGTTATTTACGATTTTTTTTCTTTCATTTCTTTCTTGTTGTGTTTACATTTTTCACGTGTCTAATAAAACCGTTATCTATGTATGTGTACATATGTATGTATATATGTTTGTGTATTTTAACTCATATATTTACATTGAGACGTATTTAAACACATTTAAAATCAATATTTCAAGTAATCTTGTAGACCTAAATGGTATATTTGTGTTTTTTAACGTAACGAAGTTCGTATCTAATGTATACTTTTTTTTATGACGTATTGCAAATAATGCATTTTGGAGGGAATTTGATCCTCGCTTATGTATGTTTGTTGTTACCGCTATTTTTAAATGTACGAATGATTTTAGGATACTGAGTCTTGCAAAATCGCGGCAAAGATAAAATTGTTTATTTTGTGAAAATATTCTTTGTTGTTTTAAAGATGCTGTAATTAATACTTAAATTTGTTTCGTTATATATATATATTATATATATTCAAGTTTTATTGTGTTTTATGTGTAAGCATGCGCTACTGTAGTGTAGGTTGGCGCCAAGGAGGTAGGGTAATTGTTTTGTTTTCTCCTTGTGACGTCAGGCCTGCACAGCTGAATTTGACAGTTCTGGATGTTGCTGTATTCCCGCTATTACAGTCTCAGCCCATTTTTGAATGAGAATGGACTGTGATTGGATACGGGAGTATCGCGCCAAAATTCAAGTAGGAGGTTGTTGGTTTCGGTCGGCAGCGTTCTTCTTGGACTAGGCTTCAAAAGAACAACACCTGCTAAACAAGATCTTGTCTTTGCTAATTTTATTGGTCAGAAGTTTAGCAAGCTGACTGGCTTACATATGTTTGTGTTGATGAAGTGTGATGCATACAGTGTAAACTTTCCTCACAACAACATATGTATTTAAGTGTTTTACATTAATTTTATTACACTTTACACCTGCACAATAATTTCAACCACTGCAAACAAAGCAAAATAGCAAATTTCGAATGTCATTTGCTTTCAAAGTCAGCCCTATGACCACACAATAATATACAAAAAATAATAATAAAAACAGCAGTCAACCTTTTCAGTGGCTTTCACAACGTGTGGGCTATTGCACACAAACAGTCCAACAAACAAGGCAGAAAAGATAAGCCCCTTTTACAGAATATACCGAAAGAATTTGCGAAATTCACATACCTCAGCAATAAACCTGCAGACGTTGCATCCTAATATAAGCACTATCGTATTTTCGCAACAAAAAAAAAATCTCATCTCTAATAACCGAGAGCAAAAGACAACAAACGAAGAGGGGTTAATAAATAATATAAAATAAAATTATTATGAGGAGAAAATTATTTCCCAGGTGAAAAAAGGACACCGATGTTGTAGCAGCTAGAGCGCTTACAACCCACCCAGGCGAACCAGTGCTTGGATTTTGTAACTCAGCAACTTCTCATCTCGATTTTGATTTCGATCGAGTTCCATTTCGATCGGTTCGTGAGGCGATTTTGTAACTTTTTCTAAGTCTATCGAAATGGTACAAGAAATGTCGATCGCTTTCTCTGATGACTATGTGGCAACATTGGATGGCCATTGGAGAAAATGAAAGTGCATCATCTTGGCAACCAGTTTCCAATTACAATTTAGGTTCTTTACCACTTGGTTAATATGTATGTACACTAATATTTATTTATATTTTTAGTGTTGAGGTTAGTAGTACCTATTTAGAACAGAGAGTAAGCAAGTATTTTGTGCTTAACATTTAATAAGTATATTTATTAGCAAAGAACATGGTTTACAATGTGTGTGTTAATTTTGATTCGTAATATGTAACCCCCCACCCCCACCCTTTTTATTTAAATATTAATATGACAGCGCAGTCAGCATATAAATTATTAGCACTAAACCTCCAGCACCTAGTATAGTAGTTATTTTAGAGCTATTTGATTTAATCGGCATAATACAAAATCAGATTATAGGTACGATTTTGTACATATGTTTTGAAGAATTGTAAACATATTGGCGTAATATAATTAATGTTAATTAAAAGTACTTTGTTTTTCAAATGTAGACATTCTTTAAACCTTCCTATGTTTTATGAATTTACATTTACACATTTTAATAATTTACACTCGTAGACGATTACAAATACAAATTTAGAGTAATGAATAGAATTCACTAACTTTAGCGCTATCTATGAATAGCAACACAACTACTACTGATGTATACTAAATACAGGTTATTTACAGAAATTACAATATTATTGTATATGTAGTGTTCCAGATCCATAAATACATTCTCTTAACAGAAATGTGTGAATATGCAGCCCCATAAAAATTTAAACCTTTAAACCTTAATCAAATACGGGTCTTACAACCCTCCGCCGTGTTGAAAACGAATAACATTGTCGATCGAATTAAGAACTCGATCGAAATTCTGGAAATCGATCGAATTGAAAGGAAAATAAGTTACATAATTGCATTTTTTTTTTTTTATTTCGATCGAAATTAAAGACGATCTCGAGCGACACGAGGTGAAAGATAGTTAAAGAATCCCAGTGCAGGTTCGTTTCCTGGCGAGGTCGCTCCCAGAATATCGTACGTGGAAATAGTATCGGGCGATGCCGCTAGTAGACGATTTTTTTTCGGGGATTTCGCATTCCCCCAGGTGAAAAGTATGGTGTCCAAAGTCCGGCAGTTTTTGTATGGATTACTTGGCAAACGATGCGGAGCGGTAGATAAACGTCTATCTGCATTGACAATGTATAATGCGGATGTGGCAAGGGCTGTCGCAGATTCTTGGCAAAGAAGCGAGTCAATGTTGTTCAACTTCGGTAAACATACGCGAAAGTGTTTAGTCTTCCGAAGATATATTTCAAAGCGGGCGATTTCGGAAGAAAGTTCTCCCCGAGTTTCACAATCGCCGTCCAGATCGGTCTTACATTTTTCTCTGAGTTTCGCTGTTTCGTTGATGTCTTACGCAACATTTCCTCCCTCAAGTTACCAAGTTATATCAGCCCATCTGTATGGATGGAAGTGCGGGCAACGTCCTGCAGCCAGCCTCGGGACACGGTTTCGATTCCTCTCTGCGGTGAAAGGTTAGTTTGACTAACAAAATACACATTTATTTACCAAGATACGCGTATTCTCGCAAAGAACTATATCAAAGAAAATGTTTCAGTACGTATTCTTCTTAACTAGCCATTTTTTGGTTACATTTCGTTCCAAGTTCGAACACAATACGACGTTTCAGACGAACCTCACGTCCGCGGTTCACAGGGCATATTTGGTAAATGTATGGACGAAACTGATGCAGATTTCACAACGGGAGATATCGCAATAAGTTGCCTCCAAGCATAACGTTCGCAAAAATTTTTCCAGAGTGTACGAAGGCCTGGAAAAGGAGGGGGGGGGGGTGTAATGGATATAAGCGGCCGCCAAGTCTGTTAAAGGTTGTTCACAATAAAATGAGCACTTTTGAAATAAACCTTAGAAAAAATTCATTGCTCCTCCCTGCTTTTTTTTTAACGAGTGCACTGAGGGACACGACCAGTAAAGTTGGTCGAGATGGAGGGAAAAGTAGTTCCATATCTTAACGTCGAATACAAAGTGTTACGTAACCATTTGTGACAACTTAAATTATTTCTATCGCTTTCTGATTTTTAATGCGTCAATGTAAACACTAGCAGATTTTTAAAATATTTACTTTCATAATAATTTTACAGTTTCATTTGAGCGACGCATGAAGAAAGCGACGAGACCCATGGCAATATTAATCTTACATAAGGCGGAAGAACACACGACGAGCATACAAGTAGATGTTAAGCAGGGCTTTCAAAAGTGCTCACTTTATCGAGAAAAAAATGTTATTAGGCGTTTACCGTATTATTGGGAAGCCACATTCCCACCACATAAGTAATGAATGTACTTCGTATACTTGTCCAATTAAGGTTACTTCATATTCGTAATCACACGATGAGTTAACGTTTATGTTAATTCCAATGATACTGAGTTAATTCCGTAGCAATTAATTAGTATCAATGCTTTGTCAGTGGTCATAACTACAGAGTCGTTTATATGGTGAAAATGCTACATTAATTTTTTAGACACACTTCTCAGCATGCCTGAGCATTTACTGAATTGGTATTAAAGTGGCTTTAAGTTTACTTTAATCAGGTCAGGTCAATTCTAGTATGATCGGGACATATAAAATTGCGATTAAACAAAGCGCAAGTATAATATGCTGGCGAAGCTAAAATACATCCATATAGTATTTAAATCCCAGTGTATGTAAACGGTGCCCAGGCACCTACATTTTAATTTGATTTATGTTCATGAAATATTAACTGTAAATATAAATACAATTACAATTAAACCATACACAAATTAACTTGTTCAAAAATGTGCATAAGTGAACCAGAACACAGACTTCAAACAACAAATTATTACTGAAGATGCAGCGTTTTTATAAATACTGTTATCTGTTATTGAAGTTTTATTAACACAGCTCAATATTCAGTATTACATTTACTTGATAAAGTAAGATGTAAAACAATATCATAAACTTATACAGGTGATTTTTCCTCGCTTCATTACCGTAACTAACATTATACCCTGAACACAATGGAAGACTATATACCAAAATTCCAGATACTTGGTATTTGTTTAGCAAAATTAGCACTATTAACACGTTTACGCGATGCACAGTTCAGTCTCTTTCTTTATGAACGATCACATAACAAAGGACGGAAATTTACGTTACTTTACTATTTAAGAAATATAAAAGTCGGCAATTTGAAATTCGTGACACGTTTTCACACCGCCTAAGTGCTTAAGGACGTGTCTGCTATTATTCTGTACTGTATCTGTGGAATTTCGTTTTACACTATCGTTTCAACACATGCTAACCACGTTAATATCGATGCGATATATCATTTCTACAAGTTCCGAAAAATTTATATCGCAAGTATCGACATTTGAAACGTCTCAATTATCGGCATCACATCATTCGCACTGCTATCGGAAGCACTGAACACGTAGGGGAACTATAGTTTGTTCATTACAACAAATAGGGAAGCTCGGATAATTTGGCAATATGTTTTTTTGTTTTGTAGAGTTTTCGTATAATTTTTGTTTTTTCTCGAAGGGTTAGTTCAAGGAACATGTTAAACATCATTAGTTTAGCATGTTTTCATAAAAATATCATATTAAGATTTAATCTCTCTTAGTAATTTACATATTTGTAAACTAATGTCATAAGCATATAATGATTTAAAACAAGGGTAATTTGGCAGTAGAGTAAGAGTAATTTGACAGTAGTATAAGGGTAATTTGGCAGTAGTAGAAGGGTAATTTGGCAGTAGTATAAGGGTAATTTGGCAATACTGTGACCAAATTTGTACAAAAACAACCACCTTATCTCCCATTGCTAACAAAAGTCATAAAAATGAACTCTGACTAACAGTTTCCTTACATTTTTCAGTCTGAATCACCAATGCAACCGAGGCATTCAAAATTATGACGATACCGCTTAAGGCCTTGACAAACTTCATACCACATACGGCATTTCACACACTGAATCCATGATTAACCATTTTTGTCATTTGCAATTAATCCCTGGAAGCTATTGCAAGTATCACTGCTGTTCTGTTTATTTTACTAAATTCCACTAGTAGATGCTTTTGTATGAATCACGTCTCTTAAACCTGTTATTTTTTGGCTTCTAGTGGCCTCAAGTGAAGGACTATCCACTGCCGATTCTAGAAACTCTTCAAGGGATACATTATCACACTGCTGCTCCAAAGGGCTATCTTGTGTATCGAAAACGCGCACTTTCTTTTGCTGCACTCTTTCTTTGTTGAACCCGGTGGAATTGTTGGGGGAAGTGGAATTCGTGCTCTTATTTCTTGCAAACTTGTCGCACTGGGAAATTCTGAGGAACAGAAAACATCTTCGTGAAGTGCATTCCTCTCGAAAGGAAGTATTCCAGCGTGTTTAAACCCACTGGTTATGTTCCTCATATTGGCTGCCTCGTGAAAAACTCCAGTAAAGATAAGAAAAAAATCTTTTCTTGTTGGCTTCCTCTCATGCTTGACCAGGAACTCCTTAACAGATTGTTTCCACTTAGCCTTCATCGGACTGAAGATGGACACATCAAGTAGTTGTAGGATGTGTGTAGTGTGTGATGGAAAATTCAGAAAGATCACATTTTTCTCTTCTCTGAACTTCATAACCTCGACAGACATGTGGCTGCAATGTGAATCAAGGATTATGATGACAGGTCTTGCTGGAGGAATATTTTCTTCAAAATGATTCATGAACTGAAGAAATATCTCTGAATTTATCCAACAGTTTGGAGAAACATACACTATGGAATTTGCAGGGGGATTGTGCTTCAAATCATCGGACAATCTCTGTCCCTTGAATATGGTTAAACATGGACCAGCTTGTCCTGCAGCATTCACAATAAGCAGCACTGTGGTAGTCTCGCCGCGCTCTGCTGACACGCTTCCGTCCTTTCGGGGAAACTATTTTACCTGTTTTGTTCACAAAAGTAAAACCACTTTCATACAGGTTCCAAATACGGTTTGGTTTATCATTCAGGTCATGTTTTTCCAACCTGGCACCCAGAACATCGTAAAATTCATTAATGGTTTCTTTTGAAACTGAAGAAGTTCTGTTAACGGACAAGTTCTCTGGCAGCCTCATCACTAGACTATACCGTTCCCTAAATGAAATCCACCAATCCCAGCCAGCTACTTCTTCTTCCACATTGAAAGGATTTTTTCCTACCACTCTTTTTAATTATGTCAAACGTCTGCCGTCTAATATCCGTAGCGCACAAACCAAATCCAATTTTTTGCATTTTTACTACGTAGGCTACCAATGTTTGTTCCTCGGCAGCTGTAAGCACAAGAGGCCTTCCTTTCTTCGCAATAGCAACATCATCTGGTCCAGATGATGAAATCAAATAACGCTTTAATGTGTTGAAAGGCACAATATACTCCTGCGAGGCTTTATAAACTAACCAACCATCTCGTAGAACTCGTCCTACAGCAAAGCGCACGTCATCAGGCGTGTATCGTGAATATTTTCCACGTTCCCCTGGCATGCCTGCAACACATTAACATGCCTCGAATGGTAACACAACTCCCTGATAGATGGAACACGCTGTGTAATGCTAAAGCAGATGTAAAAAAAAATGTAACAGATCGTACTGCTCTATAACTTTGCGTTCACAGAAAACCCGTCAAATTCTACTTACTTTTAAATGCTAAGAAAACTATGTCATGAGCTAAGCTCTCAGACGTGTCAAACAAAGCATATTATAACGATCAAAAACTTACCGGAAATCATAGATTCTCTGCTTCAAAACACACTCAGATTAAACTCCGTGTTACTAAAAACAAAAAGATTGACTTCTTTCACAACATGCTTCACTACGCGAATGTACTGAGAAAGATATACGACGTGTTTGTATTAGTTCACAAATGATAGACAGAGTATCGCAGCTGTAGCTTGCGAAACAGTCAGATAATCTCCGCCAGGTGCTGCACTCTTTTGGCAACACCAAAAAATACGTCGAAAACATCGGCAACACCAAAAACTACGTCGGAAACATCGGCGGGTGTAAGTTGGAAATTGCATAAATACAATACAGTGCCAAATTACCCATACTGCCAAATTTCCCGAGTCTCCCTACGTCAATATCGGCAATAGTAATGTAAGAACATGAACACAATCCGTAAATATTTATTTGTAATGCCAGTATGGTGAATAATGGATAATTACAAATCGCAAGTATCAGGATTCTGCAATATTGATAATATCGCCACGTCACTAACATTACAAACATTTTGGACTACATTGCAGTGTATACACACACACTTGTAGAACGTTTCATCTAACGTTGCGATTACCTTCCTGCCTACTGCGGACTGCCTGCCATGTTGTGAGTTAGTCGGTTTGGCAGCTTCTCACACTTTTCTGTTAGCAAAACAAAGATATACGTTATTTACGGTAAAGTGAGCACTTTTGAAAGTCCCCACATTTGGAATAATAGTCAATAAATATATTTAATTTTAGCCTCAGACGTAGACTTCCGAGTGCGGTGGAATCTACACACTGAGTTTACTACTTACATGGCTATATTTATTTTTAAATGTGGTAAAAAAAATGGCTGAAATAAAAAAAGTAACTAGGGTCTCAAAAGTGCTCACTTTACCGTGAACAGCCTATACGTGTATGTAAGCATGAACTGAGGTGTTAGGGGGCCACGGTGGCTGAGCGCTTAGCACGCTCGCCTCCTACCAAGGCGAACCGAGTTCAATCCCCGGCCGGGTCACGGGGGTTTTCGCAAGTGGGAATCGTGCTGGACGATGCCGTTGGTCGGCGGATTTTTTCGGAGATCTCCCATTTCCCCCGCCCCTTCATTCCGGCGCTGCTCCATATTCACTTTAATCACCTCACTGTTAAGAGCCGCCCAAATCTCCACTGAGGTGATTTATCTTCCCTTCTGCTACAAAACGGCTGTGTGTTATGATGGAAAGGGTAACGCATGAACGCGCCCTCTCACACAGCAGTGCAATCAGGCCAGCGCGCAGCAAATTCAGGGACGACGTTGCCCAGGCCTGCTCGCTGAAACAGCAACTTTCCCGCCACTTACCGGGAGCCGATTTACGCCGTGGAAACAAGAAGCGGGCTGGAGTGACCCTGGCACAGGTGTAGTAGTGGTTACTTGCCTATCAGAAGCACGATTGTATGCGGGGCCAGAGACAATATAAGCCAGTGGAACATATGGAACAGTGTCTTTACATGACGCTGGCCGAGCAAGATGTACCACGGGAGCCGCCAACATGACTGGTTGATGTTCTGACCGCCGTAAACGCACACTCACATCAGCTAGGCACATGGTCATTAGAGACGGTTCAAATCAGCCGTCGGCTTTGAATTAAGGTGGGACTATCATGCACAGAAAAAATGTCTAATGTCGTTGCAAGGAATTGAGGCATTCCTTTAAACGTTTATGTTGTAGTAAAACTAATAATGTTGAGACAAAGTTAAAGTTAACAATTGTATTACTGTAATGCAAACACACTGTTCAAGTGTTAATGTTAATAAAGCCTCTAAGTAATATTGCCGCAACCAAAAGTTGTATTACGCAAAAAATAACAGGAAGAAAAAAAATGTATATTTTGTTACTGAGACACTAAAGAAATGTCCAACCAACGAAACATTACACTCACTTGGCCTTGTAAAATGGCGAACAGTAGTGAACAGCGATAACATCGTAAAATAAAGCTATTGCATTTAAATTTTAAAGCATAGTATGAGAACTAAATGTAGCTTAGACCAGCTCTCAAGTCTTGCAAAGCAGTTTACGTGTGCCAATTATGCATATATTTATAAAGCATGGAGTATTTCCGCCAAAAAAAAAGAGAACTGCATTTTGTCGTTCTGTTGGACTGAATATCAACAATACGAACCACAGTCAGGCATGTTAGGATAGAGCAGTTGGTAGGACGTCAGATTTGGTAAATAAGAGCTTATAAAGCAATGAGGGCGCGGGTTCGATTCACGTCTCAGTCGTAGATACTTTTTTTTTTCGTTGGTAATACTTTTTTTTCGTAACAAAATAATTGCTCGTAATTTATTCTTAAGTCGGAATAATTTTTTATAGCAAACAAAATTCAAGAACATTTTTAACACAAATGTTAACATCAATTCAGCACAAAATTCGTTTCGCCATAAAATAAACACCACGATGATGTTGGCAGAACAGTAAGGAGGTAGTGTTTCATTAACATTAATAGTTTCTCAGTATATTAAATTATCCGCAACATTAGATACCAACGGCTCACAGATAACAAAGAATTGCTGTCGTAGTAGCATTAATAGCTACTGTTGTCACCACAGACCTTTTCTGTGTGCTTGAAGAAAGTCAGGTAACGGTAATAAAAATTATAGGCTCCTCGTATAACTAAATAATACGGAGTGTAACCGTTATTTGATACATAATAATACTTCTCTTACCTAACATTCACTCTTTGCTCAAATACCCTTGAATTTACTGAGTAGGTACTAGTTAACTAGCTCGCCCCTAACTAACATTAGAACGTGGCTGACATTAACAATAATTTCAAGCCAGAGGGACAAAGCCATTCACGGTAAAGTGAGTACTTTTGAAACCACCGCCCATACCTACTCTCGTACACAGTGTAGGCCTATATGAAAATAACTTCATGACTTAACGTTTTGCTGCGAGTGTAATGTTTAAATATACGGCCAGTGAAGTTAGTGCGTGCGCCTTGTTTTATACATAATAACATCGAATATTCCTAATAGTTGTACGGCGCATGAATAAAGTGATCAGGCGTACGGCAATATTAATTCTGCATACGGTGGAACGATACAAAACAATAAGAAATAGATCTCGAGCAAAGCTTTCAAAAGAGCTGAGTTGACAGAGAACAACGTATGTAGGCTGTTCATGGTAAAATGAGTACTTTTGAAAGCCCTGCTTAAGATCTACTTGTAGGCACTTTGTGTATTCCCTCGTCTTAATTTAAAATTAACATAGACATGGGTCTCATCCCTTTATACATGCGTCGGTCAGGAGAAACAGTGGAATTATTAGAAAAGTAAAAGTTACCAATCCAGTCATTTTTAGAATTGATGGATAAAAAAAATAAACTAAAGAAAAAATTTAAGTTAGCACAAATGATTACTTATCAATGTTTACTCGACGTTAAGATATGGTATCACTTTCCATACCATCGTTATAGACTGTTCACGGTAAAGTGATCACTTTTGAGGCCCTAGTTACTTTTTTCTTTTAGCAATTTTTTTTATCCATCGACCAATTTTAAAATATATATTGCCTTGTTAGTAATAAACACAGTGTGTAGATTCCACATAACTCGGAATTTAACGTCTTAGGCTAAAATAAAATATATTTATTGACAATTATTCCGAATGAAAGGGCTTTCAGAAATGCTCACTTTACCGTGAACAGTCTATACCAACTTTACTCGGCGCGTGTCACTCAGTGCGCAAGTTAAAATATATGCAGGACTGGGCAGTGACTTTTTCTAAGGTTGATTTAAAAAGTACTCAGCAGACAGTAAACAGCGTACAGCAGCGTGTAGGGTGTAGGAGCTCCCTCATGGCGTCGTGGGTGAGGGTGAGGGAGCGCGCCTACACGCAGCGACCACGCCCCCTCGAGGGCGAGTGTGCCACCGTCACGAGCTTACCTCGAGGAAGACCCTCAAGAGCTGGAGTGCAGAAGCCGCAGCAGATCAAGTTGTGAGGGGGGTGGAGGCAGTCACGCCCGGCCCTCACCTCGCCTCTCCTATCCTACACTTGCTCTGTTCCCGTCACGCGTCTTGACGCATTAATCTGGTTTCACAATAGTGCGGTGCGGTGCGTTGCGTTGGGCTGCGACGAGCTACACTTGCGATGATCTGTCGGCGATGGAAGCCGTCTGAGATGGTGCTGCTATCTAGTTAAAAGATGGAAATTACATTTTCATACTTCACGAATGTAACAACAGAGACGCGTAAAAAGTTGAATCTATACGTTTTAAGTGGTAGAAGATAAAAACGGTAGTATGAACGCGATGTGTGATGAAAACTTGTGAGAACGAGACATAATAAGACGAAGGATAATTATTTTGGTCTTAATAAACAAATATTATGACATTGTACGCACACACACACAGAGAGATATATATATATATATATATATATATATATATATATATATATATATATATATATATATATATATATTATATATATATAACCTTGTCTTCTATTTTGCACATACACGCAGCAATAATAAGAATACGAAAACGTCGGCGTAAAAGCGAACATCCTTTTCAAATTGTTAAAAAAAAAAATGTCTTTATTCCCCTTGTAAACAAATACTTCTTCTTCTTCTCCGTCGCAGGCTGACGCCGACAATCGCACCGAATAAATTTCACGCAACGCACTCGACGCCGACGCGTTGAGACGGAATCTGCTTCATCCTGATTGGCTACCACTCATCACAATGCATCGCAACGCAACGCATCGCACTTGTTCATACGCGTGGCAGGTTAAGCACTTTGAAAGATCTGCTTACGATCTACTTTTCTTCTCATTTCGTATCCTTACGCTCTATGTAAGATAATCATTGCAGTGGGTCTGCACTTTATTCATTCGCCATCCACGTGAAACCGCGAAGTTGTCATGAATTCAAATGTGTTACAAATACACGAACTCTTACTTCAATGTGTACAAAACAAGGAACAATAACTTCATTAGCCATAAATCAAAACATTACTCTCTCAATACGTCAAGTCTTAGAACTATTTTCTTTAATTCGCTGCCAACTTAACTGACAGCGTGCATGCCAGTGAAAGGTACAGTAGATCACGTGTAGTTCTGGAGAGTGATTTTTTTGCTCACTTTACTGTGTACAGACTATACCTAGGTCTTAAAACGTATCGTTGGTCAGCACGCTCACTAGTGACGGAATCAATAGGAATAACCACGGTCGGAGAAGGATAAAGCCGTGCCTGCACTGCCGTATGTAAATGTAGTGTAGTTCGTTTCACAAAATACACGCGTAACCAACAACATAAAAACCAAGAAACATTGTAACAACATATTTTTCTCTTAAAGTACACAGTTCCTTAGTTTCCTCTGGTACGTATATCGTGCGTGGTTTCCATGTTCGTGTTGCTAATACCGACCACATGTTGTTAGAAAAGTGGTAAGTTCACATGCTGACCGCTTATACATTCTCCACCCGAACTGCCTACACGAACTTGAAACTGCTAGACCAATATGAAAGAAGGGGTAGGAATATGGGAAAGAGCTTGTGTGTTTCACATATTTTCTGAGGTGATTCCGGTAAATCAACGAAAACCGAAATCAGGACTGCTGTACCATGAATTGATCCCGGGTTCCTCCCGGAAGAAAGTTCACTCACTCGGTTGCGACTTACACGGCATAATTTGAATCCCAAATAAGTTAACGTCTCCCTGATAGGAACGCGTATTTATGCCTAGCAGTTGAGCAATACTTCTAACGTTGACGACTCACGCTACGTCCTCTTACGCAGGCGCACTCACGTGTCCATGCATGCTGCGAGTAGTATAGCTAAACCTGCTCATCTCACCTCGTGTACGCTCTTTTCTTATTGCATGGCCGAAAGTTTTTCAACATAGCGATCTTTCTCTATCAGTTATGACGCAGTTAAATAATTACAAAATAAGATCCTATTATTTCGTTAAGCACAATAAAAACAGGGCGGAAACTTCAACAGTTTCGGTTAATTTGGTTAATGTAGTGGGAGGGAGCGGCAGGACGTTTGAAATTGAGTAACTAAACGCAATTTGCTCTCCTCTTTCAAGAGGGTCATAATTCCCTTGGCATCACTAAGCAAAACGTTATATATATATATATATATATATATATATATATATATATATATATATAATATATATATATATATATATATATATATATATATATATATATATATATATACACACACACACACACACACACATACATACATACACATGCATACACACACACACGTGTTACAATTTGACCACCCTTTCATACACTGTTCAGGGTAAAATGAGCCTTTTGAAAGCCCTGCTTAAGATCTGCTTGTATGCAGGTTGTGTATTCTTCTGCCTTGTGTAAAACTAACATTATCATGGACCTCATAACTTATTCATGCGTTGATCAAGTGAGACTTAAAAATTTTTTAGAAAGTAAATATTTTACGAATCTGCTCACTTTTACATTCCGACGTATTAAAAAAAAAAAAAAAAACAGAAAGCGAAATAAATAATTTATATAATCGGTAAGGGTTACATAACACTTTATATTCGACGTTAAGATATAGAACTACTTTCCCTCCATCGTTACCAACTTTACTGGGCGCATGTGAGTCAGTGAGTCCATTAATCATTATAATATATGCAGGTAGGAGCAGTGAATTTTTCTAAGGTTGATTTCAAAAGTGCTCACTTTTTCGTGAACAGCCTTTACGAAGTGTTTTTCGAAAAATTGTGATGATGGGAAACCAGTTGTGAGGAAGCACCTCGTAAAGCAGTACGTGCAGATATGGAACGCAACTATCGATTGCACGTCATACGCATGCTACTGTGAGCACAGAAACAACGAAGCACTAAGAACGATGCCACGCCACTTCTACGTCCAAGGCAATAACTGACGTTTCTCGTCGTACAGTGTACATTATTTACTTCTAGTTATGGCTTTGTTTTTCTTATTTTTGTGGGCTATTAAACAGCAGAAGCAACTTGATAAAGCCGATTGTGCCGCAGACTTTCCATGCACATTCCCCGAAATACCCATTATTTCTGTCTTCGCTAAAATAAGTATAAGGTAAAGTTGGTAACGATGGATGGAAAGAAGTTCCATAACTTAAAAAAATTTGTTAGGTAACAATTTGTGGTAAATTTCATTATTTTTATCGCATTTTTTTTAATTCATCGAAGTGTAAAAATAACCATATTTGTTAAATATTTATGTGTGTAATAATTCCAGTTTCACTTGACCGACGCATGAATAAAGTAATATGAGGCTCATGGCAATGTTAATTTTACATAAGGCGGAAGAAAACAGAACGTGCATATACGTAGATCTTAAGCAGGGCTTTCAGAATAGCTCATTTTACCGGGAACAACCTATACTTATGGAGTTGTTGTTACATCATCAGGACTGCACTGCGGAGTAGTCGGATTGCCAATTAAAACCTGCTGATCATAAATGTTATTTACCGGCTGAAGTACTTCAAAGGTCAACACACGTGCATTACATACACAGATAGTCCTGTTAGTTTAAACTTGAGATTAGTTCGGTCCACAGAGCTCCAGCTTTAGCCCTCCGATGTATTAACGGTGCGGTGTTTCGAAACAACAATAATTAGCATCCTTTTACAGAGCCACTTGAACAGGCCGCAGTGGTAATTAAATGAATTTCCTAGCGCAATTGTAAATGGCATCTGAAGTCTCAGAAAACTTCTCACTGTGTAACATAGCAGTGGATTTAAACTGGCATTACTTTGTGCTGTCATCCCCCCCCCCCCGAATAAATGCAAAGAAATGAATCATACTTCTACTTTTTAATGTATTAATTCATATTACGTCAAAGAACCTAAAAAGTGCGAACTTTTCACGGTTGAGTTAACTTTCCTGAAAAGCACTTGGGTTACTTAACTGAGAAAAAAATTAGGCGTTCCGAAGTTAATTACTGCTGTTTTTGTTTTACTATGAATATCCTGTACAACTGACTGTACAACGTGAAGAACTCGTAAAAAAAAGTCGTACAGACACCATTAAAATCTTCAGAAAAGTGCGATTTATACTGTATATGGAAGAAGAATGTATATATTTTGCAACATTATAGAATATTTTACTAAAACATACTTTTTAAGTGTAAAAAAAATTAGAATAAAATAGTCTGTATTTTTAGCAAAATTTTAGCGCATTTCCATTCTGGATGCTTCGGAAAGCAGAATTCGAAAGAAAATCTTCTTCCAGAAAGATCGTCATAATATTTAGTGTGATAATGTGTAATCAAATCGTAGTAATAATGTATCGTATCAATTTTATTACTATATTTATTTACGGCAATGTCAGCCATAAATGATTGTGACAAACGGACGCACATAAAAATAATTATAAAAATTATTTCCTACATTATTATTACAATTTTCTTACACACAATCATAGTTGACATTATGACTATATTCCATGACGAAGATTTTCTTGCAAATTCTTCTTTCTGAAGCATCCAAAGTGAAAATGCGTTTAAATTTTGTTAAAAATTCAGACTATTTTAATCGATAATATTTTACACTTAAAAATTATATTTTAGTCAACTATATTATAGTGTTGCAAAATATATGCATTCTTCTTTCATATACAGCATAATACGCCCTTTTCTCACAATTTTTTAGACGCGGCGGCGGTGCGGTTTGCGTGGTGACTAGGCGGACGTCGCCACCAACGACGCCGCTTGGCTACCAATAAGAATGCACGCCGCTCACGGCACAACTGGCCAATTGTCACGTCCCGGTCGCGACAGAGGCAAGGTACGTGAGCAGCTCACGCTCAAACTCCCTTCCCCTTTGCAAGATAATCGTACATTATCTCCGCAGTAGGTTTTCAAATGAGCATTTAAAAGACGTTCTAGATACACATCCTTGCAACCAACCACCAAACATGAAATTTACTTTAACCCGAAAATTAGTATTTTGTAGATTTATCTTCTGTTTCCATTGCGGCGGAGTAAAATAAAGGAACAATCTAGTCTAAGTTTTTATAATAATAATAAATATTTTAAAAAAAACACGACACACCGTTAAAAAATTACTTAGATGAAAACAAAATGTATGTTAAAAACATCTAGGCAAAGGGAATTTTCCACAAAATCTGTCATCCGCGTGGATCAAAACAGTAGAGAATAGGCACATGGGATGCTCAGCCGTATCATATCTCTATAGGGAAACACGAGAGGCACGATAAACAGAAGTTGTAGTTTCCATAACAACGCTTGAAATGGCTCCGCGGTTGAATTGAAACAGCCGTGGAGCTGTTGCCACAAAGGCTCTACACACAAAGAGTAATATAACTATGCGCGGAACTGATAAGAAAGGTTACAGACCCCTGCCGTGGATGAACCTAGCTACACATCCTTGATTTGCCACCGAAGGATAGAAATTGATTGCCGAGAGAACGACGAAAATACGGCTAGGAGTTACGTAGGCATGTATACCGTGTTTACTGATCGATATTTCCTTTCTTGTGCATATGTAGTTCGCGACCCAGAGACAGATGACCTTCTGCAGGTTTGACGCACGGTCATTCGCGGCCAGCAGCCAGCGCTCTTGGTTAGAACGTTAGGCATGTAATAATTAACAACACTATTTTCTTTTTATCCACAGGGATTTCGTTTAACATTGATACCCCACTTGAAGTTCGCGGCTGCCGACTTGGTAGGTAGGCCCGTTAAAGAGAGTAGCACTACAAAAATTCATGATAACGAAATGCATCGCAATTTACTCGAACTGAAGAGTGAATACACCCCCGAAAGTCGGTGGGATCGAAACCCGTAACTCTAAAATGCGAGTCAGGTATGCTATGTGACCAAAAATTCACGGTATAAAATTATTATGCACCTATTTTAAATCTATTTTTTATGCAGGCTCTCAATGTTATGCTTAAAAGGTGACATATTAAGCGTTCTCCTAATTTTCCCGCGGAGTATTAATCGGCCGCTATTTGCAAGTTTGCTGTCCCCCTCTCTTTCCTTTCTTGTCCAAGACTTCATCGATTTGGCAGTCTTCCTCCATGTATGCGAGATCCCTTGCTATCCATTTCAACCACTATCTTTAGCCATTCACAATCTTCCCTTATTCCGGTCCATCGTCATTTTAGACGTTTTACTATCTTTTCTTCCCCCTTCTCCATTCTCTCAGACTCCATATCAGTAACTTCAGTTATAGATCTTACATAGTCGCTCTCTTCCCATTCCTTTTCCAAGCACGAATCTTTCCATTTCTCTTTGAGCTATACTCAGTTTTCGGTTTGCGAATTCTCATTTCAGACCACTCTCTTAAAAGCAAGCATTGATAACGCTTATAAAGTTACCGTCATCTCTTATTTAAAAGTGGTAAATTTCCTTCATATAGTTCTGTGGTCCACTTTACGTATTCTCTATATTTCATGTTAAAATTCTTCCCGTTCACTGCGTGCCATCTGAATTTCGGATGAGGTTCATCCTTGACACTACAACTCTGCCAGCTGCTCTCAATTCAGTCACGATATGAAGTTTTGTATTGTTTTAAAATAATATAACGTGGCGAGAAATGCTATGGACTTAACGTCGCTGCGATTTCGTTGTGTTCACTGGAAGTTTCTCAGGTTCGGACCCAAGAATGTGAAACACTTTTTTAAAATCTTCTACGACTCTGTAAGGTGAGTGAAATTGCAGACTAACGACGAGGTCGATTGATTTTCTTCTCACATGTCTACAAGATCGACACAACATCATGAACAGAACTTTCAAAATCACGAAATCAAACTATAACGTAGACATTTCTTAATACTTTGTTTGCCAAAAGAAACAGTATCTTTATTAAACTAGTTTTCACAAATTCAATATAATGTAGTTGCATTAAAAAATAGGGCACAGGAAATGTACCAGCATTTGAAATAAGGTATTTACGTAAGCCGTGTTCGAAACTCAACCCAATCCGTTGTTCTGTCTTTGCTATTGGCAAAAAAAAAAAGTTCGATGTTGGGACTTCGAAACTGACTACAGTGCAACTCACATGCATGCGGACTCTGCTCAGGAAAATATTTTTGTGAACTGGTCTGACATATTCTGAGAAAATTACACAGTCCTGCATATTTACAGAGCCGTAAACTGTACATTTATAGCATTTCTTTGCATACAAGAGCAGCACTTGATGTCCCCATTTCTGCAAACTTCCCCTATTACAAGGATCGGCAAAGGTACCTGATCTTAAAAAGATGACATATTTAAAACACGATTAGTCACACATTAATTTCTGAGTACATGTCTTGCAAACAGGGAACAACGCGCTGCGTGCACAAGGTGATATACGCTATTCACGGTAAAGTGAGTACTTTTGAAGCCCTCTCATTTGGAATAATAGACGGTAAATACTTCTCTTAGACGTTAACGTCCTAAAGCGGTAGAATATGCACACTGTGTTTATTAATTGGCAAAATTAATTTAATAAGGTGGTTAAAGGTTAAAAAATGACTGAAAGAAAACAATTAACTAAGACTTCGAAAGTGCTCACTTTACCGTGAACAGCCTATACTGGCATTCGTGTCTGAGTATTGTGTAGAACATTCCACAAATAGGAACAGCCACAAGGAAGACGGGGCACTGATGCCCTGGCCGGGTACAGCACCGCTCATAAGTATGATTCACGTGCCACGTGTCCACGATTGAGAACACTGACTGAACACGTTACGTTTTCTGTGAATGTTGGCAGTTACTGCCAATTTAAAAAAAAAAATGACACGACGCATAACACCACAGATAATGTTTTATATACAGAGACAGTTCACAATTTTTTGTTTCACAGGTTTCGATATCATCTATGCCAAACTTTAACTACATACATAATTTACACCTTTGTTCTTGCAATACTTTACTGCTGTTAGAAATTTCAATGATTTAGTTTATTTATGCTTGGCATTTATGTTCACCTCAGGAATAAATTAACTATATGATTCTGTGCAGTAAAGTATATTCGGAGATGCTCGGCTGTTTCTTTTTTATTTTAAACAACTGCAGCAGAAGTTCTGATCTACATACACAACCTGTTCACTATCAGTGAGAAACGATAACGACCGTAACATCTTTCAACTGTGTATAACCATCTGAAAGGCTGAGATTTTCTGACGACAGTCGTCTTAGATTTATATTCATGACCAGATGTTGGGTCTATAACACATCTCACATGAAATGTACCCCAAGTACAACACAGAAACACAGCTATAGGCTATTAACGGTAAAATTAGCACTTTTGAAAGCCCTGCTTAAAATCTACTTGTCCTGCTTAAAATCTACTTGTATGCACGTTGTGTATTATTTTACCTTATGTAAGATTAACATTGTCGTGGGCCTCATCACTTTATTCATGCGTTGGTCAAGTGAAACTGTGAAATTATTTGAAAAGTAAATATCTAACAAATCAGCTCATTTTTACACTTAAATACATTAAAAAATAAACCGAAAGCGAAAGAAATAATTTCAGTTATCAGGAATGGTTACCTAACAGTTTTTATTCGAGGTTAAGATACGGAACTACTTCCCATCTATAGTTACCAACTTTACTGGGCGCATGTCACTCAGAGCGCCCGTTGAAATATATATAGGTAGGGGCAGTGACTATTTTCTAAGTTTGATTTCAAAAGTGCTCACTTTATCGTGGACACCCTTTAGGCGGAAAAACTTAGTACAGAAAACCAGTGTCCCAAATACAGCATCTAATAACAGGAGCAAAGCTGAAAGCGCATTCGTAGAGACAGAAGTCACTGCGCTTTAACATTATTATAAAAAATTACCACCTCTAACCGCAGTCTGGCAGAGACGTTTTTTACATAACCGGAAGCAAAGCTTCATGCAAACTTCCGATTCCTGATCGCTGATTTGCATGTAGATAGCACCGTTCCTGCACCAGTTCCCACAGTGTTTTTTTCGCACCGGTGATGTAACACTTCAGCTGACTGCGCCGCCTGGCGCCAGGGACTGGAACTCGCTGGAGGCGGACCGCGGGCGCTGAGTGAGCACTGGACAAAGCGGTCTCCGAACCCTTACACAAGATCTGCTCCTCTGCCCCTGCAGACCTGGCCGTCTCCCACGTGCTTCCCGTCAGCTGTACACGTGTCCGCGAGCTTCCTGCTCCAACTACACAACCGCTATAATATTACTGTACGCGGAACTGATTCAGTCTTGAAGAATTGCAAATGTTTACGTTCGTAAGATCACATTTTCTTATTATACAGTTAACTTACAACGGCAGCACTTGTCTGGAGAGTTATCGAACGCCTGTGTTATTACAAAAATAGGTGAACATCTGACACCGTATCAGTCATCACTCATTCTAATTCCACCCATTCCGAGCGTCACTGAATACCAATAAGTAGGGACACCCGAATTTCGCGAAAAGACTTCACGACTAGTTGTATTTAGTAACACTTTAGCTCAGATCCACAGACGTACGGTATCGGAGTTACGTAATTCTGATTGGACAGACAAGTAAGAAAATGTCTTCTCGCAAAGACACGCTGCCAATAAACAAAGGAAACCTGCTGGTAAGTCCATAGAGTATTGACTTCTAGCATGTGCGGATATCTTTTCGCGAAATTCGGGTGTGTCTACTAATAAGCTAATCTTGCACTGAGAGATACCGCATTTTCCGCAATATCTATTTTCGAAGACTGTTACTAGTATAAAAATTAATGCGGGGAGGAAGGACGCCGAACATGGTATATGGCTGATATACTCGGTTATAAATTTTAAGTTTTCTGCGTATTTTACAGGAATTCAACAAAATTTTAATGACACATTTGCAAATTTTCCTTGTAGCATTAGAGTGTACCGCAACCACCAAACATTCGTTTTTACATACAAAAAAATGTTTGCAGCGTATTTCATCGCGTGCATGTACAAATTAGATAATTTCCCTTAAATCGTTCGCACGCAGTAACTTCTGCGGAAAAACCAACAAATGACCGTTGTTTTTACAATATTACACAAATGCCAGTCCAGTAACTTAAATTAAAACTTATTCATTACGAAATGTAAAACCTATTAAAAACAGCGCACACGAGGAAATGAGAGAAATAAAAGGCCGCATATATGTGCGAGTGTTCATCTTAAAAACTGTTCTAGGCTATTCTCGGTAAAGTGAGTACTTTTGAAAGCTCTCTCATTTGGAATAATAGTCAATAAATATATTTTATTTTAAACTTGGACGTTCACTTCCAAGTGCGGTGGAATATACAGAATATACACTCTGTCTTTATTAATTACATGACACTATTCATTTAAAAGTTGGTTAAAGGATAAAAAATGGCTGAAAGTAAAAAAGTAACTTCGGCCTCAAAAGTGCTCACTTTAACGTGAACAGCCTATAGGCCTACATCATGTTATCTCATGTCACGTTAGCCATAATCAAACGGAAAGTGTTCTCGGGGACATTGTGCTTATGAAATGTACGTTTTAGTTGAGTTAGAATGGTAATGTTGATATCCTCGATTGGACCACACACACACTGGTAAAGGTATTGCGGAACTATTGCAATCTATATGGCTACAGTGTCAACAGTATATTGATTTACAACAGGTTCGCGGTTAAGTACCTACTTTTGAAATCAGCGTTTAAAAAATATTCCTCCCACAGTTGTACGTAGTATGAGAAATACAATGACAGACATGCCCTCCCAGTAAAACTAGCACAAATATTTCCATGCCGCAGCGTTATATTGAAATTGTGACGTTTAAATACGTGGACACGAAATTAGGCTTAGTTTTTGTGTATGTTATAACCACACTTGAGTAAGAATTAGAATATAAGTTAAATTTTACGTTCCTAACAGTTTTACAGTTACAACTGATCGACGCATGAATAAAATCATTAAGTCCATGGCAATGTAAACTAAACTTATGGTAGAATAATACGTATGAAGCAGAAAAGTAGATCTATGTATTCTAAAAGTAGTAAATTAACCAGAAACTGCCTATACCTGCAGAAAAATTACGATTTTTGGCCATGTAGTAACGAGCAGGCCTGGCGTATTAGGGTAGTCGTCACTTCGATCCCTGCACTAGCCATGTCGATACAGTGATTCCCATTTTCTAACTCCAGACAAATAAGATGAACCTCCAGTCCTTGCGAAATAGATTAAAACCCCGAATAACAACGTCGAATACACGGAAATGATAGTTATTATTATCAATGGAAACCTGGAAAATTCACGGATTCATGTGGGGACATATTAGACTACAAATATTTGTCCTTTGTTTTTATTTTTCATTTGGCGCACGATTCACTTGAAACCTGTCGTAGGACTGCGGCCCAGTAACAACCACTCTGCAAAACGCAAGTTCAGTCTCGATATCTGCTTGCTAACATGCAGCAGTCTAGCCTAGAGGTCAATGAACTCGTGAATCTCGCCGATATTAAATTATTACTTATAATGTATTGTAGTTATATTATATTGTATACAATATACACAGTTTTGTACGTAACAACAGTGATATCCTTCAATGAAATTTTCCCGTTCGATATGTCTTAGGACTTTGTGCGCATTACGGAGCGTAATAAATTAACACTTTGTCAGCAAAACATAATTAATGTAAGGTAATAACGGTTAGTGTGTGCTCCACTAGAATGAGAGGTTTGTTTGAGCAAGAAGAATATACCAAATCAAATATTAAGGCAGGAATCTATCGAATCATTTGTTTTCCAGCAGTATTCATTTTGTTGCGCTAACAAAGGGGGGTTATGTAAAATAAAATATTTATTTGGTCAGAAAAATTAAATAAATATTGTTGCGTTTAAAATTACGCTTATCCAATAAAATATATAGAAATGCAACTACGTATTTCTTACACCATATTACACAAACGTGCGATTTGTTGACGAAAACATACCTTTCTCTCAAAGTACCGCACGTTGGTAAAACATTTCTTTGTGGAATAAGTATTTTTCCGAAGGTTTCATCTTTATTAACTCAAGTCTATCTACATTGCTGCATAGACGCTGTAAATATCCTAGGTTTGAACGCTGCACTATCGAAGTACAAAGCCGAGGACGACTAACATAGTACAGAGATGCACTCGCAGATAAAATCTTACTTGGAAAACTTACTTAACCTTAAAAACGATGCGAAAAACTAGAGCTAATGTTCCCACTTCCAAAAACTCACGTTCAGGGAATGACGAACCACTAATAAGAAGGTGGAAGGGAAATTAACTCTAAATGTTTAATATAGTTGGAAAAGTATCTACAGAATGTCCCAAAAGTCTGGAAACACACGGAAAACCTGAATATTTATTTTTGTGTGTGTTGTAGAGTGACATAGAAATTATGAAGTTGAGTAAAGATGTATGTATCCAGATAATTTTGCTACCTGGTGATAGCGTTCAAAGAAATATCTGCTGAAGTCAACAGTCTGTAACCTTAATGTGTGCCCATCACATTCCTCTTGTGTTTCCAAGTTGATTGCAAACTCTATAAGGAAAAAACTTCTAAGATATGTGGTCTGGCACACTTCCCCTCTCCACACGACATCAGTGCCACTTTTGACTGGTTTGCAAAAGTTCCAAAAAGTATCTGCGATGAATGGCCGATGAAACAAATGTGCCCAATAGCAGCACCCACAGAATTTTGGAAGTACAGAAACGGCAATCGCGCAAACTCAGTGTTATGCAAAAGCTAAGTGGGAATAACTCTGGTCGACCAATGGAATTTTGTGAATGGGATCAGTAAAATATGACGAGGGTTTTGACTTCCCAAGCACTATTCTCTTTAATGACGAAGTAAACTTTTACGTATCTAGTGATAGGAAGTAATTCATCAGAACACGCTGGAAACCATCGAGCGATGGATTCTGTTAAAGAACAAAGTATTGAATGATTCATGATTTGGCACGGATCAATGGTCATTCTTTCTTCTTCCATATGACAGACAGAGTAAGATGTAGCATGCCCGAACATATTTTGCGGAGAAGTACTGCCCTATGTCCTCAACAAAGAGGATCGTTTCCATGAACTGCTCTAATACGACGACGCTCCACACATTCCCTCTACCCTACATAACCAAGCATTTAGGGCCTGGCTTGATGAGCCATTTCCTGGCTATTGGCTGGGTCGTCGGGGACCGGTGGAGTAGCCAGAACGAAGCCCAGACATCACCTCCTGGACTATAGTCTATATTATCTCTAGGGTCAGATGGAGTTATTGGTGTGTGCGGAGAAGTTTCGATTCCCTACTCATCAGAAGGAGCGTATTGTTCAAGCGTGCGCACAGCACAAAATGGCAGACATTTCGAGCGGATTCCGTTTATACTTATTCCTGCTATTTTCATATTTTGAAGCAGCCAGTGCAGTAAACATCCAAGCGACACTTCTCGGAAGTTAAATATTCACAGCACAACTTGGAGGAAAAGCCGTAGTCCGTGCGTGCTCTCTGAATACGACAGGAATTTATGTGTGTGAAATGTTATTCACTGTTAAGTTAATAAGATAGTATCGCCGAGCGGAACAATGATATCGCCGAGCGGAACGATGGACCGCACTTTAAACCATTACAAAACATCAACAGCGACGTTCAGTAACTAAAGCAAAAAGTAAATTTTAAGGCGTATTAGAGGAGAAGTTTTTTATCGGTTTACAGAAATATTCCACTGAACTGGAACAAGTTTTCATGTCTAAATTTTACAACGTACACTACCTTGCTATCATTTACAGCCACTTCAAGGTACAAAATATACCTTATAAGTGGAGCGTGGTTGCCATTGTTCTCTTTACTTTTGAACTCAAAAGAAGACGAGGCGAGTACTTTTAACAACAAACTTGGGCGATTAAATAAAAATTAATCGCTGTTCGAACATTTGTGCGTTTATACAGCGTTATTGTAGAAAAGGGCTTTGAAGACAATATTTTTGTTTTAAACAACTGCGTGTATACACTTGCTACCACCGGCGCAGCTGGCGAATGTGACTTTACAATAATTTACAAGTATTCTCTTTCTCATATAACTTGGCAAGATAATGACAGTCAATGAATGGCAACTATAACGTATACGAAACAAACAACGTGCTCTTTACAAAATCCTGTATCAGCGGACGCACGAACGAACAAACATTAATATTACGTTGGCTATTCTGAGTGCACTGCCGACGCACATCAGACAAGCAGAAAATACGCGGATAAGAAAGAGTTCCTACATTAATTAATGCATTTTATTTTACGTGGTCACAAAACAGCGGTTGTCAGTGTTTTGAACTAAACTTCTTGCTAAAATAGTAATGTATACATGTTCAAAATGAAATGCATATTAAAACGATCCGTATCCAAATTTTAAACGCAACTTCAAACCTTGGGTGTACTTTTCACGTCGTATTCCCACTCTCCATTCATGCCTAGCATACGTGCTTGATATTATTTCCAAAAGCCTACATAAATATCGCAGTATATTGTTGAATAATTTCTTTAAATAATTTCACGAAATATATTTCGAATTCGCGTCGTTTCGAGTTAGTAATAGGAGAAAAGTCAATTTTTAAAAAGACTATCTATTCACGGTTACTTTACACTTTTCTAAAGCCCTGCTAAAGTTCTACTTCCTGGATATTCCTCCACCTCATACAAACAAAAAGCTTATTAAAGTCCAGAAAATTACACCAAAGGACAGTGACCCAATTTGTGCGCACTAAGTTGAAATCATATTTTGCATGAGAACTATTTCTTACTAGGTGCTGCTAACACACATCTTTACTCACTGTTTTTCTTCGTATTTATTATAAATTAATTATTATAATTTATAAATAAAATACAGATAAAACTTTAAATAAGATACTTTTATTTGAACAGAGGTATAAAACGTCTGTGAGACATGGCATACTTACGAAATAACTAAACAAGTCATACATGGGGTTATTTTTCAGAGGTTTAATTCAAAAAGTGAGAAGAGACTGCGAATAGACTGGGTAAAGCGCTCGGCTTACAACGCGCCCTGCGCGCCATCTGTCAGCTGTCGCCCGAAGCACTACCAGCCAGAAAAATAGTTTCTTTTTTTTTTTGTGTAAAATAACAAATTTACGAATAGATAGCAATGGTTTTTATTTTCCGCAAGCTCTGCATCATATTTAAAGAAACACGTATTTCCGTGTACAACTAGTAGTTAAGTCTACGTCCATTACACGCCATGTTCTCCTGCAAACGCATTTCCTTATTGTTTCCGTGTTGTTACTATATTGTATTAATAAAACTATGAAAACGGGTCGCGCGTGAGTAGTTTTAAAGCAATTCTTACGTTATTCCACGCCACATATTTACAATTCGAATTGTTTGGTATCAGTGATAGCAGGCTTATTGCTTTGCAGTAGTCGTTGGTGAGTCGTTGGCGAATGAAAGTGCATCGTCAAGCAAGTTCCCCGAATTACTTTTATTTCCAGTCTTAACATATTAGCTTTAACATCCAAAGTGTGATTAGAACTACAATTACCGCCTCGCAAATGCTAACCTAAATTCTCTGGCTCGGATACATTAAAAAAGAGTTAGCAAATGTTTCATTTTTTGCAAGGTATTATATTTTTACTTTTATAGTCTACGAATTCTGATAGCGAAAGGATACATAAACGTAAACATTTGGCGCTACTTTCCCGAACAGTAAAAATCTTGCCAAGTTACATGAGACAGAGAGTAGAGGTAGGAATGGAAGTGCTGAACGCTACACACCGAGTTACAAACATCGACTTCCACACACTGCACATTAAAATTCAAAATTTCTACATTTTTGTTTAAGAATTCTTAGTTCCTAATAACCTTTATACACGAACCATAAATGTATACTTAAGCGCGTATTTAAAATTATAAAATTAGCACTGCGATACGACCGTGTAAAACAGTAACATATTTTCAATCGTGTATATTATCCGTATTTAAATAATTTTTCCCTTTGAACATATTACATGATTATCAAGAAGTTTAGAACAAAATATGTGAACAACTATACGTGTACGGAATTAATTAAAGAATTATAGCTCATTCTGCCCCCAATTTTTCAACCCTTGCACCGTGCAAACCACAGCGACGAGTTGAAGGCAGTATAATGTGTAGACTGACGTATTTCTTCTAGCTACATGAGGGCTGTGAGTGGCGGCAACGCTGCAAGCAAGCCTCAATACCGACGGTGAACATCTGTTCACATCCATCAGCGCTGAAGACCTCAGACCGCCTACCTGAGTTGTTTTCCACGTTTGAGGCCGAGAAGGGCGAGAATGCCACACACATCAAGTGGGGCATCGTCGCTAAACGCAGGGCTTTGAACTGACGTGCCATGTTCTCGTTGTGCTGCGTGTACCTATGCGACTTCAAGCCGTAATCCTATTATTTTGCTGGCGGAAAATCTATAAAATTTCAATGCAGATCGCTTGAGTACTTTCGTGCGTATATGGCCTGTATATTGAAGGACAATGCTTTTGAAAAAGACGTTTTCAGGTATGTCGGAGTGTTCCGAAACGAAGTTTGTAATAGACTTATGCGCGACGTCTTGCAAGCAATGGACAAGCATGGTCTGAAGCGTGTGTACTTTTCGCAGCTCAGTACATTAGGGACAAGTTGAATCGTTTAGTTCAAAAGAAAGCAAATACTTTGCAGCGTGGTTCTAGCGGCATGCAGGCGGCGGAGCACTTCAGCGCCACTCACATCTCTTACTCACCCGCTCCCCCATTATGACTTATTTCTAGTAAATTAATAATTGTGGGTAAACTAGTTATAAAGGCTGTTCACGACAAAGTGAGCACTTTCGAAATCAACTCTAGAAAATGCCACTGCTCCTACCTGCATATATACTTGCGCCCAGTAAAGGTGTTAACGATGAAGTAGTTCCGTATGTTAACGTCGAATAAAAAGTGTTAGGTAGCCATTTGTAATAACTGAAATTATTTTTTTCGCGTTGATTTTTTTTATGCATCGAAGTGTAAAAAATGAGCAGATTTGTACAATATTTATCTTTTCTAATAATTTTAGTTTCACTTGACCCACGCATGAATAAAGTGAAGAGGCTTATGACAATGTTAATATTACATAAGGCGGAAGAACACACAACGTGAATACAAGTAGATCTTAAGCAGGGCTTCTAACAGTGCTCATTTGACCGTGAACGGCCTATAGAGACATGTAAACTGGGTCCGGCGACGAGAATGGCTCGGTCGGGAAGAGAACCACAGGCCTCGCAGTGGGTGGCAACGCAACACGCAGCACCGGGCTGTTGGCCCTGGTTATGCTCGGCCGGCCACCTGATTGACTAGTTTGTGGCGGACAGTGCCTCTCTAACGTCATCGCCCCGCAGCCACCAGCACCACGCAGGGCTGTCCAAGTCCCTGCTGCCCGCTTTCCTCCAGTCGCACATTCCGTCTTCACTATACATGGTAAAAGGAGCACTTTTGAAAGCCCTCTCTTTTCGAATAACAGTTAACAAATATATTTTATTTTAGCCCTAGGCTTTAACTTCCGAGTATGGTGAAATATGCACACTGTGTTTATTACTTACATGGCAATATTTATTTAAAAAGGTGGTTAAAGAATAAAAAAAAGCAACCAGGGCCTCAAAAGTGCTCACTTTACCGTGAACAGCCTACGCGGATAACGCACGTAACAAACCTGGTCAACTTCCAACTTCAGGCGTATCTAGGAATCCGCCTAGCCAATAGGAATCGAGTATTTCGTTCTATCGTATTCCTTTTCGTGACCATTGTGGTTCACAAGCAAACGAGGGCGTGGTTTCCAGTGTTTGTTACCACTTTATTTAATAAACACGCTTGCACGACATGGCGATACTATTTATGAATTATTAAAATCAGTTTAAATATTAAGTCAAGTGTGTGTGTGTGTGTGTGTGTGTGTGTGTGTGTGTGTGTGTGTGTGTGTGTGTGTGTGTGTGTTTATAAAACTTTTTATAACAGTTTGTAACAAATTTTTTTATCTCATAGGTTGCAGATCATTACGTTTCTGTGTATTGCAAAATAGCTAAAATTCATACCGATTCATCTGCTTGTTCCGTTTACATTGTTCATGTCCGTTTTCTGACGCATCCGTGTACTGTAGGAAACGCCCAAGTCCGTATGTCAAGATGGAAGTTTCCACTTATACGGATTCTTCTGAGGAATATTTAGTAAACTGCTAGCATTTTTGAGGGACGTTCTGATCATTGGTCACTTGCAATTTTTTGTGGAAAGTTTCTTGGAAACTGGAAATTTTAGGCAGTCAGAGAGCGAGTGGTAAATGGTGATAAGGATCTCCTAGTGACGACAGTGTCACTTAAATTCTTAGAAACGTTCCACTTATCACGACAAAACTATCAGGTTTGTTGCATTAACGGATGCTGTAGAAGGTGTGAGTGTATTCCGCCATGGACTTACACATGCAAAAGTAAAATGAAAGCAAATGTACTCGTGTTTAGTTGTGATGGCGCAATTAGTATCGTGTGACGGGTTATGCCCGCTTGCATGCAGGCTCGGATAGCGCGCCGTGGGAGCTTCCGCCAAACATTGTACACAACACTGTATCTTGGTGCACGGGAGTTATCGAATTTACTATTTAGGAACGTTTAAAGAAATTTCTCGCATTACAGCTTTCTGGAATTGTTGCAGCTTCACAGCATTACTTATTTTCCTAAGAGGTAAGAGTCGAGAAGAAAAAAGAACAAGTGATAATTTTATGCGGGAGACCACAACGGCGTTAACAGGAACAACGGGCATCCAAAACGGACGTGCCGATGAAAATACAGCATGCTAGTCAGTTCGCTAGTCTGAGCGTAATGACGATGACGGTGCACTTGTGCATGCCTGGGTTGTCATCGTTAGTGCTCCTATGCTTCTGTGTCCCGGATACGCTCAAATATCCTGGTAAACAGCGCCTTTCATATGGTCCTGGACTTGATGACGTGGGCCCGTGCGCCCGTCGAGAAATGCGACACAGTTGTTGGTAACGGTACAGCCAGATTCTCTACGCGTGCCGCCAAACTTACAAAACTACATGATTCTGCTGGTGAAAACACGTAATACACAACAAAATATTTCAGTTATTATGGCTAAACTGAAGCCTGCCGGTTGTTCTCGCTGTACTACCAAATCGTATTTTAATGTACTTCAAGGACTCACTATGTAAAGAGTAGTGAGCAACTATAAAAAAAAGAGGTTATAAACGTCTGCCACATTGCCTACAAATTAGAAAGACAGAAACATATCCCAGCGGCAACCAATTTACTTTTGATTAGCAGCCCGCCATTGCTTAGCTCAGGTTTTATGGAGTAATTAAAATACATACCTATGTGAATACCCGTGACTACCTGCTACTACCCGTGACTACCAGCGACTACCCGTGACTACCATCGACTACCCGTAACTACCAGCGACTACCTGCGACTACCAGTGACTATCTACGATTACCCGTGATTACCTGTAACTACTTGCGACTACCCGTGACTACCTGCGACTACTTACGACTACCTGCAACATACCTGCGACTACTAACGACTACTTGCAATTACCTGCGACTACTTGCAACTACCTGCGACTACTTGCAACTACCTGCGACATACCTACGACTACCTTCGACTATCTGTGACTACTTACGACTACTTGCGAATTTTTAGACAATTTATTCTAACATTGTTTCAATTTATCTTTAACGGTTTTGGTACAGCATGCTTAGAAAGCAGCCGAGTAGCTCATTTTTTCTCCGACTTGCGACTTGGTTTACAAATTTTGAAACTTCTCCAAGCATTTTTTAAAAATTAAACATAGCCTATGCCCATCTGGAAGAATGTAGTTTTCTAACAGTGAAAGAAGTATAAGAATCGGACGTGTAGTTTCCGAGATTACCCGTGACAAATAAACAAACTCACATTACCTCCTTATAATATTAGTATAGAAGTATAGACAAAGACGTCAATGCTCGGAACTATTTTTTCTGGTCCACTACGATGTCATTGAAGATAAGATAATCGATGTTTATGCTATGTGTTTTATATACACATTCACACGCACGGCGCGCGCACACACACATACACACCCTGTTACGTGCACAGAATTTGTTAGAAAAGCTGATTTCAGAAGTTCTTATTACGAGACATATAACGTACTGCAACGCAATTTAGTAGACATATTTCCGTTCTCTGGAAATGCAATAACAGGAATACCAAAACAGTCCCTCGCGGAGGGTGACGTGCCTTTTACGGACTGGGGACGCATTATCCTGTCTGCCTGTGTGGGAGTGTCCGTGCTAGCGTCAAGTTTTATTGGAACGTGGGCGAGCTGCGCGAGTTTCCTTATTGTCGCACAGACCCCTGCCTCGCCACAGGACTGCAGCTGCAGTTTCGCTCCGCATGTGACCAGTCCGTCGCTAAGAGACGGTCGTTGTAGCGAGTGGAATGCCCTCTGACCAGACGGCATTGGCGCTCTTGGGTACGGCACTTCAGACTGAAGACGCCACACAGCCGCTCCTTCGTGCGACAACCCACCACACCCCTCCTCCGCACGCAAAATAAAACTCCAATGATTTTTCAAAAACAGTGAAAACTGTTCACGATAAAGTGAGCACTTTTGAACCTTATAAAAAAGTCACTGTTCCTACCTGCATTCATTTTTATGCGAGCACTGAGTGACATGCGCCCAGTAAAGTTGGCAACGATGGAGGTAAAATAGTTACACATCTTAACTTCGAATAAAAAGTGTTGGGTAACAATTTGTAACGACTTAGATTATTTATTTCACTTCCTGTTTCTTTTAATGCATCGGAATGTAAAAGTGGACAGATTTGTAAAATCTTTACTTTTATAATAATTTTTAATTCTCACTTGATCAACGCATGATTAAAGTGATGAGGCCCATGGCAATATTAATTTTACATAAGGTAAAAGACTACACAACGTGCATATAAGTAGATCTTGAGCAGGGCTTTCAAAAGTGCTCATTTTACCGTGAACAGCCTATAGTAAGACTGCTGAACTCTAAAACACGGGAGTCGACCAAGAGTGCGGAACACAGTAAACGCGCAGTTTCGCCCCAAGCTGTGTTGGAATCTGGACGGCAAACTGGACAGGTCGTAGTCAATATTATAGGCTTCGTGACGAGTGTTTTTGCTTTCTTTTCATAAATGACGAGTTTATTCCTGCACGCAAATACCCACGTCTTTGCAAGACGTGTTTGTTAGGGACTTGGCTCAGGCAGCAGGACAACCACCTCACTACGCGTGCCAGAGTATAAACAAAGAGAGGGGTCGTTAGCAGACACAGTCTCTTTCTCGTCTACTATGAATGAGTCAACAGTGGCAGACGAACTGCCTGCATAGCTGTCAAAATCACGTTATCAAAAAATGATGTGGACACCTGACGTTTAGTTTTCCAACAGACCCATTGCTTTTCAATTTTTCTTTCTTAAAATTATTATGCCTAATATTTTTTAAAGCTCTGTCATAGCAAATGTATCAGGTTAAGTACGGCCGACAGACCATCCGTTTGACAGTCACCGAGTCACGAAGCCTGGCGGATCGGTAGGGAAAGGAATGGGTTTTCTATTCCTCGAATGTATCGATATTGTTCCATGCTGGAATCTAAACAAATGGCATAAATATATAGTGAGTAAAGAAAAAGGAGTCGCGGGATGACGGAATGATAATTTGGACTGATAGGTTACAAGCCTAGGAAGCAAGAGGAAGAACAAGAAAGTTTATTGAACCTGTGGGCGCAACTCCATCGATTTATTTACTTATTTGTGCTGAGAAAAAGAACTTAGCGGATAACTGTTATACAACTTAAGTAGTTATTCGCTCGGGCCCTCGTCACCGTTCACAAAGTCGTGTTTATTTCAGTGTAATTACAAGTTATAAAACACGTGTGTTGCAAATCACAAAAAAAAAATCACCTAACTGAAACACAACTTCAACACTTGCTTAAAACTTGTCAGAGTGTGATTACCATCTTAACCTCTAAACAACTATACAAATTTATATTGGCACTGTTATAACATAAAGGCTTATACACAGGCCAAAAAACAATTCTTCTTTGTATAAAAGAGGATATTCGTGACATAGTTTGAAATTGAAAAGTGGGAATTGTTTAGGGTTGGCCGGGAAATAATTGGAACATCATCGCAAATGTGCAATTTCCATCCCACAGAGGGAGACAAACAACGCGTGCAGGTATACAGTGAAGGGGGGGGGGGGGGGAGAAGAGCGCACGGGGATGATAATCCGAAACAATTCGAATGGATTGGCGATAGGGCGAGGCATTTACGGGCCGGCCAGCGCGCCCATAAACCTCCAGGAAGGCCACCCGCCGTGTTTTTTGTGTGTACGGGATTATGTTGATGAGCCGCGGGCGGGAGTCTGAGCGCCAATGGCGCCCCAGGGGGCGAGTCACTGCACTAGCGCCCGCAGTGGAACCCCCGGTTCCGCTCTCGATGACAACACTACCCCACAAACTTCCCTTCACTTTCACTCGCCCTATTACATTCTTGTTGATCTCGGTTTCGAAGGAGATGGGGGGGGGGGGTACTTTGGTTATTGCATTACTCATTCGTGGTTAATTCAGAACCTTCAATCTTTCTAAAGGTCCCTGCTCCTAATTACGCATATTTTAACGGACGCGCCAATCGGCAGCGATGTGGAAAAAGTATATTCATTTCTTAAGGATCGGCTTCGCCTTATACGAAGTAACACTTCATTTTTGTACAATAACTTCAATTTCAAAGGTATTGCTTTATATGTTATTATAGAAAATACCCTATTTACTAGTTATTTAATACTTTTGTATCAATTTTTCACTCGGTGTTATTTCCTGCTCGCAAAAAAACAAGAAGACAGGAACTTATTGGTAAAATATTAACATGTTCCTAAATTTTACAACTAGCAGATAACACGCAATAAAAATTAGGCATGAGATATCAAACAAATAATAAAATGGGAATTTTCTATAGTCGTACACTGACAGTAATTACTCTGAATCCGAAATGATGACACTAAAACGAAGAATTTTGCAAAAGAGATTAAGTCGATCCTTACGTCTTATTACAAGTGTACCTACGGTTTAAAATAAGTGGATACTAAATCTATTTGACTAATTTCGATTTGGTCTTGTGCAGGTAACAGTAAGAAATTGCATAGTAGCACCAGATTTACATTTCTAACAAGTACACCTGATCGACGCAGAAATAAGTGACCGTGTCACTGCCAATTTTACTTTTATATGTGAAGGAAATATATAAACTATGCATTTAAAAAAAAACTGTATCCTAAGCAGGGCTTTCGAAAGAGCCCATTTAAACGCCAACGGGCTATACATACTTCATTAACTTTACTCTGAGCTACAGAAGTAACATCTAATTATGTTACAAACATAGCATAAAGTTTGTTTTCAATTGTTTATTTTCAATTTTATACTTCAGTTGAGTTTCTAAGCTTCTGGTCAGTAACCACGCTCTATGCAGAATACTATAATAATAATTAATTCCCATTTTTTAACTTAGAATGGAAAAGCATGCGGCGTAAAACACATAATTTGGCTTCTAGCCTTGCGCAATGAGAGTCCTTCATATAGCCTACATTATGATGTTAATATATTTTTTCCTTGACTTCCCTTTTTTATAAAAATACATAATAATTTGACAAGGTTGTTGGTCGCTGTAACTTTTATAAGCTATTCACGGTAAAGTGAGCCACTTTTGAGACCCTAGTTACTTTATATTTTCAGCCATCCTTTGTCCTGTAACAACTTTTTAAAATAAATATTACCATGTAAGTAATAAACAGAGTGTGTATATTCCACCGCATCTGAAGTTAATGTCCGAGGTTAAAATAAAATATGTTTATTAACTAGTATTCCAAATGAGACGGCTTTCAAGAGTGCTCATTTTACCTTGAACAGCCTACACCTGGAAATCATTATGTGACGAACAGCGGTGATGCCAAATATTTTTCAGAACTGTGGGAACGGGGGGGGAGGAGGAGGAGGAGGAGGAGGAGGAGGAGGAGGAGTGAGAGGGAGGAGGAAGGGAGGGAGGGAGGGAGAGAGAGAGAGAGAGAGAGAGAGAGAGAGAGAGAGAGAGAAAATAGTAAAAGCACGCTTGGAAAAGTTAACTACTGGGATGAAGTACAGTTAGTTTCTGAAGAAGAAAATTAAACAGCATGTACATGTAAGCTGACATGGTGTCTTTTAACATTAAAGGCGCGTTTATCTTCCGTCAATTCTTTCGCTCTCATCACTTAAGTTAAGTTATTATCGCATGTTAAAAACAAACATCTACTAATTTCTCTGGCATCGGTGACAAACAAAATGAATATCTGCCCCCTTACTGTCTTTAAAACCGGTTTAGTGGGAAATCACGTGGTCATAGTGTTACATGGGAACGCCTGAGTGGCGTATTAGAGTTCGTGAGGGATGGAGGTCTTCATAAAATAAAATAAGTTAATTCAATAATTATATTTATTCTCAATGCTACAAAAAAGTCAAACATCTGTTATTTACCAGTCTGAGCGTCCTATTAACTCCTGCTATTCTTATTGAGCGCAATATTTAATTATTACATCCAATTCAATTAAAGTCTTTATCGCAGTCTTTACTCTTACTAATGTACCTTAAACTGCTCCAATTATTTCCACACGTTTAGTTAAAACTGTCTAATTCCATCGTCTCGAATGTATTTTCACTCACGCATCCAATCCACAGTCCCGCAAATCAGTCCCATTCACTGCACACAAGCTCGCCGACGCACTCTCGCAGATCGCTGCAGTCGTCCCTCGCCGCTCCGGAATCGACAAACTGTCGCTATGAATTATGACATTTACGGAAAAAACAAAACTCCAATAAGTCCACTTCCAGCTTTAGCTGTCATACCTTCCATACCAAGTCTGTAAAAAAAAAAAAAAAAAAAACTTTCTTCAACACTAACGAACTCACGACATCATGTACCATCGTCTTCGTCTAATTATTATTCACACTTACAATATTACGATACACTTTACGTGGATAGTAATATCTCCTGGTGTGGTAATGTCTTCGTGGCATGGTGGACGTTATCCCTACGGAAGCTCTCTCAGGGTAGCTACACTAAACCTAAGGTTTGGTGTAAGGCTGTAATCTGACTGTATACTTAACTCTGTTCAAAGCGCAATCTCAACAGAGACTAAGAGTTACACCAATCTTGCACCAGCATGTAGTTTCCTGATAAAGATAAAACCATGGATAACATGAAAGACAAAGAAGGCAGTCGTAACAGAAAGCTAAGATAATTGTTATCTAAAGGTCACGAACATAGAAAAATTTTTTGCAAGTGTTAACTTAAGGCTTTAAGGCTCGGCCTCACACGCCATGTTGAATTATTGGTTCTAGCTTATTTCAGTTGTATACCGACACTTATTACGAAACTGCTACTATACAACCATGACAATATACGTTACGCTGAAATACAAATATAAATTCTGAAAATTCGTTAAGTAGTCATGCCGTATTTTTTCGAGAATTATGAACACATTAATGCCATTTTACAATGTGGATGACGTTAGACGACTAAATTTCAAGGGGATTGTCAATTGTGATAATGCTATAGTGACAAATATTTGGTTATTTCACTGAAAATGAAGTTATGACATATAAATAGAAAATTCTTCAACATGGCGGGTGAGGCCGAACCTTAAATTATAAACGCAGCACGGTACTGTAGATCTGGTGTGCTATTAGTGCCACTGTAAGGTTGAGGTTATGTCTCAGCAAAATAAAAACCACTGAACCGATTTCGGGGGGGGAAAAAAAAAAACTCGATTGTCACTTATGCATTATACACAAACTCTACATGACCAAGAACATGCAAACTTCCAGTTATACAAATTAGTTTCCTGTAAATACATATTTCAACCCCAAGCTCAAACTTCATCTTCTTACGAGAAAACAAAACAAGTGATGAATAAATACTAATTACGGCAGTCTGATTAACAACAAATTCATGTACTGGCACTGTCTTATAACTTTTTTGTCACGTTGCCGCACGTAACCATAAGTAAACAGGATGCCGCGGATCCTATCTTGCGTGTTTGTACTGGTGTTCCACGGAGAAACGGCATGGGGATAATAGTTGGCATCTGTAAGGATTCTTACCACTTATGGAGCGTCTGTCGTCGGAAGAACTTGGCTCTGTGTTGCGTCCTCATTTTGAGGCAGTGGGTGTGCAGAGTGTTCGAAACCGTCGAAACTGTACGAAGTATATTCCTAAAGAGGATTTTTCACCTATATATAATGTGAGTAAAGGTAATTTGCATTTTAATGTGCTGTTATTTGATTGGCTGAAGACTACTAGGCGTTTAAGTTGTTTGGATCCCTTTGTTGTTGCGAATTATACATTGCTGATGGCTGTAGAGGCCTTGAAAGAGAAATTTTGTCGTGAAGAAGAATGTACGGCCAAGGGTTCTGATTGGACACTAGCTGGCATAGACTGTCTTGAGCTTCGCGTAAGCAGATTATATTTGCTACTGCTGTAAAGACACTACTTGAATAGCGTGAGGAATGTGAGAATTCAGTTTTTGTGTTTGTAGTCTTAAGTATGTAATATAAATGAAGAAATGTTTTATTTCTCGCTGGCGGTGTTGTACTTTGTGTCAAAATATAATGATTTAAAAGTTAGTACCTTGTGTAGGGCCATCACAGGGTGTGCACAACCAACAATATGGTAATAAAGGCATCATGTTGAAATTAACTATACATTATATCATAGTACAGTTTCAGAAGACTGGATGCAACATACATGAAAACATGCTGTTAAAGTGATAGAATTTTGATCGAGACTTGGAGGGAGGGAGGGGAGGGTGAAGGTCGAGATGGACCTGGCCAGACTTGCTTCAGTGCGGTATATGGCGAAGGGAGGTCTTATATAAATTTCTACAAGATTGATGTTGCTTTAATACACCACAGTTAGTAAACACAAATGAGGAACTAAATGGATTTCTATGGTTAAAGGTCAAGACCATATGTCATAGTCAAAGATTGCGGAGGTGATGTAAACCAAGATGATGGTTCGAGGGGACCGATTAATTAGCAGGTTACTAAATCGAGGAGGAATGACAAATCATGAATGCAATGTAAGATGGTGAATGGAGGACAGGTGACTTATCGTGGTGATAAAATAAAGAAGGAATGATAGAGAATGAAAGGAAGGTCACTACGAAAAATACAAAATCAAATATGGTGAACATGGCATGGCAGAGCATTAGATGTTTGTTTCATAAGCTCGTCTGGTAGCTAAATCGAGAAATTAGCACCACTTAGGTGATGGAAATAGAATCCAATACGTCAGGCGCAGTCAGCATTACCTATACTTTAAAAAACGTAAACAAATATGGCTGTCACCAGGTGGCTAAATCGATAGCTCGCCTGGTGACGAAATCGAAAATTAATACACTAGTGCTTCTCATACATTGAAAATTGAATCGAATGTGAGTGTCGCCTGGGGATTAAATCGATAAATAATACATTAGCACCACATGTGTTTTAAAACTCGATCGCAGATGATCACCTACAGATATGCAAAAAATGCCGGCCGAAAAAAACAAGCTGTCAGAAGAACGAAGGCGAGAGACAAACTCCAGCAATGTAAACATAGTACAAACGGGGGGGGGGGGAGTAGAACATAGGTGAGAGAGAACGACAGCTCCTCTAGCGGCGAATTTCATAATTAGTACACTAGCGTCACCTACGTGATGAAAAGGTATACATATGAAATCCAAGATGTGTCGAGCATAGGCGAGAGACAAACTACAGCATTGTAAACAAATGACAAGCGAAAATAATAAATATGAAATCGTTAATTAATACACTAACACCACCTAGGTGTTGAAAATGAAAACAAATTAAAAAAGAATAAAAACAAGATGTCTGCATACGACGGAATTAGCATTTATGAGAGGGTGAGGGGAGGGGAATGTTAAAACAATGTAATTGACTGAAGGGGGGAGGGGGTCCGTCGTCTACTGGACATAGTGATGGGGCAACCTCTGGTATTATAAGTTTTTAAAATAATTTTTAAACCATATTTTTTATAATATTCTTACACTATTTAAAAAATAATTTTTTATCAATATTTTGAAGTTTCTAAACATTTTTTGGAAATTTTTGGAGATTTTCGCTACTTTTTTGGTTCAAGGTCATAGGCACGAGGTCAAGGTCATGGACCAAAATCAAGGCCACTTGGATCCAATATGGTGGTCGGATGATGTCATAACATAAGCCCAAATATTCAAAATTTTAATTTAATATTTTTTAAAATAAATTTTTTATAAATTTTTTATAAATATTTGTAATTTTTTGGTAAATTTTTATAAATTGTTATGAATTTTCGGAGAATTTTGCGAGTTTTAGGTTCAAGGATATCCAAGGTCATGGGGTTTAAGGTCAAGGTCACCGCGATACTACATGGAAGACAAGATGGTCGCCGGGGACCGGAATAACAGAGCATTTACAGCTCCGGCGCTCCCCCCCCCCCCCAAAAACCTCTTGCGTAAGACTTCCCATTTTCTTCTACTCGTGTAACTGGGGCGTTGGTGCGTTTTGAAAGTGCGTAGGGCCGGAGTTGGGGTGCACACGCGTAGTCAGTTTCGCGTCTGTGTGTACGATTATCGCGTGGCGCGGTCTCTGCTGGAGCAGGAATGCTGGTCCGCACGCCAGGAAACCTCCGCGCCGCCCGACTCAATGACAACACTCGTGGAATCCTCAGCAGTCAGCCCCACTCCCCCATGTCATGTGGTCTTGTTTGTGGGTTCACGAGGCGCACCGCGGCCGCGGCCGACTGTAGCACGCAATAGAAAGTGTCGGGTAACCATTTCTGATAACTTAAATTATTTCTTTCGCTTTATGTTTCATTAATGCATCGAAGTGTAAAAATGAGCATATTTGTAAAACATTTACTTTTCTAACAATTTCGTAGTTTCACTTGACCGACAGATGAATAAAGTGACGAGGCCCGTTGACAATGTTAATCTTACATAAGGCGGAAGAATACACAATTTGCATACAAGTAGCTCTTAAACAGGGCTTCCAAAATTGCTCATCTTACTGTGAACAGCCTATAGAATAGGTGTTTTCAGAACCAGATTTAGATGCTAAATTTTCTACATAGAAACTTCAGAGTTATATTTAGACATGCATATTACTTTATATCTTAATTAGCGTGCCGTAAGAACGCTACCGCTTAAGAACGTAGGACTACCGATTCAAGTAACGTTCAGGTAAGCCGGGAACTACACGCCAACCGAGCGCCTTGTCTTGTGTGTCGAGGCGATGAGGTAAGTCTCACTGAGTGAGCAGTAGTGGGCCCTGTGAACTCACGCATTTCGAGACATCGAAAGCGCAGAATAGCTGCGGGCAGATACGGAACCCGTAATTTCCCCCGACGCTGACAGTTTCCCGAAGTCTCACTACTGACCTGTAACTGGACGGCAGGAACAGGGAACAAAAGAGGCGCAGTCAAGGCTGGACCTAGAGTAATATGAAAGGGAATAAAACGGAAAGCGCACGGACTTTTTGTAGATCTGGGACCCAGCGAGGACGACAGCCGGCTGACCCCGATTCGCTAATGAGACGAGGAGAAACAGCAAGAGAAGAAGCACGTGACGAGGGGGAGACTCGCTGACGAAGCAACATCAATAGTTACCCAGCACGTGGAGAAGACGAGGGAGCAGGGGGGGGGGTAGGGGAGAGGAGACAGGAGAAGAGAGTGGCAAGGCGGTTAAAGAGTCTGCCAGAGAGTTGGTAATTACTTGGCGGCGGAGAAAGAGGACATTATTAGAGACAAGAGACGTGCATTATAATGGTGGCGGAATCGATGTAAGTTCCTGCTTTGTCCTCCGCCGAGTTGAGAAACTTAAGACGGTGTGGGGGGGAAGGAGGGGGGGGGGGGAGCGGCAGTGAAAAAGAGACGAGGATAAAGGGGGGCGGGACCCCAGCAACCTTGGAAATAGCGCATGATGACTGCCATTATACATGGAACGCGCGCCCGAGCCGAGGACGATCTCTTTCCCATATCGTAAATCCATTCAGATCCTTACTCCGACACTCATGACACCAGACTTCCAGCTATACGTCTTACAGAAACAAGAGTTTGCCTGTATTTTTACATACGTGCTGGAAATATGAGTAATTTGCCACTTCTTATGAAAGTTACACCCACATCATATTTCTTCACCTTCTTTAGTTATTCTTGCCGTCCGCGACTAATTTTTTAATTTTTAAACGTCTGCGCCTGTCTATCTTCTTGTCCCAACAATTTCCCTCGCCAACAGAAAAACTACAGCGAAAGGAATTAATGTAACCAATTGATGAAGTGTTCACTGTAACAATATTGCCATTTACCACGGTGACCGTTATAATCAAATGCGGCACCGTTATGTAACATCGTGATGCTCCCGCCACGGAGGGTCGACACATATGAGGTGACAAGAGGCCTGTTCACGATAAAGTGGGCACTTTTCAAATTAACCTTAGAAAAAAGACACTGCTCCTATAGGCCGTTCAATTTTTCTTTCAACCAATTTATATCCTCCCTCTACTTGTTAATGTAAACCCTGCCATGTGAGTAATAAACACAGTGTATACATTCACCATACCAAACATCAAAAGCCCGAGGCCACAATGAAATGTATTTATTGGTTATTATGTCTGATGAAAGAACTTAAAAATATGCTCACTTTACCGTGAATGGCCTATAATTGCATATATTTTAACGTACGCAGTGAGTGACATGCGCCTAGTAAAGTTGGTAACGATGGCGGGGAAAGCATTTCCATACCATAACATAGAATAAAAAGTATTAGGTAACTATTTGTGATAACTTAAATTATTTCTATAGTTTTCTGTTTTTTTTTTTTTAATGAATCGAAGTGTAAAAATTATTAATTTTAAAAATACTTTTCTAATAATTTTACAGTTTCACTTGACCGACGCATGAAGAAAGCGACGAGGTCCATTGCAAGTGTAATTTTACATAAGGCGGAAGAACACACAACCTGCATACAAATAGATCTTAAGCGGGGCTTTCAAAAGAGCTCATTTTAAAGTGAAGCAGCCTACAGCACTGGACACCTGTGCTTCCTGGCCAGCCGAAAGGGAGAGGCCAAGGCAACAGCGACGAATTGAGCATGAGGGGGAACTCACCCACACCAACACCAACATGGTACCCGTAACAGGCAGTACATGAGAAACAACTTCACAGTATGTGCGTGTTTTGTGTGAGTCTATGGACAAGTGCTGAGAGGAAGAGATGGAGGGGAGGGGAGGGGTCCCAAATGCGTTCGTATCTCCATTTGAAACCATATCACACAAGAACTCAAAAACATTATCAAATTTAAAAAGACGATCGAACCGTCGACAATAGGGTTAATAGCTAAGCGCGCGATAACACAGAGACACTTAAGCACCCTGGCGTAAGGCGGCTTAACATTGGCGGTCTTTGATTGGCTATCAGAAGCGGGAGCAGGACTCGGTCATAGTAATATGTATTACAGAAGAATCAGTCTGGCATTCGCCTGGGATGATTTCGGAAAACCGTTGAGAAACGAAACAAAGATGGCCGGATCAGAAATCTAAAATCGGCTCTCCCGAATACAAGACCATTGTGTTACCAATGCGCCACCTAGATCATTTAAGTTGGCTGTACTAACATTATTAAAGTTCTTCAGTCACGTGCAAGTATCAAAATTCGCTGACTTTCTGGTGAACAAATAGTAGTCGTCATCTTGAGGTTAAAGGTTGTTCACGATAAAGTGAGCACATTTGAAATCAACCTTAGGAAAAAGTCACAGCCCCTGTCTGTGTATATTTTAACGGGCGCAATGAGCGGTATGTGCCCAGTAAAGTTGATAACGATGGATAGAAAGTATTTCCATATCTTAACGTCGAACAAAAAGTGTTAGGTAACCATTTGTGATAACAAATTATGTATCTCGCTTTCTGTATTTTTTAAATGCATCTAAGTGTAAAAATGAGCAGATTTGTTACATATTTCCTTTTCTAATATTTTCATAGTTTCACTTGACCGATGTTTGAATAAAGTGACGAGGCGCGTGGCAATGTTAATTTAACATGAGGCGGAAAAACGTGCATACAAGTATATCTTAAGCAAGACTTTCAAAAGTGCTCATTTTACCGTGAACAGCCCATAACCGTTGTTACCAACTGCTGACCTGAAGATGGCAACTGCGACCGTACAAATTTATGGTACAGGACACAGCTCGATTAAAATATTGCATCTCTATGACAAAACGTCTTCTAAAGAAGTATAAAAAAAATGCCTTTATTTAGCATAGTATTTCCTTGGTTTTTTTGTTTGCTTCCCAAAACCTATGGACTCTAATTTATTTGTTCAGCTTTAATGTATCTCCAACAAACGGTTATATATATATATATATATATATATATATATATATATATATATATATATATACGGATAATAGTACAAAATAAAAGGAGAAAACAGTTTCAACCAATAATAACAAATCAAACAGAAAACGACAAGCAGATGAAACGGAAAATGTGTACCTACATGGTTTAATTTTGTGGTTAATAGGCAATGAATGAAGTGCGTTTGAATACTTAATTCAACTACTCACATCAATGCAATTAAATTTTTATACTCTTATTTATTCTTTGAAACATGTGTAGAAAGCAATAAACTTATATTTTCTTTTATTTACGTTATACGCGACTCTTCCTTTGGTCGGCATATAGTTAAGCTTGAAAGCACAACTGCCAATGACTAGCCGACGCAAGTAAATGTCAACATAAACTGTAGAAGGCAACAAAATTCTAACTTAAAAACGGTCAAAGCCTGAAGGCATAAAGGAAGAGTGTTTTGCTGTAGTGGCATCGTCGCCTACCCCGGGCAGTATTTCTTCCTCGTGAAGTAATTAATAATTAACTGGGGCAAGTCCGGAGTACAGCACAGCACAGCTGACAGACACCGTGTCAGGAGCAGGCCACGTAGCGCCTCCAGCATCACAGGGCTGGACCCAGCATCCAGGTATGGAGCACGGTCCTGTCTCCATCCACAGCACATGAGCACATCTTTTTCTCGTCAAAAACAATGATGGAAGTTCGGTTTCCTATGTGAAATAGCAGGTTGTGAGCTACGAAAATAATCATTTCTGCTAGTAATGACAGCTTTAACAACCATCGGTTTCCGGTCATGGAGTTTCCTAATTAATTAAAAAAAAATTAAATCTGAAAATCATTTAAATACTTGTAAATTTACTTTTGTAACGTATTACAATTTCAACAAATTGAAAAAATTGTATGCCGAAGTAGAAACTTAACGTCCGTTAGGAGTTAATGACTGTTATAAGAAATAGGCGAAACTTCTCCTACTACCATTTATCTTCAATATCACCTCGACAGCTTGTAGACGTAATGTGGACCGTTAATGTTTATAAACAAAATATCTAAATAGCATGTCGTTGTGGTTACATGACCATTAACATTTCACTTTTAATACCGACTTTTAACTATTCTTTTGTTTAACATACACGAGTTTGGACTCGAGCACTCTCAGGCGAGAGTTCCTCGTAATTTTGATACCGAGTGTGTATGAAACATAACATAAATACAGACTGATGTTTGTCTTCTGCGCATGTACCTCCCCAAAACTGACTAGCTAACTGCCCGCAGTACTGTCAAACTCACATTCTCAAACATGCAATGTGGACGTTTGTTTTCATTTAGTTTCAGAACAGACTCAGTATTTTAAAAAATAACTACGCGAGCATGTAGATACTTCACTTGCGTTAAAAATTGGTAAGAGGAACTGTACCGACATTTCAAAACATGTACTTCTTATGTAGACTTAGAGTCGAAGTCACGTAGTTCAGACAATGCTAGAGGCAAGCAAAAAAGCAGTTCCATACTGCGAACTTCGTTTCAGTTACGAATCTGACTATTCGTTCTACGGCTATCGCATTTGGGATGTAACGGTTCGGTCATGGGGGTTTTCGCCAAGTTGTCCGTCCCTACCTTAGACCAGGGTGAAAGGAAAATATAAGTTATAATGAAAAGGAGTGGGTTTGAAGCAGCGGATAAGGGACGACAGAGGAAGGAAACTTGAGTACCCAGAGAAAATCACCTCACGACACGGTAGATCCTGGTCCCTATACGTGATATGAACTAACGATAGGGGCGCCTGCTTTCGCGAGAAGGTTTAACGTTCAGGCTAGATTTCAATACTCTACGTGTGCACGTGCAATTTTACTTTCGTTACTGGCCACGTGACTTTGTGAGGAGACGTTCTCTTACCTGACTGCGGCCAATCAGAAATAAGTAACTCCGGCACTGGACGTCCATGATTCGCGGGCAGACACCTAAGACAAATGGCAGTTAAAATCCTCTAAACACGAAAGTAGATCAAAGCTTAACTGTTCTAGAGTAAAACTAGCCGTGGCATTTTTTTTTCGCGAAAAACAAGTGCTCCTAAAAAAATAAAGTCCAATCTTGCTATAGACTATTCACGTTAAATTAAGCAGTTATGAAAATACTGCTAAAGGTCTGCTTGTATGCACATTGCGTATTATTCCACCGCGTGTAAAATTTAAGTTAACATGGCCCTAATCACTTCATTCAAACGGCTGCCAAAAGTAAATATTTTTACAAATTATTTTAATTCTTATATTTATATACATATTAGATGAAACAGAAAGCAAAAGAAATAATTCTAGTATCCACAAACATTTACCGAACATTTAGTTCGACGTTAATATATGGATTTTTCAACACTGATATAAAAAGTGCTCAATTAACCTATAAAGTGAATTAGACACGGCCTCCGCGAAGAACAGAGGAGGGGTCGCGGTGGTATAGTGGTTAGACTACTCGCCTCCCAAGTAGGAGATTCGGGTTCGATTCCCGGACGGTGCCGCTGGTCGGCGCGTTTTCTCGGGGATCTCCCGTTTCCCCCGCCACTTCATTCCGGCGCTGCTCCATACAGAGCTCGCTACACCCTTATCGGCTCTCTCGACTCACTCAGCAGGGTAAGGTGCGCGAGCTGAAGTGCAGTGCTTCCCTGGGGGCGTGAGAGGCGAGGAAATTAAGTTGCGCGGGTAGAAGTTAGGGCGCAGTGAGGGGCGTACTGTGCGCCGCCGCGCTAACACCTCGCCGTAACGGGCGCCGCATGGCCGCCCATGTCCCAGGCGCCATCGCTCTGCTTCATGTGTAATGCAACACATTTAGAAACTTTGCTTAGTTTCTTACACCTGGCCACTGCGGATTCTCTCACGGGTAAGTGAGGAAACGAACGCCGCATCAGACCCAATAACACGTATCTACTTGGTCATCACGTGGCGATGTGAGGGCTTCAACATCAAGCTTACTGTTACGTCAAAAATTACTCTAATATACATAAATAAACCTCTGCAGAGATCCACCAGATCAAATATGTATTATTCTATTTGATAACACGCAATGATATGGCATACTGTGTTCTCGTTAAAATGTATCAGATTTATTCATGTCCTGATATGTCCTGACGTGTCCTGATACAGGACAGCATTAACAGTGTAATACATCGCAGTTCTCGATGGCATAGAGAAATCGGGGAAAATCTTGACACTCAAACGACTGCCAAAACGGCGGAGGAATTGTCAAAAATGTAGACAGCACATAGAAGTCAACAGTCGACTTTTTTTCCCAAGGATAAATCACTTCCTAACCATAAACTGTAATGGTGCAATACATATATAGGACATGAAGATGGCCTGTGTCACACTAATTTGAACAACTAAGGGCATGGAGTTTTTTTTTCAACAGCAAATCACCAATACGTAGGGGATCCCTGTAGCCACGGACGAAATATTGAATTCTAAGTGAGTGATTAAAGAGATTTGGGCAGCTCTTAAAATCGACATCTTGAGAGCCGATGAGGGTGAAGCGAGGTGAATATGAAACAGTACCGGAATGTAAGGGCGAGGGAAACGGGAGATATCCGAGAAAACCAGCCGATCAGCGACATCGTCCGTTACGATTCCATCATGCGAAAATCCAGGAGCAACCCCGCCGGGAATCGAACCCGGTTCACCTTGATGGGAGGCGAGTAATCACACCACTACAGCACCGCGGCCCCTCACACCAAACTAGTATTCTAGTCAATCACACCATGAGCTCGGTATATACACTGATGAAACTAACCATAGTTTGTATAATTAAGGAAATTAAAAAAAAAAAAATTGAAAAAATATATATTTGTAACTTTTACTGAGAAATTGTTTGTAATTTTGCAGATATTTCTATCAGTACGAAAAATTTCTTTTAAAATTACTCGTCTGCAAAGTTTCAACGATCATGTTTGTAATAGACTTGAAGAAATTCAACAACATGAAATTATAAATAGCTGTTTGTGCGAAAACTAGAAATGATGTGAATCGTAGCGGCGTGCGAAAAGAAACTTTATGCTAATAACTGCTGTCCTGAAGCACGTCCTTAAGACAATATATTCTGTTATAATAAAATTGTAACACTGCGCCTGCAGAAATTTAACGGCATTATGAAGTGCAGCAATTCTCTAATTCGCTAACCTCAGTACTTCCCATGGGGTGAAATTATTTTCTGAAGTTTTGTAAGTCATGTTGGTCACGTGGTAAAGGTGCGGGATCTAAACACAAAGGTTAGAGTCTCTGCGCTGGCATGGCGTAGTTTATTTTTTCTAAAATTATATTTAGAAGTACTTGTTTTCCCTTATGTCGTTTTTAATTCGTTGCAGTTTTTTTTTCTACAAAAAATAATTACTTCCACTTCTTAATAAGGTAAGTTATCTTTCATAATATTACACACTATTTGGTAGATTTTACAAGAAAACATTTTGTAGTTCAAGAAAAATTTTTTTGGCATCTAGGTTTCCAAGAATTTTTCTTATGAAATTATAGAAAAAACTTTACATTCTAGAGACAGTGAAACACAAGGAAACTATATTGCACTAACGTATTTTCCACAACACCGTAGTATCTTGCTCACGTCACACTTGTATGCTGCGTATCTGACAGCTGAACTGTTCGCAGACAAATCACAAACTTTCAGAATTGAGAGTACAATACGCCGTGATTCTCACTGGCACAGAGGAATCGGAGTAAATCTTGACATTTCAAACGACAACCAATAACGGCGGGGAATTGCCAGAAATGTAGATAGCACATAGAAATCAACAAACAGCCGACTTTTTTTCCCAGGATAAATCAACGTTACTACGGTAACCGTTTGTGGGACAAGATGATTTTCTGTGCCATAACACTAATTTTAACAGCAGGCAAGAGCAGATATTTTTGTCAAATTTTTATTTAAGAAGAGTCCAATAACAAATAGCAAACCAACACTATAGGCTGACCACGATAAAATTAGCACTTTTGAAAGCCCTGCTTAAGATCTCCTTATATGCACGTTGTGTATTCTTCTGCCTTATGTAAAATTAACATTGCCAGGGACACCATCACTTTATTCATACGTCGATAAAATGAAACGGTGAAATTATTAGAAAAGTAAATGTTTTACAGATCTGCTCATTTTTACACTTCGATGCATGAAACAAAATAGAAAGTGAAAGAAATAATGTAAGTTATCACAAATGGTTACCTAACATTTTTTTATTCGATATTAAGATATGGAACTACTTTCCATCTAAGGTTACCAACTTTACTGGGCACGTGTCACTCAGTGCGCTCGTTAACATACGCGCAGGCAGGGGGAGTGACTTTTTGCTAAGGTTGATTTCAAAAGTGCTCACTTTATCGTGAATAGCCTTTAGCAGTGATTTTTTGGTTCGTAGGCCATTGCAGTAAGCATGCGCTGATGTTTTGAGCCGCTCTGGGCATAGGAACGGCGCGGCGGTCCATGAGACTTGTGCCGGTGTGGCTCGCAGCGGCGCCCTTCCTCCAACCCCCGTTGCCATGGCGACACGTGCAGCGGGGACGGGCGTTGAGCCACGTGAAGGACGCCGGTCGATGCCCTTGACCCACAAGACCCACCCACCGTTCCCACCCGGCGGGCGGAGTGTAATGTGTGCACTTTGCCGCCGCTTCTTCCCTGCGCCCGCCCGGTGGCAAACATCTCGATACCTGCATATCGATTACACGACGCATCGACCCGTATCGACACCGCGCGCCGGACCACAAGCTGGCCACGCCCACCGTGACTCAGCTGACTCCGTGGTCAACAACCTCGGGCGGTATTTCTTACAGCTGGCACGTGCTCCTGCCGACTGCTACGCTCCTGTAACTACGCGCGTAACCCAGCACGTAATTAAAAACACAATTTGAATGGGCCGCGACCGCTGTCAAACACAACAAACTTAGCGAGGACCTGGACTCCATAAACAAATAAATATAGAACACGGCGACAAAGATCTGGGAAGCAATAGAGATCCTAGCAGTTATTTCACATTAGAAACATCAATCAGAATTTTGCAAATCACTCTTCATTAGTTTTAAAATATTTCCGCTAGCATATGAATGTATTTATCCATTACTTGTGTTCATATAAAAAGAAGTCGCAGTTTATTTAAGGAAACTGAACAATTTCACAGATGTAACAGGAGGAATAGATTTTTTTACACGTGTCAGTTACAGACTTACACCTGTAACGAAAATTATCCTCTTACTAAGCCAGTTTGATATTCAACAAACTTCCGAGACACTTGCAAGACGTGTTTTTTCAAGTCAAATATATTTTGGGTTTTTTGTTATTTCATGGTTACCATTATGTCTACGAATATGTGTGGTATAAATGTTGAAAGTGAAGATGTTTTTCTCAGTTATGTGTACAATGTATTTCTTTCATTTTGCATCTGGAGACTGCAGAGGAGGACGTTGGCTGATCTCCTAGTAGGGGTCTCAACTTACCAGAACTTGCCTTCGTTCTTGCAGCCTTGTTTATGCAATCGTGATTGTATTTTTGTAAAAGCATACTTGTTCAGTATCTTTGTACAGACCGTTCACGGTAAAGTGAGCGCATTTGAGGCCCTCGTTACTTTTCCCTTTCAGCCATTTTTTAATCCTTTAACATCATTTTTAAGTAAACACTGCCATCTAAGTAATAAACACAGTGTGTGTAATCCACCGCACACAGAAGTTTACGTGTAAGGCTAAAATATAATATAATTATTAACTGTTATTCCACATGAGAGGGTTTTCAAAAGTGCTTATTTTAAAATGAATAGCCTACACGAACATGAACCAAAAAAATCTTAACAGAAACTAAACACAACAAAACACAGCAGTAAACTAACACAAAAAATGCCAATCAGAAAAATATACCATCCTAAACAATTAGATAGCAAAGGCCATAATATAATATTTTACTGATTGTTTTCCATGGGAGTTGTTCTCTGCTGTGCTTGGTTTCTATTGTAACGCCTCAATTTGATTTATTTATGCACACCACGGCATTTTATTTTATTATGGAGATTATGGTTATTACGTAACATTTTATTTATTTGCATATTGTTATTTGTGGTAGATGTAACTATTATTTTCCGTACAGCTCCTATTCATATTACTATTCTTGCAAGTTATTTCACTATGTGTAATATTTCTCTAACTGATTATTTTCATATGTGTTTCCATTTTTTTTTACTTTTGCGTACACGTCATGTGGCATAGATGTAGAGAGCAATTTGTTGTTGGTTCTATAACAACCAGTTACGTAGTAAGTTTCCCTAATGTAGCCGCCTGGTGATTGGCGCTTAGGTGAAGCATCAGGTAAGGATTAAACTAAGGCTTTTCAAGACATCTTGGTTTTATCGCCAGGCAGGCTACGACGGGTGTCGTAGTTAGGTTATATTAAGAGTTACGGCCGCTTGATCAAATCACACTCTCATCAAATATCTAAGAGTTGTACAAGTTTCAAAATAATGAGCAACCAAACTTATTTATTAAGAAGTGGTTTATTTTGTCCGAGTTTACGACGTATCTAATAAATTTGAGATATTTAACATTTTACATGAGAGTGTTATTACTGAAGGTAGTTTAGCTTTCCATGATCCAGTGTTGTTGGCATGTTCTATTTTGTCAGACTACTAGCAGCTACCAGAATCTAGCAAAACACACTCAACTGGCAAGTTGTCTGAAAAGTGTGTATCTGGAAAAAGGTATTCATACCGCTGGCTACTTCTCATGTCATGTCCTCAAGTATATTGTAAGTGTGATTCTTCACTCTTCCATCACACATGTTTAAACACCGCACCACATTACATAATTATCTGGGAATTTATATATGCATGTCATGTCCTCCTAACCTGCTCGTCACCATTACATACATGCTCACACCACAGGCAAAAAGGACTAGAAGTGGACTACACTAAACACACAAAACACAGAAAAGAGCCGGGCCATGTCCTATCATTTGGCAGTAAGCCTGCCCAACTGCTCTGTTCCTTACACATTCCAGGTACAATTTTCTAGTCATTAGTGAAGTAGTTTTGGAAATCCACTGTACTTCACCGTATGTAGACAGGTGTGGACATCGGGAAAAGAGTGAGGTGACTGTGAAGCAGTACGGAATGGAACTGGAAGGAAGGGGAGGGAGGGAGGGAAGTACCCTGAGAAAATTCGGTCGGTTATGGTAACATCCGACACATTTCTTACGAGAAACAAGAACGGTTCGCTGCTGTGGGGCGGACTAGTGCTCTGGTCATACACAGGGTTACGAGGTTTTTCAAATTTCTCGCACGGGGCACTTCCGACAATTCGACACACATCTAACCCCAATAAAAAAAACATAATAATCATTGTTATAAAATGAATTGTTACAAATACAGTTTGTTGTAACGTAACATTTTCTGTTAACATATACAACAAGACAGCATGATGTGAATGTCTGATTTAACCTGTTTTAACAAATTCAGCCCCCGTGTCCATGATTGAGGACATGTAACAAATTAATTATATTTTTATGAATTGCACTGTAGACAACAAGGAATTAGTGCCCTGTGTTTTGAGCTTCTTCTTGGTGACAAATTTTACTTGCTGAAGTTCTTGTACCTCTCGTCTGTGAATGGTTAATGCTAACATCGACTAGCACGCAGTGCTTTGCTCATTCGTTGCGAGAAGCACGCTCGACACAAGTACAGTGCACATTAAAAAATGGAACTATTGCAACACACCGAGCTTAAAAAGGAATTCGGAACTGAACGGGTTCGAATAGACGACAGCAATACACTCTGTACGAAAAGATAGGCCACCGTAGCGCGTAGCCGCGACCTACGGCCAGTCCTGCGAGCGTGTATGTGTATCCGTGCGCGCGCTGGGGCAGCAGCTGCACGACTCCGGGCGTGATCGCTTCTCACAGCGACGCGAAGAGCGGCAAGGAGTTGTTGGGTCAAGAGGTCACGAGGGTCGACCCTACAGCCAATTACAGCTAATTCCGCGGCGCACTGCGATGCACGTGGTCTGACTCACCGTCGCATGCGCAGGCTCTGCCTACTGACTGTTGTTAGCCATAGGCATGGGCCAAACAGTTACTTTCGTATAACGTGTTCCGTCGTTCCAAACAAGTAAAACGTTCCAGGCACATGTTATTTTAATAACAGGTACTGTAAAACATTTCCCGAAGTTCCGGAATATAATGAATACGTTGTTCAGTGTTCCACGACTTGGCGTTTAAAGAAATAACGTTCGCACATGCGCACTGTTGCAAACCAAGACGTTCCAAAAAGGAACTTTCACGCATGCGCACACACACACACTTCCCAGCCGAAACGCAGGGGGTGGATATGTCCTATACCGTGCAGTGTTAACAAGTGAAACCAGTTTATACCGTGGAGTTAGACGGTTGTTTTCCGGTAAAAAAAGGTCACATGATCAGCAGTAGACAAAAACATTGTATAGGCCTATCTTTCACGTGTATTTGGATGAGTATTAAAATCGACATAAATTAACATACAACCGTTTTTGACCTAAACGATAATATACATTAAGCGTGCGTATGTTTGTCTCAGATAACTAGATATAAATTTCGCCGTTAAATATGTAAAGTTATCAATTATTTACATTTAAATGGAAGTGTTGTATACGGTGTTTTTGTTGATTTGCTTCCTATTCCCTACATATTTGCCTTGAAGATATTCCAGGAAATAATTTTCTGACGACTATAGGAGCTTTTCAAAGTTATGATAAAACTTTAACCGTACTAAAATCGAATATAATACGCTATTAAAGTCGTCTGCTAGTACGTTACAAGTGGAGCAACCATGCGGGAGAGAGACGACTTTAGTTTACATTGAAATTGAACAGCCTTGCGAGTGCTATATGAACTCGCTAGTTGTTCTGAATTTTCTCTAAATTTGTGTTATTCTTGCGTTTGTGAAATGTAAATTCGACATGTAAACACGCCTTAAAACTAAAATATATTTTTTATTTATTCGGCAACCAACGAAAACTAATATTAATGTATGGAAATACGTACGAGCCGGGCCATGTGACTGCAATGTTTAGTGTATTCGTATATGCCGTGGATACATTCGTGAAAGATATCGCACAATTATTGTGTGGTATAGGGATATTTTTATCTGCGTATGTTTGTAAATTAACAATTCCAGTGTGTTTAAGTTTTGCAAGTGCGGTTGCGATTACTAACGTGCCGTGAATTTAAGGTCTAATCTGTAAGTCGCGGACTCGTTTGAGGTAGAGGCACTTTTATAAAACTGTAGATACGTATTTTTCTAAATGCCGATTTGCTATTTCAGTGTGGGAGTTTATGGAATTCATTTGTTAGTAATGGCAAATCATCTCGTAAACTAATACAAACTTACAAAAACTCCACTCTTACAATTTTTTTTCTCCTCAAGTCAGCAGAGTTGCCGTGACAAACAAGAAATCAGCTGTCTATCAATACAAGAATATAGGTTTACAAACAAATCAATTCTCATTTTTTAAATAGCTACTGAATGTAGCTGTCATGATTAGCAATTTCCATGGTTTCTCGAACTCACCCCATGCAATTTCTGGGGTGACTCAATAAAGACTATTTTACCAATTCGTTGCCTGTATTCTCTTCATTGTATTCTTGGTTTACCATTCTCTATTGAACCTGCTGTCAACAAGATGTTTAGTTAAATAAATAAAGTTTACTTGTGGGTTTAGATGGTTATGTATTTAACGGTAGGCTGTAATCATTACAGTAAATGACATGTCAATAAATTTTATCATTTTCCAAAGGTAGTCAAAATAAAGAAAACTTATATAAAGCCAATCTTATCCTATAACTATACCATCTTCAAAATAGAAAAACATTGTATGATTTTCTTTAAACTCTCTTTCATCCTTCTTAACGATTTTTAAAATTCTAATTTTGAGAACAAGCGAAATTTATACATTAACTGAACCAAACATTACCTGGAACAGTTTTATTAATACATTTCTTTGTAATTTTAATCATGCCTTTCCACTCACATCTGTAAAATGCAGCAGTAGTTCGAAAATAAAATGGATTAGTAAAGGTCTGATAGTCTCGGGACAGAGGTTAAAAACAATGCGTCAAATGCTAAGAACCCAAGGAAGAACAAAAATTATACTGTATGCAATACGAAAAATTATATAACAAGTTACTTGGAGTAGAAAATCAGAATAGCCTCCTCCTCGAATAAAACAAAAGCAATGTGGAACATTATTAATAACTAATTGAAACTTAGGCAAGGACATGTTAACCTTTTCTTGAAAGTTGATGGTATCAAAATCGAAAATAGCAAGGAAATATCTAATAATTCTAATGACTGTTTCACAAACATCCCACTAAAATTGCAAAATCAGCACAGAGCTACAAATATTTGTCCTGCACGCATACCCCAAAGACCTAACACTCGGAATGCTAACACGCTGTTTTTCAACCTAACTCTGAAGAAGACATGACCATAATTGTAATTAAGAATTTCAAAAGTAAAATTCCTGTGGAATAGATGAGGTACCTATGACTCTGCTAAAAAAGTGTTCTTATTTAATAAAACTGCCTTTGAGTTACATTTTCAATGAATGTCTTGCCTAAGGAATTTTTCCTGACAGACTCAAATATGCAAAAGTAGTAACAATACATAAAAAAGTGACAAGGCATTGATGGATAACTATAGGTCTATTGCTCTTCTTACATCCTTTTCTAAAATTTTACAGAAATTGATAGCAAATAAACTGACACCATTCTTAATAAGAAACAAGGTTATTTCATTGCATCAGTAAGGCTTTGTAGAGGGCAGATCTACAGAACAAGCTATTTACAGTTTTACTGAAAAAATATTAATTTCTTTTTAAAAGACAATGCTCAACAGGTATATTCGCAATCTTTTAAAAGCTTTTGATTGTGTCGACCACAATATTTTATTGCAAAAACTTTAACAGTATGGAGTAAGAGGTGTAACCAATAATATGTTTAAATCATATCTTGAAGACAGAAAACAGATCACCTTTATAAGATGACAAATATCACGTTACAGATGTTATGTTCAAAACCAGAACTACTCGAGTAGGAGTGCCACAGGGATCAATACGGGGACCAATTTTATTCTTAATGTTTATTAATGATTTTACAGAACAAATAACCAACGGCTCAGCTGTAATGTTTACGGATGACACAAACATTTTGGTAACAAGTTCAAATAACGCTGTTCTTGAAGAAAATATAAAACAAACAGTGACTGAGATGTTCAGTTGGTTCCAGTATAACAAATTAATACCTATTAAATGTAAACAAATATGTGCTCATGAATTTCGTGCAAAGAAATAAACATACAATGCATGATGAAAGATGCACAACAATAGAAGAAGACGGGTTACTGACAGTAAATAGTACTACATTTCTAGGGCTCATTGTAGACAGTAGTTTAACATGGAATGAGCATGTTGATAGTGTCTGTAAAAAATTGAGTTCAATGCGTTTTGCGATATATACCTTAAAGAAGATTTGTAATAATAATACAATACTTGTATACTATTTCTCAAATATTCAGCCCGTAATCAATTATGGAATCATATTTTGGGGTAAATCGACAAAATGGAAACAGGCTTTTAGATTACAGAAGAAAATAGTGAGATTAATAAGTAATAAGGAAAAAGAAGCCATTGTAGGCCGCTATTTATAAATAACAAAATTCTCACTCTTCCATGCATGAATATGTACTGTATTCTTTTTTACATGGAAAATAATAAAATAGTGATATACACCATTACTACGCCAGACAAGCTAATCATCTTCGCAGAACCTCATACAGAACCTCAAAATTTACTTCAAATTCATACTATGCTGCGGCAAAACTAATAAATAACCTACCCAGTCAGTCATTTCATATGAATTTATAGTTTACAGAAATTAAAAAGAGCTGTTAAAATATACTTTTTAAATAAGTCCTTCTATACTGTAGAAGAATACTTACATAAAGATAAATTTCTATAATGCAGAACCAGAATGATATAAGGAGACTCCATGTAATACCTTGTAATTCAATCTAATGTAGACTTTACATATTCATACTTTAATATCTATCTGTACATGAAATGTAACGACTTGTACTGCGACCAAATGCAGTCTTAACATGTTTGTACAGCTGCTAGAATTAATAAGTGTGTAAATTATATTATTTTCTGTTATATATTTTTATGTTAATGTAATTGTGTGCAAATATCCATATTGGGCAACAAAAATAAAAATAAATTCGACAAATCCTTTCCAATGTGTATTGGATGTATATGCGATGCAAAAAAAAAGTGTGCTTCGTGAAAAAGCGAATATTCTAGCCGCTACACCACCATGGCCTCCATCATCTTAAGACGGGAGGAGTTGAGAGAGGTTTGGTGGTTTGTAACAACCAAGGTATTGAGAGCCAATGAGGGTGAAATATGGCAGATATTAAGCAGCATTGAAATGCAAGCGTGGGGAAAACGGGAAAAACTCGAGAAAACATGCCAGCCAGCAGCATCAATCAGCACAATTACTATATGTGAAAATCTGTGAGTAACCTCACAGGGAAACCAATATGGATCACATTGATGGAAGGCAAGCGTCCTATCACTATGCCGACCGCAGACCCTCTCTCCCTCCCTTCCCTAGCGAAGGGAGGAGAGGAACCTAATTTCTTCTGCGATAATACTTTTTCTTAGAGGAGTGTTTGTCAAATTTCTGCAGCGTTGTTCTGAGATATTGAAACTGAATCGCTTTTAATGTATCCAGAGGAGAATTTCACACTAAAAATTCTAATTGCACAAGTTGATAGGTAACAACAAAGAAATTTTGTCACAAGTGTGTCTGTGGACCACTTTGGCAGTGGTTAGTACATGTGCGCTTGTTATCGATATCACTGCGGTGCATGCGTCTTTCACCCATTGTAGTTCAACAATGTATCCTAATCTAATTAAATTACTCAAAGTAACCTAAAATGCTAGGGAATAAGTTTTCAACATTTTAACCTAACCATAGGGTGAAATAATATCCTATTGTAGTTTTCTCTCCCAATGAGGAATTTTCTAACATGTTGGGCTGAATTAAAATTGTGGCTACTGACTGACCAAAGCCTACGCTACAATCACCGTAGCGTTCCTGTAACAAAATAACAGTGGCGTTACCATGGAAGTATGAAAATGAACTGGCTACATCCGCAGTAAGAAAACTGTTACGCGACTAATGAGAAACGAGCACAAGAAAAAGACAGACTGTACATGTATCGCAGATATTTTCACACAGTATGTTGGCTAACCTGATATTTATTTTTGTTTATCTACTTGTGATGAAAAAGTTTCGCGGGAACCGTGTATCGGGATATTCAAAGCGTGGTATACATGTTAATAATTACGTTGATTATTTAAATAAACGGAAATCTGAACTGTACCGCAAAATTCATTTAATAACTATATTCTTGTGATAACCTACGGAAATCTGAACTGTACCGCAAAATTCATTTAATAACTAAATTCTTGTGATAACCTTGCATTGCACTGACTCTCGTGGTTGGAAATATTGTCTGGTGATTGGCTAGCATAGAACTCGGCGTAAAAGAATTGAAAATATTCAATCCTCTTTCGCCGCTACCGCGAGCAGGCCGCTATGTTACATAATGTTGTGTTGTAGCTGGTGCCATATACAAGTGTGGATTCAATTATTTATTGTTAATTCTTACGGTGATAACAGCCGGGGCGTAAGACCTTGGTACTAAATTGCACTTTTGGAGAAAGATGTAACACAATTTTTGTAGATATAGGGAGTCAAATTATCCATAAATATCCCCCCCCCCTTTTTTTTATTCTGAAAATTTTCTAAAATTGATTGTCAAGTGCATACAATTCAGTAGAAATTTTAATTTATGTGTTTTAGTTATGTACCAAGGATAACTTAACCCTGTCCAACATTGTAGATATAAGAAACAAAATTGTACCCTATAATAAGGGATAAATAGGTATAAAACTAACAGAGGACTAATGTAATGTAAAGAGAGGGAATAACTAAAACGCGGTTTCAATTTATTTACCAAAAACTATTTACTACATTGACATTAAATAAATATGTATAAAGGAGATGTAGTCATATTGGAAACAAACCTCTCGAGTCATTGTCAGTGCTAGGAATTTAAATATAAATGCCAGCAAATAATTATTTATTCGTGGCTCAGGAACATGTGAACCTTGCCTTCCAGAAATTCAGCTAGGCTGCTGGTCGCCGTTTTGTTACACTCATTACTGATACGCAACCTGCAATACATTACACAACAATGGTAGAACGTTTGTTAAACTTTATTTAATCATTTATTCCGAAAATAGTTTTCCACAAATCCTGACATATGAGCACTATATCTAAAACACATTTTTATTGTCGCACATAACCCAATACTGGTCCGCAGTACACACGCTTACGATCGGTAGTTTTACGAGGAAATTATTTGATTGCACAACACAAGCCAATAATAAACTAGTAAAACTTCCCACGTGAATTGTAATACATATTTATTTATTCATCAGCTTCTTTGTTCAACACGAAATGCTTCGAATGTAACCTTTCTCTCAACGTCATTCTAATGCAAACACAATGTTTTGGATTACTGTCAAGATGGCGGCTAGAGTCCTTAATAGAACCACCTATCTCCAGCGGCTTCACATATGTCACAACATGCCATCTACTGTACACTTCTAGCTCCATACCGAAACGTAAGTGAAACTTGAGGAACTGCGACCAATCAGAACAGGGCAATCTCGATTTTTGGCGGGAACCTGTTATTTACAGAAATGTAAGTATAAATAATACTAAAAGGGGTATGTGTGCACATGTTTACGATTATATTTGTTCACAAAAATAAGCTTCTCTGAGATAGAAAATGTCGGCTTTGAAGTATGATTTGTTTAAATATAGTTGTGATATACGAGGTTAGGTTAAAAACGAAAGTAAACAGAACTAGACGTTCCAAAAAATAACTTTTACGCATGCGAAGTAGTCAGGCGTCGAGGCAATCCAAGACGTTCCAAAAATAACGGTATAAACAATTAAACGTATTACTTGTGTAACGTGATACGAAATTGTAACAATTTTTTTATATCCGTTACGTTAAATAACGCCCATCTCTAGTTTGCCAGCGGGGGAAGTATCCTGGTGCTCAAAGAGCAACTAACTTACATGTACTGCGTCGAGCTCTTATTTTAAGCTATAGGCTGTTTGCGGTTAACTGAGCATTTTTAAAATCAACTTTTGAAAAATGTCACTACCCCTACCTGCAGTCGGAGTGAATGGCCTCCGCCCTGTAAAGGTGATAAAGACGAAATTGAATTAATTCCACATCACGACATTGAATAAATTGAAAGTATTACGTAAAGATAGTTGAATAATGAAACTATCTCTTTCGCTTTATGTTTTTAATACGTACAACTGTAAGAAACAGTAAATTTGTAAAATATTTTTATTACTTTTAATTTCAAAGTTTTACTTCAACGACGCATGAATAAAGCGATCTTCCATTGCAATGTTAATTTTACATACGGTGCAAGGATACGCTATGTTCATGAAAATAGATATTGAGACTTTCAAAAGTGTTTATTTTCCCGCCAACAGCGTATGCAAATTGTAAACATGTCACAGTTTTGTTACCAAACATAAAAGCAGTAATGAAAATACACGAATACGATAACACTAAGAATTCTGGTATTGGCTGTTTTGCAAACTGCACGTAGGTCTATACGAAAGAACCCGAACATTAACGAATATTGGGGAATCAATATTCGCATAAATTAACATTGTGTAGGTTACTATGCTTTTATTAAGTCCTTTTCCAACTATTAATCTAGTGAAAAATTAGCATATACCGGATGTTTCAGTATTACAGGTACAAACAGCGGGGGCGTGTAGAGGACAATGGAATAATGTTACAAAAACATAGGTCCAAAAATCAATCGCTTCCGACATATGACGTACGCACATGTGCAACCATTGCATTATTACAACACTGTTCATGTCGTATGTTCCAGGTACCAGACCTCACATTGAATGTCAACAGCGGTGTGCACTCGTAGCAGTATTTGAAGCAGTTGTCATGGCTCCACACCCTATTTATAACGAAGAGATGGCCGACATCCACTTCATATATGGACGTGGTAATGGCAACGCATGGGAGGCAACACGCTCATACCACGAAGCGTTCCCTCACAGAAGACAGCAGCCAGACAGCCGCGTTTCTACGACGTCCCATCATTTGCGTGGGAAAAAAAAGTTGTATAAAAGAGTTAATGTTCTTTTGATAAATTACTGAATTTCGTTAAAGAAATTAATATAAAAAAATACGCCACTTGCAATTTTTTTAGTTTTACATGGAAAATCGCGAAAATTATATTTGCCAATATATCTTCGATAACACAACCTAGTTTATCCTTTTTATGATTGGCTGAACAAGTTCTTTACATGACGAAGTTCTTTGCAGACCAATTACAAACGTTTTACTTTTGAGTATGTGAATCCTCGTTGGCTCAATGAAATAAGATAGTGGCTTCGTGAATACGTGACGGCCAGTAATGAAAGAGAACTGTCGGAAACGTGTACACTGCATTCAATCCCAGGAAACCGTCGACTTTTCCCCGATCAGTATGCAAACGTAACGAGAATCTGTAATGTGGGCCTACTCATGTACAAGATTCAGAGTACTAATAATCTCAAATAATTGTATACTCCATTTGTGAGTTGCTGGTGTGGGAATTGGACCTCGTAAGTTGTCGGATTAGTACGCAGGCAGGATCACGACGATGCGAGTAGGGACTTTACGTTGCTGGCCGCCATGTGGGTTATCTAGGGGTACTTCACCTTCTTCCATAAGCACTCTGTCGCATCTCCACCATCGCGGCAGGGGGGAAGTATTGTATTGTAATAAACAGGTTTTTTTTAACGTCCCCCGGTTTTATGCTTGAAAGCTTAGAGGGGGGGGGGCCTTACAGGCTACCTAACTTAAATTAACACCCATGACTTACCCGGGATTGGAACCAAGAGCCTCCCGCAGCCCAGGTCAGTGGCGCGCCAACTGACTGCTCCACGGTAGATCGGCAGGGGGGAGTACAAGGGTGTCCCTCACAGCCGGCCACAATCTCCTCTCATCCCACGCAGTTGTCAAGCCTGTTTCAAAGGCGGGGACAACGCGTGGAAGCTGTTTTTTCTTCTTTTTGCAGCAGGAATCGGGCAGAAAACGAGCGGCAAAGCGCCCGTCCACAGTAGCCAGCGGGGGAGGACATAGGCGGGATGCCGTGAGAAACGTGCGTGTGCAGGCGATCAGGGCCGATTGGTCGGAAGGTCGGCGGAGTGATCCGGGGATGGCCTCAAAGCGCCAGACTTCCGGCGGTGATTAAAGCGACATTGTGGTGGCATCCCCGCCCTCGCCGCAAAAAAAAAACCGCCAGTCGCACGCGGCCGAGGCGCGCTCAAACAAATCCCCCCCCCCCCCCCTCCCTTTCCACTTTTCATCAACGCAATGTACATCGCCGGCCAAAAGAAGTGTCGCAAAATCCTAGAGTCACATACATCAGACCTGGGGGCTGGAAACGAGCGAACTCTCTGACACCAATCGTTATGCTTCGGAGACGTATGAAACGCAAAGCGAATGAAGTGATTACGAACTGCACTGCGGACTGAAAATATGTGACGTCACAGAAAAAACAAATACACTGAAAATCGCTATGAAATTTTTTTAGTAATTATATAAAGGCAGACCAAAAAAAAATCACTACAAATAACTTGTGCGACAACGTCGTTACTGTTTACGTATATTTGTGGTTTAGTACCTTACAGCTCACCGAGCGCGATAGCTGTTGGCCATCAAAGTAAATACTTACGCGACATCTATTGAGTGAAAAAAAAAGAAGAAGAAAAAAGTACATTTGCGATGCCACCCATTAATAACCTACAAAGATTGCTGCGGCTATAAGATATATATTTTGCGAATACAGCGATAAACTATGCATTTTGCGAATAATTTAAAGTGTTTTATATCATATTAAAGTGTATTGTGTTCATTACTTGGTCAATTAGCTTAAAGTAAATTATGCGCAATATTTATTTTCAGCTCCCCACGGACAATCATACTCGTGAAATCTGCAAATTGTTGGCTCTTTAACGACCGTACGGGGTCCACCTACATGGAAATGTTTGCGTTTGGGGCCGATAAGCACGGAGTGACAAAGACGACACTACCACGTGCATCAAGTACGTCATCGCCTCTATGCACAGGGCTCATAACTGGTGTGCAGCGTTCTCGTCGTACTGGGTGGTGTACCAATGGATCTTTAAGCGGTCACCCAATTATTTTATTGGCGGAAAGTCTTTAATAAGGTTCAGCACAAGTATCTATCTCAATACATTTCTGTACGTATCTGATCCGAATATTTTTAAGATACAGCACTTTAGAGAAACTTTTTCTTGCTCTGCTGCAGTGCTCCGAAATTGTGTTTCCAATACGCGTACGACCTTAAAATTAATCGACACACATATTCTGAAGTGTGTGAGTGTTTATCGTAGATCATCACATCGGGCGCATGTTTAATATTTAATAGTTTCGTAGAAAATAATTGATTTCAAACACTCTGCGACGCAGTTCAAGCGCCAGTGGCTGGTTTATATATATATATATATATATATATATATATATATATATATATATATATATATATATATATATATATATATACACACACACACACACACACACACACCAAAAAAAATTCGCAAGTAAACCCCCAACCTCCACCTCTCCCGTACCCAACTAGCTATTGATATTCCACAGCAGTACAGGAGACACAGCGACTGAACTGCGAACTCGTGCTTATTGTGACCTCATGAGCGCGTTGTTGCCGTGTCTTGTGTGTAGGTACTGCAGTGTAAGTTCAATAGCTAGTTGGATATAGCGGAGTTGACGAAATTCTGCTTTGGCTGTTCACGGTAAAGTGGGCACTTTTGATAACCTAATTAGTTGTTCCCATGAGTTATTTTTTTATCCTTCAAACCACTTTTTTAAAAATAAATATTGCTATAAACACGGTGTATATATTTCACCGGACTCGAACGTTAAAGTCTAAGGGTACAGTAACATATATTTATTGAATATTATTCCAAATGAGAGGGCTTCAAAAAGTCCTCTTTTTCTCGTGAATAGCCTGTACGCAAGTGACCATTACACTTGGCGCCACAACTTCCATCCCGCATATTGTTTCCACGACAAGCGGTAAAGTGAGTGATAATCGCGCCCCAGGGGACGCTCACGGAGCGCCGAGCCATCCCCCAGCTCCTTAATTACGTCAGCTGCTGGTGTTGCCTCCCCGCAATGGGGCTTGCTCTCAGTGTTTTTGTCGGAGTGTCTCGAGGAAGCGCTGCGGTGCAGGCGTCATTAATCACCTCGCCGTGACGTCTCCTATTCATGACGGTCGTGTGGGAAGACGACCAGCCACTCCAGAAATGCTACTTCGGGAGGCGGTAGCGACCGACCCACGCAGACACTTACTATCCGGCAGAATCAACGCCTCACCTCGATTCGATTACGTCCAGGACGTAATCTGTGAACGGCTATTCACGGTGCCGTGTTATCTTCCCTATACATCACACCTGCATGTAAATAGACATTTTAAAGTAGTCACGGGTCCAAGGCGAGTAATACTGATTCGTTTCTCCATCTCGCCACGGGCAGTCACCATTCAAGCCCACAGAATGAACTCTATCTACATCATTATAATGGACTTCGTTAGGGGTGTCGCCTACCTACAGCGTAAATAGGACTAAATAAAATTATTTTTAATGACCAAAAACTGCTCACCGTTTCTGACTAGCACCTAAGAAACATCTCACGACAGTTTTAGTTTCTTACACACACGGTTTGAAAGCGAAATTGCCTAAAAATGAGAGATATTTCGGGCAGGGGCGTGCAGAACACCTTTATTTATCATATTATGCCATAAAAAATGGGCTGCTGCCGCCGAAAGTGTGGTAGAGACATGTTGAAGAGGGAAAGACTGCACGCTTGTACAGTGTTTTGCTGGTAGATGCAAAAACGAGTCGTGTGATAAGCCTGCCTGTGTCTCCCTTAGCACTCCCGTGCTGATAAGCCTCGGAAACACTAAACACGTAGTGGTAGACTACACGTATAACTCCTCTGCTGTTATACCAGTACGCTGTTTGCAGAACAAACCCAATACCTACTTTGTGCTGCGATCTCGGACACCACCTGTGATGCACGCCTGCCAAAGCAAAGATCGAGAAATTGTAGCAGTCACAACAATGGAATTGTGAGTGGGAAAGCCATGTGAAGGCACTAAGGACTTGAACGCCAACGTTGGGGAAGCGAGGTGAAGAAGAAGCAGCTGCAATGGAACGGAAAGGTGAGGAAAACAAGAGTACCTCGAGAAATCCCAGCGGCAAACGGCTACGTTCCCTAAACTCTTAGATCCGGGACTGACTTCGCCGGGAATCGCAATGTTACACAGATGGGAGGTGCTAAAACCGTTTATGCGCTAGTAAGCTGTACAGTGGATCGCTTGCTAAACCTATAAACAAGGCAGCGAACGTTAAGGGCGAAACAGGCACGCGCATCAAACGCGACATCGCACTATGCGCAAACCACTAAAGGACATGCAGCGATGGAATTATCGTCTTCAAGCGATGACCGTGTCACTTAAAGTGTGGGAAGTCTACATGGAAGTTTAGGTGCAACTTTCATTCTCTAAGAAAAAATTAATTTTTTTTTTCAGGTCTTAATCACAATATATACCTCTCTGCAATGCTGGCAACAAACTTAATTTACATACAACATAATTATCAAAGGAACTAAAAAATCGATACTTATTAGTTAAAACGTATGCTAACTAGATCAACAATATTAAATTATGTAAAGTTCAGACTCAATTCCAAAACAAAGCATAATCACCATTCTATTAATATTTAAAATCAAGTATGTTACAAAACAAATGAGCGATACATTGCATAGCTTCGTTGCAAAAACCTGTTTCAGTGCACCCAAGCAAAGGATGTGGGTTGTTACTACCTAACAACTTAAAATGGACATACTTAATCGTATTAGAAACAATAATAATTAGTAGTAGTATTACGAGTAACACTTTTCTTTTGACGAAAAAACACATGGAGTTAATTAATATCTCTAAAAATATCCACGTGAGAGTGACACGTATACCTAAATGATTTTAGGGGCCACGGTAGCTGAGCGGTTAGCCTGCTCGCCTCCCACCAAGGCAAACCGGGTTCAATCCCCGGCCGGGTCACTCCTGGATTTTCGCATGTGGGAAGCTTGCCGGGGATCTCGTGTTTCCCCCGCCCCTTCATTCCGGCGCTACTCCATACTCACCTCAATCACTCTCATCGACTCTCAAGACCTTCCTGTTAAGAGAACTATGTAGCTGAGCGTCCCAGGTCAAGAGGCGAGGGAGCGATACGGGCGACACTAACACGCACGCCTAGCGCCTAATCGCTCCTACGCGCAAGCCGTGCAGTGTTTCCGTCCTAACGCTTTACTGCGTAAACTAGATCTGTAACTGTGAGGTTTTATTAAACACGATGAAAGTACACAGATCAAACTACCTGCGTATAATCGTGCTTTTCTCTTACTGCTTAAAGAAACTTCTTAGGCAAGCTTTAAAAATGCGATATTTGACCACTTTCACGATTTTTTCTCCAAGAATACACTTAATATGATACAAGTAAAAAAATAGCGATATGGACAATAATTTTTTATCCTTTCTGGTAAAACTTCGTATTTTCAGAACATTTATTTACCGAGACACGCGTTAACGCGCTAACAACGATTTCACAGAAAACGTTTCATTAGGCCTACATAGGACCCTCAGAGCCGCCCGAATCTCTTCACCTCTTAAATTCTTTCCACAGCAAAATCCCATTCACATTTATTCTACTGAAAGATAACTCTTCCGTTACGGGAATAAAAGCCACTCTAAAGGTCAAAAGTTTCTCTCATTATTTAATCAGTAACGCAAATTTTCGAAGCTACAGGAATGTCCTCAAGGTTATTCCTTTTGCTTTTGTTGGCGCTAAAAGGATTAATAAGAAAGGATACTCTTTCAATAAGAAAAATTCTGGTTTAAAAAAAAGAAGCGGTTGAATAGAAAATAATTAATTAAAACGCTGAAAAGCGAAACACTTAACTTGTTTTGCCATTTTCATTGCGTTTTATTACGATAGCGTGAACATGCCTTAATTCGACGGCCTGCCAAAACGCGCCATCACTTTTGAGCAGTAGGTAATCAGGACAGCCAGTTGCCGCAATCGAGACTCGCATTGCCTAAACCCCGGTAAGCAGGAATCCCCTCTACCAGCCAGGGAGTCAGGCCATGTGTTATGCCACGACTATGTGAGTGGGGGCAATGCAGAGCAGCAGTAGGGTTCTTTCTCCACGTGACGCCGGCCGAGATGGAAGTCACAAGAATCCTGCTGTGCCGACTTTCATAACTCGTCATACATCAGCCTTCGGATACTTCTCAAGGTGGGACAGTTACAATATACTAATGTTGCTCTCAGTAAGGTAGTGGGTGTAGTTAACTTAACAATGCTCCCCATACCTTATAGTATTTTATGTACGCTCCAGATGTTTTATTATATAGCCGTATAGTAACCTATAGCTTCTTATACTTACTTACCCCACAAACTCTTATCATTATTAGATTTCCCCAACCTTAATAAGTAAGGTTTGGCCACAGTATAAATAAAGTATAACAGATTCATTTAATAACGAAGTAATCGGCTATTAGTAAACACGAGCAGACACAACGGGAAACTTCTGTGTGAATTGGGTAAATAATGGAATGGAGAGTGTGGAAGATAACAACCATTAGGATAATTGCAACTTTTACTGGCATTATGTATATGTGCGCGAGCACACAAATATTAAACTTTTTTTTTTCGTTTACTTTTAATGAATGTCAAACTCAAATTGAATGGCATGAAAAACAGTGTACATTTAACGTCTGCTGAACAACTGCGTTTTGCGCGATCATGGTGTAGTCACCTCCCGACGTGACAATGAGTTGCCAGTGTGCAGCTATTTCCGCAATATTTATCGTAACAAAAAACACAACAATATGACAGTGACGGCCTGTTCGCTACTCAACACAACCAATTTTTACCCCATTCTTATACTATACGCTTACGAACAAACGAAACTTTATTTCTTACCAACCTACTGTTATGAATGTACTTAGAACTGCGTTTTAAGAGTGGAATGGACTCCCGCGTTTTTTGTAAAATATTTGTTTGCGCTAATACGCGTATCTGGGTAAATAAATGTTCTGTAATAAAACCCTATTGACAGAAAAGATTTAAAAACAATTATCTATGCCCCTATTTTTTTATTTTACTTTTGTCATATTAAGCGTATTCTTGAAAATGGTCAAATATAGCATTTTTAAAACTTGCCTATGTAGTTTACTTAAGCGGCAAGAGAAAAGTAAAAATATACGGGCGTAGTTTAATATGTGGTATGTCATCACGTGTAATAAAGCCCCTATGTTACCAGATCTAATTTGCACGGTACAGCGTCCCGACGGAAACACTGCACGCCTTGCGCGTACGAGCGATGAGGCGCTAGGTTTGCATGTTAGCGCCGTATTAATAGTCGTGTATCAGTTCTTGAGAACCGATACTGTATATTAAACGAATCTTGAGATTAGTTTTGAAACTAGTTTTGATGTAGCTCTCACTTGAGAGCGGTTTCACTTAAAACTCATTTTAGCAATCTAATAGTCGGCTCTTGAGAATACCTCTCATTAATAGTCAACAAAACTAGTATAAAGAGAGACAGGAAAATAGAGATATCTCGTTTCAGGTAATTGATGTCGAGAGATGTCTTGAGACACGATTTGTATACAGTATTCGTTTGTAGATGGTCCTACGAGTACATTTACACACGAAAATCTATTTATTTTGTATCGTTTTACTCCATATAGGATCAACAGGACAAATTATTTATATATATATATATATATATATATAAAACCGCAGTGTCGTTTTCGGAAAATTTGTGCAATTTAAATGTTGTGCACTGTCTACAGCCCAAAACTAAAAGATTGTTTAAAGTAAGTGTTGTAAACCATATATATATTTTAAAAGAATAACAGCATAGGTGCATGTTAAGAAAATAGACAAGAGTAGTAAATAGATTTGCTTCGTAATGTGCGATGTACATAATTAACAATCAACATGATTATAGAACCCATTTATCGGAAGTAAATGATTGTATTGTGCGTAAAAATACAAAACCTGTTGTTGCGATTCATATAATCGCGATAATTGCGTACGTATTACAATTATTTCCAAAAAATATAACACTGCGTAACAGCAATAAATTATTTTTGTTTGGTTATTGGTTGGAAGCATAGCTTATAACAAAATTAGTAGTAGATATATAATGAATGTCCTGTGGCAGGGCTTGGAGCTGGGGATCGGGGATCTGGGGCCACTATCTTGGATTTCCTTCTTTCCCTCAAAATATCCTTTTTACCCTCATAATTTCCCTTAAATCCCTCTGCTCCCGGCGTCAAGTTGTTAGCCAGTACGTAGCCATTTTGAAGTACGCCATATTGGTGACCAGTATATAATTTGTCATGCTCTATCATTCCAAGATGTTTTTTCACGGTCTTTCATTCCAAGTTTTTTTTTCACGCGCTATCATTCTGTCTTACCTCTTTTTCATTCCAAAGGTTTTCTCCGACTTATCGACATCGGCATGCCTAGTGCCATAAGGTTTAACCTGGGAAGAGAGTGTCGGAAGCGAGGTTGGTATAGGCTTGTTCACCCTTATCGACAAACACCAAAAAGTGAGGTTAGGTTCGTTCATTTTGGGGTTAGGATTATCATAATGTTTAAGAAAAGTCATGGGTTTAAATTAAAAATATATTTATTAATTTTTACAAAACAAACATACCTCTGGCCATTTAAAATTTTAGTAAACATAGAAGGAATCTTTATTTTATTTTTAAAATAATTATGTAACCTCTCCGACCATCAAATACAACGCATCGCCTAACTTACAATACGGCATTTTTTTTGGACTTATGCCCTTTCTGGCAAGGTCAATTATGAATTTAAGCCCTTTTATAAATGTACTCATAATTTCTGAACCATTGATGCCATGCTCATCAAATTCATAACTTAGACGCCGTACCCGACATACAACATAATGGGAAGGTCATTTAGACACTAAACTCTTTCCGGCAAAAGTTTAAGTTGAGTTATCCCCTTTTGTAAATATACTCATAATTTCAGAACCATTGACACTATAAGGATCAGTATCATAACATAGACACCATATCCGATATCCGTCACTGCGGTAAGCGCATTTAAGCCCTATGGTCTTTCTGACACGGTTAATTTTGAGTTAAGCCCTTTTAATAAATGTACTCATAATTTCCGAACCATTGATGCTATGCTCATCAAATTCATAACCTAGACACCGTACCCTACATGCAACATAATGCCAAGGTCATTTAGGCCCTAAACCTTTTCTGGCAAATGTTTAATTTGAGTTAAGCCTTTTTGTAAATATATGTAGTTATGATTTCCAAAACATGGCAGTTATTATCATCAAATTCAGTACATAGACATCACACCCGATATCCAGCATAATGGTAAGGGCATTGAGGCCCTAAACCCTTTCTGGTAAGGTCAATTATGCACTTAAGCCCTTTTATAAACATAGTTAGTCATAAACTCACCAAGTACATACTCATCAATGACATCCTTACCAACATAATATTATTTCATTTCCAATTTTAACCAAATTCTATTTGTGACTTGGGTAGATGCTAAGGATAATTAATGTAATGTTAATTTCGGATTTCGGAGTTTGATCATCGTTCAGGGCACATGAAATTGTTTCATTTCCGATTTTAACCAAATTTTTATTTGTAAGTTGGGTAGGTGCTAGGCTTACTTAATGCAATGTTAATTTCGGATTTTAGAGTTTGATTCTTTGGTCAGGGCACGTAATATTATTTCATTTCTCATTTTAACATAATATAATCTGCGGCTTGGGTAGGTGCTAGCCTTACTTAATGTTATGGCAATTTCCGATTATCGAGTTCGAGTCTCGGTCGGAACAGCTAATATTATTTTGTATCCAAATTTAACTGTTTTATATGTTTGCATATAGTAATTAATGTAATGTTTATTTTGGATTATCGAGATCGATTCCTAGGGGGTACACTTAATAGTTTTTAAAAAATCCGGGAAATGCATTTTTACGCATTCACTTACGATCGCTGTCTGACATATTACCTGATCGGTGTATACTGCTCAACTCACGTGTTATATGTTAGACGTCAACTGTCGAAGGCCGAGAATGGTGGAGAATGCAGCTATATGATGTAATTGTGTAATTAACATAATCGTGACAATCCATACTTGCATAAACATGCAATGAATATTTAATAGGTATGCACATACACACATGAATAATTAACAACTAAACAATCACCAAAGTAATATATCATCTCACCAAAATAGCCCTGCCCCAGAACATATATTATATATCCACTATTAGTTCTATTGGCTTGTACCCGAAGTAACAGATAGCGATGTTTGTTTAATATTGTTTTACGTGTCGTACTATATATAAAACTTATCGATACCTAGCGATAAATTTTTAAACTTCATTTATTTTACAAAAATTTCATAATTCATATAGGTAAATACCATCTCTGAATACTATTATGTGAAAAAACGGCGATTTTTCACCCTACTTGTTATAAAATATTACTTTATTATTTATTTGAACTTAACAAGTAGAATTGTTAATGCTTATTCTTCCCCGTTTGATTTTCAGTATTTTTAAAATGAGTTTCCGCAGAAGAAACAGAAGAAAATATAACTAAACACAAGAAACACACGAATGTAGATGCAGATAAACGCGCATCGACAGCAAAAAATACCTCAATTTTGTTTCCATGGGCCCTTTGTGAGGTTAGATTTTTAAAAAACGTATCTCACAATCTAATATTACTTGAGAACAGAAACTTGAAACTTATTTCAGCTGAGTACGATTCAAGATTTGACCATTAATTCGCACACGTCTCGAGACTAGATTCTCATCTCAAGACTATATCGCGTGATACGATCTCAAGACGAGATCTGAGAAACGACTGTTAATACGGCCCTTAGTCGCTCGTATCGCTCCCTCACTTCTTGACCTTGGACGCAGAGTTCCCATGGAGTTCCACCCCACTCTTAAGACTTTTAGCCGACAGTCGCCAATTTCCAATAGGCAGTTTTGTGCCTCAAAATGCACCCCGAACTCCCATACAGCACAAACTATTGGCAGTACTTCACATAGGAACAGATGGGAACAATAAATCTCCCACTGTACTCACGCATGGCGCCATCGGCGGAACCGCAGTAAAAGAGTGGAGTTCAACATTTTCACAGCTCGTACATCAGTTACAAATTACTTCTGTTTACCTGCATCTAACAATGCTTTCCGGTGGATGGCTAAGAGCAACACTGCAGTCTCTCGTGAAAATTACGTCTTTGTTTACATAGTAAGTATGATTTACACAGTTCGTTCACAGAGAGTTCATAACTTCGATTTCCCGAGAATATCCCTACAAACATTTAATGTTACACTTGCTACACACAAAAAAGCTATGCAATAGCGCATGTCCAAAATGGTTCGTTCATTCCGGGATGTTACTTTATTTACTTCAATTATAAAATTAGCACTTTTGAGGCCCTAGTTACTTTTTCCTACCAGTCTTTTTTTTTTATCCTTCCGCTACTTTTTAAAATAAATATTGCCATGTTAGTAATAAACACAGTGCATATATCTCACCAGACTCGAAAGTTAACGTCTAAGGCTGCTACAATAAAATATACACTCTAAGAAATTATTCGGAAATTTACCATACAAGTGTATAAGCTAAGTGTGAAAGCAGGAATGGTAATGTTTTCTCCTATGCATTCATTGTAGCATTCCTACATTTGCTTAGGAAACAGTCGAATGCATAGGGAAGTTCCCAACTTTGTATAGTAGCGCTGCTAAACATTCATATGTCTGCAGCTTGATGTGTGGTATTATTACCACACAGTGTAGGTCTATAGGTTAAAAATTTCCATTACTGTTTAGAAAGTGTACCAGGAAATTTTTTACAGTGTATTTATTATCTATTATTACAAATGAAAGGGACTCAAAAAGTGCTCACAATCCGTGAATAGCCTATACACTATGGAGAATCAGGTTTAGTTGTATTTATATTTTGACTTTAAACCGATGCCGCACGCTACAAATCTTGACAAAGCCAAAAGACTAAGCCACAAAGGTTTACACAACTATTTGCAAAGCTGCCAAAATCACAAGTTTTAAATGTGTTAAAAAATTGGACGGATAAGGACCAAGCTTCATGGATCTCCTTTGTAAAATGGGGTATTAATAAAAATCTAAATTAGGCTTTTTTACCCTGTAAAGCAGAAGTGGGTTGGTTCTCATTCGTATAACTTAAAACTAACATTGACCAATCTCCTGAAACACACGACGACAAAAAAATTTGTGAATTGGTTATTTTTTGCACCATTATATACTGTAATTCAATAAGAAACACACCAACTTCATTTTAGTGTCGATTTAATGATTCAATTTGATTTTAATACACCTGTTATAATGAGAACGAACGTCATTAGCTATGTGAAATGAACAGGTAAGTTCAACGCCTGGCTTGAAGAGCCAGCTTATGGGTTTCAACAACAATTCTAGCATGAAATACAAATTTTAGCTATGAGAAACACGTAAGTGCAAAGTGATGCGGTATCTGACGTCAGCGATAAATTCAGACTTCGTGCCGACAGAGGAGGCAACCTTCACGCCATACGATACGAGTTCCCTTTGTTGTATTGGGCCGTTAGCTACTTACCGCTATAGACCAGGCCGTTCACTTTAAAGTGAGCACTTTCTGAAGCTGTTTAATTAAACATAATAACCAATAAATACATTTTATTGTAGCCTCGAACTTTTGGTTTTGGGTATGGTGAATGTATACACTGTGTTCATTACTCACATGGCAAGGTTTACATTGACAAGCGGTGGAAGGATATACATTGGTTGAAAGAAAAAAGTAACTAGGGCCTCAAAAATGCTCACTTAATCGTGAACGGCCTATACCACGTGATAACTACGCTAAAGGAATAATAATCTTGAAAATCAGAAACTATTATATTGCAACGAAACAGGGATATATTTCGGACAACATAACTTGCCAGCTCACAGAGTTCATGCACCCATGAGTGTTTGTCCCTTTTTTAATTCTCCTTTACTTGACACACACAATATACGAGCAGATTGCAAACGTTAATAACAGCAATGGATTGGAGAGATTGGTCGTCTTCCTCAGTACATAAACTCTCTATAGGCTGTTCACGATAAAATGAGCACTTTTGGAAGCCCTGCTAAGATCTACTTGCATACACGTTACGTATTCTTCCGCCTTATGTGAAATTAACATTGTCATGGGCCTCATCACTTTATTCATGCGTCGATCAAGTGAAACTGCGAAATTATTAGAAAAGTAAATATTTTACAAATCTGGCAATTTTTACACTCCTGTACATTAAAAAACAGAAAATGAAAAAAATTATTAAGTTATCACAAATGGACACCTAACACGTTTTATTCGACGTTAAGATATGGAACTACTTTCTATTCATCGTTACCAACTTTACCGGGCACATGTCACTCGGTGCGCCCATTGAAATAAATGCAGGTAGGGGCAGTGACTTTTTTTCTAACGTTAATTTCAAAAGTGCTTACTTTATCGTGAACAGCCTTTATAAAATGAGTATTTTTCCACCATACACTCTGTCAAATGCATAGGGAAGTTCCCAACATTGTATAGTAGCGCTGCTAAATATTCCTATATCCGCAACTTGATGTGTGGTATTATTACCGTACATTGTATAGGTTAAAAACTTACATTACAGTCTAGGAAGTTTTCCAGAGATTTTTTACATTGTAGGTTAGGATTATTTATATAGGATTGCCACTTTTTACTTTTGCCGTAAAACATTAATTCAGAGATGTACAAATTTGTCAACTTTGCAAGCATTTATCACTGTCATTTTAGTGCAAATCATCACTATGCTGTCCGTGGAAGCAAACTCTTCTCCTTGTAAACCATCGAAACTCGAGATGAACAACGAGGGGATGAACTCATAAATATACAGCGGCTAAATCCGAAGTACTTACATAATACATTTAATGTAAGGTTATATAAGTTTTTAATTATTATAATATGGCAATAATCACAGTTATACAGACGTCCAAAATTATCTCGAGAGGCAACTTGCACATTTACTCATAATGCGCATATTAACATGCATAAATAACTGCGTCTTGGGAAAGAAGGGCTCATTACTTTTAGACGTGCACATACATCTGGGAAGGCAGAGTAATTAAACGGTAACACAACGTCGTTACTATGGACAGATATTAAAAAAAAAAAAACAAAGTTTAAATCATTTACCGCAGCAGTAACGTATAGACAACATATCATATAATACACAAATATGAAAGATAAGACAGAAAGGCAGACGTCAGCGATTTGTAGAAGAAGAGGCGGTAGGTAGGCGCACAGCATCCAGCACGGGCAATGGACGTTCTTATCTGCGAAGAAACTGGCGGTAAGAGCAAGAACACAAGCGGAGAGACGGGTCTAGCGGACATTTCTTTTATTTTATAGCGAGGAATCTTGCTACATTCATGCCTGCACTCCCGCCCGACCGACAGAGATGTTTTGTTCTGGACAGACCCCCCCCCCCCCCCCGCATAGCCATGACCACTTCCAAGGAAGCAATCCCCGGCAAGATATAATTTTCATAACAAAGAAAAAAACTTCATCAGCGAGATGGAACGCATGCCACGGCGAAGAAGGAGAAATGGTGTAGGGGGTCGACAGAAGGAGGGGGGGGGGGTCGCAAACTTCTATCTTTTCTATCTGTGCGCCTTCCTCTCGACCCGCTGTTCATGCCATGTCTCTGTCGTGAAAAGAAACCAACTTGGGTCGACGCTACGTCACGCGAAGATACCGGCTACCCCGCTTCCCCGTCAAACCCCCTGAAGTCTCCAGGAATCGATCCCGATAGTGTACCCTAGCCAAAAATAGGGGCGTTGTCGGCACCGCCGACAATGCAAGCCCGTCGCGATTCAAAGACGCGGATCCAAGTCCCCCCCCCCCCCCTCCACCTCGTCCACACCTAGTTACGTCAAGCGGGCAGGCGTGGCCGTTCGCAACGCAAGAAGGGAAAACGACCAACTCCTATCTTTTTTTCCCCCAACCCCTGTCTTCTTCCGAGATGACAAGCGAAAGAAAGTGTATTTATCTTGCATCAGAGTTGGGGAGCCACACCCATTTCTGTTCTTTCGCTTCTTTTCACTCTCTCACACCATGAAAATTAATTCGCGTTTCACCCCCCCCCCCCCCCCCCCCAAGAAACTGTACAAGGCTGAAAATGTTTCAGAGGTTCGCATTGAGAAGTGTACAAAAAAATCACGCGTGGCACATAACATACAACCCATTGTGCATAGCATTTGGTTTTCGAAAACCTGCGCCTTTGTTTCTGCGAGCTATCACACTTCGAAGGATACAATACATTTAATTAAAAACTACTTCGGACATACGCCGTTGTAGTGCTACGTCGCCAAGCAAAACACAGAGAATGACAATAAAAACATACACGAAAACAAGTTTGGTTAGTTTGATAGAGCTTTCAACTGAAATCTTTGCAGAATTCTTTTTACGTTCTAAATATCTGTTCACAACAGCTATAGTCCGTCTCTCGCTTAGATTGCAGTACAGGGGTTATGGCGCTCACTGTTGCCAGATTGCTTCAGCTTTGTGACGTAACTGGCAACCTGAGAAACAAATGAGAGGTGAAGGAAACGGCCTGATTAAGATAATTTTTATCTTTTCACCTCCCTGCCAACTCGTAAAGGAATCCAATCCTGTGACGCAAAGCTATGCGGCTCCTATTAAACAGAAGCCTGTGAGAAACCCTATCATTGAGATTTCATGGCGCGCAAGCAACGAAAACGGCATATTTTTTTTTTTTTTTTTTTTTTTTTAGGCTTGTTAAAGATAACACATCAGGCAACAGTGCACGCAGGAACAAGGACAGAGTTAATGAACGAAACCATGTACTGTAAAGAGAGAGTGAATGTCCCTTATACCGCACACTGCAATCTAAGAGTGTAACGCGCTGTAGTTTTGGCTTGTGTTCGTGTATTTTCTTATTCATTCTCAGTTTTTTCCTTGGCGACATAGCTTTGCAATGGCGTATGTCAAACATTTCTTTATAACTCGCCGCCCGATATCATATGGTGTAGGCGTCGAATAAAATAAATACTACATAATAACGGTATTTAAAGTATAATTAAATCAAGGAGTGTCAGTGATGGTCTCCAAAAGAGAGTGCAGCCACAAGGGACTGTACAAGTTGGTAATCATTTCAGTAGACAGTGACTTAATATTCTAGTAATTAAAATTCCACCGAAATAAGAAAACCATGCATAGGCCTACCGTAATTAAAATAGTGCTTAAAGCATTATTCACAAAACGAAATGCACTAAGCAATGTGGTGAATCACCCTACGGAAACTACTGTTACGTGTCGGTGCTTTGCATCGCCCGAGCGAGTGAAGAGTGTGTGGAGGACAGAGTGTGATATGATATCGGGCGGAGAGTCATAAATAAATGTTTGATTGAAAGACGAGCGATAACCCTACCAGGGTTTTGAGTTATAAAGGCATTCAACCCCGATGACCCTTTGGCTGCTCGCGCGCTCCTGAACTTCGGCGGATAGAATTTCTGCTTTTATTTTAAGAATTTCTGGTTTACTGACCTTGTCTCTCTCAGCGTATTTCGGGGTGCGTTGACCTTTCCAGATGGCCAGGGCGACTGATATATAGACAAGTGCGACGGGCCTCCGAGTCGAGAGTTTATGAGTGTCTGAAGTTTAGGCGATTTCGCGGCCTTAAGCGATAGACGAGCTAGAAGAGCAACGAGTAGCGCCGGAAGTGACTAGCGGGAAGAAAATATGCGACTGCGAGCATCAGAGCAGTGAAGTGTGCGACTGTCAGGCTGGACTATTGGACTGGATGCATGAGTGAAAGACTTTACAAATGATGGCAACAGACAAACTGAACGTGTGTTAATGATGAGTATAAGTTCAAACTGTAACCAAGAGAGACATCAAGAAGGACGTTATTTAGAGTTGAAACATACATTATATATTGCACTCACTCAGAAATAAATAGAGTAATAGTGGAGATAGATATTTTAATGCTGTAAATAATATCTATGCTAATAAACTAAAAATCCAATTTAGTTTTTATGTTCTAATGACCTCCATCCCTCAGGAACTCAGATACGCCCCTCAGGTGTCCTGTACTAATGCTAAATTAATGCAAGGTCTATAGAAGCTCTGGAGTAATGCGCCAAAGACACATACCGCTATGCGGTCGGTCTGTTAGGACTACTTCGAGAGAAAGAGTCAATTTTTTTTTTAAATTTTGTGGCAGTGTTGTGGATGGCTTAAACTAAGACATTTGTTGGACATTCTATTCTGCCAACGTGATTACGACGAAGGGGGGGGGGGGGGGAACTACGAATTAATTAACACATACCAAGAAGTTTAACCATAAACAAATAAAAAGTGTAATAATAAAAATGCTCATCTCCATTGCCGAAACTGGCAACGAAGGTAAAAACTGACGAAGGTAAAATAACTTCCCCATAAAAAGAAGTTCAAAATGCAATTATAAAAATGCATTGCCTTTTTAATTAGTTTGTTTAATTTCTTTGCCCCCCTCCGTCCAATCCTCCTGTTATCATTTTCGGCACTGGAGAAAGTAGCACTGAGTTTTACGAGGAGTAAGCATACCCGAAGATGTTCACTTCCGATATACTCGGCGGCCAGATCTGGATCGTGTTGTGTTTTAGAGATGCAGACGAGCTCTTGACCGTTAGTTGGGACAGCAGGAAGAATGTCGTTAGCAGCAAACATAAACAAAATTAATGTCCCTGAACAATACACAAGAATGACATTCAGAGCTAACGACTTCCACATTCGCAGCCAGCTGAAAGTCTTTCCACACAACTGCGAGGACACTTTACGACCAATATTGCGACATGGCGCATGGGTGATATTAGTAGAGTCCCAAGTGTTTCGTGGCACCCGAGTGACTATTGCTTGTTTGTTGGCTGCTGTCCCATTGAGAAGCCTCTGTACTGCTTTGCTCTTAATTCCATTACACCCTGATCCCTGTTTATTACCAGCTCACCGTCAAACAGGGCGTTAATAAATAAATGCGGTCCAATCATAAGTATTACAAAAAAATGGAGCTTGAAGTCGGTCTTCACTCCGAAATCCGAAAGAATTCGCGAAATTCTCGTGGTTCTACGTATTTCTCTGCAGGCGGCTGCTTCATAGCCCATCTTTGCCACAGCGGTGGTATGTCATTAATAGGGAGTTTCCGTGTATGAAAGACGTTCTTCGCGACACCTGATTCTCGCGAAAATCTGTCATGTCTTGCTGTAGTTCAAAACACTTCAGCACAGATCCACTTTTCATGGCAAAACTATTTTCATTATTATGCATGCTAGGAGCCGCAGACGTTCCGATTCAATTAGGAAAGGGAATGTCTTCTCCCAAACATACGCAGAAAAAAAACTAATGGAAACCAGCACAAGATCAGATACTGAAGTCTAAGTTGCACGAAAATATTTTCGCGCAAATCAGCTGTCGCTAATCACAGAAAATTTTTCATAAACGGAAACGCCAGTTTCAAGTACCCTCCTTTCTCGCAGAAAATTGTAGTAGCCTAACTGAGCTGTTTGCAGAGTGACCTAATTCTGACTGGCCGATTCCAATAGACATGCAGCAAGTAACTGAAGGAAATTTGCGTGCATGCACAGCGACGCAGCCAGAAAGAGGTTACACCTGTGCTACTGGGACTATAATACGTGTTAATTAGACCAAATGCTCGCAGAAAAATTATTTTACAATGTAATAATAAAATGCTATATTTATGTCCACCGCAATTACATATTTTATCACACATCATTATTATTAATATATTTAATACTAATAGATAACCTTAGGGGCGAAGGGGAGATACAATCCCCGTACCTCTTACGAGAATTTAAATCTAGCCTGCACGGATATCTTTCTGCGATAGAAGTCTATGTCAGTATTAGCATTGGCCTATACTGTTTTCAGTTAATTAAGCACTTCTGAAAACCTCATTTTCAATCTATTTTTCCATCCACTTTGAATTTTCCCGCCATATGTAAACTTAACATTGTCAAGGACATGATCACTTTTCTAGTGCATCTATCAAGTAAACATACTGTACTTGTAGGTACGCAAAATGTGTTACTAATATGTTAATTCTTACATTCATGAGCATAAAATAAAGAGGAACGAAATTTAATTAATTCAGGTCCACGCTTTTAAATTAAGGAGCTATATTTCCTACGTCGATGCAAAATTGGTTAGAAGCACGCCAGTCTGCGTGTACATTAAAATAAATGGTGCTATGGGTAAGGAATTTCTTCAAATGTTAATTTCAGAAGTGTTTAATTAACACGCAGGCACGAACTGACAACTTGCCTTAAGTAAGGGATTTTGAATCCCTATATTAAGTATTATTAACCTGGAGTACGTACGGTCGGGATGGAGCCACCACATGCCGAACAATACTAATATATATACTACACCACGACCACACACACTGGATTTCTGACAGTCACTAACGTGAACAAGTGAAATGAGGAAGGTCGTGTAAATGACAAAACCGGGATAAATACGATGCTGGCACAAGTGCGGTGGCTTCAGGCGACGCGACTCGGCGAGGGCCCAGCCACCAGACCACAGACCACGCGGTTATCAATCGGTCAGGCGGCCGCTGAAGAGATGCAAGATGCCGATGCTTTAACATTTCACTTTACGTTTTCTTTCCAACATGTTGTTTCTTATGGAACTTTACACTATGTAACTGTCAAGCTGTAAATCACTCTTGAGTTCACGATTTCGAAAAGTTGAAATTTAAAGTCAAAGTCGAGAAGCCATTTTGCCGAGAATCTAGTGAGTGTTATTTTATTGTAGGACGATTTTCATCTCGGTATATATAACCAAGCTCGTCAAAATTAAATGAATGGCATACAAATGTAATATGAAGAGGAAATACATACATTTATATTCATGAATAAAGTAAACAAGTTAGTTTTTTGTTTTGAAATTAACTTTTAATATAAATGTTTTAAGTTTATTCTATAAACAGGAACGTAAAATGCATTTCTGGAAAATATAATAACAATATACATAACAAGATTCACATTTTTACAAATATCGCAAAACCGATTTGTATTGTGTACTGGTGGCATCGTCAAAGGAAAGGAAATGTAACGTCAAATGCTAATTTTTAAAATTGTGTAAGGGCCTTAAGGGGAATGGTGCATGATCGCAGTATAGTTACCCGATTTTCGATGTAAGTCGTTTTCGAAAGGGTTTGTCGAAGTTTTTGGCTCGACAAGACGCAAATAATAATTTTCAACGCCTTTTTACGTTGATCGATATTCACTTCCGTCATTCTTCTCGGAGCATTGATGGAAGAAAATAATTTATTTTTTCTCATCTTCAACGAACACAGTGAATTTGTAACAATTTAAGAGGGTGCTCAAAATTGTTATTTACATCTTGTCGAGCCAAACATTTTTAAAAAATCCGCTGTAAAGCCAGTTATGACAAAAATGATATAAATGTACGGTTTGCATGCACCATTTCCCTTAACGCCGGTCGGCCCGGTGGCTATCTCGGATGCCTTTACGCCGGGAGACGAATATTACGGCCACGACATACATCAGCTGGGCACACCACACTTCCCACACAATCCACAAGGCGCGCGCGAGGTCGCCCGCCCACACAAGGAGGTAGATCTGCAAGCACACCTCGCTCCCTCCTGCTGTGCAGTTCGGAGCATTAGCGTTCCCGAGAAACGACAGCCGACTGGAACACACACCCAATATTCTGTCAACCCAACACTGCTGAAATCAACCCCAGAAAAAAAAAACTGATTAAAGTTGCTAGTATTTTAACGAAACACCGACCGAACTACTTGCCCAGTTGCACCAACATCTTCCCCGATCCGAAATTGAATGATCCTAGTTCCGTACCCGGATCCAGTTTGATCTTGGCTCCAATGTAAAAATGTTGAACCAACAAAATTTCATGATTATGGATCTTCGATTCGTCGATCTTGTTTTCAAAGTGAAAGATCGAGATTAAATATGAGACATATTTTGCTATTGGTTCGTAACATATGACGTCATGGAAGTACCCGTATTTTCACTATAGATAGAATTAGATGTGCGAGGTTTTATCTGTTTAAGGTGAATTATTGTTTTACGAATTTTACTGAATAATATTCAAGTGCGTATTAAGTTGTTTTAATTTCCCAAGAAAACAATCGAACGTAGTTCTATCTGGTGGCGTATTTTCAAACTACATTTGTCGACGATGGCTGCTGATCTCGGATCGAGATTCCAAATCGCCGAAATGAAATTCATCTCGAGCTTCAGTCCGCTCTGAACTCGAATGATGCAACAATTTTTTGTCTCGATCTTAAATTCTATCTCAGATAGAGTTTCGAACCACGATGGTGCAACCGGGCATAAGACGGTAGCGTGGGCAGCTAATTATGGGAAGTACTTCTGCAGGAACGTCTTATTAAGATCACGCTGTTCAAACTGGTCGCCACTGAATTATTTTCTTTTTTTTTTTATATCCTCTAAAGTAGAAATTTATAACCTTTCTAAAAATAAGCCGCTACATATTCATTCAAGCTTGGCCGCTAGTCGTTAGGCCTACTGTACTATTAATCTGTACTTGTGGCAATGTAGGAATACATAATGAGTAGAGGCCGAGGAATATATCAACTTTTTTGGGGCCAACGTATCTTCGAAAAATAATATAATATCGCTGTGCTACCTTTATTAGTTGATGCATATATATCGCTGATAAATGTTCACAGGCGAATCGCACAAATTCAGTATTACAATACGAGAGTTATCATTGGCCTAGCGCAATCTTCTAACAAAGAGATCAACCCGTAAAGACAGGCAAGTACGCAGTACATTGAGAGCTGGAAGTCTACTTGCCCGCGATGAATCACCGTCTTTTATGGTTTGGATGTTAAGCAGTATATAAAAAAACATTTTTAACAGTAGGCTAATAATGACAGCGCGCTTCTAATCACGTCACAAGAAGACGTCTAATGACTAATAAGGGGCCTAAGTAGTCCGTCGTAAAGCTGTACTGTGTAAATTAGATCTGTAATAGTGGGGTTAAGTCCGCAAACCAAACTACCTGAATATAATCTTACCGCTTAAAGAAACTGCATATGGAAGCTTTAAAAATGCTATATCTGACCATTCTCGAATTTTTTTCTACATTCATACACTTAATATGATAAAAATAAAAGGATAGAGACATTTTTTTTTTTTATCCTTTCTGGCAAAACTTCGTATTACCAGAACTTTTATTTGCCGAGATACGCATTTACGCGCAAAACAACGATTTCACAGAAAACGTTTCAGTACAAGGGAGCGATACGGGCGACACTAACACGCACGCCTGGTGCCTTAACGCTCCTACGCGCAGGGCGTGCAGTGTTTCCGTCGTGGCCCTATACTGTGCAAATTAGATCTGTAACAGTGGGATTTTATTACATGCCATGAAAGCCCACAGATTAAATTACGTCCGTATGTTTGTACTTTTCTCTTGTCGCTTAAGGAATCTGCATAGGCAAGTTTCAAAAATGCGATATTTGACCATTTTCATGAATTTTTTCTCCAGGAATGTACTTAATATGTTAAAAGAAAAAACATTGAGTCATAGATAATAGTTTTTTACCTTTTCTAGCAAAAGGTCGTCTTGTTTACAGAACATATATTTACTGAGATACGCGAATACGCGCAAACAACGATTTCACAAAAAATGTTTCACTTCACACTCCTCTTATGGAAATACATTAAAATTGTATTCAACAAGTACTATTTCCAGCTAACAATCGTGACTGCGCAATGCGCTCGTTGTGAAGCCAACGTTATTTTTGCATGGAAATTTCCCTGCGCAGTCAGCTGACACAATATGTTGCAAATGCCAAAACACGTTGCGACTCTTTACAACTCGTTGGCACGCACTAGCCGTCAGAACAGCAAACCATTACTTGGATAGAATTTGTCGAACAAAAGTCCCTGTATACAAGAGGGAGGCGAGAAGAGATACAGAACAAAGCTAATCAGTTTTATATACGTACACAGTCTGTTTCACAGTTCGCTATACTAATAACGCGCGCCAGTGTCCGATTACGAGCCGTCAGACACGGATTTATTTTAAAAGGGCGGACTGAAACTCGGCGAACATGTACTTTTTTTTTCACCCGTATTTCAACGCTGTAATACGATCTGGTCACAAACAGAGATCTGTATAAATTTCACATACTTATTTGGTAACCGATTAGAGCTCACACGCGCGTATGTTTGTTTAGTTGAAAATAGTTGTATAGACACAAAAAACTTTGCACCAATACTTGCACATGAAGGGGGTTCATAGGACAGTGCGCATTACAATGAGGCGTCGTAATGACAGTCGTGACAGGGAAAAGTCAAGGATTTTTCTATGACAGGGAAAAGTCAGGGAAATGTCAGGGAATTCTCACCAAGGTCGAGGAAAGTGTACATAATTGTTAATCTACACAAAAAGGAAGATATGTGAATATAGGATAATGTAATTATAAGCATATGCATTTCAACCCATTCCGATCCAGTGTACACCACAGTGTACCTTACGCACGTGTAGGTAATGTTTGGTCTGTACTGCACACTGCGAAGCTCAATTACCAATTACCAATGGTCTTACATGTGTGTAAATGATTGGCAGACCGTCTGACTGGTCTAGGTCATAAATGGTTTATGTAACTGTAGCCGAACATACGGCCTACAGCTCACTGGCAGTGACAACGAAACAAGTGTTGTGTCGACTCAAGTACAGCACGTAGCATAAAATGTTTTATTTGCAACACCTGAAATCGTAAATTACAGTGCGACTGAAAGGGTTAAGATATAGATTTTTAAGCTTGTGAATTGACAGTAATACATCTTAGCCAAGTGACACAGGGCCTATATGTACAAAATAAAAGAATTTGTGTGTTTGTAATGAGCGCTCATGCGAAGTTAATAGCGTGTATCACGAGAAATATCGACGGACCAGATCAAATTTTGGCCCCGTTTGCTTGGCATGTTGCAGTGTAATTTAATGCAACTTCATTGATGGCATATTTGCTCTGTCAACGATGAGAAAAATATGGTGTTGTGTTCCAGTATTCCTGGAAGAAAAAAAAAAGTCACGGAAAATGGTAAGATACTGCCTGAAACAAAGGATAAAGTCATCAGGGAATTCGAAAATGGAATTTCAGTTGACACCCGGCTCAGATATCCCGGTGGCGCAAAACTTTTTTTGGGTGTATAATTTGAAAGCCATGCTTATTTTCTGCTTTCTGCTTGTTGTTCCAGACTCACAAATTTCGCGAATTCATGCCGTAGTATCCGGTACTTCAAGCAGTTATTCTTATTTCTGTTACAGTTGGATCGCATCAGTTTACAGAGACGTTTTATGTAACTGTGAGCGAGTAACAAACAGGAAAAGTGAAGAGAGAGTCAGAAACACTAGGTACTAAGTCTTCTCGCAGTGACGGCAGCCAGTAAACAAAGCTACAATGGCGCCAGTATGCACAAGACTGTGAAGTCTAGTCTGTATTCGTGAAATTACCTATTGTACAGACAGGCTTGTCGCGGTTAAAAGTTGACATCTTAAGTTTTGTGATGCATCACTCTGGAGCCCAGTGGCGCTTACTGTGTTTTATTTAAACTAAATTATTTGTGTTTGTAAGCGGTTATAGGCAGGCTAACTTCATTTGCAGCGCCACTTTCTGCAGAAAGAAATAAATTATTTATTTTATGTATTATAGTTAATTTTTTTTTTTTTTTTGTTCTGTGAGCCAACCTCGATGTATGAGTTGCCAGGGAGTTGTTGATTTGGATACTACAGCAGTTTATTTTCGCTAAATTGAAATTAATTCTTATTTTAATGTTATAGCTTATTCAGTCGGATTAAATACGTAATATGATTCAACCTTTACAAATACTGGCTTTAACCGACATTTCTGCAACTCAGTTAATAAGTCTATTTATTATACTAATCAAAACAGGAATTCTTTCGCGGTCTGAGTCTGTTTTTCGCCCCAGTAGTCGTGAAGATTAATGCTCAAGAATAATTCTAGCCGAGGTTTAATCATTAACATATATGAATAGATGAAGTTGATTATTTAAAACGTACAGACAGACCTACAAAATTCTGGTTCCCGTACAGTTTCATTTTACTGAACAGCTGGACTTGTGTTCGGTGATAGCGATATGCGTTAGTCGTAGCTTCGTAAAACGGTTTACGGGTCAGCTGCCCACAGAGATAACCTGGCATTCACCTTCAGGGTGCACAGTGCCGACCAAGTATAACCTTCCTGTTCATTGGCGTAAATCTGCATTTGTCCATGGAGACTCACATAATGTTGCATTTCACGAGTCTAGCCAACGGGGGATACAACCTATACTCTATTCACGGTTACCTCCCACTTTTCTGAACCTGCTGAAGATCTACTTCCAGGATATTCCTCAGCCTCGTACAAACAAAGCTTAATCGAGTCTAGAAAATTACACCAGAGGGACAACGCAGCGCATTCGTAAGCACTCAGTGTAGCAATATTTTGCAAAAGAGGGGCGTTACCAACTTACCTACATTCTCAAAGTTTTTATTCATGTTATTTATAAATGAACTAGCGAGTACTCCCCCCCCCCCCCCAAAAAAGCGTTGCAATGCCACGCAAAGAAACAAAGTGTTTGTGTTTTAAATCTGTTTATTGAAGTGATTTTGGATACACTATATTTTTTGTTTTTCCGTCTGGTCCGTACACGAATAAGTCAGAAGGTTTTCCGACGTGTGAGCAGGCCACATACAGCTGTCCATGTGAGAAGAATGGATTTTCCTAATTTAGTCCACACAGTTGTAGCGATGTCCCTGTGCCTTGTTGATGGTCATTGCAAATGCGAGTCGCACCGGAAACTGCAAACGTTTGAACTCGAATGGTATATCTGTCGGAATCATTGGAATGTGTGGCAACAGTACATTTTCTCCTTTAAATTTTCCTTTTAAAATTGTAACTTTGATTATATTGTTCAGCATCTTTTTCACTGAAAGCCTGGTACCGTTGCAAAATCGTGGTGGATTGATGTTTCGGAGAAGAATGATAGGCACGCCAATTTTCAATGTTAACACTTGCGGCTGCATGCCTGGCAAATCAAGTGAATTCAAAAATTAAGTTGGATAATTGACAACTTCGTCTTGATTCATTACAGTATCGATGGAATTATACGTTGTCGCTTCGTCTGGTATTTCGTTTTGAATGCTGAAATTGATGGCATTGACATCGTTGTTTTTGGCTGCTAATATAGCACGTTCACTGAGCCACTGATGACTTTTGTAATTCTGTGCGATATTTGGGAAAACTTTGTGAATCAGTTCGTCTTTGATTGCTGTGATTTTACAGAAGTTTGTTGGCAATGTGATACATTGTGTGGATTCATCGATTGCCATTTTCCCATTCCCAATAATCCAACAATTATTTTGCGAAACATTCAGCGGATGAATCATGTTGTACTTACACACGTATATTTGTCTTCAAAGTCAATATCTGTACGTGTCGCCATAAAACTGATGATTTGAGACATGCATTAAGTTCATCAGTGGGTGTTGAGCGTGATATAACTGGTAGAGTTTGTCGAAAAACACCAGACAATAAAATGAGTGCGCCACCAAAGAGCTGGTTATTTCATCTCAAATCTTTTCATGTACGATGAAGCGCTTCCTATGCTTTTTTGTGCGTCATAGTACATTCGTCCCATATAATGAGTTGACATGTTTGGAGTTCTTTACCCATTCCAGAATTTTTACTGATATTGTTTGTTGGTGTCTCAGTGATTTGCACATTCAATGGCAATTTCAGTGCTGAATGCGCTGTTCGGCCACCATCCAAAAGGGTTGCCAAAATTCCAGATGATGCGATTGCTATTGCAATATTTTTCGTGATCGTATGGTTGCCAAAATAAGTGAAGTAAGAAAAGTTTTTCCTGTGCCTCCGGGCGCATCTAGAAAATAAAACCCACCGCTTTGGCTTGTAATTGCATGCATAATTCTGTCATACGCTATGCGTTGTTCTGGAACCAATTTCAGAAGATTCGTTTGAACAAATGTGCCCAATTCGTCGACATCAAAGTATGTTTCTCGTTGCAAATCACGATCGAAAAGGTCGTTTGCAGATCGATTGGGCGCAGCCATTCCCAATTGTACCAGTGCTTTGTTAGCGATTGCCAAACATATGTCCTCAGTCAAAACGAATGCCTCATTATACACGTTTGATGCGGATTGAATGTCCGGATTTTGATTCGTTGCACGCAAACGATGTAGGATGTCTTCACTCACGTAGTCTTTGTATTTTTCCCAAAGATCTTTTGGATTGGATGGGAAGCACGTTGTCAATATGATTGCAAATAACGTGCGTATTTGCTGTGGTGACGCAGTATCCGATGCATCGGCGAGTGAAGTGTCCCAATGTGCATCGTTTTCAAGAAGATTTAATTCTTGGCAAGCTTCACGATAAGTGGCTCATACTTGATCGTTTACTGTTCTCAACTTTTGGAATGATGTCGGTCCACGTACGTTGATTAACAGTAATCGCAAATAAAAGCATTCTGCACTGTTTGGGTGAACAGTGAACAGACGGCCTAACGCGTCGGTCGAACATAAATTGGGATGTCCTTCAACTGCTTTTCCTTGTTTGCGACGAAACTTTTTCGCTGATGCATTCCATGTGTAGTATGTTGGCACTTCAGAGTAAAGTAGCGTCTTTGCAAACATGTCATCCCTGCACAATGAGAAAAATGCAGTTAACGTTGTTGGCGGTGGTGACAATGCTCTTTCATGTGCATTTTCTGTTGTGAAGTACACGCGCTGTCCATTTTCATTGTGCACTGACAAATGAACAACTGCTGGATATCGTTCATGGATTGGAAATGATGAAATGTGCCATACTGCTTCATTGCTACTAACGTAGCGCCCCAGTTGATATTGGTTGATTTAATCGATAGATGCGGTTGCATTTCCCACTCCAAAAACTGCCATATCGCTTCCTTTGTTGACATATTTACAAATGTACTTGATCGATTTCACCGAATTGCAATACTCGACATTGATGTGTACTTTGTACGTTTTCGAGAGTAACGGTGAATACGGTACACCCCAACGATTATCGACTTCAAAATCATTGTTTCGTACTTTTAAAGTGATAAATTCCCCGCCATCTTCAGTTGATCGTCGACGATAGAGTGGATATCCGTCATTGCCAGTGGTAGTCTCGGCAAGTAAGTATCTTGGGTATCGTTAGCTAGGATAAACTCATTTGTTGAAACGACTCGCGCGCCACCTATTGTAAAGTGGTTTTACTAACTCAGAGACCTTCGCGGGCGTGCGCACAACAACTTACCAAAGTTTCAAGTTTCATCGCATTCGGAAGAATGGCATAGGAACGCATACGGGACAAACAAAGAAACATTCATATATATATATATATATATATATATATATATATATATATATATATATATATATAATATGAATAAACTTCTAATTAATCATTAGGTTTGAACAGACGTATAAAACGCTTGTGATAGGCCTACATGGCATATTTTGGAAATAACCGAAACACGTCAACATGTGGGGTGATTTTGAAAAGATCTGAATCAAAAATGCGAAGAAACGGCGAAGAGTCTAAGGTTTGTACCCAAGGTAAATTTTGAAATATATCAGCCAGAATGTTAGTGTATAATAATGACTTATATGAATTATTCTAATTCCACGAAGGATCATAACTCACACACACCGGATCAACGCACGTGAATCAGTCCATGTTTTTTTCTGCAGGCTTGTTACAGCCTCAAAGTATTTTGTTTTTGAAGTCTGGTTCAGTCCTCGAATACGCAAAATTTTCCCCTTCATACTGGTTTATCGCTGAGTTTATAAAAGCGAAATAAATGTGAAGAGATTTGGGCGGCTCTTAACAGCGAGGTTTTGAGAGCCGATGATGATTGAAGTGAATATGGAGCGGCGCCGGAATGAAGAGGCGGGGGAAACGGGAGCTCTCCGAGAAAACCCGCCGACCAACGGCATCGTCCAGCACGATTCCTACTTACGAAAATCCAGTGACACGGCCGGGGATTGAACCCGGTTCGCCTTGGTGGGAAGCGAGTGTGCTAATCGCTCAGTCACCGTTGCCCCAAAAGTGAAATAAGGAGATTTGCGAAACATTGCGGGAAAATTTAACTAACTGCCAGCTACCAGTATATTGTGTGTCTGGCGATTTTATTTCTTAAGAGGAAACAGTACATAAATTACCGCCAAATACGTTAACTCAGTTCCACGTGGTTTAAAGGGGAGCGGCAGAGTGTAACAAATAGGCGTACACGTTGAGCGGTCAATTATTTCTTTAAAGAAATGATAGGAATGTTAAACAGACACAATTCATGGGAGATGTTAAAGTCCCGACGTTGGGAAAGTCAATTATTTCTGTAATGAATTGTGTTAGGAAACTGATTAACTTTACAGAAAATTTATTTTTATATATATATATATATATATATATATATATATATATATATATATATATATATATATATATATATATATATATATATCCACTATAACTCAATTAAAATAAATATGTGTAGTCAAATTAGATAGTGTGTGTGTGAGGAAATCAGCACAAATCATAGCAATATGTACCACTTCTTTCCCATGTCATGATCAGGAAAATTGATTAATATGCACGGACTATTATAGATTACAGAAAAAGAAATACTTACTACTAACATAATACAAGGAAACCCTTTGAAGAAAGTTTGGGAAAATATAATTAAAAAGTTATTGAAAATCTCATTTTCTACTCGCATGCAACATCTTTAGACCCTTTTTAACAGAAGACATCTAATATTTAAAGATACTGCTGTCAGTTGTTAAAGAAAAATTATTTATAAAAAAAAATAATCTGTGACAAAATAAACTATTGATTTCCCTAAAATAATCACACAATAGCTCTAACAAATTACCAAACATATTATTTGACTACTAAAATCAACTGAAGAATATTCTTATGTGGGTAACCAGACTTTCGTTCATCAGTAGATCTTAAGAATCAAAGTCGTTCATGGTAATTTAATAGCACACATTTGACTTCCATATTATTAAATTCAACATACAACTTCATAACAAAGTGTTGAATAATTAAATATTAAAGAAAAACATTGATTGAAAAGTTCTGCAGATATTAAGGCACAATAACTGGTGTGCCAGACTACCTCAGAACACCAACCGGGAAATGCATAATGAATAATCCTCCTGCAGTTATATATTCTCCGGTGTGTTCAGCAGCGATACTTAATACTGCTTAACCTCAATACTGAAACCTTCATAAACTTCATTTAACATCATACACATTAGTCATACATGTTACTTATGAATGGAGGCCATTTGCTCCTTCTTTAGAATATTTTTTATTCTTCATAAAATTTTCAGTCAAGTCTTTCCTAACAAACAAAACACGTCTGCATTGTCACATTCCAAAATCACTAAATTTGTTTTCTGCTGGACATACTTTCATAAATCTCTTAGCAATGAGAAACAGATAACATACTATTTAAAACATTAATTTCCATCATTAAAAATTTTGCAGCTAAACTGTCAATCTAGTAGTGTGTGGATAAAAGTTGCAGTAGGTTTTGACATAGTTAACATTGGCTGATTTTTAATAAATTACAATAGGTGAAAATACAAATTGATTAATGTGACATGTAAAAGAATTTAGATTAAGTCATTCAAATGAAATTAATAACATATGTTCACGATATTTAAATAAACAAAAAATGGTGTGTGTAGAAATTTAGAAACATTAAAGTGTCATGTGGAGACTCCATATAAGGAAACTCGTCACAATGGCAATTTCCTTAAGACAACATTGAAAAACGAAGAAAGGACATTCCTAGACAATGGGTTTGCCAGTTCTCCGAGCAAATATTTTGCTAGTACCATGCATTTACTTTGCATAATTTACTGCGCCGCAGTGGCATGTCAAAATTTTAGGCGTAGTAAATATTTCGGTTGAAAAAACGTCACTCTGCTAAACCATTTGCTCGTAGAGTTAGTAAGAACTGATACTAATGATTTTTCAACACTGGCTTCGATAAACGTGTAAAATACAATTAAGATTTATAGTATTAATTTAGGCCTCTCGCGCCCGTGACTCGTTATTTGTGCTCTGTGTGAGGTATTATTCTGTTTCGTTCGATCGATGAAAAGTCTCGTACTCCAATGAACATTTTTGATTCTCTGAAAACAGTTCAGCCGCGAGTAAGACACTGCACTTTTTTGTGAATACGCTTGCAGTGGCACAAGATATTTTTGCGATTTCCAACTGTCCCTAATTATTCCGGTCACGCGCGTAACGCAATAGTTCAATGAGAAAATGTTTTGTTGAATCAAACAAAGTTTGTTTGGTGCAACCAAATTAATTGTTTGTATGGGGGCAGCGAAAAATTTTGTTGTTGAAACCAAATAATTTGTTGTTCTTATTTGGTTTCCCCGGACTAATATTTGGTTGATGCGACTGAAGATCTGTTTGGCTTTACGTCAATTAAACAGACAGTTGCTGGAAACCCAACTGAGAATCGAACCTAGAGCATCTGAGCCTAAGCGCTACGTCTTAGCAGCCTGAGCTATACTAACTGCTGGTGAAGTTGGGATGTTTATAAATACACACATTACTATTACTGGACAACGTGTGAAAATAAATATTTCAAGTTTTACAGCTTTACTTTCCCGTCGAATTTGTTTCATCAGGATGTTAGGGGCAGCGGTGGCGCAGTGTGGCTAGGGTGCTCGCCTCCCACCACGGTGATCTGGGTTCGACACCCGAAGGATTCACTCCCGGATTTTCGCACGTGGGAATCGTGCTGGACGACGCAGCTTGCCGGCGGGTTTTCTCGGAGTACTCCCGTTTCCCGTCACTCGGTGAGTGTTGCCTCGTCGTGGGTGCACTCCCCACTGGAGCTTTTTTTTATTAGGATGTTTATACCATTATTATGCACTAACAATCTAGAGCTGTATTTTCGGAAGAAAGGAGTCAAATGAGCAGCCAAACAAATATGCGCAGGTGATTCAACAAAATATTTTGTTGACAGCCTAATTTCTTTTGACCCAACACAGAGGTTTGGTTATTTCAAACAAATTAATTTGGTTGCTTTTCAAGTTTTGTCTATTCAACAAAATGTTTTGTTCGGGTAACTAAATATACTGTTACGCGCTGTGGCGTGCATCGGCCGCAAGCTTCTGTTATGCGCGCGATCCGGCTCTGTGGAGGAGGTAACCCACCTCCTCCATCCTCTCCTTCAGGCACACGCCCTCGCTGCCCCTTTGCGCCCCCGGCCCCCCTTCCCCTCGGGCCTACAGGGGAATGATTGACAGCGGCTATACCTGACTGGCGTCGCTAGCCCTCCTGCTCCTGCTGGAGAAGCCGACAAATGTAGAGTAGACGCAAGAATATTCTGGGAATTAAGACGCTCGGCGCAACGCAAGATTTAGCGAAATTTCTTGGTAATGGCCTACGACCCTATAAATACAAGCTACACCTGGACTGCCGGTAGTCTGGCGGAGGCCATCTGGCCGAGTGCGAGAGCGAACGAAGTAAAGTATGGAAGACGACAGGAGATTGCAAGACGACGGCGGACGAGGTCTTCGTGTTGTGAATGGACGAGAGGGCGTGATATCCGACGAATGAAGTCTACTATGCGTGAGGACCCTCGGAGAACTCTAGAACATTTCGGACAGGTAGGACATTTACTAAACTCCGGTGGGACTAAATGGGCATGCAATACGGATTGTATTGTAAATATTGGGAACTGTCAAATATGGACACATGATTTATAAAATAATTGAATACATTTTGATACACTCATATTGGGACAGATTTTTGATTATTTGATTTCATTAATTTCTTTGAGGTAATTATAAATTGTATTAATTGAAGTCATTAATTACAAAAAGGAAGTGATGTGAATTTTGTTTGCAGTTGTTACAAATAAAATAAAATAAAAAAATTATAATTAACTCTTTTATTTAATTAAGACCTCCGTCGCTTAACGAAATTGGTTTAGCACACTGACTTTGAGAGAGAAAATTGTAACAATACTTTTAACCCTACACAAACAAAATACATAGTAGGCTATTCTCTCAGTGTAGGCTGTGTGGTGACACGCAGCTTGTCCAGGACTGTAGGACCCGTCCACGCGGCGCGGCAAGCACTGAACACTGTCAATAAATAATCAAAGAGAGGCTGCGGGTCAGGGCTGTGGGAGTAGATGGGGGTGGGGGAAGTAGCCATTAGCTCATTATCCGTGCGAGGGTACGGCGATGAGGCTGCCTGCCGCACAAAGTCAGTCCCCCGTGTAGCGACACCCTTGCTTCATACGACACTTAGTCCCCAAGTACAGCAACAGCCTACTGGCCACTTGATTTTCCCGAAAAGATTTCCGTGCAAGATGGCTTTAAAAGAAGCAAACGTGTTGTGTATCTAAGTTACAGAAACTCAACACAAATCTGATTACTAAAGGGGAAGATACTAAGTGAATTCCGCTATGTATATGTCCGGCCATAAATATCCGTGACTTGCGATATGCCCACGATTGAAAGGGCAAACACTTTCGCCGTATTAAAATTTTCAGTTCTTAAAAAGAATAATTTAAAAACTTCGACTACAGATATTTAGCTATATACTTGATTTGCAGGAAAGATATAAACGAACTACTGAAGTACCGGCTGACCACGAGGATTGACATTTATAAAATACAGTACAGAGTTAGGTTTTCAAAATAACTGTATTTACCTTATTTTAACATGTTCGTGGAGGTATGCCATGCATGTTATGTAGCAAAAGTAAAGTGAGGAGCCCATGGCAAGTTTAATCTTACATAAGGCGGAAGAATATACAACGTGCATAAAAGTATATCTTAAGCAGGGCTTTCAAAAGTGCTAATTTTACCGTGAACAGACTATACAGCGTATTCACTCGTTGACATTCTCCCCCTCGACACAGTAGGTGCCTGCCGTAATCCAGCGCACATCTAGGCGTCCCCATTTCACAATGCGGCGAGGAGGGTTGTCATTTCTGATCGGAGTGTACTCAGAAAGGCGGAGTCGTGGAGGAGGTGGGCGTGGTCACTCACCTGCTAAGGTATTGCCATTTCAATAACAATGAAGAAGCGGTTGGTTGAGCACCGCATGTTTACGTACGTCACGTATGTTAAAAACGGTGACTCGGTGGTTGCGGCTCAACGATTATTTCGTCGTCAATTCAATGTCGGCCGGCATGGAGCGGTCCCAAGCCGACCAATCATCATGAAGTGGGTCGCAAAATTACAAACTACAGGTAACATAATGACGAGAAAATCACAAGGCGGTCCACCAACGGTGAGAAAAGAAGACAATACTGAGAGCGAGAGCCGCAATCATAAATAGTCCTAAACGCCCGGCTCTCGGCGCCACGTAACACCATTACGTATGGGACGTAAATCGTGTCGGAAAATCTTATAAACTGCTCTCAAATTTCATCCATACAATACTGTGTGTGCGCAGGAGTTACAACAAACAGATTATGGCCAGAAGGAGGATTTTGCTGTGCAAATACAGGTTCTTTTTCATGAAGAACCAGATGCACTGATCTTCATGAGTAACGGGGCTCATTTTCCCCTAAATGGTTCGTTAATCAGCACAACTGCAGGTGCTGAGCACAGGACAATCCGAGGCAGCTACATCACATCAGCGACCTCTTCATTCGCCCCGTGTGACAGTGTGGTGTGCTATGGCCAGACAGTATGTTATCGGCACCTACTTTTTTTGAGGGGAATGAGGCAGTGGTCACTGTCACCTCAAATCGGTACGTTGATATGATCATAGACTTTCTTTCTGCCGCAACTGCACAGGCTAGACTTGCAAACTGACACATGGTCTCAGCAAAATGGGGCTACGGCCCACGCCGTTGCCAGGATTTCAATGAACCTCTTACGGGATTTGTTTCCAAGTAGTGTGATTACCAGGTTCGGTGAAGTGCCCTGGCCTCCTCGATCACCAGACCTCAGCATGTGCGACTTTTTTTTGTGGCAGTATTTAAAGGATCGAGTGTATCAAGACAAACCCCGAATGTTGAATGACTTGACGGCGGTGATTCGTAGAGAGGTGGAGCTAATAAATGAGGCGACACTGGAACGAGTGTGGGGGGAGCTTCGCGACCAGAATTGAAAACTGCATCAGGGAAGACGGACGTATCCTTCCTGGCATGATTTTTGTTACACAACATAAATGGCATACCCCTACGAACATGTTAACACGAGAAAAATAAATTTACTTTGACACTCTACTTTTGTACTGTTCTTTATAAAAGACAATCCTCCGCGTGGTCACCCTGTACAAGTATGTCATAAGTAACGAGATATAAAAGTTTATATATGAATGAATTTTCACATTTTAAAACTACCAAATAACATGCCACATAAGTTAAGCGCGAAATACATACCTAGTAAAATGAAACGTAACTATAATGAAGAATCTTTAGTACCTATTTAGCCTGATACGAAAATTTAACATACAACCAGGTACAGAAGATACAAACACCAGCGCAATCTGCAACCGCTTACCAGCCGCCACTGTCAAATAACAGCAGTTGGTACACTGTAAACCTGACACTTGCAAAATGGCTCAAAATAAGTGAAACAAATGGAAAAAAAGCTTCACTGGAAATCGATGCCTGAAATTCACTGCCTTAATGCTGATTTACGCTGAACTCTTGTATAGTCTCCCTCTGCTCGAAGCATCGGTTCACAGTTCATTAAACTGGTTTTCCAGCCAACAGAAGATTACAATTCAGCCCTAGTGTCCATATAGCACAGGAAGCTATATCTGGCTGGTACTGTACAGTGTGAAGCTCTGTGGCCGATAATATTCCTTGCTGGTACTTCATTAGTAAACTGTGCTGTCACAAATACGCTGCGACTCATTAATGCTACAGCCGAACAAAAATTTTAACTCTGATTGGTCGCAAAATCAAAACAAGTACTGTGTCAGCTAAATCATAGCACGCATTAGAAATATTATTTGCAACATCTGAAATAAAGGCTGCCTGGAGTGATTAACCCTTTCATTCCCACATTAATTTAATATTCCTGGTGATGCAAATACGAAACATTTTGGTGTGTGCTGTACTTAAGTTGACAAAGAACATGTCTCGTTAATACAACCAATGAGCTGCAGACGTTGTGTTTAGTTGTCGGAGATATGAACCAGTCATAACGTAGAGCTGTAGCACTGTTTGCGAATCAGTTACTCTTATGGGGAAGTCCACTGACCACTGAACCTCGCATTGTACAGTAAAAACTGTTCACGATAAAGTGGGCACTTTTGAAATCAACCTTAGAAAAAATGTCACTATTCCTGCTTGCGTATATTTTAACGGGCGCACTGAGTGACATGCGCCCAGTAACTAAAGTTGGTCACAAAGGATGGAAAGTAGTTCCATATCTTAACGTCAAATAAAAAGCGTGATAATCATCTGTGATAACTTAAATTATTTATTTCGCTTTCTGATTTTTTTTAATGCATCGATGTGTAAAAATTAGCAGACTTGTAAAATATTTACTTCTTTAATAATTTCATAGGTTCACTTGACCGACGCATCAACAGTTGATGAGGCCCAGACAATGTTAGTTTTACTTAAGGCGGAAGAATACACAAAGTGCTTATAAGTAGATTTTAAGCAGGGCTTTCAAAAGTGCTCTGTTTACCGTGAACAACATATACTAAGGTAACTACTCAGGTTAGGGACAAAACAAGTTTTCTTATGGGAGAGTTTGGTATAGGGGAAATTTTCGCCGCTAGGCGCGGAGTGTTCGAAAAATGTCAATTATAATTAAAATTTTAAACTACGTGAATAATAAAAAAGTAAGATTTTTACTTAGTTGCGAAGTTACTTTATATTTTATTTATAACTGACTAGCTGTTACCCGTGGCTCCACGCGAGTGCAAAATATAAAAAACAGACCACCAACCAGCGCCTACTCAAATTGTTGGTGGCATATTTTATATTTACCCCCCCCCCCCCCCCAGAAACTGTTCGTTTTTTCCAGGATGAAAAGTACCCTGCATGCTAATCCAGAATATAATTTACCCCTGTACCAAATTCCATCCTAATCCGTCGAGCCGTTACGACGTGATTGAGTAACAAATAAACATACAAACTTTCACATTTATAGTATTATTAGCTTTTACTCGCGGCTTCGCTCACGTGAAATTTAGAACTTGAAATAACTGCTTGGTTCTCTAGCCACTGAACTACTGCGGCCCCACTATATGGTTTATTTAACTACTGGGCTACTGCGACCCCAATATATGGTTTATCTACCCACTGGGTTACTGCGTCCCCACTATCGGGTTCTCTACCCACTGGGCTTCTGCTGCCCCACATGGTTTCTCTACCCACTGAGCTACTGCGGCCCCACTATATGGTTTATCTAACCACTGGGCTACTGCGGCCTCACTATATGGTCTATCTACCCAGTGAGCTACTGCAGCCCCAATATACGGTTCTCTACCCACTGAGCTACTGCGGCTCTACTATCGGGTTCTCTACCCACTGGGCTACTGCGGCCCCACTATAGGGTTCTCTACTCAATGGGCTACTTTAATTCCCCACTATCGGGATCTCTAGCCACTGAGCTACTGCGGATCCACTACAGGGCTCTCTACCCACTGAGCTACTGCGGCTCTTGGGAAGAATGAAAAATAGCCCATGGACAGAAACGAAAGGAGAAATTTTAACAGTACTTTTTTATGCAGTAATCCTAAGAAAAGTTCAATCCAGTACCTATGTACACCCCTGATCATATTTTAAGAACCGTTTGAGATACTTTCCTAAGATAAAAAGTAGCCTATGTCACTCTCCGACCCTCCAACTATATATGTGCAAAAAATCACGTCGATCCGTTGCTCCGTTTTGACCTGAAAGAAGGACAAACAAATAAACAAACACACTTTCGCATTTATATAGTAGTAAGGACTAGGGCGTTAGGATTAGGGTTATAGCAATTTTTTTTTTTTTTTTAACGAAGGAAATAGAGACAATTCGGTACTTATGCAACACTAACGTTTACCAGTGGCGAAAAATTGTAGTCGCCAAACTAAAATCTTAACAGTACCGATCAAATATAACCTTCCCGTGCAATCAACATGTAGCAACCTATTGTCCACACTGGGAATGAAAGGGTAAAGTGGTATTCGGTGACGAGCATTGACTGAAAGGTGCAACACCTGCAGGTTTAGACCTGGAGGAGCAGCTCTCTACTCTAGCCTAGGCCTCGCGTTGGCACTTGCGTCACAGCGCGATGCTATCTCTCGGCTCGGTTGGCTGTCCACACACGCCACCAGCGCCTATAAATAAGACCAACTATTTCTGCAACGCGACTCCATCTCGCCACGGACTGACGACCAAAAAAAAGAGAGGGGGATAGTTTTGGCAGGATGGACAGGAGCGGCGAGATGACAGGTACCAGCCTCTGCGCTGCCCGCTGCAGGAACTGCATAAACCGAGCACTCTCATACACACTCGTACCTTGGACCCTATCCTCTAACTTGAGCTTACTTAAAGACAGTCGCCGTGGTAGTCTTCACAATAAAGATAGTTGTAAGTATTGTTACTATCGTCGCGCCGGCCTAAAAAACGAACTTGGCTCCGCATACCAAAGTGAAAACAGAACGACTTGCAAAGTATCAACCATAGGTTGGCAGGCGGGCATACGAATCTACATGCACTCCCTCTCGCCTGCTGTACCATCTTCTTCCCATTACCTACTTCTTTTCCCAGGGAGAAGTGGCCCAACATTGGCAGAGCTCACAAGTCCCGAGTTACAGAGGCGCTACTATATATAGTAACTATCTGTGATATTCTGCCAGGCAACACTGTGAGCTTGGGGCTATGTTCTACTGCTTGCTATGTTATATTTTTTTCTGTCATTACAGCGTGTCTTGTACCATGTATCTATTACATTAATAAAATAAAAGTTCAATTACAAATGCCATTTGTTTCTTAATAATATCCTAATAATGCATTTAAAATAAATTTACTTTTCTATATGGAACAATATGGAATAAATTTTCAGATGGTTTCAGTCCAATTTGAGTATCACGAGATAGCAGCACTAAACCCGTGGCCGATTCCGTCGTCTGCATTGTGGTTACGTTAGAAAGTATCGCTGGCTAAAAATAAAATATACTTTTTTAATGGATTCCAGAATCTATAATTGCGCAGAAATATATTAGAATCTAATATTTCTCGTTACCGAGTCATTTACATGCGTATATTTTCTCTCTGGGTAGTGTGTGCTTGAATTAATCTCAATACGGCGACCATTTTTTTTTCTTCACCATTGTCCATAAAGACACCTTGTTGGCCTGTCTTTACATAAAGGCAGTCACGAGACATTCGAAAGACAGCCGGGGAGATATTCCGCGTTACAAAATAAAACTTCGTATCGTAAAGATGGTTATAGGCTGTTCACGGTAAAGTGAGCACTTGTAAGGACCTCCCGAAAGATAGTTTCCCCTAATAAGTATACTTTATTGCAGTCTCAGACGTTTACTTTTGAGAATGATGAAATGTATACACTGTGTTATTAGTCATAGTGCAATGTTTACATTAAAAAGTGTCGTAAAGGTAGAAATTAATTGAAAATAAAAATTTATCACGGCCTTAAAAAGTGCTCACTTTGCCGTGAATAGCTTATACATTGTAATTGTATTTACATAAAGACTGTAAAAAGTTAAATAATAGGGTCCCTGGTCAGCAGATAACATTTTAAGGACCAAGCCAGTGCGGTAAGTGATGAGAGACGGTAACTCTTTAATTATTTTACTGAAATTACTCCTTGTAACTGAACATTCCGAACCGTATTCCTGTGATCGCTTCCACTTGCACATTCTTACTGCATACTGGCAACGAGAAACGAGAGCCTTAGGCTGAAAGACACGTAAATAAGGCAGCCAAACAACGGAAACGTAGAAATAATATAAAACAAGTTACAAGAGACGGAAAATATTAGCAAAGTATAAATAAAGTTTCAGTATGAATAATAGCATGGGAGCCAGGGAATTTTGCGTGCAACCGCTACTGAAAAATCAGCATGGATCGTTACGCCATTATCGCGTAGCGTTGTACGTATAGCCTGCTCGCGCTTCACAGAATACTTTTGAAAGACCTGCTAAGGATCTGCTTTTCCTATAATTTTGTATCCTTCCGCCGTATGTGAAATTAACATTACCATGGAACGACGCGATTCTTTCAAGCGCCATTAAATTAAAACCGTTCATATTCAAATTCGTGCTTTTGTGTGTATAAAATAAGATACGTTTACTTCAGTAGTCATAAATTTAAACGACACACACTCAATAAATCGTCAAAGCGTAGAACTAATTATCTTACGGTTTCAGCCTACATAGCGCTAGAACTGTAACTTGCAGAGTGCAGTTTGAAATACACGTTTTCCAACGAAACTATTAAACGTACGTCCAATGAGCTGACCTACGAAAGGAATACACATTTCAGACGAGGGCAGTTGAATACTTTCAAAAAGTCACGCACACTAGAAACACCATTTCATAGTAATCGAAAATGTGGGTAAAAACTACTTTTTCAAAGCGCTATATCACAAATACACACGTCAGTACCATACAAAACTACAAAAATACTCAAGGGCCCTGCATTAAACCTTCGTACAGACTTTCCATCTATAAAATAATAGGGTCACCGCAGAAAGTCCCATAGCTATAGGCTGTTCACGGTAAAATGATCGCTTTTGAAAGCCCTGCTTAAGAGCTACTTGTATACACGTCGTGTATCCCCCCGCCTAATGTAAAATTAACATTGCCATGTACCTCGTCACTTTATTCATGCCTCGGTGAAATGAAACACTGAATATTATTAAGAAAGTAAATACTTTACAAAATCTGCTAATTTTTACACTTCGATGCATTAAAAAAAAAAAAAACGAAAGAAGTATTTTTTTAATTATCGTAAATGATTACCTAACACTTTTTATTTGGCGTTAATACATGGAACTACTTTCACCTCCATTGTTGCAAATTTTACTGGGCGAATGTCACTCAGTGCACCCATTAAAATATACGCCTTTACACGCTGTGCGACGAGAACACTGCACGGCAGTTCAAAGCCTTGCGTTTAGCGCGTGGCAATGTGGATATTACCGCTCCCGATCTTCTCGGTCTCAAACGCGGGAAAACAGCTCCAGTTAGGCGGGGGACTTAATTCACTTGCCAACTTAACTGGGAGGCTTCGTGCCAATGTCCACTGTAGCATATACCTACGTAGTTCTGGCCACTGAGAGTTTTTTCAACGGTAGATTTCCAAAGTGCTCACTTCACCGCGAACGGCCTTCACACGCACGCACGATATGTGCTCCTTCCTATACAGAGTGTGCTGTCTGCTCGACGAATGCTGTTGACGTCAACGAGTGGTCACGTCTCACTGGGGCTGAACAACAACTGGCGAGCCGCAGTTCCGCCACATTGTGCTGTCTGTAGGTTGCGCGCACATCGCTACAAGCGATGGCAACTTCCTGCAATGTCGCCAACCACGTTCCCGGCCGTCGCACTGACTTTTCATACGATTAAGTCAGCACTTTTGAAATCAACCTTAAAAAAAGTCACTGCTCCTACCTGCATAATATTTTAACGGGCGCATTGAGTGACATGCGCCTCGTAAATATGGTTACGGTGGATAGAAAGTAGTTACACATGTTAACGTCGTATAAAAAGTGTTAGGTAACCATCTGTGATTACTAAAATTATATCTTTCGCTTTCTGCTTTTTTATATGCATCGGAGGGTAAAAATGAGCATATTTGTAAAATATTTACTTTTATAGTAACTTCACAATTTCGCTTGACCGACGCATGAATAAAGCGATGGGGTGCATGACAATGTTAGTTTTACATACGGCGCAAGACTACGCAACGTGCATACGAGTAGATCTTACGCAGGGCATTCAAAAGTGCTAATTTTACCGTGAATAGCCTATAGTCGTTGTGTTTGTACTGCTGAGTAAGGTCGATAGCTAGTTGCAAACATGAGTACTTTGGGAATTTTCTTTTATGAAAACACAGACAAACTAGAGTGGAGTGATCTGGGCGGCTCGTAACATGTAGATCTTGAAAGCCGATCAAGGTGAAATGAGGCGAGCATGGAGCAGCGTTGAAATGCAAGTGCGGAGGCTCTCAAGACCTCGCTGTTTAGAGCTGCCCAAAATCTTCACTCACCCTATGAATGACGTGAAAGCAGTTTCGACTATGAAAAAGCAAATCAACCAATCAAGAAAGACACGTCACTCAACCGTGTTGTGAAATATGTCTTTTCGCGGAGTACCTTAGCCCCTATTTTCAATGGCTGCTGTCACTTCGACACAAGCCTTGTAGATACTAGACTGCCCGACATCGGTCACACTGCTGCTTCTTGTACACTGCTGACTCGCAGTCACGTGGGCCGTGTATAAAAAACTACCATCGAAAAATTACCAAAGACTGGAGATGAAGTATACCGATTATTCGTCTTCTGAGCAAGTGTCCAACATTGACTTACCGCATACCAACACAAGTGTCGAAGTCACGTGGTCAACAGTGATGAACGTGTTTGTTTATATCTTAGTTTTCAAAAGAAAAACCTTTTATATGAATTTAATCTGATTACATTAACATTTGTTGGAGGAAGTACAAAAATATCTCAAATTACTTGTTTACATAACCAGTGTTCTGACCTCAAATACTTTCGGCGTCGTTTATGATAGTCGTCTTGACAGAAAAGCAGTTCAATATATTAACACGGAATTACAGTAGAGCGCGCCTTGGGCGAGCACTTCTCTTCCGCCATTCTCCCTCTGCGATAGTTCTGGTAAAATGACGGAATAGATAAGTAGGCACAAGTGAACTGACGTAGTGGTTCCTTTGAGGTGGGCGTACCCATTCCCTAACTGACTATTCGAGACCCTAAAACTCGCCTTGTGTTCGATTGGTTATTGTTCAAGGTAAAGTGAGCACTTTTGAAGACCTGATTACTTTTTCCTTTCGGCCATTTTTATCCTTAACCGTCATTTAAAATAAATATCCCCATGTACGTAATAAACACAGTGTGCATATTCCACCGCACTCTGAAGTTAACGTCCAGAGCTAAAATAAAATCATATTTATTGACTATTATTCTAAAAGAGAGGGCTCTTCAGAAGTGCTCACTTTACCGTAAATAGCATATATGTACGTACAACCATCGTCAAGCATTGCTTTCCTTGCTATACACCCACGCTTGACCACAGATGGTCGCATTAGTTCCCCTCAGTTCCTGCGTGCACCGTGTGTGTACAGCAACGCAACATGCAACTTTTGCTAACTCATCACCATCAGCGCCGGGGCCACGCCTTCACGGTGACTGAGCGATTAGCACGTTCGCCTCCCACCAAGGCCAACCGGGTTCAATCCCTGGCCGGGTCACCGGATTTTCCCAAGTGGGAATCGCGCCGGACAATGTCGTTGGTCGACGGGTTTTCTCGCGGATCTCCCGTTTACCCCGCCCCTTCATTCAGGCGCTGCTCCATACTCCTTCAATCGGCTCTCAAGACCTCGCCGCCCAAATCTCTTCACTCACTCGCCATGAGCGCCGTATACAATTACGGCAGTGGCTGATTCCCAAAAGGGTTCAGTTGACGTCGGGCCGTTACAACAAGCGGTCTTCCAGAAGGACGCGGGGTCGCTGACGGAGAAGTGCAGCTACGCCCTCGCGCCCATCGACCACGAATAACTCTCTCTCTCTCTCTCTCTCTCTGGCCGGCTATTTCCGCGCGCGCCGGGATTAACCGCGCCTCCAGCGTGCGTGAGCTGCTATCTGCCCCCGGCACAGCTTATCAGCCTCGCAGGACGCCGTTCCTTGGGCTGCGGCCGCCTCTTCCGTCGCAACTGCGACTCTGGGAACTAGAAGAACCAGCGCCGCGCGCGCAATCAAGAAGCGAAGGAGCGATACGGCCAACACTAACACGCACGCCTAACGCCTCATCGCTTCCTACGCGCAAGGCGTCCAGTGTTTCCGTCCTAACGCTCTACTGTGTACACTAGATCTTCTACTGTGTACACTAGATCTGTAACTGTGCGGTTTTATGACACACGATGAAAGTACACAGATCAAACTACCTGCGTATAATCGTACTTTTCTCTTACCGCTTAAAGAAACTGCAAAGGCAAGCTTTAAAAATGCGATATTTGATCACTTTCACGATTTTTTCTCCATTAATACACTTAATATGATAAAAATAAAAGGTAGCGACATAGACAGTGGTTTTTTTTTAATCCTTTCTGACAAAACTTCTTATTTCCTGAACATTTATTTATTGAGATACGCGTTTACGCACAAACAACGATTTCACAGAATACGTTTCAGTACATAGGACCCTTTGTCGCGACTGCCTGCAGCTCTTTTGCGCGTTAGAGACCTCGAAACGCGGTAACTCTAAGGTCGACTCTTGCTCACTCGCTACTTGTCTCATCGCTTCTACGCGCAAGGCGCTCAACTGCCGTCGTCGGCGTGACTTCAAGCGGCGGCCCTCGAAAGGCTGTTCACGATAAAATGAGAACTTTTGAAAGCCCTGCTTAAGATCTACTTGCACGCATGTTGTGTATTCTTCCACTTTGTGTAAAATTAGCAATGTCAAGGGCCTCAGCACTTTATTCGTGCATCGGTCCAGTGAAATTGTTAGAAAATTAAATATTTTTTCGATTTCTGCTAATTTTTACAATTTGATGCATTAAAAACAACAGAAAGCTAAATTAATAATTTAAGTCGTTACAAATGGATACCAAACACTTTTTTTCGACGTGGTTACGTGTAACTACTTTCCCTCCATCGTTACCAACTTTACTGTGCGCATGTCACTCAGTGCGGTCGTTAAATATATGGAAGTAGGAGCAGTGACTGTTTATAAGGCTGATTTCAAAAGTGCTCACTTTGTCGTGAACAGCCTTTACGAGGCTGTTTCCTAGTTTTCACGCCAGCCACTGCGGCTGAGCCATAGAACGTGTGTAATTAATGGGAACTTCACTGCTCGTTAGCAAGTGGTCGTCATACGTTTAGTATACCCCAGCTCGACCATAAGCATTGATTCCTGTTGTGTGCACCGAGAGGGAACAGTTGTGAGCAAATGCCAGCATACCTAGCAACAGTTCACCAGCCACCAAACTGCAATCGCGGACGTCAGCAGCACGCGTCAGTTGTAAACAGCCCTATGACCCAAGTGTAAGTCGGCACATAAAAGTTATCCCCTAGCCCAATCACCACCCGCACATTATCTTACACTTTCTCCTTCACTGCACACAATAAGCTTGCGTGTCCAGTGACGTAGGACACGCATGGTAAGCCCGTGCCGAGAAGCTGGAGGAAGGTGAGTTGGTGGAGAGGAGAGTTGATTAAGTCGAGTCATTTATGAGACAAATCGTTAACAGAACAAAATGCACCACGTAGAACGCCTCATCGCTCTTGTCCTGAGCCAACATGTTACGTGAAGTCACCTGCACTCGACGTGTACGAGCAGGGTCTAGTGCTGAACACCTCGCACGTGGACAATTTTGTTTTCACGCAAACATTATTTATATTTCACGGGGAAGGTGGTAAGGAACACGTGTCAAACATTCTCAAACCAAATTAATTTTCTTATACGTTTAATAGTACACAAGATATCATTTACTAATTCGTACCTGACAGCATCTGACAGTCATAAAATATGTGAAGTTTTTGTTCACCATCACCCTGGCACTGTTTAGAATATTTTATAGTTTTTGGCCAATGACGCGGGGCTTCCTTTCCATTAAAGCCTATCGAGATTTCTGGTCTCTCTGCACACTTGGTGGCGGTAATTTCCAGCTTCAATTTACTATTGTAACATTTATTATGGCGTAAAAAGGTTTGACGGAAAAAACCTTACAAACCATGCAAAATTCGCGTTATTATTTGGCATCAGGCTGAAATTCATAGTACTGTCCGTACTGGAATTGATATCGTTTCTCCATTGGCTGCGCAAAGATGTAAAGCCACGCCCTTTTGACCGAACTGCACGTGATTGGGGCACACAATTGTGAAGTGTTAATTTATTGGCGCAGAGAGTTACCCAGGGCGTATCACGTAAAGCGTGGTCCAATGACAAACGTATTACAAAGGTACATGTGTTAAAGTTCAACGTGTCCTCAAATAATAACGCGAATTTAGCAGGTCTCTACTTATAGGCCTACAAGAGACCCCAGGATCTAGTAAATTGAGATGCAAAGATTAATATGAAAATGTAATTAAAAAACCTGTGGAATATTTCAGTGTAGATATTTTTACGGGGCAGAAAGGAAAGTAGATATTTTGTTGCCAATTTATATTTTTGGTTAACACTTCGCGAATTCATTTAAGGACAAGCTAGACTTCAAACACTTGTGCAGTTGACTTCCTGTTTCAGTTGTATAGAAGTTTGTAAGCGATGCCCTGGACGAGTTTGAGTCAGTAAATAACCTACTACCTGATCTGGGGTAAAACTGGAGCATGAGCCAAGAAACAGCTAAGTGAAGCTCGAGCGGAGGCAGGCGGAACCCTAAACCGAATACATCTTACAGGGCCTCTGGTGTGTGTGTGTGTGTGTGTGTGGGTGCGCGCGTGCGTGACGTATAACGTAACGGTTAAAATAACGTTATTCCTTTTCAGCAACACGTTACGCGAGTGCCAAGATCCTTGGTTCATATAGTTATATTTGAAACGCTTAGTAACACGAATTAGCACCACCATGCAATTTTTTGGAACGTCTAGAGTTGGAACTAAACTTTCCGCACCGTACCACACTATAATATTCACCACTGCGCATGCGTAAACTATATTTTTTTAGAACGTCTTGCTCTGGAACTTCGAAACGCAGTTTTAACACTGCCCATTTACAACAGTAATTTTTTGGAACGTCTTGGTTTCCAACTGTGGGCATGCGCGAACGTTATTTCTCGGAACGCCAAGCTTTGAAACATTGAACAACGTAGTCCTTATTTACCGGAACGTAGGGGCAGACCATAAACTAAAGATGAGGTAGACCGATTATTCGTCATCTGCGTATGATTCCAAAATTGACCTACCCCAATCCTACACAACTGTCAAAATCACATGGTCAACAGTGATGAACGTGTTTGTTTATATAGTCTATTCACGCTTTCTTCAGCCTTTTGGAATAGAACCTTTGAAAAAACACCCTAGGCGTAACATGTAAACCTGTTGTGTTTAATCACTTGTATTCCAAAATGATATAACGCTGTGATTAACGTTAAAGTACTGTGTACTTGAATAGATTAATAATCTACTTATTATCTTCTATAACTTGTAATATTCATTTCGTATTAAATACGAATTAACAACAGCGAGAGCAGCGACGTGTTGGCAAACGCCGATAAGAAATAGTTCACAGTTACAATATTTTTTAACCTCTTTTTATGTATAATATTTGTAAATTAAACGTTGCCAATTGATATGTTTGTATTGTTAGGTAGCACTGACGGAAACACATTGTATTGCCGCAGTAAAAAATATCAGCGGAAATTACCGTGCATAGGCTCGCTATAGTGACACGGTGGTTTTTTTTTCCCGTCCGGAAGAAAAGTTTAAGCGAAGAGGATCGTGTCGCTCTCTCTCGTTCTCTTTCTTTTCTCTCTCTCTCAGGAAGTTCGTACCACCTGTGTGGCAGGAAAAGTATAAATCGTGTTATTTCTAATTTCAGCACATTTTATACTAATTACAGTAACGATAATGATGTTTCAAATTGTAATTTACAACTGAAACGAGATTTTATTGTTTAAATACCTATTATATGTTATTTACATGCGATGCGATGGTGCGGCGCTTACAAATCCAGCAGGTTGGCAGACGTGGTGTGGAAAGGAGAATCTAGAACCACGCGCTTGTCCCAACGCAACCCGTTATATGGCGGGCGATTATACCCATTGCCTTACGACTGGCAGTGATGTGACGACATGCCAATGACACGGCGTGTTTCTGAACGAAGCGTCAAGTTCGTACTCGTGTTTTTTAAACATCCTAGCAAGTTACAATGTTGTGATAAAAATGCATTTTCACGGCAGGGTTAAAAGTGTTGTGTTGTGTTCGCTGTGTTTGGAAGGGCGTGGTGGCTGCAGGTGTGTGTGGATTTCAAATATGTGCAAAATATATACGTTTTAACCATGAATTATGTTATGACGAAGTTACTTTTTGGAATTCGCGTCTGTTTATGACAACGTTGTGCCTTTGCGCTAGGTGTATGAAAGTCTTCCACAATCCCCTCAAAATATTAGGCCCAACCAGATAAATTTAAATAAATAACACAATAAACCTACAAACCTGTAAGTACCAATGCATGTAAATATTAGTGGACTAAATGTTACGGTAGGCCTATGTGTTTGCATGTTCACCACTATCTTTTACGTTTGTCGATTCTACGTAGTACAATAAATACGCGATACGAGTTGCGTGCTTGAATTTATTGTATCGTTTCTTTGAACTGGTTGTCCCTTCATAATTTTTATTCCAAGTAAGGCCGTTAAAAACTACTGTTGTTTTCACCTCAGTTGTAACAAACACCATCGTTGCAAAATATTAATGCGTATTATATGTAACGTGCTATATCGTGTATAACAAATCGTTATAAAGCCGACCTAAATATTGTTATAGGCCTAAATTGTGAACATTCGTAGGATTTATGACAACATTCTTGAAACGGTTACCAACGCATTTGACAGTTATAAAAGTAGACGTCACATGCCAGTGTTTATGTTTACAAGTAGCTGGAGGATACGTAATCAGTAACCAAAAGTAGATATTTAGCAGGGCTTCAAAAAAGGCCGAAGTTATCGTGAATCAACTATATCTTAATTTTTAAATGACAAGCACTATTTATTAATGAAATACTTTTTCCAGTTTTAATTTAATCAAACTGCATTGCTAATTGTTAAGAGGAAATATACATTCATCTCAAATCATTTGTTTACAAATCAGTTTTCTAAGCTAAAATTCAAACCACGCCATTTTCGCTAGACATGTTGGTAGAAAATCCGTTCAATGTTGGGGCACGGAGAATGGTTGTGCGTAGCAAGCGAGATCGGTCTACCACATTTTTAGTCTATGATCGGGACAGGCGAGAAATGTTCCACAGTGACCTGTTACAAAAATAACATGTTATTGGAACTATGGAACACGTTACATGAAAGTAACTGTTTGACCCATCCCTAGACTGCGCTTGCAGGTTATATTCGTGAGAACAAGCAAAAGGTGGGGGCCAAAGCTACCCGGCGTGTCGGCCGGAAGGGAGGAGTCATGCGCGCTGCGTCGGTGCCAACAAACACGACACATCCTGTTGCTGCGCCGCGTGGCCGCAGCTGTACCTCTGCTTGTTTTGTTCTGCTCGCTCGGCGGGCGGGACCACCTGCACCCCACCACAGTCGCCTCTAGCCGCCGCCGCCGCCGCCGCTACGATGAATGATTGTGTGATGAACGCGATGACGGCGCGCCTTGCGACCTTGAACCACGCCCGCCCGCCGCCAGACAAAACACCGCACCGCGTCATTCTCTAACCAACAAACCTGCTCTTTCCCACAGTCCCCATGCACCGACCTTATCTAGCCTCGTCGCACAAGTTTCAGGCTGTTCATGATAAAGTGAGCTCTTTAGAAATCAACCTTAGAAAAATGTCACTGCTCCTACCTGCGTATATTTTAACTGGCGCACTGAGTGGCATACGCTCAGTAAAGTTGGTATAGGCTATTCACGGTAAAGTGAGCACTTTTTAAAAGGCGCATGTTAATTTTTCATTTTATCCTATTTCCATCTTCCTCCTGCTTTTTAATATAAACATTGCAATGTGACCAATAAACACAGTGTATAGATTTCAAGACCCTCGAAACGTAATGCCCGAGACTGCAAAGATATATTTATTAGTGGTTAATAACCCCTGGGAGGGCCTTAAAAAGTGCTCACTTTACCGTGAACAGCCTATAACGATGGTGGGAAGTAGTTCCGTATATTAATGTCGAGTAAAAAGTGTTAGGTAACTTGTAGGACATACAATTTCACCGTAACCACGCCATACAAATGTTTTTATACACTCAATTTTTTTGTTTTGTTTTATTGCATCCTTAAGATCTTTTTTCACTACATAGCTTTACGAAGATATTCGACAAGTCAAATTACAATATACAAAGTTTATACACTGGACATAGTAAACATCGATTGATCTTGACGAGAGCTGTCGAGTGAAATTTAATCGAGCGTCGTAGCTTCTAGTCAAAAGTTATACTACGCGGAAGTTATGAGACTGAGACGTGGCGAAACAACTCAAAATTCCTTGTACAGTCCGACCAGACTAGATTGGCTCGCAGAGAAGAAACGGCGTACCGCCAAGCCTTTGATGTGTGCGTACGCACTCTGTCATTGGTTGTGCGAGGCTCTGAGGACGAGAATTGAGTCTGTTAGGCTACAGCACGCCTGTTGGCTTGACTGCAGCCTGACGAACGGCTTTCCAACATCTTGCTGGCGTGTGCGGCTTGAGTTCGCGCTATAGGCGGCTGTTTTATCTCTGTATTCTTAAGTACTCTGTGATTGACCGGTACTGAGAGACGCGCAACATGCTCTCCAAACACGTGGCAGGGCTCTAGTCCGAGCAGCCTGCCCCAAACTACTAGCCGACACGACGAGTTCATGGCCTCCGCAGCAGTCGTCCGCCTCCGCAGCAGTCGTCCTTGTGGTTGGCTCACAATACAAGCTCCTGAAACGCCCCTGGCGGCGTTCTGTGAAATTACAAATGGCGTGCAAGTGAAGCGTCGGCTGACGGCTGTGTCGACAGCACGTCCATTATACAGCAGTATCGACCTATAGTAGACCAACCACAGGCTTCACAGATTAGATGAAGGCAATGTTGCCGTCTCAAGTATGACATGGCTTGATGAGTGCGCGGATTACAAGCGACCTTGCCGGAATCATTCGTTCATTAAATAGACCGACTACATAAGTTATGAGCTGAACTCAGTTTCCCAACATTATTTACCTGTGGAGGTGTGGGGTAGGGAAAGACGTGGGAAAGGGCATGAGGTAAAGGAAACGAAACCGGTTCCTCGTTAGGTAAATATATACGGGATTTTAAATATTAATAAAGCTAATCATAAAAATAATTGTCATGAATTTAACTATGATACACACTCGAGACAAATGTAAAAAAAAAAAAATCACCACATACATAAATAGTTGATAGTCTACCGTTTTAAATTTAAAAAATGCCAACTTTAGGTGAAAAAAAAAGGGATATAAACAACAAACTCTGTAAACATGCTAAAATAATTGTCTTAAAATCAACAAAACTATATTACCGACTTTATAATATGAAATTTAAATAACTTGAATAAAAAAGACCATGTTATATAAAGTTTTATTTTTAAGAGGCGTTTTCAAGGAAATTGAATTAGGTTAAAAATCAAGAAAATATTTTTTGTACATTTGGTTATTAGAGTTACACGCGGAAAATTTATATACAGTTTAAAAGTACTTGTTTTTGTATCTGTATTTGTTTTCTGGTTTCTCTACGTTACTGAAAGAAAAAAAAAATTTATTCGAAAACTATACATTGCACCAAATGCTGATGTATGTGGGGGTTTCCTTAATTCAAAAAAGCAACCCTCATTGAAATATATTACGCAGTTTAAATTCTGTTGTTGCTTTTATGTTGTGGGAATTCGCGCACTGCGAGGCGATTCCAAGTATAGACTGTTCACGGTAAAGTAAGCCCTTTTGAGACGCTCGTTACTATTTCCTTTCAGCCATTTTTTATGATTTAACCACATTTTAAATAAATGTTGCCATGTAAGTAATAAACACAGTCTGCATATTCCACCGCACTAGGAATTTAACGCCTAAGACTAAAATAAACTGTATTTATTGACTATTATTTAAAATGACAGGGCTTCCTATAGTGCTATCTTTACCATGAATAGTCTATATAACACAGGAGTCTTATAAAAAAATCACACACTGTTCCTTTGCAGTAATTATGGTCAGGTCTGTATAAGAGGCCTGGGGATTAGCGCAATATTTTAATTTTGGAATGTAGGAATTGCGAACGAAAACGACGCCACTACGATTATAGCTGGACGGGCTAATAGAGGTTCTAAATTTAAATTGTTTGTAGCGATTCCACTCGCCCTACGTAATTATACCAGTATTTCTTTAACTTTTCATGTATTTCGCCGATTAATTAACACACATGTCTGGGATCCGCTCCCGATTTGAGTTAGCATACATCTATTCATTTTTAAAAATCGAATCAAGACTCGGTTTGATATACTTGCGAACTATATGCATACTGTTGTGCATGTATTTCGAACTGATATTTAATTTGCACATAATTTTCTGGAGAACAAATTAATCTTATATGAACGTTAATGCAAATAACATTTTAATTAAATAATTTATTTTATAAATAAAATCACCCTTAAATAAGAACTGTAGGAAGGTGGTATTTCGAAACCAGTAACTCTCCAGCACATATCCATCTGTGAGCACGTTTTAAACTCATAAATTGTCTTTAAATCTGCTCATACTACACACAGTATATTTATTCTTTTAGTCAATTAAATTCCAACACAATTATTTGTCTGTGTTTGTGTGAAAAGAGTTATGCAAGCCCATTTTGAAATATCCCCTCAGTGCGCTGTTATGCGGGTTTTGTCATGCTATCTTACGCCAGTGTTACGTCCAGAATTACAACCAATAAGTAAGTTACACAGTTATTTTGATCACGGCTCCCACAGCAACATAAAATCTAAATTTAATATATTCTAACATATTTTCTTTATTTCAACCGAACTACCTGCAGATTATGTTCTTCCTGTTCTTCGAAGCTAACCTTAAGGGTGGGTTTACGATTGACTTAACAGAATCAGTGTGCCACGTGCTTAGAATATGAAACAGTGTGTCGAATACGGATCGTGTGCGTTCTTTGCTTGACTTAAGATATCATTATATTTAATATCTTAAGTACAAGTCAAGATGAAGTAGCCAATCAGAACCCAGTGACATTTGTTGTTGGCGGAGAACTGTATTTACAACTTGGATTTTGGTTATGTCGCATCGCGAAATCGTATGCAATGAATTATTTTAATCGAGAGGACACGATCTAAATCTGAATGTCAACAGTACCTGTATGATTCAAAAGTAATTTCAGAGAATTTAACTGATGAATCAGTGAAAAAATGCCGGATTTCCTTCACTTATTGATTCAGTGACATTTTCACTCATTCGTCAGTCTTAACTGTTTTTCAGTGGATTGTTTTTGACTGATGGGTCAGTTAAACAGCGTGCAAAAATGGCCGTCAAACTGCGTTTAAAAATGGCCGTCAAACAATGTGTATCAAGTGAAATCACAACGAATAAACCAATAAAACCAATACAAAATACTTTCTAAAATGTGTTTCCTTTTTCAAAACACCATTTTACGAGGTAATGTGAACATTCAGCCTTTCATTTCGTTTTCACGTAGGTAATAATCACAGTGCTCTGTTTGAAAGTTTAAATTGCATATAATGTGGTGAAGAGAGTGCCCTCGTATATAAAATTCGTTTTAACACGCCTAACGATACTAATTAAACCAAAAACTAAAAGTACGGGCATACAATTTAAATCTTCATGATTTCGTGAAGACCTATCAGTTGGGGTGGTAAAATTTCGCGAACAGATTTCAGGGCAAGTTAGATTTCAAAACATGGTAGGTTCATTTACCTATCTTAATTGGCTGAATTCATATTTGACACGTGTTAACTGTCTGCACACGTATAACGTAGGAACCGTGCCGATGTTGTCGAATTATGATTGGCTCGTTCAAATATGAAAACGCCTCCACTAGCAGACAGCAAACAATGGTAGTAGACAAACTGTTCTTGGTTGCTCCAGGTAATTATTTGGCTAAATTCAATAAGAAAAATATTTAATTCACAACTGCAATCGGCGTCACTCATCCAATCAGTGAAATTGTTTCACGTCAGTAATTAAATCAGTGAAATTTTTTCACTGAAACTATCAGTGGTTTTCTATGTATTCTAAGTGGAGCCATTTTCACTGATCCGAGTAGTTGAATTTCACTGCGAATCAGTGGCTTTCCATTCATTCAAATTTAGAGTGTACATCATTATTTGAATAACTGTTCAAGGTGTTATTTCATTTCTTGAAAGAGGTTATTCAAGTCGCTTTATTTAACATTCTACAGATTTTCTGACGTAAATTCACAATGTTGGCATCGGCATCCTCTTATCAAGTTTTTTAAAACGATTGCACATCCAGTAACCATAAATAATCAAATATAGGTAAATAATCTTCTCTCTTGCCAATTTTTAAAAGTTACGTCGGCTGCTTTGGTATCCTAAGATTCTGATTGGCTAGATTTGACAGTTGCTAGATCAATAATAAACTGCAAAACTTATGTTCGTGTACTTAACAAGTCATGGGTATAAGTCTTAATTCTTCAGTATTTAATCATAAATCCACCTTTACACCAATACGTATAAATAAATAAAAAACGAAGGCTGCCAACTGAATCTGAAAATACTACGGTCTGTGTTTATTATTTATTATGTCAAAATACATGTGTGTGCTTATGTGTATATATATGTGTATGTGTACACACACACACACACACACACACACACACACATATATATATATATATATATATATATATATATATATATATATATATATATATATATATATATAGAGTTACGCACTGTAGCTTGCATCGGCCACGAGCTCCCGTTATGCCCGGCCCGACTTTTAGGGGGAGGGGGGGGGGGTGAAACCTCGATCCTCCCCTCCCCCAGGGAAAACCCGCTCGCTGCCTCATCCCCCCCCCAAAAAAAATATCAAACAACACAGGCAACCTTGCGGGAGATGCAGTCAAGTGTAGAGGATGGGCAAGAATATTCTGGGAACTAAGACCCTCGGCAGAACGCGGCGATTAGAGGAATTTCTGGGCGATAGCCTACGACCCTATAAATATTGTAGCTATCCGACAGCCGGTACGGTAGTCTGGCGGAGGCCATCCGGCTGAGTGCAGGAGCACAGTATAGAACGGTGAGGGACAGACGACGACAAAAGATTGCGAGACGACGGCGGACAAGGTGTTCGTGGTGTGGATGGACGAGAGGGCGTGATACCCGATGAGTGAAGGCTACTGTGCATGAGGGCGCAGAGAACTCTAGAACACTGCGACTGGTGGGACCTGGACTAAACTGAGGCAGGACTGAACAACATGTAATACGGACTTCAACATATAATTTATAAAATAATTGAATAGCTTCTTATAGACTGTCAATCGGGACTGATGTTGAATTATGTAATTTCATTAATTTCTTTGCGGTAATTATAAATATAATTATAATTATAAATTATAAATAAACTGTATTGATTGAAGTCATTACATATAAACGTCAAGTGATATCAATTTAATGTGAGAATTTGGGTAGAGAATTTCGTTTGTATTTGTTGTCAATTCAATTAGGAAATAATAATCAAGTCTTTTATTTAATTAAGACCTCCAACCCTTAACGAACGTGGTTTAGCCAACTGACTTTTGAGAAAAATGTAACAACTATAGACGCATATATTAAGAGTTGATAGCACGTACCATTCTGAATGGAAAATATCAATAAACATGTGCATTATTCGCTAAGGTCTGCACAATACCGAGATACAGCTACGTGAAACTGACAGGAATGGGAACGGTACGGGTGATATTAAATGAACAGATCGTTACGTGTTGGGTTTTATTGCATAAGTTCCCTTTACAACAATTGTTCACGAATGGCACCGCCAACTTCTATGCATTTTGCAGCTCATGCAGTCAGATGCTGTGTCACTAATCGGAGCTGGTGTTGACATTATTCTCGAACGTTCGCACAAGCATTTTACACGCGAGCAAGCAATTCCTCCCTTGTTTACGCTTCTTGACTGTAGACTTCGGTCTACAAACCAACCTCAAAAGCAATAATCCAGCGCAAGTGGTGTGCACATTCAAGAGGCCAACATGGCAAACGCCGCGAGTGTCACATATATGTATATGGGACACCATAGCGAATATAGCATATGTTTATATATGTTTTTCCTTCACAATGGTTCGTTTATTTCACCTCATTTTCTGTGGGCGCAGTTAAGGCGTAATTTACCTTCTCTACCACTGAACCCATTGCAGCCTACACATACATACATCCTTTATGTAAAAGCAATAATCAAAGTCAAAAGAGAATTACATAAATCAATATATCTAGCTGTCTTAACTACCTGTAATGTGATATACACTACGCTAATATAACAATCCATAATACTATTACGTGCTGCAGCTGGCGCCGGGAGGCTGTCCGGCGCTGTGCGGGCTGACCCACCTCGATCCTCCCCTCTTCCTGGAACGACGCGCTCGCTGCCTGGTTGGCCCGCTTCTGCGATGCTCGTGAATAACTGACAACGGCGAGACTTGCTTGCGTCACAGTCCCTCCTTCCCGCTGGAGAAACCGACAGGAGTAGGAATATTCTGGCCACTAGGACACTCATCGTATCTCGGGAATTAGCGAAATTTCTGGATGACGGACTACGACCCATAGAAAATACAAGCCACAGCGGGACTGTGGGCAGTCTTTGGAGAAGGCATCTGGCGGTGCGCGAGCGAAGTTAAAAGCGAGACGACGTTGGCGGACGAATGTTCTTGGGGTGAATGGACGAGAGGGCGTGAAACTCGGCGAGTATAGCCTACTGTGCGTGCGGGCGATTGGAGAAGTCTAGAACATTGCGGACTGACGGGGCATGGACTGGACTAAGGTGGGACTGAGTGAACATGTAATACGGATTTTATTGTAAATATTAGAACTGTCAAATACGTACACGTCATTAATAAGATAATTGAATAGGTTTCGATACACTGTCTATTGGGACTGACTTTTAATTGTTATCCCATTGATTTCTTTGAGGTAATTATAAATGTTATTAATTGAAGTCATTAATTGTAAACAGTAAGTGATATCGATTTATTGCGAGGAGTTGAGTTGAGAGAATTTTGTTTGTGGTTATTGTAAATAAAATTAGGAAATTATAATTAACTCTTTTATTTAATAAAGACCTCTATCCCTTAAAGAACTTGGTTTAGTCCACTTAATATCGAAAGATAAATTGTAACAATACTAATCTAACTATACATATCTCAACACTCGCATGTAATTCATTAACTGGTATAACTATACTATAAAAAGAATGGTGTGGTAGCATTCACAAATCGAGATATCAAGAATATATCACCGTAAGACAAATTAATAGATCACAATCTCGTATTAAGTTGACAAATACTAAATTACACAAGATAGTATTTGCTCTATTAATCCCTTGAGCTGATACAAAACAAAATTACGTTTACAAGCTATATTACACGTAGGTATGTGTATGTAAGTATGTATGTATGTGTGTGTGTGTGTGTGTGTGTGTGTGTATATATATATATATATATATATATATATATATATATATATATATATATATATATATATATAACAAAAACGCTATTAACATACACAGTATAAGAACACTTGAGTGAAATCGGCTGGCAGTTTTACAGACAAACAGTAATAAAATACAAATTTTAACGATATATTGTATCATTAGTGAATAACATATAAGCTATTTGACGTATGTCTTAACGTACGTCCGTTTCCCCCTGGGACACATTGTTTATACACGCATATATTTTTTTATAAAGGATTTATTTCAAAAGTATTCAAAGACTAAACGCGAACCAGCCATACGTTCTATGACGTAGCTGCGGACAGGTTGGCTAGTCTGCGGGAATTGAAGGCATGCTAGAGTGTAGAGTTAGTTCCCGTGCGGTGGTGACGCAGGAAGATACAGCGGAAGGGAGACACGGCTGAGACTACATGGAATCCTCGGCCGCAGGTATTCGTCCAGCCGGCCGTTGGGGTTCCAGCCCTCTCCAGTCTACCTGGTCCAGCATCCCAACCACCCTTCACATTCCACCGCCTGCAGAGACCACCGCCCCGGCGCGGCGGTACAGCGCTCCCCAACAACACTGCGCTACACGCCTAGCATAGTACAGCTGGCTCCTGGTTAACTGGCTACTTTTGAAACCAGTCTTTCAAAAGTCCCTGCCTATAACTACACATGCTGCCAATAAAGTTGGTGGTGATGTAAGGAAAAGCAGTTATATTTCTTAACGTTTTATAAAAGTTATTCTTTTTATTTTCAGACACCAGAGTAATTCAATTATTTTAATTTCTAATTTTTACGCACAAGAAAGAATAAATTAGCATTAAATTACATATGCAGGTTATTCACAAATTCACACTATTCTAATCGAAGCACGAAAAAAGTGCTCAGGTCCACAGCAAAGTTAATTTTCACAAGGCGGAAAAGATATAAATTGGAGACAAAAGTAGATCTAAAGCAGGGCTTTCAAAGAGCTCGATTGACCACGGACAGACCACTGGAGGTAGTTAGTCCAACCACGACACACACTGTACAGCAGTGAAGTGAAGTGAATTGAAGGGAAGTGAAGAGATTTGAACGGCGCTTAACAGTGAAGTCTTGAGAGCCGATGACGATGATTGAGATGAAAATGGAGCAGCACCGGAATGAAACGACGGGGGAAACGGGAGAACTCCGAGGAAACCCACCGACCACCGGCATCGTCCGGCGCAATTCCCAAATGCGAGAATCCGGGTTTGAACCCGGTTCGCCCTGGTGGGAGGCGAGCAGTCTAACCGCTCAGTCACTGCGCCCTCTTCTCTAAAACAGTGTAATTCACGATTCCAGTAAGAGTAGGTTTCAAGCTACAAGTAAATACTGTCTGGAGCTGAGGACAAGGCATGGGTCTGGAATGGGGGCTCAGTGGTCTAAATAGAGAATGAGGAAAGGGGATAGCTTCGAAGAGTACGTTTATTGTGCGTTCATCGTTAAACGTGGCAACGCCGCTTGTGTGTCGAGGAGCTGTACGAACTCCATCCCCCGGCATAGCACCCATCAGTCGATTGTTTTGGGTATTTGTAAGTCTACACTTCCACGACGTGAAACAAAATTTCACTACATCCAAAAAGAGGTTTAAATAGGAGTGCAGTGCAGGATATTAAAATACTATAATAAAGCGACAGTTCCTATTCTGGGAACCCATCTGTAAGAAAAGGATATTCGTAATGAAACACACTCGCAGTCCGGTTATACTTATGGAAATAAGCGCTCATGGTACCTACTACACACCCCTACTTGGCAGAAAAATTTCCTGCAGATAAACTCCTAGTTCAAAAAGGTCAGTTCGTAATCATAATATACTCTTAACGTCATAATGGTCACAAAATTTTGCAAATACTAATAGAACCAGCGCACAAGTATTGGACCACTTCTAGAATGACATAGGGTTGGGGGTGCAGTTGTGTATCGCGTGATAGGGTCCCGGAAGAAAGACTACAGACAGCAGGCACTTCCCTTACGTCCTTCACCCCCCGCTGTGATTGGTCGTTGGTTGAGGCAGACCAACATTTATGCCTTAAGCCCTTTCTGCTAAGGTCAGTTATGTGTTAAGCCCTTTCATAAATATAGTCATAATTTCCGAACCACTAAAGCTATACTCATGAAATTCATAACATAGGCATCGTTCCCGATATAGGTGAGCGCAATAAGGTCAATTTTTCCTTAAACCCTTTCTGGTAAGCTTAATTATGCATTAAGCCCTTTTATAAACATAGTCATAATTTCCGAACCATTGAAGCTATAGTAATCAAATTCATACCATACACATCAGCCCCGATGTAGATAAGAGCAATAAGGTTAAATGAGCACTAAGCCCTTTTATTTTAACTTAATTATGTAACCACTCCGAGCATCAAATACAACGCAACAGTTACCTTACCACAGGCCATGTTTAAATTGCAGTATGTCTGCATCAAACCCACACAAACGTATACGCATAGCCTTCGGGCACTTAACCCTTTGAGCACTTAACCTGTCAAGCACGTAACTCTTTAGACACCTAAACCCTTTGTACACTTAACCCTTTGCTCCCTTTGAGCGCTTAACTCTTTGAACACTTAATATAATTTTATTCTCGAATTAAACAAATATTTATTTTTTGGGTTGTATTCCTGCTTAGAGCAATTAATGTAATGTTATTTGTGGTTTACTGGGTACGATTCGCAGGCGAGGCACAAAATATTTTATCTTCTGAATGACACAAGTGAGATAGGGAAGGGGGAATTGCATTTACTTACATAATCTCGCATATGGTCTCGTCGGAAGGAAAGTGAGATGTCGCACAGCCATAAGTGTTATCGTCCCGATAGCTGGGCAGCAACTGTCGTTTTGACCCATCAGCCAGAGCTTCACAATCCAGTAGTCATGGAGGGGGAAATGTGCTTACGCCCTACACACACACGCACGCACGCACACACACACACATACGCACGCACACACACCATGGCCCCTTCATCCTGCAGACTTACCAAAGAACTCAGGAGGTGTGTTGCCGGGCATCGAGACTCGGAGAGCCGAGAGGTTGGGAGCTATGACAAACAGTGAGTGGATTGTTACAGAGATCGAGTCCTTGACAGAGTATTTGAAATGTTGTTTATTTTTCTTTCTTAACCTTAGAACTCTGACATTTTCTGACCTTTAACATCTTCTAAACTTTATTTCTTTCTGCAGTTTAACCAGTCATACATTTTAATATTTTCTATATTCTCGTGAACCTTAACTTTTTCTTGTAGTTTAATGGTTTCATGGAGTTTAACCTTTTTGAAAAGTAAGCTTTTTCTGACATTTAAATTGAATTGAGTATTAACTTGTTTTGAATATTACCCGTTTTCATTGGTTTTAAACTTTTTGAATATTTTTTAAGTGAGCATATTAAAGTGCAGTAAGGTGGGGCGCTTAGACAGAGTAGTTGATTAAGCCATAGGTTATGAAGCACCTCTGCTAAGGATTCGCACCCTTCAGGGTAAAATTAATTAGATACTGGGTTATTACTTGAGAAATGTCACAGAATAGTCATTAATGGGAAATAGGAATAATCGAAAAGTGTAGGCATTGCTTGATGGGGAAACGTGTTAATTCATTAACTTCACACACATGCAAACACACACACACACTATACACACATACAAAACACACACACACGCTTTCACCTAATCCCTGTGCAACTACCAAAGATATCAGAACGTAATAGGATGGAAAGCCAACAGGACAGGAAGTCTAACAACACGTAGGCGGATTGATACTGATTTTGAATCCCATTCAAGATACTTACGTTTTATTTGCGCAATGAGACTAGTTACACATTATCAAAATATGAAAACCAGCTCTATACTGACATCGCTGACTACTGAGGGGTATTTGGTTCTCATTTGCGTTCGACTGATTACTCATCACATGCGACCGACTGTCATTTGTTTCTCTTTCACGTTCATTCGACCAATTACAGCCATGCAATTCATTTACTCAATTTCATTCGATCCATTGTTTTCTCACTGACTATTTACTATGCCAATGCTTCTCATTGGCTAATTACTTCATCAATGCTTCTCATTCGTCGATTACTCCCATTTGTTCAACCGTAAGCAAACCTCCAAAACTTACATTCAAATGCCATACTGGATTCCAAAAGTATTACAAATTAAAGAAAACATATTTAATTAGATTAATTATTAGCGCACACACACGCTTGCCTAATCACACATAACGATGTAGTTAATGAATATTGACTAAATACGCACCTATGCACGTATGCATTTGCATAGCAGTAAAAATAATAACCCTTATACAAATATGCACATAAATAATTACCAAATACTCATTACACATCTGGCTTGTTTTATTTTAATTTATGCTGTATTTTTGTCGGATATTCCCAGACACACAACAAAGCTGTGCTGTTGTGTGTGTCCGAAATACCACACAGAGTAGAAAAGGACACAGACGAAATAGAGCGGCGGTTCCTTTAATGTGTGCGTGTCTATTCGTTGATTGGCTGCGCGCGAAGCTCTGATAACTGGCCTCGCGTCTGGTTGGCTACTGTGCGCTGCGAAACGTTTCCTATTGGCCGGGCTGCCGGGTAGGTCGCCACGCACCGACTGCCGAATGGCGTTCCAATATTTTGCAGGCATAAGAAGCTGGAGTTCGCGGTATATGCAGTTGTTTCATTTCTATATTGAAGACAATACAACAATATTCAGTATATTGATGTCGAACTACCCACACAGACATCAATGATACAGATATACACAAGAACATATAAACTGAATAAACAACACTTACACTATACAACACCTACACAAACAACATTACACTGACACCAACACAATACCGACACAAACATCAAACACACGACGGATACCTCGCAAAACGACAACAACCGTCGGCCCCTCTGTCTCCGGAGAGGGAGGCAGAGGAATTTTAACTTTTGACATTTTAAAATTATAACGTAACATTTTCTTTTAAACTTTAACAAAATAATTTTACGCCTCTGTTTTAAAATTTAACTTGTTTTTAAATTTTATAAGGCAACAAATTTTATGTTTCGATTTTTTTATAAATTTATTTTTAATTCAAGTAACTGAGACCAGATATGGCCTTCGGCTGTGTACTGGCGCCATTTTAATATGTTCTGTTCTATATTGTTCAGTAATTTGTGAGTCACTTCAGTCAATTACTTCGTGTTCGGAGCAGTACGCAAGCGGAAGGCCGTTCACCGGGCCACGTGCAGGTATTTCACGCCGGCCTTTTCGTAAATGCCAGTAATTTTCCACGGCTCCTGGGGCAGATGGCAAGAGTGCATCAGGAGGTGTGAGGAGGGAGGGTGGCAGCCGCGTAATTTTGCGGGCTGGCGGAAGGTGGTTGAGATTATGAAAGGGGGAGGGGGAGGGGGAAGGTTCAGAAGAACTGCAGCGAGAGCGGGGATCGCGACCTTCTCGGAGTCGAGCAACGGCCCTCTCGGGGGCGCCCGTTCATTAAGGTCGCCTGTAAAGTCGAGCCGCTCGCGGCGCGCGGTGTCCGCTTGGGCTTTGTCTCTCTCGCGTCACGCCGCATTACCATTTTGTTCTCTTTGTTCTCCCCACCAGCCCGCTGTAACGACGCTGATTATTCTTCTTTAACCCTGCGGATGAATCCCTGCTCCAGCTTGGCTACATTTCTATCGCTTCCTACTACGGATGTGAATCGCACTGTAAGTGAGTATTTCTACTATAATTTACAGTTTTGTACGATGTACTACAGCAATGTCATAGTATGCAAAAATTCTATAATGTACAATTAATCATGGTATTTATACTCATTTTTAATAAAAGGTTTTATTTTTGGCAGTACAGAGCTACAATCGCAATTACACTTCATACCGCACAGCAATAACACAAATGCTTTATGAATAAAACTTAATATAGGTAATTATAGAACTACCTAAGATGTTGAGTTCTACAGTAGTATATTCAATATCATATTTAGAGTAATATAGCAAAATTATTTATACGTGCAAATACAAAATTAGAAAATCAATTCAGTTATTTTTCCACAATACAACACACATTAACTGTGAAATAGCTTCCCAGAGAATTCTCATCAACATACTATAATTGTGTACAAAATACTATAATTTTCACACACGAGTGCTGCTTTCTTTTAACTCCATAGGGAACTACTTGCTGACAATCGAACGAAGTGGCGCAGTGGAGAAACGTTACGCACTCGCATTCTGGAGGACCCGTGTTCGATTCCTGCCTCGGCCATCCTGAATTCGGGGCTTTCCTTGGCTTTCCGAAATCACTCGCAGGCAAATGTTGGGACGACTCCATACACACCGCCGGTTCGTCCGCTGTTCCTGCTTCCCCAAACAACCTGCCCGTCTCTAATGACCTCGCTGTTGAGGCGTAGAGCCTAGACCACCAACTTACTTGCCTGCAGCCTGAGGACATGTTCAATTGTCACGGTTTGTTAACAAAATTGTCACGGCCCGATTATGTCGACAAAATCGATGGAGTATTTTTGTAATTTGCATTTTGCGATGGCAAATTTCCAAATACAAAATACTGTTACGCGCTGTGGCTCACACTGGCGGCGAGCTCCCGTTATGCGTGGTCGGCTCTGTGGGGGGTGACCCATCTTTGCCACCCCCCCCCCTGCAGACAGACGGGCTGGCTGTCTCCTCGCCTCCTTCTCCCCGGGGGAGTAGGGGAATGATTGACAGCAGCGAGACCTGGCGGGCGTCACATCCCCCCTCCTCTCACTTCTGGAGAAGCCGACAAGTGTAGAGGGTGGGCAAGAATATTCTCGGAATTAGGACTCAAGACGCAACGCGGAATTTAGCGAAATTTCTTGGTGATGGCCTACAACTCTATAAATAATGCAGAGGTCCAACGGAAAGCAGTCTGGCGGAGGCCATCTGGCCGAGTGCGGGAACGAAGTTGAGTACGAGACGACGGCGGACAGGGTGTTCGAGGTGTGAATGGACGAGAGGGCGTGATATCCGATGAATGAAGGCTACTGTGCATGGGGACGCTCAGAGAACTCCAGAACATTGCGGACTGGCGGGAAATGGGCTAACCTAAGGTGGGACTGAAATAACATGTAATGCAGGTTTTATTGTAAATATTGGAACTGTCAAATGTGACATGTCATTTATAAAGGAATAGATTTTGATGCCCCGTCTATTGGGACTGATTTATAATTATTTTATTATGTTAATTCCTTCAGGTAGTTGTAAACTTAATGGACTGTCGTTAATTGCAAACGGCAACTAATATCAATTTATTGTGGGATGTTAGTCGAGAGAATTTTGTTTGTAGTTTAGTAAATAAAATTAGGAAATTATAATTAACTCCTTTATTTAATTAGGACCTCCATCCCTTAACGTACTTGGTCTAGCCCACTGACTCTGAGAAAAAGAAATTGTAACAATATAAATTCACCGCCATGTAGTTTTGCCTTTTTGAAACGTTTAAATACACATACAGGCAAGGTAATTGGAATAAACTAACGTGTATGTATCCACGAATATTATTTTACCAAGGGAGATTCTGAAATATTATTGAAGTAGGTATTTTCTCGTAACACAACTTTTGTTAAATAACAATTTCATGTCAGAATAGTTTTATTTTGTTTAATTTAAATTTGAAATAGCTATCTAACAACTTTTGTGGATAGTTACTGTTTATTTTGAGACTTCGTGGAATTTTAATTTTGGGATTATGATACAACAAAATAAAAGTAGCATGGCATGCTAGACAGTTGAATGTCGTGGTGTTCCCAAATGTCGTGGTAGTATTTTCAACTAAAGATTTTTTGTTAGAGGTTGAAATCATCTAGATTTGTAAACCTTCCAAATTTTAATTTTTTAATTTCGAATGTACGTTTCCATTATTTATAAAATTGCGACATTTCATAAATAATTAAAAAGTGCATTTAAAATTTCAAAATTAAAATTTTAATGGTTTACAAATGTAGATGCGTTCAGTCTTAAACAAAAAAAAAACCTTAGTTGAAAATACTATCACAAAAAATGACAGAGCTCTTTGTCGGAAATTAGCCTTTGATTCTCCATACGCCCATGCATGGTGAAACCTGGACTTAATACAGCAACCTGTTCAGAAAATATACAGCACTGCCGCTATAATTTAAAATGTTGTTTTAAATAAGAATAAATAAATATCGTCAGGAGAGGGAGGCTACTTTGAGCAATTTTTGCTCACTTTGACGACTTTTTTTAATAACTACATTTATGAATGGGCAACCAAATATCGACTTACATTTCTGTCCTGGAAAATATTTAACATTGAAATATTACAAAAATTTTTTTATTTAATTTGAACAAGCGCAACCGCTTACAACGAAATCTATACAACAAGGAAGGCTCCTTAATGTTGCCCGAACCCAGACCGCTAAACGGTAAACACGCTGTCGAAAAATTAATGTTCGAAAAGTTTAATTTTTTTTTTGTAACATCTCTTTACGAATGGCAATTTATAAACTTTTCAGGCCTGCCAAGAACAGTTTTAGTTTTGAAAAAGCGCTGCGCTACACGTTGAATGAAGCGTATGCAGAATACGGAATGTGCTGATGAGACAGTCATTTCTGTTATCGGTGAGAGCGCCATGCAGGTACAAGGTGTTTTTCTTGTTTTCGCCATAATCTGGGCCAAACTTGTCGAGCTGGCCCGGAAACTCTGAGGCCGTAAAGGTTTTCTCCTTACTAAGGCGTTAAGAATCCTGTTTCTTTACTTTTTAAGCGGCAAAAGGGTTTTCTTCATAGGATTTTATTTTTTTTACTGTTAAATTTTATCGCCCCTAATTACATACTTAAGAAAATATAGGGTGGCATCTAACGAATCAATTAAAAGTAACTGGATTGCAACATGCTGGTTGTAAATATCACACGCCGAGACTCGGTCAAATACGGATACAGATAGATGGCACGTGGCATGAATGAAAAACTGCACCGTACTTCTTCAGCCGAAGTAACGACATAACCTTAAAAAATATCAAGCGGATATAAATTTCGTGGCACGTCCAGGGCGCCTTGCCACGAGAAACTGCGTCAAGGCGTATCGCTGAGTCGGTTCATTGGGATGCACACAAAAACAATATTCTCGAAGCAATCAATACAATTAGATGTGTGAGCAATGCTTGAGTTCGTCGAAATGGGGGCTTGTCTGCAGCTGCATCTGAATGAGCTTAATTTAAGGACACATTTCGGATAATTTTTTAAAGCTTATGACGTTTTTCTTTGCAGACATTGCATAAAGTATAGCAAACTTAGAAATATATTTAATTGTTGCAAATTCACTGGGTTAGCTATTTTCTAACTTTTAAATGCCGAGGCCAAATAAGTATGTGATTATTTTGCGAAGGAGACTAAACAAGTTGTATAGCAACTACAATCAAACATCGGTTCTCAAGACCTCGTCGTTACGAGCCGCCCAAATCTCTAAACTGTCAACTACAATCAAACAATGACGATTTTACAGAAAATCAAAAGCAATGTCTATTACCCTGCCAGTCAGCATTATTAAATACGGCACAAACTCTGTACTATCACACTGTAGCCAAAATTACAGAATGGTGGGGATTAGACTCCTTAGTACCATGCTGTGTTTTCAAGACTTCCTGATCCACACTGCTGGGTGATATCGTTGCTAACATTCTACCGTAACATGCATGTGTTTGCTGCATTCAGATTATTTCGCGAAAAGTCACTGGCTCTAGCAAATTTGCAACACATTTGAATCATACCAATTAATCAAGAACAGAAGTTTTTCACAAAAACGCTGTTTTGGAGGGCCGCTGAGGCCAAACGGAAATGGAGGGGGGGGGGGGGGTTGGGGCTAACTCCCCTCACTGATCTTCCATCCTTCCTCTTTGAAACCCTCCCCCCAAAGTGCCACCACTCTCCCCCTGGGAGGAGATAGATGGACAAGGGGGGTATGTTTTCCATTTTGTCGGATTGTGGTGCGTCCTATATTTCACCTTTTTGAGCCTCTTTATGGCGAAGCCAGTATGGGCAAATGATAGTAGGCCCGCAGGGGAAGGTCTAAGCATGATTAGGGACAGTTGCTCTTCCTCGCCCTCACAAGGGGGGGAGGGGTTATTCAATGGCCGCAAATGTTGTCTGTGGATATGTGACTCCCGAGATCAGTGTGATCGGTGATATCCCTGGAGTCTGTGTACATGCGACCATTTCGGTCGGTGACAAAAGCCCTCCTTTTTTTTGGAAAAAAGGGGGGGGGGGGCAGAGGCAAGTGCTCGTTTCTGTTTTCTTTGGCATTATTCGGCCTGGAAGGCGCATTTTTATAACCATTTTCTTCACATTTGAGGAAGTGTTACCTTTTCGTGCCCCGCCCTCCCCCCATGTGCAGTTAGGTCCTTCGCGGACCTTAAATCTTAGGTTTTAAGTAATACGTCTTAAACCTTAAGTTTTAAGTATTAAGTCTTAAGTCATACTTTCATCATAATTGCTACTGCATGTCGGGATGTGCGAGCGAGCGCCGATAGGGACGGAGGAGCACGTGCCGAAGTTCCCAGACGACAATGGACCATAAATACTAATTCGTACGGTTACCTGCTTCATCTGTGGTGGCTCAGCCCGCGGTTTCCGCTGGCCCGACCCTTGGTATTTCTAAAAAGGTGAAAGCTCCTTAATTTCAATTTGTTTTCTACACGCGAAGCCGGTGATTTTTCGCGACAAGGTCGGAGTACACAGTAGACTTCAATAGTACATAGGCACCCCAGCAATATTTCTTTTGCCAGTGGCTGTCGCCTGCTTGAAAATCCGATCCCATATTTGAAATGACCTCTCAAAATTTGCCAACTTCCAAATTAGGCTTAGATCCGCACGGAAACAGTTAACTTCCACTACAACAAAATTGAATCAATCAAGAAAACTAAACCTCTCTACAGTACTTCGGATCATACCTGGCCCCTAATCTTTTCGTACTTAGTTACACATACGTATACGCCGTGTTTACTAATCGCCAAACAAACACACACACACAATCAACCTGAGTAAGTGATATCGGTAAGTAAAGTACAAGCCACTGAAAGTCATTCGATACACCGCTACTGCTACCGGCTGGCCAATTATTCAAAAGAACTGGGAACCGTAGCCTCGCAAGTTGTTAGTTTTATTGTATTGTAGCGGAAATAGCCTGTAAACCAACCTATTGCAGCCAATGAAATAACCAGTGAGCTGCCACTAGTTTCACTGGTAGGAATCAATTTTGACTTCAAGTTTATAAAGTACAAAGTATGGCTTTTTTTTCTTTTCAACTGCAACGGAACTAAATCTTGAAACCAATAAAGGATAAATTTTATTCCATTCAGTTTTACTTTGCGGCAGAAAATTCGACGATACCGGGTGCGATATCAAGATACGAGAACATTTCAGCTATGGTTCACCACAACCTCCCGCACGAGCTCCCGTGAAATGTTCCCCGGTGCTATTATAACTTTTTTTATGGACTGGAGGAGGTCAAGTTCAAGGTCGCGCAATAAACCCGTTTGCAGTGTTGGAGGGGAAATGTTAAAAAATATATATATGTGAATGTGAGGAGGGACAGGATAGAGGAAGGTGGAAGGAGGCAATTTTAGAAACCACACGACAGCAAAAAGGATCGAGGAAGGCAAAAGAAAGAGAGGAGGGTGGTGAAGGCGATGGAAATTTCGCGAGTGTCTTCCCCTCTCCTGCCCCCCCCCCCTCCAAGAAACAACGGAAATACAGCGCGAAACAGGTTGGGCGAGTAGTGAGTCAGCGGCCAGCGCGCGAGGCCTTACATCAAGAAGTTCGCTGGAGCCAACAGTTCCGGCCGGCTGTCAGGAGAGCAAGGTGCTTCTAGGAAGAGAGACGACGCGCGGGACAAGATGGTGACGAACTTGCCAGCGTCCCCGCCGAGTGCGTCAACACGAACACACACCGCTCGCTGGCCACTCAACCCCCTCCCCCCCGAGGATTATGATTGTTCACTTTGGCTTGCAAGAGCTTACAAGGAGCGGCCAATGCTATCTATCGCTGTTTGATTACTGCGTGGCCACAAAAGGATGTTTCGATTTAAAAGTACTAGGTCCTGCGAGGCAAACTGTAAACGGGGACTTGTCTCCTTACGAACAGTATTTAAGAAACTGTTAACGCGTGTGCACAAACTAGTTTACTGATTTTCCTCTAAGCTCATTTCTTCCGGTAGCAAAATTGGTTGCACGAAATCAGTATATTTACCCGATTTCATTTATAACTTGTATTTCAGAGGGTTTATTGAAATTTTTCTGCACAAGACGTAGATACTAATTTCTAACAACTTCTTGCATTGTTAAATATTCACTACAATATTCACTACACATATTCACTGTGAGCACTGATGGAAGATGAGAAATAAGATTGTCTTTCTTATCTTTCATTAGTGCCCCGATAGTAGTAATGGTAGTGAATATCTATCAAAGTAAAAAGGTTTTCGAAATTATTCTTTGTCTCTTGTCGTGCCAAAAATTTTGAAAAATTCTCTGAAAATCAATTTTTGACAAAAATTAACGTAACCTTAAAATGGGTGTTTCCGCTATATTTTTAGGTACGGAAATTCTGATACAGATTCATTAATGATGTGCAGAAACGCGCATGAAACTTTTGCTTTTATCTAACACCACATAAAGAAAGGGTGGCAGCTACAAGTTCATAGATGGTAGTAGCGAACGGGAAGCTTGCACAACAGCTCAGTGTCTACCACAGAGAGTGAATGACCAAGCACGTGATGCGTGTCTAGTTCGCCTCAGACACCCCCGCATCAATACTCTATTTCAGCTATGAAGGCAAGATTTTGACTGCCTGGAATGTGCTGACAGGGACACGAACGGAAGTAACAACGCATCATATACAAAATCCTTATCAGCTGATGAGTAAATCAATGAAAACGTATATTAAGTTGGCTATTCTGACAGCCGTGTTGAAGCACATCAGGCCACGGAGAAAGCGTTCTTAAGCCAATGAAAACGTATATTAAGTTGGCTATTCTGACAACCGTGTTGAAGCACATCAGGCCACGGAGAAAGCGTTCTTAAGCCAATGAAAACGTATATTAAGTTGGCTATTCTGACAGCCGTGTTGAAGCACATCAGGCCACGGAGAAAGCGTTCTTAAGCCAATGAATAACACTATTAACATATCTCCGTGTGCAGCGAATCTACTTACTACTAATTTCTATTTGGCATGTAATCATCCAGGCTTTCTCAGGCCGGCTCGTCGTTTCGTCTCTCTGCCTCCTCTCCCAAAACATAGCTACAAGACGAAAACAAATGTTATTTATTTATTGAAAACATGTTGTAGTCATCTTTAGGACAAATCATATTTATGTTAACGGGATATATTATCATCCTGACGTGCTCTGTACAGCAATCCGATCTTGCCTCTATAACGAGCAGACGACACTTTGACTTGCGAAATGCTTTATTATTGTGAATGAAAATTGACAATTTTCCCTAACATTTCCAGGCTTCACATATATGATAACGTCTAAGCTGCTACTGCATAAGAACAGCAATTGCCATTTATTAAAGACGTTAAAATCAAATCCACCGTTTATAACAAACGGTGCTCCACAGTTTTGTGCTGTATACATGTTTGCCTACTGAAACTGAAAGTGTCATAATATATGACCGCCAATTCTGGGAGTGTCACAACATATATGAACTACAAGTTGCAGCACTGAGCAAGTATTTCATCGGGAAATTGTCCACGTAAGAAGCACATTACACAAAGACAGGCCACTACTGAATAAATTCTACAAGAGTAATACCTAAAGCTTGTTGCATAAATACAATATTGTGTTTCTTAACCTGCAAACAACTTTTAATTATTTTATACTTCGCCAATATAATTTCCTTAACAATATTTCATTTTATGCAGAATTCTTTCCTCTCTTTACTTTCATAACCTAGCTATTTTTGAGACAGAAGTTCATCTATAAGCCGCGCGGAATTTAGTTATCAGTATAATAACAAATGGATCAGCGATGAAAGCACGTAAATAAATAACACCTCTGTTACCTGGCCCACCAACTAATCGTGGAGGGATACATAAGCGAAAAGAAAACATTGGTGCTATTTTCGCCGAACTGTCAAAAACTGGCCTTCGTAACTAGAATTGAGTATACGCCTCAGACAGGCAAAATACCTTCAGCCAGGTGATTTGGGGATGTTTTCCTAGTTTGCGTCGCAGAAACAAGGCACCGATAAAGGCGACACAGGTAGAGGTTATCAGACTTTTCGCGAAGTAATTTGCGCATACGGTAGATTTCAATGTTACATGCACATACCAACAGTTATTTTTTGCCACTTGCTGCTGTCTGCACGAGAAGACCCACCGTATTTGACTGGCCCACTCAACGTTCTGTAACTTCAGTACTGAACTTCTGTGATTTGCCTGCAAGCAGTTAAACAAGTGGCAAAATATAACTCAGCCAATCAAGAAAGAAAATTACCTTACAATTTTGTGAAAGGTCCTGTTTCGAAAGCTTTTCGTGAAGTATCATTGTCCCTACTATTTGAAGGAAAATAAATCACAGCGAAATTTTAATGGCGACATATTTAAAATAAAGTACGGTACGTTAGGTATAATTTATCTACAGTTGTGAAAAGTCCTTCTGTTCTCCACGCATGAAAACTGCTACACGCTATTCACGGTAAAATGAGCACTTTTGAAAGCCCTGCTATGTAAGATTAACATTGTCACGGGCCTCATCTCTTTATTCGTGCGTCGGTCAAGTAAAACTGTGAAATTGTAAGAAAAAATTCATATTTTACAAATATGCTCATTTCTACACTTCTATGCATTAAATAAACAGAAAACGAAAGAAACTATTTAAGCTATCAGAAACGGTTACCTTACATGTTTTATTCGACGTTAAGATACGAAACTACTTTCCCAGCCATCGTTACCAACTTTACTGGACACGTGTCACTCAGGGCGCCCGTTAAAATATATGCAGGTAGGAGCAGTGACTTTTTCCTAAGATTGATTTCGAAAGTGCTCACTTTATCGTGAACAGCCTTTAACAGGCGGGAAATGCACTTAACGTTATTTCATAACGATACGCGCAAAGGGGTCGCGTTTATACTGAGGCTCCCAACATATTCCTCCCTTATATGAGTCGGGAAACACTGTGGTGTAGTGATCAGACCACACGCCTCTATCTGGATTCCTGTCGGAGTCAACCGGATTGTTGCTCGTGGGACATGTGGTGGAACTTGGTCATTAGGCAGCGGGTTTTCTCGTTCCCTCCATTATTGCGTTCCTTCGCTGCTCCATTTCCGCCTCACATCGGGGCTGAAGACCTCAACTGTCAAACGCTGCAGACAGATATCGTACCTCACCTCATTTCCATTAAACTGTCGAACAATTTCTGAGACGACCTTCGAGATGAACATGTTTTAAAATGGAAATTTATGTTGGCAATATTACAAATACCATTTTCTGATTGGAATTTCGGTATGAAGTTGGGAAGTTCGAAAGAAAGAAAAAACCAAACTGTCGAGAATTAACAAAATGTCGTCTATCGTAATGCTAAATCGCAATATTCCCTGGCGGTTACGTTCCTTCGTAGTAGCTGTGTTTAACACGCATCCCAGCAGCGTTCATTGCGATACAAATAATGTCGAAGTTAGCAAGCATAGTTTCGAGAGAGTAAACAAATACGCCCCCGTAAAAGCCAGTCGTTTGCTCTTCAGTAACATCTTCGTGAGTGCACGTAACTGGAGGCGAATGACGAACAGAACACCCTCCCTCCTGACACCGTGTAGCCACGCCCTGGGTAAAAGTATTACACACGGAACAATTTACTGTACTATAAACGCGGCGAGGTATCTGCCACTAATTTTCATCATACTAAATATGTTGCAACTTGTCGGCAAAAAAGAAATTCATTGAAGTTTCCTATTACTTACCAACATGCAATTACAATTAAACATACGAGCACGCCCATTTAGTAAAATTAAATTGGACATTGATGTGAAATAATTATAAAGGACAGGAAAAATTTGCGCATTGAATGATAGGCAGGCAGAGAAAGAAAAAAATGCCAATAAAGACTCGCAATAAAAAAATGGATCGTATCCCGTCCTGACAGTATAGCCTGGTCGCTGCACCAGCCCCTTATTCCGGAGAAGATTTACTACACGTTGGCTACACTTTTAACATCGTACACTGAACATCAGCAGGTTATTGACCGCATGCCTGCCAGAGCCATGTACGTTTCAGTGGGCCAGCTATAATTATGGGTGTAATCTTTTCGGGGAAATCTGTTGTTCCTGCCTGTCCACAGCACTCTGAGTCTGTTGGATGATGTTCCAGTGAATAGCGAAGTGTATTTTTCCCCACGCCAGGTAGAACGAGATACTGCCCTTTTAATTTCCCCAGCAGGATAATTACTGGCTCGAAGTCCTCCACTGTGTGTCTGGTAAACTGCACCCCAACTAAAATAGAACTTTTAAAAAAGTACACATGTTTGAAGTCCAACTGTTCCTGAAATGGATTCGCAAAATTTTGTAGTTATGAAGTACCAGCGTGGCAACAGTTTCTACACAAGAGCACAGGATGTGTTCACACGAAAACAGATATAACTCTCATTCAGCAGGTCTCGGCCAAAAACAAGATAATGCCCGGTTACACAATCGTGGTTCGAAACTCGACCCGAGATCGGATCTAAGATCGACACAGAAAACTGTTGACCCATTCGAGTTCAGAGCTGGACTGGAGATCGAGATGAAGTTCATTTCGAACCGCCGAAATCGGCTGCTCGAAATCTCGATCCGAGATCAGGAGCCATTGTCGACTAATGTAGTTTGAAAATACGCCAACAGATTGAACTACGTTCAATTGTTTTCTCGGGAAATTAAAACAACATAATACACACTTGAATATTATTCAATCAAATTCGTACAACAATAATTCAGATAAAACAGATAAAACATCGCACATCTAGTTCTATCTATAGTGAAAAATACGCCTACTTCCATGACGTCATATATTACGAACCAATAGCAAAATATGTCTCATACTTAATCTCGATCTCTCACTTCGGAACCAAGATTAACGAATTGAAGATCCAGAATCATTAAATTTTACATTTTTACGTTGGAACCAAGATCAAACTGGATCCTGGTTCGGAACTACGATCATTCGATCTCGGATCGGGGAAGATGATGGTGCAACTTGGCCTAAGTAGGCTACACGAAGACGGAGTGGCGTGGCCGTTCCTCAGATGTGAGCGTACCCATTCTCTGTCTGGCTGGCTGCGCAAGGCTCTAAAAATGGAACCTGTGTCTGTCTGATTGGCTACTGCAGGCCACTAAAGGTTTGCTATTGGTTAGATTGTCGGCTGGCCAGCAGGTTACCAGACGCTGATTAGCGGACGGCGTTCCAACATTTTGCTGACGAGTGATGTCATTTTACTGGCATGTGCGGCTCGAGTTAGCGCTATAAGCGGCTGTTTGTTCAACAAGAGAGTCGTGTTTGGCTGCCCAGTTATCTCTCCAGTGAGTAAACCATTATCCCAGAACACTGAGCGGACAGATGATCGTTGTAGTATCGAAACAAATAATGGATCAGCTTCAAGTACAGGCGGTACGTCGCCAGGCTGGTGGGGGGAACAATTGACAGTTGACCTCCCCAACCTGCTAGAGGAATCGACGACTTGAGAGCACGTTCAAGAACCTTCTGGCCAACATCTCCCTCGGGGCAAAGCGACGTATGAAGAAGGTTCTGGGTCAGGGCTCCCCTGTCTATAAATACCACCGCAACCGGAGAGTCGGCAGTCTGTGATAGGCACCTGGCGAAATACGGAGGATGGTGAACAAAGAAGAGGTCCGGCTGTAAACAAGAGTATCAAAGGCTGAGGCGGACGAGTGTGTGTGTGCGGCGGTGGCGAATGAGAGTGCGCGAGTGCTGCGGGGGCGAAGAATCCGGCGAGTGTACGGATACTGTGGGTGAGAAATATCGAGGTGCTTGCTCAAGAACATTCCGGACAAGAAAGAATGGCGATATTTGGACTGAAATAAGGTGGCACTGAATGGATGAATGATACAGACTTGATTGTAAATACCGAAACTGTCAAACATATAATCTTTAATAGTAATTCAGTATGTGTAAATTTTAACTATTTAAATGTGTTAGTTTCTGTTAGGTGACGGGACGATTATATAAATATTAGCTGTAAATAGTAACTAATAGTAACTAATATCATGATATTAAGTTCTAAGTAAAATTAAACCCTCCATCCCTTAAAGATCTTGGCTATGACCAGAGACTTTGAAAAATTTAAACAGTACATTTATAAATTCTTTCCCACTAGATAATTTACATAAAACAATGCACAGACTGTTGTTATTAATGAATTCTAACATTTTGAGATTATTGGTCTACGTTGACAACAACTGCGTCGACAACTGATAAAAATAAATTTGCTGACAGCCTGTTGGACCACTGTACGTCTCGCTGAACGAAAAACAGCATACGTTAATTTTACTACAACTAAACAGTGGATAAAAAGCTAATATGTATTTGCCAACATTTTACAATATACACTGCAGCGTCACATTATTTTCACGATCTGGTTACGCTTAGAGTGTCAGAAATTTGGGATGAATGTGTGAGAAGGTAGACACCGAACATGTTCACATTTCACTCGCGTTTCCAAACGGATCACAGTTTATATGAGAATCACTGGAGAATTCTGATTCAATAACAAACCTGTAGAAAGAGGGCATGACATCCCGTGCTACCTGGTCTGGGGAAAAACTCACAGCTGACCAATATAGCAGTCAGTTGACAGGCGATACCTGAGTATACAGAGGACATACAGAGTGTACCTGCATGTCACTGAATCTACAAAACCATCCACACACTAATGATACATATTTGATATAGCGGAACTGTTTACGGACGAATCACAAACATTCTGTGCTGGCACCTAGTAATGGTATTGGGAAACTAAACTTCTAATTGGGTTAGAGAAATGAGGAAACATTTCACGCACAGACGATAGCCGATAAAGAAAAACGTCAGACATGTACACATTACACTGGAAGTTAGCAATCAATCAAATTTTCCGACGATCAACCCCCTCTCCTCTCTCTCTCTCTCTCTCTCTCTCTCTCTATATATATATATATATATATATATATATATATATATATATATATATATATATATATATATATATATATAATTTTATGGACTCTGGTACAATAAAGAAATTCCCATTAAATATAGTTTGATACAGAATAGATGAGTATACAGAAACGAAATGGTGTGGCAGTTATAAGCGTACACTCGCTATCGCTCACTAGCTGCGCCAAGCTGTGGAAACGGGCCTTGGTTATGATTGGTTACTGCACGTTATGGAATATTCCCTACGGGCCGGGCTGCTATCTGACAAGTATGTCTCCTACGCGCCGACTGTCGAATGAAGTTCCGCCATATTGCTGGCGTGTGAGACCACTTGGCGACGTCTGCGGCTGGAGTTCGCGATTACACGTAACCATTTCACCTATATTCTTAATTATTCAGTGTTTATGAGGTGAGCGAGCCCACGCACATGTACTGCGTGGTAGAGCAGCGTGGTGTTGCAGTGTATGTAAGATTATAAAGGTAACCTACTCACCTGCCGACAGCCCAGCCAATAGGGAATCTTTCGGGAAAGCAAGTATCCAATAAGACGTAAGACCTAGCTGAATTAAGGGCTATGGTGGCTGAGCGATTAGCACGCTCACTTCCCACCGAGGCGAACCGGGTTCAATCCCCGGCCGGGTCACCGGATTTTCGCAAGTGGGAATTGTGCCAGACGATGCCGCTGGTCGGCGGGTTTTCTCGGGATCTCCCGTTTCCCCGCCCCTTCATTCCAGCGCCGCCCCATATTCGATGTTAAGAGCCGCCCAAATCTCTTAACTCATTCACCTGGCTGTACCCACAATCTCGCACACCTAAACAGAGGATAACTACTTCAACATCAAAAGATTCGCCACGCTACTTCGATTCTGTGAAGTGAAGTGTAGTGAACGTAGGTATCTACAAATCTGTGGAGTTGTTCCGTGTAGAGCAGATTTTAAACTGACAGAAGAGTAAGAGAAGTACGTAGTCATGTTGCATTTAAGATCGTCTTCCAGAAGAGTTTTTTCCTACTCGCAGGCAACGCTAGTGGAATGTGCCGCCAGCGCCTGCATTCAACAGGCCAGCGCAGCGCACAGACGCTGGAGTTAAACGTACATCCTCGAGCCAAGGAGTTATTTTGGGATCGAGGCGAGCGTACGGGGACACTCCGGGACGAAATTTTCAGATGCAGCGAACATCACCTAGTCTCTACGCCGAACGCAGTCGACTCAAGTCACGCAGCTAGCATATGGGACCTTCAAACAGCCGGTCACTTTAGCTTTTTGGAGCAATAGCAAAAGAATATGAGTTACCATATAGTTTGAAGATTCTCTCGGGAGTTTTGTAGCTAAAAATCATGCAGGATACACCACACTCAATGCAAAGGCATTTGAGAGAGCAACTGTGAAACAGAATATATTACACGCACCGGATTCACTATTTTGTTCCGTCCTCTATCTCCGGGGAGTCGTAATTAGTAGGTTTGCCAACTTCGGATCCTGCACAGTACAAACGTTTGTACGTTTTAAAACAGTTCTTCGGAAACTATTTTCCAAAAACTTTTGAAACATTTCAAGTGAAATAAATTGATGTGTTCATAGTAGATCCACACGTGTACAACAACATGGAACTTAACAGTACTTGCTTTTAAGATGCATCCACATTGTACATTTCAATACAACGTTTAAACATTACCTCTAATTTACTTCTAAGAGACAAAAATGTTTCCAATTAGTTTCCAGTGAGTCGTTTGTAAAAATTACATTTTGTTTTTAATGTCTGGGTTGGAAACTCGGCAAAGGCAAGGATGTACTTATATATTTTTGCGTTGTTATTTTGTTTGTAGTTAAGTGTGCATGGCGCCTCACGATCACACACAATAAAATTAACGTCTGCACCCGGTACTTGCATCCTGGTAGAATTACTCACAACTGTTTACTGTTGATTCACAAGAGAACATTTTGTGACTGTATTTTTATATTTAGTAACCTACAAAAGAAGCGCTTATATGGACAGCGTTTGAGCTTTTGCGTTCTTACAAAGATTCACTAAACAGCTAACAACATCATGTCAAAGACCACTGATACAGAAGAATGTTTGCAGCTTTGCTAACATAAAAGAAGTGTACCGAGACACGATGCTAAAGATGACTATGTTTTGTTTACAATGCCGTACTCAATTAATTATTTCATATCTCGAACGCTTTTAATATTTATCCAATCACATTCAAAACTTAATAACATGTTTCTTGGAGTTCGCGAACGGAACTGTTTTGACAACTAGTTTCCACATTTGTGTTTGCGAAAATACAAAAAAGAAAGCGCAGCGCAGTAAGTTACAAATACAAGAATAAAAAAAAAATAGTAACACTGCAACCAAATGTTGCAACAAAAATTTTACATTTGGCATTTGCGTACTATGCACAAACGTACATTTTTGAACCATGGCCCAGCTGATAAGTAAAATCTGCACAACCGGCAATATCCTCAAGTATTTGATCCTTAGGTAACCACATGACTATTTGATTTCTCATTGTCTAGGTAACAAGTGACGTGGAAGATAAGTGCAGTTTTTACCGTAGATTGCTGGCGGGTTTTAGGAGGATCAGGCCCCACCATCTTGGATTTTTTATTTTCTGCTACTACCCGCAAACGTGGATTTCGGGTGGATTTTTTCGGACGACATGACATATGGTATAACTCAATGCGTTTTTTTTTAAATCTGTTCTGTTCGACTGCTGTAGCTATTATGACTTATGTAGTCGCTCCCACAAGATAATAAAAAATTTTACCTCGGCTGTTAAAAGCTAGAAAATATCAACTGCAGAGAAGCTGTAACAATTGAAGAACATAAACTAAGGTATTATTCATACTTTGTCGCGCCAAAAATTGTAATGCACCTCCTGAAATAGAATTTTTGGCAGACAATCTATAAAAAATATTTATACAGGAACTGACCCCCCTTAACTGGGCACGTTTAGCAGCCCTTTTTAGAATTTGCTTCTCTGCCAAAGAACATTCTTCTAACATGTACAAAATTACGACAAAATTAACACTGCCATGACTAGTCACTTCATTCGTGAGTCGATTAAATGTAACTGTGAAAGTTTCAGGACTATAAATAAGTAGACACTATCCTAATTCGTACTCCTACGCATCAAACAGAAACCAAATTTATTAAATTCACTGTCGACGGATCTAAACGTTAAACTTTTAATACGTTAATACACGGACTACTTTTCCCACACAGCTACCAATCTTACCGGAAGCGTTCCGGTCACTGTGTCGATCAGTTACAGACAGGAACGTACGGTTGATGTCACATGTGCTACGAGTATACTCCTACGCTGCTAACAACATATGACTGGACTTTAGTATTAATGGCAGCACTCTTCGGTAACGATGCAGTAAGCACTTTTGTAAACGAATAAAAATAACAGGTCGGCAAAAAAATTCTCTATTATTATACAGACGTTTCCGCCTCCCTTCACAAAAATCGTACTGTACAGGCTGCCGGCATAAAGCGGAAGAATAAAAGAAAGGGGCATTTTACTATTTCATATAAACGGATGTCAAGACACGCCAGTGAGGTTCTTCGATAGCAAACATTAATTAATCACTACCATGGAGGCCCTACTGCGCGACATCAGTAAATTCCGTTGTTGGTTTAACCGAATGCCCACTTACTGCGATGTACTTGTTTCATCTCGTCAATTTAGCTGTAATTGTAAATAAAAACAACGGCTCTGTTTCTACGGTTGCTGTGAGCTCTGATTTTGAAAAGCTTAAACAGCAAGCATTATAGCATATACGGCAAAAACGTAATTTTAATTTTGTGAAATTTTGTAGTTGCGGTTATAACTAGCTGCACCACTTGGCTTCGCACGCTCGAAATTTATATATATATATATAAATGATTGGTAGACTACAATTAAAGAAGGTCTGTTCTCCCGTTGACTTATCCGCTCAAAATTCTGTATGTGGTAGACTCAAAATGTTTGTATGTCTTTTTTTTTTTTTTTTCCGTACAGGTGGTAGCCTTTTGAAACAAAATGCATCGCAGTCTTTACACGAATTTAAGAAATACGGAGGAATCCATGAAATCATATTTTGTTCCTTTACGGCCGCTTAAGGAATAATTTTTCAAAGATTCTGAAATATTTTTTGGGTAATTTGTATCGTGAAGCGCACACAGCTCGCTGATGTCTCATCAACTGAAAATTACGTGAAAAAGAATTTTTAACCCATTTCATCTCCTTAAAAGCTGAATTTTGAAAAATCACAAAATAATATTTAACTTAGGCATGCGTAATATTTATTTTCCGGAGTATAAAACAACGCCATTAACTTATAAACGATCGATTTTAAGGGAAATTGAATGAGCATTCAACGAAAACATATTTTTACCCCTTTTCACCTTTTTAAGGGCCGAGTTTCGAAAATTCCTGAAATCAATTTTTAGGCATCTGTACATTAGTACTTCTAAGTAAGAAGCACTGCGATATCACATCAGGATTTTGATATTTTGAAAATTTATCGAAAACATATTTCATATATTTTCTACAGAATTTCGTGAGAGAAAAAAAAGCTTCTTAGTGGGTGCCTACACCTCAAGGGGAAGTCAGCCTAAAATTTCACAGCTAGACCCAGAAGTTTGGACTGTGCGTTGAAGAGCCAGTCAATGAGGGCATTTCTTTTTATGTATTTTATGTACTGAGATTAGAATGTGATAACTTTATATTGTAAAGCTGTACACTCGTTGCCTTTTATTGAAGTTTGAGCATAATTCAAACGTAGCGTATTTTTAATTATGTTAGGAAGTACTTGTATGTTCAGTTCAACCGGGTATTTTAGTGAGCGGGCAGGGGTCGAATGTGTTGTGTAGACCCTCGCTGCTTCGCATCCCGCACGAGCGGGTGGAAGAGAAAGACGGAGTAGCGATATGACAGAGGGGCGGTGGGTAACTCAGCGATGTTTGAATGACAGTCGACAGATAATCCTAATAGCATTTAGAGTTATGGAGGCATTCTGCCGCGATAACCCTTCGTCGGCTCGCCGCTCCTTATCTTCGGTGGATAGAATTTCTGCGTTTATCTGGAGGATGCTCTGGATTACTGACCTCTTTCTCTCAGCGTGACTCGGGGTGCGTTGAACCTTCCAGATGGTTGGGGCGAACACTATAAATATTGCGGCAGGCCTCCGCGCCGAGGGATGACTGCAGCGATGTGCGATAGAGCGTCGGCGAGCTTGTGTGCAGTGAATGGGACTGATCTGCGGGGCTGTGGACTGCATGCGCGAGTGAAAATACATTCTAGACGATGGAAATGTACATTTTTAACTAAACGTGTGTAAATGACTGGAGCAGTTTAAGCGACATTAGCAAGTGTAAATAATGTTACGATTTTTTTTATTTAAATGGAGATAGTAATTAAATATTGCGCTCAATAAGAATAATAAGAGTTAACGGGATACTCAGACTGGTAAATAACAGATGTTTGACTTTTTGTAGCATTGAGAATGAATATAATTATTGAATTTAGATATTTCATTTTTATAAAGACCTCCATCCCTCACTAACCATGATACGCCTCTCAGGCATTCTTTAAACAGTATCTTTAACGTGCGTAATTTCATACTGTCAATACAAGATCTTTTTACACACCGTCTGCAATAAGTTTTTACGGAGGGTCATGTGGAGTAATTTTTCTAGCGATGTAAGTACTATAAAAAATGTAGATTCCGATCGTATTAAGTTAAAGTCAATAATGTCTCAACTTAGAGCTATTAGCGTGGCGACTCTGTTTGCGCCGACCGTCTAATCTCTCGGAAATGGTACTAAGATCTGAAGTTTCTATCATGCAAGTTTAGCACGCGCCATTGCCTTCGCTGCTACACACAACGGAGAGAACCGCCATTACGCTGCGCAAACTGATAAATGTCTTGTAAACTACTTCGTGCCGAGTTTACTAGTTACTTGGATTTTCAGTTTTTTTTTTTTTGTTACGAATAATATGCGAAAGTAAGAAGAGAAAGCAAAAGTTACTTTATTCCGCACTTTTTTTATTGTACTAAATGGCTTGGTGAAATTATGCACACGCCCATTTTATTTGTATTCGCTTATAAAGGATTAAATGAAAGTATGGCAAACATTTCGGCGTTAAATACATTTTATTAATTCCTGAATGTAGCATGTTGAATGATAGTTCATTTAAACTTCACAGCACAATAACAATAGGTTAGCAACTTTAACAGAGACGTCAGAAGACACTGTGCGAAATATGTGTAGTAAAAATAAGCAGATTCTAAAGGGCTTCTATTTTTCACTTGTTGTTTATACAAGAAACTTGAGTTAACATCCACTTTAGAAATAAGATGATTTTAATAGTCTTCTCGCGAATTACGGAACCCCAGTATCAGAGTAAGTAAATTCAAACTGACTCAGCCAGGTAAGAAAATGTTTTCTTCCGGACAGGAGGCCAGGAAACCAAAATAAATTTGTATGTATGCATGTAGGATATTGAAGTCTAGAGTTTCGAAAAAAAAAAAAAAAAAAAAAAAAAAAAAAACTTGCCTGCTGATGGTTACCTCGGGTTCGAACAGCTGTCGGGATCGAGTTACGTACAACGGTGGGCCGTAGAACGGAAGAATTCAAATATTTAACCGAGCAAGTGTAGCATGCGAGGACGTGTCTAATTTGAATTAGGCTGGTCCGGGTTCCATTCCTCTGGGTGCATTTACTTCGCAGTAAGTTCCTCACTAGTCTCGATGAGTAACAGGAAATAAAAATCATTATAATACGTAACCATGTTGAAATACACAGCCAAAAACTCTTAAGACAATATTTACTACACAGAAAATAAATGCAAAACATATACAAGGAAATACAAACAGTGATTATTAACACTTAAGAAGTTTGTACACATTTTCATACATTCGAGACTAGAAATGAGTCTACTGAATGGACCATTATACGACGTTCACGACAAAGTGAGCACTTTTGGAGCCCTAGTTACTTTTTTCCTTTAACCAATTTATATCCTTCCACCACTTGTTAATGTAAACCATGCCATGCGAGTGACAAACACAGTGTATACCTTCACCATACCCAAAACCAAAAGTCAGAGGCCACAATGAAATGTTTTTATTGGTTATTATGTCTGATGAAACAGCTTTAAAAAGTGCTCACTTTACCGTGAACGGCCTATACAGTGTGGTGAAGTGTTGCAATGCTAGCTGGTGTTTGCTCTGCGCTGTACACTCGACGTATGCAGCAAGAACCAGAGTGGTCTCGGGAGAAACTGAATGTACTGCGGCCACTCACGAGAGAGCGGCGAGGCACCCATTACACACACGCTGTGACGTCAAATACACTACTACGTTTAAGTGGCCGATGTGTGAACTAGAAAACGATTAGGTATAGCACAGAGCAACACACAGCTTACCTTGAAACAGTTCACCACACGCCGCTGCATTATAGGAACGGCGATTTTTTGGAGACTTGCAAAATTCGCATTGTTACATTGCGGCAAGCTAGGCAAACAGTCAGGTCGGTGTCATTTGTTAGGACTCGTTTCTCTTTTGACTTGGTTGGGTGTGATTAGACTATCCTGTCGTTAGTTATTTTCGGTTGGTGCAAAGCAGCGCAGGGCGTGTCAATCAAACTTTAGTCCAATCACAACAATGATGCAAACGCACGTGTTGTTGAAGTCTATTCTGCTTAATTAATAACGCGAATTTTCAAGGTTTTAAACAAATATGTTAATGTCTCTATTTTCACCTGCCACAGGACTATTCGTCCACGCAACACAGGACACGCCTACTCTACTGTACAATATTCATTTCTGGCTGGTCGCAGGAAGTATAGTGACGAAATGAATATGTTCCAATCAAAGTTTTTCATGTGTAACATGATATAGCCAACAGTATGTAGTGTTCATTTGTCTAACATACACATTATTTTTTTATCACGATAATTATTGTTTTTGTGGTGAACTACTTTTAAAGGCCTTAATAAGAACTACTAAATGGAATAATATATGTGTATATTATTTTTTAAAGGGCACATAAATTTTCGCATTAGAGTTGCACTCCGGCATAAACCTCAAAGTGTCAAGGAAGGTGAGCGTGTCCTTGAAAATCTGTATTTAAAATTATTTTCTTTTAAAATACTGCCCATGAAAATAGATCCTGCACAGTGTTGTCTTGAACTGAGATCTGTAATATGCGAGAGTTAGAAGAGTAATATCATATATTATACCATTCCTCTCATTACCGACATAGCAGTAGTCATGTTAATATCGTACACAATTATTTAATTAACTGTGTGCTGACATCAATAATTTTATGCTGGGTATGAATTAAAATGTTTTACGTAAGTAGAATAAAAGGCTTCTCTTGGTGTAACAGGTTACACCTACAAGCCGTTCTCCAGAAAACAGCTACAAAACTTGATATGGCGCGACTGCTTGCAAGCGTCAGATTTAAGTTCAAACAAACGCCATTCCATTGAAGAAGTTGTTGTTTCATCACAAGTAGGTCCCGATAAATTTTAAATAGAATCATATGAAATTTCGATTTTCAATTTTGTGTAACTTCCTCGCAGTAATCAGTGTACGTCATTAGTCATGTCGTGTTCTCTTTCTCATTTTGCATAAGGAATCATTTGCAGTATTTTTCTTGGAGTTCAGAATATTACGTATATCTGTACCAGTATTTTAGTACTAACCTACGAACTTAAGGGCAGGCTTTACCATGGGTGGGCGTATAGGGAATCAAAGGCTAAATTTGGACAATGATCTCTCGGTCATTTTTTGTGATAGTATTATCAACTAAGGTTTTTTGTTTATGATTGAACGCATCTACATTTCTAAACAATTCAAATTTTAATTTTTTAATTTTAAATGCACTTTTAAATTATTTATAAAATGTCACAATTTTATAAATAATGAAAACGTGCATTTGAAATTAAAAAATTATGATTTGGAAGGTTTACAAATCTAGATGAGTTCAAACTCTAACAATAAATCTTTAGTTGAAAATACTTCCACAAAAAACGACTGAGAGATCTTCGTCTGAATTTAGCCTTTGATTCCCTATACGCCCATGCATGGTGAAGCCTGACCTTAATATAACTTGGCACAACTTTGTCAGTATTCAGCACGCCACAGATTGTCGTCAGTGCTGTAAGTCATCTTCCTAAAGGCGGTTCACGATAAAGTGAGCACTTTTGAAATCAACCTTAGAAAAATGTCACTGCCCATGCCTACACATACTTCAACGGGCGCATTGAGTGACATGCGCCCGGTGAAGTTGGTAACGATAGATGGAAAGTAGTTCCATATGTTAACGTCGAATAAAAAGTGTTAAGATACCCATTTTTGTGATAATTTAAATTATTTATTTTGCTTTCTGTTTTTTTAATGCGTGTGTAAAATATAGCAGATTAATAAAATTATTACTTTTCTAATAATTTCACAGTTTCACATGACCGACGCATGAATAAAGTGATAGGGCACATGGCAATGTTAATTTTACATAGGCGGAAGAATACACAACGTACATACAAGTAGATCTTTAGCAGGGCTTTCAAAAGTGCTCATTTTACCGTGAACAGCCTATACCAGATTGGACCACACTCGATTGCTTCGTTACTCCAACTGAGACCTGCATGATCATGTAAGTAGACAGAATATCGTACAAAAAGTTATATTAAGAATGCATATAGATGCACAATATTCTTTAGAAAAATCACTGTACCTAACCAAATTAATAAATATTCACACCTAACAGAACCAAAAGGTAAGCGTCAATACTTCTGAGAATACGACAAAAGCAGTAATTGGCAATGAAATTCCGTGCGATGATACTTTATAAGAGAAGCTGCAGTGGTTCGGTGCCCACTTGCAGCCAAAGCTGGACTGGAAGGAACCAGACAGACTCCGCATTCCGGGCACGTGGAAGAACAAAAGACTGGCTACGAAACGGTCTTACCCCGGGGAGGAAGAAAAAATATACGGCGCGCACGATCCGGTTGTGAAAGACGACAGACAAAAACTGTTTCACCTTGAGCCGCCCAGATAAAAGAGGACTGATTGCGGCGGCGGGTAGGTACACTCGTGCCCAACGGACGTGAGATCCTCGCTTTTGTAGCTGTGCTTCTCAGTGCACGAGGAAAGTAGTGTACGCCAGTTCTCAAACTTTGCTTGATCACGTACTACGTGTAGAATTTCAACCCCACAGGTACCATCTATTCGACGCCTCTTCGCCAGAGTGCTAAAATATATAAATAATGATATAACTACTCTTTAAAAAGCATAATGATAATAATCTTTTATTATTTAATTGTAGAAAAGTTAAAAGTAAGTCAATAAATAGTATTATAATTACATTTTAGAACCCAAAAGAAAATGTAAATCAATGAACACAAGATTAACAACGGTATGGAAAAATCACATTATAAAGATTTATAACTATGTAGGTCTATTTCATGACCATGAAAATATCTAATGGCATATTGAGAAAGTTTTGCGGATTACCTAGGACTTAACCACACACCAGCAGTGGTCCATGAACCACTGGTGTACGGCTTCCTTCCGCACTTGTTAATGCACTCACATCGCGCGAGCTTACGAGAACTTACCACTTTTAAGATGCCTCAAGCCATACGCCAGCAAGGACACCTTTCCACCCCCACCCCCCTTCATCATCCTGCCACTTCCTGGGAAAAGAAAACGAATCCTTCCTGAAATACCTCTCAAAATTTTTCATTGTTCTTGCTCCTCTCCCTTCCTTCGTCCTTGTGAGCGCGACCGCCCTTGCGCGTGTGAAGGATGTACTCATGGTAAAAAAAAGAATCTCATACTCTTGTACCACACGGGAGCCCCCTTACTCGGCACTTTGAGAAATTACTTTTGATGATATGAATTGTCTTTCAATAATGTCTTTTATTTTATGTTACAATTTAAATATAATACAATATGATATAGACCTAATACATAATTAATAAAATAATTAATACTTTAATAATTCCTTTAATGTCTCCAAAAGTATGCAGGATACGACCACCAAACACTAACCTAGCAAGCGTACAAAAAAACTGTTCACTTTGAGGTTTTATCACGGAACCATTGCTAATACGGACAGCTGATTTTCGAGAAAGATTCCCATGCAAACTAGACTAACATCGTACGAGCACATATGCACATTTCTTTCGGTATTCGCCATGAGTCTTTATAAGAAGACATTGTGTTACTTCAATGGACCAATCAGAATTATGTTACTTTGATACCAATTGCCTGTGATCGCAGAATGAAAATAATCCAGTCAAAAAAGTGAATCTCAGTTAAAGTGTTTGGAAATATTACACGAGTTGTTAAATCTTTTTCCGATACTCACGTGTCCTTACGAAATGCTCACACTACTCCAGGGATACAATTATCAAGATATAGCGACTTAATTCCACTAGTGATTTAAATCTCGCAATGGTTTACACTATGAGATTCTCGCATGACAGAAGTTTCGAGATGAAATTATTCCATCAGTGGTGTGAGATGAAGTGTTGCAAGGTAAGCTGGTGCTTGCTCACTGCTGTACACACGTGGCGTACGCAGCAGGAACCAGTAACCTGAGTGGAACAGGGAGAAACTGAATGTACTGGGGCCACTCACGAGAGAGTGGCGGGGCACCCATTGCACACGTACTGTGACGTCAAATGCACTACTACGTTAAGAGGCGGATGTGTAGACTAGCAAACGATTAGGTACAGCGCAGAGCAAAACACAGCTTATCTTGCAACTTCACCACACACCGCTGTATTCCATTCAAAATTATTTCACTGACTAGCAGCCCGGAAAGGTGAGATCTCGCAACCTCCTTTGGTTACAATTACTGAATAAGCCTAATGACAGAAAATATGGATAAAATTTATTGTACAGTATTAAAAAATCTGCAAATTAATGACAAATAACACAAAGTTTGTGAAGCTCTTACGGTTAAATAAAATGTATGACACGGATTTTCTTTTTTTAGCTGATTCATAAAAGATTGTGTAATGGATAGCAAGGAAATTCACGAATATGTGCCTATTATATCATAGTGTAAAAATAATTTCTTCTTCGCAATTAAATACGTACTCTGTACGTTTAAATGTAAATATAAAAAATGAAAGTTAAGTTAAGAATGTGGAATATTATTTTGTGATTCATAACACAGTTGATGGTTTTCAATATACGAAGTTATCGTTGTTCGTAATTAAAGGACATTTTACAATGAAACGTAGCTGAAAATTGAATTTCAAACCAAGTGAGACGCCCTTCTACCCCGCAGGGGTGTTAAGTGTGTCAACCTCTACCTCACTCCACGACACACTAATATTACCTAAACTACCCCTACGGAGCAGAAAGCGATCTCGTCTTGAAAAACCCAAATGCTGCGTCCCAAGCTCTTTCCCTTATAAATATCTACAATCGAAATACTATTATTCATGTTACAGCAATACAAGTCTTTCGTAAATCAGGGGGTCATTTGCAAATAAAGTCTCTCAATCCTTATGTTCCAAGTTCTTTGATTCAGTATTTATTTTGCACCAAAACGACTGTTTAAAGGCACTGATTCTACTCGTAAATGCACGCAATAAAAAAATATTAAAATATTTCGCACTCAATTTACATACTGCGTGGGCAGACCCCTTAATTAAGTTCAACGTCTTTTGCTCTACGCGGTAACTTTCAATAATTGGTGCTCATAACATTTAATATTAAACCCACGAACGAGAATCGTTTCCGCGGCGCTTGACGAGCTTGAAAAGTGTTTTAAAAAAAGGACGATGGACTCCGCAGGTACAAGCTGACGACGGCGATTATGGTTAACTCATGCCTTAAATTTGGCATTCGTACAGAATACCATACAGCCGACCACCTGGCGACGTCGGGAACATCCTTGCTGCCCAGTGTCAGCTCGCCTTAGACTCCAATCCGCCCCATTTGACGCCGCCAAAAGGAGAGCAGCTGACGGGTCGTTCACCTCGAGGCCTTCACGCAAGCATGCGCGGATTTCTTGCACTCGCTAGTATGTAGAATCGCACTGACACACTCGAGGATATTCAACGTGTTTAGTCGCTACGCAAAAAGTACGGGGATGCTTCCAGCACTCAGGCCACATGAAACACCGTTCGCAATAAAGCCTGCGTAAGACAATTTGCAGAGAAATAATTAAAGTTACTTTTCTAGGCTCCAAGGAAATATTGTAAAAAACACGGGCCGCGGACGTAAGTCACTGTTACTCCACGTACACTTTAATATGCTTGTCCTCGAGCCTCGTAAAAAGGGCAGTTTAACCTGCGTGCCACATCTCAATTTCACGAGCCATCAGTCACAAGTCACTGTCTCACAATTATTTCCGCGATTTTCAGAAACGCTCGTATTAAAGTGAATATTAATCGTACACGCAGCTTTTTCACACACAGTACGTCCACATCAAGTTTACGTCTCCGTGATACTTGGCCCATGTTTCACAAGCAAACATAGCAGCATCGTTCCTACGTTCACGTCAGGCATGTTTTTATAATATTCTTTAAACAGTTAATTTGTTTGCTCCCGAAAACGTTACGGCGACGTTCACTTGCTCGCGTAATACACTGCACATCGCGACCGGGAATAAATTACATAGCAGTCCCATACTGGTAAACGTCCGCCCGACTTTCCGATACTCATACACTGGCCAGGGCGCGTGTTTTAGCCAGGTGACGTCGCGGCCTGCCACCACTCCAACGCCACGGCCGCAACTCTTTACAAAGCGATTAACCAATTAATATCGATTACAAATATCATACACAACAACCATATAAAATATGGGCTAAAATATATCATTAATTAACAATAAGCAATAAGAGTAATTTTACCGTATAAATTATGTGCCAGTAAAATACATACTAGAATGGCAATGAAAATAAATGTACCGGCCGGAACAATACCAAATATAAATACACATAAAAACAGTAAATACGCAGCGTTACTAACTATGGTGCAAAATTACTAAAACCCATACATTTTACTAGGTGACGATGAATCGTCACACAGGAGCAAACACAAAAACAAGTGTTTTTACTTTAATCTCAGGTCGTCATATTCATTTGCAGAAGAGCACGAATTTCACTAATTAATTTGTCACCAGTCTAAACTTCAGTTTGTTACATAATCGGGCTTAAATACAAGGGCTTCAGCCATGGTTAGTGACTTCCATCCTTTTCTTCTCTGAACTGGGTTGCATATGGTACGGTCACAGCATTTCTCCATGACTGTTCCTGGCCCACATTTTTCCAGGGCGTGTGGAAACAATGTGGCACAAACTTAAAAGTAACGTTAAATAAACACGCTTGAAGTATAACCTAACATCGAAAGAATTTGCGGAATACACTGATTTCTAATGACTAGGCATATATTCCATACCTCATTAAGAAAAGGTTTTTTTTTTAATCAAACAAAGTTTGGCCTAAACAAATCATTTGTTTGTATAGGGGCAGTAGAATATTTTGTTGTTCTTATATGGTTGCCTCAAACAAATATTTGGATGGCGTAACTAAAGATTTGTGTCTCTTTATGTACATTAAAAGTTTCAGTTTATATTTTTAAGTCCAACCGAGATTCAAACCTAGAGCAGCTGCGTATAAGCGCTACTCTATTGTCACCTCACCTAAAGTGACTGCTGATTAAATCAGAATGTATTATTTTAATAAGTACGATTCAAATAATAAGCAACGTGTTATTAAATATTCCAAGTTTTACAGCTATACTTTTCATTTCCTGAACTTGTTTATTAGAATGTTAAACCACTATTACGCATCAATAATGTAAATGCACTAACACACATTGTTACTATCGTAGTTGTCACACAAAAATAGAAACAAAATCTCAACCTGTATTTTCGAACGAAAACAAATGAGTGGCCAAACAAATATACAAAGTTGATTCAAACAAATATTTGGTGACAGCCTTTATTTTCGCCCAACATAGAAGTTTTATTAATTTAAGAGTGTATTTTGTTAGATGAACAAAATTAATTTGGTCGCTTTTCAAGTTTTGTTTACTCAACAAAATATTTTGCTGGGACAACTAATATATTTTTATCCCTATACAAACACATATTTTGTTGGCTGTTCTGTCAAGGTACACCAAGCGTACGATATCTGTATGAGATTCGTGAAATGTGGAACTAAGGCCTTGCAAAATTCGCGTTATTTTCTGGAAGCACGCTAACCCGCTAAAAATGCTGCACGCTAGCTTGACTAGCTCTATTGGCCGACAATTATTGTGGCGTGACAATAATATCCAGTAACACGGTCACGCACACAATTGCTGTGTATGACAGCTAGCAGCCAATTAAATCACGAACTTCTCACAAGTGCGTACAGAGTAGTGAAGTGTAGCATGTTACTAAATGATAACGCGAATTTTGCAAGTCTCTCGTAACATCTCGTCGAAACGTGGCATATGCGCAGCAAATTACAGATAAAGGCTGTGCACGGTAAAATGAGCAGATTTAGAAAGCCCTGCTTAAGATCTACTTGTATGCACGTTGTGTATTACTCTGCCTTACTTAACATTGACACTGTCATAGGCCTCATCACTTGATTCGTGCGTCGATCAAGTGAAACTGTGAAATTATTAGAAAAGTAAATATTCCGCAAATCTGCTATTTTTTACACTTCGATAAATTGCAAAAATACAAAGCGAAAGAAATAATTTAAGTTGTTAGAAATGGTTATCTAACATTTTTAATTTGACATTAAGATATGGAACTAGTTTCCATCCATCGTTACCAATTTTACTGGACGTATGTCACTCAGTGCGCTCGTTATAATAGTATGCAGACAGGGGCAGTGACATTTTCCTACGGTTGATTTCAAAAGTGCTCACTTTATCGTGAACAGCTTTTACAGTGATTCCCTTGCGGCTTGTGTGTGACCACAGTCACCTCGTAGGTACGCCTTCTTCGTGGCCCGGGCCGCTACAGCATCATACTCGGGTCCACAGAATACACAAGAAGCGAGACGGCGTCGTGGTTCCTTCCATATGGGACAACCTATTCTCTGATTGGCCATGCGAGGCTCTGGGTACCGGCCTCAAGTCTCATTGGCTTCTCAATGCTACAAAAGATTCCCTGTTGTCTTGGCTTCTGGTTGGCGAGGAAGTTACCAGGCGCTGCGCTGATTGGCGTGCGGCGTTTAAACACTTTGCTAATCAGTGGCGCCATTTTGCTGGCGTGTGCAGCTTCAGCTCGCTGAATAAGCGGCTGTTTTACCTCTGTATTACTAAGCAAAGGCTGTTCACGATTAAGTGAGCACTTTTGAACTCAACCTCAGAAATAGGTCACGGCCCCTGCCTCCACATATTTTAACGGGCGCACTGGGTGACATGCGCCCGGTACAGTTGGTAACGATGGAGGGAAAGTAGTTCCCTTTTTTTTAGCGTCGAATTAAAAATGTTAAGAAAGAAGTCGTCATAGCTTGAATTATTTATTTCGCTGTCTGCTTTTTTAAAAATGCATATATAGGAACTAAGTGCAAACATTAACAGATTTATAAATTATTCACTTTTCTAATAATTTCACAATTTCGCTTGCCCGACACATTAGTAAAATGACGAGGCCCATGGCAGTGCCAATTTTAAATAACTGAGAAGAATACACAATGTGCATTCAAGTAGATCTTAAGCAGGGCTTTCAAAAGTACTCAGTTTACCGTGAACAGCTCTGACCATGAAGCTTCGAGTTCGTATTATAAGTACGCCATTTTAAAAAAAATCTCGCTTTTTCGCACATTTATGGCAAGAAAATTTCAATGCTACTGTAACTTTCTCTGAATTACACGACTGGTCATAAAGCTGCAGACATGGACATACAACTTTAAAACCCTAAATGCACCCTAGCAAGGTTGTTACAGGTCTAGAAAACATAACAAAAATAAGGAAACACTAATGACAGATACGATTTAAGGATAAGAGATTTTCTTTACAGCCAAACATTTTCAAAGGCATGATAATAAATAAATTTATAAAACAACTATCTAACCGAAAAATAGTCTCTGTTATACAAACAATATAATTGCAATAAAATAATTATACTCCTCGAACGCAGACAATTTATAGATATATATATATATATATATATAATTCTAACCGTAGTACATTTTTATAAAAATGTACAAAGAATAACTTTTTTTGTTACTGGCATATTTCAAATCATATTTTCAAAAAGACTGAACATATCTAAATTTCACTGGTAAACCTGGAAAAGTCAGGCGAATTTTATCCCATTATACTATTGTCAGCTTGTCTCTGTCAACGATGCACGCACAGTTTTTAGACGTTTAAGTCTTGTTTTTTTCTATCTCGTATGTAAACCGCCAAGCGGCAAAATCTACGGAGTACCGTGGGCTACTGAGAGCAATATGCGAAATCATTGGCATTCACAGAGTCTGCACACATTTCGCATACGAAGTAAACTGCAAATTCTTACGAGAAGGTTATTCGGTGGTACTTTCGGGACCGTCACCCTGGGTCGCGAGCTTGGAAATGTAAGGCTGAGGAAGGTAGTGGAGGAGAAAGAAAGGGGGACAATCTCGGAAAAGTCCAACAGACGCTTAAAAATGAAGGAAACTGTTATCGTTTAAAAATAATTGGCTACGCAAGCAGGGAGTAGTTCCTTCAGATCACTTGACGTACAAAAACATTCCGACAAAAAGTCGACCAGTTTGGCTAAGCAAGTTCGTAAAATAATACGAAACAAATACTTAATCACCACGTTATATAAGTTTTACGAAAATCAGCACTGAAGTGGTTATACTGCGATATTCGTAGGAGGCGCGATACACAAACAAACAGCTGTAAGCATATACAAGCTTGCAGGGCTTATTCCTTACATAATTTGGAGAAAACTATACCATATAAATGTGGGCCCTATTCCCAATATTTAGAGCAATTCGACAAATTGGAAATGCCTAGAGTATTGCGTCTGGGGATGGATGAAGGATATTGTTTACCAAATGACTGCACGAACATGTGAGGAACTACTCGCGTGTATAATGCATGCCGCTACTGAAATCAAAGACAGCCGTGTGCATCTACGTAGCACAACACGCGCGGTTCATAAGCGTGCGGCCAAGTGTATGGAAGAAGACGGAAACATTTTTAACATCTTTTGTAAGCTTGTAAGACGCAATTGTGATGCTCAACAGTAAACAATACGACCTGATAATACATCACTGAATTTACTTCTGAAAGGGCTATTATTTCAGTCGTCATTTTTCAAATGTTTCGAATTATTCTGTAAATATTGGGAACAGGACCCACATGTATAGGACATATTTTGCTCCAAATGATGTAAGGAATAATTCCTGTGAGTGGCGGTAACTGCTCGTGAATCATACACTGTATGCTATGTGTATATGTGTATGAATGTGTATGAATGTGTGTATATGTGTGTGTGTGTGTATATATATAATACACACACACCAGGAATTGTGGAGCAAAAGAGGTCTAAAAGACAAAGGCGGAACGAAACCACAAAAGGTTTTCTCCGAACTTTTGGAGCTATACTCCTGATACGACGAAGGTATCTGTGCGACTTCATTATTTTGCCCACGGCGACATCGAGCTGAGAACGATACAAGTTATGCTGGTGTGGGAAGAGGGCCTTGCCCGTCGCTATCCGCCCCCCGAGCCACCCGACATGACCTGACTAACGCAGAGAGCCAAGCTGTCAGCGAAACATAAAAACCAGGACGTGCCGCTGTGTACAGTGACAATGAGTGACACTTTCACGGCGTTCCAGAGCCGAGGTGGAGATGGAGCTACGACGGGATGCAGTGGTGGCGGTGACGACAACGCCACCAATGTCTCCCACGTGACCGGGTTTGACCCCGGCAGGAATCGAGCTCGCGTACAGCCGGCCGTGGTGGCAGGCCATCACAATCTGACCATCACAATCCCCCGTCGTATTTAGTCTCACTGTTCATTACCGTACGACGTGAACCCGTGGGTTTAACGAACTTTTTTTCACGATAAAGTGAGCACTTTAGAAATCAACCTTAAGAAAAAAGTCACTGCCCCCTCATGCATATATTTGAATGGGTACACTGAGCGACATTCGTCCAGTAAAGTTGGTAACGATGGATGGAAAGCAGTCGAATAAAAAGTGTTATGTAATCATTTGTGATAATTTAAAACTAATTCTTTCACTTTTTTTTAATGCATCGACGTGTAAAAATAAGCAAATTTGTAAAGTATTTACTTCCTTAATAATTTCGCAGTTTAATTTGACCGACGCATGAATAAAGTGACGAGGTCCATAGCAATGTTAATTTTACATAAGGCGGAGGAATACATAACTTATATACAAGTAGATCTTAAACAGGACTTACAAAAGTGATCATTTTACCGTGAACAGCCTATAGTACACTGACGACAGGGCGATGTTACGAATGGCTGGTTAATGGCACTTCTTTACAGAGTACGAAGTTTAACTTCCAGCCACGACGTGGAGAAGACGTTTTCTAGAGAAGACTCGCATGTCGGTGAAGCAGTTGGGGGGGGGGGGGGGAACCGGTCTTCGCTCTCTCGGCTCTTCTCAACCAAACCACCCCGGGCATGTCAGCTGCACGTCGACGAGAGAAAGGTGGGGCGGGGGCGTCACACTTCCCACCTCCTGGTAGAGCTGGGACACCGTGCACGGCGATTTTTTCACACGCCCTCGGGGCCGTAATCAAGACGATCCTCGCCGAAAATAAAAAGTCCTGCGCCCAGTTCTCCTAGACGACGAGATCCTTGAACCAAGCGATTTTAGACTCTTACGGGTATCTCACTCACTGCGAGGATAACAGGCGCATGTTCCATGCGATCCATATGCGTGCAAGTGCGTGAGCGATTTGTTTCATTACTAACTGTGAAAAATCTCACTAATTTTGTCTTAATCTCCTGACTGCTTATTAACATAATTTACATATAAATGTCCAGTTGATGTACGGTTTCCGATGCTAGTTTAAATTTTTCACTTTTAACGTAATTGTTGCATGTGTCCAATTGACGTGTTTTTTTTCCGTGGTCAGCCAAAGGCCGGTCACGCATTTTTCTTATCACTCCTGTACCTGTAACCTTTCTGGGTAATACGGTAGTATAGGGTGCTCCTTTTTTATTTGTTTTTTTTTTATACTTTAATTTTCCCATTACAGCCTTTATCGATTACATTTTTATATAATATTGCAAACTATCTACACCAAGTTGCCTGGAAGGTGAGAGTGGCGCGGTTTTTCTGCATTCCACCCTGACTCCTCTAGCAGCTTGGCAGTCAATTTCTTGGCATTCTATTCTAGTATTGATTATATTATGTCTATATTGCGGCACTAAACTACTACTACTCAAATTATATACAACGTGTTTAGAAAACATGTGTATAAACTCGGGCATGTAATTCGTGACCGGAAAAGAGTAAGAATGATACTGGACCCCCACGGTCCATCTCAAATAATAACGGCTGTAGAAGCCCTTAAATTAAGGCAGAGGGCAACAAGCACATTACGTGAGATAGTGTGCAAAGTACTTGCGTTAGAGGAACACAAATTGGTATAAGGATCAATTAAACCAAGATCTTGAATAAAAGGAAAGTATAGTATGTACACATCTCCATTATGTAAATTATAGGGGTTGGCACCCTTTGGTTGCATGCAACATTGACACCGTGATGTTAAATTGATCGTGGATACCTCGGAATGAAGCAAGACGTTGTAATTAGCACAAATGGCCTTCTAGTTGCATTTATCTTGGACCCACCGTTTCTGTTTAAATGTCAAACTAATAAGTGTTCAATGCTAGCAATGCCATGGTCTGGTGTGATGTGTGCTATTATTTCCATACAGTGTATAGTTTAAAAACTTCCATTGCAGTTTTGGAAGTTTACCAGAACATTTTTTACACTGGGACTTACCGTATTATTAGGACTTATAAGGGTATACGGACTTTGTATGCATTATGAAGGTTCTATGGTAGTGCCACCTTTAGAACACACACAGGGTAAAATACAAATATTCAATTCGTTATATAGACAGACAAGGCGCATGACGTCGCCAGTCTGTATTTTATTTTTATTTTACAACAGCATACGTTTTGAGCAATATTACTGATTGCGTCGTTTATCTGCAATTAGTTCATACCGCAAATGCATTCCAAGAGTATAAGAATCATAACCATGGATATGAAACGTTATTTTATAGACAGTCCCATGCGAATATTCACGAGAATACACGTAATAAGAAACAACAGACGTGAAAGCTATACAATGAATATGTGCCACTACCATCAAAATGAAAATATATAATCAATCACGTGTTTATATAGCATGTAAAGACAAAAACTGTATGATCGTTTATTGCATATTTACGCGAAGCGCATGTAGTAAATATTACGTTTACATCTCCAACATTTTTTTTTAAATACAGAATTTGTAAGACCGCACATCGACTTCGGGTATCTTCAGTAAGGGTTCGTTTTCCCTGTGGAGTTCCGAGGGCATGTGCGTGGCAGTGTCAACTCGCGACTGAAGGTAGATCGAGGGAGGGACGCGCGCAGACGGTAATAAATGGCGCGCCTTGTTCGCCAAGTCAAACATGGCGGGTGTTGACACGGCAATACGGCCGACGCGACGTCCTCGCGGGCCACGCCAGCTGCACCACAGTGCACACACAGTCGGCTGTCTGCGGGCACAAACCCTGCTTAGGATCTGCTTTTCTAACCATTTTGTGTCTTTCCGCCATGTCTAAACCAACTGCCACGCACCTAATAACTTTGTTCATGCGCTTAGCAAATGTAACCACCACACTGTTAAAGGCTGTTCACAATAAAGTGAGCACTTTTGAAATCAAGCTTAGAAAAAAGTCATTGCCCCTACCTACATATATTCTAACTGGCGCACTGAGTGGCATTCGCCCAGTAAAGTTGGTAACGAAGATTGGAAAGTAGTTCCATATCTTAACGTCGAATAAAAAGTGTCATGTAACCATTTGTATTAACTTAAAATTTTATCTTTCACATTTTGTGTGTTTTTTTTTTTTTTACTGCATCAAAATGTAAAAATGAGCAGATTTTAAAACCTTTTCTTTTGTAATAAATTCACAGTTTTACTTGACCGACGCATGAATAAAGTGATGAGGCCCATGGAAATGTTAATTTTACATACGGCGGAGGAATACATAGCGTGCATACAAGTAGATCTTAAGCAGGGCTTTCAAATGTGCTCATTTTACAATGAACAATCTATAGCAGTGTAGGACTACATGTGTTACTAAAATGCTGATTTTTACTATAATGGCGATTAAACTAGACATTATTAAACAAATTCAATGTTTACAGTATATAAGTCACGCATTTAATACGGCATTTATGACATGCAGGGTAACTCCATTTTTACTCTGGCCATTAATTGCATTGGTCAACTTTACTCGTAGCATGCCAGTCAACCAGCGTGTCCGTTAAAATACATAACGTTAGGGGCTGGGATTTACTTATTAAAGGTTGAGTCTACAAGTACTTAATCGACAGCGAGACTGCTATACCTCGCATAACAGCACATTACACTCAGCCCATCCATACACTCCGACAGCAATTTATCACGTTCAAATGATACAAAAAGGACTTTAACCTGCACGACTGTGTAATTATCAGCGGCAGACAGCGAACATATTTTTGACGGTATATTTGTCTGAACACTGCCCATGATCTCCTAAATCACCTGGACCCTTTGTGATAAAACATGAACTCTTATACGTTTTGACGGTATATTTGTCTGAACACTGCCCATGATCCCCTAAATCACCTGGACCCTTTGTGATAAAACATGAACTCTTATACGTTTTGCTCTTGTTTTAAACTTGGCGGTACTCGTTAAATAATCTTTATCATACGTGACCTTTAGTAACAATTGAGCAAGTTTCTAATGATATGTAATTATCATGGAGAGAAACATACACACTGTAAAAATGTTTTACAGTTGGAATTAATTTCTTGTATAGTTACAAAATTTTGCTGACTCAAAAAGTCATATTTTGTAAATCTACAGCGTTTGTCCATTTGCAAGAATACCGTTTATACGAAAACGAAATAAGTTTGTGTTGTTACAAAGATATGGTAAACAGTTGCGCTTCACTTATCACTTCTGGGAATTCCACACATTCCGAGAATAGCCTACCTGACTCGAGTGAGTGAGTGAAGAGATTTGGGTGGCTTCTAACATCGAGGTCTTGGGAGCCGATAAGGGTGACACGAGGTGAGTGTGCAGCAGCGCCGGAATGAAAGGGTGGAGAAACGGGAGAACCCCGAGAAAACCCGCCGACCATCGGCATCGTCCGGCACGATTCCCAAATGCGAAAATCCGGTGCGACCCCGCCGGGAATCTGGCTCGAGGAGGGTTGCAATTTAAAAAACTATAACTTTTCGAAGAATTTTATTGCAGTGGTTAACATCAACAAAGCGGCAAATTGTATTATGATTAACAGAAATAAGTTTATAGACTTCAATTTCGTAGATGTTTGAAGTTTTTAAAATTCGTCGTTAAAAGAGTATGAACAGAATATTACGGGCTTAAATTTTAGATAAAGAACTATAGTATAACCAAATAACGGATTTCAGTTTAAATCACAGCAAAAAAAAAAGCATTAGAAATATTGGAACATATTAAAATGAAAAATCAAGAGGAAAATATATATTAATACTGAACATTATAGTAAAACGTTTTTTTAAGCGGAACGAAAATATTTTTGTATGAAAATAATTTTATTTATTTACAACAAAGCTTGTAAAAGTGTTGTATTTCTACAATTACGAGAGCAACAGCTGTACTCAATATAAACCTTCCGCAGAAATTATAATATTCATTAAACTGGCGATACCACCTCAGAAGTTCAAATTAAGTTGTGCGCTAATAGCCCGAGAAGTCATCACTTCTGAGAATCCACTTATGGCGAGGGCTACTTCTTAGCTTGGACGACGTAGGAAAAGTCCATTATGACTGGTTTGAAAAGAATGTGTTCACTCAAGTTAGAGATTTACAACTTCAATTTTGTAACAGTACAGGTCAGGTTTTGTAAATTTGTGTGTTTTTAGCTTTGATTGTAAAAATATGTACTTTTCTTTTCAATATTTTAAGGAATGTTCAGTATTATTTCTTAATACAAATTTTGTATTCGACAGCTAAATGTAAAAAGTGAGTTACAAAATACGAGTACATTCACATGGTTTCGCACAGTTTACTTAGAATAAAATATAAGCTACAGAATGCAAGGCTAAAGAAAATAACACCTCTACGAAAAATTCAGCAGCTGTCGGCAGGATTATTTGCTCTTGTATGTACAAAGCATCCTTTTTGTATTTTTTTACGTGGGACAAACATACTCTTTGCAATTAAGTGTCAAACTAATTACAGTTCCGGTTCGAGCACAGTAAACACTTACTGTTCTCTTATGAAGGTAAAATACCGCATATTAACACGAGAATAAATTATTGAAAGTACGTATAACCTATTAAAATACAACATGGCGTATGGAGGAATCCGTTGTGTTGTGGTTAGTGTACTTGCTTCTAATTTAGAGGTTCTAGGCTCGATTCTCGTCACCCTCTAATGGGAATTGTCGAAGTCGTAGTTGGGTTGAGATGTGCGTGAGTAAATCAATATAATTATTTATCTTTATTGAATCCTTCAGTAAACCCACAATTTAAAGTTAAAATTGTCAAACAGAAAAATTACTATAACAATTGCAGCTATGCAAGAAAACAACTGTACTAGCGTTTTTAAATGCAGCTATGTATTTATTATAAATTAAAATTATCACTAGTTTTTAGCAGATCTTTACACACACTACAAATATTTTATAATATTAAAAAAAAAAAAAAAATTAGAGTTTTTTTCTTATGTATTTCTGAAGAATCCAAAACTGCAGCGAAATATCTATTAGTTTATAAAATACAACTTTACCCATTCATATAAAAATCGTATATTTTTGAGATTTTTCGTTGTTTCAGTAGTAGTTTCTAATAACTTCAGCATTTGCCGTATTTATGTACAGTTGGTCGCAGTGATATAGGGAATCCAAATATTACTTCTGCTTTAAGTGTAAATAAATAACAGCGTGATGAAACCCCACAGGATTGTGAGTACATCCAGTTCGCGGACCTGGAAGCATTGTATGTCGAGCTTGCCCAGTCCTGTACACGGCGAGCTGTTTAAAGAACGTAATGTGCACAGCCGGAACTGATGGCTTCAGCAAGAAAAACTAGCACACTCAGTGCCATTGTCAGAAGGCCCAGTTTAGAACACGTTGCCTACGACTTCAGAGCAGGGCCGCCAACACTGGAAACCTAACATTTTATACTTCGATAATGTGGATTAAATTTCCTTCTGGGCACTCTTACGTATTACCCGTCATAAAAATAACTCACTGACAGGATGGAGCTAAAAAGTTAGATCTGTAAATTGCTTAGTTAAGTTGCATGCTAAACTATCACTCTTCCTGGCGGATACGGCTTATATAATAGAAACGATGCTTTATCGCAGGTAAAGTTGACTGCTACTTTAGTTCAACGTCCCGTACACACGTCAGAAATTTTTCTTTTGTTACTGGCTGCGGTGTGTGCTTATAACAACTTCCCCCTTTCACTGGACCAATGAAGATTCTGAGACTACACTAAACGTTTGTGATTAGCCCCAAAAAAATTAAGTAGTGTCAAAAATGCACCAAGCAGTCACAAAAAGATCAATACTTTACAGTTTTTTTTTTTTTTTTTTCGAAAATATTTTGACATAAAAATTTTTCGCGAATTTCCAACTAGGCATAAACTCTACCTTCAAATGAAACATAAATTTCTGACTCACGAATTTTTAATGACACTGCTGTCAAGACCAATTCTCATTCAAAAACAAACAAAAATCCAGAAAGATTCCCACCGAAAGGTACGATGCGGGATTGTTATCTTATAACACTACAAATAATGTAGACATCAAGTTTATTAGAAATATTCAGCTTCATAAACAGTTTTTTACATTTTATAAAATAATGTGTTAACATACAATACTTCATGCCTACAGTAAGAAAATGTTGGCAACCAGTTTCCAAAGGAATAAGCATAGAAACCTTTTACTGTGTGGAATGATTTTTCAAACGTCGGGTTCGAAAAAGTGTGACGATACTGACGAATGGACTGTACAATTAGTTTTTTTCAAACAGACCAAAGCTTTTATCAAAATTAATTATTTTACATGACTCACGGGTGCAATAAAAATCGACCAGCGAGACTGGAAAACTTTCAAAGCGCGTGTATAAACAGTGGTCTACAACCTTTGGCGCAGGCCATGTGGTTTCGACGGTTCTGTTGGCAAAGTAAAGTAAAAAAAAAAAGCCTTTCCAAGTTGGGACACGCGCTCCCTCTCCGCTTTGTGCTCCCCGCCCACGCAGCAGCGCCACTGCTACCACAGGAAGCTATAAAACATGGACGCGCCGCCTCCGCCGTACACACTGCAGCAGGTCCGCTGCTGCAACGCCGCGGCACAGTCAAGTGCGCACCACGACGTCTATAGGCTGTTCACGGTAAAGTGAGCACTTTTGAAAGCCCCCTCATTTGAAATAATATTCAATAAGTATATTTATTTTAGCCTTGGACCTTAACTTCTGAGTGCGGTGGAATATACACACTGTGAATTACTTTCACGGCAATATTTATTTAAAAAGGTCGTTAAAGGATAAAAAAAAATGGCTGAAATAAAAAAGTAACTACGGTCTCGAAAGTGCTCACTTTACCGTGAACAACCTATATCCTGGAGTACACCTGCACTAGCCAGGGAGTGACCTCGGCCGCCAGAAACACGGCGGAACGTCATTCGCCAAGACCGCTGCAGATGAGCTTACCAGACAGTCCAACTGTAATCCATTCCAGGTTACCTCACACTTTTCTGAAGCCTAAATGTCTACTTTTGGTTACCGATTATGTATCCTTCCGCTACATGTAAATATAAACCCTGTCATGTGACTTCTACGTTTTAACTGTCAAATGCTTTGTGTACTGTTTACAGCTGTTCAAATATTTCTGTCATATTTCGAAAACCATCACGTACGAATGTTTACTATTTAGGCCTATAACCATATTTAGGTCAGCTTTATGACTTTTTAACAATGTAGCTATGTATTGACGATAGTCCTTACGGTTATTATTTTTAATTTTTAACATAATTGTTATACACAATATATATTTTGCCGTGACTGTGGGAGAAAGAACTGTAGTATTTAATCTGTTGTTGTTGATGTGTGTGGGGGTATTTTGTTAAAATAACGGCCTCAGTTGGAACAAATATTAAAACGAAGGAACAAGGCCAACGAAAAATACAGTAAATTCAAACACGCAAGTCGTGTCGCTTATTTTTTGTACATAGCAGCGACAAACGTAAAATATAGTGGTGAACATGCACACAAATAGGAATACCGTAACATTTATTCCGCTCATATTCTTTGTATAGGTATTTAATTTTTACTAGGTTTATTTAATTACTTATTTCAAATATTCAAGGCTGGGCTTAGTAATTTATTGGGATTGTGGCAAACTTTCCAATCACAGAAATATAAGCAAGTTTTCACTACTATGTTTCAAACACCTAGGACAATGTTACGAGGTTGTGATACCCAGACGAGAATAAACAGACGTGAATTTAAATAGTCAACTTTCATCATAAAAACAGTTCATGGTTAAAAGGTATAAATTTCGCACGTCCAATAGTTGCAATCACAAACACACCCGGCCAGCGTAACGACTGACCACGACACAGCCACAACCTCTCACATGCAGCGGTCACGACACAGGTTACAGTATATTTATTACTGCTAAGGAAACACTGATTTATTACATCGTAACTTGCCTAGGTAGGTTTAAAATAAACTATTTGTATGAACTTGATGAGGTAATTTGAAGTGTTTTTCGGAGCACAAAAAATTAATGCTTCGTTGAACAGCAACACGTCATGTCAAGTCGCCACTTGCCAGTCGCCACTTCTGCCAACTTCGGATTTATGACCCTCGCGCCATTACCTCTAAATATATTATAATAAATATCCAAACATTAAAATATCTTTTCAGTTGTAAATTACAAATTCAAGAATCATTATTTTTGCTGTAATAAGTATGAAATATGCTGTAAAAGAAAATATGTATAATTTTTCCAGCTACGACTAGCGGTGCGAAACTTCCCGTAGAGAGAGAGAGAGAGAGAGAGAGAGAGAGAGAGAGAGAGAGAGAGAGAGAGAGAGAAGCTCCGCTCCGCCGACAGCCTATTTGAAGTTTCTTGCTCAGTCTAAAAAAAAACACCATGTCCCTAGGGCCTCTGCTGCGTATTTTGCGCTGAAATGTTTAACTGTAACAGTGCAATATGTTTCCATCAGGGCAACTAAATATTTAAATATGTCAATAGGCAACGTTTGATTTACAAATATGATACCAAAAACTCTGTTAAAACAATATATTAACTGTGAACTATTTCATACTAGCCATTGCCAAAATATCGCTGCTCTCGCTGTCTTTAATTCGTATTGAATACGAAATGAATTTTACAAGTTATAGAAGATACCAACTAAGTTAAAGTTTCATTTATTCAAGAATACAATACGCAAAGTTAGTCACAGTGTTATATATTTGTGGAATACAAGTTATTGAAAAAACAGGTAGACATGTTACTCCTAGAGTGATTTTTCAAAGGTGCGTTTCAAGACATCAGAAGAAACCGTGAATAGACTATATATAAGCAGTGAAACTTCCACAGGAAGACGCTCAAAATTAGACTTCAGGCTGATGTGAAGACAAATTTTTTTCCTTATATTTTAATGGTATTTTATGGTTAGTGACGAAGGCATCAATAATTACTTAATAAATATGTCAAATCACTTCGAAAATAACAGCCGTCGCGGTTTTTTTTAAAGCAAACTTTAGAAATTTAAATTGCAACATTAAAAATATTGATTCGCACAAATTTCAAAAATTATTTTAACACAAATATTGGTTTCAGGTATTTATAAAAATCGCAGGAGTGACATTTTGCAAAATCCTTTAAATCTGACAAGTGGTTAATCTGCAAAGTGTTTAACTCCTAGCAATTTCGATTTTAATTTTATGTCAAAAAATTTGAATACGGGTGAGTCACACCAGAAATGTCCAAGAAATAGTCTTCAGATTAATATTTTTTTTTGAGTTCTAGTCTAACGCAATTTTGTACAATTGTAAGAATATTTCCGAAAATACACATCTAAAATTAAAATTCCTATAGTTTGTTTCAAGCATTTAGTATAAGACCAAATAAAATGAGAAAGAAAGAAAGAAAGAAAAAAAAAGCATAAAATTATTTTATCTTCTTGAATGATTTTAAGGCGCCGCCGTACCAAGTGACTGAACTCCATTATGTGTGTGTGTGTGTCTATATATATCTGTGTGTATGTATATGTATGTATGTGTGTATGTATATGTGTGTGTGTGTAAATAAAGTAAATAATTATATAAGGGACGAAGCCATAAGAGTTTCTCCGCGACTTTAGAGCTAGTTTTGTGGTTTTGTAGCTCGATACAAGATAGATTCTGCAATAGCTTCCGTTTGCCCGTGGCACCATCGTGCGGCCGGCCAAACAGAAGTAACTTCATTGGCCATCGCTCCTTCTATTCCATCATAAAACCAAAGCCTGAAGGAGAAAAGGGGGATTTGGCCCCTATAAGACGAGAATGGGAGTTGTACTCAACTGTAGGACAATTCGACACCGTGAACTACTCTACCGCAGGCACGCAGGTTTCCAGAGAGACCCGACTCAACGAACTAACGCACACATCCTTTAACGATAGTTAATAGGTTACGGGAGCAATAATATGCCCACAATGATACGTGTTACGAGTAAACAAGTTGCAAAGCTTTGTGTGTTGGTTAACACTGCTCGTAAACCTTACTACCGTTTATCACCTGCTAATAAACATGTTTACACAGTTTTTATTCTATCCGTGATGAAAAATTTCACGGTAGAATTAATTTACACGAAATTTTACACGTTCCCGTGTTCGACAACCAACATTCCGACTGGAAATTAATAGAAAGTGTGCTCATGCGTTTATTCGTGTTGCCTGTGAGTGTGTACAAGGCTTGCCTCGGTACCACCCCTCCCCCCTTTTTTTTTTCCTTCCTTTTTCGCCAATATTTTAAACCTTCAACTTAGTTTTTTATACATCGCCGGAAGCGAAGCTACAGTATTTTTTTTGTGTTTGTACAAATAAAAAATAACACCATAAACACATCAGAGCAAAATTTGCAAACGCTGTCGTGGAATGTGTAAACTAAAAGCTTAATTTTATCAAGAGACTGATGGAGACTTCAAAGATATTATCAACATGGGGATAAATAACACGTTTGTATGTTCTGTAACCATATGATGTAAAACGAAGAAATATTTTTTTCTGCACGCATCACAAAATCGTATGTTATGAAACAATGTAATCGATTTGTCCCCTCAATTTAATGTGTAAAGAGCACCTAACGTAAACAGTGCAGTGATTGCAAAGAACCACAACGCAAATATAGCGTAAATTACTGGAATGTGTGATTCCCGAACAACACTTTCTCAAAATTGAAATGTGTAATGCCCTAATTCTGAAACCTTCACGTATACGCTCTGCAAGTGTACCTCACATACTTAAAATTAAACCGTTATTCGATCAAAAATACGATTATGGTGACCAAAATGAAGGATAGTATAATAAAAACCGTGTGTAAAGTGCCAATGACTTTTTGTGAGAGATGCGAGCGCATGGCAGACTTCAGTACTACATGCAAACACCAGCAGCTTGCCTTTTCTTTTGCCGTTGGCTCCTATTTGTGTAAGTAGCAATTACCGTTTTTGACCGACCCACCCATGATTCAGTGACTTCGGCACATAATCTCCGTGATTCGCGTTCAGAAAGTCAACATGCGCCGTAACGTAATTCAACCAAACGAGAAAGAGAAACGACCCGACAATGATTCGAAAATTATCTCGTCTCGAAATCTGCTCCTGCTTGTAGAGACAGAAAAATTTCACGAGCTCAGTGAGCTGGGAGGCTTATTCAAAGTTATTCGTTTCGTTTCGTGTCGACAAAAATATTCGTTATTTCTCTAATTTTCGTTTCCTAACGAAATGAGCTATTCTCAGCGCATTCTAGGTTTTCGTTTGACGTCTCTATGTTCGATATAAGACGCGAAACGATAACGAAGCCCTTCGGGCTTTCGTTATAGAGTATTAGTATGAAAACTTTGCAGGCGTGTGGTGCAGCTTGTTAATTGTGATTGCTGAAGAAGAGAATCTTCAAGTAATGTGCCTTCATGCATTACAGCAAATATATTTCAGAAAAAATTATTATGAAAGCACCAACTAACCTTTCTGTTTTAATTTTTGAGCAGTGGTGTAGGAGGGTATTTAATATTTAATTACAGGTCAATGTTTATAACAAACTTAATGTATACAAAACTTGTTTGTTTAAACTCAACATAGTTTGACATATTCCACACGCGAAATTCAGTCTACTTTATTTGTAGTCTTACAAAAATACATTTTTGGCAACTGGTTTCTAAATAATATCTTCTACAAATACAACCAATTTTACAGTGTATAAGGCGTGGGCCGAACATGGAAGTAGCACAAACGAATGGTGATTTCAATCCAACTTGTGCCTAAGTGAACCCACGAATTTTCCAAATTTTGTAGACATACGGTAGTGGATGTGATACTAGGGAAGCTGTGACTGCAGTAACCACTTCAGGTAAGCCGCCCCCGGCGTGGTCAGCCGGAATCGAACCTAAGACCTCTGGAATGCGAGTCGACCACTTTACCTCACGAACGCATGACGAATAACATCCACAAAACCGACCTCAAATCTGTCACGAATGTAGTGCTAATCAAACCGGGTAAGTATCCGAATCTAATGTGAGCTTCTTCTCGTGTCGTCGTATTTGAAGGTGGCGGTAATGTAAACTCGTGATGTTTATAACCTCGCCTGGCAGGCAATTAGTGGCCGGTGTAATTAAATAATCGCAGCCACAGCACCATTAACAAGAAACGGCTCGTAACTTAGGGTTACGACCACGACGGTGGCACTATCAAATGCTGGAAAAGTAAGCAAACCGCATGAAATACCTTTAATCTGTAATAATAATAATAGAATCATTCCAGTGCTACGTCTTACACCACATTACTTTCTTGAAAAGAGTTTGGCAATAGATAGAGGCAGCTGCTTGGCGTGAGAAGAAATCAGGACAAGTTGTGTTCCAAAACACTATTTCTGAAGTACTTTCGTAATTGGAGCATTTGAATTGTTACGTGTCTTATCTTTCTGCCACCCAATCACGGACGGTCAGTATCGAAGAAACTTAATTCAGACTGGCTCACTCATGTAGCACTCAGCCCTCACACAATGACAGGCGGACAACAGCAAAAGGAAATATGCAAGTTTGCACGTGGGATATTGAAGTCTAGTCAGAGCGTAAATCTCTTCGCGAAAAACAAGTAGCCTGAGGTATACACTGAGTGAAGTTATAGGTACATGCGTGCGTGCGTGCGTGTGTGTGTATATATATATATATATATAATTTATATAAAACATTTCTTTTAGTTTTATGTTTTAATGTTATACATAATAATTATAAGAAAGATTATATTTAAATGTTCATTCTAATTTATTGTAATTTATACCATCACGCTATATCAGCTGAAATATGAATAGTTTGAATTAAACAACTATTTACTACTTTCGGAAATGTATCTATTTTGGACGTGTTTCATAAACATAATTATTGTTGTATTACCTTACACCGTAGGTATGTGTATACAATCACGCTATGGCAATAATGAGCTAAGCTCTGGCGAAGTATTTTGCAATGATATTTATAGTCAAATAATTGAATTCTCAAAGGAAGAAGTAGAGTAGCTCCAAATGGTACAGCACGCAGAAGTCATTAAAAAATAGTACACACGCTACCAAAATTGTCACAAAATTACTATTTTTTTTAATGGCATATGAAACAAGAAAGGATATACACTGTAATAAAAATTTAAGCGCATTGCATTTGGAACGCGTTACTTATTCAATCTTCCAAACACAATTAATTGAGTAACTCAAACTCTGAGGTGGTACTGCAGTGGGGAAAAGATTTTATTTGATTTCTTTCTACTACATACAAAATTCAAGGACAAATTAATGTTCTGGGCTGGTGAAGCAGCGCAGAATTTTCTGTAGTTCTCGTCAGGAATTTCTACAGTACGTAAAATTAAATACACGTTTGCCGTGGTCGAGGTTGCTGAGATGACACAAATGGACGACGAAGTTATCTTTTCATATCCATGACCAGCGATCGTCCTTTTTTTAAGTATATGTGCCCGATAAGTGGGGACTATATTAACCCCAACAAACTGAATAAATAATGATACGATTAAGGTATTCAATTTCTTCTTGATTTCGTTTCCTGCGAGGAAGTGCCTGACGTAAATGAAATGCTTGCTTCGATTTTTTCAGTAGGCGAACTCAATGAGGCTCAATGGTTAACACACTGGACTCAGAACCCGGGTTCAATTCTCGGTACGATCATCCTGATTCCAGTCCGAGGCCGTGGTTCCGCCTCTGATGACTCCATTGTCTACAAGACGTCGACTATCAAATATATACTATATATTACAACATAAAACATTTACATTAATCTCTATAATTATTTGTAATTGTATTAATATAAAAATTGCATATTATATCATTTTCTTTATTATATGTTATTAATTATATTATAATAATATACAAAATAAATATTATTATATTTGTATTAAATGTTATACTATATTGTATTTATATTTTATACATGGATAATTTGTTAGTTATAATATATATTTATAGTAGTATTGAACATTTGTACGGAAAAATATGTCAACACTGATTTCTTAGAGGTTTTTTTTTGTTCTATGATTATTGGTAATTCGTAAGAATGTTGTTATATTAATTACTCCTATTCATACTATAAATACTTAGTTGGACGAAATAGAGGAAATCATAATAAATGTTATACGTTCAGAGATAAAGTTAAATAAATTATTTAGTAGCTTCAAATATAAAGAATACACACTGCAGAGAAATGTTAATTACTTACACGATATTTAAATTTATAATCAAAAAACACTTAACGTTTGGCGTAAAATTATAATCAAAAAGGACGTAACTTTGCTTATGTGAGAATTACTTCACTACAATTCAAGTTTTGATATCGAAATACATTGCATCACAAAATGGCACAAATCGTACACTAGATACAAAATAACACTAGAATGTAAAGGGAATTAACACCAAAAATAAGAATTAAGAAGTTATATTTTTAATACGGCGAGTTCAGCTCACTACATAAATCCACCTTGTGGACAGTTCTACAACCAGAACAAGACACTATCAAGTTTGACAATTGAAAAAGTCAATACTCAATGTAATTGAGATAAGGACAGATTAATTAAAGGCACCTAAGTCCTCTATCAACTCGTGACAAGAACAATTTTCGAGTGAACCTTGCAATAACCGCTCGCAGTGACGAGAATTCAGGCTGCTGTCTCAAAGCGTCACGTCAAAAAGGCGTGACGGAAACAAGAATACTATTAAGTCTAAAATTATGCAAAGTAACACAAGTTGACAATGAAGGCTACACATTTTAAGTACTCAAAATACACTGATAATAATAAAAAAAATTTAACACACAACAAATTGTAGCGGAACAATTCTAAGAATCTAACAATAAACGCCAAAATATATGAGCGTCTCACAAGGGGATAATAGTTCTGGTAGGACACAATATTAAAAACATTAAACGCCTTAACGATCTACAAAGAAGGCACTGCGCCAATATTTAAATTAAAAGCCTTCTCAGACGACACAACAAAATTAAAGGGACGAACCGAAAGGCGGCAGCCTGCAGCCCGTCAAAGCTCCAAACGGAAATGCAAATTAAAACTTTACATTAAAAAAGGATATTCCCTTACAGACTGGTTAGGGGCACCTGAAAATAATTAAAGTACAACAGCAGGTCATTAAAACCCTAACCAGTAAATGAAGACACATAACGCGAAAGGTAAAAGAGGTTACTAAACAAGTAATAATTGGAAACCGCAGCTGACAACTAAGGCGTTGATAGCCAAATGGGGCGATGAGCTTGACTAGAATAAGTGCTTTAACACCCGAAATGTCTAAATAATGCTGGCCGGACAAACGTAATTAAATACAAATCAAGTTCACGAAGTATACTAGAAAAATATCGAGCACAAAATAAATACACGACCAGCTAAAAAGGCTACACTATCATTAAATCAATTTAAAAGTGGCCAAAAACATACTACGGCCCCCAACTCACTACTTCAAACGATCAACTTCTCATTAAATCCCAATATGCAACTACTAACATATTAAAAACATTGAAAGAATTCTCAACAGAATCGACATTACATTTTGGTGAAGCTCCGACGAAAACACTGGTCGACACAAATTGCTAGTCCACAGGCCTAGTGTCGCTGAGAAATATCGCGACTGTCACAGTCCTGTATCGAGAGCGCCTCATAACATTAAGAAAGCAGGGTAAATCAATGGAAAGTTCAAATCTTCGGCCGTGCGCAACGAACACGCTGCAACATTATTAATATGAATGCGACTTTCGGAAAGTAAAACCGAAGGCATTATTCACTAAAATTTCTGTACTACAGACACTCTTTCATGGCGGTATTCACAGGTAATCACTTCTTTAAAAGTACGATTATTATTTCTGTCATAGTTTCCTAAAGTATCGCGTAAATGGTGCAGACTTCAATTACAGTGAAATTTTAATTAAAAACCGTACTCTGCTAAAAACATGAAGTTAGACATTTATCTTGAAAAGTTATTTTGAGTCACTTAATTATAAAACAGTTATGAAGTTTTTGTCCCTGAAAATTCAAAACTACAAACAGAAGAGCATAAATGTATTGTTTTCCACACAAATCTGGCGAAATACCGGAAAGTTGTACAAGATATGCTAACAACATAAAAGTATATTTAGAAAATTTTCTAAGCGACTCTTGCGTCGAAAATCGCTAGCAATGATATAATATCTTTTGGAATTTTTTTTTTTATGTTAGTCTGTCTCACAACGATCGGCCGATGACCTCTGAGAAAATAATTTTTCATCAGTTAATTTAATTAAATTTTAAGTTGTAGACCTACAGTTTAGATAATAGTTGCTGTAATATTTACTTTGTATTAGTTTATAATTCATTACGAACAGAACGTTTAATTTTTTTTTTATATCTTTGCCATGTGTAGTAAAAATAAGTTGTTACATCAAGTTTAATCATTACTGGTAATGAAGTGATCTCCCAAAGTCACGAGATACTGTATTTGCTCACGAGTTTTTCCAGATTGAAGGATCTTGCTCTGTTTACTACCAATTAAATCCAATGGTTTTTCGTGTATTTTGTCCCTTGTTTGTTCCGTGGTCTTCCTCTTTGTCTTTGATACTCTCTTGGACTCGGCTCTAGTTCAAATTATGGCCACCGCCACAGGTCCATCACAATTAAATAACTCTTCCTGCTCAATGTAATTTACACTCCTACGTATATATTCAGTATCCACGTCCCATATTCACAACCCATTACAAGTAATACCAATAAATTTACATTTTTTGGAAGTCATGAGTCAATTCGAGTGACAGATGCAACCAGTGGCGACAGCATGTGCATTCCAGTGGAGCAGTTTCACAGATCTGTCAACAGATTCCACTGATTTACAGCAATTTCCGGCGATTTACGATCCCATGTTTTGGTTGAGCAAGTGTTGCCAATCCTGTCAAAACCACGAGCATCACATCTTTGTTAAGTCAGTTTTCACATTAAATCCGTTTCACACTCAATATTATATATATATATATATATATATATATATATATATATATATATATATATGAATCTCGCTTGAATACTTGGATAAACTCTACCAAGCACCAGTCACACTTACTTAAGAAAAATCAAACTATAGTCCATTCCCGATTGGAAGCGACTTATGAAATTCAACCTTTGAAAAAACACTCTAGGCATAACAAGTCAACCTGTTTTTTCAATAACCTGTATTCCACAAATATATAACACTGTGGTTAACTTTAGAGTACTGTATTATTGAATAAATGAAACCTTACCTTGATATCTTCTATAAATTGTCATATTTATTTCTTTTTAAATATGAATTAACAACAGCGAGAGCAGCGACGTGTTGCAAATGTCCGGTAAGAAAAAGTTCACAGTTAAAATATTATTTTAACTTAGTTTTTAGTATACTATTTGTAAATTAAACGGTGCCTATTTAAATATTTAGGTAGCCCAGATGGCAACATATCTCATTTCTACAGTTTAAAATAACAGCGGAAAATATCGTGAGTTGGACGTAATGGTACGGTTGTTTTATCGATCGAGAAAGCAAGTATCTGTTGAGCGAGACTTGTCGCTCTATCTCTCTTTTTTGTCTCTTTCACACCGGGAAGTTTCACTTCGCTAGTAAGAAGCAACATTATATTATACATGCTCTCAATTATAGCATGTTTCATACTTATTACACCAAAATAATGATTTTTGAATTTGTAATTTACAACTGAAAAGAGATTTTAATGTTTGAATACTATTTTAATATATTTAGATATGATAGCGGGGCAGAAACAAAGTGAAGTTGGCAGACGTGGCGAGCCATGACATGGCGTGTTCTTTTGTTACCAAACGAAATGCAAATTATACTCACTCCGAAAAATACTTCAAATTACCACAACACGTTTGTAGACGTTGTGTTTTTTAAACATACCTAATCAAGTTACGATGTGGTAAATCTGCGTTTCCGCGGCAGTAATAAATATACTGTCACGGTGTGTTTCGTTAACCACTGCGTGTGAAATAGCTTGGCGAGGCTGCGTGGTGTTCGTTACGCTGGATCTGTGTGTGTGCGTGATTTCAAATATTTGATGTGAACTATTTATACGTTTTAAATGTGAACTGTTTTATGACGATGTTATTTTTTTACATCCAAGTCTGTTTGTTTATCACAACATTGTACATTTGCCCTGGGTGTTTGAAAGACTGTCGTATAACGTGATTTACCACCAATCCCAACAAAATAACCAAGCCCAGCCCCAATAAATTTCAATAAACCTAATACACAGTAAGTAGCAATACGTATAAATATGAGCGGAATAAAAGTTACGGTAGGCTTATTTGTGTGCATGTTTACTGCTATATTTTTTAAGTTTGTATGACAAAAAATGAGCGACACGAGTTGCGTGCTTGATTTTAATGTCTTTTTCGTTGGACTGATTATTCCTTCGTTATTCGAACTGAGGCCGTCCGTTTAAAGAAATAATCCAGCACATATCAATAACAAAAAAGTTAAATACTATAGTTCAGTACCCCGCAGTTGTAACAGTGTTAAACACAGTCGCGGCAAAATACTAACGTGCATTACATGTAATGTGCTATGTCATAGAAAACAAATATGTTAATGTAAAATAACCGTAAGAACTGTCGTCAATTCAGGCATTTTTAAAATGTCATAAAGCTGACCTAAATAATGTTGGAGGCCTAAACTGTGAATATTCATACGGAATGGTTTTCGGAATATGACAGAATTCTTTGAAAAGCTGTAAACAGTAAACAACACATGTGACAGGTATAAAAGTAGAAGTCACGTTTTAATGTTTATGTTTAGGTGTCGTAAAGTATACTAACACATGTACACACGTAATGGCATGTAAACATTGATTTTGACAGATATTACATGGCAATCACATGGCAAAGTTTGTCTATATTTATCAGAAGGATACGAAACGGGCCTGCAAGTAGATATTTAGCAGGGCTCCGAGAAAGTGCCTTCCAGCAGGGAATGGATTGTATATACTGAATATGTAGCAACAATGCCTAGGTAGCCTAACAATAATGATATTAATACATGCATCGTGACACACTAAATGTCTGGAATCATACACACGGCATCTCTCTAGTATCTGTTCTATATCTGTACTGTATCGTCATCCCTCAGGAAATAGAACCGTGAGTTAGTGAAATAAAGAAGGGCTTGTGTAAAGTGTCTCTCAATTAAAACTTTGTAACAGCCCTTACTACGACACTCTTTTACTCTGCTAGTTCTCTTTTCTCCCCTTCTGTTCAGGCATCCTTCTCCTCTTCCTTTGTCCGGCGCACAGGAAAAAAAAGGTTACAAGCTCCCATGATTTAACAGGTACTTTAATTCCTGCCAAATAAAAAAAGAAGTTATAACGCTGGCGTGATATAATTCCGACACTGTTTACATAAACATGAAAAAATGCTCTTCCCCAGGTTCGTCTTATTAATTTGCAGCAGTGTTCAGCTTGGAACACGGCCTCGATGAACTCATGTTACTTCAGAAGACTGGTTCGCTTACTAACACTTTCAAACACATTTTTAATTAATCGTTTCATGTATTGCAGATAATAAAAAATTGTACGCATGATGTAGCCTACTTAATCAGACACAGTAGGCCTACTTGTTTCGTTACCACAACCATTTGATGTGTAGGCAAGGGCAATTATATTTCGCGGAAAGATAATGAAACAATGTAAATTTTGAAGCACTGTAGTGCCATTTAGCTTCCTCGATTGTCCAAATTATGTTTTGGCAAGCGTCAACTGTTTGCATACGTATCACGGATAGTTAGTGCCAAAATTACTGAATCCAAAATACAAAAACTGTTTTTTATGCCATTTGTTTACTACGTTCACAGCCAAATGTAATCTGTTCAGAACAAGTGCACACGACAGTATATATAGTGAACAATAAGATTATGTTTGGTTGCCACTGTACACCGCGAGGAATGCCCAATGTACTTTCCTGTGAGTGTTTTACGTTATGAATGGTTAACACATAGTACAGTCTTCACAGTTACTTCCAACTTGCCTGAAGCCTGGCCTGCGGAAGTTCTACTTTCAGACTATTCCTCCGCCTCAAGAAAACAAAGCTTAACCAAGTCTAGAAAAATACCCCAAAGGGGCAACGCATAGCATTCGTGTGCACTCAATTTAATAATAGTTTTAATTAAAACTATATCTTACTACCCATTACCAAAACACATATTTTCTCTCTGTTTTAATTCATATTATATGCAAATGAAATAGTGCAAATTAAAAATACGACATGAATAAATGTTTTGTTTTATTTTAAAAAAGATACTACTATACACGGGATGATTTTTCAGAGGTCTGATACAAAAAGTGGGAAGACACGCGCATTGGTTGCGATAACAAAACAATTATTGCTCCGTCGAGTTAAGTACAGTATGCACAAAACATTTCTTAACTGCAACATCTGAAAACATAAAATTAAGTAGGTCGAAATGGGTCAAACCCTCGTCTCCCACTTTTCAAGACGCACTTTAAGCTCTGAATTTACTCTTCACGGACTATCTTAAAAACATGGCTGGAGATATGGATACCGCTAAAGGATCCGACGAATTACCCCCCCCCCCCCCCCCCCGCACCTTCCCCACGACCCTTCAACGAGCAAACCATCACTTGCGAAAGCCCTATTAAGTTTCTGTTTTCAGCCAATAAATATAAACATTTGAAACACAAGTTTTTCTTTTCACTACTCGGAATATTATGTATAGTTTACTGATGTATTTATTTAATAAATGCAAGAAAAAATATGACCAAGATTATTATAATTAACTGCACACTAGGACCTGTATAGCACCGGTTTGTATAAAATGGTTGTTATTTTTACGCAACTGAATTCCTGTGTATTTTACTCTCTTGGGGCACCATAAAAATTTTAATAGTTTATTGATTATGCTATCTGTTGAAATATTTCGCAACCGTATACTAACGCAAGGTAAATTTCATGCAGTACGTACGGCTGCAATAACCGCTGGAATAAAAAACCTGAAAGTATGGCATTTCATAGGATAGTGCTGCTATTTCTTTATTAGCTACTGCACAGCTTATTGAAACGTGTTAAATTTATATCGGAAATGAAGGTAAAGCATCTCACATGAAACAATTGTATCTCAGTGTAAATATAGATATCGAAACTGTTGTATTTCAAAATCAAGGTTATAAAACGTACTCGTAATATTTTTTTGTAAACCTCTCATTTAGTGTGTGTGCAGTATTCTGATATAATTATTTCTACAGATTCCTAAAAATGCGTTTACAGTGTTATAACTTAACTAAGTGATCTCACACTTAGCCATACAGTTATTTCGTTTTTTACAGTTAAACTTTTTATAAAACGGAGGCTTTTTTTGCGATCAACTGTTATTCCATATTATTCCCTTATAAATAATTTATTCTTTCAGTTACTGTCTTCTCTGAATAAGAAAAATCTTATTGTATATTACGTATATATATTCGTAAGTGTAACACTAATATTGTAACTTATAATATATAAATGTTATTACAGTTATTTGTTAATAATTAGCCTGCAAGATAAATAAAATAGTCACATTAAATTTAACCGCTAAAATTGCTGCAACTATTAAAACGTATCCTTGAAAACTTACGTTACAGCTCCACTGGTTCAATAGTCAGCACTCGAGCAAGTTTTTTTCTTTCATATGTCCCTGCAGAGAATAGAACCCACGCCAGCAGGGTGTAATAAATAGTGTAGTACTGCTGTGTTGTTAGGGCGCTAATTTAGGAACAGAAAAGTGGTTCGAGCCTTTATATGTGTTTCGTATAATACTGAATATATATATATTGATTACAAAATCCTCCAAACTTATCAACCCATTATGTGAAATCCAGGCATCTCACAACAATTCGTAACTCTTCACGTAGAAATGTATTTCATCCCTCTACGTGACATACGATGCCCTATCTATATCTTGAAATACAAAAGTTTTATGAACTACAACTTTTTGCACACCAAATTCTCCGGAATGTTGTGCTAATGTTTAGGGGGTTGATGGCACTAAACATTTGTGCAACATTTCGGAGAAGTTTCATTGAAAAATTTAACATGCATAAAACTTGTGTTTCAAGAGATAGGGGAGAAAAGCGTATGAAATGTAGAGGAAGGAAAGAAATCTTACGTGAAGCGTTTACTTTCTGCTACATGGTAACAGAATTTGACACAATTCAGAGTATTAGCATAACAATGTACATCTTAATTTAATAAATTCCAGGAAAAATTTACTTGGAGACTGAATTAAAAACATTTACATTTGTAGATGCAAAACAAACCGACTTCGGTGGAGATTCTACTGTCACATGCGTTTGTGTACAATTACACAAATGTTTTTGCAGTGCAATTTGGTGCCAACTTTACAGAGTGAGGGAACCGGTGTTAACGTTGAATCATACGAATTAACGAGCAGTGAAATTTTTTTTTCTTCAAAGTTTGATTTTTGAAGTGCATAGCTTCGCTATGAACAGCTTCTGTCAAAAATATCTAAGCAAGGGATATTTCCGCGAAATATCACATAACACAGCATTTTCCAGCGTCACCTGAATAAGGGAACTTTTATGCACCAATATACACGATGCAAAGTTTTAAATTTTCCAGCGAATTATTCGACCACAAAGACGTACAGACGTTTCTTCACCTGATAGAATCTAAAAATGCATGTGTTGTTACTATACCTTTTCTCCCACCATTCACAGTTGTCATACGAACTTGTCAATCTTACCTGAAACACAAACATAAAAACAAGTTACCACCATGACATTCGATGGATGATATTATTAATTAATGTACAAGATTAACACACGCCAGTTGTCCCAGCATTATTTCAGCCTGCAGTGTACTTGTGAACAAGGATTGCTGTGACAACCGAACTGACCAAAGCCACCCGACCTTTGATAAGGCAGTTGATTAACATTACAATACACACGTGGCCACTGAACGCCTACAAGTTTATATTCTGGCATTCAGTGACGCTAAAATTAAAACCTGTATGAGTGTTCAGTACTTTTCTAACACTTCTGCAAGACAGAAAACCGTTTAAATACGGATTCCGGTACACTGTTTACAAGGATCGTACACTGTAAAAATATAATTTACACATACATTTTTTTTATATTTTACTTTTTGTATGTGTAATCTGTGGAAACAACTACAGTACGTGCATGTTACACAAACGTTTTTAAGAATCCAAAGACTACTTACAAGTATTTAGTGAACATACATGAATGTATGGTTTGATAAACATAATATCGGTTATAATTTACACATTTTGAAATAGGCATATGAGCGAAAATACACCTGCTCTCCGTATTAAAATCACAAATTGAGTATTTTTACTACTACAAGGTCGTTGTACAAAAACTCAATGTCAGCGTACATCTTCAATTGTGTAATTTAACAATAACCGTTTGTGTGTAAACTTGCATTACATCCTGGAGTATCTGTGAGCGTAGGCTTATATTTACACACAAATTTTCGGTAGTTTTACGTTAGTGTTCTAGGAACTCAAAAGTAACTACAAGTATTTGTTTAAAACATGCGATCTAGCGGTAGGGAGCAGGAACTTAGAACTACATTTATGTGTTCAAAATAAAAACTTAACTCTCACTGATGGGATACGCTGACTTTTGCATATAACTACGTATTCTATATATGAAGTCAATTAGTTCTGTCTCCCGCCTCCAGGGCCGTGCTACTGCGGTACGACCCTGGATACATTCCAGCAGCGGATCGACACATTTCATATCACCCTAATTAACCTCACAAAGTCTATCTTAGCGAACTAACAATAACTCTACTTTCTCCAGCCCTAATCCAATAAAAGGAATTATTTTTATCCTCCGCGACTGTCGCATAGTTTTTCCAGGCCCTCTCCGCTTTGCCTGGTTTTCTATGACCCTTACTAGACCCTTCTTCTTTCGGGGTGTGTCCATAGCTACAATCGCGGCCATGACACCAGACAACCCTGCTCAGTCGCGATGCATGCGCCCATTTTGTTAATTAAAGCCGACCTACGACGTAAAGGGCTTGCCCTGAGACGCATCCCATTCTCCAACCGTCTTAGCTACTAACATGCATGCCGAAGGACACACAGAACTGTGAAGGTGCTCAAGCTGGCGTATTGGGATTTGGGGGCTCGCCAGAAAAATACGAAAGAAAAAAAGTAAATTGTAATCCACATTTTAGAGATATAGTAATTTTTAATTGTTAATGTAGGTGTAAAATTACTCAGACTTCAGTGAAAACACTGCTGCAACATACATTATGTGCAATATTACACAATGTTATACAGTATAGTCAAATGAGAGGGGGAACCGGGGGAGAGGGGGTATGGTGGTTACAACCAACTCTCACATTTACCGCTAAAGTTGTTGACTATTAATACTAAAATTGTTAATAAACTTTTAATGTAATAACAATACGCAAGTGCTGCAACATACGAAGAAGTTTGTTACAGTGTAAAATAACTTTCCTCCTCTAGTGTTTGTTTGAAATAACATGTCGGTGAGCACTGCCAACGCACACGTGACCTCTCCTTCCCTTCAATCACTGTAACTTCTCCCTTGAGAAATATCTCTGACTACGCCACCTGTCGTAGTTCGGAATTTATATTTCTAAGTAAGAACGAAGCAGAGAATAACCGCTCGTGCGTATAAGTTTGATGATACTGGACAAAACACAGGATGCCAGACGTAAACGACAGGGTGCGAGTGCGAGTATGGTTCCACCCTCTTCGCAGCAGCAGCGAACTGGACAACTGAAGCTTCATTCACAAGTACACTGCATATCTATGTACAGTTTTTTTTTTTTTAATCATGTCATGATCAATTTTAAAAATCACAAATTAGTATAAATTGAGCACAATATATTACAAAATTTTGAATTTGAAATTCAAGAATGCGGTGGCCAACTTGACACACAAAATTTCCGCCTCAAGGGGTCGCTGTTGTTTCAAAGAGGTCACCTTTAAACTGGTGGTAAATGCAGCCGTTCTATTTTTTTTTTTTTGCGTGAAAGTAGTTTTTGGCTCGAACTGTAATATATACTTTCCCGCGCCAAAATAATGAAGTATTAAGTTCATTTTGTAACTCCCATTCACGCCCTCAAATGCAATTTACAAGAGTGAACACTAAATATGCAATGATTGTTATGTTTGGCATTGAACTTTAGTAAAAAATACACCTATTTTAGTGAAAAATGTTCCGAATTTAAGAGTGAAATAAGGATATCGAAAATAATTTTGCAATTCTAGTGTCAAATTAAGTTGAAGTAGGTACTCGTGCAATATAACGTTCTGGTAAATCCATTTTACGCCTGAATATTAAACGACATGCGCCCATATTTTGTAATTTCCGACTTAGTGCGAAAAAAAAAGTTTGTTTTTACGTAAGATGTAACACAATAAAAATTCTAAAAAATTAAATTTATTTATTTTATGAAAATTGGAGTTATCCCTTTTGTTTCCATGCAACACGAAGTAAATCCGGTACACATGCAACATCGGTGCTACTCGGAGGCGAAAATTCTTAGTTGCCATACTGTTAGCATCGAGCTTCCAAATCCGAGTAGCATCTATAGCCAGTTACTTCGCCACAAGTGCAAATAATATGGTACTCCGTAGTCGAAAATATTGTATATCGGCCGAAACTACAGTACGCCAGTTTGAGAAACTACGGTACGTCTAACTCATATAAGATGGCAAGATTTTGACAGTCAGTGAGTGGCAACTTGACGTATACAAAACAAACAAAGTGCCGTTTACAAAATCGTGTATCAGCTGATAACGAACGAACAAAAGTTAATATTAAGTTGGCTATTCTTAGTGTGCGACCGACGCACATCAGACAAGTACAAAATACGCGATAAAAAACAGTTCCTAGATTAATTAATATATTTTATTTTACGTGGTCACAAAACAGCGGTTTTAGGTGTTACAAACTAATCTTCGTGCTAAAGTAATAATGTATAGGTGTTCAAAATGAAACACAATAACATAATTCATAGCCGAATAAAACGCGACTTCAAACCTTAGAGCTTTTCATGTCGTATTCCAAGTGCCCATCCATGCTTTCCATATGTGCTTGATATTAATTCAAAACGCCTACAGAAATATTGCATGGTAATATTGAATTATTGTTTCAAATAATTTGACGAATTATATTTCAAATTCGTGTCGTTTCGAGACAGTAATAGGAGAAAAGTAAAGTTTTAAAAAGTAGGATCTAGAGGCAGCGAACCTGCTGCTATCTGTTGGTACCACGCGCGACTCACGCGATTTGCCGCGTCGTGCGCGCAATCTGTTAGCTTTTTCTCAAAACTAACCAGCTATAAAGCTGAAATGAATAATTTCGTACGTAAAATAACAAATTTATGAACAGATACCAATAGTTTTATTTTTCCGCGAGCTCTGCGTAATTTTTGAAGTAACATATATTTGGAGTACAGCGATTTTGATTACTAGTCATTTCTATTGGGCCAGTAATTGTCTGTCTATGTCTTAAACACGCCATTTTTTCCCCGGAAAATCATTTCCTTGTTTTCGCGAAGCCTCCAATTGACCCTGACCCACCAGCTGATGAACATAAACTAATAGTAAATATTCGTTCAACTGTCAAAATTTTGCCATCTTATATGACATAGACAGTATCATCTGCATGCCTTATTACACCAAGTAGGGTGCTTACAGTATACGTATTCAGTTATGAAGCATTAAGCGGAAAATTGCAGATGTCAAGATGGGATAACAAATAAATCATAATATTTGAGTCGCTCCTGTTAAACCAAAAGATCAGCATGATTTCCATAAAAATTAACGAACTGTAAAATTTCGCATGCCATGTGAAAATTAAAATGTCAACTACTAGGAAAATTTTAGAACACAACAAATTTTTTTTCCTACAAGGGAGCTAACAATGCCCTATATTTTCCCGGTTTTCCATGGTAAATGTGAATTCCCTGTATTTTCCCGATTTTCCATAATTTCCCTGTGTGTGGCCGCCCCGAATAAAACTTACCCATGCAACGTTATGAAGAGAGGGGGGGGGGGGGTTGGGTTAAGTTAAATAAATGAGTGCGTATTCGTATGTGGGCGGCAGTGGAGAGGCGTGGATGGGAGAGATGTGGATGCGTAGCGGGAGAAGGACTAAACAGAAGTGCCATTTACTGGCGAGCCGCGTGCACAAGGAACTACGTCAGTCAGGCGACAACAGCACAAGCAACCCTCGTCTCTGTACGGCGCTGACTAGCTCCCGGTCTGGCGTCAACAACCCTGGGCAGCGCCACTGGCCTCTCAGGAACTGCTACAGAGTGTGCTGGTGCTTGCTCATTGCTGTACACTGTGGCTGCACGCATCACGAACCAGTAACCACGGTGAAGCCGGTACGTACACTCTGTCTTAGTTACCAAGGCCACTTCTCAACAGTTATAATGTATAGAGCATCTCACTCTTAGCTTGCAGTGTGCGGTGTAATGGACACTCTGTCTTTCCAATATATGGTTTCTGTCGTTAACTCTGTCCTTTCCTGCGTGCACTGTTGCCTGATGTGTTAGCTTTATCCAGCCTAAAAATAAAATTCTATTTTCGTTGCGTGCGCACCATGCAATCACAATGATAGGGTTTCTCACAGGCTTCAATTTCAAAGGAGCTGCTTAGCTTTGCGACGCACGATTGGATTCCTTTAAGAGTTCGCAGGGAGGTAAACAGATAAAATTTATCTTAATCAGGCCGTTTCCTTCACCGCCTATTTGTTTCTCAGCTTGTCAGTTACGTCACAAAGCTGAAGCAATCTGGCAACAAGGAGCGCCGTAAGGACTGTACTTCAATCTAAACGTGAGACGGACTATAGCACCAGTGTTGTTTTGAAAGCGTATGCTTTCACCTGGGCTGTACTGACATACGAAAGCTATGCTGTTTGTGTTTTGTAAATTTGACACAAAATGATCTTGACGAACCCTGTCCTACTTACGATTTTGGTGACTCAAAAGTCTACATATAATTTAAAATGTAAACAATAAAAGGTAAATTATAATTCCATTTTTAGAATATAAAAAAAAAAATTACAAGGTGGGAAACAATGTTAATTTTTGTATCCTCCCATTTGATCAATATTTGGAAAGTTTTTTCCTCTTTTTTCGTAACTAATTTTACGAGCGACAGAGGCAAGGGTTCAGTTTTGTAAAACCTGCTTCAGTTGCATCGGTTGCAAATTTGTGTCATTCAGTCCATAGTAAACTCGGTAATGTAACACTTCTGTGGTGCACTCCCTCCCCTTTCGCTTGATGCTCTAAGCGCGTGTGCTTACGTCGCTTAGTGGTTAATCCAGCCCTGCCTTCGTAGCTGAAACAAAGTTTGCTGAACGTACTACGACCATACCCTAGCGATCGGCGAGCCAACCACTTCACACGTGCTGTGACGTTACAGTAGACGAAGTGTGGACTAGGAAACAACCAGGTACGGCACACAGGGGACAAAGAATACCTTGGAAGAGCCTATCTATATCTATACTAATATATAAAGAGGTAGTGTTTGTAACTTTGTGTGTTTGGATGTAGGAGGTAATCTTCGAAACTACTCATTCGATTTTAAAAATTCTTTCACCAGTAGAATGCTACGTTATCACTGAGTGTCATAGGTTATATTTTATTTTAAAAATCAATAGGGATCCCTACTAAAACTCTAATAATGTAACCCAAAGTGTAAATAAATGACCTATAAAATTCCATACATTGCGTGTGCGAAAACTTTTGATGATAGAACAAAATAATGTACTACGGCTTTGCAGAACGGACAGATTCGGAAAATAAAACGTGCTGTGTGCTGCGTACGGCGCCAACCTTAGAAACTCTACTGCCATTATGCCGTTACTTTTGTGTTTGCTGGGGATTTTCGGCAGACACTCCCTGTAGTTACAAAAGGGACGCGTGCAGATATAATCAAAGCATGTCTTAAATCATCTCCCTTATGGAGTTCTATTCAACACCTAAATTTGCGAACGAATATGAGAGCCTATCTTGGTGGAGACACGCATAAAGATTTCCCACAACAATTGCTCAGACTTGGAGAAGTAATTTTTCCTTCTCTAAATTTGAGCACTAATTCTGCTGAAATCATTTAAAATGAGACATTAGGTCAGATAGTCCACAGTCTGCAGCATCTTATAGAAGCAGTATATCCGGGCCTCGAAAATTTACTAGAAAGAGACTTTCACTGGTTGTGTTCCAGGGCAATAGTATCGCCTAGGAACGACACTGTCAATGAAATCAACAATCTCATTATACAAAGAGTTCCCGGCCAAGTCAAAACCTATAAGTCGATTGACACAGTCACCAATGTTGACGATGTCGTCCACTTTCCTCCAGATTTTCTAAATTCGCTTAATCCTTATGGCTTGCCACCTCACGAACTATCATTAAAAGTCGGTACTCCTATCATGCTTTTAAGGAATATAAGCCCTCCTAACATGTGTAATGGCACAAGATTGCTCATTAAAGACTTGAAAGAAAATTTGATTATCGCGACCATCCTCACCGGTCCAGCGGCCGGCCAGCTGGCAAACATCCCGAGGATTCCCATGATTCCCACGGATTTGCCAATATATTTCAAACGGTTGCAATTTCCCGTAAAAACATCGTTCGCGATTACTATTAATAAGTCCCAGGGTCAAACTTTCTCTTTGGTTGGAATCGACCTACGAAAAGAGTGTTTTTCCCATGGCAAACTATATGTTGGTTTATCACGAGTTGGAAGTCCTGAGAAACAGTAAATTTTGCTACCAAACAATAACAGGACGTCAAACATTGTCTACAGTGAATGTCTTAGCCAATAACATATTAAATACTTCTATCTCAGATAAATTGCATTGTAATATAATGTATATTAATATGAAAAATTATAAAAAAAAGTAAAAAAATATCAAATAAAAATAGCAAAAAAACTTTAAATTATAAATTATTTAATTAATTATTAAATTATAATGTGTTTTTTTTAATGCTTTAGAAGAGTTTACCCAACCTAATTAACGTCGGGTTAAGCAGTTTTTTTTATCTTAATTGCACCCGTGCGAAGCCGGGGCGGGTCGCTAGTTATAATTATATTTTGTTCTGGCTACTTTTTTTTTACCGGTGCAGTTGCGAATTGAGGACATTTTAATAAAGGCTGTTCACGATAAAGTGAGCACTTTCGAAAACAACCCCAGAAAAAAAGACACTGTCCCTGCCTGCATATATTTTAACGGGCATACTGAGTGGCGTGCGCCTAGTAAAGTAGATAACGATGGAGGGAAAGTAGTCCCATATATTAACGGCGAATAAAAAGTGTTAGGTAACTATTTATAATTACTTAAATTGTTTATTTTGCCTTCAGTTTTTTTCTAATCCATCGAAGTGTAAAAATGAGATTACTTGTGAAATTTTCTTTTCATAACAATTTTACAGTTTCTCTTGACCGACGCACGAGAAAGTGACGAGGCTCAAGGCAACGTTAATTTTACGTAAGGCGGAAGACTACACAACGTGCATACTAGTAGGCTAGATCTCAAGCAGGTCTTTCAAAACTGCACATTTTTCCGTGAATAGCATATCAATCTATGAACAATACTAACGGCAAGGTATTCTCGCGAAATGTAAGAGAATACGTACAAATTTCAAGAAAAATAATAACGGTAGATTAAGAAAATGTTTTCCCAACATAGCTATGAAAAGAAAATTAAGAAACTATCCGACCGACCTAAAAGTATTCGTGGACGAAACATGGTTGGAATGAGTACACATACATTCAAATATTTTCTACTCAAGACTACAGAAAATGGCAGAAGTATAGAAGAATAAGGAAAGCACTGAAGGATAATCAAGAATATAATGATATTTAAGTAAAAACAATTTTCTCAAGCAGATCATCATGAATTGTTGGAAGAGGCGCAATTTAAAAGCTAAATGAAGCTGAAACTTAAGCGGAAGGGAGTGAAAATGTAACTGAAGATAAAGTGGCAATGAAGAAGACCTGAAGGGAACAGTAACAAGATAGCAAAGTTATCCATGACGAAGACGAGGAGAGCATTAACGGATACGACGCAGACTGGGGTTATACAACTTTATACCTACATACCAGGGGAATGGGGAGTTTATAAGGATAAAATGTTTTGCAAATTCGTTTCAGAACATTCTAGACTTCTAGACTATGCTAAATCAACAATTAGAGAACTTGAGTCAACAATGAATACATGTGGAAACAGGGATGGAATTGTATCCAGCCTGGTCTGTTTTTTTTAAACCGGCTACTAACTGGGACAGCAGCGAATGAAAAAATAGCAGAGGATCGAGTATTCATACGACGGTGGAGTCTAGCCAGTTGCTGAATTTACGAAGTATTCCGGTCCATAATGATTAAGGACATATTTTCTCGGAAAAGTTCCACGCCGACTAGAATTCAATGCTCTATTTGCATATTTCGTTTGGTCACTGGCCGCATGTATTCGTGAGCAGATATTTCCTCACATGACCGGGTCAGTCAGAATTAGGTTAATCCAATTACGAATGTATGAGCGTCGCGGGCAGACAACTAGAATATGTAGAAGTTAAAGTTATCTAATAAATAGCGGATATGACCTTAAGTGTTTTGAAAGACAGTTACAAAGTCATTTCCCAAAAATAAAGTGCAGCTACTGATAATCAGTAAGCAGAGACACAGAGAAATCGCGAATATTTTTTGAGCCAACTTATTTACGATAATACTCTAGCTAGTTTATCCTCTTCTGATTGGATGATCGAGTTTTTGACTCGGTTAAGTTCTTTGTAGACAAATCACAAACTTTCTACTTAAAGAGCCAGAATACTCACTGGCACAATGAAATGGGCTAGTAGTTTTATACATCCATGCCAGACAATGAAGAGAACTGTCGTGCATGAATACAGTATGTTGATTCCTAGAAATCAGTCAACATTCCCCATGATGAACCATCGTCTCTAGTTGATAAGCCTAAAGAGAAGTGAATAACAGCAGATATATCGTAAGAGACACGCAGAAAGTGGTAAAAGTATTGCATTAAAAGCAAAGGGGATGTAAGAGAATATAACGACTCAAGCGCGCACGCACGCACATACACACGCAGCTGGAGGAACTAAGCAGCAAAGAAGACAGCTTTGTCCTACGACAGAAGCCATAAGAGTAACAAGATATGACTGTGTCATTCAACCACCGTTCCACTCCCACCAGAAAAAAGAAGTAAACAATTGGATGAGGATGTCTGTCAGGATCCTCTCCGGCCGAATCACTCCCGGATTTTCCCAAGTGGGAATCGTGCAGAACGATGCCGCTGGTCGGCGGGTTTTTTCGGGAATACCCGTTTCCCCTGCATTCCGGCATTGCTCCATTCTCATCTCATTTCACCCTTATCGGCTCTCAAGACCTCGTTGTTGGTAACCCTCCAAATAATTCGGATCAACTCTTATCAGGATCTCAAGTATTTTGGGTTTCATTATTCTGTTCCCCTCCCCCTAGTTCTTTTTTTAGCGGATACTCTTACAGATGGTATTTCTTGGGATGATAATGCGGATAGGGAGGGGGTGGGGTAAGGTTGTATTTTCACCTGTTCTTCCATTATGTTATCGTATTTAGACCTATTACCATAATAGCTGTTGTTCATGGTTAATTGACGCCTCCCAAGTAAAACCGTTGGTGAGTGAATGAGTGAAGAGATTTGGGCGGATCTTAACGTCGAGGTCTTGGGAGCCGAAAAGGGCGAAGCGAGGTGAGTATGGAGCAGCGTAGGAATGCAAGGGCGGGGCAAACGAGAGATGCCTGGGAAAACCCGCCGACCAGCGGCACGATTCCCACATCCGAAAACCCGGGGGCGACCCCGCCGGGAATCGAGCCCGGTTCGCCTAGGTGGGAGGCGAGTAGTCTAACTACTACACCACCGCGGCCCCCCAGGTAAAACCGTGGAGTTGTTAAGAATATAAGTATGTTACTAATATGCAGTCTCATACCCTAATGTGTATGAAAAAAATACTTCAGTAGCCATAAACCCAATAATTGCACTAGCAAATATCGAGTGTCGAGATGATTCCATTAGTTGGCTGCCAACTTCAACTAGGAGTCTGCATTTCACAGTATAGTGTAGTACAGTGATTTTTCCCAAAGATTTTTTATAAAATGCTCACTTTATCATGAACAGTCTATACTATTATTTGACCGTGCAAGTGCCTCGGGTAAGTGAAAGGGAGTGCGAGACAGACAAGATGGAAGGCTACGGCACGCACGGGTTTACTTGTAAATCCCAGTCTCAATGCTGGAACAATAATGCGCTGTGATGAACGTGACAATAAGACAAAGCAAATCACGGTTCCTCTGCTGCGAAGCAGCTGGGACGAATGGAAAGAGTCCGCTAACCCCTCCGGCACTCCCCCACACGCTCTCCTATACAGAGTCGGTTGTTTTGACGACTGCAAATAACATTACATCTCATACCAAGGGACCACCGTTTTCTTAAGTTCTTGCGTCTACATATGGTTGAGAACATTGTGCTGACTGCATTTTACGTTTATGGTTGGCTGAAGAATTTCTTGTAGATACATATAGCAGTCACGAATTATTTTCGCGAAAATTAAGATGCCCATATTAATTAATAGGTATTTGTAATTATGGATTTCGCGCGCTACTAATCTCGTCCTGCTTGAGAAGGACAATTGATATTTTTTTGTGAAATAATGTGGATGGAATTAATTTAGAGAACTTAGCACACCGCAAGCGTTTCGTACGTTATCAGCTTACTATCTGTTTTGAACGTTTCGCCCATTTGACGGAGCCAGTCACAATTACGTTACTGCGATAATGAACGTTAAATCGCGTAACATAAAAAAATGTTCAATCAGGAAACCGTAACTGAGACAAAGCGTATACTAGAGACTGACCCAGTCAATAACATAATATACTCTTACAAATTGACGCAAACAGTAAACAAAGAAAAGTTTAATATGTGTAGTTAGGATTGAAGAAGTCTAACGTTTTAATTTTTTTTTGCGAAAAACATATTTGCTAAGCTATTTATACTACTTATAATGCGTTACACTTGTATTAATTCATTTTAGCCTAAACTGTGTATAGGAAACACGTTAAATCCTATATATTATCATTATATAAATAGAGACCGCCACAGAGGGCCATTAGTATGTTGAACAGGGCCCCCCTGCCCCCCTCCCCCTTACAGATGTCGCCAATATGAGGAAGGATAAGAAGCTCTGTAATACTCAAAATATTAAATCAGATATGAAATGTATATTCTTCGCAATACACGTGATAATACCAATTAAACGCTAAGTAGTATCGCTTTATAATACGACACGCAGAAACCACATAGCGGGAGGGAAAACTGAAAAATTTAAAACTGTGTGACGATTTTTCCTTCCTTTACTCAACACGAAATATTTCCAGAGCTTCTACACACGCACTGACGTAATTGCTTTTAAATGATTCTGATCGGTTTTTATTACTTCCTTCTTGATTGTAGCAAACGGTGGACTTACAGTATTCCACAAACGACATAGAGCCCATGATTTTAGAGTCGAAAATAGTAAAATTTACTTTTATTTCCTTTTTTAAGGCGAGGTTAAAATATCTAAACCAAGTGGTGACGGGCTGGGTAGGTTTGTGGTTCTATTAACTTATTCATTTCCATAAATAAATAAAAAAACTGTACCAGCTCCTGCCTGCAATAGAGATGGAAAATCGCTTAGGAAATATCACCTCTCATACAGGCTACCGGCATGAAATCAGCGACCTCACGACGTGGTTGCACCTAAAGCATCATACAGTGAACACAACTTAACGTCACCACGTGAGGAATTGGCGTGCAACAAAACTGGGTACAAAAAATAGGAACACTGTTCCCGTGACTATTTGCAAACAGTCAACATCCTCGTAGTTTTGGCGACGTAAGGAAAGAAAGTAAATATAGACAAAGGTTCAATATGAAGCCCATAAAAAAGCAGCACATGAACAATACGTTAACGACTTCAATACATCCGTGAGTAAGCGCCAGTTAGACAAATGGACGTCACGCGAAATAGTAGTTAATGCCAGAACTTGGTCGATGTAATCTCGACCGATGTCACAGTTAAAAATTCAACCGTCAACACATTTGTCGTATCAACAAACATCACCGCACTGAAAAACTATTTGAAATATTTCACAGACGTCACACCATGTTTGTGACAGGCAACACTTCAAACGTACTGACAACAGTACAATAAATTTACGAATATGAGAAACTGCTAAACACAGCGACGGCATTCATAGATAACATGTTCACACACATGGAAATGAAATAGTGATGGGTGGTGGCACGTTGCTTTCTCACTTTGTACACTCTGGGCGAACGCAGCAGGAACTACGCCCATAGGGCTAGGGTATATTGAACGTACTGCGACAACTCACTAGAATGGTGTGACGTCAGCTGCACAACGCCATAGCGGCTGATGTATAAACCAGCAAAGAATTAGGTAGAGCACACGGAGAACACCACCATATTTTCTATAGTCCACTGCAATGAAAGTGACGAAAAAAAAAATCACAAACATTTTAGTTAAACAGTATTTTAATGCAAAGCAACTACAAGGAGGCCTAGCACAATTAAGTACAGACTGTCATAATCCAATCCTTTCAGAGCCATAAATAGTAACTTTCACCAGTGGGCTGCAGAGATTCAAGTTACAAAGGACTATAACATGCTTGAGTATACGGAAGTTTCAATTTTTAACACGTTCTACCATGTAAAATAAAAGCGACACGACAGAATTACATTTCACAATTTTATGTAGCAATTAGCGAAATCACGTAGACGATACCGCTGACAGCATTAGTAACTGACGGCTAATTGGACAATTTTAAAAGTTATACTTAATTATGTGTTTCTGTTCTTTGATTAAAGCTTACATTGCCAAGAGTAATCAATTCAGAATCTGTGTACACAAATGTGTATGTAATGCACAAGAATATGATTTCTGACCGACACCGTACACCGCGAGGCATGGCTATGATCTTACTTGTGGGGAACAGATTATATAAGCTGTTCACGACAAAGTGAGCACTTCCGAACTCAAACTCTGAGAAATGTCAATGCCTTCTCTGCACATATTTTAACAGGCACGCCGACTGGAATACACTCAGTAAAGTTGGTAACGGCGAATAAGAAAAATGTTCATGTTTTAACATGGAATTAAGACTATTAGTTAATCATTTATTGTATTTTTTTTCTCTGTTTTAATGCATACTTGAGTCAGAATCAGCAGACTTGTAATATATCTACTTTTCTAATAATACCCCAGTTTCACTAGACCATGTTGAGAATAAATTGGTCAGGCCCATTGCAAGGATAATTTTACATACGGTGTAAGAATACACAATTAACCTACAAATAGATCTTAAGCAGGTCTTTCAAAAGCGCGCAGTTTACCGTGAACAGCCTTTAGTAACCTGTGTTACTACCCTATGTTACGAATTACTCCCATTACTAGAAAATAATACATCGGTTGTGATAACGAAACAAGTGTTGTGTCGGTCTAAATACAGCATGCATAAAAGAATTCCGCGTTTGCTGCGCCTGAAACCATGTGTGAACGGGGCAGAAACTACTAAAGACTATTTATGGCATAGAGAGCACTTTTTAAGGCCCTTCATACACACACTAATAACCAATAAATATAATTTATAGCAGCCTTAGCCATTAAATGTTGAGAGTGACGAAATGCATATACTGTGTTTATTACACATGTTGCAATGTTTATATTAAAAAGTGGTGGAAATATCAAAATTGGTTGAAAGGGGAAATTTAGCAGGGCTTTAAAAAGTGCTCACTTTACCGTGAATATCCTATATTGCCATGGTCTTGAATAATACCCATGCGCAACTCAACTGAAGCCATGAATATTTTAGAAACATGAATTATTACATTTAAAGAAAGAATAACATAGTTCTCTAAAGGCTGTTCACGATAAAGTGAGCCCTTTTGAAATCAGCCTTGGATAATAGTCACTGCCCATGCCTGCATGTACTTCAACGGGCGTACTGAGTGGCATGCGCCCGGTAAAGTTGGTAACGATAAATGGAAAGTAGTTGCATAGTTTAAAGACGAAAAAAAAGTGTTTGGTAACCATTTGTGATAATTTAAATTATTTCTTTCGCTTTCTGTTTTTATTTTTTATTCATCAGAGTGTAAAAATTAGCAGATTTATACAAATGTTTACTTTTCTAATAATTTCACAGTCACTTGACCGACGCATGAATAAAGTGATGAGACCCATGGCAATGTTAATTTTACATAAGACGGAAGAATACACGACGTGCATACAAGTAGATCCTAAGTAGGGATTTCAAAAGTGCTCATTTTAACGTGAACAGCCTATACCAGCATTACCGCATGCATGCCAAACACCTCTGCAGCTAAGAGCACGGTTTTTTTTCGCAGATGTATTTCCAAAATGTCCCGTCAACAACAACACAGGTGTCGCGAAGTAGAGCTGCCTGGTGCAGTGAATGCTGGAAGCCACACACACTCGTCATGTTGTATCTGAGCGCGGCTGTCAGGAGCATGAAACGACAAGATAACCTGTTTCCCTGCCTGCAAGCACGGCAGAGTCAATTCTGTGACGACTGACATGTTTATGACGTTACGGAGCCAGCACAGCAGACCCTGCTATTTCGCGGTGGCCCCGTTGAGAATTATACTCCAGTATAGCTCCAGCGATAGGCCTAATACAAATTTTTATCTGATCTCGGAAACATAATTTACACTGATTTGTTAGTTTTTACTAAGTTCTTATCAGAGCATTTAACCACAACAATAATTTTCGTAAATAAAAAAAATAACTTTTGTAATATTAATGACGTAACACGGTACTTATTAACTGACATTAAATAGCCCCCCTATTACAGTTTACAAGGAAAAATATGTATTTCTAGAATTAACAATTGCTTAGAATAGCATACACCCTTTAGAGAAATTGAATTTTTGCGGAATGGGCGAATGGCATATCCTACTATTTCTGATAAATATTTCTTATATTTTAATATATATGAGGGGAGAAAATAAACAAAAAATGTAAAGAGAATATAAAAAAAATGATAAGTGTTTATTAGTGCATTATATTTTCCTCCTGTAGTTAAGGATAGCCACCACCAATTTTTGAATCCATGCCCACAGCTTTTTCTTCTTCTTCTTCGTCTTCTACATAGACCTCTTCTTCCTTAAAACAATTGTTAATGGCATACAGAATTCTTCCAATATATTTCGATCTAGTTTGCTTATCTAACTACATTAATTCTAGAAATACATCTTTTTCCTTGTCGTAAACTGTAATTTTAGCACAGCCAATCTTAAGTAAAATTATATCTAAACTTTCTACTTGGTAACCTTCTTCTAGCAAACTATTTAATTTTTCTTTGGTATCTTGGTAATGTATCTTATTGCTGTAGAACAAAGCTAAAATCTAAGATCAGATAAATGTTCCAATTTTTAAAACGAGGTTTATGGTTTGGATTGCTGTGATGGCTGGGATTATGGAACCAGTAATGGCTATGCTTCAGATTTTTTTTATTATTAGACATTAAAAAGTCTTATTGGTGTTTTACTTTTGTTGATAAAAAGTCTTATTGGTGTTTTACTTTTGTTGATAAAAAGTCTTATTGGTGTTTTACTTTTGTTGAATAAAATATATAAATTCTATCAATTATATTTTTTAATATTTTCACTTAATTTTTGCTTATTTTGCTTGTCCTTGTCTTAAATTTGCTTGATTTAGATTGCTCGCTTGCAAAATTGGCATTTCTATATTTAAAAAAAGTGGAAATTTGCTTGGAAATCACGAAATTAACTTGATTTTAAGGTAGCAAAAAGCCTGCACGCCATTTTGAAAGATAACCTTAACTGCCACAGAAACGATAGTTTTTTTTCTGGTAACAGTGCGCGTTTACTCCATCACTGCATTCCGTTAAAGACTTTCACTATAAAGTGTGCACTTAGCCCTGCTTAAGATCTACTTGTATGCACGTTGTGTATTCTTCCTCCTTATGTAAAATTAACACTACCATGGGCCTCATTACTTTATTCATGCGTCGATCAAGTGAAACTATTAATTAATTAAAAAAAGGAAATATTTCACAAATCTGCTCTTTTTTACACTTTGATACATTAAAGAAAGAGTACAGAGCGAAAGAAATGATTTAAGTTGTTACAAATGGTTACCTGACACTTTTAATTTGATGTTAAGATATGGAACTATTTTCTATCCATCGTTACCAACTTTACTGGGCGTATGTCACCAAGTGCGCCCGTTATAATATAATGCAGGAAAAGGCAATAACTTTTTTCTACATTTGATTTCAAAAGTGCTCACTTTATCGTGAACAGCCTTTACTGCGCCATATCCACCTTGCTTTTTCCGATCGGGGCACAACGAACCAGATTGCGACTTACTAGCGTCGTTCGATGCGTTGTTACCACCTGAATTTATCAACCGCTAGACGTCATAGACGAAAATGAAGCCATCCATCTGAGTAACCTTGCAACGTGTCCAGGGGGCCATCCCGTCAATAGTATCCTCTTACTAATTATACTGGCATGAAAATAAAAATACTGTCTTTTATTCATTACCATCTCTCGTATGAACGTTCTGGTAGCATTCAAGCACTCGGCAATTCGTTATCTAATGATTATGCAGCTCAGAAGATAGATGTTACGGCCTTGAAATCTAACACAAGCCGAAAATTTGAATAGCAATTTATTCAACGATGAGGCAGCCATTTGAATACAGGGATGTATATTAGTGCCGGATATTGGTTGAACTGACAAGACGACGCATTTATAGGCTGTCCACGGTAAAATTGAGCACTTTTAAAGCCCTAGTTACTTTTTTCTTCGAGTCATTTCCCATTCTTGAATCACCTTTTCAAATAAATATTGTCATGTAAGTAATAAACACAATGTATATATTCCACGGAACTCGGAAGTTTAAGTCTAAGGTTAAAATAGAATGTATTTACTGTCTATTAACGCTTTCAGACCGAACTTAATTTACGGATTCAGGTGTTGCAAACAACAAAATTTACGCTGCGTGCTGTATTTAAGTCGACACGACACTTTCTTCCGTTGTCACAACCAATGAGCTGTAAGGCTATATGTTCCGCTAGAATAATCCAAACCATGTATGACCTAGACCAGTAAGACGGTTTGCGAATCATTCTCCCAGAGGTAATATCATTGGTCATTGAGCTCCGCAGTGTGCAATACAGATCAGAAATTGCCTGCACGTGCGTAATGCACGCAATTGTGTACACTGGGTCTGAATGGGTTAATCCAAATGGGAGGACTTTCAAAAGTGCTCACTTTACCGTGAACAGCCTATATGATCTCGACATGACAGATACCAGTACAGTTCGAAACAAGAAATTGGTTCGTTGCAATTCCGAAAATAACACTTTTATATGCCTGAAACAGTGGACATCCTACATATTATTTGTTTTAAAGTGATTCCCGCGTAAAACGTTAACTGGGTTTATTACATATATTTTCGCCAGGTGACAGGCAGGTGTAGTGGGAGGTGTGTTAGGAGGCGGACGCGTGACGATACAAAATGGTGAGTTCATGACAAAGGACTACAGTTTACAAGCCAAATAGAAATGATTAGCTAGCAGAATCGTCGTGCACGGAAATATGTTACGTCGAAATATATACAGAGTTCGTGTAAAACTCTGGGCATTCCTTCGTATGTTTATATTTCAAACATGCGAAAAAATTTTTTTATCGTGGGGGGCCGTGACCTGGAAGCGCTAGGAAAGCCAGCATGTTCGGTGGTTTTAATCAAGAAATATTATTTAACGCGTATTTTTAATGTCAACTTTCGTCGCCTATTGGCTAGAAACGACTCGGGTTTGAAATAAATGGAATAAAACCGATATAGTAATATTTTGAAAATAATTCACGACAGTTCTGCGGCGAAGTGAGCACAAATAAACAGGGTGTGATGGGAGAACGAAGCTAAATTAATAAACACGCGCCAATTAAGCTGCACTCCATTTAAAATGCCTACATGTTACTACTTAAACACGAATATTAGTTTGTTACACAAATAACAGCTGTTTTGTGACCACGTAAAATAAAATATCTTAATAATTTGCCCAATAGCTATTTCCTTTCCCACGTATTTTTCCGTAGACTGTGCGTAGGCAGGGTTGTCAGAATAGCCTATGTAACATTTACTTTCACTTGTTCACACATCAGCTGACAAGATTTTGTATAATAATAGAGCGTTGTTGCTTTCGTTTCTGACATGTTACCACACACTGGCTGTCAAAACCTTGCCACCATAGGTGAAACGTGTTAACATACTAAACGAGTGTTTATTTAGAGTTTCCAAATCGGGATGGCGAATGTATCGAAATCAGGCTGCACATGAGAAAGGTATATAACATTCTATACAGAAAAAGCATCTTAACTGCAGCCGGAAGTATTGTAGCGGATACGTTACAAAAGCATCCGGAGGACAGTGGAATGTTGACAAAATAATTCTGAAATGAAAGGAAACCACGTTGGCCGACTTGAAAACCCCAACGTGTACGCTACATGACCTGCAGAAGATAAAAGCACGGGATAAAATAGTTGAAGTGAGTGAAGAGATTTGGGCTGCTCTTAACATCGAGGTCTTGAGAGCCGATCTGTTCACGGCTAGCTGAGCACATTCTTCGAGATCAACCTTTGAAAAACAGCACTGCTCCTACCTACATGTAATTTAAAGAGGCATACAGACAGACTGTCACGCGCCCAGTTAAGTTGGTAAATACAGAGGGGATGTAGCTCCATGTCATAACGCAGAATGGAAAGTGTTAGGTAAATATTTGTTAATAATGAAACATCTTTTTTTTTTTGCATTTTTAAATGCATGTGGGTGTAAGAATTAGCAAATTTGTAAAATATTTACTTCCCTAATAATTTGATAGCTTCCCTTGACGAACGCATGAATGAAGTAGCCAGACCCCGTAAGCGGTGGTCACTTTGTGACAATTTGGAGTGGTGACTTTGTGACACAAAAATCACATTTAAATGTCCACCTACCTCAGTGGGATATTCAGATATTCAGTGATGCCAAACGAACCACTGAACAGTACAAATAGCATTTTCGAAATGGAAGGAAATGTAAATAATAGTGAAAAATCCTGTGTCACAAAGTCATCCCCGCTTACGGTATGGTGGAAGAATACACAACGTGCATACAAGTAGATCTTAAGCAGGGCTTTGAAAAGTGCTCAGTTTTACCGTGAACAGCTTATAAGTGTTTTTTTGCTGGAATGAGCAGACTTGCTGGTCATAATGTATGGGGTGTGTAGCGGGGACGAAGTATAGATGCAGAGGCGACGAAGGACCCAAAGTACACACAAGGAAGGGCGAAACTGCCCCGTATACTCCCCCCCCCCTTCCCGTGTGTCGCCCGCGCACCGGCCGACAATGGCAGGTATTCAGCTCGTTAATTCGCTAATCCGAGCTGCGCCTGCGTCATTGGCAACCTGCATACTGGCGCGCGCACAAGAAAAAGGCTGGCGCATTTTTTCTTTTCCACGTGTTGGCTAGGTTATTTATGCGACGTGAATATCTGCGCCAGGTCCATTTAGCGCAGCTCGGCGAAGCAGGCGCTATGTTACGTTATGCTCTCCGCCAGAACTCGCACAAAGACCGAAAAGAGACGGTCGGACCCGCAAATTAGCTCCATAGAAATGTCTTCAATAATACAGCGAGCTCTCTAAAGACGTGGATTATTAGTGCCGCAGCCATTTTTATGGGCCCCAAAAGGAGCGGGAGTCTGATGAGAAACGTGGAGCCATTCACTGGCGAATAATAATCAACGGCAGAAAACGTCAAAACCACTACGTTATTTTGCAGGCCTAAATTGGCGTGAGAAAGAACGAAATTTGCCACAGACAAAAGATTAACTGGATAAAGGTGTACGATAACGCTACGGGGATAATATTTCCACATTCGCTTCGTTAATTAATACTGGCTTTCAATAAACAATCACGGAAATTTAATAAACCATAGCAATTTGATAAATTTCTCGTATACTAATTTATAGGGAAACGAAAATACGCTCACGTTATTAAATCAGAACGTTTTATACCACTAATTGGTCCAATTCCCAATCTTCAGAAATCATAAAATTAAATTATTTAAAAAATAATTTTAAAACGTTTACTGTAATTATCTTGTTTTTTAAACGTTGTTAATTCGTATTAGGTACTTCCGTCAGAAAATAATTTTGGTTTCAAGTTAAATATTAAAAAAATCTCCAAATTCGAGCTTAGATTAAATTTCTTGTCACAGTATATTTAAGTTCATATTTTAGGATACACTATACACCATGTGCTTAAAACAGTTGGAAAATTGACCTTGTAATAATAAGAACACTGCCTAATTCTTTTGTAAAGAAAAAATACCGTTACAAGTTCTGACTATATCCAGCATGGTAATTTACTGGTTCCCCTAATAATTAAAATTCACACACAACCGACACAATACAACAGTCATTATAATATAGTTTTCAGCAGAACAAATAACTCGGTTCCGTTAGTATAACTGCTTCTACCGCATACATCAAGACACAACTAAATTGGTCTTTCACATGACTACCCTTCCCTCGCACTGCCAAAGGGTTTACACAGGCCACATGTTCCTTAACGCCTGTACACATTAACAGTTATACTTTATTTAACTCTCTATTTCGCTAGGTGTTCAATTACGACAAAAGTTCTGTTATAGAACAGTTTAGCAAAATACGAAGATCGCGCGTACACACTCCCGAAAAATTACACATATTAAACTTTCACGCACGCGCTAGAAAAATGTATTTGCAAAGTTCAATCCCTTATTGAAGAAACATTTTGGAAATTAAAAACGACCAACTACCGCAAAAAAAAACTTATGTTATATGCAATACAAGCCACGTTTGTTGTTCGTAAACATTATAAAAAATTATTCGCAAATTTACTATTTGAGACCGAGTGAGGTGGCGCAGTGGTAACTCACTGGACTAGCATTCTGGACGACCCAGGCTCGATTCCCGGTCCGGCCATCCTGATTTCGGCCTTCCATGGTTTTCCGAAATCGCTCCAGACGAATTGTGGGATGGGCCCCTAACAAAGCCCATGGCCGATTCCTTCCCATTCCTTCCCCAATCCCTGTATCTACTGTTGAGCCCAACTATCTACCTACTACAGGCTGTTCGCAATAAAGTGAGCACTTTTGAAACCAACATTAGAAAAAAGTCACTGCCTCTCTATGTTAATGGGCGCACTGAGTGACATGCGCACAGTAAAGTTGGTAATGATGGATGAGAAATAGTTCCGTATCTTAACGTCAAATAAATAGTGTTAGATAACCATTTGTACAAACTGAAATAATTTATTTTCCTGTCTGTTTTTTTAATGCGTCTACGTATAAGGATGAGCAAATTTGTAACATATTTACTTTTATAATAATTCCACCGTTTCACTTGACCGAAGCATGAATAAAGTGATGAGGTCGATGTCAATGTTAATTTTACATAAGGCGGAGAAATACACAACGTGCGTATGAGTAGATCTTAAGCATGGCTTTCGCAAGTGCTAATTTTACCGTGAACAGCCTATATTTGAGTGTATACGTAGAGTGAGAAAGCGTGAGTGGTAAAGTTATTTCCCATACATTCATGCTAGCGTTCCTACATTTGCTCAGGAAACAGTCACATGCGTACGAAACTTGCCGTCTTTGTATAGTAGCGACGCTAAACATTACATTTTTTTAAAACCCAGATGTGTGGTATTATTTCCATGCAGTTTATGGGTTAAAAACTTCCAATTCAGTTTAGAAAGTTTCCCAGAATTCTTTTTTTTTGAGTGAAGTTAAAGCGACAGCATAAATGTACATATTTATTTCCGACGACGTACCCTCTGTCTCATGTACCTTGGCAAGAATTTGACAGTTCGACGAAAGTAGCACCAAATGTTTACTTTTCGTTTATGTATCCTTTCGCCGTCAGTTGGAGCGTAAAGTGGAGGCTGTATATTTTAGCTACCCACACTCTAACGTAATCCACTTGCCATTGTACTGTAAAGAAAAATATAAAACCTTGCAAAAAATTTAATATTTGCTAACTCTTTTTCAATTTATCCGAGACAGCGAAATTGGGTTTACATTTGCGAGACGGTAATTGTAGTTCCTATCACAATTAGGAAGTTATAGCTAATATGTTAAGACTGGAAATAAAAGTGATTCGGGTAACTTGCTTGACAACGCACTTTCATTCACCAACAACTCAGCAACGACAATTGCGAAGCAGTAATTCTGCTATCACTGATACTAAACACTTCGAGTTGTAAATATATGACGTGAAATATCGTAAGAATGGCTTTCATCGTTTTGTTAATAGACTATAGTAACAACAAGGAAATGAGTTTGCGTGAGAAGAACATGGCGTGTAATGTACGTAGACGTAATGATTGCCGACCCAATAGAAATTACAAGTAATCAAAATCCCTGTACACGGAAATGCATATTACTTAAAAAATTATTCAGAGATCGCGGAAATATAAAACCATTGGTTTCTGTTCGTAAATTTGTTATTTTAAACACGAAAGCTTTTTTTTTCTGGGTGGTAGTGCTTCGGGAGAAAGCTGACAGATGACGCGGATGACAGGGCGTGTTGTGAGCCCAGCGCGTTACCTAACAGGTAACCTAACAGTACGTTGGCCTGTCTCTTCATCCCGTCTTTAAGTTGACTTTTCTCCTATTACTGGCTCGAAACGACACGAGTTTGAAATATATTTCGTCAAATTATTTGAAAAAATAAATCAACAATATACTGCGATATTTCTGTAGGCTTTTGGAATTAATATCAAGCACGTATGCAAGGCATGGATGGAGAGTGGAGATACGACGTGAAAAGAATTCCCAAGGTTTGAAGTTGTGTTTCATTCGAATACGGATCGTTCCAGTGTGCATTTTCATTTCGAACAACTATACATTACTACTTTAGCGAGAAGTTTAGTTTGTAACACTAACAACCGATGTTTTCTGACCACGTAAAATAATATGAGTTAATTAATCTAGGAGCTCTTTTTCTTATCCGCGTATTTTCTGCTTCTCTGACGTGCGCCGACAGTGCACTCAGAATAGCCAATGTAATATTAATTTTTCTTCGTTCGTGCATCCGCTGATACATGATTTTGTAAATGGCACGTCGTTTGTTTCGTATACGTCAAGTTGTCACTCACTGACTGTAATGATCTTGCCAAGTTATATACGACAGAGGACAGAGAGTGGCATTGCTGTTAGCGTACAGCATAGGTACTCGCAAACGCGAAGAATAAAACATGTATTTGTACAAAATACGAAAGCATTTATTGCCGTCACCTGGACAAACTGATTAGGGGAACAAAATGTATACATACTCAGAGACTAAGCTATCCTCAAATACGATTACAGAACTGTTTAGTACTAGCAACATGACATTCTGTTTGGTTATTACATTTCTGATTGTTTTGGGAACAATGCAAATGTTGTTGTAGTAGGAACGCAGTGATCTGCTGTAGTAACCATATGCACAGTAAAAATGCAATAACACATTGGAATACAACTAACAGTTCTGTTCGTATTACTAGGCTATATATGTTACCAATATTTAGAAGGTATCTATTACCATCAGATGGCTATCGCTATTTTAACAGTCGAGATGGTTCCTACGACCATATTTTTACCTCAATATATGCCCAGTAGTGTAGTACCAGAATTCTCGTTTGCCTAGCGAAATGGGGAAACACCTCTCCACAAGGATTGCAACCAAAAACGAAAGAAATTCGTCAGATATGCACACAGAACATTGGGAGCTAGCAATTAGTAAACTTCCCCACCGATAACTCGCCGTTTCTATGAACAGAGTGTGCACTAGGCTCAGTGGGATCCGCCATATCGGATCTTTTGTTTTTCTAACCTGTTTATATTTTAAAAAAGCAAATTCTGAACGTACCCTATAGGCTACCCAAAATTATTTCACTAATTTGTATTACAATAATTAGAGTAGAATCTAACAGTCTTTCAAGGGTGAACTTTAATCACACTTCACTAAAGTACTGATGTGGTGGTTAGCATGTGGGCGTGCAACAAAGAGCACTGGATATTGTCAAACTCCGTACACGGTTCGTAAAAGAGGTAGATTAAAACCGCTAGTGGTGTGCAATAACTTACGTCCTTTGTAATTTACAGGAACACGGTAATAATTTTCACTGCATAACTTTTGTTAAGTAATTTTCAGTGTTAGGAGAGTTTTCTCGCAATTAGGTTATGTAATTTCCATTACGTCTAGAGAACATTCCACTAGTTGTCATGGAAATTTGCTAATTTACCCTATTTATATAATTACATGTACGTGCAGTTTGTCTCTCTTGCATGCAAGAGAATTTTCCCGCGATTGCTTTTGCAGTGCTGTTCCAACCTGAAATAAGATTTGACTGTTGTTTTCCTGTTTTGTAATTAGGTTAATTTACAAGAACAGGTTGCACAAGTGGAAAATCTCTATAACAATTATATTTTATCTGTACACCAGGACAAAATAACCAAAACATTTACTTCGTGTGACAGGACTCCTTGAAATACGGACGGTGAACTTACCTACGCATTTGACTCATTTCTGAGCAAATGTAGAAACGCGATAGGCTGTTCATGGCAAAGTGAGAACTTTTTAAGACCATTCTAAATTTTTAATTTCACCCAATTTATAGCTTTCTGCTCCTTTTACTATAAACATTACAATGTGATCAATAAACACAGTACTGCAATAAGATATATTTATTAGTGGTTAATGCTTGTTGGGAGGGCCTTAAATATGCCCACTTTACCTTGAACAGCCTATACCATGCATGCATGGGAAAATAATGTCCTATTCGCATTTTCTCCCTGTACGTATACACTGATGTGGTAAATTAACGAATGATTTATTAAACTTAGATATGCAGAGAATTCTTTTTTTGATGAAATAGCCTACAAAAATTTTTAACTTAACGGTAAACATTTTGTATTTCATGCATGCATTCTTACATCTCTGAGAAACATAATTAATAAACTGCGGCAATGTAAAGCTCCCTAAATTTTTACGAATTAAAAAACAAATAATTTTAGCCTAACTTCTATAACACTTTCGTCCTAATTCACGGGAGAAAGTTACACATGCAGTACACGAGTTAAAAACGTGGGTAAACGACGTCGCGAAAATAAAAACAACCCCGTGAAAAGCAAAGATAACACAGCAGCGTCCTTATCGTGATTGGCCACCGAGATCACTTGGTGCAGAATCACGTATCACGCAAAAGCTAGACACTGACAAGCTTTTCCATCACATGAAAGTTACGTGAAATGATGGTATTAGGTCTCCTTGGAACACATTGTCAAGGTGAAGCTGTATTAGCCTACGTGAGCGTATTACTCATTACGTGTTACGTGAGACGTGAAATCATCGTAATCCCAGCCTTAGAAAGAAAACTTTTACGTCTTTTGGTTAGTGTTTAAATTTGAAAATTTTGGGCAGGGCATCCCAAAGTACTGTATTCGCCTGCGAATTCTTTATACAGCAACGATAAAGACAGCGTAACAGACTTCCGGCGTATTTGTTGTTTCGCTGTGATGTACTTAGGACGCAATGCATCAATGTTCTGATGTTGCACAGTGTAAGGCAAGTAACGATACGGTCAGCGTAACAAGAGCCAAGGGCTTCTGCATCGAACGCAAGAGGAAAGACATGAACGCCTACGCACAGTTGGAATCAGTACATTATCTTTGTGGTAAAACATTTTTATGCAACATTTATTTCCCAGGCTGAGAAGGACGTACCGAAGAGCAAAGAAAACATAGCACCGAATCACGAAAAAAGGTGTGTGTCCAAGGCAGCAGATTTGACAAGCTGCAACAATAGCTGCAACAATATTTGTGCTCGCTCTGTAAACAAGTGGGCAGAGAGGCGGGAGTAGTGTTAAATTATCTTTACCACATGTGCTGACATGTTTCGAAGAAGACGTCCAGTTGGTTAGTTCAGCTGTCCCTGAAATGTTACCGGTAACTACAGATTTCCTAACAAAGTCTGAGCTCAGTGGCATTCCACACTTCACGGTAATACAACAAGTTAAATGGATACGACTTGCCTTGGTAAACTGAATACTTGCATTATTAAATGAAGTCATATTCGTACCAAAACAATACAGTTGATGAAAACCCAACCTAATTCAAAGTGACTGATCGTTTTTAATCACCCAGATTTGTATTTACGTTCCAGGTTATGCAAATGAGTAATATTTTGACCGGAGTTCAATATAAAGCTGATCCAATACTTTTTTGGTTATCACAACGCATGTTTGATTTATCCATTTTTTTTTCATAAGTTATGTTTAAGTTGGTCTAACGAAATTTCTCGCACGGCACAGCACAAATAATACCTTCTCACGGTTTTACCAAATTGGTATTTTTGAAATTTCTTGGTCAATTTTCAACTAGCAACAGCTGTGAATAAATAAATTAATTTTCCTTGCAGGCGACTACAGCAGTTAAACTAGCCACTGTAGTCAAGTAATGCCAACTTCATAAAATGTACAAAGGATTTTTCTGTGTCCTGTCGTTCCGTAAAATTCAATACAAAATGTAAAATGCGGGTTTTTTTTTGGCGAAAATTCTAAAAAACCCAGATGGCAGGGACTGATCCCCCTGTGACAAGAACAATTCATAACGTGTAATTTTAACGACGTTTCGAATGTCGCCCAAAGTACGACTCTTGGTAACAGTGAACACTGAATCTTAATGTGTATTCTGCTCTTACATGACCTTCCTGTATGACAGCTGCGAGACTGCGTGTGTACCTTGGCACTGAACTCATTCACTAACTACAGCTGGACAAAACTGCACAATAGTATCGTCTCCCATGGCGACAGCGATATACTTTTTCATGGATCGGTATTTTCTGTAGAAAGGAGGCAGAAAATCATACGGTACATTTTCCATTCTCTCCTTACGCCAGCCATCATATAACTCACAATTTCCTGGAATTCAAGTCTTATGTGACGCCGCATGAATTGCCGAATACGTTCCAGTGCAACAACGACATAAATAGCCACAGCAGTACGTACGTCTATGTTCAAAGCCCGAATCACTTAAAGCGGAACGAGGACGCTGGTTGAAGGAGACGTTACTGTCATCTCACCCACACATGTGCGACTGCATCAATGTTTGCCATTTTGTATTTTTTTTTTTTCACTACAACCTGAAAGTACATATTTCGCATTTAGTTTTGCTGGCCGAAAGGGCACTAATCACTGCTCAGTATTAAATCAGCACTGTTAGATTGCTGCTCATGTTATCACAGGTGCATCTGCTCGCACAAAATAATTACTCATTTATTTCCAGCAGTTACGACGAAAAATAACCGAAGCATTAAATAGGCTACTCGAGAAATTTTGGGAAGCTTTTACTTATGCTCTGATGTGTTAAATATTTAAGTATCGCCATTTTTAACCCTTCCCATTAAAGATAAATATTTCATTTTAAGCTTTGCAAAGAACAATTTTTTTGGTATGGAACTGTACAAATATCAGTAAAACGTATTGCCATACGTCAGAACCAATAAACCTTTGTGTTTAATGTGACTGGCAGCGGCAGCTGTTTACGAGACAGAGGAATACAGCATCATGTCTTTCATACGTGAGGGACCTGCTGGATGTTGTTTTCTGCTGTGTACAGTGTACATTATTAAATACACTTCCTGTGCAGTATATAAAGTACCATGCATGAAAGTAAGGTTTAATACGACGATCAAACAGAACTACCTTGCCTATTGCTGGCACTCAACTGGGAGCATCCAATTCAGTGTACGTTGGGATATACGCAATTAAAAGCAGGTCATTTTTCAAAGAGTGATTTTGAAAGTGCTAAATTAACAGCAAACCACCTTAAAAACAGAAAACATCGCAAAATAAACTGAAATGTAGCAAAGTTACCTTCATTGAAAGAATGATGAGAAAAGGGGGGGGGGGGGAAACAACTATTGTACTGCCAGGTCACCCCATCCCCGGTTTATTTAAACCTCTAGCCGTTTATTCGTTTCTCTTCTAAACTCATTTGTTGAGCTGCCTAAGATATGGGACACATATCGACATTACCAGCATTAAATGTGTCAAATAATACTAGAAAAGTACTGAGATCTCCCGGCTGGTATCCTTGAAAGATACGATATGCAATGCAATATTAGGAGCAGAGAGCAGTATGACAGTTGGAATTGCTTGTATGTGTAACTGGGCTGCGTATCTGCATATCGGCTTAAAGCGAGTGTGCTACAGTTAGAGCGAAATCCCGCAACTCAAATGTCCGAGTGCCCAGACCCCATCCTTGACGTCATGCCAACGAGATACTGCGTATACTCTACTAGTAGAATGTACAGTTTGCAGCTGGAGGAGAGTCACTTATTCAAAACGATGTTATATCACACACATAATTTAAGAACATGTTCCTATATTGTTTCATCTCATTTGTGGTTCAAACCACGTATTCAATTCTCTCTCTTTCAGCCAGACTCAATGAAGCATTACGCTAAATTTAAAAATCAACCATAATTACTTCCTAGAAGATACCGAACTGATAAGAATTTACTAACAGCAGGTGCCCACCTAATCAGCACTAATATGCAAAACAGAACGGATTAGAAATATATTAAACTATACAATTACGACTTAATTAGGAAAACATTTCCGTAAAGTTCTTTGCAACTCCTAAAATCATCGCATAATTTTGCCTGTGTGAAGGGGGTTCGTCGAGATATGTTGGACAGTCCCCCGCGCCCATAAACCATGCAGGGCAAGGTGACCCACTTGCGTAGAAAGCGACTGTACCCGCAGCGTTCTAGCTCACAAGAGGCTTTGCTATTGATTTTTGCGGGGAACGAGTGTCTGCGCTGCGCGAATCCGGGAAAAAGGGGGGAACGAAGGGAGGGAAGGAACACCGAGTGTCTGCTAGAGAGAGATGGAGCGACGCGCTACAGTGATCGCGACAGAGACAGGGCCACCACAACAGTAATTGCAAGCTGAACTGGTTCCCCTCCCCCTCGTCCTTCTTCAATATAGAACCAAACTAAAGCCTTCTCTTAGCGCACAGCTGAGGGAAGCATATCACGAAAGAAAGAAAATGCAACATCTACACGATTCCTATCCCTTCCCTTCCCCCATCGAGGGCTGTAATCTCCCCCTCCCCTCGGATCATGTACCCACTACCCCCCTCAGTTTCCGACACGAGCCAGCGCATTCTTAAACATGCAGGGATTATTATCACGGCCTGGGGAAAGAGAACCACCCCCGCCCTCCAACAACATTTTTGCGCCTGGGGGCCGCGCTCTCAAGCTCGTCGTGTTGTACTTTGCTGTACGTGCACTGCATGGAAGTCGTTGCGATGGCTCCCGGCTACGCAGCTGGCGAGTGTCTAGGAGGCAACTCTCGGAACTTGACCTTTCATAAGGTGAGTAAGGCCGTGTGTTCACTTCCCTGCCGCGATATCACGGGTTTAACTCCCGCGGAAACATCGTTTATGTTGGCGTTAATAATCTCCCAACTCTACCGTTCATTTCGACCGGTACATACAAGGATCACGCCCATTCGACATGAAATGTAGCGCAAAGCGCAGTGGCACGCCATGCACACCCAAACACCCACCCTCATCCAAGACGTGGCAAGTCGTGAAACAAACAGCAGTACCGCGACGCTGCACAAAAGAAAAATATGTAGGCCTAAACGTTTTAATCTTAACTGTTTTAAGAGACGGATTAGGAACGCATTTACACTAAAATTCTGCTAAACAATATTTTAATTTCGACATATCTCAGCAGTTTTATATTATGCCACCAAACGTGTGTACGGGGGAAGGGGGAGTGGAACATGCAGTCAGTAGAGTGTAAACATAGTCTTCCGTCGACAATACTGATCTCCAGTTTATCACCACTTCATGACAGCTGTCTAAGTAGTAGCTTGGAATACAGTTAACAAGGCACAAGCTACATGTATTTAGCTCTCGTGTTGATTACGTTTAACAACATGAGGTTTCGCATGCAAGTTGCAAGCGGAGGTGTACGTTTGTTTTCATGACTGGTGACGTAGCCTACCTTTGTGTTTCCAGTTACACGCGCATATCATATATACACAGATGTCCACTATTACGGAACAAAGGAAGTTTTATGTCTCAAGTCTTCTTAAAATGTAATGTCTTAAAAAGATAGCCAGTGAAATAGTGTTACAACTGCCCGGGTGAGGCCAGGTTCCTTAAAGGGTGGAAGTCTTCCTTAAATAAATCAGCTAAATTTAGTTTCATAATTTATTTACAATACTACTCCAATCTGTACAGCTGCATGCTCTACAGTGTGCTATCGCTCACCGTATTGCAGTCCTCTGTGAAGGTAATAAACCAGTAACTACATACGTTCTAGTATTGTGTATTGTGTAGTGTAAATATTGTGCCTATACTAAGGATCAGTGTGCACTAATAGCGCCTGTCTCACCCCCGGTCGTGTTCCAAAGCCGAGGTGAATCACAGACTTAGCAGCAGTCATCCGGGAATGCCTTTGTCGGAAGACATTCTCTTAAAGGCCGCCCGTTGTATAGTTTGAACTTTTGAAACCAACCTTCGAAAAATGTCACTGCCCCTACCTACTTGTGGGACCGCGGTGGTGTAATGGTTAGATTACTCGCTTCCCACCTAGAACCAGGTCGCTCCCGGATTTTCGAACGTGGGAATCGTGCCGGACGATGCCGCGGTCAGCGGGTTTTCTCGGGAATCTACCCCCCCCCCCACCCCGGCCCAGCCATTTCATTCCGGTGCTGCTCCATACTCGCATCGCTTCATCCTCACCGGCTCTCAAGACCGTGATGTTAAGAACAGCCCAAATATCTCTAACCCACTCCTACCTGCTTGTATTTGAACAGGCGCACTTATTGGCATGCGACCAAAAAAGTTGGTAACGAGGGCGGCAAAATAGTTCCATATCTTAGTGATGAATTAAAAGTGTTCGGTAAACATTGGTAGTCTTACAATGATCTATTTTTCTTTCTGTTTTTAACGCATATAAGTGTTAAAAAATGAGCCAACTTATAAAATATTTATTTTTGTAATAATTTCACAGTTCCCTTAACTGACGCATGAATAAAGTGATCAGGCCTATGGCAATGTTGATTTTACATATGGAAGAAGGCTAAACAACTGCTTACAAGTAAATCTCAACCAGGGATTTCAAAAGTGCTCAGTTTACCGTAAACAACCTCAACCTGACTAGGCCAATCAGAAAATAAATTACTTCAACACTGAACGTCCGTGATTCGTGGGCTGACACCCAAGACGCATGTCAATTAAAATTTCTCCAATCACGGAAGCGGCTCTAAACTAAAGTGTTTTGAAACGCAACTAGGCGTGGGATCTTTTCACGAAAAACATGTGCTCCTAGTTATAATGTGGAAGAGAGATATCGTTCAGGGGTTGATTTGAAAACCGAGAAAGATGGATTTACAACCTCCAAGTAGCGTACGTACGTGACCCCAATTTTGTATACAAAAATGGTGACGTATTTGGTGATTTGGTATTTCGTACGTTGTATCTAGCGGATGTTAGCAAATATACAAAATGGCGAAATCAGCGCCGTGCTGGTTTTGACCTTCAAAACACATACGCGGATGCGTAATTAATGCGTATTCTATTTCTTACAAATAAGTCTTCATAAAATACACTACGCATGTTTAAAAAAAAAACAAATAAGTGATGTATTTTGTTTATTTAAGTTGTTGTTGCATAAAATGTTATTTTATTATTTATTAACAATTTAGCTAACAAAAATGTTCACTGTTAATTTAAAAATGCGTTGCCGAGAGTACTAAACAAGCGACTGTGGACAACGTCCGAACTGAAGTTTACGAAATGACAAATTACAAAAAAAAATACGAATTTCTCATTTCGGCCACGGCCTGGTGATGGGGATGAGGAGCGCCAGCTAGTGGCCGAGCTACACGAGTACGCTGGGAGTGCGAGGCGGGCAGCTGATGATCGTGTAAGCGGGCGCCGGTCGTGATGAACCTGTCCTTGGACGAGACTGTTGCTCTGAAGGCTCACGCTCTCCCCCCCCCCCCCCCCCCCCAAACCCGAGGCACGGCTAGTCCCACAGTGCGCCGGCGGGCCGCTGCCGCACTTTTCGCACGCCGCGCCGCCGGCGGTCACACCAGCCACACTCCCTCTCCGGCGCATGCATCCCTCAAGTGTTGCCACACTGCACGTTATTCACGTTTTATTACCGTATCCTCATCGAGGTTTTACCCTCTCCCGCCTGACGGATCACCTAATAAGAAATACCGATATCGACGTCGGCTCTAGCCTCTGGGTAACTCTTACTGGCTTCCAAGTGGGATTTCTAGGTGGAGAACACCTGATATACACGGTAAAATGAGCTCTTTTGAAAGCTTTGCTTGTATGCACGTTGTGTACTCTTCCTTCTTATGTAACATTAACATTGTCGTGTGCCTCATCACTTTATTCGTGCGTCGGGCAAGTGAAACTGTGAAATTATTAGAGAAGTAAACCTGTAACAAATTTACTTATTTTTACACTTCTATGCATAAAAGAAACTGGAAGCGAAAGAAATACTTTAAGTTATCACAAATGGTTACCCATAACTTTTTATTCGACTTAAGATACAGAACTACTTCCATTCCATCGTTGCCAACTTTACTGGGTACATGCCACTTATGGCGCCCGTTGTAATATGTGCGGGTAGAAGCAGTAACTTTTTTCTAAGGTTGATTTCAAAAGAGTTCACTTTATCGTGAACAGCCGTCAAACGGCTGGAGGTCACGTAAGAAAGCTTCGCGACGCCGATGGAGAACGACATTAACAAGATCCGCGTGTGTTATGTATCCTCAGAATTCTAAGTAGTAACTACAGGGTTTTAATACAGCAATGTGTTCAGAAAAGATGCAGAATTGTCGCTACATTTTAAAACATGTTTTACAGAACGATCAACATCGTAAAATGATAAAAAGGGGGCTACTACTTACAGCGATTTTTGCTAACTTTGCCAGTAGGCAGCGACAGCATTTATGTTTCAATAACCACATTTACGAATGGGCAAGAGAATATCGACTTTCATTTCTATTCCAAAAAAAAAAATACATTAAAATATTTCATAATTTTTTATAGAAATTCTAATAGACACAGTTACTTATAATGAGAACCATACCGCAACTAGGAAGGCTCTTAGGCCTGTCGACATTTGCAAATGACTTGGATTAATAAGGAAGGGCGTTTGTTTGTTTGTTTGAACTAAGACAAAACAAATGGGGCAAAGTGAGGAACAGGAGCACACCCGAACTGATCAAACAACTCCAGTTTCGAGCGAACTAATAAATAAGTGTCGCCAAGGTGTTGCCATATTTATAACAATTACAATAAAAGTGATAATTTTCTAAATAAGAGCGAAAAATTAAAAAAATTCATAAAAACAAAAAGTTACGATTGTTTAGTGGGAGTATTTTTATCTTTTCAGTTTACATATAACAGAAAAAATAAATTTATAATATTTTCATAACAATAAACTATTTTAAAAAATTAAAAAATCCTATAACCCTAGCTTTTTCCCCAACAATGGCTAATGATTTACTGGATGTAGATACTACCAAATTCGTGTGTTTAAACAGTGATGTGAAATATCACTGTCCAATATATGTCTTCTTCTATAAAAAGTAATTTGCTTAGTAAAATACTTATTTATTCATTGCGTGGAAAATCAGCCAAGTTACAACTAATGAGCTTTTAAAGAACGGAAAGGCTGTTCGCAGTAAAGTGAGCACTTTTGAAAGCCCTGATCCTTTCAATCCATTGGTTGCGTATCTGTCCGTATAACAAAATAAATAATGTCATGTGACTTTCAGATGTGGTCAACCTTTCCGTGGTTATAAGAATAGTTTTGATTTTGGTTTAAGTTGTCAACAGAATAGCAGAAGAGTTAAACATACTTCCCCCCCCCCCCAATTAAAACAACACCACGCCGTTTCAAACGTTCCTCTTCAAAAATTCGAATAGCTGAAATGCTTGGCCGTTATACGCGTTATACTAATAATAAAGGCACGCTTTAGTGAATACGGTGTATTTATTCCTTCATACCGAAAACATGTCTTAAACCATCTTTAAATAACTCCAAAGTTTAACAGCATATACGAGTAGAATTATGGAAAACGGTTTGCTAGTGTTAACGCTTTTAAATGAAGCACGTTCGTATTTACATTTCATTAGAACGGAATATTAAAAAATCTTTTATTCACTCCGTATGCATCGAGATTGTCACCATATTTTCATACGTATCGAAATTACTACTGAAATAGCCTAAGACTTATTGCATAAATACCGGTAATTCCATCAGGGGTGTAGTGGAGCCGTAACGCACCCGGGTACTGCTTTGTAAGAATTTTGTTCTTTTTCCTCTATTTCCAAAAACAAAAAAATGGGATCTGTCTTCCCTGACGTGTTCTGCTTCTCCAAGTGACAGCCGTAAAATGTATTAAGTCATTAAAGTTATCGCTTCCGTCTTTCATCTATAATTTGAGAAATGCACGTCACTACCTGGTTACGGAAACATCGGTCAGCCGATGACACGCGAACGCGCGAAACACAACCAAAACAAAGATTCAAGAATGATGAAGACAATATATTTGAAAAGTTGTAAATTATTTGCACATTGTTAAGCGTTTTGACTTTTGATTTGGGCCTGTCCGCAAACGAATATTCTATAAATGATTTTACACTTTAGACTACACATTGTTTAAGTTTCAGTTGCATTTTGAAAGTAATGGAAAAGTGGTAAAATTTACACAATTTTTAAGGTTAAAAAAAAAAGTGTTAATAACAGTAATATAATAACAGATGTAAAATTTGTGATGTAAAATGTAATAATATTTAATTACTTAATATTAACGTAGTTTTGGACTTTTGTGAAGTGCTTGCCACATATGACCTTGCTAATTTTGAGTACAGTTTTAAGGTTAACAATATTATTTGAGGCTTAGTGTACTTTTAAAAATTCTGAGTGTATTTGTTTTAAAACAAAGTGAGTTTTTTTTTTTTTAAAGGCTGAGTGTATTTTTTCAGAGCTGAGGGTATTTTAAGAATAAGTGTAATTTTGTAGTTTATTTCTAACCAATCTTATATTACATGTGCTTTGTAACATCTTAACTATTACTTGTGTAATGTTATTTCACATCACTCGGGTATTGTTATTTGGGCTCCTCAGAAAGTCGGAAATTTAAAATGTCAATCGGCTTCTTGCATAATCAACTCAAATGTCTGTTAGATAATGGTGCCCGCTAGGTTTTATTCTCTACACAAATCCCCGCTGCCTAGACCCTTCTATCGCTGAAAGAGCGCCTAAGTCTACCCCTCCCCCTTTTTTTCCAACATTTTTTTTATTATATACAATACTGAACTGAATTGGTTTAAATTTTTACAGCATACTTCTACGGTAATATTAATCAATACGTGCAACCGTCAAGAAAATGTGTCCAGCCACACAGTTTTTAAATAACATAACATAAACTATTGCTTGGGCTTATTGTCTACGAAAATAAACACTTTTAGCATATAAAATGTAAACGCTGATACGAGTGTAGCTTCACCAGAATACTAGCAACATAATATCTAGCCGAACTGTACATGCACATTCAATGCAGAATCTGAATTCCTCCCAAGTTACATAAATTTAGGTTGAGGGGGTTAGTAGGCCTACTTACTGGTTAGTATATAGGTTCATACTAATCGAACCGTTCGAACAGACGTTATAGCACTGTTTTAACGTATTCCTAACACTCGAGAAATGTTTCACGTGAGGTATAAAACGTTTTCATGGTATAATTGTTTCAAAATGATTGATATACGTACAGAAGTATCAACTCGTAAAATGGCTTTTGCGGAATCCCGTAGATTCTAAATAACACACATATTACACTAAATCTTTCAGAATTGCAAAACAAATCATTAAATCACAAAACACACATCGTAAGTTTCTTCATGTCTAGTACAGTTTTAAAATTTATACCAATTTCAGTTGATTGTAAACAGCAAATTTACAGTTCTGCATATTACGTGAAATTTCAACAATTTCCGGAACAAGAATCTGCATTCAAATACAAAGCAATAATAAACACTGCCACTTCACTCAGAACAGATATAAAAATGTTTAATTTACTACGTTAATGAACACTTTTTACGAACTGCCACTTAATTCATGTTGGTCGTGAAACGTTGTTTTGTTGACACGGAAGCGCGGACAAAAAAAAACAATGAATTAGGTAATTTGAACGTTGCGTCAGGCAAGTGATGATGTAAAAGAGAGACATACATGTGTTACAATTAAACGACGTTTTATACTTATTTATATACCTCGAAACAAAACTGAATTGCAGGTAGCACAAGCACTTAACTTTGCGAGTACTATGATGTTAAAACATGGAACTACTTTTCCCAGTCCTCAAGTATTGCTGTCATCGCTCACGTTAAAATATATACACTTACGGGCAGTGATTTTTTTCAAAGGTCGATTAAAAAAGTACTCAATTGTATGAACCACCCTTACTTAAGTAATGTAAACGATAAATAGCTGTGCTTAAAAAGATAGCAAAATTTCTGGTTTTTGACTACATGTTAATGATGGGGTAAACACATTTTCGTCTGTTGCTCATGCCCATAAATTGTGAATAGAATTGCCTGCAAAGCTCTCAAAAACAAATGTTCAGACCGTGACACACGGTTTCTTTAAATGTTGATTTTCAGCGGATTTGTGTTTTTATTTACAGGAATATTTATCATCCGCTTGTGAACTGAATATAACCTATTTGCGTTAAAACACGATGAGAGTGAACACCTACCCACACATAAAGTGAGCACTTTTGAAATAAACCTTGGAAAAAAGTCACTGCTCCTACTTGCATATATTTTTGACGGGCGCACTGAGTGACATGTGCCCAGTAAAGCTGGTAACGATGGAGGGAAACAGTTCCATATATTATCGTAAATAAAAAGTATTAGGTAACCATTTGTGACAACTTATCTAATTTCGTTCGTTTCCTGTTTTTTTTTTAATGAACTGAATCGTAAAAAAGAGCAAATTTGTAAAATATTTACTTTTCTAATAATTTTGCTGTTTACTTGACCGAAGCATGAATAAAGTGACGAGGCCCATGGAAATATTAATTTTACATAAGGCGGAAGAATACACAACACGCATACAAGTAGAGCTTAAGCAGGGCTGTGTAAAGTGCTCAGTTTATCGCGAACAGACTATACTTATGTAAACCATGAGCTAACCTTTGTCGAAGCCACGTAAGTTTGAAGGTTCTAGTGAGGAGTAAAGTAGGTCAATGTTGAATTTATGCGAAGCAGGCATTGCACTCTGCTTCACATTCCCTCGACGTGATGGTCTTGTCAGGCTCGCGCAGCCAATAAGCTTCAGTGAGACCCCCGCGCCACGTTGTTATTGCGTTTCCTTTAGCAAAAGTAAATGTGGATCGCGAACGGTTGGACACAGTGGCATTCTCGTGAATGCCCACCTCAGCGACGGTGTGCATGAGTGAAGAAATTATAGAGCTTCCTGTGAAAATCCACCGTCATTCGCCAATATACATAAGCAGTTTGCCCGGCGACGACCTGCGGCGCCTTAGTTGGCGCACTACCTAGACTTTACAAAGAAACGAAACCTAGAGAAAAAATAACCAGTACTTCGTAATCACAAGGTAGTTAGTTTCAAGTGACCAGAATTCGCAACCTCGTGAATTTCGTATCTGGTACGTAACCGAAATTGTCGAATAACGAACTTAGCAAATACGGAAGCGCAAAATCACATCAACACTGGTGTTGCTTTGAAATGAGCATGCAAATGTTTAATTAAGCTAGTCGAAAGTAAAAAAAAATGTGTTTAGTGATCGCAGAAAGTGTTCTAATTTGTTCTTAATTATTATTATTTTTTTAATATTGCAGGATTTTTTGAAAAATATATAAAAATTCACACTTCAATTTTTCCACTTTTTTATATTTTACATTTAAATATTTCAGCTGTCAACTGCAGTGTCGAGTGGGGACCACGTGACTACCGAGAAGTCCAATCCGTTCCGTCATACATTTACAAGCTAAAATTTTGAAATCATTACCGCGTTAAACTACACAAACAGTAAATTACAAATTAACGAAATTACAAATTCGAATATGGCGTTAGGTTCTCTGTTTTGCCTTCCGTTATAGATTACTGTGCACAATTTATTTAATAGACTATAAAATTAAATGTGCAGCAGTAAAAGCACTAAATCTATAGTGACGTAGTCAGAAACTATTACCTATAGCTTGTTCGCTTCTGAGCTCTTTTCAAAAGCAACCTTGGAACAAAAAAATCCCTGCTCCTAACTGTATTATAATAGGCACGCTGATCGGCGTGCTCGCGGCAAAGTTGACAGCAATGTAGAAAAACTATTTTCATGACTGTAATTTATGTTAAAAGTGAGATATTTAGATTTGTCGAAACTAAATTTATTTGAGTTAGTGTTTTTATATGCAAGTCATAACTGACATATTGGTAACGAATTTAATTTCCTACCGACTTTCCAGTTACACTTGATCGACTCATGAATTTATTAATGGGTCCATCGCAATGATAATTTTACCTAGCTCAGCTAACCGCGGACAGCCTTTCACACGGAAGCAGAGAAACTAGCACAACCGGACATGAAAACTACTACGGGACCAAGTGTCGTTACAAACCCTATCATTTGGCGATATAGTTCAGTGCCAAGGCAGGCGGCATGTATGTGTGCCATTGCACCTCCGCTCATATGACACGCCCGGCAGGACGCAGAACCAATAGAAAACAATGAGAACTCTGGTGGTTTCATTGCGTACGGCCGGATGCCCGGATGGAAGTAAGAATGAGTTCTGCCTGTGGTGGCACAGGCAGCCAATGAGCAAGTGATCTGTGCTCGACTATACAAGACGGTGGAGTCTTTATCTTAATGCCATCTTATAACTGCAAGTTATGGGTTTCAGTTCCGCATAACACGTGGATGTGTACGTCGTTATTTGTTTAATAAATTTAGGTTTTCGAGTCTCTGTCCTCATTTCCTTTCTCGGTTATTCAGAACGCATTGAAGAAAAATGTGAACACGTACCATCAAAGAGTGGAATAAAAATTTCCCTGTTTCCCTCTAGGGACGGAATGAGTGAGCGAGGAATAGAAGAGGTGAATTTTAATGAATAGAATAATGAGACCCCATTGAAATTTACACCCCTGACGCACTGGCTACGAGGAAATTTATTTTCAGACGGACTCCCCCGAGTTTAGAGGTCAGAGCGACTACTTACCCACTTCTCATAATCGCTTTCCCCTCTGTCAAGTTTTCGAACGCGTCCCCTCTCCCTTTTCCAAGCACTATTTTCACTCTGCCTAAACCTATCCCAGGCTAGTTTTTTCTTTGTGAGCTTTTTTAACCTACGTATAAGACGTGCAATCTCCTAGTTTTGGTCTGACGTAACTTAGTGGGTATAGGCTATTCACGGTAAAATGAGCACTCTTTAAGGCCCCTATAAATTTTACTTCTAGCTGAATTTTTATCTTACAGCCACTTTTTAATATCGACATTGACAAGTGACACATAAATATAGTGTATAGTTTCACCACGCCCAAACGTTAGTGTCAAAGGTTTCAATAAAATATATTTATTAGTGGTTAATGCCTGTTGGAAGGGCCTTAAAAATGCTCACTTTACCGTGAATAGCCTATACAGAAGTGGGTATAATTAAAACTTCCGACACTACCCTGACCTCTCTTCAAGTAAGCCACATCACACCACAGGGATGTGCGAGGCAACGGCTCCCAAAAAGACTATAATATAGTCCGTTCGCCGTTATTTCCAACTATTCTGAAGCTCTGCTTAAGTTCTACTTCCAGGATATTTCTCCGTGTCATGCAAACAAAACTTAACTGAGTCTAGAAAATTAGACCAATGGGACAACGCACCGCACTCGTGCCAACGTTAGTGTAATAATATTTTTGTAAGAACTATTGCTTACAAAGTATTAACAACACACCTATTTTCTCCATGTTTTTATTCATATTAAGTTTAATGGAATAGTATAATCTGCTTATAAAGTAAAAACTAAATTTTAAAAATAACAAGTTATTTTTATGCTAACGGAAGCATAAAACGCTTGTGTTACATGGCATAAAAACGTCCAAACACGTCATACATGGGGAGTTTTTAAAAAGGTTTGATTCAAAAAGTGTGAAGAAACTGCGAATACGCTATAACAAACCTGCTAGAAAACAAGGGACGCTATAACAAACCTGCTAGAAAACAAGGGCCGAGTCCTGTGATCCCTGATCTAGCGCTAACTGGCCCACTACGGAAGCAACTTAAACAGCCGAGCCTCCAATATGCATGGGAATGTAGAGTATTAGCCTATTGGTCTGAAAATCCCCGAAATAATCTTGTCCTTAACAAATTCTGCGATTAGTGAATATGTGACGACACAAATATGCCCTCGCATTATGTCGTGATGTTTTTGTTATAACATCTATATACAGTAAGAACTCTTCAGCAAATGTTAGGGTACAAGGCTGTTGCAAAGAACATACATTTTCATCGTAATGGATCTTAAGGTGAACAGAGGACTGATATTTGCAGCAACATTTATCTCGGATTTATTTTTAAAATAGAACTCGGAAATCATAAAACATATTTAACTACACCTTTTGAGTCTTATTATAGTTTGACTGCTGGTATTAATATTAAATAAGCTGCAGTCATTATTACAAAGTAACAAATTATTCACTCCATTGTTCCCGCATGGCCAACTAATAAATAATACCAAAATAGTATGATGGCAATGTTAAATATAACAGTATTTTCACAAAACGGGACCATTCGTTTGCCAATTGTTTCTTGTTTGTGAGAAGAGGTTTGCCCATTTGATAGGGCCAATACTGCACGTCCGTGATTCGTATGCAGACAAATTAGGCGTCAAACATAAACAAACCACACTTTTAAAACATATCGGGACACAAAATCTTTCTACGGAAAATCATCTTAAAGGTATTCCATCGCCATTAACAGTAGTTGTCACATAGCGGCTCATACTATACCGTGCCAGAGAGAAATGTGTTATAAACACATATTAATTAAATTGTACGAAAACCCATAAATATATCACTGCTCTACCTCATTTTTAAGATTGAAAGTCATCATCTTTTGTTTATAAAGTTACAATTTTGTGCTGTAGATGTGAACCAGTGCATACACTTTAGAATACTATCGGTGTTTTTAGGCAGGCAAGACTTCTCTACACTTATTTACATTAAACGATATTACTCCATTAGCACAGACTGGATTTAAATATACATACTTGCACTAAAGGGCGAATCTTGCAAAAATACATTACAGTTCTTACACACATTTAAACATTTACTAATGGTCTCTAACAAAGGAGATGCGCTTCCGGGTAAATTACGAATACCTATAGACAAGGTCGTTTACGTTATGGGAATGAAATGTGTATGACAAAACCTAAATTATACAAGATCCGATCATAAAGGGAGCAAAACACGACAGGATTTCTGAGACAATATTACCAAAAAATATGCTGGTATTTTCCAATGACTCAGCATCGATATAATATAACCCCAATAAAGTAGGGGACCCAAACATGAGCAACCCAATTCAGAATAAGAGCAAATCCTCTTGTAAGTGCAACCACTGAGAAAATGTCAGAAGCTGGAGTATTTACAGGTCGTTGGAACACGCAAATATTTCCCGTCCGTCTCTACGCTACGAACCAAATGAGAAGGCGACTTGTGTTTAGGCTCTGCTCTGGATACAGTGGACTGGCTGAGCTGACACGTCAGAGCAAGGTCCGACGCAGAAGACTGATGGACAAAACTCGACCCGTTGTACAAATAAAGGACAGTGTTGTCTTTCTGTGGGGACTGATGGACAAAACTCGACCCGTTGTACAAATAAAGGACAGTGTTGTCTTTCTGTGGGGACTGAAGACGATCCCTGGGCGTTTATTCTAAGTTTCTGGGAAATCTATCGGCAGATCTCGATGTCGATCTCGACAGTCAGCTTCCTGCCGATAGAGACAAGCAAGTTGAAACGATCGAGAGCAAAATGTGCCGAAATAGCTATTCTAAGCGCACTATCGGTTCGAGACCTCCCTACCTCGGCAATCCTCGGGTTTTACCGACCACCCCACCACAACTCGCTTCCCCTTCTTGCTGGTGTTCAGGCAGGCAACGTGACAAATGCAAACACACGCAGTACTTGCAATAATGTATGATTAATGTAAAGCTATTCTTATAAACTGTGCGTTTTAAGTGGTTAGTTAACGCATAAAAGTGCACATACATACATATATATATATATATATATATATTATTTATACATTGTCTTATTTAAAAACAAATACTATTCCATTTATTAAAGAGTAACGCGGGATATTTAGAGTGAAATTTCTCGATATGGCCACGATCTCATCGTAGACTCTTGGCTAAGGAAAATGGTGACACGGTCAATGGTTATTTGTTATACACACAGGTTGGCTGTTGAAAATATTACTCGTTTTAAAGGAACATACTGTTTAAAGTATAAAAACGACTGTTAAAAGATGAGATAATCCGTTACATAGTATTCCCTCTTCCCTCTAACAGTCCTTCTAAATAACGTTCACTGTGATGTATGTAACGAAATGTATAGAAGGCGATACGTAAAATGTCATTTAAAAAAATACAACTGTAAAGTTTGCTTAGAAAATTACGTTAGGCCTAAACAACAAATCTGACACTATACAGGATGTAATTTATTTGTTGTAGGAATGCAGGAATTCACATTACTAGTGAAGTGACGTGCTTCGTACACAAAGATTGCATCCTATATAGTTATTCATAACATGATAGAAGCTGCCCATTTAATTAGTTTTACTATTGTACGTAGGTATAGTGATTTTTTGGGGGGGGGGGGGCGCTATAGTTTATCACGTCTTTTGCGAGACGACATTATCTTGATGCTCTTACGAGTGTGTGGCATTTTGAGTCGCATATTGTTTCGATGGAGCAGTGGTAAATTTTGCTCTTATGGAAATATCATTTACATTATTGTAACTTTAATGAAAAACAAAACGCTATACATATTATATCAGTGTTCGTATTCGTACAGATGCAGCAGTATACATATGTACATGATCCAACGTTAACCTTAAACTCGTTGCATTTACGAGATAGACAAATATTATTCACGCACTACAAAAGTGTGGAAAGTGAGGCTTTTTCAGGCCACGTGCAATGCAATAATTATAGTAATGTTTTACAAATACATTATTTACAAAACACGCAAACGTACTGTTTGTTAACACCGCATCCTCTTGAACACGTGTTTTTCTATGTTAATCCTTGCATGTGCACTTCACTAAAATCACATTTGTTCTTCGCTAGCATTAAATAAATTATTTGCAGAATTACTCAGTAAAATCAACACTGTGCACGTTTCCTGAAACCAACAAACTTAACTACGCAAATTATATTCAATTCATTGCAGACGGCATTTAAGAAAAAGAACTGCAGTTTTACGAAGCGGTATACACGCGCCGATTCATATTGCACATTTCACTCAAAAAAATGCACTACGACCAACTATGCATGAAAAAAGCAAATACACAAATAATTAACTACATATTTGTTATTCCGACAACGCCAACACGATGCTCGTATAAACACATAGCCTCTCTGTCATTGTTACACTACATAATTAACTCACGATACAGAAATATAACTTCAGACTCCCGAACATGCGTGGATACAATTAGATGCATATAATAATGTTCCACGCATATTGTAACCTTTTATATGTTATGTATTATGTTCAAGAAGTACGAAACCATAAGATATGCAATACATGCGGCCACCACGCTTCTCACCAGCCACGTTGAGTTTCCACTTCCAGATCGGGACGCGGTTTTCGACAACGTACAGCTGTCGAGTGCTTTCGATCGTTTTCTCACGAGAATCGAGAAGTCATCTTTATCTTAGCATAACAAAACCGGAAATATGACGTAAATCGTTATTTCACGATCGGGAGCTCCGATTCGACAAACTTAGAATAAACGCCCAAAGCGAGGTGCTGACCACTTCCAGAGTAAGTTCTGGGAAGCTCAGAGTCCTGTCGCCGCATCGCAAGCTTGGAAAAGGACGCCTTCGACCAGCCAGCGATGGTTTGGAGGACGGTGGCTGGAAGAGACTGGAGAAACAAGAGACGAAGAAGAAAAGAAGTAGCGCCAAGGGAGGAATTACCACGACCCTCTTAATAAGTTGACGGCGGTATTTCGACGGTGTTAAAGAGGTAATGCGAGCGGCCGAACAAGCGGGCTGGGATCGTGTGGCCGAACAGGCGTGCTAATTGGCTGAGAGTGGAGACTGACTGCCAGTGGCGTGGTCCACAGCGGTGCACACAGGGACGTGGGAAGGAACACGGAGAGGAAGGGGAGAGGAGTGGCGACCTTCACAGCCAGTCTGCCTGTCTTGTGAAGCAGTAGATGACGGTTAGCGCTTCTCTTTAATATCGTTTCCATACACACCAAACCATATCGACATCAATGTAATAGAGGACTTCCTCAGACATCAATGCGATAGAGGACTTCCTCAGACATCGAAATTTCAAACATCTATTCAGTAACCTTTGGAACATTGCATTTCAATATCGCAGTAAATTAAACGAAACGCGATATATTGCGGTACATTATTGGACCATTTCGAAGTTCCAACATTTATCGAGCGCGATATACCGCTATATCGCAGAGTAGTACTCCCGCCCGATCCGAGGACTGAGGTCCGGTCACGAGGCATGTGACCGAGCTGCCAGTTCATGCGGTAGCATGCCTGACTTGAACTCGTGAGAGGAAGGACCCCGTCCGTGCCGCCTGCACTGCTGGTGGCTTTCTACTCCCGCCACCAGGGAATGCTTATCAAGAACCCTCTGAAGGGTCCTCACTGCCTTTGGCCGTGTTCGCTAAGACGTCACTTCGTGTGCAAAGAAAAAAACAACACAGACGAACACAAGGGCTGGAACAGATGTATTCACGAACACACGAACAATTTTCTTGATAAACCATCTCTACTGTTCGATACTAATTCCGGTTGTTGTGTCTTTTTTTTTTTTTTTTTTTTTTTTTGTGATATCTGACTACATTCCTGCAGAATTGAATGTAGGTTATATGTTTGTTGTGTGGTTTTTCTTGTGATACATGACTAGATTCCCTCTTGGAATTATATGCAAGTTACATATTTGCCGATAACAACTAATTCTAGCTCGTTTCTATTCCTGTTTTGTTATTTGGTGTCTAAGTTTATTTTTTTCATTGGAGGTTTTCTGCGATGGCGTATGTCTATAATAATAGTTATGATGATAAAAGTTCCTGTCCAATGCTGTTTTGATAGTCATGGGGCAATTAACAAAATTTCTAACAAATGGCAAAGTTCCGTTCTTGAACGATTAATAATTAAAATCATAGTTTCAATAAACTGGTAACATATGTAAAAACTAAAGTGATTACGATAACGCAACAAAGAAATAAGAACAGTACTGTCTGCAAATTAGATCTACAAAAATTCTGGTAAAGTCACAAATCGAATATGTACAAATTTGTCCACAAATATGTACATCTTAAGGTAACAAAACGAATAATTTTCATATGAATTATTTATGATGTACGAAAATGAAAACCCTTCGACATTAAAACGCAATTTTTGGAAAACTACGTACACGAGAAAATATATTTATTCCACTAATGTTAAATATATTAGCAAGTTAAGTAGTGTTTCGTAGAAATACAAAATTATGGTTATCTTTCTATCCGCCCATGTGGCTCACTAACGAATGGCAGAAAGTCGACGTTTCGCTTAGCTCTAACTGTTTTACAGGCGATGATGTGGGCAATTTGCAAGAGACGTAAACCAAGGCAGTAGTATTTTACCGCCGTAACACATCAGGAAGTCAGATTTTACAGGGATTCTTTCAAACACCTCGCCCTAGATATCAAGTTGCTGAGAACACTGGTTCCTTCAAGAGGCAGGTCGGGGCCGTACGCTGGCACACGCCGCGAGAAAACTGCGTTAAAGGCTGTTCACGATAAAATGAGCACTTATGAAATCAACCTTAGAAAACAGTCATCGCTCCTACCTGCATATGTTTTATTGGGCGCACTGAGTGAAATGCGCCCAGTAAAGTTGGTAACGATGTAGTGAAAGTAGTTCTATATAATAATGTCGAATGAAAAGTGTTAGGTTACCATTTGTGATAACTTAAATTATTTCCTTCGCGTTCTGTTTTCTATACATCGAAGAGTAAAAATGAGCAGATTTGAAAGATATGAATAAAGTGGTGAGACCCATGACAATGTTAATTTTACATAAGGGCTTTCGAAAGTACTCATTTTAACGTGAACAGCCTATGTTATCGTGAATCAGCTTAAGGCTCCCGCCTAAATGAAGCTGTTTTCCCGCGTCGGAGGTCGAGAAATGCGGGAGCGATGCATCAAGTGCGCCATCGCCGCTACGCGCATGGCTCTGAACTGGCGTGCTGTGTTCCAGTCAAACTGCGTGTACCTATGGGACTTTCAGCGGTGACCCAATATTTTTTTTTGGCGGAAAGCCAGTAGGTAGGTTCAGTGCAGGACCCTTGAGTAGTATTGTATGTAGGCCCTATCTGACGCGTATACTTTGAGATACAGCGCTTTAAAGAAGCCGTTTTTAAACGTTTTGGAGTACTCTGAAATTGTGTTTCTGACGTGAAAGTACTCAAAAGCCCTCGTCCGAAGTAGGCGTTCCTTTCGTAAAACTGCACATTGGACACACGTTTTATTGTTTCGTGGGAAAACGTGTATTTCAAACACACTGCAAGTTGCATCTCAAACCCGGCTCGGACAAGGATTGTAGTGTGGCTATAGCGGTTTCTGTGTACTCGGAGACAAAAGTCGCACGAATATACTTCCATTTCATTGTTAGATTTTGGGTTAATATTGCATGGACACTCCTTCGCATCAATAATAATTTTTGCAATCAAAAAAAGACTTTTTTAGTTAAAGAAATTAATAATATGGACTGTATACCGCATTACACGTAATAAGTCACTTTAATTGGGACACAGTTAACTTGTCAAGCCATTGTCTGACAGCAGGTGTAGTTAGCGAATTTTAACCTGGCTATTCTTAACCAAGTCTTGATTCTTACCCCTGAATGCCAGAGTGGCGGCACGTGTCAAAACAGCTTGCAGTCCGCTGACAACTGTGACAACAGTATAAAACTGTTTACAACCCTCTGCTGACCACAATGCATTAGGTTGACACAAATCCCCGAGAGCATTACCCTTGTCACTTTCTCGCCAGACAGTGTCCCTTGGTAGAATAACAATTTAAAGATCAGGCGTAACCTCCTCACAAATAAAATTACTGTTCAAGCGTAGCCAAATATTACGCAATGAGCCAGAGTCCTCAGCGCCAGCAGGGGAAATAATCCCCAACAGTGATTCAAGGCACATCGGCTGTTATTTTGTAGATAGTGACTGCGAAGCGGTCATATCTCAGTGTGTTATGTGTAATTAGTAGAATTTAATTGTACTACTTTCCGCGAAAAAAAATTTTATTTTCCCCGAAAAGCCCCTATTTTGAACATTTAAACTTTTCTTACCTTACGGCACCCCACTGTGCCGACAACTCACCAATGGTATAATAATGTACTAGGGTAAAATCCGCCTGGGGGTAAGATTCGCCGGTTACACCGGCCAGTAATGAAACTTGTCTGTATTGTATGCTGAGCGTAACGCGAGTAGATGTAAAAGGGGAGTTCTGGCTCACCACAATTTTTGGGGTTATTTCTTCTAAAATTACGACAAAAATGCAGTGCATTAATTAGGGTTATTTCGTCTTAGAGCAAAGGGAAAAAATTAAAAACTCAAAATCTGAAGTTCGGTGAAAAAACAATGAAAATCAAGTAAATTAAAGTGAAAATCAAGGTATTTGAGGGCAAAATTAAAGCTCTAAAAGTTTTTTTTTAAGGAACTCTCAAAAAACAAGCAATTTTTAACAAAAAAAGAAAATTTTAGCAGTTTTTCAAAAATAAGTGTGCAGGAAAAAAAAAATTATAGTTCTCAAGAAACGCTAATGTTGCGAGCGAGCAATCTAAATCAAGTAAATTAGCGACAAAATCAAGTAAAATCAAATAAAATATTAAAAAGATAATTGACAGAATTTAAATATTAAACTCACTTTCATGCACAGACTTTCCATTTTTTTTTTGTAATTTATAGAGAAAAAATATATAAAGAATTTTTTTTTCTTTATGTTAATAAACGATGCCCGAAATGGAAAATAATACAATATCCAAGCAATGTAAAAAATGTGGTGAAGTATTAAACAGAAGCCAAGAGAACTGAGTTTCTGTAGATTTATTACAGATCACTCACTTCTGTCTAGTGTATATCTTCACTGGCAAAAAACTTACATCGACCTCAAACTTCTGCCTATACGAACCTCGTGTGGCTCCTTTTTTTTTTTTTTTTTTTTAATAGAAGGCGCGGTATTGTAGTTCGCCTCCCACCGCGGCGAGCCGGACTCCGGCGGCGTCTACCAACCCCTTACATACGTACGAACGTTGCCACTAGCCAGTAGGTTCCCTCGTGGTACTTCCGATTCCCCCATCTACATTCACACTTGCTCCGTTTCCACACTTACTCCATTTCCAGCAGGTCGATTATCTCTTTTCAAAGCATTGCTTAAGATGTACTTTACTATTGGATTTGTATTTTTTCGTCACGTGTAAATCAACACTGCGATATGCCCTATCACTTTATGCATGCATCCTTCAGGTTAATTTGTGAAATCGTTGCAAACGTAAATAGATTACTAACACGCCAGTTTAAAATTTCTAATGTGCATACAACAAACACTAATTGAATTGCATTGATTCATTGGGAGCTTGTTAGTTAATTGTACACTCAAGAGTAAAGAATTTGTAAAAAGTTTTACTTTAAAATTGCTCACACGAGAACCTGCTACATGAGGCCAGTGAACGAGATGGCCTTAAGTTCTTATCCAGTACAATGTTTTCGAAAAATATTTTTTCGAATGATTAATTTTAACATAAAACTGTACCATATTTGTAGGCCTAAAACAACGGCTAAGGATCGGTGATTAAAATTACTGATGTGTGAACATCATTTTACTAGCCATGTTCAAATTTGCCATTTGAGACCCTGAACCGACCACGTGACAAAGTTAGAGCACTGAACACTTAGGGGTCGGGGGAGGGGGGATTATTATGCAACCAATTTACGTAACTGATGGTTACTATTTCCCCATACACCGCCGCAAATGTATCTACTGTTCTTTGCTTCTTATTTTGCACCTATTTACATTTAAATTATAGTAAATTCTTACCACCAAAAAAAAATCTGAAAGTTATTTTTACTGTCGCACTTTTTCCATGTTTAAACACGTGTAATATTATATATATATATAGTGTAACAGGAGACTGCGAGCACCACAAGTTTTATACTGGTAAGGCCAACAACATTTGCCGCTTATCGGATGCCCAGCACGCTCACCTTTTTTTTTTTACTTTAGGTTCGACACGAATTTTGGTTGAATGCAGTTGTGCTGCTGACTCGTTTCAGCAAAAAAATTATTCATCTCCGTCGTCATATTTATCATGACAGTAATCCAGAAGTCTCTTATAGTATGTTTACAAATCAAACCTAAATTTACATAGGCATGGTCAAAGCCAATATTTTTGCGTAAACGGGGTTGTATTATTTCCTGTCACACTATGCTGAGCTTTGAATGTTGTAGCTAACACAACTGTCAACTGGGATACGGTAGTACAATTACAGAAGCTTGCCGTACAGTACATGATATATTCATCGGTGGGTCCATTAAAAATGTCACTTGAATGACCAAACTCGGGATCGTCACAGCCCTCCCAGTTAGGAGTCACCAGCCGCCACTGGTGGGGACACCTGATCTTCGCGAAAACAGTTCCACGCAGGCGCAGTTCCTACGTGCGCACCTAGTTTTCCTTTTGTTACTGGCCTTGGTGGCGTAGCAGCTAGCGCGCTCGTCTTCCACCACGGCAAATCGGGTTCAATTCCCAGGTTTTTTAATTGGGAATCGTGCAGGACGATGACTCTGGTTGGCAGGTTTTCTCGGGGATTTCCCATTTCCCTGCCCTTCTATTTCGACGCTGCTTCACGCTCTTCTCACACTGGCCGCGTATCGTTGTGAGAGATATTCTGGTGTTTGGCTGGGCAAATAAGTACGTAAGTAAATAGGTAGGTAAGTAGTCTAACGTCTCGTCGACAGCGAGGTCATTAGAGACGGAGCAGGTGGCACAGGGAAAGGAATGGGAAGGAATCGGCCATGACCTTTGTTACGGACCCATCCCAGCATTCGCCTAGAGCGATTTCGGAAAACCATGGGAAACTGAAATCAGGATGGCCTGACCAGGAATCGAACCCGGGTCCTCCCGAATGCAAGTCCAGTGAGTTAGTTACCACTGCACCACCCCGCTCGATGGTTCAATAAGTATTTGGTTACTCCTACAGCGAACATCCGTAATTAACGGACACACATCTAAGACGCGCAACAACTGAAACAATTTAATCAAGACGGTGAACCTGAGGAAAGTGTTTCGAAATACAACTGTACAGAAACCTAGCTGTTGCCGGTGCGGGCATAAGTGTCCTTTAATTGCAATACGTCTGCGATCATGGACACACGGTGACCGAACACGAATAAAGAGACATACAAACCGTTACGTTGTTCCATTCTTATTTGAGCCCCCGATTTTGTGTTGAAGGAGTAGTTATGGGCTAGGGTGACTTGGCAGGTAAAAATCGACACACACGTCGGACATATTCTGGAATCGAACCCGGATATTTTTCACCCGAAGGTGACACCCTAACGATCTCGGCCATGCACGAGCCTGGGTATGCTATACCAATTTTTGTTTCCAGTTTATTTTTATTTGTTCAGGCTCAATGCTTGTTTCGATCAACTAAGTGCTCGTGCGAGCAGCGAAAAATGTATAGGTGAAAGAATGAAATCTGATAAATGGCAGGATTCATGTGATTCTTTTAACCAATTACAAACTACCGTTCAATCTACTGCAACAACTGTTTCGCAGTGGCGAAGCATGGGTGTGTTGCACCGGATGTAATGATTGGCTACGGCTGTACTCAGTAACTGTACTTGAATGGCGCCCCTTGATAAAATGAGCACTCCGTCGTCTGCGAGAAAAGCTAGTACACAAATTTTCTCTGCCCTTATAAAAAAAATAACAAAAAGGAACTACATAACACCAACGAATTTACCTACTAAATTAAAAAAAAAAATATTTCCGTATAATTGCTCAAATAAACTCACTAGAGTGAACATCTCGTCACATATCGCCCCAAAAAATTATGCCTGGGACACAGTAGTTTAAATCGGGTAATCCATTGGCTGACATCCAACCAATAAAGAACGTTGTATATAGAGTACAGCGAGCGGGTAGGGTGCAAACGTAACCACTGTTCTTGTAGAGGTAGTTCCAGGTGACTCACTTCCTACTTGTCTTAACTACCTGTATATGGATACTGGCAACAAAGCGTTAAAGATCACAACAAATAAATAAAGGATAGCCACGAGGCAGCTCACAAACAGCAATTATTTCGTTCCATCCTGTCCTCGGAGTTGTCGTGATGTCTGGTCAAGCCGGGGGATTTAATCTGCGCCGTCTGGTACAATCCCGGCCAGTGGTATGTTGGCTTGGCAAGCAACAGTCTTTTGTATGGACAAGCTTTGTTAAAATATGCACGTTACTGAACTGAAACGGCGTTGTCTCCCCGATCTTCCCAATACACGGGCATGAAACAGAGCCATAAAATAACTTTATAACTTACGTTTACGGCACCCAGGTTACTGGCGAGAGAAGTAAAAATTAGTTTTAAATTGTTCAGAGGTGTAGTGGAGCCGGAACGCACCCGGGTACTGCTTTGTAAGATTTTTATTCTTTTTCCTCTATTTCCAAAAACATATAAAAAAACGGGAACTATTACTTGCGTAATGTTGTTATTTCACAACACTCGGGTATTATTATTTGGGCTCCTCAGAAAGTCGGAAATTTAAAATGTCAATCGGCTTCTTATATAATCAACTCAAATGTCTGTTAAATAATGGTGGCCGCTAGGTCTTATCCTCTACACAAATCCCCCCTCCCCAAACCCTTTCGCTGAAAGAGCGCCTAAACCTAAGCCTACCCCATGCGTATCCTTACCTTGCCGTTGGATATTTATATTGGAGCGTTCCGTAACTGCTAAATTTACGACTACACCCCTGGTGTCTTTGATACTTTACGCTTCTGGATGTCCTGCTTCGTTGCCGGATACTGTAGCATGACGTCAGTTCTCCATTTGCTGCGTCACACAATATTTTAAAAGGGCGAACTGTAGTGAAGCAGGTAGCGAACTGGACCTGAATACCTGGCTTTGTCCGAAGGACTACTCCTCCTCTCCAATCCGGAGTAGCCGAGAGAGGGATGAGAGAGTCACGACCAGCAGAACGGGTTCTTAGTTCCCCTTGTTCGACCTGAGTACGGCAGGATGTACCTATACAATCTCAAACACTACTTCCTCCTCTCCCAGACAAAGGCCACTATTACGTTAGTAGCAGAGCAAATGCACTAATACAGGTAGAATCTGGGAAAAACGGTTCAAGACACGATATACATTAAAGCAATGTAGGATTCGCAAACAACTGTAACGTACAAGTCAATTAACTCAAAAAAATTTTGAGGTAGATATGTAAGGCTAGACGTCTCGTCAACAGCGAGGTCACGAAGAGACTGAGGAAGTTGCTTAGGGAACCAGGAGCGTTGAAGGAATAGGCGGCCATAGTCTGTAATAAGGAGTTATCCCAGCATTCGTCTGAAGTGATTTTGAGAAGCCATGGAAAACCGAAATCAGGATGGTCGGGCCGGGAATCGAACCCAGGTCCAACAGAACGCGAGTTCGCGCCACCTCGCTTGGGTGAAAAACTTTCAGGTCTACCGATTTCTGAGTCAGCCTGTCAAATATGAAGAAGACCTATCATGCAAACAGCATCCAAGGGCGATGGAAAATTGCTAGTGTGTGCATACAGCATTGACGCCTGCAGTGTAATCAGAAATTTTTTACGCAAAAAATTAATGGATCTACATATAAATAGTGACACTAGGAAATCGTGACTTTATTGTGCCTTTGATGCTTTTTATGGCCAGTAATTAGAGATACGTGAATTTCGCAAGTTCTTTCGGTGGCAGGCCAAAATTGAAGCGAATGGACTCTGATTTTCCTTTTCCGATTAGACCACAGTGGTTCTGACATGTACTAATCAACTCTTTAGCTAGTGACAAGCAGGAAGAAATAGGACTATTGTGACCGTATCACGTGCAACCACGTCGAATAAAACCTCACCATGGAAGCAGTCACCGAATACCGATTATTAAAAGGGTCGACATGTGAAGGCTGCTGCCAAATGTATTAGCGAAATTCACGCAAATCTATAGATGACGCACTTTTTGACGCAGCTAAAATGTTTGCGCAGAAACAGAAACTACAAACGTACTATACAGAAAAGAGTGTCGATCTGCTCACTGGTCCAGTGAACTGGGGTAGCTTCTCACGTACACGACACAGTAAATAATATAAAATTAAAAAAAGATTTCCGACCATGTAGCTGTATGTCGAAATCCAAGAATTCGCAATGAAACATTGTCTCTACGTATCAAAATTCAAGACCAGAGAACCACGAACCTCGCTAATTAATCTAGACGGAGGGTAAATTTCATGCATATTTATTTCTTTGTACCACTATTCTACTGCCCGGAGATATTTACATGCACCCTGTGTGACTACGAACTAGTAGTATACAAGAAGCAAAACTTACAGAGAGGTTTTCCACGAATATTTTTATTGCCAGTACGTTGAACCAGTAATTTTTCGCGGGACAAAAATTTTGGAGCACATGGAAAGTCGTTCCCGTACTTGACCAGTCCTTTTAAAAAGCGTAAACGTCGGCATTCGACCTTCATGATTCGCGAGCGAACAGCCCACACCCCCAAAACATAACTCAGCCAGTGAACAAAGCTAAACGACCCTGTATTGCTTTGAAGTCTAAGATTGCCTAGAAAAATTTGTACGAAATGTCACTGCCCCTACCTAAATTCAGTTGTTACATGTGGCGATTGTACGCGTGATTTTGAATGCACAGTAAAGTAATGCTAGCGTATAATGTGCAGTATATGCGTATGACGTGTTTAGTTCGTAACTGACTGTCGCCTGTGTGTGTATGAAGATGGTTTCCTATTTCACTGGACCAGTGAGAGTTCTCGTATAGTACTGAAGGTCTGTGATTACTTTGCAAGTCCGTCAACTGCGTCACGCGCGCATTACGTGATAACAAGACGTTACCAAGGTCCTCTACTGGCAGGTCTGCCAGCTGGCAAGTATGTTAGCAGCAGAAATGGCGAACGGAGTTCCAACACTTTACTGCTGAGCGATGCAATTTTGCTGACGTGTGCAGCTGGAGTTCGCGGTGTAAGCGACTATGTCACCTTTAGGGAGAATGGTTCATGAAAGCAGCATATTTACACGATTTTCGATATAAGTAGTTTTCCGAAGGGTTTATCGAAATTTTTGTCTTGACAAGACTTAAATAATAATTATCAACACCTTTCAATGTTGTTAGATTTTCACTGCCTTCATTATTCTCGGAGCACTAATGGAAGAAAGAATTATTATTTTTTATTATCTTCAATCAGAGCACCGAGAATAACGAACGCAGAGAATTTTTAACCATGTAATAAGGTGTTGAAAATTGTTACGTAGGTCTTGTCAAACCTAAATTTTCGAAAAATCCTCTTTAAAACAAATTGTGACAAAAATTACATATATACGATTTTTGTGCACCAGTCATTTTAACCCGCTCGGTCACACATTCATTTCCGAGTTCCACGTGTTGCAATTACGTAATTTTAGGCATGTACTGCGTTTGTAGGTATCTGGCATTTTCTTTGAACAAGTGAACATCGTGTGCCATGCACTGTGAAATTGGCGTTAACCACTCCTGTCAACGATGTACAGCAAATTCCATAACCATTCATGTCAAAGAGGAATAGCAAATTCCAGAAATCATATAAGCGGCAAGGAAGATGGGGTACCGATGACGCCGTATGCAGTACAGTTTGTTAAAAAAAAAAATGTTTTCGGTCTAACGCGCCGTCTTTATGAATGGCAGCATGCAGGGTGTGGGCGGGACGAGACTTTGTCGCCTCTAAGTTGCAGGGGCAGTAGGCAGGGCAGAGCCACCCACAGAGGGCAGGTGGCCGCTGGGTGGGTCGCCCACCCACCTGCCTGCCTCTTTGTTTCCTTCCCGCCACGAGGGGCCGGCGTTGCCACGCCACACCTCGCACCAGCCACCGAACACGCTGTTCACGGTCAATTCAGCAGCACTTTTGAAAGTCCTGCTTAAGATATACTTGTATGCACATTGGGTGTTATTCCACCATACGTAAAATTAATAATGTCATGGGCCTCAGCACTTTATTCATGCGTCAATCACGGGAAACTCTGGGATTATTAGGAAAGTAAACATTTTACAAATTACTGCATTAATAAAATTACAGAAATCAAAAGTGTTCACAAATGTTTAGATAACACTTTCAATTCAACGTTAAGACATGGGACTACATTCCCTCCGTCGTTGCCAACTTTACTGGGCGCTCGACAGTCAGTGTAACCATTACAATATACGTAGCAGGTGCGGGGAAGTGACATTTTCAAATGTTTATTTCAAAAGTGCTGAAATGACTGATATGCATTCCCTGGAAGCTGAATTTCTCGCAAATTATACAAGTAACAGTACGAAATTATCATACGCGATGAAAGCTATTGGACTGAACTACAGATGCCACTGTTCACTTGTCTCCTTTCACCTTAACGTTGCTAAGGGCGCGGTGGTCTAGTGGTCAGACTAATTGCCTGAGTCCCACCTAGGCGGGGTCGTCCCCGGAAGTTCGCTTGTGGGAATCGTGCCGGACGATGCCGCTGGTCACCGCGTTTCCTCGGGTATCTCCTTTCCCGCCCGCTTTTGCATTCCGACGCTGCCCCAGACTAATCTCACTTCACCATCATCGGCTCTGGAGACATCGATGTTAAGAGCCGCCCAAATCTCTCCACTCTACTTTATGATGCTCGTCACCAAAAAATTCGTTGTTTACATAAAATAAAATAAAACATTGACAGAAAACTTAACAGGGTTGTAGCTGAAAGATCATTTCTTAGTTAATTCCAAGGCGAACTTAGCAAAATCCATTTCACAAAGCTCATAAGACAGCTACAAATAAAAAATATGCATAAAATTTCCATACATTGAGCAAATTTAAAAATTGTGAAAAAAATATGCACAAATTTCCTAAATTGGGCTAAGTGAAATATTGTGAAAACATTTCATAACGTGATTTCAATTTTTTTTTTTAAGTAACACATCATATCTGTTCAGCGTGAATTATCTCATTTCAGTGAAAAATTTTAATTATTTATACGTACTCAAAACATTAGAATTGTGATGCCATTACGCAAAAAAAAATATGCTGTCTAAATTTATTTAATACGAGGAAATAGTACTTGTAAGTAACGTTTCCAAGCTGAACAGTATTTCGTACAAAATACAAAATAATTAATAGGAAACTGCGCATGAAATCGCTTAAAATTCTGTTTTTAACCAGTTTCATTATTTGCTTTTCCTTCTTCAAAATAACTAGCATGATATAAGTAAAAAATGGTAGCTGCATATAATTGATTTCAACCTTTCACTGCCAAGCAAAATGCTGGAACGGTGTTCGCCAATCAGCATCTGGTAACCTACTAGCCAGCCAGCAGCTCAGTCAATAGGAAATGTTTCACATCACGCATAAGCCAATCCGACACGAGGCGCGTTCCCAGAACCTCGCACAGCCAATCAGAAAACCCGCCACGTCATTTCGTTTATGCTTGCTTATAATCTGTTCGCGGTTTCTTCACACTTTATGAATCAAACCTCTGAAAAATCACCCTGTGTATTACGTGCTTGGTTATTTCCTAAATAAGACTTGTATCACAATCGTTTTATACCCACTTGTGTAGACATACAAATATCTTTTTTTTTTTTGTTGAATTGGACCTTTACTTATATTTTATCTACAAACTAGCTGATCCTGGCGAACGTTTATATATATATATATATATATATATATATATATATATATATATATATATATATATATATATATATATATATATATATATATATATATATATATATATATATATATATATATATATGTGTGTGTGTGTGTGTGTGTGTGTGTGTGTGTGTGTGTGTGTGTGTGTGTGTGTGTGTCATGTGTATTGTGTTTCGTAAATATAATTGATTTACATATAAAAGAATTACATTTTACATGTTATAATTAAGTTGAATTGACATTAATAAATCTGTAATTAAATATTCAATACCGCTTATTAAATTATTCTTCATACGTTTTTGTTGCACAATGACAAAACTCATGTGTAATTATTCGATACGCATAGAAGTTTAGTTTTTTTTTTTTTTTTTTTCCCGGCACCTATTGTTGGATTTCTTTGTTTATAATTGAAATGATATCCATTCCTCTCCTTCCCAGAATATATGAGGATATTGTAAAGAGTCGTATGATCGATGTGTATCTTGTATGGTTTGAACTGTGTTGTTTCTGCGCATAATTGCCTATTAGAATCTGTTTGGCGTGCACGTGCTTCTCGATTTTGTGTTCGTGCCTCTCCAGTTTGTGCAGCGCGTGTTCACGTTATATTTCGCATTCTCCGTGCGTGCTCTCTGTTATGTCGGGTACGTCGACCGATATTTGACCGTGGTATCGCTGGCATTTCACTATTTTAGATCAACAAATATTTCCTGCAAGTATGAGCAAAATCAGCCCATAAATATAGAAGTTAGACTCTAGTGCCACCTATCGGAATGAAACACAACTAAAAATCTTACTCGCCACCTCAATAACATATGGTGTGAATATGGTTTCAATTGGTCCAGTGGTTTGTCAGTGATGATGCGGTTTAGTCACGCACAATGGATTTTATGTATAAAGAAGATTACTATGATTCACTTATAATTAATACGCATACAAACAGAGTGAAAAAAGGTATGTTGGTAATACTTAATAGTTCTTACGCATAATATTATTACACTGATTGCGCACGAATGCGATGTGCTTTCCCTTAAATGTGTAATTTTCGAGGCTCGGTTAAGCTTTACTTGCATGCGACGGAGGAATATCCTAGAAGTAGAACTTTAGCAGGCTTCCTTCAGAAACGTTCGAAGTAATCGCGAATGGAATATATTCACTGTGCAGTGAGGTGCCGCCAACCGGGTGACCCTGGGTCGTGGCGAGGTCAACACTCCCATGCTGGGAGCCTTCCAACTCCGGACCATACATCCGCCGCCATACTCATTACCAGTAATTAAAGGAAAGACGGCGTTACTTCCAAGCAGCCCGGCACGGCCACTGCCGGACAACCGTACCGGAAACTATACATCAAAACTTTTTCATGCGCCTGCTTATCCAACACCTCAATTACTCAGCAAAGTGTTTCCCGTGATTTTTCACAAAATTATCCCCTAAAAATAGTAAACATATACAGGGTTTATGAAACCAAACGCGTATTAAAAACATTTCAGAGCTCTCGAACATAACCAAAATCGGCCTTTTCAAACTGCTGTAACTGTAAAAAACCTAACCTCATGCATGTGAAACTAGAATAAATTACTGCAGCAACATTCACTACGGGATATCATCAACTGAGCATGTACGAAAGGCTTGCTTAGGAGTTGCTTTTCTTCGTTACATGTAAGATTACCAGTGCCATGCTCCAGATCATTACATTTATGCGTCGATCGCGGCAAACTGTGAGATGGTATATGCTTGCAACGTACACTAGTGAAACGAAGTGAAGTGATTTTCGCCAAGGCAGTTCGTCTACCGAGATAATTAAAGCCTGAGAAAAGCGGGTATTCGCACACGCGTTAATGCCGTCTACTTTTTGGCACATGCCATGTAGGTATAATGGGTACTTAAAAATATTACTTACCGATTTCCGTTCACATTGAAGTTTTTATTGGCACCATGAATGATAGAGTTGAGATTAAAGGTTAAAATTAATTTTAGTGGTCCCGGTGTTGTCGTCGTTCCAAGGACATTCAACCATTAAAATATAAATGAGCAAAGTAACTATTCAGTGGGCTAAATCAAGTTCGTTACGATATGGAGGTCTTAATTAAATAAAAAAGTTAATTATAAATTCCTAATTTTATTTACAATAACTACAAACAAAATTCTCTCAACTCAATATTTCACAAAAAATTGATATCACTCACTGTTTACAATTAGTGACTCCAACTAATACAATTTATAATTACCACAAAGAAATCAATGAAATTAATAATAAAAAACCAGTCCCAATAGAGAGTGTATCAACCGATTCAATTAATTGATGAATTATGCGTCCATATTTGACAGTTCCAATATTTACAATAAAATCCGTGTTATATGTCAATTCATCCCCCCCTCAGTTCAGTCCATGTTCCGCCAGTCCGCAATGTTCTATAGTGCTCCGAGCGCCCTCACACACAGTAGGCGTCACTCGTGGGTTTCACACCCTCTCGTTCATTCACACCACGAACACCTCGTCCGCGACGCACCGCACGCTAGATGACCTTCGCCAAAGACTGCTGGCCGCTGGACTGCGGCATTATGTGTGTGTGTGTCTATATATATATATATATATATATATATATATATATATATATATAGACCGTCGCCCAGAATTTTTCCTAACTGTCGGGCTGCGCCGAGCGTCTGAATTCCCAGAATATACGTGCGCCTCCTACAGGTGTTGGCTTCTTCAACAATAAGCAGAGGCTTCTTCAACAATAGGCCTGTGACGCAAGCAAGTCTCACCGCTGTCAGTTATTCACGCGCTTCCCAGGAGGGCAACACAGCGAGCGCGTCGTTCCAGGGAGAGGGGAGGATCTAGGTGAGTTCATCCCCCTCCCCTCCTCACAGCACCGTACAGCCTCCCGGCGCCAGCTGCAGCGCGTAACAATGTGCATTTATTTCCTTTATGCAGCGGCAAACAGAAATCAGGTGACACACCGACATGGCAACTTTTAGCCAAGTCCAATGAAAAGAAGAGAAACTAGTTTTGAGTGGCTACAATTTAACATCGCACTTGTAATAAGATGTTTCGACATAACTATTTTTTGTAATTCGCTGCCAACAGGTAAGCCGATCAACATTTACGTTATAATGCGAAGTTAATTGCAGGAGTATTTTTTCGAAGGTATCAAAAGTTCATTTGCTTAACAGATTGCAGACTCGCATTGAACGTCCAAACAGATAACCTACGCCAGAAGAAATATTATGTAACAAAAAGTCAAGACGTTGCAACGTTTGGGCAAAACACGCAGGTGTATTGTACCGTCGCAGAGTATGTAAGACTACAGAGGTGAAACAGTCGCTTATTCCGCGAAGGTCCGTCCAGCTGCGGCCATGAACAAAGTGTTGACTATAAATCTACGTGAGCTAATTAAGTCGGGCGGGCACTACAAAGTGTGCCTTGGCAGCACCACGAGGAGCCCCGTGACGCGACTGGCCGCACGCCAGGGTTGCGCTGACATTACCAACCAGCTTATATACCTGGACGCCGCGCCGACGTGCACTGAGGGAAGCCAAGCAGCCCCACAAGGCGCCATCGGCGACATGTGAGGGAAGACCTGCAAGTACAGCCCCTGAATTTCGTGAAACATTCTCACCTCAGTAAACTTAACCCGTTCTGTCACACAGTGCATTTTTCATACGTGTAGGACTAGGTTATTCACGGTAAAGTGAGCACTTTTGTAAGCCCTGCTTAAGATATACTTGTGTGTACATTCTGTAGTCTTCCGCGTTATTTAAAATTAACATTGCTATGGACTTCCTCACTTTACTCATGCGTCGGTCAAGTGAAATTGTGAAATTACTAGAAGAGTTAATATTTTGCAAATCTGCTCGTGTTTACACTTCGATGTATTAAAAAAAAAAAAACATAAAACTGAAGAAATAATTTAATTTTATCATAAACTATTACTTAAAACTTTCTATTCGACGCTGTGATATGGAATTATTTCTCTCCATCGTTATCAACTTTACTGGGCGCATGTCACCAAGTGCGCCTGTTAAAATATACGCAGGTAGGATTAGTGACTTATTCCTAAGGTTTACTTCAAAAGTGCTCTATTTATCGTAAATAACCTTTATATGGCCAACTAAAGGTTGAACCACGCATGCGTGGCTTTCCACCCCTACAACCGTACCCTTTCTGGGAAATGCAGAGGTATCCTTTGCTTTTACTGATTTTCCTTATATTTTTACTTTGGCTTATGGCTTCCTGCCGTCGGACATAATTTCTTTCATTTACTACATGATTCTCACCACGTAAGCGGCTTACCATTTCTACATGTTTTTACCCTTTAGTTGCTGCCCTTGGAGTCCAGAGTATGGAAGTGCGCGGTCGACCTTCCATCCACATCCCCCCCCCCCCCCCCTTCACATCAAGCGGATTCTATTAGAGATTCTAATCCTACACACACACTAGGCCTTTTATAGTGGCACTAACTACTACTACTAAATATTGACACGCCCTCTACCTCCTGTGAGCTGGAGACTTTGCAAAGACCCCCCAAAAAAACCCATCAGCATAAGGCAGAAAGGTGATAATTTTATATTGGTCTGCATCACGTCGTCTCACGTAGGTGTCCTAACATGTTTTCTCACACCCTTTAAATTGTATTATTTGCGTGGTTGCAACTGGAAACATTTTATGGGATATTTTAAAAACGCATCATTACAAAACTTGAAATATTTTGCTTGAATCCATTTATATAACTACTTTTATACCAACTGTTTAATACAGTATTTCACAATATTTCACGAAAAGCAACATTTAAATACATTCATAAAATATTTAGCTAAAAAGCTACCAAATTTGATACAAAAATATTTATAATGATATCTACAAATATTAAAACACATCTCCATGATGAACACCTCCAGAGTCTGAGAACCAAACACACGAGCTACAAGATTGCATGCCGATTTACTTAAAAACGTCTGCCTCATCCCTTGCCACTACTTCACATTTTATAGATTTGGCAACGAAGTGTTCAGCATTATTCGGTACATGACATTTTTTAACCAAAAGGAAAAATGTATTTTGAAATAGAGGGCTCTCAGAACTACACGGCGACAGTCTTTTATTACCGTAGTGAGCATTTTCTCTCTTCAACGTGCAACTCTTGGCAACACCGCTGACGTCACCAAGGCAAGACCAATAGTAGTAAGGCACGCTAGCCTTTCGTCAGGCCGGGCTGGAAACACGGGCGCTTTCAGTAGTAGGATTTCTGACGCTGAGGCGGCCACTATGCTGGCAGACGCGCTGCTCCTTCGAAGGCTCACTTGACGTCGAGCACCGAATCTACTACATATTTTTCACAGTAGACGAGGCAGCATACATCGTGATCTTCCAGAGTTGTTGCAAACTATTCGCCAAAGGTAGGGAAAACGCCCACAGCTGAATTTAATAACGGCCAGGCGAAAATACGCAGGCGACGTAGTTTTTTTTTAATAGGGAATTGGAGCTTTTGAACATGAGACATATAATCTCATCATGTATGCACAACATTACAACTCCTTTTATCAGTGTTGGGCAGGTACACGGTGAAGAAAGATGGGAGCGGAAGGGGGGCTGTACTACCTTACTCGATCCCCCTTCCTCCACCCTCGGTATTTCCGTTCGGAGTCATATTCATATGTATCACAGTTTTCGCGCCACGTCGTCTTTAATCATATTCATTTTCCTTCTTCAACTCCTACTTTCGAAATAGTTTCAGTGCTTTTTTTTTTCGTGTTCATTTCTCCAATTTAGTTAACCTTGTTCTTTGCCGGGTCGTCATGGATGCTTTTTTTTTTTTTTTTTTTTTTCTATAAACGAGCTCCCGGAAAGGGAAAGGGGACATCAGCCTACTGGTTGTACATACTCAAGTTCATTCTGGTGTTTCATCGGGGAAACTACCAGTTTTTGTAGCGAGTCCGTTCCCACTACTAGGTTTCTACAGAGGTTTTACTGTGTCACTTCCGTGATTATCTGTTTAATACGGGGCAAACATGTGTTGGTTGTGAGTTAATCATTCGTCGAACTCTTCCAACATTTCAATGATCAGTTTTGCAAAGTCTGTAAATATTTTAAATTTTTCTTTGCATTTCATTATATTTCTAGTGGATAAGTACACAAAGACGAAAATACGTGGCGTTTCTTTTGATACAGGCGTATCCATTCTCCGATTGGCTGCGCGAGGCTCTAGGAACGGGCCTTATGTCTGATTGGCTATTATATTGCGAATGGCTGATGGCTGGCGAGTCAGGCGCTAACTGATCGAGGACACGTTGCACATAAAGAATGTTTATGGTTGGCACTCTACACAGCAAGGAATCGTTTGCAGGTGTTCCTTGTACGAAATCTGATTTGCTGAAGTTTCTGCACCTCTCATTTATGAATGGTTATTGCTGACATCAACTAACACGCAGCTCGTTGCTCACTGTTTGCGAGAAGCACGCTCGACACAAGTACAGCTCACTCCAATAAATTAAACGATTGCAGCACTTCGGCCTATAAATTAATTCGGGGCTTAACGGGTTAAGTAAACCTGCTATAGTCCTCACCAGCTGTTTGACATCTGCCATTAGTTGATGTCTGTGTGAGTTCTCCACATGACCGGGAATCGATGTCAGCATGACCAAAGAACAGTGAGTGAAAGTTGGCGATCTGCTGCAAAGTACGTTGGAGTTTGCTCACTTCTGTACACTCTGGGACAGCTGGAACCGACAACCACAGTGGAGTCGGGGAATGATGCGACCGACGTGAGGTCTAATACACCCGTAGTTTGACGTCTGCTGCACAACTACGCCTCAGTGGCTGATGTCAAACGAAGAAACACGAGGTACAGTACACAGCAAACACAGACATAGTTTACAAAACTTCACTAGATTTCACTGGTTCATACGCTGTCCCGGAATTTCAAAATGTCGCTAAGCAATCTGGGGGAGACCCTCAACCTGGGTGTAAATACCGACTGGCGTCTCAGCCTTTCCTGGAGCCACGCAAGACAATAAAGACATTCGTACGTGTATTATATACGTGAATGGGAGTGAAGTTACTCTGACAATCACTCCCGGGCGTGATAGTATCGACCGTCAGTCGTGTAAGAATGTCGAGCAGTTACATCGACGAAAAGCTACCGCAAGCGCTTCTCCGACATGAGCGGTGGATGAAAACCTGCTTGGCTAACACATTCAAGATTCCTCTTTGATAAGGAATTTCGTATTTTATGTTCTCGCCTATGCCTTAAAATAAAAATTGAATCTGAATGTTATAATCAAGTTCCCTGCACAATTTACAGTCGGCAACTGCGTTTCAAAATGTTGCTGTAACTTCTTGCCACGGCTTATATGGATGGGCGTGCGGTAAGAAACATAACGGCATGGCTAAAATAAGTGTTTTGTAGCAGACCGAGTGAGATGGCGCAGTGGTAAAAACACGCAGGACATTCGGGAGGACCAAACATCGATTCCTGGTCCGCCCATCCTGATTTTTTTCTATTCCACGGTTTCCTTTCCCGTTCCTGACTGTCCGAGAATATTCTTCGGTCACTAATTACTCCACTATTTGCGAAACGTTAATCCTTTTAGGCCCACTTTAATTTACGATTTCAGGTGTTGCAGGCAAAAGGTTTTATGATGTGTTCTGTATTTATGTCGACAAAACACTTGTTTCATTGTCACAGCCAACGAGCTGTAGGATATATGTTCGGCTGCAGTTATATGAACCAATTATGACCTAGACCAGTACGACGGTTTGCGAATCATTTACCCACAAGTAAGAAGATCATTGGTCATTGAGTTTCGCAATATGCAGTACGGATAAAAGATTACATACACGTGCGTAATGTACACAGCTGTGTACACTGGAACTGAATGGGTCAAGAGAAAAAAAACTTGTATCGTCTTTTTAACATTCATTGCGAGGCCATCTCCCCTTTCTCTCGGCGCTCTCACATGCGATACATTTCATATCACTGTACTGCCAAGAATTTGCAAAGCATTGCAACTATCACGGCTGTATATACCCAGACCGGAGAGACGACTGAAGCACGTTGCGAGCAATGAGGCCTCTCATAAACGTGCCTGTGCCAGTTAACGTATTTAGTGAAGCCTTCCTCGGTAAGGCAGAACCGTGCAAGACTAAAGCACAGAACAGATTATTGATTATTATATAGAAGCGTCCAGCATCGGTGCTACTTATAAGTGTACTGATTTGCTAATAGGTTAAGTGCTGCTCTCGGATATGCATGGTATCGGATTGGAAACTTCATGAAACGCTGGACTTTAGATGTGGCAGAAAATCTGAAAAAAGTAAGCGCGAAATGATGACTTCGAGAAAAGTGAGAAACAGTAACTCACGGAGCACTACAATGTAATGCCAGAGTAATGCGAACTTAGTTAAAGTAATTTTAGAAAGAAACCAAACGACAGGGCAAATTACATGCTGGTTATCGTGCTTTAATTCTTAATCTTCAGGCAGATAAATAGGAAAAGCGACGGAAAAGAAAGAAATAGAGAAAGAGAATATGTGTGTATGGGGAGGGGGAGAAAAAATGAAAGTAAGGAAAGATCTTCGATGCCCGGGAGTCATCGCAGACTTGCCAGTATTCTAATGCGAGTGTGTCCTGCAGCACGATAGTCATCGTGCTCACCTCGTGACCACACTATCACGAATAATGCTCTACGGGGGACGACCAATTTGCTACGGGGGACGACCAATTTGCATATCACGATACGCTAGCGTGCTGGCGGTTCCACTGATGGCAGCCCGGGATAATTTTTCACAACATAAAGCGAAGGTTCTTGTAAAGTCGCAATGTTTCATTTTTACAGCGCACACTTAAGTCGTCTACCTGGAGCAACAAAGTGGATAAGATATTTCACTTGAATTATAGAACACGAATGATAAGGCATGAGAATTGCTAGAATTTGCACATCACTATTACAGTACAAGCCTTACGTTCGAAGAGAAAGCGACGGTGGAAACTTCCAACTACATTCACAACAGTGTTCGCATGGTGACATTTGGACCTCCGCAATAACAACGACAGTACATCATTAATAGACACACTCGATGTTTGCGAAATGGGTTCCTGTCTAGCTTTATTCCAAAAACATTACAGCTCAGATCTGGATGGTTTTGATTGCTATGCGTCTTAGGAAGCTGTCCACGAATCACAGATGTTAAGTACTAGGCAGCGGTGGCCTGGTGGACAGGGCGCTTGCCTCCCACCGCGGCGATCCGGATTCGATTCTTAGCTAGTTCACTCCCGGATTTTCGCATGTGGGAATCGAGCTGGACGATGCCGCTTGCCGGCGGGTTTTCTCAAGGGTGCTCCCGTTTCCCCTGCCCTTGCATTTCAGCACCTCTCCATCCTAGGGTCTCATTTCATGTCATGTTCGGAGATGACGGACACCTACGGGTCCCAGCTTGAAAGTCCGTCACTAGGAGCGTGTCGTCTCGCCCTGGGTTCACTCCCCACACGACACTTGTTTATTTTAGCATCGGAGAAACCTAATTCTGACTGACTCAGTCAAATATCAAAGTATCATCACATGAAAACTGCACTTGTTCATAGAGGATATTGAAGTCTAGACTGGGACCAAAATTTTTGGCAAATCTCGTATGTCCCTAACCATTAGTAGGCTTACCTGTTTCTCGCGAAAACATTTACACGCAGGCTAGAATTCAGTATACTAAGTACGCATCTGCAGCTTTACTTTGCTTGTTGTCCACGTGTCTTGGTGAGAAGACATTTTATTGTGGGTATATAGCCGAGACACTTAATTTAAGTTATACAGCCACAAAAATGGATCTGAGCTAAAGTTTTTGGGAATAAAACTACTAGTGAAATCATTATTGCGAAAAACAGGTCCTCCTAACCATTAGTACAGACCGTAAAAATTTACGAGTTCTCAGACCTGTAAATTAAACTCCCAAAGGGTTTATATCATGCAAATATCAGCTGTTCATGGGCTACATGCTGTTACAGTGAAAAATCATTCTTGGGCCTGCATTTTAATGACTGTTTATTATCGGCACACTGCCCCCCTCCCCGCCTAATTAAATATCCAGTAAGTCATGGACCAATTGCAAACATAAATTTAACGTCATGGTTTATATCTAACGAATCCGCGAATTTTTAAGGTTCCCTAACAATCAGCAGAAGTATTGGAATACCGGAAAAACGTTTTGTGCAACCGTATCCCAGAACGCCGTAGTGTTTTGCTGCTTGTGTGAATGGAATGTGTATTTATTTCAAGGTTAAGCTGTATTTACATGACACGCAAACGTCCGGTATTGGTGCTGCAAAAATATAATTGGCCCACTCAAATGCCGGCGGCCAATAGTTATAATAAACTTCAAGACATGTAGGTAGTGTTTTGAAATCCAACAAGCAATAAGCGTTTTCCAGGGTAAATCACGAGAGATTCAAAAATTTTCACGAATTCTCTGACCTATAGTTTAGACTTAAGTTATTTGTATGTTAAAATAGATGTAAGCAACTGACTGGTTGCTTGGTATCACAAATGAAGGTCATTATTCATTGGTGGTTTAATTTAAAGCTAGTTTATATTCTGCCTATTGGGCCTTTGAAGACGTGCCTAATAGTGCGTGGACCACTTGAAAGTAGCACAGAGGTGAGAGTATTTGAAGTACAGCTTGTTCTCAAATAAGATCGTGAATTTTTCAAGCCTCTGTAAATTACTCCAATTAACTTCGAAAGTGAGCGTTGGCGCGTTTCGTTAGGGCGACATTCGACCACAGCGTGAGCATGGCCAAATGCTAATCGACCAACATCATGTTCAACACTCAGCGAAGTTATGAAGCAACATTGTCGTCTTTGGCCCGCTAGATGCGACGTGTCTACGCGTGTCTGCGAAAACCTGAACATTCCACTGGCCTTCACTTATTTATTCCGTCATATGTTTTATCCACTTGTCAACAAAAAGCTTGTGAGGTGTATCAATGAATGATTGATAATGGCGCGCTGTGTTCGAGGACGTGAGATTCATCACGCCCACCTACAGCAACAGCGAACCGAATAAAGTGTTTATCATTCACGTATTTTATGGTCGAGCGGTATATTCCAACAGTGTGGAATTTTTTGAGATGCAGATTCTTCATCTTATGCTCTTTGTTTACCAGACATCAGAATAAAATTGGTTTTATGAATGTATAACATTTAAAAATGAAGGAATATTAATAAATGATTGCTTGTAAAGCATAGGAACAGCATGTTGAAAGGGTTAAAGCGAAGCGGCGCGCATTCAACTACACCGTGCAACATTCCAATGAGCTGTTAAAAAAAAGCTACTATCTAAACTTTGTCTCTACGCAGGAGGTCCGGCCACCAGTAACTGACCTGCCCCACAGCAGTGACGTCAGCGACTGTAAATGTGAGTGGGCGGGAACTTCACACAGCCTGGGGCCCCATATTCTGCAACTGCTGTCTTCAGAAACTGTTCCCACGTAAACATATTTATGAAGTGAAATGGCTTTCAACAACTCATTAGGTCGCCATGACTGTATTTATATCAAGAAATCCCAATACGGTGTCTCAATGAACGGCAGTGTACCGAAAATGGCCGCCGTATTGACGTCATTTCCACAAACAAACTCGAGGGAGAAAATATAGTCGACGAAATGTAGATAAGATATATTTATATTCCGTTACATTTCCGCAAAAATCACGTGTCTGAAATACTTTTAATACGTGATTATTATTTACACTTCTAACGTAATTACAATACATCAGAATTCCGCAACGGGATAAGCACTGCCATTCCGTGGTGGACAAAATTAGACACTTAACACATAATGCCGAGTTCAAGTATATGTTAGAGATTCAGTAACTTTTCAGAAGGACCATTTTAAATCTTTAACTCTTTCTGGCATATATAAAATGTGTTTTTAGGTTTTGCAACGCATATTACAGAAATAAGTAATCTACGTTACAAGCGTTCACCGGAATTGCACAAGGTAGCAAATACTACGTCTATTGATGAATTACTAGATTAAAGTAAGATGTGAGATCAGGCATTCTGGAAGAAGGGAGGGAGGGGAGGAAAGCAGATTGTAGTTTTCAGAGCACGGCCGACAGTGTTGCCTTACCTATCGATAAAGCCTTGCCTTTTACACAATGCCACATAGACACATAAATTAATAGCCATCGCTTGGCTGCCATTGTCATAACGTCACAGTGAGTACGTTACATAATAGGCCGGCGATGTGTCCTACATGCCTATAGCACAACGCCACACGTCAGTCGCCCCCTTGAGTTCACACTTGTCCACACTTCACATTGCAGCGGCAGAGCACATACTGTATGTAGTGTGCTTGCTCGTGTGGTGCACTCGCACACGGATGTCGAGGGTCCCATACCAATACACACGCTATGATTGATTTTACCACGTCATTTTCCGCCTCCATTGCAGTTACTGTGTGAGCCACCGCTACTATTTTCCCCTCGCCCCTCTTCGCCCCGCGACACACTAAAATGCACTAAAATATGGCTTGCAATTTAATAAGTACACTTGAAATAAAGCTTTGAAAAATGTCCTGCTGAAACTTCACATAAATTACTTTAACAGACACACATGATTAGCTTGCTCTTTTTAAGATAATAAGAATGTAAACACTAACGCCATATTAAAAGTGTGCTGTGTAAATTTGTGAACAATTAATATACTTTATTTTTGTTCATTTAGTGTGTAAAGAAGTAAGAAATTTATATTATTACTCTATTTACGTTACTAACATTTGCACAGTTTTACTGGAACTGCACACTAACATAGTGATCGTGTCGACGGCAATGGTTATTTTACACATGGCGGAAGGATACCATATGCGCAGGAAAGTAGATCCAAGCACTTTCAAAAGTGCTCGATTAAATGCGAACAGCCCCTGCAGACACTTGCAATTATTAGCCCGAGAAAAAAGAACATCAGAATAAATGTGTATAGCTTTTGATACGGTAATGACACGCCGTTTAAATTTCCACTTTGAACTGATGAATTTTTATTTACTGATCTATCAGCTCGTCTTTGTTGGGGGAGTTTTCGTTGCGTATCAGCTTGCTTTACGAGGAGCACAGAACCCTGGGTAAGTCAGTAACTCTACGTTACATTGGCAAAGCCGTTCCGCATTTCATCGAAAGGTAAGCAACAGTATTGTTGCTGGCCTCACAAACGCTCACTTACCCTTTTCCCAATTTATACAGAAGACTAATCAAAGAGCCACATATACATTAACACATTGAGTACTATGCCCGAGCGTAGCTCCGGCAAAGCGAATCATCAGATATCTGTGCGCTTGAAGACAAAAGTCGTAAACTTATAGTTTCATCGTTTCCCAAGTGTTTATCATGTTACAAGAACACTTCATCTCATCAACAGACATCATCGTCAATAAAATACTGGACTGTTTTGCATAATCGCGCTAAAAAATGGGCTGGGTTGTATATATATATATCACGTTAAGAGTGGGATGTACTCCCGCCTTTTTTTGTGAAATAGTTGTTTGCGCGAATACACGTATCTCGGTAGATATATGTTCTACAAATACGACTTTTTATCAGAAAGATAAAATAATAATCTACGCCCCTATTCGTTTGCTTTTGTCATATTAAGTGAATTTTTCGAGAAAAAATTAGTCAAAATGATCAAATATCGCATTTTTAAAGCTTAACAATGCAGTTTCCTTAAGCGGCAAGAGAAAAGTAAAAAAATGCGGGCGTAGTTTAATCTGTGGGCTTTTATCACGTGCAATAAAACCACACTGTAACAGATTTCATTTGCACAGTACAGTGTTACGATGGAAAAACTGCACGCCATGCGCGTAGGAGCGATGAGGCGCTAAAAGTGCGTGTTAGTGTCGCACGTATCGCTCCCTCGCTTCTCGACCTTGGACGCGGGGGTCCATCCCACTCTTTAAGTAATAATAAAAAGCAATTTTATGGGAGCAATGTCAACTGGTCTTTCCATTGGTAGACAACCTGCCTATAATAAACTTGCTTAGTGCAGTAAGGCTACCCGGTGTAGTTTGTAACAAAAGGGCAGCGGTGAGCGGAGGAACAGATACCAGCAAAACGTGTGTTATTGCGATATGATTCATCTTGTCTCTAATATCCATAAATGTGTTCAGTATTCAGAAGTGTTAAAACTCAGCGCGTGGCAAGGTGGCAACACAACGGACTAGTATTAGAGAGGACCTAGGTTCGACCCCCGGTCTGGCCATCCTAATTTCGGCCTCCCAAGTTCCCGGAAATCACTCCAGGAGGATTCCGGAGTGATTACTTACTACAGCCCTCCCCTTCCACTCGATTGTCGAGCAAATGGTTATGTTTTTAATAAACCCCGCTGTCGACCAGACATGAAGCCATAATTTTTAAAGCATTCACATTTAACTAACCTAAACTTACATGTGAAAACTGTACAGACATCTACGACTCACCCGTGATTCGAACCATAAACCACTCATAACCGAACCTGTACCTAATAAAACGGTAGCAACGCAGACTATCACGTGTCGAACCGTATGCTGGAGTAACCATACATCATTACATAGGGACAGTGGTATTCCGTGCAAAATTATGTATATTTTTTAAATTAACAGCCACACTGGCTATTTTCAACACCTCCAACTGGTACAAGAGGTATTGTTTTCTAAAAATCTTTGACTTCAATATACCCATAGAAGATTTTAAAGAGCGAACCATTGCTCAACTAAAAATATCACACAAAGAGATTTCTCTTTTCCAAATTTTTACACAAGTTTAAATATTTATTTCACTGGCCACTGATAGAAAAAGGCCCGTGGAAACTTTCATAATTTTAAAAAGGCTTGTATTGGCCAAACTGGCTAATCATGGCCACAGGAATCTCTCAAACATAGATCTGAATATTGAATTACTTTTACATACCAAACACAATCTCAGGGTCACCAAGAAATTACTAATAATAATGATAAAATTGTAGCTATTTTTCTTACTTGGCTGTGAAGGATGACAATGGCCAATCATAACATTCAATATTCATAATGATGATGATTTTTACAAAGTTATAATTATTTAGCTTTCCTGGCTATGAGAGAATTTCACCAAGGCCAACATTATTTTATAAGTTATAAAATTATCATCCTTATATTTTATTGAAAACATGAAGGAAAAACTCCTTTATTTAAAAAGTTGCACGTTTTCCCTTCTTGAAAATTACAGAGGGAAATATTCTCACTAAATTTTATGTTCAAATTCAAAACGGCTAGTTATGAAGAAAGCACCAATTGAAAACTATAAATGCTACTGGCGTATGCATATAATGCTGACAGTATTAACGTACGCGCATACTGTATTACAAAACTCACTAAATTTACTACACAGATACTTTTTTTTGTCATACCAAGGCACTTCTTTACGCTTTAACTTGATTCAATTATTTCAATCAGTGAAATGTTCCTCATTAAAAACTGTGTTGATTAATATCTATCAACTGAAAAATCAACGGAATAAACTTGGGAACACTGCCTAGGATCACCTGTTAAATTCAGGATACTCACTATAAAGCATAGTTAAATAAGCGAGACTGGCTCATCTAGACTATTTTTCGGGTTCAGAGTACACATGCAACAAAGCTATTAAAAATAACTGCAAAAGCTACTCAACAGTCATTAAGTCACGGCATAGATCTGCCTATTCCGAAACAGGACCCAAGCAGCCGAGAAATTAACGACGGTCCTGGCGGAACAGCTTATCTAAAATTGCAATCATAGACAAGTGGCTCATCAGAAGCTGCCTTCCCCAACGCTGTCGTTATACAGCAAGGTTAGTTTGGACCAATACACTTGTTAGTATTGTTACATGTCGCTGGTCTGCGCTGCTGACCTTGGGCCGCCCGGCGTGAGCGAGCGAAGAGGAGGAAACAGTCGTTATGTGATAGCGGCGGCCGCGTATCAGTTACAGAAAGCGAGCCGACACTTTAATATCTTTTTCACGCACGCTGCTTACCCTGGTAGTATTGATTTCTGCGTTTATCTGAAGAATGCTCTGGATTATTGACCTCGTTCTCTCAGTGGGGCTTGGATGCGTTGAACCTTCGAGATGGTCGGGGAACACCATAAATATTGCGGCAGGCCTCCAGACCAGAGTTAAGTTAAGTTGGATTGATGAATGAATGAGCGGCTGAGTTCCGAGCGATAGAAGACGAGCAGTGGGATATTGACCAGCGGAAGGGAAGTCTGCGACTGCGGGTATCAAGCAGCGAAGTGTGCGGCTGACCGGCTGGACTATTGGACTAGATGTGTGAGTGAAAGACATTATAAAAATGGCAACATATAGACTGAACACGCTTTAATAATGATTATAATATAACTGACTGTAACCAACACAGAAAATTAAATAGGACATTAGTTAGAGTTGAAATAGACATTAAATATTGCGCTCAATGTTAAATAAAAAGAGTAAATGTGGACACATAATTTAATGCTGTAAATAATAGCAGAGTGAATAAATCAGAAATCAAATTTAGTTTCTTAAAAGACATCCATCTCTCTAGATCTCAGATACACCCCTCAGGTGTCAGCATGTAACAGTATGCCGCAAAAAAAAAAAACAGGAGTTGCTGCGAAATATTTGTTGACAAAAGAAACTCTGAAATTAAATAAAGGCTGGTCCTGTGTCACGTAGCCACGCACGAAGATAACGAATTAATCCCATACTACCTGCTCGTCTTCCCGTCACAAAACATTTCGTGCTATAAATATAAATGCTAAACGTATTTGTGAAAGCACAATGATCTCGAGAAATTTTGTCGGTGATATTGGAAGTTGTGGTAGTTTTGTATCGACGTCGGTTACCTAGGTGCGGACTCAGCCGGCAGATGGTAGATGTGAGCACACTAACAGTTCCGTAGTAAGGCGCCAGCTGCGTGGGAAGTGATGAGACAGTGAGGGCACAGACACCGTCTTATCCACACGCCTTGTTCTGCAACGACACAACCAGGAGTGCATCCACAGAGAAAGAGAGATTCGGCGGCGCCATATAATACATAGTAATACTTTTTTGTAAATTCTGCTGTGTAAATTTTATACATTTACAAAACTTTGTATGTACAAACACAATAATATACTTTGCAAAAATATCTTTGTAACGGTACAAGAGTTGTGTGATCATAAAGTGTCAATTCGTAGCTGTATAAGGAAATAATTGTTGCTGGAAATTTTTCTAAGGGTCTCTGAGTCCTCTGGGGGAAAAAACACCAGATATCTGCCATGGGGAAAATGCAGCCATCTTGAAAAAATGTCGGACAAAATTGGTTGTTCTCATTTATAGCTTAAACCGTTGCATTTCAGAGAAAAGCAAAAAGTAGCATTAAATATATATTAATTCTCTACAAAAATTGTCCTTATTTTTCTCCTTTGATTGTTAAGAGTTATATTTACTTTTGTATATAGAATGTCGTAATAATACCTTATTATTTTTATTCTCGCCTTCCTCTCATCTGCTTTTTTATTTATTTACTGTCAAGTCCTTAATGCCACATGTATATTCAATTAAACCAAATAAACAGCAAATGTTATATCTCGATGTATTAATTATGCCGGAAAAACTGAAAGCAACTGAAGCATTAGACATTTATTGCTTGTGTTTTATGCGAGACATATGAGCAACATATCGACTTGTCAAGATCATACCAGATTCGTGGAAATGTTTATCCAAATAAATTCACTAAATGATTAAGAACACACTGGACATAAAATCGACTTGTGTCATTATCGTCAGGAGTACGTGCAAATAATAAAGAGAAGTAGGAGAAGCTGCCGTGAAGAGAGAGGCGAGTGAAGGCTTCCAGGACGTCGTCCTCCTCAAAGGCAAAGCAAAAGTATTCACTGTTGCTGGCATTGTGGAGACTGCTATTTAGAGGCAAACCTGTTGCAGTAAATTCAAATGAGCTATTTTATAGGATTGCGTGTGTTGTGGTTTTAACAAGCTCATGTGTGAATCTGAACTGCAACTAGCAACAGTTTGTAATTTTGACTTCGTTGCTTAAAGTAATTTCCGGTCGTTACCAAAGTATGGAATTTCCTCGTAACTCACTGCTGTTTCCACATATTTGTTCAATGATATACCTTAATGTTTGATTTTGCACCCTTGCGGATAATCATGTTTGAGAAAAAGGCGCAAGTTCAATGCAGCCATTCCTTCGACCCTCTTCACATAGTTACTATAGCCAGCACCTGCAAACTTGTGGTAAAATATGTGATGTGTGTTTGAGTTATGGGTGCTTATTCGTAACAAAACACAGCAACCCCTATTTTATTGAAGAATGGGAATGATATTACCAACCGCATATACACAGGTGTAAGATCTCCATTATACAAAACACTATTCACCGACATGTTGCTTAATCTCAAGTAGTTCCTCATATTTGTAACGAAAATCATTTTAAAACTCGGTTTTTTGAAGTCGCACTGCTCCCTTGATAATCACTTTAAGGACAAGTGGTGCGTACATTTTCGTCAGGAATAACCTGCCGGAGTTTGTCGGTAATTTTTAGCAACACGTTGTATAAAATTTAGCATAACTTTTTAACTATAAAATATACAGAAAATCTATCATTGCATTCTCCCTCATAAAGGCAACGGCTTACGGCGTAAACGATCCCAGATTTATGTGTTCTCGTTGGCCCATGAAGTTGCCTGGCTCATAGAAACTGCTAGTACCAGGAACTAAGGTGGTGGTTGTCGAAGCTGTAGCGGTTTTGTTTTGACGCACTTATGCACGTATGCTTCAACATAGAAATATGTTGTTAAACTTAATATGTAGCAAATAAATGTTACTTCATAGTTTACTAAGGCAGTTTTTCGATTGCTGTACAAACGTTTTCCGTATTCACGTTACAACTTAGGCGTATACAAAGAAATATTGATAAAATCATCCAACCTGTTATGATTAATCCATGTAGATGATCATTACCTGGACATAATACAGCTACATATTTATTGGTTTGCTATTCAAGAAGGACAAATTGCTTTTTTACGAAATTGGAAAATACTGAACAGAATAAATACTACATCAACTTAAAAGTAGCCTAAGGTTGTCAGACAGCTGATCCGCTACCTTTGAACGCCATTTTGAGGCAGGAAGCTAACGATTTCGATGTGCGCATCATTATATTAATGATCAGGGATATCGAAATGACCAAATTTAAATTTGAAAATCTCAGCTTTATTTTCGCGTTGAGTTCACTTTTCTGAAAATTGGCTCACGGACTATTTTGTATGTGGTCAATTAATCGCAAACAGGCTACAGTAGTTCCGTTAGCGCTGACGACCACCAATGAAATTTCAGCACATACAGTAGAATATCGCGAAAATTTTCTACCAATAAGTATATTCAAAAATATCAAATGCTGGCTACTTAAATGATTGGATGATTTGGTCTGGAGACGGCTTGGCTGTCAGCAGACTAACACTGACGGCCAGCAAGAAAGTAGCAAAAGTATGACTGGCCCAGTCAAGTGGGGAAATAGCTTCATACACCCAGAAACTGTATGTAGCCAGTAACGGACGGAAAACATCAGAAGTGAATAAAATACATCGAAACGTAACAAGCAGTTAATTTTTCCGCTTCTAGCCACTGTATTCAAGCAGCTGTGACGGAAGTCCAGTCTGTTGGTGGAGGAATGGGAAATACGCATCGGTTCTGAATGGAGAAACCACAAACCACAAGAAAACACGATATGGCTGGTTCATTCACCGTAAGCTGGGCATTTTCGATAGGCTTGTTTCGTATCTGCTTTCGTCCTGTTGCGTCCACTGCCACCGCATCGCCTCGATGAAGCTGAAGTAGACCATACGAACATTACGTTACGCTATTCATAAAAACGTAGGACGCAGAAATGCTATTTTTTTTATAATCGGAGCAGATCGAGTGACGCACTGGATACGCAAACAGGAGGTCCTGGATTCGATTGCTGGACCAGCTGTACTGATCGGTTTTCCGGAAGTCCAGGTGAGTTTTAAAGGACATGCCAAAACAAATATGGTCGAAATCATAAAATAAACGCTAAAATATTCGAGCTTGAAGTTTAGCCTCACATATAATGAATTTTCGAAATTCATGGACCTCTACAAATGATTCTAACAAAAATGCATGAGACAGTGTTCCTTACGGTTGTCGGTGATAAGAATTTTTTTTTTTTTTCAGTAGGCGGGTCTTTGATGGCCGTACTCGCGGTAAAGCATTGCAATCATGCGGTAAGTACTTCCTTTCGCATTACACTATCAGTAAGCACTGATGCACAGAGAATATATGTACAGTATGTAGATGTGAAACAGCCGCTAGTATCGCTAACCGCAGCCACGCGTGCCAGCCGATTGTGAGTCTTTCGCAGCATGCAGTAGCCAATCAGACACAAGGCCGTTTCCAGAGCCTCGTGCGACCAACCAGAGAACGGGTACGCCTACATCAAAGCAACTGCTACGCTGTCTCGTCTCTGTGCGTACTTCTCTACTACATGAGTTAACTAAGGTGTTTATCCACTGCTTCGGAACACATTAGAATCATACAGCCATAATTTTTGTTTCCGTGGGCGACAAACATTCTGGCCTATCACTGTGTGTGTAAAAAAAACCACAGAAGTTCACAGAAAAAAATATATTTTACTGATATTAATATGTGAATAATAAATATCAGAGGACTTTAATAAATGGCTAAACATATATATCATCCCCAAATGGTTGCCACCGGAAATCGGGGAGACAAAGTTACAGTCCCCTTCAGAGAAATATACTCCCCGTAGGGCGATGCAGGGGTGGACAAGGTTCCACGGGAAGTGTGCAATCACCTAATAGTGATATTCGCTATTATTAACATCGAGCAAACTGTCTTATATATTCGTAACTTCACTGTAAAAAATAACGGGAAAATTACATGACAAGTGTAAGGTAATATTCGCAGACTTGTGTGGGAAACACAGTTATCCTTACGGGTAAGGTAAAATTACCACACATTGGAGTAAAATTCACGTACACGGTAATGGAAAATCCCAGAAATGGATGGGAAAATTACGTTACGACGCGTACATCTCTTCAGCATTGTCTAGACAGTTGGTGGGAGGACGGACGGGCAGAAGAAACAATCCCTTAACACACTAATATTCACTGCTGTTATCACGCTGTAGTCGTGGTGTAGATAGTAGATCGGCCTATCGTGATAGAGGACCATGGTTCGCGCCCACCCAGCAGCACGTGTCGAGGTTACTATTCGTCAGAGGATATACGTAATAAAAAATTAACAATATTAATAGTCAGGGATATTTTTTAATATAATTTTCTTATACAATATACTCAATATTCCCTTACTTCTAAGGAATCTTCCTTTACTTGTATGGGGTTACCCCACCCCCACTTTTGTCAGCTTCTTTTACCGTACAATTAGGGAATAGTACTTTCCTTGTTATGTAAATTTACTCTACATTTAAGAGGTAATTTTACCTTACATGTAGAGGTAATTAGCTTCCCTTACATGGAAGGGAATTTTTCATCAATTTTTTTTACAGTGTTCTTGATAAAAGACAAAAAAAGTCGTTTCATAAGAAGTGCAACAGTAAACCAACAAATGAACATCCCTTTACTTGTACAAAGTTGGATTTTCTGTAGGCCTATTCTGTATTCTTTTAAACTTAAGTTTGTATTGTACACGAAAAACAGCAAAGAATTGAAAGTTGTCGCAAATAAATAGAGCTAATTTTAATTAGCATGTGTAGCATGTTTATATTATTGTCCACCACGCTAGGCTAGCGTCTGCTACCCATACGTGGCAGTAGTTAAATGTACGATTAGAAATCTAGTTGATAGGTACTGTGTAACGCGTGGCATGTTCCCCGCCAGCTGATGTAAAATAGTGACTCTCATAGCATGTCCAGACGATAATTATCATGAAGGAAATGGCAAAAAGCGAAGAAACTTTTATTTAAGGCGATCTACTACATTTACGTTGGTAAACCTGCGCGTTACCAACAACCTCAAAGGCTACTGGACAATAAACTCATTGCCTATTATACATGTGGTCGGTGAGGTACCGTTTTGTATGATGCCACGACTGAGGTAATGGTAAGTTTATTTGTTGCTGTGTAACCGTTACTTTTTATATTTGTAGAAGTCTGTTCTGGAGATAATAGTTTCATGATTTTACTTGTAGCAAATAACCTTTCTCAAAACAGAACACTAGTATCCATGATATTTTTGTCGCCTTTATTTACAGAAACAGAAGCATCTTCAGGAATCGTATAGAAGGGAAGTTTCAGTAATGTCGTTACCGTAAGACATAAAGACACAATTGGCATAGCACACATGTAACAGGCCTATACTCTACTACTTTCACAGCTTTGCCCCACTCTCCAACGAAAAACCGCGTCTTGTTGAAAACTACGTCTACCAACTAAACTGTTTTGAATGTCTACTTAAGAATAAAATTTATGAAACGCTACGTGTATACAAGTTTCGGCACTAAGCATTAAAGTAATATGGACACGTGTTACACAGCTTCGGCTTAGACTTACTATTATTAAACGGCAAATCTATATGATGACCGCTCAAAGTTACTAGTTTAGTATCTTGCGTGTACGGTGGTGAGACATCTGATGTGATGTTCTTTCCTCTTCCGTGTTTCTACGCATCGAAGATGCAGAATACGTTTACTAGTTATACGGCGCCCTTTAATATACAAAATTCGCAACAAAAAATAGGCTAACGAATGTGTAAAAAGCGTTACTTTGAAAGAAAAACACTATGGATGAAAATACTCTACACTCAAAATAAAACAAAATGCCACCACACACTTAGTCGGGTAAAAAGTACCAAAACATTTCGCAAGGTTTACAAACGAATTCACCTAGTATTCGCTGCGAGAGCCCAGTTCTTCTGTAAGGCCTGTTGGCTGCACAGGTTTTAGGGCGGATAGAATGGAAGAAACGCTTGAAGCTCCACTAATTCGACTCCTTCCATCCGGTTCCTTGGGCGAGCCACTGCTTCCGGAACGAGTTACTACTAGCGAGGCTGTTACAAGGCGTCGTTTTACGACGGCCAGGTGCGTCCATCTGTGGCCCTCGCCTCGCCACGCCTTTGTTCGTGCCCTTTTACGCATCCGATTTGTGTTCGCACGAAAGCATACGACAGAAAGTCGTGCGTTTTATAAATACCAGATTCAACAACAAATGTCGTCCGTTTACAAATCGTCCGTTTTTAGTATTACTACCACCAACCACTGCACGGAATTATGTCATTCGTATAGATGGGTCCGCGCGTGGTGTATGCCTATTATCGCATTGTGAGCAAAAGAAGGCGAAGAAGATGGGATTTGCATCCAATAAATTGTGCGCGACATGTAGACGGTGCATTTCGTAACTTGTTTGAGTTATCAAGAAAGGACAACGAGAAGTTCTTTAATTACGTTAGAATGTCTGTTACATCGATTGAAGAGTTAGTGGTGAAATGTCAAAGTGCTATTGAAGAGAGGCATGATGTCGTGCAAGGCATAGCGTTTTCTACACTAAAAATGTTAGCAATTACTCTGAGGTAAGGAAAAACAAACATAAGGTGTCGGTGAAACTGTTTATTTTGCAATAAGTGTTTCAAACGAGACATAAATACGTAAATAAATACTAGTGTGGAGATCCTTATACATTTCTCCAATAACCGACAATGATACTGCAATGTCTTTAAAGAAAGTCATGTTCACTAAAATTGTTTGGAGAGTTGTCAGGCAATTCAAAGGAATAACTTTGATTAGGTCCCTTTGAATAATCGTTTGGTGTACGTGGTGGCGCAGAGGACTTCGAAACAACAATATCTGCTGTATTTCTTTTGCAGTTTCGTTCATCCCGGTATATATTGCAGTTGAATGTAAGGGAAACAGTTTTGGATGGATGGACCTTGAATTGGACTGTAGTAAGGCGGAAGGTTCAAGGGTGGACCATTAGCGTCCGCCAGTGGAAGATTGCCAGTGGAGTTGCGTTGACTTTGCAGCTGACTGTAGGTTGTTTTGTCGACCAATGATAGGCTGAGAAAGAATGGGCGTTTGGTAGTTGTTCACAGAAGGGTACATTCTTTCGCATGGATTAAACTGTGCTGGGGCAGAGGAATTTGTGGTGTTTGAAAGGAATGAGATAAGGAAGATGCTGGAGTTGCTTTTTCCGCGTATTACACTGCCACTCTCATTACGTTAATTTGGAACTTCATTTTAAGGGACATGGGAAGAGGTAACGTGTTAAAGAAGTCAGCGTTATCGGTACGAGACTCCTGTGTTCTAGCTTTTTTGATCGTTGAAAATTATCTAGGTACTCTTCGATCTTCTATTCCAGTCTTTATTTACTTCGTCTATGAACCGTACTCCGAGATACATGTGGATCATCCTGTATAGGTAATTTAGTTTTCTGTACTTTCCGTTTAACATAAAGATACAATGAAAATGTTTTTAATTTTCGTCATGTGGGTGTTCTACCGTTTATAAAAAATGATATTAAAAAAGTTACAATATTTTGTACTTAAGCGAGGTTTGAGCACGAGTCAAAAATTACCAGCCCACGACTCTAACCATTGCCGTTATATCATCTGATATTTGTGGTATAACTTTTATATTTGTATTCCAAAGACAAAAGCAAAAATTCAGTTTCTATTAAATTTAGTGTATTTCTAGTGCTGCCAAATGTTAAAGACGCCTGATGCTATTTTTATGTTTGAAAGAATAGGTCATAGTCGCATGGATAACATTAACTGCCGCAGAAACGATAATTTTCTTGTAACAGTGGCGAAGAAAGCTTCGCGTAGAATCGGCATTGTTCGTCCCAGTAACTCGAAGCCAAAGGGAATACGGAGACTTTCCGTATTTTGTATTTACGGAATTAACTCCGTTTTTCGTGATTACGGATTGCCTTTCCGTATATACACTGTACACTTCCGTAAAACAGTCCGTAAATACACGGATATTTTTAACAGCGCATAGAAGAGGCCGCTGGACGTGGAGTAATTTCTGAATTCAAGATTTACATGTGTTTTGCATACACGTACGTTTTAAAATTTTCCCTTGCTTGGCCGGTTTTAGTTCACAAGGATCGTTCGTAGCGAGCATACGCATCCCGAATGTGCTGTCAATCAGACGAAGCTTGGGCGTACACCTGCTCTCAAGCAAAACGGTTTCACCGGAGTTTGACAATGCTGCCAAAACTGAAATTTTGGAAATAAACTGTTTAACAGAACTCTACCAATTGCAGGTACATTGACAGTGCTTCCACCGTTTGTTGAACACGTTTTTCAATAATGCTTCTATTTCTCTCGTCACGAGAGTTTTAATTTGTACTTAAATCGTGTCATGACTGTGAACATTGAATATCACTCTGTAGCATAGTTGATTTATGTTTAATCCGAGAATTACCTGACATCTGGTATGGTCCCGCGGACAGCGTCGCAGCAAATAGCGTATATCGCCGAAACCCATCACCTCAGACTTATGGTTCCTATGTTCACAGTACTTTTATTTGTGCCCTCTTAATACTCATCGCATTTACAAAACGAAGATTTTCCGCACCCGGTATAGAACAGCGTACATGCCAGGTGGCTATCGATGATCGACAGTCAAGAGTTACAATGTGTAATAGTTTATAAATATAAAATAGTTTGATTAGCTAGCCACTGAAATCTAAGAGAGTGAGACATAGTCACTTGTACCACCTTCGCTGCTAGATCCTTCGTAAGGTAGTACGAAGCCTGCGAGGCAGACCCACTATCGCAGAGAAAAAATAAAACACGCGCTCTTATCTTTAGGAGCGTTAGCTTTTTGTCCTTATCGCGAGATAGCGGCAACCCTCCGGAATAGGATACAAAGAATTCACTTGTGTTAAGTACATGGCTTGCGCGAGGTCGACAAGCACCTCCCAGCGCAAATCTGCTACCACTTGCTCCGATTTACCTACGACACCGCAGTAGCAAGGAGACGCACACATTCACTTACAAGTATATTAATTGCGTTAAATTTTGCTCCTTTTCAAAATGGTTTTCAGGCAAATTCAGTGGAAAATGTCGCGTATTTAATAATCGAAGGGAAAAAATGGGTATTTCATTGTATTTCCAATATTTTTTTTTTTAATTATACCGTTTGGCCATTAAGTTCCTAGTTGACTAAAGGAAGATATTAGTATTAGGAGCGGAGGTGTTTCATCCCACCTTCGCCCTTATCGACATCGACATGCGTAGTGTCATAAGGTTTAACCTGGGGGGAGAGTGTCGGAGACGAGCTTGGTATAGGGAATTTTGCTAGGAATTTGACTGCATCGCCCTTATCGACAATCGTCTAAAAAGTGAGGCTAGGTTCTGTCATTTTTGGGGTAGGGATATTATAATTTTTAAGAAAATTAATGGGTTTAAATTAAATACAACGCATTGACTACGTTACAACAAGGCATTTTTTTTACTTATGATCTTTCTGACATGGTCATTATTGGGAAGTCCTTTTTACAAACGTACTCATAATTTCCGAACTGTTGATGCTGTAAGGATCAAATTCATAACATAGACACCGTATCCGATATCCATCATGGTGGTAAGGCCATTTAGGCCCTAAGACCTTTCAATTGTAGTCCCATAAGATTAACCTGGGGGGATTTTAACTTCACTTAACTCCGCAAACTGCTCCTCAGTTAGCTCCTCACACTGTTCCTCAGCTTCTCAGTTAATTCCACAATCTGCTCCACCCCTGCACCTAAGGGGGTTTAAATTCACTTTTTTTTTACCTTAAGCTTGACCTTTCAGACATAGTCCCATTATATTAACCTTGCATCACAAATCGCTGCGCATTCCAACCCACCTACTCCACAATTAGCACCGCATTAGCACAACAAACAGAACCACATCCTAAGCCAGACCAAAAAACAGCACATCATACAAGGGCGGCACCACAAACAGCAACACACCCAAAGCCAACTCCACAAACACCACCACATGCTCCACACCTTCACCTACAGGGGGTTTCACTTCAGTTTGCTCAATTATACACCCATAAGATTATCTTAGTTCCTCAATATGCTCCGCATTTTCAACCCCATCCATACCTGAGCTGTATTGTGATTACTTCTGAAATTAATTGGGTTCTTACTGCGAGGTTCTAGACTCTCTTCTCCTCTGGCTATTTATTCTGAATACCTGGTACACTCACCACTCTCCTGTACCTAAAACCCCTCCACTCATCCTCCTCTCCTCAGATATGGTTAACACCCTCCCCACACCACCTCCATACACTCCTTCCCAGCAAGGTAGGCTGTGTTCAGATCCACACTTGCTTGTTACGCAGTGCCTGCAGCCATCGGCAGCCATATTAGTTGTATAGTTGACCGCCAGGAGCGCTGATGTCTCTTGATGCCGCGATCGACTGCTAGGTAGCGTGCAAGTTCGATGAATCGATTATATTGAGATCGCATCGAACTCATCGTTTACCTTTTAACAATTCATTTAAGTCCTAAAGACTTTCCAGCAAAATCAATTTTGAGTTTAGCCCTTTTATAAATACAGACATAATTTCCGAACCGTTGATACAATAGGGATCAATTTCAAAACATAGACATCATATCCGATATCCATCATGGTTGTACGAGCATTTAAGCCGTAAACCCTTTCTACTGTGGTAAATTAGGTATTCAAGCCCTTTTATAAATGTACTCATAACTTCCGAATTGTTGTAGATATAGGGATCAAATTTATAACATAGCCACCATACCTGACATATAACATAATGGCAAGGTCATTTAGACCCTAAACACTTTCTGACAAAAGTTTAATTTGAGTTAAGCCCTTTTTATAAACATACTCATAATTTTCAAACCATTGATGATATGGTCTTCAAATCGTTAACATAAACATCATACCCAATATCCAGCACAATTGTAAGGACATTTAGGTTTTAAACCCTTTCTGGCAAGGTCAATTATGCATATAAGCCCTTTTATAAACTTATTTCGTCATAAACTCACCAAGTACATACTCATCAAGGACATATTACCTAACGTAATATTATCCATTTCAGATTTTAACTAAATTTTATTTGTGACTTAGCTAGGTGCTACGCTTACTTAATATAATGTTAATTTCGGATGTTGGAGTTCGATCCTCGGTCTTGGCACGTAATATTATTTCATTTCCAATTTTAACCAAATTTTATTTGTGATTTGGGTAGGTGCTAGGGGTAGTTAATGTAATGTTCATTTCGGATTTTGAAGTTCGATCCTCGCTCAGGGCACGTAATATTATTTCATTTTCGATTTTAACCAAATTTTATTCGTGACTTGCATAGGTGCTAGACTTATTTAATGTAATGGTAATTTCGGATTATCGAGTTAGAGTCTCGGTCAGAACACCTAATACAATTGTATATCCTAATTTAACATAGATTTACTTTTGATATGTATTCCTGCTTAAAGTAAATAATGTAATGTAATTTTTTGGATTACCAAGATCGATTCCCAAGGGACTCACTTAATAGTTTAAAAAAATTCTAGGAAATGTAATCTTAAGCATTCACTTATGATCGCTGTCTATCATATTACCTGATCTATGTCTACTGCTCAACTAACATGTTATGTGATCGATGTCAACTGTCGAAGGTCGAGAATGGTGTAGGGGAATGCAGTTATATGATGTAAACGTGTAATTAACACAGTCATGGAAACCCATAATTGCATAAACATGCAATGAATATTTACCAGGGATGCACATACACACATGAATAATTAACAACTAAACATTCACCAAAGTAATATATCATATCAGCAAAACAGCCAATCTTCAACTGTCATATACCTTTTCATTTGTTTCAAAATTTGCAATTATTATTATTATTGTTATTTAGGGGTGTGAGGTATTACACATGCATTACGCTAGCATTCACTATACACACTTATCAAGGATGCACATTATATGCAGAGAGACATATGTCCACTCCCGAGAAACGACATCTCAAGACTAAAGCCACATGTCAGGTTAATGTAGCCTGACAGGAAAATACGTGTATACAATTTCATCATATACCAACACCCACAGACAGAATATCTCCAATTAATTATTTTGATAAACCATTTCATAATGTAATAGCAAAACACACACAGAGAATAACACTAATTCACTCACTCAAACAAGAAACCTAAAATATTCGAATTGGCAAGCCCACTCCACCCAAGACATGCTCCTAATGAACCAAGTTAACTCAGATCAACCCAAAATTCACCCAAAAGAACCAAAATCTACTCCAAAACACACACACACTCACAACTCATTTGCAGATATCATACCAGGCAACTGCAAAACCTCATACTATCAAACTTTACTAGGTACACTAAATACTTGACAACTATATCAACATATCATAATACAAATGAACAAATCTCCATCATATGTCTTCCAATACGCATTATTACACATATTTAATCTGAAGTATAATGATATACAAAAATAAATAACCTTACCAAAATTCAATTTTTCTAAACACAAATGAACAAATCTCCATCATGGTTAATATTAGGATAATATTATGGGCGTATGATTGAGCAAAGTGAAGTGAAACGCCTCATAGGTGAAGGGGTAGATCAGATTGTGGAGGGAATGTGAAGCAAGGTTATATGCACAGCGATTTCGGCCCTAGGTTGATCTTATGAGACTACGATTGAGAAAAGTGAAGTGGAAACCCCCCTCCCCCGTAGGTTAAGGGGGTGGAGCATGTGGTGGTATTTGTGATGTTGGTTTACGGTGTGTTGCTGTTTGTGGTGCTGCCTTAGGATGTGGTGCAGTTTGTGGTGCTGGCTTTGGATGTGGTTCTGTTTGTGGTGCTAATGTGGTGCTAATTGTGGGGCAGGTGGGTTAGTATGTGCAGCTATTTGTGATGCTAGGTTAATCTTATGGGGCTATGTCTGAAAGGTCAAGGTTAAGGTAAAAAAAAAGTGAAGTGAAACCTCCATAGGTGAAGGAGTGGAGCAGATTGTGGAGCTAACTGAGGAGCTGAGGAGCAGTATGAGGAGCTAACTGAAGAGCAATCTGAGGAGCTAACTGAGGAGCAATCTGAAGAGCTACCTAAGGAGCTGTCTGAGGAGCTAACTCAGGAACAGTCTGAGGAGCAATCTGAGAAGCTAACTTAGGATCAGTCTGAGAAGCTAACCTAGGAACAGATTGTGGAGCTAAGTGAAGTGGAAATCCCCCTCCCCCCAGGTTAATCTTATGGGACTACGATTGAAAGGTGTTAGGGTCTAAATGGCCTTACCACCATGATGGATATCGGAACGGTGTCTATGTTATAAATTTGATCCTTATAGCATCAACGGTTAAGAAATTATGAGTACATTTATAAAAAGGGCGGCTTAATTAAAAAATGACCACGTCAGAAAGGGCATAAGTCAAAAAATGCCTTGTTGTAATGTAGGCGATGCGTTGTATGTAATTTAAACCCATTACTTTTCTTAAAAATTATAATAACCCCAACCCAAAATATGACCGAACCTAGCCTCACTTTTTAGACGATTTTCGATAAGGGCGATGTAGCCAAATTCCCTATACGAATCTCGCCTCCGACACTTTCTGCCCAGGTTAAACCTTATGACACTACGCATGCCGATGTCGATAAGGGCCATGGTGGGGTGAAACACCCCCGCCCCTACTACTTATATTCACACTGTTTCAGGTTTAGAGTGCATTCTTCCATTTAAGACATACTTATTAAATTTGATACACCTGGTTTAACTGATCCATGGGTCAAGGTGAAATGGATAATGAATCAATGGAAAATGTTACTAAATCAATAAGTGAGGGAAAACGAGAATTTTTTTCAGGAATTCGGTAATAGAATTGATTGAGGTGAATGTTGAATAAGTCGCAGACACTACAAATAAATTTAAAACTCACTACTCTGCCAATGCTCCCACAACCTTATAGGTTAAGAAGTAGGCGCCAACAACTCACCTGATTAATCTCCACGTGTAGGCCTATGAACGGTCTATATACGTTTTGAGTACACACATTCGTTTCCAACAATTATAGATTTTTCTCACTGCATTTTCAGGAAAATGAAAGTTTCCTCCAACGCCAATTAGCGCAGTCAAATGCCTAAATATTTACACACAAGCAACAACGAATCAAGAAAGGAAAACTAAACCTAGCAAGCAGTCAGCTTTTTCGAAACGATAAGCACTGTGTCTAACAAGGGAACATAAGAAACTAAGAAGGCACTAGGGTTTCTTAAGGCCGCCTGGGGAGATACCAGAAGTCGGTTCTAGTAGCGTTCGCTCCTTAGCACCCTGCGGTATCAGGTTACAATACCATGAGCCGCAACAATCTAGGATGGATTAGGCCCGTCACACCCGCCACTAACCATTGTCAATTTTAGGAGCACAAAATAGAAAGAGACGCACGTACTGCCTTACCGTAGGGCAACATCTGGCAAGGTCGCACAATCCGAACGACCTTGCTAATATTGCCTGTGTAAATCTCGCCCGCTATAGGGCAAAGGCGTGTTGAGGAGAAGTGTGTGTGTGTGTGTGTGTGTGTGTGTGTGTGTGTGAGAGAGAGAGAGAGAGAGAGAGAGAGAGAGAGAGAGAGAGAGAGAGAGAGAGAGAGAGAGAGAGAGAGAGAGAAGCCCAAGTAGGCGGGAGAAAAATACGACAATAAGCAGCGCTAACGACCCGACCTTACAATATCTGTGAACGATAACCCATGCAACACAACAACACATGACCGCAATAAAAACCCCGCCGGGGTACTCTGAGAGGTGTGTGCAGGAGGGGATGGGGAGCATGCCTGTTTTTACGGTCGTCATTAAAGCAGCGAGCGTGACCAGACAAGAGTTCGCGGAGCGCAATGTTCTTGCGACGGCCGTAAAGAAACTCCGGGCACCAACGTCTACGTCCCGATAATATTTTCACACCGCGGCCACCATCTCACGCTGTAAGAAAAACTTTTTGAGTGCTGCCGAAGTCACACAATGTCGCCTGAATTCAACATAGTGTTACCGACCGTCAAGGGCGTATCCCGAGTTCGTAGGGGTTAAAAGTCTTAATAAAAATAAAATACTGAAGACCGGCTGTTTGTGGGTCTGGTGCATTCACCTTGTATGGTGTCGCCAGCGGTGTGTAGTAAACTATTGCAAGGTAAACTGTGTTTTGCTCTGTGCTGTACCTAATCGTTTGCTGGTTTACACATCGGCCACTCGTAGTAGTGCATTTGACGTCACAGCACGAGTGCATTGGGTGCCTCACCGCTCTCTTGTGAGTGGCCGCAGTACATTCAATTTCTCCTGGCTGCACTCTGGTTACTGGTCCCTGTTACGTGCGTCGAGTGTGTACAGCACTGCGAGAGCACCAGCTTACCTTGCAACACTCCACGCTGGTTGTCGCTCAGCTACAGACCGGTCTGACCACACAAGCAAGCATGAGGGAACTCATGTGCCCAGATGTCTGCCGGCCGGGCACTGGAGATACAGGCCGTGACACCCGAACTTCTCTCTTTGAAATGATGAACTGCGTGACAAGTTACTTTAGCTGGAAAACAACAGGATGTAATTACGTGCGTGTGGAATTCCGTGTATTACCTTATACATCACTGCAATGTTGCAGGAGAATATACAGTTACGCCGTCCATTACGTATTTCGAAGAATTAAATAAAAGGTGCACTATCTACATCCACTTTCTGCAACGTAATGTCAATTTCGTTTTGAACAGGCAATTAAGTCTCGTCAACACTATGCTCATTAATTTTTATTACTATAATTTATTCAGCTCCGAGCCGTCTGAATGAACACAACGACGAACAGCAATGAAGACAACTGAATACACAACTGCAGATATATTGGTCCGAAAGTGTCACCTATACTATGTTACAGACTGAAATAATCACATTCGTGAGCCAATACGAAGTATCGGCTAGTGTTGACGTAATACGCACTGCGTGGAGTGTCAGTGGCGCGTGGAGAGAATCCGCTGCGGTTGGCAGCAGTGCGGCAGGTGACGTCACCCAGGTAACAATGGGAACAAAGACGAGGACCAGGAGAGGCTCGGGGCGCGACACGACTCGGAAGATGGTTTGAGAAGGCGGGCGGCTTGAATACGACAGCCTAACAGAAAGGCAAGGGCTTGGGATGCTCCACCTCCCACCACGGTGAGACAAAAGACTGGTCCCTGAAGGAGAAAGCCGAGATGGGAGGGAAACAACCATAACCCCCTTGTCCCCCCCCCCTTAAAACGAACCGTGACCTTCACCGGAGGGCATGCCTCTGTGCCGACAAATTACATCCATCCTATCTCCCGGCAGCCACGCTGCCGAAATTGTCTTCTAAAAATACCCCCCGCATTTTGACCACACGCGTGCGTTCGTGCCCACCTGCGAACCTTACAACTGACATGACTGGAGGATAAGAGTATCGTACAACCTGCGTGTGGAAAATGCGGGACCTTGTCGTCCGTCAACCTACCGAAACTGCGCTGTGTCTTATTTCTTCGGTGGCATCCGGCGAGCGGTTGCAAGGCATGCTGGTGTTTGGAATGTGCTATACCTGCTTGTGTCCTAGTTTACACACTAGCCACTGCAGCTGACGTCACATCACGTATGTAACAAGTGCCTCGCCGCTCGTTAGTGAACAAGTTCTTTGGCTAGAGCCACGAGTATTTCGCAAATTCATTCGGAGGCTAGGTAGATTCCAAACACTTTGTTTTTTCTCCTACTGTTGTGGTTGGACGACACTTCTTTAGACACGCCCCGTTTAACTGTGAGCCAGTAACAAGAAGGAAGCAGTTGTGTGAGTAAGTGATTAACAGTCCTGTACAGAGGCCTCACTTGGTCACAGCAACCAATAAGTAAACGATAATATCTAGAGTGTATAGGGGGCTGCCCAGCCTAGCTTGCTGCCAACTCAATCCGCAAAATACTCGATGCTATATGGCTGTTTCAAAGTGAGCAAGCTCCAGGATACCTTGCAACAGTTCAACAACCGCCACCCATCCCCACGTGGACTTGCCCAACTTCCGGCTCTACAAATATAACTCGTCGTAAAACATATTTTACTTCCGGCATTTCAAACCAAACCCGGCAGTCGTATGAAAATAAAATAGAATTTAATCTGTTGCCATGTCGTAAACGCCAGTTCAATTATCATTTATGGAACTGAGCGCTCGGAAGCATTGCGTTGCGGAAGCACGCTCCACGGTACAGTCACGTATTAAATTACCGGCGTCCCGTGAAGTTAAGTGCGCATTAAAGTGCATCACAATTTATTTCTTCCGCAGAGCGATAAAACCGGCACTAACGAGCGGCGGGCCATCCACGTAAACTGGGTCACGTGTGCCAAAACACTAATGAAATTAAAGCAAAAAAATGTGCATTGGTCGCGATGCAGGGAACATAACACGCCACAAATTCACAGACGTACGAGAGCGGAAGAGACGCCGAGCGCAGTCTCATAAACATTCATTAATTACATATGTTTCACAGTTGAAAAAATACACTGAAATCATAACATGTATCTCACAGCCTATATGAGTACACATTATACTTGCTTTCGTGTGTATAAGCACGACATGCACGTCAATTCATGCCATTAGATCTTTTGTCAAATTGTACTAAAAGATATATATATATATCGAGGTCTTAAAATCTTTGACTATAATATGCTATATGTACATTATACTTTTAAACGATAAAAAAAACTAACATTAAAGTTTTACCCCTACAAAAGCAGAACACCTAGGTTCTAGTGACACAGCTCATTCGTTCATTTATGAATGCAACGTTGTTTCTCTGAGTTCATCAAAGTGTGTGACTTATGTGACTGGCGTATTCTGAGATGGCAGAAGTTTACGATTTTCTGCGAGTTTTACTAACCGCTGTATTTAAAAGGATTAGTCAGTCACTAAAATTGTACACACTACTGACTTTTGCAGCTTACTTCATATAGGAACATTTAATAATGGTCAGTTAATATAAAATTTTTCAAGTAACGATTACGATGGTAATAATCATTCGATTTCTACGTTTATATTATTTTCATTAGTAATCAAAGCAGCTGATTTATCGGACAAAATAGGCAATGTATAAACTCCGGTTCGACATTTCATAAATTTGGTTTGTAAGGAGCACTGTTATAGCCTTAATAAAAATCTTACTCGTTTTGTCCTCCACTATCGTCGCTTAAGTTTTTCAGATAAAACCATTATTACGAAGGCATACAACGCATTACAGGAGACGAAAAATGTATACGAATGAGGCAGCAACATGTTGCAAGGCAGAGAAAAAGCGGGAAAGACGAAATCGATAGCTACCGCAGAGTTACTGTCCTCTATCGTGAAATCCATAGGATGTGCCGAGACATTCGCTGTCTGCCACCAAGCACAAGTAGAAATTATCTGCGAGGTAGGAATACACTTAAGAACCTAAACTCGTTTTGATGGTTCGCGCCCAGTCCTCGGCATGAATCAGTCTGTGAGCACCGATTTTGAGTCCTTTACAGTCGTGGAGGCATTCATGAGAGGGATCATGGCAGTCTCTGAAGGAGGGAAAATGTTTTTCAAGAGCGCCAAAAGGTATCAGAGCGGAGCTTCGTTCTCTGGCCAGCTATTTATATTGGATGCGCTGTAAGCCTTAATGCTAAGAATGCTCACGTAAATACCAACATCTGGGAGCAGTTCTCATCCTTTCTATGCAGAACCATGCGACGGAAAAGTCGAACTTTAAAAATTTACACTTGCGTGTTGGTGAATATAAAGCCTTCTTTCCACTCAAGCAAAATCACCGTGCCCTTGTGAGTTGTTCACTGGTTGCAGCTCGACACAAGTGCAATCGACACCAAACTATTACATAACTGCAACACTTGGAGCTCATAAGTAAATGCGTCACCGAACAAATTCAGGGTTAGTAATGTAAAGACTGTTCACGATAAAGTGAGCATTTTAGAAATGAACCTTAGAAAAAAGTCATTGCCCCTGCCTGCATATATTTTAACGGGCACACTGAGTGACATTCGCCCAGTAAAGTCGGTAACGATGGCTGAAAAGTAGTTCCATATTTTAACGCCGAATAAAAAGTGCCAGGTAACCATTTGTGATGACTTAAAATTACTTCTTTAGCTTTATGTTTTTTCCATGCTTCGAAGTGTAAAAATGGCCAGATTTGTAAAATATTTACTTTTTCTAACAATTTCAGAGTTTCACTTAACTGACGCACGAAGAAAATGATGATGGCCACAACAATGTTAATTTTACATAAGGCGGAGTAATACACAACGTGCATACAAGGAAATCATAAGCAGGGATTTCAAGATTGCCAATTATACCACTAACAGCTTATTGGTATCCTACTTGGAAATGCTTGGGAATTACACACGTCAGTTCATGTTTCTTTGCCGGAAGCCAATAACTTGCTGTTGGCACGCCATCTTCCCGCTGAAACAGAATAGGTAAATGTGCAGAACCGAAACGGGTGCGCGTGTTACGAACTTCGGCCACCACCGCGCTAGCTACACGGTGCCGTTAGGTAATTCGCTAATCATCAGCGGGCCTTAGCAACTAATATCCCGGACGCTGGCCGAACGAATAGGAAGCCGCGTAACATGGCGGACCCAGTAAGAGACGTACATTCAAGAGCCACATGCAGTCCGCAGATGAGTGCGTTTACATCCGAGACATCGCTACGCATTATCTCTGCTCTAAGGGTTGGCAATCCTGCCTTGGGCACTTTGGGAGGGAAGCAATATTTGATTCCAATTGTACGCTTTACTAAATGAGACAGTTGTTTGCAGTTGCCTGCTGGGCTCAAGCAAAGAATATATATATATATATATATATAAACCTCGACGTCGGAGGTTTTATTGCTGGAGAATTTTCTCCTCGTCTCGCACGCATTTGGGAGAGCGCTCAGCAGTTAACTGCTACGAAGGCCTACTCAGGTCTGTGTTATTACCAAGCACTACTTCCGTTCAGGCACGTAACAGAGGTGGTTGGTTCAGCTTGATTTGCACTTGGATGAAGGAAGAGAGGTTGAAAGCCCAGCAAATATATATTATATACACACATATATTGGAGAGGATCCCCTCTACACGCTAACATTTTAAATTGTAGATACCGTCTTACCCAAAATGATATTTATGTAACTAAAACGAAACCCATTGTCGCTTATGATTTAGAGACCTTGAAATTTAGCAGATGCATTTGCCACGAAAATAAGACTCCAGGGTCATTTGTGTGCCCGAACTTCACTCAGTTGTCCACTGGTTGTAAATTCAGTTTGCCTCAGAGCAAATAGCACAGGATTCGGTTCTTTTTTCCTTACAAGTTCGTTAATGGCTCAAAATAGTACACAGTGTGCCGAAGAAACTGTGATCCCACTGGAAAAGTAGGTTGAAGTATATCTTGTCGTCAAATTAACCCGCGAAAAGTTCTGGCCTCTGCTTACGATGAATGCATGGAACGCAAAGAGGAACCTGTATAGTTTCGGCTATGGAGCTCTCCTGAGCGCTGCTAACCAGCATGTTAGACGTACCATTTTCATGGTTACTTGTACCATAGTTAGACCTTGTGTACCATGTACCAGGACGAGGTCATCATGGTATGAAACTGTACCATTATCCGACTAAAGTAAAATTATGCAGCAAATAACTCTAAAGTATAATAAAAAATGATCAGTTTGTAGCGCTTGGTTTAAGTCAAAAGCCGAAGCCCTATGATTTATCTGCGAATCAGAGGTTGTACATAATTTGAAGGTGATATCAGTAGTGCAACGTTTAAACATCCGTTGTGTAACGAAAGCAATGTAAACATAAAATTGTGATTTTATGCATTTGTTAGAAATGCATAAAATACAATATTTTTGTACCTGTGTACCATTATTTTGAATACCCCGTACCTTGATAGAGCACTGGCGATCTAACATCCCAGCTGCTAACTGCTTCCCTTGCAGCACATCCCCGCCACGCCACTGGGAGCCAAGTTGTCTGCAGTGCGGCAGGAGGGCGGTGGAGGTCCGCACCCCCGGCGGACAGGGGTGTCGGCTGCCACCCCCCAGACCCTGGTCGGTGGTGTAAGGGGGGGGGGCACTCTATCCACAGCCGACCAGGAAGGAGCGACTTGCCCACTGCATTAATGACGAGGTCTGCGGCTAAGTGCTAAGGGCCATGTTTAGCGCGCGCCGCAGGAGCGATGTGACACGGGCCTGGAGGTATTTTCAGCGCTGACATTTTAGGGTGCACGGCCCCCGGACGTCAGGAAGCACGGCCCACTTTGACGGTGTCCCCGTCTCCCGCTATCAATCCCCCGGCGACCTCCGTCCGCGCCGCTTATCTTCTCGGCCGAATACGGCTACCCTCACCGCGCAACAAGAGTAGTGTTCCTAGTGTTCCTTCTCCACGGTACAGACACACCAGTCTACATCCTACGTCACTCCAGTCGCGCGCGCACCAAGTGGAGCACCACCAGAGCTTCATACGCTGACGTCGGGTTGGTGGAATAAATAACATTTCAAAGATGGCACTGATTACTGTCGGCGTATGTATAGAATAAGTCTGTATTTTGTTTAGGTTGCAGTAAACTGCGTAAATTAAAATTATCTTTGATGAAGAAAGGTTAACCCTTTGAGGAGTATGCACGTATACCTGGGCAAGGTTTATTTGGAAATATCTTTGCTCTTGAACACAAATCTCACACTTCTGTAGTTTTGCTGTTTCGCTGGACTCTACGGGAAACTAAGTAAAAATTACAACTAGTCAACGTTTAAATTCATAAAAATAAAACTTTATAATTTTAATAATTACTCAAATGATCACGATGGATTGTGAAACATGTTACATCTGTCACAACACATTGGTTGGCACACAGTCAACAAGCGACTCCATTGGCCGATGGACATACAATAATAAACGTTGCGGAATATTGTAAGTGTGTCCGGCGTGGCCAGGACCAATAGGAAGAGGGTGAGTAGAGATAAATAGTCTAAAATAACTAGTAATGGTGTAGTAGACCTTGTCTTAAGTGACAGTAAATCTGTGCCTTCCTAAAGGGTTAAGTTGCGTCACGTAATTTACATAACGTTCAGTCTCCATCTTTGTTTTCAATCCACGTGGTGAAACAAAAGTTCGATTGTTGTTTCGTTTCCCAATGAAATCGACGGGGATTCTGTAGCGTAAATTTATTCTGTATGTATTCGTAGTGACTGCAGTAATGCAGTGAACGGTAGGGCCTATACGTCCCTCGCCTAGTAGGATCAGTATCGAAATTACCTTACTCTGACCGATCCATTGAAGAAAGAAAATGTTCTCACACAAAGCCACGGCCAACAAGCAAAGGAAACCTGCGAGCGTGGACACAGTACATTCAATTATTTATTTATTTTTCGCTAAAAACTGATGCCCCTTTCTATAAGCACCAATAGAGTAAAAGCGTCCTGTTTGTATCTGTATTCTCGCCTGCGACAGTCCTATTGGCCCACGCTAAACCGAACACGCTTCCTGTGCATTGCAACGCTCATTAGCTGGCGGAAAGCCAATAGAGTCGGGAGTTGACTGCGTTATAAATTAAATGCATTTAAAGGCTGTTAACGATAAATTGAGCACTTTAGAAATGAACCTCAGAAAAAAGTCACTTCCTCTGCATGCATATATTTTAATGGGCGGATTGAATGGCATTCGCCCAGTTAAGTTGGTAACGATGGATGGAAAGTAGTTCCATATCCTAACGTCGAATAAAAAGTGTTAGGTAACCATTTATGAGAACTTAAAATCGTTTCTTTCGCTTTCTGTTTTTTTTAGTGCATCGAAATGTAAAAATTAGCAGATTTGTAAATATTTTCTTTCTTAATAATTTCCGAGTTTCATTTGATCGACGCATGAATAAAGTGACGAGGCGCATGTAAATCCTAATTTACATACGGTGCGGGAATATACAACGTGTATACAAGTAAATCTTAATCAGGGTTTTCAAAAGTGCTCATTTTACTGTAAACAGCATATACCAGCAATGGTGTTTATTAGGTCCCGAAACAAGACGTAGGCCTAACATTTTATTTATAACAACTCTATTGGTCTACATAATTATTATTACACGATCCTTACAAGCACAAATGAAAAGACTGAAATGTGTTCGTTTTTGATACGCCTGCAGGGCGATAATTGGACAACCCCGAAGTCGCAAGCAGCTTAATTCTATAACTCGTCAGCTGTGAGATTAAACGATCGGTAAAAACCTGTTAACGAGAAAAATGGTTTATGTCACTAAAATCGATTCTGTAACGTCTCTTTTCGTAGAAATGTTGGTATTCCGCGTTTGAAGTCGAGAAGCGCAAGAGCTGTAAGGGATACACTGGCACGTGCTACAAGTGCGCCATGTTGTTTAATGGCAATGGTGTAACTGAATTTAAGCTTTGATAGGCTCTCCATTGCCTACATGACTACAAAAAACCACGAAGAACACACTATGTGAATGAGAAACACAAATGCAATAAATGTGATATTATAAATAAGTACATATAGGCCTATGGAACTAGAAACAACTATCCAGTTAGACAACGAGCGATTCAGAAACGAAGACAGCACAACTATGACAATACGAAAACTGGAAAAACATAAGCGAATTACACGGTAAGTCAAAATAATTAGATATATAAAAGGATCAAAAAATTATAATGATCCAGTGTGGCAATGAACGAAAAAAAAACAAAACAAAGACAGCATAAATATGACTACACATCAGCAGAATTTACAAAAAAATAACTACAAAAAAAAACAGATTTATACATCTGAAGAGTAGCTCAGTTTATCATATGCACGTTTTGTAGTTTCGTAAAAATACTGAATTTTAAGCACTCTGCAACGCAGTTCGAGTGGCAGGCAGGCGGGCCCCTTAAAGAGGGGCACAATACTTCTTAACAAGGGGCACATGACCCCTTAACGAGGGGCACGGGACCCCTTAATGAGAGGTACATAACCTCTTAACGAGAGGTACAAAACCCCTTAACGAGGGGCACAAGACATCTTAATGACGGGCACAAAAAGCCCTTAACAAGAGGTACGAGACCCCTTAACGAGGGTACAAGTCCCCTCGGTAACCTTCCGATTCGAGTCGTATTGTTTAAGACCGTAAATAAGCAGTAGCGTGTTGGACAATTCTTCAGTACGCTAAACGAAAGCTAGGTTAAGTGAAGCCAAATCAGTGAAAACCAGAGACATAAGACGATAACAAGTGTTTGCTTCGTGTAAGGTAAAATGGCGGGTATTCGTAAACAACTTTATAACCTCGTAAACTGAAGAAAAAAAATTGAATAAAATCACAAAGCACAATAACCGTTCAATTTGTGACTTAGGCTAGCTCTTAAACTTTGCAAAGCAGTTTTAAGTGTACAGAATATTATCAAGTTTATAACATTCAGTAAACCTTTCAAAGCAAAATAGATGCGCGTATCGGGAATACAAAATGCAGTATTCTCTATACAGTTAACATTTGACAGGTAGATAGCTCACTCAATACGAATACCGTCCAGGAACTGCAATTATTTGCATGTGTTAATGCATTACACGCAGTGAAATGACATCGTGGAATGAGGATGAAAAGACAAATCACAAAAGAATAATGAAATATTTGTTGTGGTCGTCGAACAACGGCACGTACGAGTAGTTATCGTTCTGTTCAGTGGCGTGCTCTCAGAAACGATTTCCAGCGAACGTCTGCGCCTAAAAATGTCTGGAAGGCAATAAAACATTTACTAACAGACCAAGGAGTGAGTCAGCGAAACAAGAATACAATTCTTTGAATTCCGCAGATCAATAAACTACGAAGGACACTACTACTTCTGGAAATCGTGGTGGTCAGGGCGCATGCTCGAGGTCAACACTCAACATGGCTGCCGAGATAATAAGCACAGGGTCGCTAATCGTTAAAGCTCAGTCCACTGTAATTAGGATGTCTCGTAGCTCTTATTTACAGAAACTATTTACATACATGTGTACTATGCTTTTCCTATCACTGTTATAGTCACGCATATGTTATTCACGTTTAATTTATGCAAAAAAAAATTTTTTAGAGCATGGAGTTATTGGAAAACTGGATGTAAACAAACGTCACGTCAATGTTCGACCACAGAATTTTAACATGGCTATTGTTAAATCGTAGGTAGGTACATAGGGCGTAACGTCTCGTCGACAGCGAGGTCATTAAAAGCGGAGCAATTTGCTCAAATAAACGGGAGGAAATAGGTTAAGACCTGCAACCACGTTAGCAATCGCCTGGAGTGATTCCGGAAAACAGAAAGGGTGGGTGGGACTGGGAATCGAACCCAGTCACTCCCGAATGCGAGTTTAGTGGGTTACCACTAAGCCACTTCGATCCGTGAGTCAATGCTGGGGATTTGCAGAGAAGACGAAAAATCATTATACTGCTTCTTTATTCTGCCACATCCCAGGACGCACCATATCCCGTGCAACTTCGTAAACTAAAGATGAGGTGGACTGATTTGCTGAATAAGCAATGGTCGGCTACATGGAATTAACCATGCAGTAGAAAACACCAAAGTCAGAGAAATTCTGACGGTGGAGATAATCTATACGGCAGTTAAATGAAAAATTACTGCAGACATACGCCATTGTAGATGTACGTCGTCACACAGAATACCCAGAGGACGACATAAAAGCCAAGACAGCTCATGTCAACAGCTATTTCAAACATAAAAATAATCCCAAGAGGAATCATGTTGGATTATTCTCACTAATTATCAAGACAACAAGACGAGTTACCGAGTGAACAACGAAGACAGAGTATAAATATACACGCAAACAATCGCAGACAACACAAAGAAGAAAAACAGACGAACCATGAGACGACAATGTATACAGTTTTCGAAATATCGCTACTAGTTTGCCAAGAAAATTGTGTTCTTCTGTAATGTCTTCGATATTTCATCCTTTTTTCTCGGGGTGTTCCAAGTTTCCCCATCACTGCATTCCATACCTTATCCATTTCTACCTCTCTTCGTCCTTTCGGACGCTTAAGGTCTACTTGCAGGAAGGCATCTAAGACGCGCAACAATTACAATCATTCAATCATGAAAGTGGACCAAAGCCAATATGTTTTGAACAGCCCTGTGCATTTCGTGAAAAACTTCGTATACGTTTTGCTTCTATTGACAAAACGAAATTACTGTACGCCCAGCCCAAAACCAGGACACACGGATGTTGGCGATAACAAGGTTGTGGATTAGTATTGCCTGTTCGTCTCCGACAGTTTCTCCAGGCAATTTTCAGTTCAAACGACAGGACTCTGATGAATCATTGCTTTGGATTCAATCCTGCATTATTTTAGCAGACATATTTAACAGGACGCTGTAGAGTGTCGTGTGCTCAGGGCGGTTCTACCCCGTGGTGATGTGGAGCAGTTTTTACTAATTAGTGTGTGTAATAACTTTATGGAGAGGCCGACTTGAAATTTCACTGCAGTACTTTGAAAGTAATATGACTCAATTCACGCGTGCATCGCATTTACAATCACTAGATCACCAAGGCCTATGAAGGATATTGCTATTTTACTCATTTCTAAACGTAGTGTAACGATGAAGCGTGAGTGGTTCACTAGATCGTACATCTGGGCGTATCTGTTTTGGGGCAGCAACAGTAATTTCCTTGTTGTGATCCAGGACACAAAAAAAAAAAAAAAAAACTAAAACTTATTCAGTAGGGACAGGAAAATCTCGCGTATTACTTTTGTTACGTTCATTTCTGTTTCGTTTGTAATTGGATCAAAGTTTATTAGACACCCAGGTGAATTCTGAGCGAATAACCGACTTGCAAGGAAACATACACCGAATTCCGTGCTACCTGGTCTGAGGTAAAATCGGCTACACGCTGGGGCAGCAGCCAATGAATAGAAAGCTAAGGCTCGGAAGAACATAGGTCCGTAGAGTCTAGCCATACAGGTCGTTTAAAATGAGAAATTTTCTTGTGTTAGTAACCTGGGGGTACGGTTGTGTGACTCCTGGGTGAGACACTCTTAGGAGTGTAGTAGCTTGGGAGGAAGGTGCTTAGTATGAGAGGTGGTGGGGCAGTCCCATGCTATAGTAGCAAAGCCAAGCTGCACTGCACACGACCCGTTCACGGTCTCTTATAGCCTCTCTCCACTGAAGGCGACCCAAGGCTTCTCGTGCCACCCCTGATTCCGCAAATTGGGCTACGCCGCTCGTTCCCTACGGGTTGCCAGTTTTCTTGCAACTGGCCAGGGGTATCTACCATGATGGTTGGGCCGATAGGTGGTACCAAGGCTCAACCACTTGGCGAGGTGTTGGACCACTCAGCACTCAGGCCGTTGGGGCCCAAGGTCTGTACTTCAACGAAGAAGTACTGGAAAGGAGTATCGCCGACGCCCTCCCAAACTGGGAATAAGTCACGTAACACCTCGGTGGTCGAGGGAGCACTGGCTTGGTTACAGTGATGAAACCAAGGGGATTATATGATATATGATATAAACTCTTCAATTTCAGAGCAAGGGCTACTATCCCCGGTATACCGCGACATCGGGGAGGGGCCCAGACTGCTATCTTGTGCCCGGCCGCCGGGGTGGTGGCCATTCTGGGTCATAGTAATTTCCCGCCAGCAAGGAGTGGAGTGTGAGCGGCCCTTCATTGGGTGTAAAGATATGCCCGGTGAGGTCTTCTCAACCACCTTGTGTGGAAGGGACTTCCTCTTACCACTCCATTTGGGGGAAATTTCGGCCATGAATAACCCACAAGAGCCATGGAAATTAAGTGCTAACACGGGACGATCGGTTGGCCCCACCATGAGGTTCTCTCTGGTGACCGATCATTGGGTTGGAATCGTGCTGGCAGTGGTTAACTCCATATGCTGGAGGAGATCCGGAGAGATGCCTACTCTCTTTGACAGGCCGGGCGGTGAGTGGCAACCTGCTCCGGTGTGCCCTAGAGAGGCACTAGGGGTATGGATAGAACCCCGGCCAGACCACATGCTTGGTTTCTGAGTGCGAGAGTCTCAGAACCTCAGTGGTAGAAGGGGCAGGGATGTGCGGACGTGCCAAGCTTGGGCTTGGGTCTGGTCAACGGTCGCATTAATCCTGGTCTCTTTGCGGTGAGAGGACGTGATTCCTATTTCCCCCCTATTGGGAGGCCGAAGCGCGGTAAGGCCGCAATACTAAGAGCGCTGAGTAAAAATACAAAATACATGACCTCGTGTGAATTCCAATGATTTCCTGACCATGGTTACGTAGTTAGCACCAAGTAGCGGTTCCGATTCCACACAAAAACCAAATGTGGTGTACTTGGTTCCCCGCTCGTCTTACAGCAGATGTCGAGTCGATGTTCCGTCGTCTCCTAAACTCGCACGAGACTATCGGGAGCAAGAAGATTGCGGCTCTAAATGAACTCCGGTAGATGCGAAGTTTGTATGACAAACATCGCGGTTGTTAAACAGTTTGGGCATATATATATATATATATATATATATATATATATATATATATATATATATATATAACAAGTTCGACAGTGTTTCGAACCTAAATAACCTGAGTCCGAGCGCTACGCCTTAGTAATCTCAGCTAATGTGACAACTGGTGATGCCAGAAAGCTTATATATATATATATATATATATAGCAAATATTGGGAGTAGTAGGGGCGGGGACGTTTCACTTCACCTTCGCCCTTATCGACATCGGCATGCGTGGTGTCATAAGGTTTAACATGGGAAGAGAGTGTCGGAAGCGAGCTTGGTATAGGGAATATTGCTAGGAATTTGGCTGCATCGCCTTTATCGACAAACGTCTAAAAAGTGAGATTAGGTTCGGTAATTTTTGGGGTTGGGGTTACCATAATTTTTAAGAAAAGTAATGGGTTTAAATTAAATACAACGCATTGTCTACGTTACAACAACATATTTTTGTCTTATGCTCTTTCTGACAATGTCATTTTTGAGTTAAGCCCTTTTTATAAATGCTCTCATAATTTCCGAACTGTTGATGCTATACGGATCAAATTCATAACATAGAAACAGTATCCAATATCCGTCACGGTGGTAAGGCAACTTACGCCCTAAGACCTTTCAGGCGTAGTTCAATAAGTTTAACCTGGAGGGGATATTCACTTCATTTAGCTCCGCCCTGCTCCGCAATATGCTCGACCCGTTCACCGACAGGGAGTTTCACTTCACTTTAGTCCCATAAGATTAACCTAGGGGAGAAGGGATTTTCACTTCACTTAGCTCCGCAATCTGCTCCACACTGCTCTGCAATCTGCTCCGCCCCTTCATCTACACAGTATTTCATTCGCTTTGGTCCCATAAGATTAACCTGGGGGGATTTTCACTTCCCATAGTTCCGTAATCTGCTCTGCACTGTTCCGCAACCTGCTCAACCCCTTCACCTATGGGGGTTTCACTTCACTTTTATAATGACATAGGAATGGGGGGACAGACATAGTCCCATAAAGATTAACATAAGGCCGAAATCGTTGCACATACCAATTCAATCTGCTTCTCAATGGCTCCTCACTTAGCAGTTCAATTAAGGAGCTAATCATGTGCTGTTATTGGTCCACACTTAGCTCCACAATCAGATCCGCATTGCTCCGCAATCTGCTCCACCCCTTCACCAACAAGGGGTTTCACTTCACTAAGTCCCATAAGGTTAACCTGGGGGATTTTCACTTATCTTAGCTCCGCAATCTGCTCCACCCCTTCACCTAGGGGGGGGGGGGGGTTCACTTCAATGTAGTCCCTTAAGATTTTCCTCAAGGGATTTTCACTTTACTTAGATCCGCAATCTGCTCCACACTGCTCCTCAATCTGATCCACACCTTCACCTATGTGGCGTTTCACTTCACTTTCCTCAATCATAGTCCCATAAGATCGTTGTGCATACCAATTCACCTTGCTCCACAATCTGCTCCTCAATCACACCTCTCTGCTCCTCAGTCGCTCCTCACTGCTCCACCCCTTCACCTACAGGTCGTTTCACTTCACTTTACTCAATTGTAGTCCCATAAGATATTCCTAGTTCTGAAATCTGATCCGAACTGCCCTGCAATCTGCTCCGCACTCAGCTCTGCATGCTCCAGCCCCTCCCCCTTCCCCGGGGCTGTGTTGTGATTACTTCTGGAATTAATTGGGTTCCTTCTGCGAGATTCTAGACGTCTATTTATTCTCAATACCTGGTACATTGTTACCCCTCTCCCCTACCTACAACCACTTCAATCATCATCCTCCTCGCCTCAGATATGGTTAACACCCTCCCCACACCATCCCCCTATTCACTCTTTCCCAGCGAGGTAAGCTGTGTTCAGTTCCACACTTGCTTGTTAGGCAGCACTACTGTCGTCATCATAGGCCAGCCTACTTGTAGAGTTAACCGCCAGGAGTGCTGAAGTCTCATGATGCTGCCATCCACCGCTAGGTAGCGTGCAAGTTCGATTACACTGAGTTCGCATCGAACGCGTCATTTACCTTTCAACAAGTCATTTAAGTTCAAAGACACTGTAGCAAGATCAATTTTGAATGAAGCCCTTTTATGAATATAGACAACATTTCTGAACGGTTAATGCTATAGGGATCAATTTCATAACATAAACACTGTATCGGATATCCATCATGGTGGTAAGACCACTTAAGACCTAAAACCGGTCTACCAAGATAAATTAGGTGTTTAAGCACTTTTATAAATGTACTCATAATTTCCGAATTGTTGGAGCTATATGGATAAAGTTCATAACATAGACACCATACCTGATATACAACATAATGGTAAGGTCATTTAAGCCCTAAACCCTTTCTGGCAAAAGTTTAATTTGAGTTAAGCCCTTTTATACACATACTCATAATTTCTATGTCATTGATGATATGGTTATCAAATTCATAACATAGACATCATACCCGATATGCAGCATAATGGTAAGGACATTTAAGTTATAAACCCTTTTTGGCAAGGTCAAGTATGTGCTTAAGTCCTTTTATAAACATAGTTATTCATAAATTCACCAAGTACATACTCAAGGACATATTTACCAACATAATATTATTTCATTTCCGACTTTAACCTAATTTTATACGTGACTTGGATAGGTGTTACGCTTACTTAATGTATTGTTAATTTCGGATTTTGGAGTTCGATCCTAGGTCAGGGCACATAATATTATTTCATTTCCGATTTTAACCAAATTTTATTTGTGACTTGGGTAGGTACTAGATTTACCTAATGTAATGGTAATTTCGGATTATCGAGTTCGAGTCTCGGTCAGAACACCTAGTATTATTTTATATCCGAATTTAACATAGATTTAGTGTTGATTTATATTCCTGCTTATAGTAATTAATGTAATGTAATGTTTTCAAAACTCCATGAACAAAGAATGTTTAACATTTTATTCGATTCTTCTAGAATACTTTGATCTTAACTGCATAACAAGTATTTACACAACTAAACCTTCTTTCATCTCACACGAAGCTAAGTTTTGTTTACATGTAACTATATTTATCTACTGCGAAAAGCATAAAAATCAAACATACACACTGATTTAGTCAATACTTAAATATAAATGCAGTTATACTAACACATTGTTTGGTTCAAATCCCGAGGAATAAGGAATGATTTTTGGGATTGAGAATTAAGGATAGAGGATTGATATGTAGGGTAGTAATTTCATACATGCTTGTGTTGAATGTGTCAATTCTACAGTGTATATATTTTTGTAAAAGATTTTTTATAAAAGTATGCTTTAATTAATGCGCACACACACACGCGCGCGCACACACACACGCATATATATATATATATATATATATATATATATATATATATATATATATATATATATATATATATATATAACTGCATAACAAGTATTTACACAACTAAACCTTCTTTCATCTCACACGAAGCTAAGTATATATATATTTATTTATTTATTTATATATATATATTTATTTATATTTATATATATAATGCAGTTTGTGATTGTGTTGCATTCCTAGATTAATTACTCACTTGCTTCTTTTCCGCCAGACTGTTGTTCTCCTACAGGAGATGACATTTGACTGATGGAGTTCAGTGTGGGTGAGTATATGTGGTTCTTTGTTGTCGAAGAGATGTGATAGATTGGTGAATAGAGATGATGAATGCTGTAGGGGAGTTGAAAATAGAGTGTGATAGTTAATGGAAAGGCATACTGTTTACGTGTTTGTTGTGTAGTGTGTTGCAAGCTGTCATGTATATAAGTTTTGCATAATATCAACCATATGTTGTCAGATGTTAATTTTATTAATATTAATATGTATACTTAGAGTGAAAATAATATTGTTAGTTATTCGATATGTAAATACCAGTACTAAAAAGTGAGCTTGACTTCCAATAAAGCAATGAGTATGTTCTCCAACCTATAGTTGTATTCCTTTCTTGTTTTTTTTTTTTCATCGGTCGATGGGTATTTGGTTTCATGTCATTACATCCATAGTACTTGCAGTTGGATATTAATTACACAAATACTTCAGTTAATTTACTTGATATACAATTAAAAGTAATATATATATTTATCCTGTATGGTTCTTGGATTGCTATGTACATACTACTTATATTTAAATATTCTCACCAAATATGTATAATTAAAAATATTAAAATATTTTTGGTCATGATATGATACGTTAGGTAAACCACTGACTTGCATTATGTAAAGTTATTGTTTGTTACGTAATGCATACTTGGAATGTGTGTTATTGCACTATATTAAATTAGCATGTCTATAACTTTATGATAGTTGAAAAGAATGTTAATTTTAAAGAATTACTTAATATTTAATTTTTACGATGAGTGGGTTTAAAGAAATATCGCACATACAAATTCATGTACGGGTATTTACCTCATTGGGATTTGAAACAAAGAATGTGTTAGTATAACTATACATGCCTGCATTTAGGTTTAAGTGTTGACTAAATCAGTATGTATGCTTCATTTTATATTTTTCGCAATAGATAAATATAATTACATGTAAACAAATCTTAAGCTTCTTGTTAGATGAAAGAAGGTTTAACTGTGTAAATACTTGCTATGCAGATAAGAGCAAAGTATTCAAGAAGGATCGAATCAACTGTTTAAACAGAGCAGATCTTAACAAACATTCTTTGATTATGGAGTTTTTATGTAATAAACATGTTTTGAACAAACATTCTTTGATTATGGAGTTTTTATGTAATAAACATGTTTTGAATGCTATATGTAGTATGGGATAGCACAATTTGAGTGCGATGAAGTGATTCATTTGGATCTTAATTTGGTTTTAATTGATGTTATATAGTAAAATAGGTCAATAGAATCCTCGTACGGCTTTTCTTTTTGTATATCATTATACTTTATAGTAAATATGTGTGATAATGCGTATTGGAAGCAGACAGATGATGGAGATTTGTTCATTTGTGTTGTATGATATTTTTTTTATTTAGCTGTTAAGTATTTAGATTTGCTTGTGATGATTGATGTTAGGGGTTTCGCAAGTTGGGTGTTATGTTAATAGTAATAACGTTTGAAGTGGTTTCATAATATGATCGTGACTGTTTTTGTATGTTTTGTTCATTTGAGTTGTATGATATGTTGATATAGTTGTCAAGTATTCAGTTTTGCTTGCTAAGTTTGATAGTATGGTGTTCAGCAGTTGTCTGGTACGATATGTGCAAATGAGTTGTATGTGTGTGTTTTGGAGATTTGTTCGTTTTTGGTGAACTTTGGGTTGAACTTGGTTAATTTGGTTCATTAGGAGCAAATCTTGGGTGGAGCGGGTTTGCCAGTTGGAATATTTTAGGTTTTAATTTGTGTGTGTGTTATGAATAGATGCCAATAGCTTTGGTATTTGGGAAATTATGAATTAGTATGCTTATTAAAGGGTTTCAGGTGTGTTTGACCTTGTAGTCTTGTTTGTTGTTGGGGTTGGTGTGTGTGTGTGTGTGGTATGAATTTGATGACTGTAGCTTTGGTAAATCGGAAATTATGGGTTAGTATGCTTATAAAAGGGATTAAGGCATAATTTACATGACTTTAACATTGTTGGATAATGGACACGATGGCTAAGTTAAGAATTTGATGATTGCAGCTTTGGTATATGGGAAATTATGAGTTAGTATGCTTATAAAAGGGCTTTATGTGTGTTTGACCTAGTAGTCTTGTTTGTTGTCGGGTTTGATGTGTGTGTTTTGCTATTACACGATGCAATGATTTATCAGAGTATATCATTGAAATATTCTGTCTGTGGTTGTTGGTAGATGTTGAAATCGCATACACGATTGTTTTTTTTCCTGTTACGGTATGTTGAGCCGATAGGAGTAAAGCAGGAACTTTTTTCGCTTGAAAATATCCTATGGACAATATGTTTACGGTAAGGTTTTAGTTTTGAGCTCTCGTTCCTTGGGAGCAGGCATGTGTCTCTACATATAATGTGCATACTTGATAAGTGTGTACAGTGAATGCTAGCATAGTGTAAGTGTGATATTTTCCACGCCTAATAATAATATAAAATAATACTAATTGAATATTGTGAAACAAATGAAAAGTTACGACAGTTGAAATTTGGCTATTTTGCTGAGAGGATATATTACTTCGGTGAATGTTTAGTTGTTAATTACTCATATGTGTATATGCATCCCTAGTAAATATTCATTGCATGTTTATGCAATTATGGGTTTTCACGACTATGGTAATTACACAATTACAGCATATAACTGCATTCCGCTCCACCATTCTCGAAGTTCGATAGTTGACATCGAACATATGACACGTTAGCTGAGCAGCAGACACAAATCAGGTAATATGATAGACAGCGATCGTAAGTGAATGCTTAAGATTGCATTTCCCAGATTATTTTTAAAGCTATTAAGCGAATCCCCAGGGAATCGATCTCGATAATGCAAAAAAATATATTACAGTAATTACTATAAGCGGGAATACAAATCAACCCTAAATCGATGTTAAATTCGGATATAAAATAATATTAGGTGTTCTGACCGAGACTCGAACTCGATAATCTGAAATTATCATTACATTAAGTGAATCTAGCACCTACCCAAGCCACAAATAAAATTAGGTTAAAATTGGAAATGAAATAATATCATGTGCCCTGACCGAGGATCGAATTTCAAAATCCAAAATTAACATTAATTTAAGTAAGACTAGCAAATAGCCAAGTCACAAATAAATTTTGGTTAAAATAGGAAATGAAATATATTACACTGGTAAATATGTCCTTCATGAGTATGTACTTGGTGAGTTTATTTACTTAAACGCATAAGTGACCTTGCCAGAAAGGGTTTAGGACTAAAATGTCCCTACCATTATGCTGTAAATTGGGCATGATGTCTATGTTATGAATTTGATAACCACATCATCAATGACATGGAAATGATAAGTATGTTATAAAAGGTCTTAACGCAAATTAAACTTGTCAGAAAGTATTTAAGGCCTAAATGGCTGTAACATTGTGTTGTATCCAGGTACGGTGTCTATGATATGAATTTGATCTCTATAGCTCCAACAATTCGGAAATTATGAGTACATTTGTAAAAGGGCTAAAACGCCTAATTTGTCTGGGTAGAAGGGTTTTACGTATTAAATGATCTTACCACCGTGATGGATATTAGATACAGTGTCTATGTTATGAAATTGATCCATATAGCATCAACGGTTCAGAGATTATGTCTATATTTATAAAAGGGCTTAACTCAAAATTGATCTTGCTAGAGTGTCTTTGAACTTAAATTACTTGTTGAAAGGTAAATGATGCGTTCGATTCGAACTCAATGTAATCGATTCATCGAACTTGCGCACTACCTCGCGGTAGATGGCGGCATCAAGAAACACCAGCGCTCCTGGTACTTAACTCTACAAATGGGCTGGCCTATGATTTGGATAGTAGTGCTGCCTGACAAGCAAGTTTGGAACTGAACACAGTCTACCTCGCTGGGAATGAGTGAATAAGAGAGGCGTGGGGAGTGTGTTAACCATATCTGAGGAGAGGAGGATGATGAGTGGAGGTGTTGTAGGAAGGGGAGAGGGGTAACTAGTGTACCAGGTATTCAGAATAAATCACCGGAGGAGAATAGAGCCTAGAATCTCGAAGCAGGAACCCAATTAATTCCAGAAGTAATCACAACACAGCTCTGGTAGGGGAAGGGGTTGGAGCATGCAGAGTCGAGTGCGGAGCGGATTGCTGAGCAATGCGGAGCAGATTGCAGAACTAGAACAATTTTATGGGACTACGATTGAGCAAAGTGAAGTGAAAGGCCCCGTAGGGGAAGGGGTGAATCAGATTGAGGAGCAGTGCGGAGCATATTGCGGTGCTAAGTGAAGTGAAAATCCCCCCCCCCCCCCCAAAAGTTTATCTTATGGAACTAAAGTGAAGTGAAACCCCCCGTAGTTGATGGGGTGGAGCAGATTGCGGAGCTAAGTGTGGACCAATCACAGCACAGGATTAGTTCCTCAATTAGAGTGCCAAGTGAGGAGCCATTGAGGAACAAGGTGAATTTGTATGGGCAGCGATTTCGGCCCTAGGTTAATCTTACGTCCGTTCCCCTATGCCTATGTCTTTCTAAAAGTAAAGTGAAACGCCCCATAGGTGAAGGGATGGAGCAGATTGCGGAACAGTGCGGTGCAGATTGCGGAACAGTGCGGTGCAGATTGCGGAGCAGTGCGGTGCAGATTGCGGAGCGAAGTGAAGTGAAAACCCCTGCAAGTGAAGGGATGGAGTAGAGTGCGGAGCTAAGTGAAGTGAAAATACCGCCAGGTTAATCTTATGAGACTACATCTGAAAGGTCTTAGGGTCTAAATGGCCTTGCCACCGTGATGGATATCGGATACTGTGTCTATGTTATGAATTTGATCCTCATATCAACGGTTCGGAAATTATGAGTACATTTATAAAAAGGGCTGAACTCAAAAATGACCTTGGCAGAAAGGGCATAGGTCAAAAAATTCCTTGTAACGTAGGAAATGCGTTGTATTTAATATAAACCCATTACTTTCCTTAAAAATTATAATAACCCCAACCCCAAAAATGACCGAACCTAGCCTCACTTTTTGGACGATTGCCGATAAAGGCGATGCAGCAAAATTCCGTAAACTAAGCTCGCCTCCGATACTCTCTTCCCAAGTTAAACCTCATGACACTACGCATGCCAATGTCGATAAGGGCGAAGGTGAAATGAAACGTGTGTAAACAAATACTTCAAGTTTTACAGCTTTACTTGTCAGTTTCTTATTACAATGTTTTATTAATGAGTTCAAACGATTGTTAAGCATCGATAGATGCACTAACAAACACAATTACTATCCTAATTGTCACAAAAAATACAAACAAACTTCCGAGCTGTATTTTCGAACGAAGTCAGTCAAATGAGTGGCCAAAGAAAGATATACAGTTGATTCAACAAAATATTTAGCTGACAGTCTAATTTGTTTTGGCCCAACACATAGATTTTTTTTTATTCAAACATATTTTGTTAGACGAAGAAAAGTTATTTTGTTGCTTTTCAAATTTTGTTTGCTCAACGATATATTTTGTTAGGACAACTAAATATATATATATATTTGGCCCTATACAAACAAATATTTAGTTCGATATTCGCTCAGTGAAGACAAGAGGGACAGATGCGAAAATAATACCAAACAAAAGAAGGCGTTGTAATATAGTAGTATAGGCTGTTCACGGTAAACTGAGCACTTTTGAAAGCCCTGCTCAAGATCTATTTGTATGTACGTCGTGTATTCATCTGTCTTATGTAAATTTAACATTGCCATGGGCCTCATCACTTTATACATGCGTCGGCCAAGTGAAACTGTAAAATTATTAGAAAACTAAATATTTAAAAAATCTGTTAGAAAGAGAACAGAAAGTGAAAGTAAAAATTTAAGTTATCACAAAAATGGTTACCTAACACATAATTCGACGTTATACATGGAACTACTTTCCATCCATCCGTTACCAACATTACTGGGCGCATGTCACTCATTGCGCCCGTTACAATATATGCAGGTAGGAGCAGTGGCTTTTTTCAAATGTTGATTTCGAAAGTGCTCGTTTTATCGTGAATATCCTTTATGTAGGAGTACCTATACCAGCCGAAACCTCGTACTCCAACCCGTGAACACGGCTTTCTCCTCTGTATTAACTTCATAGAAGAAAATTTATTTCTTCGAAAAATTCCATTTATCATGCAGAAAGTGGAAACCGAAATGAGGACCTCGGAATCGCAGACCGCAAGGAAAATTTACATAACAGATTACCGCTACTGAAACGGGCAGGGATCAAACTTAAGACCTCACGAATTCGAAACATGCATGTAAGGCTACGCGCGCCCTGGACGACCGCGACCAAAAAAAGACCAGCGCTGCGACCGCGATTTTATTCAGTTGCAAACATGGATGACCTGAGTTAACTTTGATATCGTACTACTTCTTGTATTGTCGATAGCGAAAAAACAGGTAGAAACAAAATAGACGGTTTTGGGTACATCCATTTATTGACAGAAGTTTTATCGAGCAAACGTTCTGTAGTTTCTACAATGAACTGCGACAACACGAAAAAAAGTTTATGAAATATACTAGAATGCCTATAACTTCCTTCGATGAACTACTAGAAACGATACGACCTAGTATAACAGGACAAAACACACGACTGAGATTATGTATTGGAGCGGAAGAAAAACTATTGATTACTATAAGGTAAGATTAATATGGTTGTAATTACACTCTGAATATATAAGTAATAATAATCTATATTGTCCATGCCAGAGAAGAAACTATAGGCTACGTCAATAATATTCAATATTGTTCATAACACGGAATACTCTATTTTCAAAATCAACAAGTTTCTGTATTGTACATATCCAAATATTCCGAATAACTTGAATCATTAGAAGACACTGTAGAGGCAAGCGATTGTATTGATGTAGGCCTAAACCTCGATGTACTTAAGCTGTTGGATGGTCCAGACTGTGCATATTGTTGCAAATTGTTGGTTGAAAAAGGAGTACGACTGTTCCAGGCTTGACGTTGGGTGTTACTTGGATCCACATTATGCATGCGATAACAACTTTGTTGTTGTGCCCCGTAAATTACATCTGATATTTTCATTCTGGTTTTTAGTTGCAAATCTTCTGGAATCTTATCATTTCCTTACGTACAGATAGCAAGAACATTTCCGTGTCATTCAGTTGACTGGGCGCATGTCGTGTCTTCAAAATCTCCACGAGTTCTTTACCTATGTCATCTCTCTCTTCGCTTTTCTTTATAATCTTATTCTTTTCGGGACACCTGTCTTGCAATGAATACGGGCCGTCGATATCGTCTTCCTGTGTATTATCTCCTGCAATATTCGTGGCTGTTTCATTTACTGCGTTATTTTTATTTAAAAAACTCAGTTGATGGTAGTATATGTATGGCTTTTACGTGAAGCGGCCGATCCACTTTTAGGATGTTTCAATCTCCTATTTTCTCTGTTGAAACAATCTTTGATATGTTTCACTTCTTTTGTAGTTGCGGGGCTGAAAATTAAAAAAAAATCATTCGTTCCACACAACTATTCTGAACAAACGGTTACAAATGAAACATTGTCTGTTAATATCTACACATTATGTACAAATAACATTGTCTATGTACATTATATAAAATATGTGTTTTTTTAAATATATATTTCAGGTATTTCGCCGAAGGATGTACATTTGCTGACCTGCATTTTTCCTTTCGACGAGGTGAAACTACAATAAGAGAATTAGTGCATGCAGTGTGTAAAGTCATTTGGTTGAAGTTACAGGATGTTTGTATGCCAATATCGACAGAAGATATGTGGTTGAACATATCAGCGAAATTTGCATTCAGAGCTAACTTTCCCAACTGCATCGGAGCCTTGGATGGCAAGCACGTGCGTATAATAAAACCTGAACACAGTGCATCAACATTGTTACGTGCTGCAGCTGGCGCCGACTCAACTGCCCCACGCCGTATTCGGAAAAACACCTCGCCCTCCCCTCTTCCTGGAACGATGCGCTCCCGGCCTCCTGATCATCCCTTCTGGGAATCCCGTGAATGCCGACAGCGGCTAGACTTGCTGGCGTCACAGATCTCCTCTCGCCTGCTAGAGTTTCCAATACGTTTAGCGACGACACAAGAATGTTCTGGTGAGAGTGGCTGACGCCTCAGCCCTCCGCGACGCATCACGCGAGTTGGGAAAGATTCTAGGTGGCGGCCTAAGACACTATATATAATGCCGCAACCCAGCGGGCAGACATTGACGGAGGCCGCCCGGCGAGTATGCGCGAGCGAAGATATGTGTGGGCGACGACTGGAGATTGCAGGACGACGGCGAGTGAGGTGTTCGTGGCTTAAATGAACGAGACGGTGTGAAACCGACGCGTGAAGCCTACTGTGCGTGAGGGCGCTTGGAGGACTCTAGAACATTGCGACTGGTGGGACGTGGACTGAATTTAGGTGGGACTGAATGGAAGTGTGATACTGATTTTATTGTAAATATTGGAACTGTCAAATATGGACGCATAAATTATAAAATAATTGAATAGTTTGACACACTGTCTGTTGGGACTGATCTTCAATTATTTAATTTCATTGATTTCTTTGTCGTAATGATAACTTTTATTAATTGGTGTAAATTGTGAACAGTAAGCGATTTCAATTTCTTGTGAGGATTTGAGTTCAGAGAATTTTGCTGTAGTTATTGTAAATAAAATAAAGAAATTATAATTAATTCTTTAATGTGATTAAGACCTCCATCCCAATTAATTTCTAGAGAGAGAAATGTAACAATATGCTACAATTATAAACACTATTTTTCTTTTCTCTTGCTGGGACTATGTGACTCGAATTACAAGTTTGTGTTCATTGACGTTGGTGCGTACAGCAAATACGGCGATTCAAGCATTTTGCAACACACGGAATTTTTTAGACGACTTGAATCCAACGATCTCAATATTCCGGAAGATGCTCCAATTACACAAACAATATCTCCTCCTATGCCACATGTCATTGTTTCCAATGAGGCATTTTCCTTGAGCGATAGGATAGTGAGACCATTCGCTGGGAGACAGTTGAACTTAAAATAAAGGATTTTTAATTACAGGTTATGTAGAGCTAGACGTTTCATTGAATGTTTATTCGGTATTCTAAGTAACAAGTGGCGTATAATACATAGACCTCTGACTGTGAAGTATGCATTTGCTGTTGACATCGTCAAGGCCTGCTGCATTCTGCACAATTTTGTGCGTGACGGCGATGGCTATCAATTTGAAGACATATTACATACATTTGTTAAAGATAACATTATCACATCAAATCGAAGACCAAACAGGTCCAGTGTACATTATAGAAATGTATTTGCGGATTATTTTGTTGGCGAAGGACAAGTGCCATGGAAAAACAAGTTTGTATAGAAATCAGTGAAAATGGTGACTGCTCTCAATGTGATGTCTCTATAGTCATACGTGATATGTACATAGATTTACACATTAAAAATATATTTTACTCACCAAGCTCTTTTTTTTTCTTTGACACTTTCGCAGTTCTCTCCTCCAAATATCTGAACAATTTCGTCCCATTGTTTATGTATCTCATTTCTGTCACAGTAGCTATCAGAAGACAAGTCCCAAATAGCAGGGCGGCTTATATTTCAATTATTAATCGTTCGATGTCTTCCATTGCGACATGTACACAAGCACAGTGCGTCCGTCCCGTACCTGGTCACGCGACCAACTGTGGGCCTGCGTTTAGTTGAATGCAACTCGATGGTCGCGAATTATATTGGTCGTGCGCGGGTCGCGATGCACATGAGTGGTCTCCGCGACCAGCTGGTCGTCGTCGCGTAGTAAGCGCGGTTACATATAACATAATGTAAGACGTTGGTCGCTGTGACTACGGTCGCGGTCATCCAGCGCGCGAAGGTCCTTACCGCTCGACGGGGCACGCACCGAGCGTCTCTGAAAGCATCGAGAATAGTTGTTAATTAGACCAAAAGTTATACGTTTACGTAACATAGCACGGCGATTTTATCGTTAGAGACAGTAATTTGTCGCGGGTAATATAGGCTGATATTTCTAATGTACTGTGAAGATGTTTGCCGTTTCGGTGTTCGTTACTAATTGTCGTCTGTGAGGAATGTTTAATTCCCTATTTCGCTGAACCAGTAAGAGTTCTCGCGATCCAGTATTGAATGTATGTGTGTCATTTGCGAACAGTTCAACACCCGAATATGCATTATTCAGTCAATAATAATAATAATTATGTGTTTTGATAAATATGTTTGCATAATAGATTTTCGTCAGTTTCTCTAGAACGTGTAAGTCTTTCTTTGTAACACGTTTTAATACAGGAGAATGCAAGCGTGGATTTTGTGAACACTTATACTACATAAAACTGTCTACTACTATTTTTTTCTTTTGACAATAGGCAATTAATACCTATCAAATATTTATATATTGTGCCTAAGTAAGTAGTTCGCTAAATGCAGCTGTAATTCATGCACAATGTAATACAGACATATTAATTTTCCTCAGGTTTCCGCCAAGAAACCAAAGTCACGTTTAGTTTCCCGTACATCTATCTGAGTGCCAATAACTCGCTGGACAGTTAGCACGCTCAGCCTGATGAGATACCGCAGAGACGCACGTACGCTTGCAGGCACTCTGGGTAATGAAGAACCAAGGCACATAAGAGGCAAGCATACTGAAGCGAAGCCTCCGATGCAAGTGCGTGCTTCAACTGGATGTGAAGTGTGTCCGAATCTACCGTGGTGTCCACGAGTGTATAGGGAAGAGATTTGGGCGGCACATAACACTGAGGTCTTGAGAGACGATGAGCGTGAAATGAGGTGAGTATGGAGCAGCGCCGGAATGCAATGGCGGTGGAAACGGGAGATCACCAAGAAAACCCGCCGACCAGCAGCATCGTCCGGCACGATTCCCACATGCGCAAATCCAGGAGCGACCACGCCGGGAATTGAACCAGAACCTTGGTGGGAGGCGAGTGGTCTGACCACTACACCACCGCGGATTGAGCGCATACATTTTTTTTATTGTTTTCCGGGTAGAGGTCTCGTAGAAGTTGCAATTCGTGAGTCTTACGTACGAAGACGTGTGTACACATAACTGACAATTACAGGGGTCTATACTAGGAGAAGATTTTGAAATGCATGATTAGGGGCCTGTGATTTTTTCAGTCGCGTTTATTCCATAGACGCAAGGTACGCAATGCTTACCCTATACATATTGGAAATGTTTGACCCTTTATAGTTTTCGCCTTAACTTTAATCTAAACACATTTAATTCTGAGTTTCCTGGTTCCTATTTGAGAAACAGAGTTTTCGTAACTCCCGTACTGTACACGCATAGTGCTGCTATCTAGTACTTATTTCCACAAACGGGAGCGACTAGAGATGAATCGAACTCGCAAGCGAGGCGTTCCAACGGCATGGTAAGCATCGTTCTGTTTGCGTCCTCCAGTCCGCAGTTCCTTGGAAAGTGGATGAAAGCGTTCGGGAAAACGGGAGTTTTCTTACAATACCGCCACAGCAGACAATAGCAAGAGAAAATATGCAAATGGGTACATAACTTATTAAAAACCAATATGCACGCGTATTATTTCACTAAAATCATCGACTCCAACTCAGAATGCTGTATAGCCTTACTGAAGAATTATACTAATTCGGGGGAAGGGGGAGGGTGTCGGGACGCCCGGGTCTCTCCTTTCCAATCCTCCATAACGTATCTACACCCGCGACGCTGTATCAATGGTTTTATACAACTCTATCATGCGCGGCGAGCGGAGTTCGGAACACGCGCACAATACCCACCAATAGGAGCGGTGGTGGCAGTGCTGCCAACTAGTTTGCACGTGCAGTACCACAGACATCCCAAACATATACTACTTTCAATAGCACTTGTAGAAAACTGTACTACGGCGGAAACATCTGAGTTACAATATTATGAAAATGTTATCGACATATGAGCGAGCACAATAGGGCCTATACTTAAGAAGTTACCGGTTGAAAAATCACCGTTAAAGTAAGACAATTACACTAAATCGAGACAGTCGACTTGAGGATTAACGTGATAGGCATAACTCTTTCCATATCAATCTCTTGAGTTTGCTTTAGAGCCGATTGCGGTACATAAATGAGCAGGAAAAGGGGGTGGGGGGGATATATGTCATTCATGTCAAATTGCAGCATTATCTGGTAACTCTGCCCACGAAAACAAAAACGGTACTTCATTCTGTTTTGCTTTACACTCCAACGATAAATTGCAATTTTTCAGTGTTGCCATTCGTCAGTCTGTTAGTATGACTGGCCTCATAACATTTCTTCTATTAGTATAAGAGTAGCAATTCACTGTATTGTGAAAACTTCCCTGGAGCTTAATTATACTACTTCACAGAAGTACAATGCCTTTATTATTTTACATAGCACAATGACTGAAATTTTATGGCAAGTAGAATTACTATACTAAACCGAGAGAAACATTTGTTTGAGCAAACATATGACTAAACAAATATTAACAACTTATTCAACTAAATATTTCGTTGACGATCAAATTTTGTTGGGCCGACACACAGATTTTGTCAACTCGTATTTTGTGAGGTGACAAGATTATTGTTGTTGTTTTTCAAGTTTAGTTTACTCAACAAAATATTTCCTCAGATCAACTGCATATTTATTCGGACATATGTAAACAAATATTTAGTTGGCTGGAACAAACCTGCATCACAGCGTACGGTTGACAACATAGGGCCGTGGACAGGGCGTGAGTACCAAGTGCGTACGCAGCGTCAGCGACAGAAAACTTCCTTCCACCCGCTCCCCCGCGGGAAAGTCAGCACCGGCTCTTCGCCGGGAGCTCTCCTACTCCGTACATTCTGATGCGGAAACTTCTCGATTCGGAACCCACGTCCCGAAAGCTCACAAAACGAGGAAAACAGTTCCTTGCCGATTCGCAAGCTCAGAATGTCAAGGACGGCCGTTGAAAAAGCAGTTATCCGCACGTAAGGTCAAGTTTCTGTTCTCAACCCCTTCTAGACTTTTGGTAACTTATACGCTAGTAGTTATAAAATTTATGTTTCCTGTCACCTGGCTGCTGGCTGGGAAGTCATGTTGAAACCTCCTGTTCTGTCATTCCTCGCCAATGAAACCATCTTGGATTTCCCTCGGGAATTTCCTTTTTTTTTCCTGCTGCTCTATCATTACTTCCAATCTCTTCGTGATCTTACAGTCCTCGTTTTTTCTCTTGCTCTGTCATTTTGAAGTTGTTTTTTTCTTATGCTCTCTCATTCCCTCTTGTCTCTCGTCCATTCTATGCCTTTAGGTTTTCTCATATTCCTTCTGGCATCCTTTATTTTCTCGCTTGTTTCCCATCAATTTCCCCCTCCTCTTAATTTTCGCATCCACCATCACCGTCGAGACATCGTCTGCTGTTAGGCAGCCATCTTAAGTTTCCACCACCAGTCGGATGCTGTAGGTGGCCATCTTTGATTCCCACGTCCGCCACTAGAGTGTGCTAAGTTCTTTATTTTTATGTCCTCCATCTTTAATTATCGCTCCTGCCACCGATAGACTGCTGTAGGCGGCCATAATTGATTCTCCACAAAAATATTAAATAGTAGTACAGTTTCTTACTGCTGTTCGTCCACGTCTTACAATATATACAATTTATGTAACTACAACGAATATTATTTTACTCTTTTTAGTGTATCTGTAAGTAAAATTTTGGTTTTAAAAGGTTTTTACAGTTAATTTATTTTTCACTTTTTAGCTTCACAATTTTTATTATTATAAAATTTGAATATTTATATATTCACAGACTCGTCCGTTATTGGTATCGCTTGCGATCCCTATGACGGACGAGTCTGTGAATGTATAAATAGTATATAATATATATAAAATACAAATATAATATAAATGCGTATGGGGGATGGACCCAGAGCGAGGCAACACCCTCTGAGTGACGGGCTTTCCAGCTGGGACCCGTAGGTGCCCGTCATCCCTGAACATGATATGAAATGAGACCCTAGGATGGAGCGGCGCTGGAATGCAAGGGCGGGGAAACGGGAGTAACCCGAGAAAACCCGCCGGCAAGCGGCATCGTCCAGCAAGATTCCCACATGCAAAAATCCGGGAGCGGACCCGCCGGGGATCGAACCCGCCGGGGATCGAACCAGGATCGCCGTGGTGGGAGGCGAGTCCGTTAGCCACTGCGTCACCACTGCCCCCAAAATACAAATAATTAGTGAGATTAAAAAGTCTAAAAACGTGCAGTTAAACACTGGTGGCCCCTTCAACACCTCAGGCTGTAACCTGACAAACAGTGATTTAAAAAAAATATGTAAGACTAAAACGACTATAAAAGTATTAGTATATACTTTCTGTTACAAAGGGTTAAATGGTCAATTTATTGTGACTTAAGACTTAAGACAATCGGTGCGGCAGATAATAGTACAACACAGTATTGCGACAACTTGCGACTTCTTGCGACTATCTGCGACTATTCGTGGCTATTTACGACTACATGCGACTACTTGCAACTACGGGCAACTACGTGTGACTACTTATGACTATGTGCGACTACTTGCGGCTATTTGCGATTATTTGTACTACATGCGACTACGTGTGACTACATGCGACTAATTGCAGCTACTTGCGACTACTTGTGATTAATTGCGACTACTTGCGGTAACACGAACTGGGTGAAACCTCCATTCCCCGGAAATCGATGGTAGGGGGTCGGCTAACCTAACTCGCCCCTTTCCCCAAGGGGAGTATTGATCCTCCCAAGAACCATTCCCCCACCCCTCATCGTTTTCGCGTAAACAGGAACCTTAATTTCGAACACCCCCCCCCCCCTCAAAATTGGTGAAGGAGGGAAGGGGTGGTCAGCTACAATAACTCACCCCTTTCCCCAAGGGGCAATGTCAATCCACCCTAGACCCCTTCCCTCTCTCCATCGACGTTTCCGCGTAAAGTGTGAGCAAATGGCGAGGGCCGGACAGACACCGTACACACAAATCCGGAGAGACACTGTACCTACAAACAAGTCAAGTTGAATTAAAGCTTGTAATATACACATTTTTTAATGTGCACTACACAAACTACTATACTTCACGACGATCTGTCTACAATGGCGCACGTGAATCTCTGACGTCATGGCGCTGTTACAACTTCCCGTATCCCAAGTAGAAGAATTTAGAATATTGAACTTTTGTCCCACGTTGCGTACTAAGATGACAGGAAAATAAGACTTCATACTTTCGCACATATTCGTAGAAATATTACGTTGTAAATGTAAACAATGGACGTGCAAGGCGGACTTCCTCAAGACGAATGTAAAGAAATGCTAATTAGTTCGGTATAAAATATATAATATAAAAAAAAAGAAATTGAAAAACCGTCAGGTTTAAACAAAACTCCTGGATGTCAGTCGACGATATTATTTAAATTTGGTTAGGTCTATATCATAAAAGATAAATAAATATTCAAGCCACCTTCGTCGTAAAACATTAAGTAATCAACACTTAAACAACATCAAAACCACCACGCAACCACAAATAAAGATAGTTTGCATTGTACGCTGAATTTACCGCGGCCTGGTGTCAGGTTCTGAAAGCTCACTTTCGGGCAGCGTGAATGTAGACCATATTCAGTTCGTGTCAATGTGAGGTCACGTGACGTCGAGAATGGGACAAGTCCACCTCCACGCAAGGCAGAATGTAGATTGGCCTGGCCATAAGCGTTAGTAGTCTCGACATAGGTATTTACCGTACATTCGTTGTTTGCGCGTTCACACGTATCTCAGCAAATAAATATTTTGGAAATACGGCTTTTGTGCGAACAAAGAAAAAACCATCTATCTAAGCATGAGCAGATTTGTAGTTTTTATCATATCAGTTTTTATCATATCTGGTGTTTTGTTTAAAAATCGTAAAAACTGTGTTTTTTTTAATCAAAGTTTGCCTGTGCAGTTTTCTTGAGAGGTAGGGCAGGGAAGAAATAAAGCCGTAAGGTCGTAGTTAAATCTGTAGGCTTTCATCGCGTATAATCAAGTTACACCGATACAGATCTTATTTGCAGAGGAAAGCGTGACGAACGAAGCACTACACGCCGGTTCAGCGCCTTGCTTGCGCGTATGAGTGATGGGGCGCTGGGAGAGCGTGTTTATGTCCGCCCCTATCGCTGTGCCCCGAACGCAGAAAAAACAAAGAAAAATCTCGGGCCCATGTATTTCTAAGGGGAACCTTCATTCGCCATATTGGATTCTTAATTTTTCTATCTTGTTTATATTTAAGAAAAAAATTCCGGAAGCACGTGTATAAACTGATTATTGACTATCAGTACATACAAGACAAGGGAACCACAAACTTATAATTATGCCACAATATTGTGTCCAAATTTGGGAGGGGGGGGGGGGAACCAAACAATACTGTATTATGACAAATAGCTACGAGTTCGTAGTTCAGTCGTTATGCCTGTACTGCTATGCAAGGGCAGTAGCTTATGTACGTATAGACTACGAACCCAATATGGTGGGAGAAGCCTAAGAGGTTCGCCGAGTGACAAACAGCCCGCTGACGAGCTGCCCGGCGCCAGCTGCAAGGGGGGGGGGGGGGGGGTTAGGGGATGTGGATTCACAAGGAGACGGGGAAATGCAAGCGATAAATTTTTACTGTATTTCAGCAAACTTTCTCTTTCTGCGGGTCTCCCCCTCTCCGTGCCATCATCAAAGCATCGGGAAACTGTCGACTGTCGGCTGGATATTCCTTTTACGGCCGGGGACTTCACCACAACTGCTGTTGCCCCCTAGTACACGCGAAGAGGCTTGGGTCTCTCTCTGTGGCTCGACGTTCACCCACATCCAATCCTGTAGTGCGCTTCGCACCACTAAGGTTTATTCTAGAGGTGGGTCACAGAGTATCAACTTGCTACTTTGTATATGATACATATTTGTATCGAGTACTGTAAATGAGTACACTGCCGAAGTATCAGATACATTTAGTATCAGTTTAACATTCTCCGCCAGTATGTTGCGTAAGTAGTAGGCAACTGTATGTTCATGAACAGGATTCCAGAATGTGGCTTGGTGGTTCTGCCCGCCATCTTAGATTACGCCACCTTGGAATTTTTCTCTCAAAATTACTTGTTTTTACGCAAAAAATCACTTCAGAAATCAATTCATTATAAAAAAATCCTTCAGAAATTTTAAAATTTGTGAAACAAGTCGGAGAAAAATGAGCTACTCGGCTGCTCTACCAAAACTACAGGGCCGATTCTTATACTTATTTCACTGTTAGAAAGCTACATTCTTCCATATGGCCATAGGTAGAGGTACGGAAATTTCGCGGATTCATTAGGCCGTAAGCTAGACTCCACCATCCGTTGTGCATTCGAGCATCAGTTAATAGCTCATTGGTTGTTGCTCCACTTTAATACCAGGCCAGGTTACACGGGCTTCAGGTCTTGTTTTCCTTGCAGGTTCGTTATTGGTTGACAGTCGTTCGGGGCGTGTCTAACACACCATGGTCCAATGGAAGCACAAGCACATATGTACACGCGAATGCAGTTTAACTTGTCCTCAGATGAATCCGCGAAATTTCCGGGTCTCTAGCAATAGGCGTATATCAAGTGGGGCCACAGAGGCCTAGTGAGAAATGTCAAGTAGAGCCGCAGTATACCCGTGGTTAGAGCGATCCCAAGTGGGGCCTTAGTAGCCCAATGGCTACAGTGATCTCAAGTGGGGCCGCAGTGGTCCAGTGGCTAGAGCGATCCCAAGTGGGGCCGCAGTGGCTAGTGGATAGATATATATAAAATCGGGCCGCGGTAGTCCAGTGGCTAGAGTGAGCCCAAATGGGGCCATAGTGTCTCAGTGGCTATAGAAATCCCACGTGGGGCAGCAGTGGCTCAGTGGATAGAAATATAACAAGTGGGGTATCAGTGGCCCAGTGGCTATAGCACTCTCAAGTGGGGTCACAGTGGCTCAGTGGTTAGAAATGTATCAAGAAATATTTCAACTCCATAAAACCTGAGCGAAGCGATGGCGGCCTGCTTTAACTTGCAATTACGGCGAAATAATTAGATTGGCGTAAAATGTCAAGAGATTCTTTTTGTAGAGAGTTTAATTAGTTACTAAATTATAATAATATATCTTTGCCATAACTGTATAAGTTTTCCAAGAATTTTAAATTTTTTCAGTTACTTTTAAAATGTAAATTTAAAAGTTTGTTATATATATATATATATATATATATATATATATATATATATATATATATATATATATATATACACACACATACATACACACACACACACACACAAAATAAATCAATGTCCGGGTGCAGCTAGCTAAATATAAAATAACTACTTAGCAACCTATAAACATTCTCTTTTATTATTCACGTAACTTACAATTTTAAATATAACTGACCTCTTTGGAATACTGCGCACCTAGCGGCAGAAATTTTCTATTTGCCAAACTCCCCCCCTAAGAAAATTGGTTATGTTCCTAACCTGAATACAATGAACCTTAGCACCACCTTAACTCCACCAACGACAGTAATTCAGGTCGCTGTAGTACTAACATGTTCAGACCGAACAACTGCGTCATCTCACCCTGGAGGGTTGGCAAAGACGGACATCGACTACACTAAAGAAAATGTACTTTTATAAACGTTACGCACATCATAGTAAGGTAAATATATTGTGGGAACGACTTGAAAACTAAAATGTTTCAGCTGCGAGCACTTGTGTAGTAAACGACACTGCGGCTCTTAAGTCTTTTCCCTAAAATTTCGCCTTCAAGTTAATGACTTAACATACTTTCTTGTAACTATGCAGATGTAATCCAAAAAATGAACCACAAAAACCGGCCATAGCTGGAAATTTCTCAAGTGGGAAGTTGCACTGACCAAAGAAAGCCGGGCGGGAGGTAACACCAACGTTGGCGGAGCTGACGCATGTGAATGCATCATATTTTCGGGCAATAACATACTTTTAACACATTTACCTTTAGCTGCATGAGGTGGAGGGGGAAGGAGGGAAGGGTTTACAACCCTATCTCCCCCTGGCTACGCCAATAACACTAGTTAAACATCACCGATTCCAACCACATCACGTCAAAACAAATTTAAAGTACCAAACCTGGAAACGCAGTAATAAAAAGTATAGTTCAAGTTTTGACAGTACCCGATCAGTCGCGGGGCAATAGCGGGATATTCCTGGCCGAGCAAGGAGTGGAACAAGCGGCCCAAGGAGACCACACGGACTGGCACCGACTGTACGTGAGGTGTTTGTGCGACGTACACACATGCACAATGTGAACTTCTCGATAAGAAAAAAATGTTACGTGGGAGTCCAAGCCGGCAGTCACGTCTTGACCGTATATCCTAAATATTTACTGAGCAATTGTAATTCCACAAAGAATCTTAGGTTTATACCGAACAACTGTGTGACGCAAAGGATTCCAGTTTTTATTTAACAGATGTGATTCGACCATTATTGTTGTTACATAAGAGAACTGTCATTCGACAAAAAGAAATCTAGGTTTGTATCGAATAATCGTCATTCACCAAAATAATTCTAGGCTTATAGTGAACAACTTTGATTCACCCAGAAAATCCCAGATACATACCAGAAAATTGTGACCCACATGATTCGTATTTAGTACACAAAACACAAGGTAAATTTGGGTTCGTTATAAATACGTGGTTGTTGCATTTCGGTAGGCCTGTATGTGCTGTGGGAAACATGCTCACCTGGCTCCGCCACTTTACATCATGGAAATGGTCACAAATGCACTGCAGAATGAAATACCGCGACTGCACGCCCGTGCGCACTGAGCAGCCAGTATACTGCAGCACGAGAGGAAAATCAATACAACCACACTGAATCATTAAAGGTTGTTCACACCACGTTCAACTTCCAGTATCAAGTAGCGTAACCACACGATGTGCGTATCTTTTCCACAAATATCAATACGATTCTGACAAAAAAAAGTGTACGGCCTTGAAAATGCAGTCAATCTTCTGACAGCGCGGGTACCAGACAGATCGCTTTCTTGTCAACGAGAGCAACATATGTTACGTTCGACTCCCACTTCATACATTGGTAAGATCAACGAATTTTTTTATCAAATTCTAAGTCGCGTCACAGAAGGGCTTCCGCGATACAAGAAAAGCCTAGCGATTGTGAATAAAATTGTAAAAACAACGTTGGAATGTGAAGAAAACGACGTTATAGATCGAGAACTTTGAATATCTGAAAGTAATACGTTTTCCTTAGAACCCGTGCCATAACCATAGTTAAAATATTACTTTCTCTTAAGATTTTTTCTAAAAAAAAGTAACTGATAAAGATTTCTTTATAGATGAGAAATAATAATAATTATTATTATTGTGTTCTGTTAAATCCTAAGGGTACATTCCAATTATACATCGTTCACTATTACTTCCAAATCTGACCAGCTATTTTATCAGTTATTTTATTTTAACTATTTTACCAGCAATTTTACTTACACACCTGCACGTAAATGGTTGGAGAGTCCACTAGGATGTTTTAACCATAAAGATGTTGATGTGGACTACGTCTTATGTGCATATCGCCAACATCGGATTGCGCTTTGCTCGCAGAACTGTCACATAAACGTGTTCAAACAGTGACTTGGATGACTGTACAAATAATGTTTTCTAACAGATTCATGATTTATAAAAAACTTAACTTGGGTATATCACAGTTGCATAAAATAATGTGTATTAACACTTTAAAGCAAGTACTAACAGCGTGCTAAACTTACCGTACACTCTAAATCTGAATCAGTGAGAATTTCACTGTTTCATTTAGTCAACAGCACCTGACTGATTCAACTGTCACTTCAGTGGCAATTTTCCACTGATTCATCAGTAATTTTTACACTGTTTTTCAGTAGTTTGTTTGTTGACTGATGGATCAGTTAAACAACGTGTAGAAATGGCCGTCAAACAACGTTTAAAAATGGCCGTTAAACAACGTGTTCCGTTTTTGAGTCTTTCGTTTCGTTTTCACGTAATCATCACAGCGCTCTGTTTGAAGGTTTAAACTGCATATATGTAATATAGAGAGTGCACTCATATATACTATTCATTTTAACAATCCTAACGTTACCAATTAAACCAAAAACCAAAACGGGCGGGACGGCAGCGAGTCAATGATGATATTTATACGCTCGGAGACGTCTTCGATATATGTATGGGTGTCAGCTTCATTCGTTATGTTCATCGAGTCTGGTACAGCGGAGGTAGAGGTGCTCGCGCCGTCGTTCACCGAGCGCGCAGCGTCAACTTTGCGACGCTCCTAAATCCGTCTCACTCGCTCGGCGCCGGACATTGGGGTACCTGTGCGTAGCCCAAAGCCTCTTCTTTCCAACGATATGCATGATATATATTTTCGGCTGGCTCTTGCGCGAGCTGAGACCAACATATTGAATGTTTATAGATTTTCGCACACTTACTTAATATATATATATATATTATATATTATATATAATATATATAATATAATATATTATATAATATATATATATATTATATATTATATATATGTATATATATTATATATATAGTCCGAGGTACACTTTTCATTGCTTAAATCGATAGATCTAGACAAACTCTATACACAAATACCCGAATCACCGCGCTACCACGTCTGGGTCGTGAGTTACACTGAACAGAAAGAAGCTAGTGTTGACCGGTTAGCGCTGCACCCCCCCCCCCCCATATGTCGCCTACGACGCAAACGCAAGGTCATATTAGCGATCTGATCACATATGGTAACAAACGACATAGTTAGGGAGTTATTAAGGCGGACGATATAGACGTTTTCGTTGGAGGTCCTAATTTCTATCCTGGTATCCGTATGTTTCGGTCTGATTTTAAAGACTTTCACGTCAAAAACTAAGGGCACACAATTTAAATCTTCACGATTTCGACATGTATTATAAGATAAAGATTTTCATATTGTTTCTCAACTTGACTTGGTAGCACAGATGGCCTAGAAGCGAAGTGGAAGGGATGTGTGAGTTCAGTCCTGGGCACCACCGAGAATTTTTTTACATTTTTAAATTACGGTAAATTACGCAATATAAATAGTACAATATCGTAAATATGTTTATTTCACGTAATTATTTCGCTAAATACAATAAAAACCATATTTAATTCGCCATTGCAGTCGAGCGTCACTTATTCAATCAGTGAAATTTTTTCACTGAAACAATCAGTGGTTTCCCACTGTTTGTAAGTGGAGCCATTTTTACTGATTCGAGTTGTTGAATTTCACTGCGAATAATCGGTTTTCCAATTATTCGAATTTAGAGTGTTCACCGTAAATATTTTTGTACGTTTTGCGAACAATTATTTAGAACGAGTGAAGAAATTTAGGCGGCTTTTAGCAGCGAGGTCTTGAGAGACGACGAGGGTGAAGTGAGGTGAGTATGGAGCGGCGCCAGAATGAATGGGCGAGGGAAACGGGAGAACCCCGAGAAAACCCGCCGACCAGCGGCATCGTCCAGTACGATTCCCAATGCGAAAACCTGGACGCGACCTCGCAGGGAATCGAACACGGTTCTCCTAGAAAAAATGTCCGGAAATAGTCCACTTCGCAATAACAAAGTGGCCGGTAATAAAATCAGGGTTGAAACAAACAAATCGTATTGTGGGAGGGATGAGGTAGGTAGTTTGCGATGACCCGTCAGCAGCGAGACAGTTAGAGAAGGAGCAAGTTACTCCCAGAGGCAGGAGTGGGCAAGATATCTGCCTAGGCCTGGAGTGATTACAGGAAAACCATGGAAAAGAGAAATCAGGAATGCCAGACAGGGAATCGAACTCGGGTCTTCCCCAATTCGAGTCTACAGTCTATTCGCGGTTTCGGCACATTTTTTGAACCATAACATCGAAAAATCACTCCATGTACGACGTGTTTGGTTGTTTCCTAAATTCTAATGTATCACAATCGTTTTATACTTCTGTTCACATAAAAGTACCATATTTTTGGTTAAATTGCAATTTTATTTATAATTTAGTTCCATTTAGTATTTCATTTATAATCAATATGAGTAAAAACAGTGAGGAAGCATGTGTGTTGGTAACGCAAAGTAAGGAATAGTACTTATGCAAAATATTATTACACTGAGTACGCTCACGTGTGTTGCGTTGCCCCTTTGATGCAATTTTCCAAGCTTTGTTTGCACAAGGTGGACAAGTATCCTGAAAGCAGGGATTCAGGAAAGTGCGAAGTAACTGTGAATGTAATATAGTATGTTATAACAACGCCACCATGTTCGTCATGGTGTAAGGGAAGGGGGACTTTGGTTGGCTCAAGACGCTGGAGCATTGATATAAATGCTGTTACATCACATGTAACTGAAAGATAAGATAACTGACACGTCGGTCGCTTGTTTACTGTTTCTACAAATGCTAGTTATCCTGATACACTGAACCCCAGCTACGCCATGTAGGTAGATGTAGGTAGACGCGTAACGTTTCTTAAATGCTATTCGTAAGTAGACCTCACTCAAACACGTTGGGCGGTTTTTAATAAAACATTTCTGCTGGAGTTCTGCACCCCGTTCGGCGGCCTACACCAACACTAGAGCAACACTGGAGTAATTTATAAATGAAATTGATTTTCTGGCAAAATATTCCTCATTATTATTATAGCAATAATACTGGCTTCACTTACATAAGTTTACACTACCGAGAACATAATATGGTAGGCTTTAACGGTTTCTGAAGCATTTTTTCGCGGTTGATGTGTTTTGTTGGCATTCCTGTTATTTCCACCGTTACTAAATTTCGTGAATTAGAAAACTATTTCACATTGCTTTCAAAATCTCTCTCAAATGTTCGTTAACACTTTTTAAGTATGTTTGCAGTGCCGCGAATGCACTTTTTTATGTAAAGTGTATAAACATCCGTATGAACGAAAATACGCGTGCAATAAGATTTTCAGTGCTTCGGTACGAAAATTCTAACCCCAAACTAAGTGCGGAAATTTTTGCCGGCCCAAGAAACTACTATTACAATCTCCTGGTTTCTTAATTGCTTTCACAAACATTACAGCTGTTTCTTGCAGTTCAAAATACATCAATAATTTACATTTTTTTTATTAGTCTAGTGTTAACGAAGTTTTACTGCAGGGGAAAAACAATTTCCCTAAAAATGTTTGTAAAGAATTTAGAAGTATATAATGTAATAAACTCGGATGACCCCATGCGTTCCACTTGCTATAAATAAAAGTTCTGTAAATTATGAAGAAATGAAGTTTACGGTGTGTGGTTGGCAACAAATAATGGTTAGACGCCCCAAATCCGGCCAACAAATACGACTCGAAGTCTAACCTGGAAAACACGAGTAGTCACTTTCGTTTCCATGTTTTCGTGCTCACATTGTCGGCATCTGAAAGATGGAACCGGTGTAGCATACGGCAATGGCATTTACGTTACGGATGTTTTTCTTAAGCTACAGTCTAGAAAAAGTTGTATTAATTTCACACCTTTTTGCAGTCACGCTTGAACATGGAATTTACTGTCGCTTGCAAAAGACTTGGCATGTAATTGTTCGAGACAGCGAGAAAAACTGACTGGTAGCTTCCAGCGTACTCTGCACTTGCCAGATGTTTCACCCATAATTGGCTGTCGTTTGTATACGAAGATGTTTCATTTCGCTGAACCGGCGAAAACTACAACACTCAAAAACTGAACCTTTGTAATTCCTCTACAACGAACAGTTCAGCCGCTTCAAATATGCATCATCCAGTCTTAAGTGGAGCAAGACAACAGTGTTCTGGTAAATCGAGCCACGACCCTCTAGCAAGCGAGCACGGCGGGTTGGTTACACGCACAGATACATGCATGGAATGAATTAATTTGCTTACGAAACGTTACAGTAAGAAGGTACGATTCTGTAAATCAAATTCCATTGCGAGTTTGCTTGAAAAATTGAACGGTTTTCAAAATGCGATTTCCGAGGAGAAGCGGTTTCAAAATGAAATTAATCCATTAGGAATGATTTTATTGGCTTTATACTTGATGAGATACGATTTCAATACCCTCATTGCCCAATAACAATTCTTGAACAACAGCGGGACACACGGAGAAACTATTTTGTTGTGAAAAGATAAAAAAAAATTGGACAAAAAATAAAGAAAAGCATAAGGTAGCGAGATGCGTTTTAATTGACAGGAATTTTTTTAAGCTGTTTATATTAAATACAAGATGTGCACGAATTAGTTTGCTGATTTATAAGAGGCAATATAGAAGGAACAAGGAAATCTGTAGTTTTCATCGATACCATTCAAGTGATTATAACGACACATCACAAATCTGTTCCTAACTGTTTTCTTTTATTCCATTAAATTGCATTTACTTACTTCATGAGATCTGACCTTAAAAAAACGAGTCACAAACCAACACGAACATAAGGTCTACGAAATGAGTTCTACACGGCATTGGCGACCACCCAATAACTGACAGTCAATTACGAAGCTGCGCCATCTTGGTTAATATTTATAGTCGTGTCTTACAAGCTCGGCGTAAGATGTGCTTTTCTTATCATACATTGTACATGACGTGGATGCTTCGATAGCCTGTACAGTGTACACAACATATTGTTTATGAACAGTATTGATAGTAACAGAGTGAATTTAATTTATAATATGTAAAAATAAAGATGCAGTGCATAGGAGTGTAAAAAAAAGTACTGGAAGCCGATCGCTCTATCAATAACCCCCTGTTTCTGTATTTGTGTTAGCCGGCTTACTTAACGTTACTTAATCATTAAATTCATTGACAACAGAGTAGTCACATAAAAATATGTTAATTCTTTTGACACATAAATGCGTATTCTGCATACTTAAGTTTAAAAGCTGAGATATGGACAACTTCTAAGATTCCGGGTATAGTTACATTAGTTTCAGTTTACAGAGTTGTCGCTTTTCATAAGAATTTCAGCCTTTACACAACTTCACGAAGCTGGCAAGGCCTATAGCAATCATCTAAATGGGTTAAATTCGGAGAACTGAAAGATGTTAAAGTGGATTAATTTTCATTAATTCATATCTGTGGAGTTTAATTTGTATGCAGTTATTTCGTCTATAGCGGATTAAGTATGCTGAACAAATGCAACGTTCGAATCGCATGTACCTGTCTGAAACTGACACGTGGCCAGAGATTCGAGGATGGAAAAATCCTCACGCGAAGATTCGGTACTCGGGAATTTAACCCGCGCATATCTTTGTGCCGAAGTAAAATTATAGTTGAGAGATAAAGTGGTGAAATTCGACCATTGGAAATAATTTCGTAACAAATAAAGAATATAACCCCTCCGCAGTGAACGCTTCACATCGGGAGGTTATCCGCCGTAGCAAAATTGAGTGAAGTAGCAGGGGAGACAGAGAGGTAAAGAAGAGAACGGGATGCTGGAAACAAAGGGCTCTGGAACCGGTCCATTCCGCCTCCGACATGATTCCCGCCACAGACCGCGCAGGCCACCACCGCCTAGGTACCATAAGCAACCTTGGAGGATCCCTCCCTCCCCTCTCAAACTAACTCCTTAGACTCTTCTTATTGACCGACCCTTTCTTCTCGCGGCGGCGGGCGGCGTGATCACACACGTGACCTTCACAGCCCCCTGCGCTCGCTGCAAGGTAAAGGCGAGGACTGTGTCTGTCGCCTGCCGGCCGTCTGCGTCGAGCCGCTGCCGTTTCCCGCCAATTGCCTCGCCCCGCCCGTCGCACTCGACCCACTTCCGCTCGTGGACGCTCTCCCCGCAGACTCATTGCACATTAGCTACCAGTGGCGTACCACAATAATTTCACCTAAAACAAACCCTTGATGGAACCACGGCCCTGACCGAAAACAGTAAAACTGGGGAACAATGCTCCCCCAACCCCATAATTTTTACACTTAAAAAAAAAAAGTGAACATTTAAAGTTAAAATGACGTTACACAGTTCGGAAATATTTGCATAGATATTTTTCGGCTGTAACAATGCCGAGGCATTTACAGTTACGATGCATAATCGGGTTGTTTACACGATACTAGAACAAAGACTGCCATTGCAATCACAAACCAATATACAAAAGTAGTATAAAAAGGGCGGTTCTGGCACACCTGGCGTCTGGTGGTGGAGCCGGGGAGCTTAATTAGCGTATTAAGTAGCTTCGGGTCGTGGACCCCATGAGCGAAAATTTTCCCTTTTTCCCGTCCAAAACGATCTATTCCGCGTACAAAAACGTCAATTTTAATCTTAAAATTTCCCTAATTTCCTTCTCAACGCCGGCGACAATCTTGGCAGCCAGTGTCAGCTTCCATCTTTTGTCCTAATGTGGATAATCCAGGGCCGATCCCACATTGTAACATTTGACTCATTGCGGAGGTCGAGGAATATTCCATAACAGCATTCAGGACCGCCATATTGGATCACAAGCACCACTGATTAACAATATGGCGGACAATTGTCGACCAGCTGAGGATGTCGACCAAATCGGCGGGCTGCGCCTCGCCGGCAGTGGGGCATCAAGGCATCGCGAATAATCGGATCTCGTGTAACACTGCCGCCCACAGGTTAAAATATGCCCCATGCTAACTTATAAGCATAGTTGGCAGTAATTTCCGAACCGTTTAAGTTATAGTTGTCAAATACATAACATATGCTTCAACCATGACTAGGAGAAGGGTCGCAGGAACAAATATGTCTCATGTTAACTTATAAGCATAGATGGCTGTAATTTCCGAAACATTTAATTCATAACATAGGCTTCAACCACAACTAGGAGAAGCGCCGCAGGGTCAAATATGGCCCATGTTAACTTATAAGCATATAGGGGTGTAATTTCCGAACAATTTAAGTTATACTTGTCAAATTCATAATATGGGCATTAACCATGATTAGGAGATGGGATACAGGGTCAAGTATGCCCAATGTCAACTTATAAGCATAGTTGGCTATAATTTACTAACCGTTTAAGTTACAGTTGTCAAATTCATAACATAGGCATCCATCCAGACTAGAAGAAGGTCCATGGGTCAAGTATGCCCTATGACAACCTATAAGCATAGGTGACTGCAATTACCCAACTGTTCGAGTTATAGTAATCAAAATCATAACACAGACATCAACCACGCCTAGGAGAAGGGGTGCAGGCTTGCTCTATGTCAACTTAGAAGCACAGGTGTAATTTCCGAACTGTATAACATATGCAACAAGTGTAGGTGTGTGGGGGGTCACCCTGGTTGCACTTCCTACTCGTCAGCCTACTGACCCCCATCATGGACACCCACCCCCACCAGCGACCATCATTGTACAAATGGCCATCGTTGGTGCACGGCCCACCCCACCACCAGCCTCACAATTTTTTAGACAGTTCAACTTCCATAGTTGTCAAATTCATAGCCCAACCATATTGGTAAGGAAACAATATGACCATCGGCTCAAAAGAAAGCACCATAAATGTAACTGTTTAAACTTGTAGACACACATGCACATGCATACACACACATGCTTGCTCACATGTGTGCACGAGTTGTCACTCCATACATATAACACATGTTAGAACGATAAGCTATATATTACGAAACGAATTATCCCCTAACCTTAATTAGTGTAGCAGTGAATACTCGTATGCCACGAAATCGTACTTACTTCCAGAGAGTCCTCCCCCCGAACCTTCAATGTGTGTACGTACTTCCGGACAGACTGTTAGTTCCACCCCACTAGGGAGGACTAACCTTGCGCATGTTAGTCGTGTTCCGAGACTTCGTTGCATGTAATGCGATGTCACTCACAATTAATACATCATCGTTACACAGCAGAGTCCCAGCACATACAACAAAACATGCTAGGACAATAAGCTTAGTATTATTATTACGAAGCGAATTATCTCCTAGCTTACCTAGGATAACAATGAATACTCGTAGGCCATGAGCACATCCCATCGTCGACGTGACCTCGCTGGAAGCAGAGGCCGCAATGACCAATCCCACCTTTCCGTGCACCGTAGATACCGACCAAGTACTACATCTACACCACCACCTCCCCTTGTCGACGTACATAGCGTTATACTATTGAAAGGAAACAAAGCATGTGCCCTGAACCAACCTCGAGGTATTACAGGTTCGACTCTCGTAGAGAATGGTAATCCAAGTCGATATAAAAGCCGACATGATGTCTACAACAGTGTTAATAAGTACAGTCAGGCCCCGACCTGCACTCGTGTACCAACCCTATCACACAAACACACAACCCACGAAATGCTACTACCATGCAGAGGAGACGTTTACTTTTACCTGAACTGGTGTAGCAGTGAATACCCGTAGACCGCGAGGGTATCTCATCGTCGACGTGACCCTGCTGTAAGTGGAGACCGCAATGATAGTCCGCCTCTCCGCACAGTAAATACAGACAAGTACTGCATCCCCATCACCACCTCCCCTTGACAATGTGCTTATCGGTATACTAGTGAAAGGAAACAATGCACGTACCCTGAACCAACCTGGAGGTTCGATACCCATAGAGTGATAATACAAGACACCATAAAAGCTACCATCGGATGTACATTCATCCAAGGTGGGAGTAAGAGCCCCACTGCTAAAACGTCAACATGAAGAGAGTAACCGCCATTGTCTACAAAAGTGGTCGTAAATACAGACAGTCCCTGACCTGCACCCACATACCAAGCTTTTCACACACAATTAGAGATAGTCATATGAATTGCTCTGTGTTCTCCAGTAGACTGCTAGAGTGCATGAAAGGAAAAAATACCTGCCAACCTGTACACGCATATTGCACACGCGATGGCTAGACAAAGCCATACATACAACGTATATCATTAGATGAAAGCTATGTAAATCCATCACTAATACAAACTCTGGTTGGCCGAGCGACCTAAGGTGCCTGAATTAAGCACTGGTTCCAGTAAAAGGGAGTGTGGGTTCGAATCCCTGCACCTGACACATCTTTGTCTTAACCTACTTGAATAAATATGGTATCATAGGTTCCATTGCCATTAAGAGTGCATGCTGACGCGCCTACAGAAAATCGTTCGTCGTCAGTCCCACTGACCATGTAGCGCCCATGACACATCCCCTACAGTTACAGACAGCCATACTCTGCCAGCTCTGCCCGAACCATGAATGCATGTACCAAGCTTTTGCAATTACAAGCAGGCATACTTTACCCGAACCTTCAGTACCAAGCTTTTGAAATTACAAGCAGTCAACAGTTCTGTACCCTACTTGAATAAATAAGGTATCGCAGGTTCGATTCCCGTTGAGATCATATGCCGACACGTCTGCTGACAATCGTTCACCATTGGTCCCACTGACCATTAAGTCGAACATGTAGCGCCCATTAAAAACATACTCTACAGTTACAGACAGCCATAATCTTCCGGGTCTGCCCGAACCGCCAATGCATGCACCATGCCTTTGCAATTACCAGCAGTCACACTCTGCCCAAACCTTCAGTACAAAGCCTTTGAAATTACGAGCAGTCGATACTTCCCGAACCTTTAATGTATGCACATAGACAGTTTCCGTACAGCATTACATGTTCAACCACTCCGCTATGATAACCAGGATGTTGTGTTTAGCCAGGTTCCTATAGACAGCTGCTTGCACTTCCCAGTTGCCCACTAGAGTGCATGAAAGGAAAAAAAAAACAATACAACATGATACACAATTAAAACACATATGCGTGTTCATTAAAAATATTTTGCAGCCAGAGGTTCGAAAAACGTGTAGGGCAGCCAGAGGCTTTATTGAATGACACAATAGATGTATGTGTGTGTGATCTGGTTATACATGTAAATAAATACATTAACAATACATTTTTTTCTTCATTCCTACTGGCTAGGCAAATGTACCTACTGCTGCAATGGATATGGCAATCTCTAATTGTGCGTGATCAGCTTGGTATGGGAGTGCAGGTCAAGGACTGTCTGTATTTAAGATCACTCTTGTAGACAATGGCGGTTACTCTCTTCGTGTTGATGTTTGAGCAGTGGGGCCCTTGCTCCCACCTTCGATGAACGTACATCTGATGGTAGCTTTAATGACGTCTTGTATTACCACTCTCTACGGGAATCGAACCTCGAGGGTATGTGCATTGTTTCCTTTCACTAGTGTACCGATAAGCACGTCAACACACATATTCCCACTATTTTTATTCATATTAACTACGACTGAAATATAATAATTTATACATATAATATAGGTAAAAATTCAGTTTAACAAAAAATGAGGTATGTTTATATAAATACAAGTATAAAACGCCTGAGAAACAAATAAAATGTAGGAAACAACCAAACAAGTCATACATGGGATGATTTTTCAAAGGTTTGATTAAAAAAGTGTGAGTAACTACGAATAGACTATAGAATCTAGACGTGCGTGCTAGTATCGCTCCCTCGCCGCTGGGCCTTGAACGCTCATTTATACATCCAGGTATACAGGAGCCTTAACCGTGACCAGGTATATACATCCAGGTACACAGGAGCCTTTACCATGACTAGATATATACATCCAGGTACACAGGAGCCTTAAACGTGACCAGGTATATACATCCAGGTACACAGGAGCCTTAACCGTGAACAGGTATATACATCCAGGTACACAGGAGCCTTAACCGTGATCATGTATGTATGTATGTAGTATGTGTCTATGAAAGGCGAGTGGAGGCGACTGGAGGAGCTGCTGTGCACAGTCGCCGCACTGAGCACAAGGCTACATTCTCGGTCGGCAGCGTGGTGTAGAGACGAGAGCTGGCAACGCCGCGGCCGCCGCCGCCGTCAGAAGCTCAGAGTACACACACGGCTTGTCTTGTCACGGGACCGCGTGGAACGTAAACAAGGCCGGGGCGCTGCGTTGCCTACGTCGCTGTGCGTGTCATGCTCGCTGCACGCACCACAGGCCCTCCACCTAGACAAGTGCTTTCCAAACTGACAGTCCATTCAAACAAATTTGCGGTGTCGTCAAGTTGTTATAGATAAACATACTGTCTTATTTACCAAGAACCAACTCTTAAGACATTATTCAATTCTGATAACAAATAATATGGTCGACGTCACGTCACGCCGCAACATTAAACAAAGAGCAGGCCGATGACTGCGACTTTGACAGTTATGCATATAAGCGTTAGTTCAGAATTAATGAGCTTGGTACTGATGAGGGGCTACTTTAGGAAAACTATGAAAACCATTGACCTAGGCCGTCGAACAGCGCACGCACTGCTTCAGTAAAGGAACGTTAAATAACTAATTTTTGTGCAGTATGCTAACTCGCATGCATACAAATGCCGACTTCCTGAGTATTCTCGGATTTTTTTAAATTTTATTTTAGAGATTGAAGATGGCTGTGATTCGTGGAGACTCTTAAATTACTTATGCTAATTTTTATGTTATCTTTTCTTTTTAAAACACGTGGAAATCCAATACAATTGATGGAACTGCAATTGAGATTATTTCTGTATTCAGAAAGATGAATTCAAATTAGTTGTGTCCAAAATGGCCTTTAGACGTTAGGGGAAGAGGACGCGTCCCAGGGCAAGCTTCGCGGATCTTAGGTCGGGTTTATGATCAGAGGGAGAAGGCATCCTGCAGGCTGTACATAATGGGTTGTCTGGTGGCAATCAACACAGTTCGAAAGAGGAACATTTACATGGAAAGGCACCGAATACTAACGGGGGGGACAAAAAAAAATGTTGGGTAAAATAAATACCACTTTTGCATAAGGGTCGATAAAGTATGGTTAGTGTTTAACAAGAGAAAAATATATGCTGGGCATATTTATTATTACTGCTAAATATCCCTAAATGTCCCGACTGGCATGCAGTCTTTACATCGACGACTCACCTAAACAACGATCGACTTTAAAGGGAGACCCTATTTTTTTAAGGCACGCTAATAAAGATAGAAGTATAATGTATGTCTAAAGGCAGCTCTAAAGTTTCCAAGTAGACAGTTTAGCAGCTAAAACTTGGACTGAAAATACCCCTTATCATTATTCTCACGCCCAAAACAAATAATCCATAGAATTGAAATGAGAACTTGAAAATTATATTTGGGCACGAAACATTACTTAAATGCTTCTCATGCCGAGGCGCCACTAAAGCCGGCTACACACGGGCCGATCCGATTTACCGATATCGTGTCCACGACGCGTCCGGAGAAGAAACTGGGTCATGTGTAGGCTGATCGGCCGATCAAATTCGTCGGGTACGATGATCGGGAACATGGGTTGTATGGAGTCCACTCTGAACCTTCCAATTGTTCTAATCGTCCCGACTCCCCAACTTTTCTGCCTATAGTTTGGCTCGTGTGCAGCGCCATCGGCACGATTCCCCGACCGCGCGTGTAACATTCTTTATTTATACATATCTTTGTTTTGAGAGGGTGGAAGTCAGGTTATGTTTTTTGCTGTGCTGTTAGCAGACATTACCCATTTTACTAAAAACATTCGTTTTATTGACTGATCATTTTCTTACTTTACTGATAGATATTTTCGGGGATTGAGGGAAACCAATTTATGGTTCAAGATCTACACGTGTCTTAGGGACGTCTCCAATGTGTTATACCACAACAAGGACTTCCGGAACGAAGGCTAAAAGTCTCGGAATGAAGAATTCAAACCAAATTATTTCAGAGAGAAATTAGTGAACTGGAGGACGGGTAGCTGGATCGGATCATCTGTAGTCGCCCCCTGCGGTTGGCTGATCGGACCGGCCCGGGTGTAGTCCGCTTGAAAAATATACAACCGTTTTTTAAACGCTTGTTTTGTAATAAACCTCTGCAATGTACTTTGTGTACCAGCCTCGCGGAACTCCGGTGCCTTCTGTACGAACTACGTTTATTTTTTTCTTTTCCTGCGTCACCCTTCCGTGACTTTTGCAGGTTGGTATAGTGCCAGCATACGCAACTCCCGAGTACGAACACTCGTGCCATGCGGCAAACACCCCCGATATCATGCACTGTCACCCGCGAGCAAAGTGGTTAGTGGGAAGAAACTCATGTTGAGAAAAAAATATAGCTAAGAATCGCCCACTTTTGACAATCAGTCGAGTAGTTAGCTCTTGGAGTCAAAATAATTGAGCAAACGAACCACTCTTCTATGTTGTGTGCTGACTGTGGTTGCAGTAAGGCGTGCATACTTCAACAGGCGATACGTGACTTGTTCTGTGTGCAGTTAAGTTTCCACCACCAGGCGTCACCGGCGTAGAATTCGAATTATATTATTCATAAACTTAGGTAATTCATTGGACTCCCATGCTTTACTTAAGTTCGTCCTGATTTTGATTTTATATTCAGGGCAAATACAAGGAATATTGAAAAATAAGAGTACGTGCTTCAGAACGCTAGTTTTGCACACTTCTACAAGTAGTTCCCTTTCCTGTGATACTGATACCGATTGTTAGATACTCTCGATTTTCTCTGGAAGTATTTCGTGACGTCACGGGATTTAGGTGGGGGCATAGACAGACCTACATAACTGAACACCTTGCGGCGGACTGCACCTTTGCAACAATTCTACGTCAGTCGTTTGCTCCTCGCTCAACTGCAGACCGTGGTGCAGCAAGCTGCGCAGGAGCCATTCTCTGTGTGTTCAGCAATGGAATACTTTCCTGCCACTAGCGCCATCATAAACAACGTAACTAGAATTTCAAACTAGACTACTGCTGAAATACGGGGTTTTGAAATATTTGTACACTTCCTCTAACCTAGTTTAAATGCACGCAGAACATATTATTGTTAGGAGTCGCCGGTCGGCACCGCGCGGACAGGTGAGATAATAGGCAGGCGACCGAGCAGCGGCCATGTATCAGTTTCAGAGCGTGCCGACAAGGTACTCTTTTGCGTGTCACTATGCAGCTGGCTGTTCGTATTATTTCCGGGCCGATATCTGAAGAATGCTCTGGATTACTGACCTCGTTTCTCAGCGAAACTCGGGGTGTATTGAACCTTAGAGATGGTCAGGGCTAGACTATAAATTTCACAGCATGCCTCTGGACCGGCAGTTTTGAGTTGGAATGGCTGAATAGATGACTGGCGGTATTCCGAGCAAGCGGCGTGGTCAGCTGCGGAATAAGGAAGATGGCGACTGCGAGTGCCAACGTTTTGAAGGACGTGGTTGGAGCCTGGACAATTGGATTCGTCCGTGAGTGAGAGACATTATAACCGATGGAAACAGACCGAACACATACTAATAATGGGTATGAGTTGACTGTAATCAAGAAAGACATTAAGGACATTAATTAAATTTGAAATAAAGATTAAATAGTGCGCTCACTGTTAAATAGAAAGAGTAAAAGTGGAGACAGCTAATTGATGTTGCACGTAGTAGCAGAGTAAATAAATTCAAAATCAAATTTAGTTCCTTTTATTTTTCTTATTATTAGGACCTCCATCCATTACAAACTCAGTAACGCCCCGCAGGCGTCTTAAGTTTGTAACAATATTTTAGTTCATCAGCAAATTATTTTATTTATTTAAAATAGCGGGTAATTAGATAATTCAAATGTAAACAGACTCGTTCATCATGCTGACCGTGTGACTTTGACAGTTGTATTGACAATGGAGAGAGGCAATGTTATGGACATGCGCAGGAGAGAAAGGACGAGACGACGGAAAGGGAAATAGAACAATCACAGCTGCATTGAGGGAGGGGAGAGAGCCTGTCAACGCCCGCTCCCTTACAAGAGAAGATTCAAATAACGCTGCCGTCGGGTCCCGCCCGTCACGACTGCATGGCCTAAGACGCGAGGGGAACGAAATGACAGGCCCAGCTGCCGGAGCGGGACAAATGTGCAAAAAACATTTGTGTATACATGATTCACGGTATCTTCGGCCTTTTCTGAAGTCCTGCTAAAGTACTACTTCCAGGATATTCCTTCGCCTCGTGCAAACAAGGCTTAACAAAGTATGGATGATGACACCAAAGGGACAACGCACCGGATTCGTGCGCACTCTGTTATAACAGTATTTTGTATAAGAACTATTTCTTACTAGGCACTACCAACACACATGTTTTCTCACTGATTTTATTCACGTTATTTATAAGTGAAGCAATATAATTTATAGATAAAATATGAATGACATTTCAATTTAACAGAAAAAAAGGAACTTTTATGTTAACACAAGTATAAAACGCATGTGATACATGGCGTATGTTGGAAACAACCAAGCACGTCATACATGGGGAGATTTTTCAAAGGTGTGATTCAAAAATGCCGAAGAAGCCGTGAATAGACTATACACGCAAGGCAAATACCTTGACCCCCTTTCCTCGATAAATACTACGAAGACAGAAAAGAGAGATCGTACTTGACACTGAACTATACTATGTGCCCAGAAACCTGTATTCATAAATCCAATGTCAACTCGGACAATTCCAGATCCCCCAAGAAGCCCGGAGCCACATCCGAAGGTGAAATGAGCCGAGTTTACGGGCATTTTTGGTCGCCATCTTACTGGCCCGTAAGAGTGTGCCTAATATTAAGTTCACTTAAACATCACTAGTAGTTTACTGAAATGCAACTGAGTTGTGTTTTCAGACAAAACTTTATGTGATTTAAATCCGAATACTGTTCACATAACATTACAGTACTACATTCGTAATATTTGTTTGCTGTCATCACAAGCGACGAACATGGTGACGGGCATATCAGCTGTCAACTACTGAGCAAGATGAGATTTAAGAAACTGCACCTTATCTCCCCTATACGCCTTAGTTCCTATGCGACGCAGACAATTCGTGTGAATGCAGGCGAGGGTGGCCCAACCACATGCGCACCAAGCGTGCGCAGGAGACAAGAATAGCGTAATCAAAGACGTAAACAATCAGCCCGTACTTCGCGGTCACCTCAACAGTAACAGACGATGTGGATATGGCCATAGTTAAACTGCGCACATGTACAACCTGGAAAATTTGTATATAAAATAAGCACTGTACTTGGAAAATAGTAATTAATTAAACAAATCAAACATGTTATGACTTTGTCTACACCACCTACTGAGCTCTAAAAAATCAGATTAACAAAGGAAGTACAGAAACTAACGAGTATGAGCGCACGAGCACCAACATGATATTAATTAACCTGGGGACTGTGCCCTGTCTCTTTTGATAAAACATTCTTCGACTGGACGTAGAGTCCTTACACCAGGCGATCCCAAGCCTTGCAACTCTTCCTTACTTGTCAGTATAGGCCGTTCACGGTAAAATGAGCACTTTGTGATGCTGTTTCATCACACATAATAATCAATAAATACATTTCATTGTAGCCTCAGAATTTTGGTTTTGGGTATGGTGACTGTATATACAGTGATTATTACTCGCATGGCAGGGTTTACATTTACAATTGGTGAAAGGATATAAATTGGTTGAAAAAAAAAGTAACTAGGGCTTCAAAAGTGCTCACTTTACCGTGAACGGCCTATACATCACATTACCTTCAAATAAAGATTATTGGGCCAGTATGCAGCCACTCGTTTTATCTTATATGTAGAACTATCTGATTTTCGCAAACATATATATATATATGCACAGGTCTGACTTCTAACTTCCCATGTACACACTTACTAATTTACTTTGGCTATTGGCTACGAGTCTCGGAGAGGAGATATTTCTTACTCCTCTCGATCAGAATCAAGTTACTTCGACACTGATCGACTGTGATTGACTGACAGACACCTAGGACGCGTGAAAGTTAAAATAATCTAAACAAGAAATTGGTTCTGAAATAATTTGTTTTGCAGTAGAACTAGCCATATGATAGTTTCGCGTAAAATGGTGGCTCTTCTGATGCGGCACAGTTCTCCACAATGTTCATGTCACAAAAAAAAGCTGACATGACCACTAGCCATTATTCCAGTCCGAGGGCTGACCGACAGGTTTGTGCAGGGCGTGTGCCTAAACTGCCGAATAAAAGTGGTTTAAGGCAGCTTAACATATCTCCTTCTGTTGTTTGCACGGTAGTGATCATAACCAGCCTATGAATTTCTACGCCGTACAAACTCACGGCTGGCCGACGTATGGTCCAGCAAGCACTCTTTGTTCAGTTCAGTATTAAAGGCCTCATGCTGCGAACTGTTCCCTATTGGCTGGACTGTCAGCTGGCGTCGTCACAAGGCAGTGATATGTTATGGACCAGTGACGGCATTCTGATGACGCGTGTGCAATTATAGTTGGTGGCTGTTTCACCTCTGTGCACGTCACTACTCTGTGCCAGAACACGGCGTGCAGTGCAAGGTCCAGATAGGGCAGTGTGGCGCGGCGAGGCATGCAGATGAAAGGCTTCCTCTGTGAAAGGCAGGGCAGCGGCCCAGCACGCTGGTACTGTCAGCAGAACTGGCAATGAGGAAGGTCCTTCCAGACGCCATACTATATCATCTGATCTACAATGTTGCATTTTTCATTTAGGAGTTACAATTTTCTTTTCATATTCATACTCATATAGGCCCTAAGCACGTTTACAGTTTATACATATCTTCAAATGCAGTCGCCAAATTTCATACCCACGCTATCTTGTAATTATCAAACGACAAGAATCTATTAATAGTTTTAAAATTATGCTTCACTAATTACGCCATAATTAACCGACATAAGTTCATAATTCATGGGGCCACGGTGGCTGAGCGGTTTGCCTGCGATCCGGTTCAGTCCCCGGCTGCGTCCGTAAGACTCAGCCTTACAAGTCATGTTGAATTACTGGTTTATAGTTTACAGTTTTGAAAATACAGGAACTTTCAGGAAATATACATTAAATTGTAGAGCAAACATGAATTATGAAGAAGAGAAAAGATATTTGGACGGCTCTTAACATTGAGTTATTGAGAGCCGATGGGGGGTGATTGAAGTGAGTATGGCCGGGGGAAACGAGAGATCCCTGAGAAAACCCGCCGACCAACAGCATCGAGCGACACAATGCCCACGTGCGGGGCCTAGGATGAAGGAAATGTACAACTGGATCACAATATACTGCATAAGCCTATGACGACAAATGAGGGGCTGAGAACAAAAACCAGGTAAGTGACATTGTCGAAAAATTGAGTTAAGCGCGTGGTTCAAAAGTAAAGTATGTAAATTTTTGTGAGCAAAAAGTAGGCAAGTCCAACAATGTACATGTGGCATTACCTAGACAGGTTTCACTTAACCTCTTTGCAGAGTGGCATTTTCAGTTAGGACGAAAAGTAGGTTCAGTGTTGTTTATACATTAAATTTTGGAATGAACGATAGAATCTGTGGCGATTGAGTGACATGGGCAAGAGTGATCCAGAGAGGCGGTTGGTGCTTACCAATATGAATGAGTGGTAAGTTCAGAGGCTGTTTATACATTATAACAAACCTAAAAGTTATAATAAAAAAGTAACTTGTTTTGTCTGACGTAAATGAAACTTTGCCAGTCCATGCGTATAACCTCAAACCACTGTTAACATGTATTTACTGTTTATTGTCTTTTGTGCTAACAGAGGACGATAAATCGAATGTAATGATATTTTTAAAACATAAAATACACAAAAATGCTATTGCGTTGTTAAAATAAATCCTCACTTTAAAGATATAGCGAAGGCAATGGATATATAACACAAAACAAAACCGTAAAAGTGCTTTGCATTGTAAGGACAGGAAACACACGGATTACAGTCGGTGTATTTTGGACATGAGTCCAGTGGAGCAGTAGTAATAATAAAGAGGTCGTTTCAATAGCGCCTGCACCAAAATATGACAATGCCTCTGAAGACGTGTTTATATTTCAGACGTCCTCGTATACAATGACAATAACCAAAATAGATGCAAAACTAATAGTATTCTGTGAAGTTGATGGAATAGCGGTATCGAATAGGCCATGTTTTTGTAAACAAACATAGCCTATACTTTATGCCAGCCTTTTACGTATTTAATATCATAGTATTAGGTAAACAAATACACATTCTATCCCGTAATAGTTTCTACACTGTTACCAAAAAGAATGTGCCTTTGTGTTTTTACTCTTATGTTACGGACACAAATACACAAGTACTCACGACACTTGGTACTATAATATATTGAATAAATATTCAATATTGCTGTTATTATAAACAATACATTTTTGTAGTAGTGCATGTAAGTTTATTGGCTCTGTTCTTATTTTCAGGTTCAAGTTCAGAGTCTGAGGATGTGGATGCAGATGAAGGCTATAGGCCTCCTGCTGATCCAACACCAGCACTCACAGCCGATGAAAGTACTTCATCGCCTGAAGAAAATATTTTACTGCCAATACCTAGTGCTGACGATGTGAATGTAACAGAAACCGTAGACAGAGCCCGTAAAAGAATATGTAGGCCATCGCAACATACTGAAAAGAGCTAAGGTTATGGGGAACTTTGATAAATATACTTGTCGCTATAAGTGTGTTGACATCAGCGTAGCTTCACGTCAGAAAGTGTTTGATGAATATTGGGGTCTTGGATGCTGGAATCTACAAAATGCATACTTGTGTTCCTGTGCTACAATGAAGCAACCTAAGCATACACAAAAGATGCCATTAAAAAAGAGAAATCTTCAAAAATTGCCATGCTTAATAGTTACAGAATGTGTAAAGATTTTTTCATTAAAACATTACGAATTGCACACAACAGATTCGATCTTGCTACGGAAAAGAAAAGTGAAGCCGGGATAGGACCCAAAGATAGACGTGGGAAGAGTGTCCCGAAAAATAAAGTGAGCAAAGAAGTTATTGATCATGTCAAAGAACATATTCGTCTCTTCCCAAGGTACATCAGTCATTACAGTAGGCAATATAACCACCACAGAAAGTCCCTTCCTCCAGGTCTTACTTTGAATAAGTTATATGAACTCTATTGTGAATGCTGTAATGACTTACAATATCAACCAGGAAAAGAGTGGTGTTACCGAAATATGTTCAATACAAGCTTTAATTTAAGTTTTCATCGGCCTCATGCCGACACGGGTAATAAGTGTGACACTTTTGCAGTACACATTAAACATGAAACTGATCCAACAGCATTAGCAAAGTTAAAGCAATAACAGGAGCTACATCACAGACGAGCCCAGAAAGCTGTTCAGCAAAAGCAAATTGACAAATTGAGAGCTGAACAGGACAGCAGCATTATTGTTTTTACTTTCGACCTGCAAAAAACATTGCCGACACCCACACTCACTAGCAACAAGGTTTACTACTTGCGAGTGTTGTGTACATACAATCTTTGTGTTCACAATCTATTGACAGGAAGAGTTACAATGTACATGTGGGGTGAAAATTATGCTTCCAGAGGTTCACAGGAAATTGGACCGTGCTTAAAAAAGTATTGTGACGACTTAAAAGATGTAAAACATATAATACCATACAGTGACTGATGTGGCGGTCAAAATTGCAAGAAAAATATTCTGAAATATTGGATGATGATAGAAGTAATGGTCATAAATTTCTCGAGCCAGGTCATACATACATGGAGTGTGAAAAGGATTTTGGGCTAGTAGAGAAACGCAAGAAAGTCCTAAACAATGTTTATGTTCCTTCAGATTGGATGGACACTGTAAAACAAACATCGAAACAATTTCACGTTGTACCAATGACAAAAGAGGACTTTCAATCCATTTATGCTGAGAAAAGAAATCCGTTTGTTATGCTTTTTAAGGAAACACTGAATGAAGATATTTCATTTCGAAGAGTGACCTACGCAAAGCGATGTATCGGAAGGCCAGGTTTGATTGCACTTCAACAACTCTACCCACAAGGAGTGAAAATTAAAGATGCGAAATTCAAAAATCTCCAAGAACTGAAACCTCTAATTCCTCCAGTCCACCATACATTTTTGACAGTTTAAACCTGGAACCCATTCCTTGTACATCTGCACAAGAAGGAAATCCAGTAGAAGAAAGTGACGATGAAGACATTGCATTGTCCAGTGATAGAGAGTTGTGAATATAAGTACAGGCTGTAAATAATAATTATCAGTGTATTTATAGTGATGTGTTCGAACAGCGACAGTGGCTTGGCTTGGTTTCACAAACATTTGTAATAGTTTATTGCATGTTGTATGTACATAATGTCATTTACCTGGTTTTTGCTCAGGCAAGTATTGTCCATTTCATATAAGTGGTCTCAAATTTGACAGTTCTAGGAAAGTAGTGTCAATGGCATCTGGGTGGCTATCTATCCTTCCGCCACAGTTGAACTGTCATTGAAGGTGACTGTTTGTAAACAAATACCATGTGACTGCTAGTATTTGTAAACAAACAATATTTGACTGCCTGTTTTTGTAAACAAACTACATGTGCCTCCTCCCAAATGACTTTTAGAAGCTGTGAAGGGCTGTTCAAGCAGTTGCAAGTTGGCAACAATCAAATTTTTTTTAAATAAATATTTTATGTAAATAACTAACAGCCCATGTCTATAAATAGATAATTTTTTTACCTTGCAAGAAATTCGTAACCAGGATGCACGAAAATGAAATTGTATTTTGACTGTCAAATAATAAAATATATTTTACTGTTTTTGAATACACTCTTAATATATTAATGACAAGTAATCTTATCCCACTTACCTGAAGTAAGTTCTTGTAAACATAAAAATTTACCATGGTTTCCACGAACACCAAATATCAAGGACCCCCCACCTCCCCAAGGAATACACAAATACCAAAAAACCGCCCCTTCCTTCTTTTCAAAAACAGTATACATTCCGACATACAGGCTATGCTTACTATTGCATTAAAAGTACATAATTAAGCTTTGTGGTATGATGTGACAACAAACTCTGTACAGCCTGATACTTTAATGGTGGTTATAATTCTCAGGATGTTGAAGTATGTAGGTAGCCAAAATAATATTTATGCAAATGTTACTTAATTTCAGTAATTTTAAAGGCCTAACTCTCATTTAGTAACTCAAATGTTAAATATTGCAGGTCTACATACAAAATATTTTAGTAACTGTTCTCAAATATCTGCGAGTTCAGATTGTCATGCTGGGAATAAAAACTTATTTCTGACTAACTCAGTGTTGATATTTACACTGAAGTTCAGTCGCACAACCTCCCTCCTCAAAGTTGTGAATACAGCCCTAGGCTTGTTCTCGGGTACCTAATGAAAAACTGTTTTTCAGTTCAGAGATATTACAAAGCGCTCTAGAGAAGCAGATGTGACCTACAGGAACAATATATCAAACGAAGATGTTACTTACACACTAAAAAGATGCTCCACCTACCCACGATTGAAGACATCACAAAGCTAATTTTTCTTAGCGATAAATTTTGGAATGTCGCAGTTCCTGCTGATGCATGAGACACTTCTTTATGAGGTTGGAGCGCCTCCGTTGGGAGCTTAAATTGAAAGAATGTTGTTTGATAAGCATGTTGTAATTTACTATCAAAAAGTATTTCCAACGTAAATCCTGTTTATGTGAATTATTTTTCTGTTACTCTTACAATATTCTTAACAACGTATGAGCGCTTTTAATTTGCAAAACAAATATGCTCAAACGTTTATGAAAGACTCCAATGTTGAAACCTACATGCCATTATGTTACTTTCAAATACAGCTTTTTAAAAACAGGATAAACATTTCAATTTATTTGTTAACAATTATCCCTGCGTAACAAGCTTCACAAGTTTTACATACTTTCTGAAAAAATACGAGCGATACAACTTAAAAGTTTGTATGGCCAGTAAGCTTTACATTTTGAAACCCTCCAAAAACCAGAGTATTAGAGTTTCAATCAATAATAACACTGTTCATAGCAATGAAACGTGGGCCCAGTTAGGGTATCATCTTTACTTTATTTCAAGGGAAAAAGTGAGCAGAGTTGGTGAGTGTGTGTGTGTGTGTGGTGTGGTGTGTGTGTGGGGGGGGGGGGGGGGGCTTTTGTTTATCGTCTTTCGTGAGACGGGATTATTTTGATGTTCTTAGGTTTGTTCGGGCAACCTGAACTTTCTACGACTTCTGGTCTTTTCTTGCTCTTTTTCATTTTGAGCGTTCGTTTGACCGGAAGTGTTTTATTGTTTGACTGTTCGGGCGTCAGGAGCACTGCTACTTTTCTCACAAAGAGCATGAAATTCCTACTCTTGCTGTCGAGGAAGAGCAGAGGAGCAGTGAGATCGAGAGCAAGGGAAAAAAGGCGCCAAATTTGTGTGTTTATAGTCTGGACTACGAGATAGTGCTAGTTTTGGTTCAAAATCTTTTCTGTCACGTTCACTTATTCAAGAATATGTTTGGCCATCCTTTGAGAACTGCTGTAGGGCAAGTAAATGTAATCGTAGATAATGATGAAATCATTACGTTCATCCTTGAAGGCAAGTGTTAAAATTACAGTCGCAGTGATAATTAAATACTTGAATTAACCAATCACAGGCCACTTTAATGTGTCAAGCGATAAAACTGATGCTGAATTGTCCGTAATAAACAATAACATTGGCAATAACTAAGTTTTTGTTTTATCAGGCGTCGCAAGGTTAGGGTTATGTCGAAATTACGACCGTCATTGGATAACCCATTTTACAGTACTTGATGCTAGTAGGGTAACCAAACATCCTCTTTTGACAGGACATACCGTTTTTTCGCCGTCTCGAAACTGTCCGTCGCCCTACAATTCCATTCTCAATCAAGTTGAAAATTACGATGTTGTGATCAGCTGATTAGTAGTAAACAGTTCCTTAACTTTTGGCATTCGGTTGGTAGCAGAAAAGAGCAGTGCGCTTTTTGCTCTTTCCTGCTCTCAGAAATTCTCAACTTGCTCTCGAGAGTAAAAAGCTCAGGTCGCCCGAACAAATCTCTTATGAGTGTGTGGCATTTTGAGTTGCATATTGTTTCGATGGAGCAGTGGAAAATTTTGCTCGTATGGAAATAACATTTAAACGATTTAACTTCGAAAATTATAACTTTAATGAAAATACAAAACGCGATACATACGTCGCTGTTCGAATTCGTACAGATGCAGCAAAATATACACGCATACACTTTGACCGAAGTTAACCTTACACTCAAATTTACGATGTAGACAAACAAATATTGTTCACTCACTACAAAAGTGTGGAAAGTGCGACATTTTTCAGGCCACGTGCATTTCAATAATTACATGAACGGTTTACAAATACATTTACAAAACACGCAAACTTACTGTTGTAACTTTTTGAACACGTGGTTTTCTATGGCAATCCTTGCGAGTTTACTTCACTAAAATCACGTTTGTTCGTCACTAGCATTAAATAATTTATTTGCAAAATCATTCAGTAAAATCAACACTGCGCACGTTTCTTGATACAAATAAACTTAAACACGTAAATTTTATTCGCGTCACTTCATTGTGGAAGGCGGTTAGGAAAATGGCGGAACGAGCAGTTTTAACGACGTGCCGATTAATATTACATTTCACTCAAGAAAACACACAACAGTAAACCAACTATGTTTGGAAAAAGCAAATAAAAAATAATTAACTACCGTTTAAATATTCCTACAACACCAATACGATATTCGTATAATAAACACAATGAGAAAAAAAGCGCACGCCCAACGGCCTTAACCGGGCTGGAAAACTGGAAAATAAACATGGCTAACCATTGGCTGGAAACGTTTACTGTACGTATGTGTCGACATACTCTGTCATAAATGCTAAACATGTTTTTAAAGTCCCATTACTAATAGCCACGAAAATTTAATATTGTTTTAGAAACATAATTTAAACCATAAATGTAGTAAATATAATTAAGAGTTTAAATTACAACTTTCAGTTCCGAGTACTATTTTCTTTCAAAGCCATTACCAAAATAGACAACCTAACAACACGGATCCCGCAGCAGTTCGTCAGCTGATACAATACTGTAGGAGAAAGAGCATTTACTGTGTACATAATGTGTAGGTTGGTCACATTGTCTGTCAAATTTGAGACCACTGGTATGAAATGGACAATAACAGATAAACTTCCATTATTATTTTTTTATATGCTTAAATGTACCACATCCATCTTTTTCTGGTTGCAAATTACACACCAGAAGTATATTTATAGTAATAAATAATAATAACACCTGTAACATTGGTGTAGAATTTACAGTGCAATGCTAGACTTCAATAACCATTTACTCAAAATGAGTAAACAGTCACTTACCTGGGTTTTATTCTCAGCCCCTCAAATGGTTCAAAGTGCAACAAAACAAGGAAGGAGTTACCCTGCAACCTTGTCTTTTGTAAAACTGTCTACTCGCCGGCAAAGTAGACGACGGAGAAATAGCCGAGGTTCAAGTATACACAGTACCGGGCAGCATATGCAACACGTCCCTGAACCCATGGGATTTTCCTCAATAATGCAACGAACACATTTTTTTTTGTTTGGAACTGAGTATCACTCTAATGCTATGTAACTTGTCGGGACTAGTAAAAACGTGTTTAGTGTAATAGGCAGCAGCTGTTTACGTGACTACGGAATACAGCCTAAACGACGACGAATTGTCTGCCACCACTTACTTAATTGGGGGGCTTACTTAATTGGATGCAGCATCCTCTGTTGACAGTGGACATAATTAAATCCACTTCCTATGCAACGTCTATTATAGAGACCATCGTGCCTGAAAGAATTAAACTAGCGATCACTAAACTTAGCCTGATTTTGTCTTAAATACAGTGGAATACCATTTTAAGTAACAGTAAGATATTTATTCTCTTAGTGTTGATGTACTGTGAGTGCGCTATCACGCGCGCCTGCCGACCATTCACAAATAACGACAGGGAACCAGCAACTATGGCTACATTCCGTTAGCTACTGACGCCACTGAGGTTGCTAGTCAGCAGGAAACAACTTAGGAACGCGAACAGCGGAGGCTGCTACAAGTCCATCAACCTTTGATTTTTTTTTTTCGACAACCGGATATTAAAATTTTTTTCAGTGACTTTTTTTTACAGGCAAATCAATGGTAACAGCTAGTGTCGATACAAGTTACAAATCAGATAATTTTAAGTAGGCTACAAACAATATCGGTCAGTATGATAACAAGGCAGGCCCGACGGACCTGGACATGTACTATTTAAAGCGAGATTATTTTTAAAAAATGTTTACCTTTCAGCTTTTCGAGGTAAGACTATTTAATTTTATTTTAAAATAGGATGACTTTATTTTAACTTGCGACCTACACACACTACCACAAAGAGCCTAAAATATTCCAATGTACCGACTTACTCCTGCCGACTCCAAAATGACTCATAATCACTCGCTCCACCCTCCAAAATGACTCTGAAATGGCTCATAAAGACTTCAAAAGTCTCCAAAATGACTTTTTCCTCCACCTCACGTGATTGACCCGCTGCAATCACGTGTCAACTCAGTGATTGGCTGGTCTGTGTCCTGTCTTCAATTTTTAATTCAGTTAATAAGTCAGAACCTCCATACCTGTCCCTTCTTTTCAGGAATTCAGAAACCCAAAAACGACGTTGATTACGTTTACGTTTCTCCATTTTAAGACTACTTATGCATATGTAGGCTGCAGCAGCAGTTATCAGATTATCACCCATGACCGTCGGAACACTGACGAGCGTTTGCAGAACGCAAAAGTACACGATCATTCGCACAATGCTCCGGAGCATTCGCTTAATGCTCCCAAACATTCGTGGACCGTTAGCGAGCATTCTACTCGGCTGCTCGCCCGGTGTGAATGGACCTTTACATGGCATCTTTAAACTGCAGTGGAACAATATATGAGAACAAGAAAATGTATGGAATATTTTGTAAGACAATTTCATGTTATTTTTCACAATACAGTGTAAAATGACGGTGTTGTATATGATTACGATAATATTAAAAAATTGTATATATGACCAGTATGGATCGGACTTGTACTTTATAGAAGGCGCCACATAATAATATAAAAACACATAATGGGACATAAAAACGAAAATGTATGAATTACTCGAAAATATGGAGCCTACCGACGGTCTCTGCAACTATAAAACTGTGCAAACGTAACAGATTTGTAGGTGTTTTTAGAAAGCATATTTCAGCAATTGGCATTAAAAGGTATTTGAAATACTTCAATTTAAGGATATTAATAACTGGTAACTGAAGGCACTGATATTTCGCGAAAATATAGCCTACGTAGAAGAGATATATTCCAAAGTGTTGTAGGGTCGTTTACCTTTCCCTTTTAACTTGATCGGTTGAATTGTTAGGGCAGGTGTTAACACTCAGCATGCAAATCACAACGATTCAGTGCCGAAGTTAACGGATTCTGAGTGGTTCGGTCATTGTCATTGGAGCTATATGGAGTGCTAATGTATGCATACTGCATTGAAATCTACTACTGTAAGCTCTCATTTCACGAAAATTCACTGGCTCTATAACTGAGATCTGAATGTGTACCTCAGTAATTGTCTTTTCGACATTACTTCAACCACATAAAAAAAAAAACCACGCATGCACTTTTACCCCACAACACAACTACAGCTTGATACAGTTTGATGCCCTAAAAATTTAGCTCTGTAGAAATATATTTGAATCAAGAGCAAATTTCTGAAAATCCTCCAGTTCATCGATGATTGAAGCTATCTTAACAAAGCATGAGAGATCCCCGAGTTTTTGTAGGTCAATGGAATGTCTGAGAAATTCATTCGTGTCTTCGGGAAATATGTAACGACCGTTCTTGACGCCTTCTGTCTTCTTCAAACCACTTGTCGGAGGAAATTCGTTTCGGGAATGTGTGGAAACGTCGAGAGAAACAACATACATCTCACTAGATACTTCATTGATATTATCAACATTGTCATTATCATAAATACTGTCTTCATGATCATCTTCACCTTCTGTTTCAGCCACAATATCACGTTTACTTTTCTTTGTAGGAGTAGCATTGTCATCATCAGTATTTAGAGCCGACGACCGTTTTTTTTTTTTTTAAGTTCGTTGACTTAATGCGAACGTCTTGCAAGTGTACATTCCGCACATACCGAATCCACCATGCCTCGTAGGTGTCATCCGTCATTAGTATTAACTGTCTCGTCATAATCGTTTGTGGAATCAGTACCCATCGATGCAGCAGGGGGATTTATATCACTTGCTGTCTCTCAAAAGACGAATCCTTGGAGTTCTTGATGTGGTTCTTCCATCTATCACCTTTCATAAACTGCATGTACCCATTGTCTAACACTTCATCATGCGAGTTCCCTCGTCGTCTGCGAACATTTTACGTAGTGTATCAGCAGGAGGTAACAAAGTCAACACATGCTATCTCGGGTCAAGCAAAGGTGCATTACCTTTGCATGTACTAGTGTTTCTACGAAATTTTGTACCACAGTTGGTACATCATAGTGATATGGAGGTCCGTTCTTCTGAAAAATGTAAAGACCGGATGTACTAAATAATTAGAAAAATAGAATGTATATATTACGTAAATAAATTAAATTAATGTATACATAGTAATGTTTCATTTCCTTATACAGTTACTTCTGCTTCTCTGAAAGAATTATTAATTCAGTGGTGTAAACAATCGACTGCGAGTCTGTTTTAGATGAAAATTATGTGAGAGTGTGCGGGAAGTGAGCTGAATCGACTGGAAGTATTATGCCTTATCGTATGTCAAGTGGTGGGGCTACCTGGCCCACTACAATTCCTGGATCACCGATGTATACATAGAGCGGTGAAGAATGAAGATTGCAATTAATATACCTGTGTACATGCACTCTTTTCAGTTGCATTTCTCATGTGTCTTACCGAAAAATAATTGTTTTTTTTAAACATGTAATAGTTTTCTTTTTTTACACACTGGCGATAAAAAACTAACTGCTTTCATAAAAGAAATATTTAAAAAAAACACATACATATATATATACTCATGTTGAAAATAAAACAAAAACTAAATATGTCAAATTATGTACTTTGCAGATATGGACCTCGTCGCCATTCAGAACACATTGACGGCAGGCAGCAAAATCGAGAAATTAATGCCACCGAGGCATTGAAAATATAACCGAATATGGAGGGCAATGACAGTACCATCTATATGTTACAACATAAACAAATATGGCTGTCATCTGATTGCTTAGACACATGAAATCCCAGATGACTGACATAGAATGATAGAGCAAAAGTAATTGGGAAACAATGTGATGATGCTATGGTGGTAGTGCTGAAATCTAAGATGACTGACATGGAATAACAAAGCATGGATACAATTCAAGATGGTTGGAATCGAAAGATTGAGCATGAAGGAAAGGTGACTAGGCAAAAGTAGAATCCAAGATGGTCTGCAGAGCATAGGCGAGAGAGAACAACAGCTCGCATGGCTGCTAAATCTAGAAATTAGCACTGCTTGGCGGGTAAATAGGTAATTAATACACGTGTTACACAGGTGTTGAAAATGAAAACAAATGACAAACTAAAAAAAAAATAAAGATGGCTGCATACGATGGAATGAGCATTGGTGAGGGGATGGGGGAGGGGTATGTTATAACTATGTGATTGATTGGAGGGGATCAGTCGCTTGCTTGATGTGATGCTTGGGGGACTTACAGAAATGTAAGTTTTTAAAATTGTTTTTTACAATAATTTATTAATAAATTCTTGTGTAAATTTTTTCAAGATTTCAATTTATTGAGAATTAAGTGATTTTTTGGGCTCAAGGTCACCATCATGGATTCAGGGTCAAAGTCACTTGGATTCAATATGGTGGTTAGGTGACGACATAACATGATTGCTGGTCGGCTGTAGTCCCTTGTCTTCTCTAAGCACAAAAATTCGAAATTTTAATTTTTATACATTTTAAAAATGAACTTTTTTATAATTTAGAATGTTGTAAAAATTATCTCAAGAATTATTGGGACTGTTGGCGTTTTCAAGGTTGAAAGGTCAAGGCAACGTCACCGACACCCAAAATAGCAGACAAGATTACCACCGGCCGACCGGAATGACAGCATTAACTGCTGTGGTGCTCCAGTGCCCCATGCCCTTGCCCTCGAATCGGTCACTTCATTCTACTAACATGATTTCACAGTATGTTGAGGCAATGTTGTTTTTAACGTATACATCCTCGTTTCAAAGAAAGATTTTGCATGTAGTTAACAGTACCTTCGTTTTACGTTCATGGCTGGACGATGTGTTTTCCGAGACCACCTATCTGTGTGCACACAAATCACTGCTTTTTGTAACGTTAATTAAAAGAATAAACTGTATACATTTTAGACACATGTAAGTGTATATTCTTTAGCTCCTTATATAATTATATAACCATTTTACTAATGGTATCACGGGTATACACGCAGTCAGCAAACTTATATTGTCCATTGTACACGACACGATACCGCCATTATATAAGCTAAAACCTACCTGGTGACATGTTGGTGTTTGACGTCATACCCAAGCTATTGCTTTGTTACTGGCCACTGACGGTATTTATAAAAGCACCACTGAAGTTTTTCACTGGTAAGAGCGAAGCAGTTCCCCGTACAACTTTACAATTTCCACCATACATTTTAAGAAAATTCCGTATAAAATTAGAGATCTCACGCAGAAATTGTACCGTAAACGCACTGTATATTCACGAGAATTCTTGTGAGATGTGATACCAACCTGAATCAAACTGAAGGGTCATTTGCATTTTCTTAATGCTTTTCTAGCTGTATAAACATATTTCTATTTCAGAGCGGGAATTTCAGCAGTTTAAATCAAATATTACATAAGGCAGTGGAAAATCGCGAAAATCTTACGCGCTAACGTAGTATCCGAAAAAAACTGTGTCACCTTGATGCCTTTACGACTGGATGGAGGAAATTTTCATCTGAAATGTTCGCAGGCGAATCACTAATATGAAAAGTAGAGTATTAAAATGACAGTGACTCGAGAAATTGGAAAACGTCTTCACACAAGGCGACAACCAATATAGAAAAAAACTGTCACAAATGTAGACGTAAATTACTTAGGTGGTAGTAGCCAATGGTAAAAGAAACCAGAAGTTACAAATATAACTAATGAAATTACTTTCCTCTAAAAGGAAGCAAATGATTTTTATGACGTTCTTGAAATGTTAGATAGTATGTGGATCGATGTCTCGTTGACAGCGATATCATTAAAGATGGAACCAGAAATAAATGCAATTCTGGGAAGAAAATTACAAACACACACATGTCTTACCCATGACACGAACCCAGAATACCTCGTACATTGCATTAACTTCGGTCGTATACAGTATAAAATTTTTATTTACTAGATTTACCAACCTCAAATATTTACAGGAACATCATTTTGAAAACAGAAAATAATGTAAGCCTGAGTATATATGGTCTACCGTAGCACTACTTGCGTGCTAAATTTCGTGGAAATATGTTGACTGGTTCCCGCAGTATGGCATAAAAGTTTAATTTTTCTTTGGCACTACTGTACAAAAAAAAGGTTTAAAGCCAGTCTCTCTATAGGCATACCTGATGCTTCTAACATATATCAATAGCATACAAAGTTTGGTTGAATTTTTGTCAAATTATTCAATATATGCCTATGATACACTTATATACACAATTTATATTGTTGTCATTTTGAAAATAAATATCTGATCTATTTGAAATCATATAAGTTCACATGGCCTACCCTAGTATTAGTTATGTGAAAAATTAGGGGGGAAATAGTTAGTTGGTTCCAGAGATATGGCACAAAAGTTACATTTTATCACCAAGCATCATCTTCTAAATATGCAGACAAAAGAGGGTCTTTAAATGAATGTTTGATTCTGTTACCGGATGCTATCAGCATACAACATTTAATTGAAATTGGTTAAATTGTTTAATAGATATGAGGTAAAGAGTTTTTTAAATTCAAATTAAATTTGAACTCTCACGTCTACAAGTAGCTAAATAGTGTTGCAGTAGGCACTTAAAATATTGTATATCTTTCTTGGTTAAGAATGAGCAAACAAAAGAGTAACTCTGATGAAATTCTTATTGGCACAGAATATTTTATCAGATACTCAGATGAACTTGTGTATCATAAAATTATATCACCAAATTACCATGCACAATAATATTAGGAGAATAAGAACACTGAATCATAACTACTAAAAAACCATTAATTTTACTTTTAACGAAAATTAGTTTCAACACAAACTTGTGGACAACGCACTAATAAGATAGAACAGCAATTAACTCTAAACCCTACAAAAATACACTGGTGAAAGGATATCCCCAGTTACATTCATTTCCCCAACAAATGGTAATTTGTATTAATATGAACATTTTAAGATTAATACGTTGAATATTAATCCACAATCTTGATAAAATATGCTTATCAATTGTATCCGGCTTCGGTAAAGTGAAATTATTTCTCGGGTAACTTCTGAGCGATATTAGTACCTACTGTTGATTTGAATACTCGTTATTTCATTCCCGTTTATTGGTATTGTCATCCACTAAGAGTATAACTGAAAATGATCTTACCAGTCCGTAATTACAGCAAAGTTTTGACGTATTATTCTATAAAGAACTTCTGGAAAGATATTTCGAACTATACAGTTTTCACATCAGCAAAACAGTAAGACCTCTTCATATTAGTCTAATTATACATTACTGTCTTGCACCTTGCTGACATAAACATCATTTCTTCCCGAAAAGTATTATCGAACTACTGATATTTTATATATTAATGGCAGATGATTCTTAGACTAGTTCTCTACTAAGTACAAAAATGGAAACTTCATTATTCCTTTCCTTAAACTTTTTCATACAAAGCAACCCTCTGCAAAGAGTTTTCAGTCTGTTCAATTAACATTGTATAATATTTACTCCAAGCAGGGGTATAGACTAAAGAAACGAAATCAATAATATATAAAATTTAAAACTGTACACTTCATTGCTATCTGCATAATTATGTGGAATTAAAATACAATGTTGATCATCTTTCCTCTTTCATGTACATACAATCAAAATCTAAGACTTAATTTGAGCAGTAAAGTTCTCAAACTGCTTGACATACTGTAATTTATACAGTAGTTTTATTATTGGTAGGGGTCTGTAGAAGAAACAAATTCAATTTTATTTCACTACTTACAATTTGACAAAGTTATCTAACTTATTTGTATGGTAAAATAATGCCAGACACACTTTCAATGTGTGAGTTTACGTGCCAACAGTACCATTACTTGTGTGCAAAATTCGACGGGAATCGTTGATTCGTACCCGACATATATGACATAAAAGATCGATTTTCTCAAGTGTTGCTATCTTCATTAATGGAGAACATAACGGTTATGCACTGGCAAATTCTATGTAGCCTATTAAATTAAAATATTTATATGGCCACAATTTTGAAAATAAGTATCAGACCCACATAAAATATGTCCATTTACATGGCCTACCGTAGTATTACTTGTTTGTCAAATTAGGTATAAATCCCGAGATATGACAAAACTTTATTTATTCGTGTAGAATTATCTTAAAAATGATGGACAAAGGAGGCTCTGGGTAGACGCATTTGATAAATACAGCTAGCATACGAAGTTACGTTGAAATTTACTATGCGTTTTCGTAGATGAAGTACGGTATTAATTATATTACATGTTTATATGGCCACCATTTTTGAAAATAAATGCCTGACGTGTCACTTTACTTGGCCTACTGTAGTACTACTTAAATTTAAAATTTGATTAATGGTTTATTTTTTTACCGAGATATGACGTTAAAATATTATATGTCATGTAGTGCAATCTTACAAAATGGCAGGCAAAAGACATTCAGCAATACCAAGTTTGGTCGAAATTGGTCAAATGGTATAGTAGATATAGCAAATGATGCTTAAAATCCTTAAATGTTCACCACTTTGAAAATAAGTGCCTGATATATTTAGGTTGAAAGTATTAATATGGCCCGCAGTGTTACTGATATGCTACATTTGACAGGAATCACTTGAGTGGTTCCCGAGATACAATGTATAAGCTTTATTTTTTCATATTGCACTCTTTCCCAAAATGGCCTACCAATAACATTATTGCTTTCTAAATTAAATTCTTACATCATGTACTATCGGCGTAACAAATTTGGTTTAAATCAGTTATGTGATTCCCTAGATATAACATAGTGGCCTAAATTTAAAAATGGTCACCATTTTGAAAATAAATACCCGGCGTGATTGAAAACTAAGTCGGATGTACTTGCTAAATACTACATATGGACCGAGTTAGCTGAAATTTGTTTCACGGGTTCAAAAGTTATTATGGGGACATACCTTCCAGACAGACATCCAGGTGTTTGCTTAAGCCTATTTTTCCTTCGAGAAGTAGACTAAAAAATGATGGCGTGTGTGGGTTTACAGTAAAGCCCACCAAGTGCTGAGTGCTTTTCGCGAAAAATAGCTGCCTCTATGAAAACGTGACGTGTACAGTTTTGTACGCAACAAAACATGCAGTAAAGGAGGAACACGCGAGCTGCGCGAATGTGCCGGTCTCGGAAACAAGCGCTCTAGTGCCAGGCGGACAAATCTCAGCACTAACAAGAACGGCAACCTTGGCAGCGACGTTGTGCGGCGCGCTGTGTTTACTTTGCTGATAACCAAGTTAGCATTGCTCAACTCGGAGTGATTACCGAGTTTCGTTACAATCGCCCGCCACCATCAGTCGTTCACTTCACACGTTCTCGACGACCACGCAGCAAAACATACTCGAACGAGACGCAAATTTCTCCCTACTTAAATTCTGACACTTGGCAACAATGGGAGTGATGCAAACACTAAACAACTTTAGCTTATCGACTAGTATATTACAAATGAGTTCTATAAGCACTTAATTTACAATACCCAAACGCATCGCGTTCACCTGCGGTCAATCACCGTTGTTCTCAACAATGATTTCAAGAACTTTCATAATTTATTGTCACTGAGAAAGGCATACACACAACTAGGGCGTGTAAGGAAACACGCCGTGTAATCGTGAACACGAAACACGGCCACAGTATATCTGCACACGAAATCTTTTTGGGGGAAAAAAATACTAGTCACCTGTGGCATGTAACTTTGTGTACCAGCCAAGGCAACTTTGCACCCACCTGCCTTATTACATTTCAAACGAAGATTCGCATACGCTCTGCAGCGTCTTATACATTCATGTGTTAACATAAAAGAAGGTATCTTATTTTTGGTTAAATTGAACCTTTTATCGATAAATTATAATATTTCATTTACAGTAAATATGAATATAACTAGAGAGAAAATAAGTGCGTTGATAACGCCTAGTAAGAAATAGTTCTTATGCGTGGTTCCTTTGGTGTAATTTTCTAAACTTGGTTAAGTTTTGATAGAATGAAGCGGAGGAATATTCTGGAAGTAGAATTTAAGCATGACTTCAGAAAAGTTGAAGTAACCGTGAATGGAGTATAAGTACATTTCGTAAGCTTTGAGAATTAATCAAGGTGGGCGGCTGTAAAGTATTCACTTTAAGCGGTAGGTATCCCCGCCATCTTGGATATACGTATAATCTTTGAAGCCCTGCTTCAAGTCTGACACGCGTGTCAATCAGCAAACTCAAGCAATTTTATGTGAGTACTCCTGTCCTGCCTGAACGATTTATTTTTCGTCCCGCCAGCTGATGAAGTGTGTGATGCCTATAATTTTCTGGAGAACGATTAAATGCGGCTACTATGGGGTTGGTGTGTTTACAGAACTACATAACGTTAATGAACTTGGTTAGCAAGTTTGCTTGGTTATCTGCCACGTCTGTATTTGGAAGCCCAAATTAATAAACTGTTATTTTGTTTGAAGAGGGATTACTATTTGAAGAGGCAATAATTTTACTGCAGAAAAATGCACTTTGTTTTTTTCGCACCTACACCCCCCCCCCCCCCTTCCCCGGGGGTGGTGCACACCTGAACGCTTCGAAGCGCTGAGCTATACTGTAGAGAGGCGCGCGGCGCTCCTGGCGCGGCTGAGCGCTGTATGGTGGCTATTACTGGCAACGAGTTCAGTGTCGCACACTCTGGCACCTTCCATACGCCTCTCCGCTATTCCCGCCGTCTTCTTAACCTTCCCTAGCCGCGTTTCCGCGTACAAATGTTCGTCCCCAGCCCGAGCAAGTGTGCAGTGCTCCTCTTCGAGTTGCAAGGGCTGGCCGACAATAGATCATGTCTACACCACTTCGTACATCGGGGCTTCACCATGCTAGACGCGTTTTCGCGTAATACGACTACTACTCAAGTTAAGTATTGCAATGAACGTAGTTGTTGTTATACCGGGGTAGAGTTTCCGTTTTAGTAATGTTTTATTTTTTTGCGATTTAATGTATATGGATTTTTGTAGGAAAGTGTTTCTTCACTGTTTTGCTTGTGTGAATTTTCAATATGGAATTTTTTGGGAATGTTTGTAAGAGGTGTTTTTTTTTTTTTTTGAATGGTCTCCTGGACTACGATCTGCCAAAATAATTTAAATGCCAAGGGGTTTAGTGGATATTTTATGGCGTGCGTTTATGCTCATGGTTAAGTGTAATGAGGGTATTGCTCCTTCCCAATGGTATTCTTGAAATTAGTATTCCATGTTGTACTTCTTAGAGAATCATCAGACGTACTTTATTTTAAAGTTGTAATGATGAGTGCTTTACTCAGGGAGTCATTTTACCTTTTTTAATGGGATTTCACAAGTGTTCATTCAGGTTGGGTGATTTCTCAGGATATATTAATATTGTTTTTCTGTTTGTTCCAGTGCATGTGTGTCCTGTCCTTCCCCTAGTTCACCGATTGGTAGCAAGCAACAAAATGCACAAAGAAAATTTATGTTTCAAATCAAGTCGCAAAATAGTTGGTGATAAGGTATAGATGGCCTTCAATATATTTGTATTGATTTTGGAATTTTTGTGTCCACGCTTTCTTGATTTTTTTTTATGGTATGCATCCTTCTCCTTGCCTTCCTTTAGCCCTGCTACGCCCTAAAGGGGCGTAACATCTTCTACAAATTAATTCCCAGATTCTATAGCAAAAAACAAAGTTTTTAAAGGCACAGATAACATCTTAACAGTTATTTAGAAATTCATCTTGATTTTCTCACGTCATTCGTTTCACACCTGTAACCGCAAACGAAGGTTCCCTTATTATTTATTTAACCACTTCTCTTTCACATGGGAAAACACGAATATATAACTGAAACAGTAAAAATTTTAAAATGAAGTAGGGTTAGTCCTCTGTGCCATGTGAAGCTTTGGATTTTAATGTCCGGTCATAAAGTTTGATCTTGTGAAGATTTGTAAATTAAAAAAATTCAACACGGTTGGGATTTACACCTTAAATGGTGCCAAATTAATGCAAATTACTGTAGCCCTATGAATTAAGTGGACTATTGCCCTTTTCCCGTCCAAAATTCAAGGTTGGTACAATACTTCCGGTGTACTGAACTTAAATTTTGTATATATTTTCGCTTATTTCCTGAAAGCGATTTACTGTTTGTCTATAATGCATATATAGGAATATTAATATTTCGCGAACGGAATTAGAGACTGATAAGTATGCATCAAAACACGATAGGGTTATTTAAGTATTTTGACGGGTTGAATAATATTTTGACATGTGTTTCTACACGAACCGCGAAGGTTCAGACCCCCAGTAACCCAATTCATGTGGCTCGGTGGAATTAAATCCATCATGCCAACAGTATTAATGTTGTTACAATAATAATTTTTGGTTATCTGTAAGCCATCAATAACTAGTGTTGCAGATAATGTAATATACTGCTAAGCAATTAATGTAAATGTAACATTAAGGTTGAAGTAAAGCAACTGCCTATGAGCACTGCATCCGACTATAGTACAGACACCATAAAAATGGTCAGAAATATGTGATTTATGATGTATATGAAAGAAGAATATATATATTTTGTAACGTTAAAAAATATTTTACTAATGTATATTTCTTAAATGTAAAAAAACAATCGATCGATAGAGCCCGCAGTTTTAACAAAATTTAAGCGCATTTCCGTTTTGGATGCTTCAGAAAGCAGAATTTAGAAGAAAATGTTCTTCAAGAAAGATCATCATAATATTTACTGTGATCATGTGTAATCAAATCATAGTAATAATGTATCACATAAATTTTTATAATTAACTTTATTTACGATAGTTTCAACCATAAATGTTTGTAACAAATGGAAGCATATCAAATCAAATATAAAAATTATGCCCTACATTATTATTACAATTTTCTTACACACAATCATAATAAACATTATGATGATATTCCAGGACGAACATTTTCTTGCAAATTCTGCTTTCTGAAGTATCCAGAATGGAAACATTCACAAATTTGGTTAAAAATTACAGACTATTTTAATCTATAATTTTTTAGATTTAAAAAGTATATTTTAGTAAAATATTTTATAATGTTGCAAAAGATATACATTTTTCTTTCACATACACTATACAGTATAAATCGTCGCACTTTTCTGATGATTTTTATGGTATCTATACTACTTTTTTGTACAGTCAGGTGCAGTGCTCCATAGGCAGTTGCTTTACTTCAACCTTAAGTAATTTTGTAACATTACCTCCTTACTGTACTGTCAGCATTAAGGCGGTGTTTATGTTGCGGTAAAAAAAAAATTCTGTGTTGAACTGATGTTATCATTATGTTAAAAATGTTCTTGTATTTCCTTTACTTTGAAATACCATTCCGGTGTAAAATATATTAAGTACTATAATTTTGTCACAAAATTAATATGCCCTAGAAATAAATGCATATTAAGCACACAGAAACTGCTTTACAAGGCTTGAGAGCTGGTCTAAGCTACATTTAGTTATCACACATTGCTTTAAAATTTTAATATAGTGATTTCATCTAGAGGTTAACGCTGTTCACTAATATCCGCCAATTTAACGTCAAATCAGCGTAAATTTGTGTAGGCCTGGCATTACTTTAATGTCGCAGTAACACAAAATATTTTGTTATTGCGGTTATTTTTTAGCGTAATACAACATTTAGTTGCAGCAACATTACATAGCAACAACATTAACACTTAATCAGTATATTTGCATTAGATCTATTAATATAAAACTTTGTAAATAGTTAACATTATTAACTTTGCCACATCATTATTAATTTTACTACAGCATGAATGTTTTAAAAAATGCCTCAATAGTATTTTTTCCCTTGTAAGAAAATAAGAATTTTTTATCTGTATTGAAACTCATTTTCACATTTTACTATGCTATTGAAATATCTATAATTTCGGTAACGTACCCAACACCTGCTAAAACACAACCCAGCACCAACCAAAAATCTAAAAGGTCCTACAATGCTGTCAAGTTGACATGGTCTCGAAATCTTTATGCGAATATAACTTATGCCTATGGGAAACTGACAGGCATACTTAAGCGCAATCAAATTGTTATATCAAAATTTCCTGATACAGAAAGTTGTGTTTAAATAAAATTTATACGCAAACATCTTTAACGTATTTTAGTCTAAACGGCGCTTGCCAGCGGTCCCGCTATTACGCATTCTGACTGCACAGAACAGGCCAAGAAGCTACGTACATACCGAACGTATTATGACCACACGCTAGCAAGAAGCGAGCCTCCCACTATACACGTGCTCTGACATCACAGTAGCATATGTCTCACGAACGAGCGCACTTATTTTACAATTATGTCTTCTGTTCACAAAATCAGCAGGTTGATTTTCAGCTACGTGTCTCTATGTAAACATCATCTATGAAACGGGTAAGGGGGGGGGGGGGGGAGCACCGCTCTATCCATGAAAACAACTCTAAACAGGGATGCGTTCAGAACTGACAAAAAGTGCACTCGTTCGTAATACAGACTAAAGGCTGTTCACGATACAGTGAGCACTTAAGAAATGAACCTTAGAAAACCGTCACTGTCCCTGACTGCGTACATTTTAACGGGCACACTGAGTGACATGCGCCCAGTTTGATAGAGATGGATGGAAAATAATTCCATATCTTAACGTCAAATAAAAAGTGTTTGGTAACCATTTGTGACAACTTAAATTATTTATTTCGATTTCGGTTAATTTTTTATGCATCGACGAGTAAAAATATATACTTCAAAACAATTTTACAGTTTCGCTTGATCGACGCATGAATAATGTGATGAGACCCATAGCAATATTAATTTTACATAAGGCGGAATAATACACAATAATACGAGTAGATCTTAACCAGGGTTTTCAAAAGTGCTCATTTCACCGTGACTAGTCTATATATCTTGTAACCGCTCACCAACAGGCATAGTCCAAAGGTGCACTTGGTAGAACACATCTTGAATATTAATGTAATTGAATAAATTCTTGGAATAATTTCGTCTATACGCATTTTTGTTGATCGAGACGACGCAATTTATGAGTGAACATTCTTGCAAATAGGGTAATATGTAACTGACTTGAATTATTATTGTTTCAAAACCTCCTTTTCACGAAAATTAGGTAGTAAAATATTGTATAGCCACATCCTTACGGACGAGTTTGTGTGGATGAGGAAATACGAGGACATAACGCCAACACGATAATAACATACCATTCAAATGTAATCGCGGAGAAATGGACGTGTGACATTTCATGCGGCGACTAAACATTATTTCATGGGAGTCCCGCAGACACCTCCCATTGTGATATTTTCAAGTTGTTGTCAGGCGTTTTCAAAAACACGGTTAATACTATTTTGATCTTCAAGACTTGAAACTGTGCTAGTGGCATTTAGTAGAAATTGGCTAACGTTTTATTTGATGTCGTGGAAGCGAATCTGAACCAATCTGCATTCAAATTTTCACATTTTGTTTTGCCACGATGTTAAGCTACACGTCTGTTATGTTCGTAAAACTATAATCATGAATGTGTGCGTGTGTATGTATATATCTTTATATATTACAAAACCTTATGTCTTGATTTATATTTGGATGATGCGTAGGCCTATTTGACACGGGTGTTTTACAGACGAAACAGAAACGATCCGTATTAGTGTAAGAAAATCACTAGTTCTCGGTGAAGTGAACATTTTTGAGACTTGTTTGCTTTCACCTCGTCCACTGATATCTCCGGCACGTGTAAGATTTACTCTGGTGTGTATAAAGCAAAAGAACATGTTTCGTTTCACGCAGTACGCAGAAAATTTCACTGGAAGCGTGCCAGAGACAATGATTACACTAAACTACATGCAATTGCGAGCTGTTGTTTTAATGGCTGATTATACAAGTGCTAAATGAAACGTGACCCACACGACACGGCACAATATATACAGTAAATACAATTTCCTCCAAGGTTATTTGTGATTTGTACGTGACCGTTTAAACACAATCCATTCGATACACGCACAGATATCAACCAAACACATTCCCTCTGACCCAAGCAGGGTACTTATTGTAAATTATTCGTTTCGTTTCCTCTCGACAAAAATATTTGTGATTAACCTACTCGAATTTTCGTTTCCTAACGAAATGAGCTATTCTAAGCGCATTCTAGTGTTAGTTTGACGTCACTATGTTAGTTAAGAAACTCGAAAGATAACGAAGCCCTTCGGGCTTTCGTTACCGAGTTTTATTATTAAAATTTGGCTTGTGTGTGTAACTAACGGTTTTTTAAGACTATGAAACAAAAAAAAAAATCGTGAAGTAATGTGCCTTCATGCATTAATGATACATAAAAATATATTTCAGAAAAAATAATTTTAAAGCACCAATTAACCTTTCTGTTTTAATTTGTGAACTATGCAAGCAGCAGTGTAGGCTGGCTATTGTGAGGGTATTTATTATTTTAATACAGTAAACACTGATTTATTCAAAAAATTTGCTTTGAACAATGTAGTTCGTAAATCAAATTATAGTTAGCGCTACACAGTAAATAGTTCTTCGTGGTTTACAACAAAATTACTTTCTTTTGAAAAATACTGAGTGAAAATTCATATATTCATATTAATACAATCGACTAGAAATACGAAAGCGTCTAGTTTGTTGTCCATAGCTTATTTTATAATTTTGGTATTATAAATAACAGAGGAAACAGCTTGTTCGTAAATAGCTTGCAACCAAACAGCAAAATGGTCATTGAGAAAAATCTCCATGCACGTAAGCTAACCAAAGTTCTGTCTGCTCTCTCTTATCGGCGTACACGCGAGTCTGTTTCAACTCCGTGCATACGAAATTGAAGCATATTTATGTGCAATACATCACACGTTCTGCCGAGTTACAAAATGGTACGATATCGTCATAAAATTTGACACACTTGACGAACAAAATATACCTTTTTTTCCTAGAATACATTATTTATTTAATACTAATTATAAAACATGCCAAAAGCAAACAAAATATCTTAAGTGCTTTACTACTTTGGTTTATTAATGTTTTTAGCCTAATTATTCATACTTTATAAACAAATTCTCGTAAAACAAGTTCATGTGCATAGTTGCCACCTTACATTCGCTAACGAAAACCAGAACATTACCTAAGTCTCGGAGGGCTGTAATGAAATATGACTCAGAATACGAAATTGCCTTTCTCGAAGATTTTAATCATTTCGAGAGCTTTTGAAACTTAACGAATGCGAGAAATCGGCATCAGCAGAATCAAGACACAAGCACGGACTTAAGTCCAAGGCAGCCACGCATAAAACGTAATTCATTGCTGCACACATAACAGAGCCTTCGTATTCCATTTGTCGAGCCCGGCAAGATGGAATATACATGGTTGTAACTTTCCATTACAACACACGTGCGTTTCTCCCGCCTGCCCGCGTGTTCGTCGCCATATTTACTGTGATAAGTTCTGGTGGTGTTGTTTACGTTTACGAGAAAACTTGTGATACAGTAGTTACGGAACATCGCCGTTTACTGCTGTTATTACTACATTCCGCCTACAGAATTTGAAAAAGAAATTAAAATTGTAGTCAACGCCGCCTAACGTAACCTTCCAAGCAAACGTAACGCTACTCTAATTGAACATAACAAATCACTGTTTACAGCTTTCAAGACAAACCCATATTTCATGAAGAATAATTTCCTTTGAATTTGCAACAAAACGCATACAAAAAGTCATCAGACGAGTCTGTTAACACAGAGTTGGAGACTGAGCATTACCGAACATTAATAATAAAACTATTAAAAAAAGTAGCAGTCATAACGAAAGTACGCTCCCGATGCTTAACAAGGAGATGCAATCGAAAAAATATCAGCAACATGTAAAGACATTTCCGGCAGTAACGCGGTGGTTTCGCACATACAAAGCACAGTTGCGTCACTTGTAGATCATGGTCGCCCCTAGCCGCGCCAACCGGATAGTCCGGTTTCGTTGGGGAAGCGTAGTGACGAAGCACCGAAACTGAAATGAAATGTCTCCTCCTGTCATACCCACGAAGCTTTACGTTTCACCGGCGGTAGTACAATAATACCTTATACAAAACCACTGCAGCGACAGCATAAAGATGTTTCGCCACACCAGACCATGCTGTCCGTTATTTACGAAGTGTATACAAACCCTTCTGTGAATTTTATTAGCATACACTAGTCACCCATTTTATAATCACTTCCACGGAAACACATAAGCAATGGTCGATACATTACACTCGTGCACTGCACCAGTATGAAACAGATTAACCCTTCAAGACAACGATTGTTTATTTTGTACACTTTTGAATCATGCATTAATACAATTCCGCAAAAAGCACATGAAAAAAGTGCTAATTAAGGCTAACGTATTAGTTTAATGACTTAAAACGAACGTTTGCTTGGGAAATTAACATTAGGTCACACGATAACAGTTGGACATAGGCCTAGGCCTACCTTAAATATTACCTAACATGGCATACTGTCATAGCAACGACTGGTGGTATCTGTGATCATGTACTTAATCAGTTGCAACTTAGAAGCAAGTTCTAAAAGTAGGACAGTATTCGAACGGGCATTTTTGTTTACTACAAGATAACCGTTTAGTATCCGAATTAGTTGACTAGCATTATTACGTATTTGGCATGTCAGTAATTAGTTTTTAGTGAGTAATGAAACTTACTAAAATACTAAATTGCACCATCGCTGAACAAGTGAATATCGACGACTTCCGAACGCTACTAAATAAAATACTAATACTAAATTGTCACTTCGAACACAGCCTACGCATCTTATGTGTATTCATCACGCGCACGAGGCCACAAACATCTCAATGTCAGCATTCATTTTGGAGTAACACGATATCACAAATAAATAATTTCTGTTCTTCGCGGCAGGAAAGCCAAACAAAAGAACATCGCAAGCACGCTTTCAAGTCATGCCGGGCACGTAAAGCAAAGGCAATGATTAATGATTGCATTTCACGGACTAGCCGAACAGCTGAACTATTATCTAGCTGTGTATGACAGCAGCACCGCAGAATACATCGCGCGCAAAGTGGCGCGAGATCAAGTTAACCCCCCCCCCCCCCCCCCCCCCCACAAATTCCAATCAACCGTCACATCCTTTCCCCGGACCGCCCACGACAGGTTGTTGGCGTGCTGCTAGCATCTTGTTCCTGCGCGAGTGTGGCCAACCTAACCCTATGTTTTCAAACGCAAAAACTCCCTACCTGCAAGACGCAAGTTTTTTTTTTTTTTTCGTAGGAGAAAAAAATATTTCGTAACATTCTTGGTGATCACCACCACTTACGATAATTGACACAAACTGTTTAGATTAAAGGCTATTTCCTGCCATCTCTAACCTAACTTTCACAGCACGAAATATAACGTATTTTGCTTAGTTTAGTCGATACGTCAGTAAACTAGCCACTACCACTACGTTAATCACATGAGGAAACAATTAAGTTCATTCTGAAAAGTAAATGATGAAGCACGACGTAGACAGGTACATTTGTTTACTGATACTTGTGGCACGAAACCAAACTGGCTGTTGCGCTAACGTTCATATGAAATTCCCAAAAATTACACATTTCTTACCAACACCTTGATAGAAAATACGTTATAAATTTCACTCACCTGGACTTGTTTGCCAGCTAAGCCCTCCGATGAACATTTTCCTGCAACACAAAACCCGGAATTTCTTGTAAGTTAAGGAAAATTCTTGCACACACAATTCATTAACTGTATACCTACGTGTTGCCTTCAGCTCTAATAAATTAACCCATTCTGGATTTATTACGTTTTATAAACTATGAGCTACAATCAAAACTAATCCAACCGAAAAAAATCGTGAACATCCAATGCTGTGAAATTAACCTTAATCTAGAAAGAGGTTTAAAAACAAGACTTTTATAAGAGTGCGTTAGCAAAATATTTTTTGGGGTTTTACAGTCCAGCAGCGCGAGATATGTTCCACTATTCAGGACTTTTTAATTATTTAGACAGGTCTGATAGTGAACTCATTGGAATTCCACTTTGTAAATTTACGTTATTTTAGTGTAGAAGATCTGGAAAAATACGCTAGTGGAGGTGTTAATTTTAAATGGAAAAACACAGCAGTAAACAAAACATTTTAAAAAGTCAGTAAATACTTCCAAATTACTTGTAAAAATTTAATGATAGGTATTCAAATATATTTCACAAAAAAAATCCTTCTAAACAAACCGCACGTGTGGTCACAAAAAAAAATACACACACTCAAACAACTCTGGCACACGAAGAGTGCAATACAAATCGGATGCACACAGAACATGAATATCAAAAATTCCCACGCTTCATCAGACGTAAACACAGCAGACCTAAACTGTGCATAATCAAGTAAATACACCGTATGACGATAATACACAAACACAGCATTTATCCTGAGGTAGTGAGTTGAGCGCACGTACCCCGGGTCGTTGGGTACTTCTGCCGGCGAACCACCCGCCACACTTTCTTGGTTTTGTGATTCCATCATATACTGTATGTTGATCGTTTTGAACGACTACGAAGAACGTAATAAAAATAAAACCGGTACTCCCGTCAGCTCTCTTGTGTCTTGCGCACGCAAAATCCCACCCCCACTACGCCTAAAAAACTAATAAAGGAGAGAACTAGCCAAAAACTAGGACAAAGGTAAAAATCGAACTCTCCTTTCTACCTACAACCGCACGTCCTAACACGCTACCAACGCACACGGTACTGAAGGGAGAGCGGAAGGTGAATGCGACGTCAGCGCTCCCTGCCGGCTGGTCGGCCGAACCAAGTGCTCGGAAGAGAGAGGGGCGGGACTTGTGCGCGCGCCGCCATGCTGACGTTTAACCAAAACATCGGCTGTGATTGGGTGCAATCCTTACACCTTTTCAACGCCGTGATGACGTCGCTACTTTCCATTGTGCCCATGCGCATTCGGAACACAGCAAAAAGTTCAAAGAACCACGCGGGGAATGAAATGATTTCAGCCGTTTTTGCTGAAGGTGCATGTGCTGCTATCTAGTAACTGTAAAGCAAAGCAATACCGTAAACTGCGTATTCTCACAACTTGAAACGCTATCTCCCGCTTGGTTTCGTTACTACGTCGTATTTGGCTAGTACGTCACTGAGTATCTTTCACACTTCTGTATTTGGGCGCATCGCACTAAACGGATATATTCCACATATTTTAGCGTACTAATGTTGGAAATATGACTACATATAAGATCCAAAAATACTACAAATACATGTTATTTCCAACAAAAAATACAGTTCAGTGAGACAAATATACAAGGATACAGTACTACGGTTATTATACGCAGTAGACCTACAACTACTTATGACACGAATCAATTAGTCAAAATATAATAGAAAAAATATGTCTTGCTCTTTTCAAAGTAGTATAAAGAAAGTGCTGTGTCGATAAGTCTAATAGGCAGGACCAGTGATTATCCGCGAAAAAAATCGAAGAATAATGTAGACATATATACTATGCTGAAATCTGTTTTCGCTTTTGACCAGGTCCCTCAAAATTGCGCTTTGCTGACTGGGTCAAATAAAAGAAAGTAGCGGTATGTTAAAAATGTTATTTTCCATTACTTATATAATTAGTCAATTATTAGAAATAAAATCATGTTTTGGGGGCAGATTACGAAATCGGGAAATTGTGTTTAGACTACAAATAGAATCAGTGAGAATAATTACACAGGATTATGCTAGAAGAAGTAACTATAGCCACTGGTCAGAAATAACGTAATAATAACTTTTTCGTTTCCTCTAGGCAAACAAATATACTGCACCCATATCCGTTAGCTACCCCTCTCTGTCTCTCTTGTTCGTTCACTTTGTCAGTCTTCCCCATGACACACATACATGACACACACATCCTTCGAGAGCATTGAACTTCTCTTAATCTCCCTCCCTCCCTTCATGTCCAGTGACAAATAGGCACCAAGGAGGCGACCAGGTCGCTGGAAATTTCAAATATATCGCAACTGAGATTAAAAACGGAATTATGTCCCAACTATCACAATTCCAAGAAATTACCTTTAATCTATAAAATCCCACTAAAACATATTTCAATAATGGGAAATGTCGCGTTCGAAATACAGTCTAAATCCCACTAAAACTAATTTCAATTCCAGGAATTTTTATCCCAATTCCAAGAAATATCACATCACAATTAGAATGTAAATAATATGATTTACAAACACGAGCTAACAGCAACAAATTAGCATTCAAATATTCCGAAGTAGCGATTGAATTACGTTCCAAATACATCGACAAATACTTTTGTTAAAATATTACAATATTCGATGCTCACCCGATTCGGTTCCCAATACTCAGAGGGTAAGACGTAATTATTATTTTCTCAAAATTAATTGCGTGTCAGGTATATGAAATGTTAAATCTCTGTAACCATTTAAAAACTGTTTTCCATCTGCCAAAGTGTTACATAGTGTTCAAACGCGAAGTAATCGTCAAACATTTTGTTACCTAAGTCGTATATTTACCAAACACTACTATTACAAACAAGTGTATAATTTCTAAAATGTTATTATTTTACAACCGATAAAATAAGTTTTTGTATGCATTTGCATGTAGACTTCTCTATGAGACAAAAAGTTCACATATATTTGGTTAAACAAAAGTTTTAAGCATGCGAAAATAAAGGATGCCTGTAACACATGCTTTTCGAAACTTGTAAATGTTCCCATTCAAGATATTTGGATACAATTATGTATATATCAGAAATATGTTTACATAGACAAATATAAGGCTATTTTATTTTTAAAATACTATGTTTCGACAATATATTAATAATTGAAAGACTGCATAACACATTTCCAGCCTGAAATTAGCCCGGTAGGAGTATTAAAATGGCAAATTCAATGATATTTCAACAAAATGTCCGAAATATCGTAATTTAAGCAAAATCTAAGCAAAACGACTGCCATGTTGGATTTAAATACTATATAAGAAATCGAACTTACTTCTCAAATTCCATGAAATTTAATCCAATTCCAGGAAACCAGGGAAATTAACGTTTGTAGTGCCTTACTAACAGAGTTTCCATTAGCTTTCAGGATATCGAGACCCATCAGAAGGGAGACCCTTTTATCAGTGAAGTCATTGATGAAGTCCAGAAGGGAACTGCACCAAAACAGTATAAACTCTTCAAGGATGTTTTGCATTGCAAATCTCGTTCGTCCAACCAGGGTAAAATAGTTTTGCCTCAGAACTTACATTACATAGCATTCCAGTATTTTCATTTGTCCCCATTAGGAGCCCATTTAGGAATTTATAAAACTATCAACGTAATCAGGAGTGCATTTATTTGGAAAGGCATGTACCAAGATATTTCAAGCAGAGTAAAGATTTGTAAACTTTGTGAAATAAGCATACCTGCACATGATACACAGTTAGGATTACTTTCTTCTAACATTGCTGAACGTCCCTTACAGGAAGATTTTGTAGATTTCATTGGACCTTTTCCCCATTCTAAATTAGGTAATACTATGCTGTTGATATGTATATATGCCTTCACAAAATTCGTGTGGTTAATTCCTTTATGTAAGATTACTTCATATACCACAATGGCAGCTTTAAAAAATTACATTTTCAAAATTTCAGGGATTCCTTCTGTCATTATGTCTGATAATGGTCCACAGTTTAAGTCCAGGTCATTCAGGAACATGTGTTTCAGTCATGGAATTCAGGCATATTAGACCTACCACAACACTCCACTACCTTCCCATGCGGAGAGATTCAATAGGAATTTTTTCTCTGCTCTCATTACTTTCCATGATAACAGTCAGGATAAATGGAATCAGAATGTTGAATGGCTGCAAATGGCATTCAACTATGAACGCCGTGGGGGACATAAGTGCACTCCCTTTGAACTCATGTTCACATATAAGCTGAACACCCCTCTTTTGAATCTTTGGTCGCTTGCCAACCTTTTGCCTGACAATCCGAAGGACATCAGGGAGATTTGGAAACGAGCTAAGGAGAACTTAAACCTGGCACACCAGAAGTCAAAAGAAAAAGTACGATAAGGACCATAGAGTCGACCCATTCCAAGTGGGAGACTAGGTAATTTACAAAGCACATCCACTGAGCAAGATCGTGGAAAAAAAGGCATCAAAACTCAGTTATCGCTGGAATGGTCCATACCTAATCCAGAGATTTCTCACTCCTGTGACTGCGGAACTTAGTGAACCAGTGAATGGTCAATTCGTGAACAGGGCCCACATTTCACAGTTAAAGATGAGTTGTCCTAACCTTGTATAGGTTAGTTCATAGTAGTCAATTTAATGGCAAGTAATGCCAACAAGTTTCTGGTGGACTGATCACCCATCTGCACAGTAATGTTGCTAGACTTAAGTACGAATTTTAGCAGCTAACCTGAAGATTAAAAGGGCCAATCCCGTTTATGGAGGCTGGAACATATTCAGCCATTTATATGAGAAATCCCTTTTATTAGTTATAAGTTAGTGTGCGCACTGTTAGGATATGTAAGGGCACCCTTAATGAAAAACTATTAATGTAATAAGATAATGTAAAACCCTTAATATAAAAAGATATTTTTTTTAGTGCAAACTTTAGACAAAGAATTTAATTTTTTGTACAATGTAATATACCTTGCCTGGGTTTTAAATATTCATGTTTGTCATGATATTCCATTGTGTGTATAGTGTTGTGTTCTATAGTTGCTGAGGGTTTTGTATATAATGGCTATCCTTTTTGTTGTCACTTTTGTTCCTCCGAGCCTAGGCCAAGTGCACTTATGCACAATTTACATATATGCTAAGATGCAGCTAGATGATGAGAATTTCTGTATTAAGAAACAGTGTTCGCTTTGGAGGCGGGAGTTTGTGCCATTTTATAAAGGCATTTATAAAATATTTTTCGGGGACAGTTAAAAATAGGTTGCATTTTTCAAGTTAGTTTTTCTCTTGGCTAACTTCAGTAGCTTAGCCAGGCTGGCAAGACAGTGGTCTCATGAACAGCGCCGGCGACAGCGTGGGCTCTGTCCCATCCGTGATATCAGACTAAAGAATGTAATCATCTGCACTTATAGTCATGTCTCCGCATTGTGTCTCGATAGTGCATCCACCTTGCAGGTTTCTCCTCCCACACTGTCCCACACTGTAAAGTTCTGCAGCATTTACTTTTGTACACCTATGTCCCCATTGAAAAGTGCCCTAAATGATGCCCTGAAACTACCTTTTGTAGATCTTAGTGCTACCTAGTGGTGCCTCCAGGAGTAAGTTAGTCTGTTTCTTTGCTGCCATAACGCTAGCTCTTGTGCCCTTTTCCACGACCGACACCGTGTGAGCACAACAGTCCTGAGCCCTCTTCAGACGAGTTACTCATGAATCTTCTGTGGTTCTGTTTTCTTCGCCTGTTTAATTGAAGGATGTAGTCCGTTTGGATGTTTCAACTGACTACGATGTATACAGTGTACGATCATGTAGTATAGCAACTTTAATGAAGGTCTATTAACTTTTTTATGATTTGGTGACATAAACTTCAGCTGTCAGTGCGACGATGTTCTACATCTAGCAGCTATAAGACCCTTCCAATTGGGGTAAGTTTGGCTGTAATTTTTCTAATTGTTATTCTCGTGGATAGGACCAATAGTTAATTTTCTGTAATAAATTCTGTTGCAGATGGTTCCGAAATTCATCTCAGATATTTTGGCTTGCAATTTCTTTCCATCACCTCCGTTTGTTGTCTGCAAAACTACCATTGCTACGACATTCAACTTTGTTCCGGGTCATCTTTCTCCTTCCTACCTGTCGTGGGACTTGTCAGATTTCACAGTGTTCTGTTGAACACTATGTTTACTGTGCTCTGGACCTGACTAAGCAAAAGCAGATATGACTTATGAGATTATAATTTATTATGTTGGAATTTATAATGATGCCATTTTCTTAGAAGAACAGTTAAATGTTTATGAAACAACGTTATCGCACTTTAAAACTGAGACACTTTATTATTTTTTTATGCAGTAAAAAAATGAAGGCAGTAATTAATTAATCAGAAAATGAATAAAATGCTATTTGCTTTAATTAATATCTGCTGTGAGAAGCACCTCCTTTTTTAAGTATCTCCTCTTCTTATTTAATTGATTATTTAATAATTTATTAAAATTATTTTCAAATCTCTTATGATGACATAATTCAAAGAGATAATATTCTGATGTGCAATGCAACTTGGTCATTATAATAGAAAGAAAGAATACACAATTGCATCACCAACTCTCCTTGTTTATTTTATTTATTTAATAATCCTCAGTATAACAATTTCTTTAACCATATTAATTAATTGTTTTAGATTATTGTCAGTAAATATTTGTGCTACTTGCCACTATTACAGCATGCTTCATTTTAAAACCTTTGGATGATACAGATTTACTTATTACAGGGTAGTAGATTTTGTTTTTAAACAGTGACAAGGGTATTATATTTATATTTGATGATGTTTAGTGCGAACCGCAAGATGGAATACAATAGTATTTTAGTTTTGGCAGACATTCAAACATTGATTGTTTTTTATCTATCATAAAGTTACGCGCATATTCCAAAACATAATTTGTTTGATAATGCAAATATGTTAATTGTGTTTAAAATGTACAATATGAATCTGCAACATATTTAAAATTATCATGTTTTGGGCGATATGACATTTACAAAGATTATTATGCCAGTGTTTTCCCTATATAAAGGGAGATGTAGATGTAGTTTTGATGGTTTTTTTCCTTACCGACCAAGAATAATGATTATTCTAAAATTTGAACATAGTGGCATAAAATACAATCATTATAATACCTGTTTAACGAAAATTCGCGATGGGAATTGTGATTTGAATGGACATATATTATGCAAAGTGGGTACGGCTGTGAAAGATACTGATGTGGTAAATAAACGTTATATGGAAGACTTAAACATTTAATGAAATGGTAACTGCTACTGTTACAAAACAACTTGAAACACAAATGGAAGAGATGTTGCAATATATAAGTGTTGAATTGATTAATAAAACACCTGGTTTAGCTATGCAAACAGATCTGAGAAAGTAAATTGATGATTTGAAATCTCGAATAAATTATTTTATCAATGACTTGAGATGTAAAATTGTAAGTAAATTAGACATGGTTTTAAGTAAAGTCGATAAGATTGAACAGGAGCAGACTAGTCGACCTAGTGCACAAGCTTGAGAACCAATCTGTTACACAAATCATCAAAATATGTTAATACTTTATTGGTTTTTGTATGTTGTATTAATGTTAATATTGTAGGTGGTTCATATTTGAAAGGAAAACTGACAAATAGATCACATGAATTCAAAATAATTGAAAAACCGAATACTTTGATCTATCTTCCAGTAATAGTTAATCGTGTTGATGAAATAGTAGTTATAATTGTTAATCAAGATGATAAACTTATTAATTTTAGAAACAAAGAAATTCCTGTTCGCTTACATTTAAAAAAAGCTATATAAACATTTGCATTCTGTGTATATTACAATCAAAATGGATATTGTGTATAATAGTGAATAAGGACATAAAGTAGGCAGTTCTTTTAAAAACTTTGTTTCCCAGGAACATACCTCGAAGGAAGTAACTATAAAAAGACATAAATGTTACCATAAAATGCTCACTTCAAATAAGACACCGGTGAAGTTGACACAGGGCAACAAATTGTTTTTAAAGGAATTAGGATATATGGTTAATAGAAACAGAAGACATACTTACTGTTGAAGAACCAATAAGCTATGAACATGCAATCACCAATACGAAAATACATGTGTATGGACCATTCCAAGTAGGTCCATATATGATTCCATCAGAAATAAGAATTTGTATACAAAATCACGATATTTGCACTTACTGTCGAAATCAATTTTAAGGTTTTGAGGAATAATTATAAAGACAGACAATGCAACTAATCTAGTAACTTCAGGAATAGCGAGAAATTGAATACTTTATTTAGTTTACAGCATTGCATAACTGATAAATGGTGTTGAAATCGACCAGACACGAGATGTTGAATTACTTCCACGCTAGAGAACTATCTCTCACAGACTGTAAACAATCTTTATACAGGGCTTATTGCTGGGTGGAAAATTGCTACCAATTATACACTACAAATAAACCCAGGTAGAAAATATGAAGTTGTTATACCATATAGTTTAGTACTTGGATTTGCTGAAGACTATAAACATGTTATATTAAATGCTAAATAAGTATTAGTTCTTCTATTTGGTAACACACAGTTGAATGCTATATATGACATGGCTAATAACAAGGAAAGTGTAATATTTGAATTAAATGCTGTTGAAATGTTAATGCCACATATTAAAATCAACACTTGTGAACATCTAAAGTTTTTAAAGTAAATTGAAAAAGGGAAGAATCAAGACATTATATTAAAGTCACAGGGTTTGGAGGCTTTTCCAACACTACCATCATCACAAAAAGTCATGTGGAATGTGAAATCAAGTTTTTCGAATGAGAAGCCACAATATGTTGTCATTTGTTATCAAACAAATCGATAATACAATTTAAAATCAGACAGTTCGCTATTTGATCATTGTGACATGAAAAATATTAAACTGTTTCCAAACAGTCAAGCATATCTCTATACGGATTTAAATACAAACTTTGGTAATGGAAAATTCCTTATTTGCTACAATGTGAATAGAATGTTCCAGGAAACATATAAAAACAAAATCAGGTCACCGATCTTAGAACCCAAAGCATTTAAAACCAGAAGAGCATTATTCATATATGATGTAAGCAAACAAAATGACAACATTGGCAAAATGTTATTAATTCATGAATTGAAATAATTTCAATGCATCCATTCCGACAAATGCACAAGCTAATGCTTTGATCATTCATGATAGATTGGCAAGCTATAATGTAAGATATAAGCTGGTGAAAATAATGACTTGAGTTAGTAAATTATGAACTATGGCAGTGACAAGATGTTTTGTATTGTGCAAGATTTTCAATCTCCAGATAAATTTATCATTAAAGAAATGGCTATTACTGATATGGAAGAGCACACAATGGTATTCAGTTTAAAACCACCATTCGACTGGAAATATCTAAGTCCCAAATACAAGAAAACAAATATATGGGTTACCAAACATAACCATGGTTTAACATGTAAGAGTGGATGTATGGAGTATAAGAACACAGAAGATATTTGCAAGAAGTACTTAAATAACTGTGAGATATATGTATGTGGACTCGAGCAAAAATGTATTTTACAAAGTATGTGGAATGGGAGAATAGCATATATTAAAAAAGAATACAATTGTCCCTCATTCAAACAATTATGTAAAACATATGGATATAAATCGGCATTCTTCTCTGCAGAGGAAAACTCGAAATTAATACTAACTTGGTATTTGATGACTGATTGTGGCGAGGAGGTGGAAGAGGGGCTTCCAATCCACAATATGCTACGATACTACAGTGGTTGTTACTACCTGTGGTGAGGGATGGTATAAATAAAGGAGGTGTTTTGCCAGATTACATAATCTGTGATATAGTAATTACCTCTCAACTCACCAGACCTCAAGGCAGAAACACTATTTATTGGGAAGATACTTTAATATTGAAGAGGGAAATGTTTCTCTCTGCATGTTATGACTAGAATCACAACGTTAGCAGGGCGTGTTTCAAGGTGGCGAACTCTCAAATGCAATTTAGTATATAAGTACTAAGTTTGTACAAACTTATACTATATAAAGGTGAAACAAGAGAGAACAAAGACATATGCTTGTGCATATAGAAATCAAAGTGTAAATTGAATGCTAGCAAGTTATTTGCATGTTGGTGTATACCTTTTAGAGCTTGTTTTGGAAAGTATAGTTTTAGTATCTTTGTGACATTCCTACTGTAAACATGTCTTTCTTCCACCCAAGTGGTATTTACATCTCTGTCACCCCTGGAAACTCAAGTGTGAATTACTCTTGTTAGTCTAGCTGAATATAACATCATTTTGGAGAGACTTGCAATGGATTGTTTCATTTCAAAATATCCAAGGTCCATTAAAGAGTGAAAAATGTAATGATTTAATATTGTGTCCAGATCTGAAAAAATGTCCTGTATACCATATGTGTCAGAATACAAATCTAACAGTGAGTATCGAAGAAGTGTATCCACACTTTTATGAAACTTTTCCTGATTTTCCTAAATGTATAATATTACATGCACCCAAGTACAAAAAAATTAACAATGAAACAGATGAGAAGACTACAAGTATTTGTATTGCCAAGGAGAGAATGGAAAAGAAATTATGTATAGTGTTTTTTTTTGCTAACACCTAGTGTTTACTAGATGTACTCTGTAATAAATATGTAACAAAATTAAGGGGCTGAAAATACTTTTGTGTTTTACTGACTTTATGAATGCATGAATTGTAATATTCGCGTATAAATAATTCTGACCACAAAATTACTTAAAAAAACATAATGTTATCTAAACTTTGGTTACATGCATTTAACAATAAAATATAAATGTGTTTGCACATCATTGTTAAAGTATGTGTGCAGGATATTGATTAAATAAAAATTTAGTACTTTGAAAGCAATGTAATACATAAAACTCTCTAAACGTACATTCTAGGATTCAGACACATTGTGTTTAAAACGAATAATGTAATCAAATTGGCTCCTGTTGCTCGCAATTGCATTTCCTAGAATTACCTGCCACTTCCTATAAAAGGCGTGCAACTTTCAGTTTCATTCTAGACTTGGAAGCAATAATGCATCTGCAGTGGCACTTCTGTGGTAAAGCATGTACAGCTCTGTGCAGCATGTGTCGACATGAAATAACTACCTGCAAGATGAACAGTTTGACTATGACTTCTAAATGCAAGTTCTGCCAGAGACAGTTTTCTGGGAGTGATGCTTTAAATATATATACATTTTGCACCACTGATTTTATGCAACAACAAACTGCACCACAACCTGTACCACAATCAGCACCACAACCTTCACCACAAAGAGCACCACAAAGAGCACCACAAATAGCACCACAAACACCATCACAAACAGCACCACAACCTGCACTACACTTAGCTCCACCTGTTCCATTTCCTCCATCTGCTCCAAAACATCGGTATGTTTATTAAGGTTGGTAAGTAATTCACTTTCCAGCTTGTCATCCTCATTGAAGAGCTTATTGTCAAAGCTCAGATACAAGGTACTGGCTAGCACATTCACTGGTAGATTAAGTGACATGTGGATACGCAATGACAAAGTAGATTCTGATGCAGATTTTGAACAATTTTTTACAATATGCAAGGTCCCTCTCTTATAATTAACTACAGCATCCCCCCAGCCTATCATGATTAGCGTAACCACAGTGTGCAAGTATCTGAAATATTAAGCGGCAGAGCAAGGCACTAAAGAGACATTTTTCTTTCAAAGTAAATCTCTTCCCATCCTGTATTCGTCCGATGTTGGCGAAGTTACAATGAAATAATTAAGCCTTACCTAACCAACAGACCTGAGGAATTTACTTCACTTGGGAGCAGATGGGTTTTGCAAATAATTTCCAATATGGATTCCCATATTTCGCAATATAGAGCATTTACCATTGCTGCCATGCACACTAAGTTGCTCAAGTTTATTGCCTGCAGGAAGGCCTGCATTCCATGTGTGGCAAATCATTGCTGAAAATCTAGTCCTGATCGAAATCTCAAAGAGCTATGTTACGTTTAACAAACCTTTGCACACTGGTGTTGCCATTCTCGACCTTTACAAATTAACCCTATATGAATTTAATCATCAGTACATGCGTACAAAATTTCCTCCAGCAGCCTTGCACCTCTTATATTGCGACATAATTTCCTTGATCTATTATATTACTTGTTATGATGTTTATGAATAATTTCCCCCAGATTTAAAAGTGTGGTTTGATACATTTAGCTATGTGCTCTATATTTCACAAAAATGATCACGCAAGAACAAGGATGTACCAGAGTTATGAAAGACAAATGTGTTGGCCTCATAGTCACGCACTTTGTAGGTTTGTGTCCCAAGATTTATGCATACATTGTTGTGAATGAGCAGTGTATACATAAGGCAAAGGGTGTAAAATCTAACATCTTGCAAAAACTCAGTTACAAGGATAATCGGGATTGCCTCAAAATTTGTTCCAGGGTTTTGGGAACCCAATATCATTTTGTTTGCGTGGTCAATAAGTCTACATCGAACACATGACCAAAGTAGACTTATCGAGGTTGGACGAAAAGTGCTTCATTGAAGCATGTGGTGCCCTTTATAACTCTGGGACACCAAAGGGTGGCCTTAACCTGCCTTTTAGTCAGAAAAAACCTACTTTGAAGTGAACGTGGATAGTGCAAATCAACATCCAACATATATAATTACAAAATGGATAAAGGGTAGACATGTGCATATGTATTTTTCAAAAATGAACCAAGTTTATTAATATTTTATCAGCCTTGGCATTGGCTCTTCCAGCATAACCTCTCACAGTATCTCAAACTTGTTTTATGCAATAAATATATTCTTTGATTGTATCCATGGAGAAACTACCAAATTGATCTAAAAGAAATTATGCTACAAAAGAAGATTAATATGTGATTTATTGCACCCAAGCAAACTCATCAACAAAATACACGAAAATCAATCTAAGGATTAAAATTTTCCTAAAATTTTCTTACTAATGGCTAAAATGACACAATGTAAGAAAAGCCACATCTGGAAAGATTATTATTATAGGCTTTCAACTATGGTGAAATCCATCTTTCATATTAACAATACAACAAAAGTGGCAGAAATAGCACGTTATAAAAGCCACATTAAATATTACTGGCTGTTTGACTGGAGCAAAAGCCATTTTTACTATTAAAAACAAAACAAAAGTGGCAGAAACAGCACATTATAAAAGCCACATTATATATCACTGGCCCTTTGACTAGAGCGAAAGCCATCAATACATAACAACATTTCAATTTAATATTAATATTTACAAGGAAAATTTATGACCTGCTTGGCAGTGTTTTCTCTTTCTCTGGCAATTAAAAGTAGTACAAGGCCATTCATACAATTGTGATAATTCAAATGTTACATTTAACTTTTTTTCTTTTTAAAAGCTCTGACAAGAACAACGAAATTCGTTATAAAACATATTACAAAAAATTCATTATGAATATTTTTAAAGTTTCCTATAAGGACAAAAATATTGTCCTTCCTCAAACAACCTTAAGGGCATACCCATTTTATAATAATTTAAATATGTTACTTAACTTCCAATGCAGATGGTCCATCAGGGAACAGCCATTCTCCCCTGACTGGCTGCTCCGCCGATCTTAAATACAGAAAATATTCAAAATGTTCTATGCATGCTCAGCCAATAGGAAACAGCGAGGGGCTGAATGTTCTTCCACGCCGACGAAACGTCCAGATGGTTACAGCAAGGGGTTGAAATTTCTTCCACACCATCAAAACATCCAGATGTTTACAGCAAGGGGCTGAAGGTTCTTCTGCACCAATGCTGTTATGACATCTGTACATTCCCCCGATGAGAGCGCTGGACATACTCCCACCAGTTTTTTCAGCTCTCCTATCTAGTTGGCTAGGAAGCTATGATCATGTCGGAAGTGTCCCTGAAGTGTTCTGGCTGGTAACTGGATGACGGAATAAAAATCCATCGGAGAGCAACACAAAATAACACAAAAATACTAGCAATTGTTGAAGTTTGTGTAGTTATTATAGAAGTAGTCTATATTTACGTGAAAACTGATTATGTCATACGCCAAGATCGGGAAATAGTTTGGTTAAGTCTGCTGTTTGAACGTAGCAAAACACTCACTCATAGTCCACTCAATATTTTTTTTTATTGCTGTACGATTATAACGTGTTATGTAAAATGAAAACCACAGTTAAAAAATAACGATAACATTGAGGTATATTTTCCAATTTAAGTTACTTCACGTACAGTTCATTACAATCGTGATGTAAGTTTAAAATAAATGGTTCACTCACGTGTAGGAAAATGTACAGAAGGAAAAGGGTATTAAATTGAGACCGCCCATCTCAAGCGGATGGAGTATCAACTGTACCCTAGGGGCACTACAGAATCCCTAACTATTTTTTTCCCAACGGTACACTTAGTACCGTTATAAATACAGCCCTGTCACCTGCAACACCATCGATGAGGTCGTTAACTGATACAATATCATCTGCGAGCCAATCAAACTTAAAGTCGCATCATGAATGAGTGAATCAAACTTCCAACCGCATGACGAGTGAGCCAATTTCACTGACAGCTAGTGGCTTACAACAACTAACATATAATCTGAATGTCTAACAGCCAGCGAACTAACACTTCAACTAGCATTCTTTGTGAATAAAAACATCTCACAGATTTGAGAGTAACAAGTTCGTCTCCCTGCGACAACATCTACATGTCATCAGCATCGTCCCCTAGATATGGGATTCACTACGTCACCAACTATATGATATCTAACATGCAAAGTGTAATGCTTGAATGTAATTTAAATGAATGTAGAACTTATGTGACACTATGGTATATAGAGAAGATTGTTTGTTTTTTTGTATATGTAAATAAATATTTTAAGAAGATTGTGATTTTTGTATATGTAAATAGATATTGTGGTTGTTAGAAAAATGGGATATATTAAAATGTATTTCAAACTGAATGTTTGTTTCATTTACCTCCAAACAGAGCGTAGATCTGGAATTTAAAAAAACCCCTTATCTTAGAGAAATGAGTGAGTCAATGTTTATGCATAAATAAAATATAATGTATTACGTTATCAACCTATGGTCGTAACTTTAAAGAGTGTTTTAATTTTAATCATTATGTTGCTACAGTGTAAAAAAATGTTTAGTTAAGCTAACGGTAATGCAATGCGTGATACAACAAACAAATTAAATTTCATTAGCTGGCATACAGAGCTATACATATACATGCCTTTTAAATTTCATCGAATAACATTAAAGATGAATGTTTACGATACTAAGTTCGGGGTTACCACAATGAATAAATAATTATTCTGTGTAGCAACATTACAAAAACGAAAATACCTGGTTAATTGATGTTTTCTGTGAACGGAAATTTTTGTGTGTGAACACAATATGTAATTTTCATTCACTCAGCCTAATGAGTGTGCTCGCAACAACTGGTGTATCATTTTGTCCGACCGCATTCCCATTTCAGCAACCAATAATGTCTCACAGTGAAATCAGTTTGTGTGAATATCACCTATAACAGTGAAATCGTTAATATTTAACGCAGTAAAGGCTTGTGTTTACGTAAACTCACAACAGAGCAAACAATTTTTGTCATAACTGCGCCCCACAAAAACAAGACGAAATAAATAATTAATAAATACATTACTGTTAGCATACAGTGTTTAAAGACACACATAAACTGTGATTAATGGGTTATAGCAAACACATACTGTTTCACGGGATATTTAAAACATATAGATATATAATTTATTCTATACCCGCACTTATCGTGTAAATCAGTTCATTTACTATGTATTTAATTAAAACAGAGTATTACGAAACATGAATTATACGAACTTTTCGTGTGGTAGAATTGTGGTTTCAGGAAGCAAAACGTGTTTGGAACTGGGCTGCAGTATGCGCGAGATTCGGAGCTAGCATTCCTCCAGGGGCATGGTTGCGTGCACTGGAGCCATGATCCAGAAATATACATTCCAGTGTGGATTGCCTTATTTGATCAGCTACCTCAAAGTCTAAATACATATTTTTCGCTTTGGAAGACAATGCCCAGGGCTGGTCACCACCCTCACGGGGAAGTGTGTGTGTGTGAGAGAGAGAGGGAGGGAGCGACAGAGGCAGAGCGAGATCATGGGAAGGCGCTCTAACAGTTGCTTACAGTCGAGTCTGAGTGGGCGATCGATGTAGATGTTGGAGAGAGCACTGTCGTTATCCTGTTGAGCTCTTGTTATTGAAATATACAACATTTCGTACATGTGCATGTTCTTGTTTCCTAAGTTAGTACATTTGTTTTGTTATTAATTATTTCACTTTTATTAATCGAATTGTGACATATAATGATACAGGGAGCTTTTGATATTTGATTAATTTTACATGTGATTGTGTTAATTTTTTCTAGGGAATACATGCCAATTGGGGTAGGTTGTTTCACATGCGATTATACTTTTTTTGTGGTAAATTAATTTCTTTGTACAGAGTTAATATTTCATTTTAAACGTTTAGTGTTAACTGAAAGTGATAGATTGTTACAGTATTTGTGACAAATTATATGCGATAGTAAAATAACTTTGTACGTAGTTACATTTCGATGCTAAGAATATTTCATTGTGGATAGCTAGATCTAAGAGCCGATGTGGGTGAAGCGCCTTCCTTACGTGTGTCTCTCGAGTCTATGCACTATTGTGTTTGGTTCCATGAAAAATTTGTGGGACATTTCGTTACGAGTTAGGATATTGATGTAAATTTTGTATGCCTTTCCAATTCTTTTTTAGTATGTCATTACATTATGACACCTGGGTTCTTAATCTAAGTTTCGTCGGTAGCTACCCACACCGTCATGAACATTCTGTCTCGCAGCCGACCAAAATATTCGTTGGATCCAAAACGGTATTTAGAGTTATCAGTCGTTTAGCACAGAGCGCAATCGGTCATCTTCGGCTTACCGACTTCCCCCACTCCAAGCTAGACTAGCATTTGTGTTTATGCGCATGGCCGACAACATACCAACAAAATATTACTAGAATTGCTTGTTTTAAAGTTTCACAAATCTGTTGAAAAAACATTACTTAAAGACACGAGTATTAAGCTTTATATATTTTAGCTCGTGAAAAATAGTATATGATTACAAATATGTGTTTTATAAGAAAATAATAGTGTACAGTTTTCGTTGCTTTTGTGGGGAGTTTGATAAACTGTGGTTTGTGATCATGCTAAAAAGTATTTTTTTCCTTTTGTGAGAAATACATGTTTACATGTTACGGACAAGGCCTGGGTGTTTAGCAAACTATTTGTGTATGTAGAAAAGAAAATATTTGGCCAAGGCTAAGTAGACGAATGTTAGCAGATGTAAATTATATATTTTATTTAAAACTGTCCTGAATAACAAAGAAATGTACATGTCTTAAATCGATTATATCAACATTCCTAACCTTTCTGTCCACCAAAATGTACTGTAAAGAGCTATGGAAAAACACGTGTTCAAGAGATTGCGAATTTTACAAACAGTAAGTTTGTGTGTTTTGTAAATGTATTTGTAAACTGTTAATATAAATATTGAAATACATGTGGCCTGAAAAAGCCGCACATTTCATATTTTTGTAGTGAGTGACTAATATTTGTTTATTTGTCTATATCATAAATTCAACGAGTGTAAGGTTAACTTCAGTCAAAGTGTGTGTGTATTGCTGCATCTGTATGAATATGAATAGCGATTTATATGTAACCCTTTTTGTTTTTTCATTAAAGTTAAAATTTTCTGAGCTAAATAATTTGAATATTATTTCTACACGAGCAAAATTTTACACTTTTCCACCAAAACAATATGCAAATCGAAATGCCACACACTTGTAAGAACATAAAAATAATTCAGTCTCATGAAAGGCGTTTAACTAAAGCCTCCCACATCACTGTTTCCTTTTTTACTCAACATATAATAAATAGAACCCCAACAAATTTTACTCGGTAATTACCAAAATAAAACAATTTTGAATGCCAACTAGCTATATAGCCTACATTAATTACTGGATGGAAGTTAGATAACACTAGTCTTTCAGTGCCTGCAAGGAATGAGGAAAATGCAAGTGTGCATTGGACTCAAACATTTCTTTACAAATGCATTTTTCTTCACTGACAAAACAACTGTGGTGGATGGATAAATTGTGGTCGTGCTACTTTTCTAGAACTGTCAAAATTTATCCCACTTAATAGACTATAACAGAGCCAGCCCCAGAATATTCCAAAGTGTAGGCTATTAGAGGCCAAAATACAAATGTACACAGCTAATAAGCTTGCTTTAAAAAAAAATGTTGTTACCGCATATCATTACATAACTGTATTTCACATATTTAAACACAGTAAAAATTAAGCAGGAATGTAGTTTCAATGTAAAGCAGTGGAGATACTTGCATTACGAAGCATGTAACTTAACCACTAGACCACCATACACATATTGCTTAAGAGATGAATAAATATTTATTTTCAGCAAGGTAATAGTAGTTTATTGAATAAATATTTACAATTGAGTATTTGTACATTTACAAGCTTGTAATAACATCCCATACGCAAAATAGCCTGTATCATGTAGTGCACAATGTTTAATATCAGATGTGTGTGAAGCACGTTTGTAATAGTTATAGCCAATCTTTTCATGTTTATTCGTATTGGAAATGTATGTGTAGGAAAATTATAACTCAATACAACACAAACACTTGCTGCACGGACTTTATAATACACATTATTTATTTCCATATCATTGAAATACACTGCCACATTTAATACCGATGCCCGCCATATTGGTTTACATACGGAATTGTAGCCTGCCAACTGCTCGTGAGCAGTTGAGACGTTCCGAATCCCCTCGTGACATCAATCGACCTTCGTTTCAAGCTTAGAATACCAAACAGTGGTCTGAGCTGACAATTGTAAAGAATCTATTGTTTTTCATCGGAGAGAGAGAGACTTAGAATAACCCCCTGGATTGCTAGGGCAGTGAGTTTTAATTTTGACATGGAAATAGGGTAAGTTGGCTATAATTTGCACGGTTAGATAGATTTGGGATAATTCATTTCTAATTAAATATTTTCTATTTATTTTAATCGATTCCTTAGCATTTAATTCGTTATGACTGTGTGCATTTTAATGGCATTCAATGAGTGATTTTGGTTAACAGTTGATTCGTGCATAATTGTTCTGGGCATTTCGTTCCTGTGTTTATTGAGTTTGTGTATTTTCGTGTGATTCCTAATTATGTTGTATATTTAAACACTTCTTTGGAATAACTTAAACTAGTTTCGAAATAGTTTCCGGAGTTCCTCATATTTTTAGTTTGTGCTCCATTTGTTACAAGTTGTTTGCGTGTGCGACATAACGATAAATCGGGGTAAGTCGTTTTAATTGATTTGTGGTAAATTATTTCATATTTGTGGGATGTGATGTGTTTTTCATTAGTTCCGCTCCTATTACATAAGACACGATTTTTTTAATGTTGCGTGTTTCGTATTTATTTTATATCACCGGAATAATATTTTTAAGTATTCATTTCGAAATATACATTTACGACCTCCGCCGTTTCACATATCTAATTAGTCGCGTGTGCTCCACCACCCCAGTGTACATTCAGACACCGGCCAAAGTAGACGTGTGGTCGCTCCCTCACCCAACTTCCCAACAAGTGCTCCACCACCTCATTCCTCCACAGACATTCGAACTGAACAGACATGTCTTGCTGCTGCTCTCCTCATTAATCACATGTGTTCCATCCCCTCCCTCTCTTTCCGTTGACATAAAAAAATTAGACCCATCAGACACTTCAGTACACTGCTGAACGTCCCACAGGCAACATCGATGCTCCTCTCCAAATATAAAGGACCCTTATAACACTCTTTCACCAAAACTCATTATATATACACCCATTCCCCAACATCTACCCTGCTCATCCGCCTGCAAGTCATCCAAGGGTGAACATTGCTCTTCAAAAATATCTATTACACATAAAATTTAAAAAAAATCCAAAATTTTCCAAAATTTCCCAGAAATGGGTTAACACATGTTAATCCTTAACCCGATTTGATCAGATTCGCAAATTAATCTGATTAGGATTAGTCAGTTAACACGATTAGCCATTAATCCGCAAATTCTATTTTAACTCCATCAACATGCAATTCGCCTAGTGCGCCAGAACCATCACGCCCCTATTACTTACGTTAACTGATCGGAATTTTTTTTACAACAGATAGAATGATCACATTCAAGATATTTTCGATCAATGCAAACATGATAAATGCGAAATGATGATTTTTAGTACGTATTTATTATGCCAGCGGTGTAAAGAGCTTTTCCTTCCCACCAACGACTAAGCAGACACGTAGCAGGTACGAGCTCTCCTCAGGGCTGGATACTTGCGGTGGGCCGGGGGGGGGGGGTTATGGCACCTGCCCCGGGCGGAATAGGGGCGGCAAGTTGGACATTGCAGGTAAAAAAAAAACACAGAAATAAGTACTGTACATGAAAATATTTTTTAATTTACGATATAAATAAAAATTGTTATAACATTTATCAAATAAAAAATACTTCAAAGATATATTTTGTTGATTCCTTTAGTGACTGACATTAAAAAGGCCACAAATATTTTACTGTGTAAAACATACTAATATAAACCGCCTTTCTGCATCTGGCTGCGCGTCCGTCGCCTATCGATTTCGTGTGGGTAGATAGAAGGGTAGAAGGGGTGCTGATTGACGCGAAAAATGATCGAGTTTCATCAGGGGTAAGGGGGAAGACTTACTGTGTCTTGTAAGTACAATGGTCAGCCTGAACACAATCTGATAATATGAGCTTGTAGTCACTATATGAAGTGAGTACTCAATGCCGCAGTGACACAGTTTTTGTTTATTGAATTGTACGTCAAATGTTCTATATTGCGTACAAGTATTTATTAATTTGCCATTTTTGGTAAGTAGAAGCTGTCATTACGTTTATATCGCCAGTCGAAAATACAGTTTCAGTAACATGTATCTCGGAAAGTTGATACTAATGAATTGGTATGTGCCTTTGGGAGAAATAAATGAAATACCAGTTTTCGTATATGCTTATATAAGGCAAATTTTAGCGCTTCAAATAACTTTCTGATAATATTTACTATTCTGAAAATCTATTCTATTTTCGGATTGGTTTTTCCACTAACAAATATCTTTGTATTATTTTTACTCGTTATTTCCGACACTTCAACACACGAAACACAAGTTTCCGAAGCTTGACATTTATGTTCTTGTATAAACACTTTATTAAAAAAGACCTTACTTTAGAATTAAATAAATTAATTTGGGGGGGGGGAGAAGCCAACTTTGACCCCCCCCCCCCAAACAAAAATGCCTAGATCCAGCACTGATCTCTTATGTGCATTCCTCCCTCTAAGCTTCTTCCCGTCAACCTCAAGCCTCACGGACACTACCTTCTTATATGTCTAGTAGCAATTGCAAGTCGGGTGTTACACTTACGTGAAGACAACAGCTGTTGTTTCCAAGACATTGAACGCTGATGTTTTTGTATAGTGTAAAGAAGGCGTATAATAGTAAGGCAAAACAAATTATTTATTTTATTTATGACTTAACGTCTCGTCGAGACAAAGGCCATTAGAGACGGCGACATAAAACTGTATCTACAACTATTCAATGGAATTAAGGAAGAACTCAGACATGCGCGATGAAGTTATTTCACAAAAAATGGAAAATCGAAAACTATTTGGGAGCTGGCCGGAGTGAATTTGGACTTTGAATCCTCCCGAATACGAGTCCATACAAACAATGATTTGTTTGATAATTGTTGAATATCACTTCAATATTCTGACTACACCAAAGTGCATATGCAACAATAAGTTCAGAGTTAAATATTTCAATGATACTTCAACTGCTAATATAATTTGCTCTAGTTTTGTTGAATACTTTTATAAGTAACAGATACTAAACAACTATGACTTCTTTACTTTGAGACATCTCACATTCCAAGTTGTTTTTGGATTCTATTCACATCTTGTACATTTGTGTGTTTGTGGTTGTTGCGAAAAACGTCTAACAATAGGTGATGGTTATATTCAGTGTGATGGGTAGTGTAAAAAATGGTACATGAGAACATGCGCGAAGTTGACGAAAAAAGAATTTCAAAGGAGACACGATAATAAATCAATAAAATGGTATTGTGGATGGTGTGACGGTGGCAGTGATATGGCTAACGACTTTAGATCGGAAGCAAACCCGTCGGTAGTCCATGGGAATGAACTGAAACTTATCTTGCAAAAACTAAATAAGTTGGACTTAAATGCTACGGAATAATTCAAGCTGAGAGAAAGCGTGGAATTTTGTGCCGAGAAATTCGACGAAATCACAAATGATTTGAAAGAGGTTAGGCATAAACTAGATGACGTCTTAGCAGAAAATAAACTGATGCGTGAACAGCTGGAATCGCTACAGGAGGTAAATAAAAAAACAAAACTCCGATACAGTTGCACTTAAAATAAAAAACGAAGAGCTGAAGCAGTATCTCAGGCGATATAAACTGGAATTGCATGGAATACCATTAACGAAAAATGATAATACACTTGAAATTGTGAAACAAACTGCATCAGCACTCGGAATTAAATTGAGTGTTGAAGATATTGATCCTAGCCACCATCTTTCACAAAAACAACTGGAACTGGCACCAGCTATTATTGTCAAATTCATTAGCAGGTTAAAAAAAGGAAGAGATAATGAAAGCTAAGAAAAAGCATCTGACTACTGCTAGCTTAGCTTTGGAGAAAATAGCTACTCCGGCTAACAGACCCATTCACATCAACGAAAACCTTACACTATATCAGAATACGTTATACAAAAGCTCAAGAAACATGGTCTGAAATTTGCATCGATCAGAAATTGTTGCATCTTTGCCAGGATGAATGAAGCCTCCAGGACAATTAAAGTGAGTGAAGAAGAGGATATTAACAGGGTTAGGGTAAGTCTACTGAAGCAAGGGAACACACCCACTCCTCCAGCACCCAAATGGCAAGGCCAGCAACTGAACACGTTTAATAAGATCTTCAAGCTGAAGAAAGAAGGTTTTCGTAGCTGAATGACTAATGTGAGTTCATAAAAACTTCAGATGTGTATGAGTGTCAGATAGCATTAAAAATTGTTTGTCTAAATGCAAGAAGCAGTAGAAATAAATTAGATGAGGTAGAGGCATTAATAACCACTATTGGGAACACTGGCATCATCACAGTTTCTGAAAGTTGGATAAATAGCTATGAAAAACAGTATTACAATATTGAAGAGTATGACAGTTTTTTTGCATGCAGATATGACAAGATAGGAGGTGGTACATGCATGTTTGTTAAAAGTACTCTGTGGACTGGTGCAGTTATAGATGTAGTTGAAGCAAAACATAATTTTTTGCATGTTCAGTTAGATGGTAAAAATGTGGCAAGGACAAAATTACATATCATAATCTGTTATAATCCCAGTAAAGGTAATTACTCAATTTTTCTGAAAGAATTAGAAAATGTCTTAATGAAAGTAAAAAATGAATGCTATATTGTTTTAGGTGATCTTAATATTGACTCCCTTGGTAAAACAACAGAATTTGATCATTATAATGATCTGATAACAACATATGGATTCACACAATGCAATACGTTGTTTCCCACCAGGTGCACTCATACGACAAGTACATTTCTTGATGACGTACTGATCAACAGCAACAAATACACATACAGAATATCAAACATAGGTCCCCTTGATAATAGCATAAGTGATCACAGTATAATAGTGTGTGATGCTAATAACAACCCTAATATAAATACTAAATATAATATTGATCATATAAATATAGTAAATCAAAGATCTAATATTAACTATGACGCACTTAATAATTATCTCAGATGTGTACTACAAAATCTCACCTTAAATGATAACAGTAATTCATTGTATAATATGCTAATACAGCATATTGAGGAGGTGATTAAAGCAAACAGCACAACCATTGACGTTGGTCCAAGAACATCCAATAATAAGTATAATATCAGAAACACTTGGGTTACAGAGGAATTAGTTCATCTAATGCACAGAAGAGATGTACTACATTAAAAAATTAGGATTTATCAACATAAGGACATGATAAAAATAGAATACAAACTCTGTAGGAATAAAATTACATCTCTAAAACACAAATTAAAGAGGGAATTTTATGCTAATAAATTTGAAAGGTGTAATAATAACTCGAAACATACTTGGAAAGTAATTAGGGAGGTAATCAATAACAAAAAGACAACAAAATCTGTGGATATCCAATCACTTGTGGTAAACAATGTTCTGATAACAGACAAAAAGAGATAAGTAATACGTCAAATAATTACTACACAAAAATTGGCGCAGAGTTAGCAGCAAAAATCACTAAATCAGAGGCATTCTCTGAACCAACTAAAGGTAAAGTCACTACAAAATCCTTATTTCCGAAACCCACAGACCTGCAAGAGGTAATAAATATTATAAAATGCATGAAAATAAAAACAGCACTGGCTATCACAATATGTCAATTAAGATGCTGAATAAAATAGCGCATACAATAAGTCCCATAATTGTAGAAACCATAAACCAATCTATCGTTGAAGGAAATTTTCCATCCTACCTTAAGATTGCAAAAATGATACCCATTTTTAAACAAGGTGAACACACTAACCCAAGCAATTACAGACCGATCTCATTGTTACCAATCATTAAAAAGATATTTGAAAAAGTTTTAAAGAAAAGATTAATGAACTATCTGTAAAAGATCAAGTTTTTTAACTGTAAACAGTATGGTTTCATGGAAAATTTAAGCACAATAATAGCCACAGTAGATTTTAAGTATGCTACAAGAATGTTTAGATGGAAATAAAATTGCCTGTGGTCTATTTATTGATTTAAAGTAGATCATAAGATATTATTACAGAAAATGCACAATGTTGGTGTTCAAACTGTTTGAAAGCTACCTCCAAAATAGGAAACAATATGTTTATGTGAATGGTCACACTAGTGACCTAGGCTTGATAACACTTGGTGTGCCCCAAGGCTTAGTATTATGCCCACTATTATTTTTGATATACATAAATGATATGGTAGATTGCAAATTAAAGGGGGCAAATTACTATATATACTGATGATACAAACATATTTTACACTGGGGTGGATGCTGAAATGCTGGCCAAACACATGCAGGAAGACATACTCATAATAACAGAATGGTTAAAAGTTAATAAACTCAGCATTAATGATGAAAAAACAAACTACATGTTTATAACAAAACCAAGTAAGATGATAAGCATCACATCCCCCATACATTTGAAAAATAAACTCATACTGACAGTATATTCTGCAGAATTACTAGGTCTGATAATATATCAAAACCTCTCTTGGAACAATTATGTAAATAGTATTATAAGAGTGATAAAACCAGCTGCTGCAGTCATTTGGAGGGCTAGACAATATGTTACAGGCAACATACTTAAAGTTATTTACCATACTATCCTACACAGTCACCTTCTGTATAGGGTATGCATTTGGGGAACATGTAACAAACAGAAACTTAGAAGCATAGAAACAATTCTAACTAGAACATTGAAACACATTTGTGAGTACCAAACAAAAAAATGTCTAAAATATCTCTATAGGGAGCAGAGAAAACAACCTTTGAAAATGTTAATATAAATCTAATGCACGAAGCTAGCCTATAAAATATTCAGTAAACAAATACAGAGCAACATTCTTTTTAAATTCAATACTGATATACATGCCCATTACACAATAAGTGCACAGGATCTAGAGATAAATAGAACAAATACCTCAAAATTCGGTAGTAAGATTCTTAAATACATGCTGTGAAAATCATATAATGGCATGAACTCAGAGAGAAGAAACACAAAAAGGAAATCATTATTCAAATGGAAACTAAAGAAAAAACTATGGCAACAGTACCTACGTAAGTAAGCAGTTATAAATCACTTACAATATCCACCTTATTGTACAGAAGTCTCCTTGCATGTGTTATTGTTAATGTTTATGTGTTTTGTTTTATATTTAATTAATTTTAAGTAAATATTGTAATAATCAAGTGAAGGGTGCATCAGTAGACTTAGTGACAGTAAACATATAAAATTATCATGAGATGATCTGTTTTCACAATTCACTCTTCTTATATGTACACAGTTGCAGTTGTAATTTAAAATAATAAAATGAAATACAATAGACTGTGTCCAATTTGGTAATTTAGTTATTTACATATGAGTTGAAAAGCTTTTTACAAAACATATCCCACGTTATTTGAGAAAATGTTGAGCTAGTTCGCTTTTTGTTTCAGATCATCTTCGTAGCATTATTAGACAAAACTTTTTGATTGCAAAAATCTCTATTTTCTTAGTCTACAGTAATTCATTTACAAAACTTAGAAACTATTCCATCTTTAACTACAATTTACTCCTTGCATTTCAGTTTATGCACTATTCAGTACACGAACCGCGGGCTACGCCTTGCCATTAAGCCCTGAAAATTGACCTAAGTCCGGCTGTGACTGTAAAAGCACCCTATATCTATTTAGCCTACTTTCCGAAGTAAAGAAAGGCTTATGAGATCACTCTCTTGTCTGCGTGTATGTCTGTTTTTTGTGTGTTGCTGTGTGTGCCCCCTTTCAATTTTTGAATGCATGAACCAAATTTCACGAAACTCGGTACACATATAGTACTTAGTAAGGATACCTGACCTATAGTTTTCGACCACGTAGGGCACTTACTTTCAAAATATTTGCCATTTTAAAAATTAGGGCGATACGTCTTATTTTGGGACCATTCCACCAATTTTAAACAAATTTTGTTAGTTAACAACACATCGTATAAGCATTGAATATAGAGATAGTTTTTGCTGATGATTCACCATTTTGGAAGATAGCACCATATTAAAAAAATAATATTTAACGTTATAGATTGAAAACTGCTCAACCAATTCTCACAAAATCTGGCACGTAAGTAGGAGCTAATACTATGGTAGGCCATGCTATCTTATGCAATTCAAATCGACGAGGTACTTGTTTTCGAAATGGTGGTCATACAAATATTTTAGGTATATTTTGTTTAACTGCCACACCTTTCCACCAATTCTCCCAAATTTTGTATGCTGGCAGTATCTATTATAAGCATCAATTAAAGACAAAAAACAATTAATCAGCCGTTTTGTAAATAGCGCCACATGAAATAATAAAACATTTGTGTAATATCTCGGGGAAACATTACACTGATGTGCTATTTTTTATGACTCTCTTTGCCTTATCTAATTTTGTATCCTTTCGGTCATTTTAATGGCAAAGCTTAGTTTTCCCAAACTCCTTCGTCCCTTTTGTTATTAGTGTTTGTATCTGTAAAAAAGAAAAATATATTACCTTTGTGAAACAAATTAATTTCTTTTAATGTTTTCACATTGTCATTGAAAATTTATCTTGTGTATGTATGCTTAGTTTGCTTAATTTGTTATATAACATTTATATTCTGTCGTAGGTCACATTTTAAAGTCTACTATTTTCATTTTTGTTTCGTGAATATAAAACTTCATGTTGTAGTTAATATAAATTGTGACTGCCTACAAAATGAAACTGTAATTCACGTATATTGTTTTACTATTACGAGCTGACGGTTTCATTAAACGCGAGCTCTATGCGCGTTCCGGCTCTGTGAATAGAAAGGGGGGGGGGGGTTACCCACCTCGATCCTTCCCTCCCTCAGGCAGACCCGCTCGCTGCACCGTCGCTCGCCCGGCAGCAGGCGGAATGATTGACAGAGCTGTGACTTGGCTGATGTCATAGCCCCTCCTCCACCCCCTGCTGGAGAATCCGACGAGTTTAGAGAATGTGCAAGAATATTCTGGGAACTAGGACCCTCGGCGCAACGCGACATTTAGACACATTTCTGGGCGATGGCCTACGACCCTATAAATATTGCAGCTGTCCAAGGGTCGGGAATCTGTGGTAGTAGTCTTTTGTCGAGTGCGGTAACCGAGCGAAGTTGAGTGCGGCGAGGGACATCGGTGAAGAGGACGGACGACGACGGGCGAGGTGTTTGTGGTGTGAATGGACGAAAGGGCGTGAAAACCGACAAGTGAAGGCTACTATACATGAGGGCGCTCGGAGAACTCTAGAACATTGAAGACTGGTAGGATCTGGACTAAAGTAAGGTGGACGGTATGAATATGTGATACGGAATTTATTGTAAATATTGGAACTGTCAAATATGGACAAATAATTTATTAGGTTTTGATACACCTTCTATTATGACTGATTTTAGATATTTAATTACATTAATTTCTTTGAGGTAATCGTAAATTGTACCGATTGAAAATTTGTAAATAACAAGAGGTATCAATTTATTGTGAGATACTGAGATGAGAGTGTTTTATATGTAATAATTTTGATTAAATTAGGAAATTATAATTAACTTTTTTACTTAATTAGGGCCTCCATTCCTTAACGAACCTGGTTTAGTACCTCAGACTTTTGAGAAATATTGTAACAATACTATCGACAAGTACTAGTTGTATGTTCAATAACGCTAGTTTAGAATTCGCCCTTCCTGCTTCTTCAAACCTTCAACATGGCATGAAGTACGGTATCTCTGATGATTTGACATCATATGTTAATTACATGTATTCGCCGCTGTAAACAAGGTTTTCTTGATTTATATTTTCCGGTCACCTTGTGCAAATTTTTGTCAAACCTCCTATTCCTTTTTTTGTCCTACTATTTTATTTTAGTTAGCGGTGCGTGGCTATACCCACTTATTATTTTTTTGTATTATGGTCATCATGATGGAATGCCCAATATTATTATTCCGTGGTGGGGTATGCAATCCATAAAAAAAACTTAAACGGACTTTTAAGTAAAAATAAATAACTTTTATTTTGTAAAACAAATCTAAATAATGTTGCTTTTGGTCTAAAACACAATTGTATATCCTGGCTTAGCAATTTATTGTAGTGTCTAGGGTGCACCCTTCTTTTTATGTATTGAATAATTTCTTTTAATTCCTGTTATTGACAGTAAGCATTGCCTGTCAAATATCAGTAATAATATGTGTAATTAATATTTTCTTTGATAAGTGAATGTAATGCACACTTATTAACAGTGGCGGCTCCAGGAAGAATTTCGAAGGAAAGCACAAAGTAAAAAAAATAATAATATAATACTTTGTATTGGAGATGAAACGAAATAACAAACATCTAAGCACGCCGGATTTTTACTTTTAGTAGTTTCAGCATGATCTCCAGCCAGGTGCCTTATGCTGGGGTTTTTAGTCGTATGCGAGTAGCTAGTCGAGTGGTGTTTTGCCGAACGGGACACTGTTTTGGTATGCTGGAACCATTCGGGTCAACTTCCGTGCGACTTCAGCGCTCGCATGCGACTGCACGCTGGAAATCGTACTGCAGGGTTGTTCGGCAGCTTATACAGTCTCAAATACAAACACAATCTGTCAGTATGCATTGAAATATCACTAAACATATTTTTATTAATACGAGAGCCACTTTATTTATCAAGCGCATGGTTAATTTCTTTGTCGTTTATTTAATTACATATATTAATTGTAAAATATAAGTAGAAGTTAGAGAGTTAGGAAAATTTGATTAATTGATACGATGCTAAAAATAAGTAACTTACAGTATTTAGTCCAAAATATTTAAAGTTTTATCTCATCCTCTCTGCTTCATTACAAGGTTTTCATTATATCAGATAGCTTATGCACCGCTTTATTTAATATAAATGTGCTGTACTTTATTTTTTTCGAGTTTATAAATTAAATTTAATTGTTGTATTGTAAAAAGTCTATAGATATTATATGTTTGGTATGTACGCTCACACGGTGCATGAATTATGTAGAGTATATCACATGCTGAACAGAAGGCTGTGTGTGTGTGTATATTGTGGCGGTCACCCTAAGTAGGTTAGTAGGCTGGGCTCTTTGGTGCATAAACTTATAACTATAACCAAGTTCTTGCCAGACTCACTCTTAATGACAAATAAACAGATATTTATACTGGCTCACTTCTTCGACACCAGCCGGGACCAAACTACCTATGGTACTCACATCCACTGTGCAAAAAAAATATAATAAAATGTGTAGGCCAAGTGTAGGAAAAATAAATAATGACTGTTTATGTGTGAGTGTGTGACAAATACAGTTAGTAATCACTTGTTCGCCCGGTGCTAGTCTGGGCCGACTAGGGAATACTCCGTCAATGCTAAACTCCTATTACGTTTTTAATTGATAGAATTTGAGACTGAACGTAATATAACGCATTTACACTTACGTTTTAATACATATGAGAAATTTGCAGTAGAAGTTTTGCACACATTCAACTTTGTTTTGAATTAGAAAAGCTAACTCGAGTACAATTAAAGATGTCATACAGGTGTGACTGGTGATTATCATATTTAATCAAATTCGGGCAATTTTAGTTTCTAAAATGCACATGAATAGCGTCGATGTTATTATCAACAAACGATTACAAATTCTGATTAGTGATGAAAGCCAACATATTAATCAAACATCCTATCCTCAACTACGGTCAATACTCTCACTGAAAAATTCCATTAAAAATAAATAACTTCAAACGAAACTTGTACGGAATCTTTAAAACATAGCAGTAATGACGTTCGTAAAACATAAAATAGTTCATTAAGCAGAACAATTTGGGATGGTCTTGTAGTAAATGCAGACGATGAGTTGTTTTTTGAGGGCAATTTGATATTTATACGGAATATGCATTACGTTTAGGGAATATTCAATCAGTGCTTAAACAAGACAACAGTTTCATTTTAAAATTTAGCATTAACATAATGTATTGTTGTTATAAAGCATTGAATATATAAATGCTTGACGAAAGCTAGGAAAATATATGTAAAGAGTCTAAAACATTACCCGAGTAGATAAAATATAAAACAATTTAACTTCTGACTACTTAAAGAACAGCCCAGGCCTATATGGACCCTTGTAACTTTTGCTGCGAAAACTCACAACTTGGCACTAATAATTAATTAAAATGAGATCGCAAAACATCGCAGAATTGCAACACCACACTTTCACGATATTAAATTAGCCTTGGAAAATTAAAAAATTTTCTATTTATGTATGTAATTTTAACAAAAAAAAATTCGGTACACATAGTTAGTTGAACAAATCGAATACACATATCTTCTCGTATATGCAGTGACATCTATTTTAACTGATTATTAATATTCGTCAGGCAAACAATAAAACTTTAATTTTTTACTATACAACACATATTTGGTTAGGATTCGTTTGCTCATAATAAAAGTACACAAATTTCAGGGGAAAAAATAGTTTTTTTCCTTTCTTCGGTATAATTCTCATTGGTTTATTTAGTCACATGACTAAAATGCACCAGTATCAACATGATAATATTTGCAACTTGTTTCTTTAAGAAACGCCCAGCTATGTGGCACTTACAAAAATTAGTTTTATGTTGGTGAAACACCTCGACAGCCTTAAGTGCCACTTAATCTTAAGGGTTGCTTTGTTGGAACATAGTTTATTCCTTGTTAGTGAAACCGGCCATTAACATCCCAGTAAAGTAAAATAATTTACAAAATTTCATTAAATATGTGAGTGTTAATAATATTCTAGTCAGAATGAGCTACACATCAAGAACTAATGAAAGTTAGCACAAAACATCAACAGCATGTAAACACACATTTGCTGCAATAAGGTGATGTGCATTGTAGAAGGAACCCATTTCTTGCAAAACAGACAAGGCAACGTTAAATTGAAAACAGTTACTATGCCATACCCTTTGTAATGGCATATGTGTACTACCTATTGTATTTCAAATTTACATTAATTAAGTTTATCTAAAGTAACCATTCTTTACTTTTCATGTTCAATTGGCTCAATCGGTCAATAATCAGTTTCCTACTGCCAAACTTAAAGAATTGCTACTGGCTTTCTGAAGTAGCACTTAAAGAACTAATTATTGTACTGGTGGAAAGTAAAATCTCATTATTAAGTACTACAGACTGAAGATCTTTTCACTGGGATTTTGTTTAAAATCTCTTCTGAAAATCATGTCATTCTATAAAGGCTCAATATGAAGTAAGTCCAATGTAAAGTACAAAAACTAAGGTTTTATTCACGTACTTTTTACAGAGGTGTTTACTGCACTCCTTATGTGAATGTCTTGAAGAACATAAACTAAAGTGTCCCTTTACTAGGGGTTGGCATTTTTATGTGGCACTAAATGTGATATCAAGTTTGTGTTCATGGTAATCCACTGATATCTTAAACAACTCACTCTTAGAGACAAAACTTGCATTGAACTTCATGCTAACTACATGCAGTTTGTACCTATTTGATGTCAGTACTTCAGATCAATTACCACTGCAAAGTAAAACACGAGGAAAAAGTTAAGGTTGAAAATGTTATTAATAGACTTTTCATTGAGCAACAATCACTATTAATTTATCATTTTAGTGCACAATGGATCTTACAATGTAATTATTTGTATAGTTTTGATGTTACATGCGAAATTACACAACATAAACAGTAACACGTAGAACGTATTCTCTTCATGTTAACACTGTAGCCGAATTTCCGAATGCACGTAGCCGACGCGCTAGACGGTAGGTTGGCTTCACTGGCATTTGAATATTATTGTTTTGTAATGGTTTAATCCATGTGCTTCTGCGAATTTAACCTCAAGCATTTGAATATTTTGTGTACATACTGTGTGTATTTCCAAAGTAAAACAAATTAACTTCAAAAAGTTGTAAACAATGCATGCAGAGAATACCCAAAACTTAAGTAAACAAACGAACTTCAATTCAAATGTAATCATACTTCATTAGGTGAGAATTTACGCAATAATATTTTTGGGAAGTAAGAAAGTAACTAATCACTCACTTTTAAGTAACAAAAACACTTACAATTCAGCACATTAGTATTAGATTAGCACACACACTCGTCCAATCACAATGAACCACAGAAAAATTGAAGCCAGAAGTGAACAAGTGATAATATCTTTATGCAATATTTCCAAAGATATAAGGAGAAATTCCGCTACATAAATCATTACAAATATAAATCATTTAAACAGTAATACAAAAACGTTAATATATTTTAATATCCTTGGGCTCTAATTAAATTTCCCATATCCTAATTTTTCCTGAATAAAGTCCTCTGGGGCATGTATTTAGGCATGTACTCTTCAAAGTGAGTAAATTATATATATGTAAGTTCGTCCACAGAGGACCTCCCTGGGACGAGCAAGCAGCCATGTACGTTTCAAGGAATGTAACGTGATGTCCATGGGAGCTCCTTTTGAGACGCTCTCAGCCCCTCGGGGGCGTCAAGAGTTTCAACCATGCCTCACTCGCACCATTAATTACAAAACAACTGTATACCCGATGGGCAGAAAGCAATCTCGTCTAAAATTTTCCCATATACATTTCCCATACATACTTAATATTACTACAATCCATTTAGTACACTGGAGCAGTTACGATCCCACAACACTCAGTTAACAGTTCCCTAAGGTGATTACGAAAGAATGTTCTTATAGACCAATTTTCTGTGACTTTCGTACATTTAATGATAAGTTAGCAAATACACTGTATTCATAAGCATTACATTACCTTTCACAGTTATTATAAAAATGGCATTAAACATTCTGGGCCCTTAAGAAATATACAGATAATTAAATTCATGAAAACACATGCCATTAGAATTTTGCTCAATTTGCTCGCACACTTTGAAGGATGAACTTAGGATATCCCATGTTTAATCGAATAGGAGCTCCCTGGGATGTCTGAGGGAGCTCCTTATCAGGACAATCGTAGGATATCCCATATTCGTCCATGGAAGAGTTCCCAGGGACGAGTAAGAAGCCATGTACTTTTCAAGGAGTGTAATGGGATGTCCGAGGGAGTTCCTTAGAAGTTGATCTCAGGAAATTCCATGTTCATCTACAGAGGAGCTCCGTGGGACGAGCAAGCAGCCATGTACTTTTCAGGGAGTCTCCATAGAAGGATGAATTTAGGATATCCCATGATCGTCTGACGAGGAGCTCCCTAGGATAAGTAAACAGCTATGTCCTTTTCATGGAGTGTAATGGGATGACCTAGGGACATTCTTTTTAGGAGATTATGGAATCACAATAAATGGACATCCACAGGATATCCTTGGGATGTTATAGCCTTGGACATCCTCAAGGGATGTCCATAGACCATCTCGAGGACTAGGTGTGCTCGTTGGGATATTAAACGTGGACGAACCCACAGGCTTTGAAGACGTGTTCACCAAGGCCGAGATCCATGCCTATACGCCCTATCTGCCAGGGCTGTACATACTCTCATCTGAGGTTTGGATCCTGGTGTAAAACTAAGATATTTACACTGGGCAGTGTAATTAATATTTGAGGTTATGTGGAATGATTACCAAGGCCGATGGCAGAGTACCCGTGACAACTTGAATGATCAGAAACAGCATATTACATATGATCAATAGAATCATGTACGAGTTGAATGGTTTCGAACTGGATGCAACAAGAGATGTTGGAAACACGGCCACCATAAAAAACTACATGTCCCTTGCACTAAACCAAAGTCCAGTGGTTAAAATGGCTGGCTGGGGAATCGAAGCGAATTACAAGGTACCTATGCACGATGGTGGAAAATTTGTAGTATGTATTCTGCTAGCCATTCTTCTAGTCTTTGCTGAGGACTATGGGCACAACGTCTAGCAAGAGTAGGTTATTCTCTTAGAAAACATGCAAACTAATTCAATCCTGAATACTGCTTTTGGACTGGAGGCCACAACACTCTCGATACATTCTTCAAATGGCTGCTTCCACATGTCCAGGAGAAAATGTCGGAGCATGTGAAATTGTTAAAATATCCAGAGAAAGGTGGGAATGTCGATATTGAATTTTGTGCTTGGAGTTTAGAAATTTATTCGAGTGTGCCACAATCCGTTAGCATAAATTGGAATGTCAAAAGTAGTTTCAAAAGCGAGAAACCTCAGTACGTAATATAGTTGCATTCCAAATGGGGAAACAAAATGTTGTTAGTGGAGACCACTCAAAATTTGATCCTTTAAAAAGAAAGAAAGTCAAGATATTGCTAGATTCGGAAAGCTACCCTTACCACATCTCAATGCTGATTTCATGAATGGTTTGTTTGTGTTACCATATCAAATGCACGCCGACTTTCAGAGAATGTGCTATCGGCAAACACAATCACCAACACTTGAACCAAGTGAATTAATGAGTGCCGCCCCTGAGTTGGTGTTTGACATAAACAAATAGGGCGATAGAGTAAAATCACACGTAGTCGACTACAGGATTGAAATGAGCATTGCAGGGAATTTTTCAGCCAATACCCAGGCGTACACTTTAACTATTCATGATAGGCTGGTCAAGTACAATGTTCGCAATATAGTAGTTAAAATACTAACATAATTAGCAACTATAGTCCAGTAGTCATCCAACCACTGCCATGTTCATCAACGCTCAGTTCTGCACCTCAAGATGTGGGTTCATTATTAGGCAAATCAGCATAGCATACATAGATTGTAGCATAGAGTCATGCATATTCCTACCGCAGTTTCATGGAGACTGCTAGAAGTTAAAAAGGAAAAGTAAAGTAGAGAATACGTGGCTGGCATACAACTACAATGGACTCGATTGGGAAGATGGCAATGTGCACTATGATAAAACATACAATTGTCTAATCGAGTTTGTGATCATGGAGGCAGACAAAGTGGTTTATGATTGTAAACACAGAACAGTAGCTGTGCATGGGCGTGAGGGCCTAGGGGATTTTGTTTTGTTTCATTGGTAGGCATGGTGCATGCTGGGTGTGCATTTCCATTGCGTTCTTGAGTTGGGTTGCAAGGCATGTGACTGCGCATTGAAGTGGTGAGAGGAGAGTTGAGTCGTGTCACTGCACGGAGATACTTGATAGTCGCGAAACGGTAGGAGTGATATGTGAATTGAGCTGGTAGGCAAACTGGACCACATGTTGTGATTGGGGGAAACGTCAGAGTGATTGAAAATGTCTATTGCTCGTTTCGCCAGCCGGTTAGCCTTGTCGGTGGACAGGAAGACTTGTGAAACAGTAACTTTTAGTGTCACCCTCGTGAATGGAGACACATTGCACGGTTACTGTGAGTGAAGCTTCCGGCAGTTGCGAATAGTCAATCAGCATTTATTTTGAATCATAAATCAATACTTTTGACTGGTGTAGCAGCATGTTACTCTGCGCCGGAGAACTGCTTGTTATTTTCCACTTGCACGACGATTTTAAACTTAGGCGTTCTGTACATTTTAAATTGCTGAAAATAGCATGTTAACTAAATATGCAGTATGTTCATGGGAATTTATTGGTGCAAGTACCTGAATATACCACAGATGTACTTGTCAAATGCATCGGAGGTGAATATAACCTGTGAATGAGAAAGTGATGGTGGTGACGTATGAATTCACAGGTTGCGATGGATGTCGCGTTTTGACGGAACTGCGCTGGGTTGTCTTCGGCATCAACTGCATCGCAGAGTTTTATGATAAGCTGTGCCCGCATGATTCGTTGGCACTCATAAGGGAAAAGAGTGTGTTCTGATGCTCAGAGTCTCCCATGCGATGTCAGTATTACGAGGTATTTGGCTGTGGAGTGGGATTTCAAGGTAAATTTACCAACATTTTATTGTGCCTCCAGGCTCCGTTTTGGGACAGTGCCAAGGAAATTGTTGCTGTTCAGTGCAGTAAAAATTAACTGAGTAAACACTCTAGTTATCAGAGTGCTTATCAATTAAAGCTTTGTACATACCCAGTATTTTATTAGGTCATATGGGTTTTCATGTGCCTGGGTTAGTAGTTATTAAATTTAATATTGTGCCTAGTAGCATAAAATATGCCTATGATGATTGGTTGTGCAAAGTGAGTACTACTTACTTATTCCTTGTATATCATGGAGCACTTAGTAGCAATATGGTTATAAAAGTAACATTGACTATTACAAAGTGCCATATTTTTTAGAAAGTAGTTTGAGGCCTACATATATTTTTATTACTCATTTTTTAAAGAGTATCTTGAGGAGTAATAATTTATACTTGGTGTGTAATCATGCGTTGAGCATATTGTAGCAAATAATATTTGCTCGCACACAGTAAGCAGAGTAGTTGTAAGAGAGAGTAGTGTAATATGGAAGATCTTGGGTCAATACTGTTAACCCCTTTTTCCAAGAATATCATGAGGAGTAACAATTTATACACAGTATGTAATAAAACACTGAGCTCATTGTAGTAAATTATATTTACTCGTGCACAGTAAGCAGAGTTTAGTCAAAGTGGAAGATCTAGGATGAATATTGTTTTATCTGCTATTTATACATTAAATTGTTTAGTGTGTATAAAGTATGTTAGATAACCTATGTAATATTTATATTTACACAAGGTGCTGGATGTCATATCTTCCTGTACGAATATTTGTTGAAGTTAAACGAGATGATGTTTAACCTGCAGTTTGTTGTCAGTTACAAAACTTGATCACTAACATGAGCTATTGCTTCTCTGTGGCTTGATTTTATTATTTCTGTATCTTTGTAGACATTCTTACATCTTTGCCATCGGTACAACACGAACGTAAAACTATGCGATCTGCAGGCAGAGTAAGACTTCCCATCATTAAAAAAATCGAAGCACTGTACACAGAAATAAACATGACTGTGGCACGTGCAGGCTGGGCTGGTCATGTCTGCACTTGAACACAGTGATTCTAAGGATAAGGGTCAATTAGTGCGATGTTAACATGCCAGGATGGGGGTCAGAGGAGAAGTATAAATACAGAGATAGAGATATAGTGAAACTTCAGTAATATCCATGTTCGTATGTACTTACAGCTCTGCCTTATGTGTGTGTCTTCTTCTCCACCCCCAACCCCCATTATTATGAACAGGCTTATAACTAAACTGAACGGCACCCTACAGTAAACTGACCGATATGGAACTTGGAAATATGTACGCTGTGTCAGATTTCCAGCTGATTGACAACTTATGGTAAGAGCATAATGTGTGCATTAATGCAGAATTTCAAGTACATATACTGAAGCGGTGCATACAACTGATTCTAGAGACCAACATGAAATTGCTAATGATATTATGGCGTATGTAGCATATGGCAGCACCAAGCTAATTGGAAATGGTAAAATTATGCATGTGTTAGAATTCTCACAATCTCATATCGCTCCCCCACCAAAGTGTAAGGAGAATTAGTGACTTACCTCAGCAGAATTCTAGCTCTTCACGAGTGCATAGCAATAATAATGTATCACCACTTTCAATCAGTTGAACATGGCCAAATACGGGGATGTTACAATTGGGCATTGCTGTGTACTTTTCAAACCGGCAGGGCTCCCTGAGCAAGTGGAATTGTTTAATGAGTTCGAGCACTGGGTGTCTCACATCAACAAAGAAGAATGTTATGTTTTATACCAGAAACCGTGTAGTTTTATTATGTATCCTGTGTATTACATGCATCCAGACTCGAAGCTGTCCTTTGCCACTGCAGCTTTGTTGGCTCGTGCAAACAAAGAGCAACTATGTCAGGTATGGTTTAAGCAGACAATAGCAATATAAACTTCGTCATCCCAACAGCGATGGCATTACACGATGGACGGAGACCTGCATGGGCAACCAAATCACGACCGTCATGAAAAGGGGGACGACTATGTGAGATACATGTGAAGTCTACCTGGCCACACTAATTTGAGTTAGTTGCCACTAGTATATAAGATGCAGTAATCGCTGCCTCCCACCAGAAGTCAGTATACTGATCTTCAGGAGGAAGTCTCCATGAGCAATATGTTTGACACACACAAAGGCAGGAAGTTCTGACTGGACAAAGTGAACACATACAAGTAGTATTTTATTGGTTATAGACTACCGGTATTCAAACCACCAAGCGAACTCAAGCAGGTGTAGGTGCGTGACAGTGAAAATCACACATAGGGATATCACGATTTTTACAATAATTTTCATAAATAAATTTTCCAGTGCTACAAATATGATGTATGCACTGTTTTCTATCTCTGTCCAAATAGTCAGTTTTCTGCAAGTGATAAGTGTACTAGCCACTACCTATCACTACACTAGAAGAATGTGAAGAAAGTGTATGGATCGCACCATGTGCACATATTTAAATACTATATCTTACATTATCCGTCAGTACATCATGGACTCCGAAGCTTCGAACAGTGTGGCTGTCGAGGGTAAACTAACACGTCGCAGCATTTGTAAGTGAGTGGAGGTCATTTGTATTCTTGTTACACACATTCGCTGCTAACAGAGGTTCTGAAGTAGTGGCTGTGACACAATACCTCCCCACCACATGATGTTGAACTTTATAAGACCCTTGTATCCAAATCGTAGTCGTCAGTAGTCTGGTAATTATGGTGGCATTCCATCCAGAACATACCTACTACACCAGCATGACACCCAGTCACAGCAGTGTCACATACACCTACTGGGCAGGAGACATACTGTGCACATATACGGAGAAGTGCGACAGCGTGGTACATTGCCTGCTAGCCAATGAGCCATCCTCATATGTGCCTGCTCAGCAGCAGATCGCATGTACAAGATTCTGTAAGTATGTCACCTTACATATGTGTGCAGATACACTGTCCCATGCACCAAGAATCAAGTGCTCACCAGTGTGTGCATGCATTATGCTATGATATTACATGTGTCTGACTACCAGCCTGCAATGAAACTAGCTCCGATTCCTTATGTCGATGCAAAACAACTGCCAAATTCCACTTATGTCTCTATAGTGGCGACATCTTCACCAAGGCATAAGTGGGCTGCAAAGACAGATACAAATGTCTCCATGCAGACATCAACGATGCTCATTCCTCGCCAATGGCGTCCATTTGTCGCCCACAGATGACAGGTGCCAACCGCCCCTGCTCTTGAATAATGCAGTAGACAGACAGTCTGCCAACACTATGGCACCAGCAAAGGTGTAAGAAGGCGTACCATGACTTTGCTGGTCGTGTCTGTGACATCCAGTCCTACTGATAACAGTCATGTCCACTAATGAGATGAAAGAAGTGTTCAAACTAATTTTTGAATGTCTTCTGGTGGTGGTGACACTGTGGAAAGAAATGACATGGGGTCAAATGTGAAAAGGAAGCGGTAAGATACTGCCACACATTCGGGCAGCCGTTTTGACTGCTGTCAGTTGCCTGGAAAATGGTTGGTTGAGGTTATATGGGTGGAGAACTTTCACGTGAGGAAAGGTTATGGAAAAATACCGGGTAGGCACCAGATGTCGCCTTGACTGTGTCATTGTTGTTGTTGCAGTAGAGCTGATGACCCTTGATGTTCTCGGGGTGTTGCGAGACGATCACCCAGACCAATATTCCTGCGATGCTCTACAGTTCACCTGGTTGTAGACCTCGTTCACAAGTAGTTTGGTACACAATAGGCTCTTTGGGTGACCCATTCGCCGTATGGTATTGCAAATTAATTATACTGAATTTATCAGAACTTCCTAAGCTGTGGATTGTTTGGGCCAACCACAAAACTAGAAATAATAACACTTTAGTGTCAAATAAAAAAGTACACGTGAGTTCCACATATCACTTTTAATTGACATAGAATTTACATATCCCTCCAGGAGATAACTTGACACTATGCACATTTGACCTGTGGCAAGGGTGATTGCGGATACAAAATGCCATTATTCTAACATGACTTACATGTGCTGATTAAGTTATACTCCCCAGGCGATTCAAACCTTGGGGTGGCGAGGGGCGGTGTCCCAGGCAGCAAAAACGAAAAGGTTCCAGAAATGAAATAAATAAGTCTATTGCAGTTACATCACTGGTACAAAACTGTGCTAGCTGCTCGGGCACTGGAAAAATGTGACACAATCACACGCGGACCGACCTCTCTCGATGCCTCGATGCTACTCGCTGACAGACTTCCCGTCATGGTGCCTGCGCGGGCGAGTAAAGGGTCCCCTTGCACCACAGAGGGATCTACTTGTACACATGCTTAAACACTTCTTTTTAAAACCTCGTACATAGACATAACACTGCATATAAAAATATAAAAACACAACAACTCTCACCTGCTTTACAAAAATACACATGAAATAATGTGGACATAATACTGATGGGGGTGAACAAATATACACTGAGATGAAACACTGCAAAATGAATGATTCTTTAGGAACTGTGGCTTTTACACACTGTATTTCCTTCACACGTAACCACATGTCCCTTTACGTGCTCACATTCTCTTGCCATGCAATAATAATAAAACAATAAACTCTACTACTCTTTATGTATCACTCCGCTGGAGGAGTCTGCTAATGTTCGGCCGATGAAAGCGTTCGAGACGCCTTACAGCCTACCCACCTAATCCTTGCTGCACTTACACTCCTCATGCTGCACTACACTACACAACACCACGGCATTCAAATGTATAGTGCGGGTGCATGCTGCAATGTGTTTGAGTTGTCGGCATGACATATGGGCTAGGGTGGGGGTCTGTTGTATAATACTCTTTTTTCCTTTGTGCGTAGATATGTTGTGTACGTGTATGTAGAGAGCAGGGGAGACACATTGTTCAAATTGTTCAGGTGCCCTATCAGCAGCTGAAGACTAACTGGAAATCGCTGGTTTCTTAGGTGGGTAGTGGTGACACAGCTAGTGGCACATTCCAGATCAGACTTTGGTGATGACCTCCTATTGACTTGTGGTGGATCCCCTCTGCCGAGCTGCTTTCTCCTTCTTTCACGATTATACTCAGTGAGCATCTATTTCAATGCTATCCAGGCCTCCAATCAGGGCTAGCCCCTGTGTTGCTGCTTTCTCCTGCTCAGCCCTTTGATGAGGTATATTGAATTATGAGTGGGGGATAGAGGGGTGGACATTGGGTATACTGTAGGGGTAGGCACGATCTGAAGGAAGTAAGTTGAGGCTACTGGATGGAGTAGGTAGGCATGAACAGCTGGTCTTCTGCAACAATTTGGCGAGCGGGACTTCACTGGCAGACCCAAACACCTGACAGGACATATCAGCAGGAGGTTAGAGGCATCCACTCTCGTGGCAACTTAGCAAGTGGGACTTCGCTGGCAGACCCAAGCATACACAGAGAGAAGGGTTTCCTAGTCTGGGGTTGGCTTATCGATCTTCAGCAAATAACCTGGCGAGTGGGACTTCACTGAAGGTGGCTACTCAGGAAGGTGGGCTCCGCTAAGCATCACAATGATAGAGTTCTTCAAGCAGTTAAATTTGGGAACATGGGTTCCTGCTCGAGACAACTACTGCAAGAATGTAAGATGGATGGTGGTGATGCAGGAGATAGCGGGAACATGGTAGAGAAGTAGAGCATGCTGGGAGTGATAACTTAACCAAGTTTGGATTATGTCTGTTTACTGGCTGATCAGTAAACACACATGAACGATGCCTGTTCTTGGTACACACAGTGGCATGGGGATGAGGGTGATCCCAGTCAACGGTACTTTGACTTACGATATCAATGATGGAGCTACTATGTAGCAAAGAAGAGCGGAAGGCTTTGGTGCACTTCTGGTCAGCATAGCGATAATTAAGTCTGAAGTAGCTAGCAGACGTTCAAGTAGAATAGCAGTTGAAGTCATCGGTAAATGCTCGGTCACTGTAACTTTATTCAAGAGACTGATGCGAGACAGTGAACTCAGCATGCGCTCGGGCAGAGTGAGGTTTTTGCAACATACTGAAGTATCGAACTCTGGGCTATGGGTTCAATATACACCCGGAGCACAGGGCCAGCACAGTTCATCTGACATTGTTTGTGTGTGTGTGTGTGCATCTAAATGTATCGCCCTGTAAGTAGTTGGGCATTCTGTCTATCTTTTATAATACAATTAGTAGTCTAGAGGCCTGTTACCACCATCTATTAAGATTGAAGATTGGTGCATGATGCATTTTGTGCATTTGCAATACACACTCAACTCGCTTACTTTGTCTCATCTTCGAGCATGCCGTTCATACGGGTGCAAGTCATTACTAATTAACAGTGCAATGGGATACATGCATACAGGGCACGTTGGCGCACATCAAGAGATTTCAAACACGTGGTCTGGGGTTGTACGGTTCACCAAGAAACTCCAAGAAGCTGCCACACTATCACCCTCCCCCCCTACGGCGCATTGTACTGCTGGCTGAGACACTGGTACACTCCAGTAAGGTCAAGCTAGTGCCACAGCTTACCACTGGAGGGCAGCACCCAGTCTACTCCAGCGATTTGGAAATTAGTATAAAAGGGAGAGCATCCCTTAGCTAGCCAGTTTCAGCTCATCCACCACCCCGCGCACTTGTAAATGCCAGAGGCAGCCAATAACACACTCTCAGAGTCCTCCACTGTTTGCAAAAGTCAGAGATCTTCCGTGGAGGTTTGCGCTGGCTGGTACTCTGAGATCCTACAGTTTGCAAAGGCCAGGATACTCAAATAAGACTGAAGAAGTCATTAACCAGAAGCTCAACACTTCAGCCACTGCTGATCCACCTCTGCCACCACTGCAGATTCCAGACTTCTGGGAGACATCACTACACCAGAAGCTCTGGAAGACTTCGCCTGCTTCTACCACCCACCTTCTGGTAAACTACCAGCATTTCCTTCGTAGCAGGTCGCACCGATGTCTCTTCTGGACCTCTCGCAAACCCATCGGAGGTTGCAGTTACTTCAATTACCATTCTGGCAATTGTAGCTTCTTAGGTTCCTTAAGAACGCTCTCCAATAGACTAGGTGTTGTTAAATACATTATCTATTGTTATTAATTTTATTCAGTTCTAATTGACATTACACCTAGCTTTTGTTCAGGTCACCTTTACCTAATTCTAATGATAGGTTCTGCTGCCGTAACCTTCGTAAAATTCAATTAGGAGTTAGTGTGGCATCACCGTGTTTTCTTGATACGTAAATTATAAATATGTATTCTCTTAATGTAATCTTGTGAATGTCATTTAATGTAACAGTAAATCCTTTTAACCTCCATAATAGATATTTAATTTACATACTAGAGGAAAATCTGGTAGTAGTGTAAACGCCAAGTTAGAACAACCACACTATTAAGAGGCAAACCGAGATTTACCAGGAGGTAGACTTTCGGCTATGCCCGAATGTACTAGGTACTCTAATCCACTAAAAGATTTGACCAGACCAGGTTTCCAGTATTCCGCCACCGCTTGCAAAAGTAGGATAGGAGTTGGAAACACGTAGACCTGATCAACTTATTGTGGGTGCCACACCCAGGTCTCAACGAGGAAGTGGCTTGTGCTGCTCAATTCTTCCACCGGACGAAAGGAACACCGAGTGTTACTGCAAGTCACAAGTCTGAATGCTGAAAGTACACACTAAGGACATATAAAATACCAGCTTCTCCTCTGCATAGTGCATTTATCTGGAGTTCAATGCCGTACTCCCAACAACGATGTGCAAGTAAAGACTTAGAAGAGTCTTACAGGCCACAGTAAATGAAGTAGTTAATTTGAAACCAGTGGAAACCGCCGCAAGATACATATATACGTCCCACCATTCACACCCGACTACGCCTCTATTTGCCCCCTTAATAAAATTCCCTGGTAGGGAACACCCTGCTATAGACTCCATAAAGCAGGAAGGAGAAGCCCTCCTGGGTATCAATTGGCCCTGGGTAAGGGCATCTTTATCAGAATCTCTGCAGCTGGTCATTCGTCCTGATCCTGTCGTCACCCCTACACACCTCGCCAAGTCGACATCCGCGCAGCAGCCCTCCTACAGTATGGACCCAGCACCGAGGAAGAGCGCCCTTCTCCTTAACAATGCTAACATACCATGTCCAACAAGGTCCAGGGTTTTGACGGTAATTCCAGATGTTGTGTCTACCTGACAGCCTACCCGGCCAACACTATATACCAGCCGGGATCCTCAGAATCCTAAGATCCCAGTCTAGTTTTCTAAATGCACCCCATGATACTGGCTGCACAGTATTTGAAGTCTCTCAAGGTAAATAAAACTAAGGCTTCTTATAAGGAAACATCTCTGGTCAAGTTTACTTTGCGGTTTCAACCCCTTGATCTTTGGTCTCGAATTAGTGCAAAGAAATCCAGAACAGAATGTAAAACTCTCCTTAACATGGAGAACCCTCGCCCTATCCAGGTATTTACATTCACATCCCAGGTGTTCGTCCCCTTTTGAATACCCTATAGCACATAGCAGAGAGGGAGGGAGATGCTTTAAGAATGGTGCCCAATGTGATGCATAATGCTGTTATAATTTTGATTAGGCAGCAGGGTTTTAGCCAGCTACAGTCTAGATCCACGGCCCCTGAGGTTATCGACCCTCCGCTAATAAGTTTTAGTGGGTCTAACTTCTTAGATAGTAAAATTACACAACCCACACACTTCATAACCAGTGTTTTAGTCAAACTGCTAATTCACACAGTCCTTTTATATCATGAGTGGCTCGTGATATAAATGTACTAAGTAGTACATAACTACCAGGTTACTTTAGAGCCGTACAGCCTAAATAACCTAATTCAGATAGTCGACTCCAGCCGATAGTCGAACTCCAACACAGAACTTCAGGGAGTCCGCTGTAAAAACACCCTATGGCACCCTATAACAGCACGTATGCCAGTCATGTTGGGCTCCGATCGGAGCCAACACGACGAAACTGAGGCCATCATGGCCGAAAACCGCTCTCTGACTCGAGAAATGTGCAATAGATGCGTGCCCTGGCATGGGCGAACACATAATATATTATGAACACTGTAACCGACGCTTCCATTGCAGCCACCGAGTTTCAGCTACCGGAGTTTGGTGGCTGCCCCCATGAAGACCGCGGTCGCATTCTTAACTGAGTGTGAATAGGAGCTTCACACGTACTCAATACCTACCAAACAGTGGGTCAGCCAAACCCACCACCAGTTGCAAGGAAAGGCCTGTGAGTAGTGGAACAATTATGGAGAGTTCACTGGAATGGGAGCAATTGTGTACACGTCTCATTTCTCAGTTTACTGGGGAAGAGATGATAGCACGGCTCATTTTGGAATTCCATACTCATATCTAACACCCAGAGGAGGAAGCAAAAATTTATATACACTGGAAGACTCAGATGCACCGGCGTATATACCCCACCAAAAATGAGGAAAGCTGTGTGGGTAATATCATACATACACTGCTCCCCTTAATGAGGAATTAGCTGCTAATTCTTAAACTACATACTGTAGACGAACTTGTGGAGAGAGCGCGGGAAATCAAAAAGAATAATAAAGTACAGGTTTTATTAGACAGGCCAGCACGCGTCGCCAAGGCCTCTTCCCCTCCTCTCGAGCAGCAAGTAGTCTGCAGCCCACTCCCTTCTCTCGTCACCTCTCTCCCCCTTGCTGGTACTACCCGGGGAGGCTCTACAATAAATATTGCCTGATCTAGTAGTACTGAAGAAGGGAAAAGACAAACACGAGAGCACTTGATGCACCTCCTCGGCTTAACCACATTAAGGCCCCGTACCAGATGTAAAACATCGCAACTGGGATGCATGTGAGGCAGTCATCTCAGCCAACTAAGGGCCCCTGAAAAAGTACCTCCTCCACAGTGTGTGAAAATCGCAGGCATTGGGGCAAAGAATTCAATTGGGGCAATCAATTCTCTTTGCCCTCTACCGCTCCCAGCCAACTCCTCCTTGACAACATGCTGCGATGCCCCGGGGACAAGCAGAGAGACATCTCCCCCATTATTATGCCTACTCCAGGGAAAATTTCCTTGGCCACAACGGCCAGAGAAAGGAGAGCCCGGAAAACCCAGGAACATTACATTGCTCATGAATACCCCCGCCCCGAATGGGGTGGCGTACATTCCCCTTAGGAACAAGAGTCCTAGTTAAAAACCACCCACTCATTAGAGCCAATAACTAGTTCGCAGCCAACCTGGCTCCGAAATGGATAGGACCTTATACAGTAGTGGGCAGATATGGCAATATTTATTAGGTAGAAGACAGTATGGGACGTACTCATAAGGTGACTCGGGGACAAGTATGTCCATGTCCCAAAGGAGTCGGGGAAGACCCACACCTTCCCAACCCAAATTCACGATACACACGGTGAGGACAATGTAACCCCGGAATCTGCTCCAGAGATCGAACTTCAACCTCTCCGGATATTCAAACCACTGGCAGCAGAAAAGGAGGATTCGCCCCTCCCACCTTACAGTACTACCACCTGGTAGAAGTGGACTGTCCTCACGGACCCACCCCTCTACACCCAGCTCTTTTTGCCTTGTTCGTCCCAGCGATTGGCCAATAAATCGAGTGCAGCATCGGAAGTCTCTTAGCAAATCCCTCTGGACAAAGCAATTCGTCAGAGGCATCTGGCACCTAGCATAATTACAGAAACTGAGGAACCTCAGCTCACTGCCAAGGAAAAAATTTTGCGCGAAACTTCGTCGCTGGCCCCAGTTACTTCGGACACTCTGTTTCGCACAGACCTGGCCAATCACGAGACAGCCATTCCAGATGGCGATAAAGTATCTTTCGTTTTTCCTAATTTACAGGATGATGAAAAACACGGGAACTCAAGATGGATGTGGCTCTGAATCCTCTGCCACCCTGCTCAGTTCCATCCACACCACACCCAGTGGTCGTGGAAATGCCGAGTGCGACTGCATTGTCCCAGGGGTCCTATTTGACAGCAACACTGTGGCTTACATGGGGAGTCATGTCACTATGCCTGGTAGCGTTGGTCAATGGAGTTACATGCGTGGGACTCTCAGCTGAATGCACGTTGTTTGATGTGCTAAAATTTATGCAGGTATGAGACGTCTTTAATTTTTGCGCCCGAATGTTTTTATGGGCGATTGTGTCTGTGAATATTAATGGTTTTAAATATTACTGTCAAAACCAATGTGAAGTACGCTCTGAGGGCGATTTTAAGATGTACAGGGCCATCAAATTAACATGTATGTAGTAATAAATATTAGAGTTGATATAACAAATGATATTAGAGGTCCAGAACTTTTTGCAGAAAAAATTTTTGGTGTTCATATGGCCAAACATTTTAAAGGACATTTTTAGTGTTAATGAGTGCCGTAAATATAATTGTTTTAAGTAGCCAATTTACGTACAGTTTCAAAAATAAAAGGGTAACAAAAGTTGTATTGGAGAACTCAGTGATAGTAGTGTTGAACCCAATTATTATTTTTGCTTAGAAATTGAGAGACTCTGCTGCAATAAGTATTCTATCAAAGTAGTATAGTGATTAAAGTTAAGTATAGTTGCTTTGGAGCTGACACACAAAAGTTTCTTAAGACGAGATCGCTTTTCGCCCCACGGGCTGGTGTAGGGATGTATGATATAGTTGGAAGAGGGAGGTACATTTGAGTCTCCTGCAACCTTACAGAGTTGAGGGCATCTCAGAAGGGGGTACCCAGCATGCATTAAATACCCACCTCCTGCAAGGCCATTTACAGCTGCATACGTGACTTGCAGCAGAGGCATACCCTGGCATCTGCTCGATGTTGACCTAATGAGTAAGGGTTTCTTGCCAACCCCCCATGTTCGAGAATCACCAGCTCCTGCCGATGTACCATACTGTCTTGCACCCGACTTAATATTGAGATGGTCACACATGTAGTGCAAACCACCGGTGGGTGTCTCTACCGCCATGACTGCCAGATCTGGAATGAGTTATTGGACCCGCCAACTCTGCTGTCAGTGCTGCTATCTTCATGTGCGATGCTTTGCCGCCGCCGATAGGTAGTCGGGCAGGCGACGACTGGGGGTGATCTGCCATCCTCGGGTGACTCCCCAGCTGACATTGACACAGTTGCTCCACTTGTTGCTGATGTGCTCTCCCCATCGACTGTTTGTGTCGTGACTACTGGCACCCTATGGTCGCATGAGAGAACCTTCCCCAGGGGTGCTGCCATTGGTTCCAGTCCTGGGTCTTGGACAGGGGCGCCTCTGTCACCTCTGCCTGCACTTGTCTGATACCTGAGGGATGTGGCCTCGTCTGGCATCGGCAGTGCTTCGGCATCCGATGGGGGACCTCCTATGGGAGATGCTGCACCACCTTCCTCCCCTCTTGCTAGCGTTGTTGCCTCAGTATATGGTGAGTCAACATGGGGGTTTTGGGCTCTGGGTGCCTCTTCGCCACGGACGTCTCCGGGTGACAGATGGATCACATCCTAGTGTGCCCTTATGCATCTCCTCCTCCCTCGGACCAGGTAAGTTCTGGGTCCGAAGTCTTTAATCACTTGACCAGGTCCCTTCCAGTGTGCAGCGAGTCTGCCGCAGAAGTTCTGTTGGACTGGAGACTGCATATACGTCTTAAGGTATACTCGCTGACTGGGCTGCAATGCTGGTGGTGTCCTCGTGTTCATGGGGACTCACTTGGCGAGGTAGAGTTTTTGACGCTCTACCTGCTGTTTGTGTGTTCATGGGACCCACCTGGCGATGTAAAATTTTTGCAGCTCTACCTGCTTTTTGTTTTCACGGCGGCGTTTCCCTCGCCGTGCTGTCCTGGGTCCGTTGCTCTCGTTACTCTTGTCTTATGGGCAATTTATCTTTCCCAGTACTGTTAGGTTATGACCTAACAGGACATCTGCTGGTTATCTTCCCATTACAGCATTAATGCGCCGGTGGAGGGTGGAGAGGGCAGCAGGCAGATGGTCTGCACAACAACAGTGTTTCGAAGAAGTGAAACGAAGTTTCTGCGAGTGCAGATCATTGTCACGGGCCAGGTCGACACTGGTACGTACAGACCGATGCAAGTGAAAAATGGTTAGGTGTCATAATATTTCAGCTGCCTGACAACAAATAATGCCACATTATTGACTTAGGAAGCACCAAGTTTGGTCCACTGTCAACAAACGTAAGTGTCTGGCCATAGTGTGGAGTCTCAAGAAATTCAGAGCACTCCTGGAGTACCAACTCTTCTTGCTACAGAACGACAACCACAGCCTACTGTGGCTACACTGCATGAAGGAGAGCCGGAGTAAGCTGACACGCTGGGCCCTTCTCATGCAGGCCTACGACTCCGAAGTCCAACATGGAGCCGGTGAGGATAATCAATTTGCTGACCACTTGTTCCGTTCGCCAGGGACCGAGATTGAGAAAGATGAAGAAGAATGGGAGACCATACTGCCCCCCTCCCTAACATGTTCAGGGAGCAACGGAACACCACGACTACAATGCTCAAACGTCACGATATTACTGCAGGCGCCGATGTTAACAACGGTAAGAACACACGTGGTGAGTAAGTAAGTAAAATGCCCAGTTGCCCAGAAATGGATTGCCGTGTGTGCGCTGCAAGCCACTGACAGGTGGCATGTGTTTAACAGTGCCCTGGAATCCCGCACATGTGGAGGACATATGTTCCGGCCATGGCCCGCATTGTGGTATTACAGTATACAGCCTCTAATAATCTCATGGGTCATCCCGTTGCAGAACAGACATGCCAAAATGTTTTGATGCATTTTCACTGGCTGGGAGTATCCGTGGAAGTATGACATTTCGTACGGGATTGTACCACCTGCAACCACTACGAGAGCATATGCATGGATGGTACACAACAGCAACAACCAAGAAACCCTCACAAACTGTTCGAAACCATGGCTTCGGATTTAATGGGCCTATATCCACGGATGTCAACAGGAAAGAGATTCATAGTGGTAGTGAAGGACTTATTTCCCAGATGTGTGGAAGCCTACCTGGTGTCGAGTGCGAGGGCCCGCATTGTAGGGAAAGTAATGTAAAATGCATTCTTCACTCACTGAGGGTACTTGTGCACCCTGTTCAGCGTTAACGAGACTAAGTTCATGGGCCGTGTATGACAGAACATGTGCGAGTGATGGGGTATCCGACACTTTACTACAGCTATTTACCATCCATGTGCAAATCCAACTGAACGCCGTTATCAGGAGATAAAAACTCAGCTGTATTTGTGTGCGGGAGATAATCACACCTTGTGGGCTGAACAACTGCCCTCAGCCCTCTCTACACTTTGGGCACATATAATCAAGCTACAGGTATGATGCCAGCCCAGCTGCTATAGGGCCGTGACCATCCCCTTCACAGCGAGTTCGCGAACGGGGTAAAAGAGCACACCAACAGTACAGAAGGAGGTAAAGAGAGAAAAGAGAGGTACATATGTGCAGTAAGAGATGCAAGAGAGGATCAGCGGCGCTACAACGTACAATGGGTGCTGGTTTCATCTCGCCCCCCTCAAAGCTATTAATAGGACAAACGGCGTACGTGCAAGCATACCATCAGTCCGCCGGACAGAAAGAATTTTTCGCAGGACTGACTAAAAAATGGACTGGCCCGCACAACGTCATGGGAAGAAAGGGGAGACGTGTTATGAAGAATGTCTGAGCGCGCGGAGGAAAACTGTTTTTCATCGCGACGCCCTAAGACAGGCCAGCACCAGCATTGCAACACCCGACAATAAGCCACAACAAAGTGACAATGAGTAAAATGAGAGAACTGCCTTGCCATTTTCCCACGTCACAGGTGTTGCAAATTTGTATAACACGCCACCAAGCCCGCTGACTGCTGCTACGCACAACGCCATAGCATCTACAGAGGAAGCAGCTGCTCACATCGTAACAGCGTGGGAAAATGCATCACAACATTGCACCAATCAAAATGCCATGTGTATATTTATTTCAGAGTTGTGATAATATTACCAGAAACATGTCATGAACGTCAGAGACGCACACCACGTGCTTTCATTTACTTTTGGTATGTTATTGTTTTGGGTTATGTGTTTATATCTTGCCAAGTATTTTGTCAGTGTGTTTTATTATTTACCTTGTACTACCCCAACTTGAAATGTATGTATCAGACAAAAGGTCTCATAGTGCAGTGTTGTTAGTTATAATTATTTCTATTCATATGAAGTTTTGTGTACATATTTCCACATGTCTTGCCAGTTCAGGTGCTTCACGTGCCATCTTATGAAAAACCCAAATGGCCATAAGTAAATAAACTAGGGCACATGTTGTGTATATAAATATTAGTTATAATTTATTAGGCAGGGTTTTAGGCAATTAACAGGTTTTGAGAGTTTTTGTAATATTTAATATATCCGACCCAGTAATTCCAGAATGTCCAGTATTACGATACTTACTTTTTGCTAGTGTTAGGCAACTCTTCATTCAAGAGAAACAGTGCACAAAAGCACATGGCTGTATAACCTTGTAAACTATTAATAATTACGCTTAATCAATTTTTATACGTACAAAAGTAAGGACTCATAAATTGCCACCATTTATTTGCATAGGGGGAAAACTCCCAGAAAATTATTGCACCTTTTAAGACACGTGCAAAGTGAGGGTTGGTTGCCATGGCAACTTGAAGTGGTCGACTTGTAATATTTATTTTTAAATTATTATATTGACATGTTTACTTTATTAAGAAGGGTTTTCTGTACTCCATCGGCGTTGCAGTGTCCATTTCATATCATTCAATTAACATCATTAGGTTTTAATCACATCATGTGATTTGACCGGCGGGAGTCTCGGTCAACGAGCGAACTCCACACCAAGGGAAAAGTAGTAGCATCTTTGGTCTCGTGGGGTAACCACCGCGCCGCGATGCTCGGAGAAATTCAACGTTTTAACCAATCATAATGGTATTCTGTTGTGAAGTAGTTTACCTGAACCTTGTGTGTCTTATAGCCCGGAGTATGCGTCGCCCCACTTCTCAGTCCGTCTTGTATACGGCTGAGATGTAACTCATAGTATAGCGATGCATATCATTGGCCATTTTGTCTATTTAAGAGCCTGCCTGGCTTGAACAGCGATTTGTAAAATTTCAGTGTCCAGTTGGGAATAATTATGTAATAAATATACATTATGGTAATACGTGCGCTGTTATTACATTAGCCACTTCTCGGCTACATAATCTCATTTATGAATGTTTATTAATTATCATGTATGCTGAATCACGGCGTTGGCAGACCACAACAACCCATCGGATGTTAGGTGGAATTTGAGAGAGGCCAACAGCCCTCACTAACCTAGAACTTCTGGATGTAGTGTTATTCTGGCCGAGTATTCATCAAGACTGGCAATATTGTCAAAGACGGCGGACAGGAGGAAACATAGCCAACGGCCATCGGTGACACGACCCTGAGAGTCTTCACATCAACAGCATCCTCTTGCTTACACCACGAGCTGGTGCCCTACCTTGGTAATTCAGCAAACAGCACCTTTGAATCCATAGCATCCAAGTCCTGCCCAGTCCAGACACACGGTTCAGTCAATCAGCGCTCGTGGCCACTATCTCATGTCTGTGGGATTTCCATTCTACTTACATTGCACCTTGAAATACACATAGCATTGCTCTGCACCTTTGCTGCCAGAAGCGCAGAGTGCGCACACTCACTGCGTTATTTGAAAATCGGTGCCGTGGGCATACTGACTATTGGAACCGAAACACGCGGCACGTGTCCGTACCACGGAAAAGCGGACGACCACAAAAGAAGAAGTCTAAGCAGCACAGCAGTCAGTGAACTGGACACGAGTAATTACAGACGGACAGTCAATTGTTACAGGTTGCGAATGCGATTCGTTTGTGTAACAGTTTTCATAAACTAACTTTTATCTCAGTGAACCAATACTGACCAGCAAACCACTGTTACATTATCCGTAAATAGCAGAATCTAGAAGTACAGCATTCTTGCAACACGGTGCGGTTTTCGAACGTTTATACCAGAGTGCCGAAACGAAAACATAGAGGAGGCGAAATCACGAATGACAGAGACATTCATTGTTTAAAGAAAACAATCTCTAAGAATTTCCAGGGAAATAAATTTACTCGGGCCCAAGCCTATATAATCAAATATAATAAATAAGCATTGCATTCTTCAAAGTCATAGAGTGTAGAGAGTCTTGCTTGGAAATAAGTAAATATACTTGACAGTATATAAAGCATTCTGTTAAAATTGTAAAGCTTAGGTTAGTCTAAGTTTGCTGTATTTTACCTGAAAATCTAGAGGTTAATTTTATTCACAACTAAATCTAATAAGCGGGATACAGATTCATGAAAAATGACACTGACGTGTGCCACTTGCTCTCACCCCTAAGACCGTTTGTCTGGCCGAGACCTGCAATTCACCGCAGTAGAGCTGTTCACTCTACCGACGGGCAGAGAATGCGCCTGGTCACCAAGTGTGCGATAAGGATCGACGCAGAGCAGATAAGAGCAAGGACACGCTAGTACAGAGAAGCCGGTGGTTGCCATGGCAACAATAGAGACACCGCGAGGTTGTAGAGTATGGAAATAGAACTGGCTATAATTGAACCTGGGAGCCCAGCATCTATATCGGAGGCTTTGTTATGCTTTTATCTCAGTTTATATTGCTTGTTGTGTTTATTTGTTTTTTTTTGTGCATTGTTAACATATTATCATTAAATTTGTCTCATATAGCAAACCAGTATCATGTCCATTTCTTTAATCAGTGATTATGTTGCAAGGTTATTTATGCAAATTTTGAAAGGAGATTTCTAGATAGCATAATGCAAGGTAGAATAACGCAGGTTGGAACAGAACGTAGTGCTACTCTGGTACGTGGGTCAGCCGAAACCCTCCCGCACGTCTGTCGGAAATGATATTCAGCGAGTAACATCAGGCTAGTGTGGCGCATGTCGTCGAAAGCTCCGGCTTTTCCCATACGTGCCGGGAGGTATTCAACATTTTGATATGGAAACTTCATTGCGGGTATTGCATCGCACGGGAAAGTTTAATTCTACCATAACTTATTGTGTTGTAAGACTTTTATCAGTGTAACTGCAATGGCCTGTCTTTGCCACCTTTCACTGTGTAAGTGTTCTCCTATGGGGTGGTATAATTTCATCAAATAAATACATCTGTAAACTGAACGCAATGTGATTTATTTCGATCGATATATTCGTGTCAGGGAACAGGCTCTAACAATACCCGCTCACACCATGTCTTACATAATTAGTTTTTGCAAGTGTGAGTTTTAATTATTATTACGTGTCTTATGGGCATGTGGTTGGCCCTAACAATCCATGTACGCGAGTGTTAATGGCTAGTCAACTTTCCACCACGAGAAGCATTATGGTACGTAGTCGACCCACTGGCTACCATTTAGCAAACACCTAGAAAAAATAGTCATATGGAGTAACAATCAAAGCGGAAGAGGTCATCAGCATCAGCGGCGAGGAGATATATTCCAGGTAGATGGCCTACAACCCCGAGATCATCAGAGTCAACAATCATCTTGACGTCGCCACAATGGCATCTGGCACCTATCCGGGTAAACCACATCCTACACCTCACCTTCACCACCCCCAAACATTCCTAGGTTGAAAATGGCTGGCCCGAACGAGTGGCCTAATCCAACACCTTTTCTGACAACTTGACAACCGTCAAATGGCAGGCCCAAGCGGGGCTATTGTTCAATGTGCCACATTTTGACCGTCAACATATTGTCAGGACTTAAGAATTCAGTTAAACATGCTAAGTTACTAGATTCAAGAGATCCTAACAGTGTTCCCTTCAATTTAAATAACAGTAGGAATAAAATGTCAAGAGTGTTAGGAAGCATTGATTAGAACTTATAAAATTTATTCTCAACTTGAGCAGTAGAAGGCTGCAAGGTAAAATTAAAAAGATTAGAAAGGTCCCTAATTATGTTCACCTGTATGAATATACCATATTTCGGCGTGAATGGACCGCACATTTCTACAAAGAGAATTACTACAAAACTTAGGGTGTGGCTTATTTATGAGGTATTGGCATTAAAAATTGTTTACCCCCAAAATATGTTTAGAAATTTGTTGACAAATAGTACCTTTTAATGTTTAGTCTTAGTTTATAAGGAAATAAAAAAAAAGAAAAAAGGAATAGCATTTCACTCGTACAATCATTTGTTCACTCATGTTCATAAACAAAATAATCATCCGGCATGCATAAAATATAAATATGTTGGAGCGAGGCTGTTGATGCCGTACATGAGAAAATAATTTCGCTGCTCTATAAGTGAAAGATATCTTACATAAATCACACGCCCGCAGCTGCGACACAAAATAGCATTGATAGACGCCATATTGTGTAACATGTTGTAGTGGTTTTGCTTTCTCAAGTCACGTGTTGCCATTTGTGGAATAGTAATTGCATATCTGTATTAATTAAGATTACAACGTAATAGAAATTTTCTATCACTAATGTTGTGTAGGGGAAATTAATTCGGAATGTATTGTGTTTGTACGTAATCGCTACTTATCAATATTTACAGGAATACAAAATTCAGTCCGGCCCTTACTTGAAATATTATTGTCCAGGATTTTTTTATTGGAGTATAGCTTTCGAAAAAAAAAGTAAACAATGTTTACAAATTTCAGATTGGTCTATTAAACTGGCTGAAGTCGCTTGTTAAAGTCTGTGTTTAGTTCAGCAAGTTGAGCTAGGGATATAACTGATTGAATGCTTCAGAAAGTAAGTTAACATAAGTATGTGTGTCGGTGATTGCTCGTACAATGATTACATAATCAGTGTTCGTGTATTAAACTAGTTGGGTCGTATTAAATGTTTGTATAGTTCAGCAAGTTGAGCTAGGGATAAAATTGATTTATTGTTTTCATATTTGTGTTGGTGACTGCTCGTACAATGATTACATATAAGTCAAACATTATGCACCAAGCCAGAGTCTCAGACATCAGCAATGTAATAAATACCCAAAACACTGATTCGAGGCACGCCAGCAATTTATTTTAGGTGGTAACGCATCAGCGAAACTGGGAGTTTCCCCATAAATGATCGTCAAGTATAGCCTATTTGCACCGAGAAGTGATGTATGCGTGCATTTCACTTTATCATATTTCTGTACTATTTATAATGTTACTGGAATATTGTCTCATGAAAACATGTTTAATTGCAAATGGATTGAACTGAACACTAGGCAACGTACCTAAATTGACAATGTTACCAATGCAATTTAGAAATACGACAGAGGGAGGGTTATGAACTCGAGGGAAATTAAGAGGTAAAAGTTTATAGTGAAAATGTACATGTTTGGAATTTTCCCCCCCCTAAATCTCCCTGATCTTCATAGCCCTCCCCACTATCGTATTTGTAGCTTAATTGGTAATATTGTCTATTTAGTTAATTTATGGTTCTGTTTTTTTTTTTACAATTTAATGTATTTTCATAAATAAATATACATTATTTTTATATTTTTCACTAATTTTACCACACAATTACCCTTATCTTCATAGACATCCCCACTATCGTTTTTTGGGGTTTCTATTAGTCAAATGTTGATGCCCCTAGTAAATTCGTTTTCTGTGTAATTGGTAGAGTGGAATTATACCATTTTCAGAGATTTTTTTGTTGAAAAGCCCGCATTTAAAAAAATGCCCAGTTTTCAGCATATTTATTTGGTTTATGTACATTTCTGTATTGTTCACATACTTTTCCAGTGTATTTTCATACTTTGGAATGTTATTGTTTACATTTGGGAAACTATGCATTTGAATAATAACTTGTATGTTATTTGTGATGTGTTTGCACAAACTACCAAATATTTTCGATGATTTATTAAAGAAACAACTGAATGAAAAATTTAATAGAATTCTTTCTAGGTAGTCGTTTACCCTACACACACACTAAGCTATACATATCATTACTGTTTTCCTGTGCAAATATTTTAATTTCTTTACATACTGAGTTTGCAAGTAATTTTAATTTGAATGAATGTAGAGTTGTTGAGTACAGCTTTTGGTGGCGAGAATAATTCTTCTCTAGCCAGTGCATCAAGTTCATTCTGTGTGCTAAACAAAATGTACTGACACCACACACCAGACACTTCAATTGTAGCAGTGGAGATGTCATCAGGTTGTCTACAGTTGGCAAGGCAGTGTATATATTGCAGAGTGTGAACCAAATGTTGAGTGAGTGTTAATGTCAAAACAATCAAAAGTTGTAGCAACATTACCCCCTCCTTCTCATACCCGCATTTGTTTACACAATTGTGTACAAGACCTGAAAAACTATAATATTTCATTCCTGAGAGTCATCGTTACATTTCAGTGATATTTATTATAAATTTTTTACAAATAAATAAACGATTTTTTTTAAATTTCAATTTCCCTTATTTGCTCCCTGAAGTACTCTCTATTTTTATTTTGTGCATACACCTATAGTATTAACTCAAATGAGGTGTTTTTCAATTAATTAATTTGCCACATTCTGCAATGCAGATAAGTCACTTATAGTGATATGTACACATTTATTTTGGCCTGTTAGCCTATTTACACAGTTTTGTTTGTGGTGATCACAGTATTGGAGAAAGTACTTGCAAATTGCATTGCAATAACAAGTGCCATGAATTTGAACAGAATGTACCCGCAATTCATAACTAAGGTAAGTTATTTTCAGTTCAGCTGCTTTTGAATTCTGCAACATGTTCTCTCTAGTCTTCTTGTCATGAAGTATATGAAAATCTGTGGTAAAATTCAGGTTGGTTATTAGAAGTGATTTGTTCATGATGATCTAATATTATACAAATTTTGATATAAGCTTTGTTTTTGAAAGTGAATTGCAAAATTAAATGTGCTTAATGCATGCAAAACTTGAGAGGTGAAGTAAAAAAGCTGAATGGCTTGAGTACATATGTTAGTATGTACTATAAAATATTTTGACCAATTGCATTTTCATCCTAGCGCCAGCTGTAATGCATAAATTTCATTAGTAAATTGTGGAAAAAGATTGATTAAAATGTTTAAAGATTGTCTTCTAGTGATGTTCTGAAATACTCTCCTTAATACAGTAGAACTTATTTATAATTTATGTAGTATTTAAATTATATATCTTGCCTATAATCTTTCAAATGTCACTTAAATGTCATGATATCAGAGGCGATGGTACATTTTCATATTTGGTAAAGGCTTACCATTGTGTTGTTGAAAGCTGTAAGTATTTTACAATCGATGTTGCTGCTTCCTCCATGGATTATCTACACTAGCCAAGAAAATGGATGTCTTAAGTAGGAAGTTGTGTTCCAATGCATGTATGTACTATATTCACACACCATGTGTGGTGGTCAAAGTAATGATCAAACTGAATAGTTCTACGAAATTTAATTGGGTACTCTCCATAGGTATTGACATAGTATTCTAAGAGGTAACGTGACCTGAATTAGCAAGTAAAATAATGACACCTTTATATATTTTACTATGGAACGATACATACTAAAATCTTAAATTACCAAATCGCAACCACTTCTAAACAGGTGACTTAATAGCATCCAAACTGAGCACTACTATATATAAAATACTATTGTACAAAATGGTAACTTTGAACACAGTCTCATTATTTGTATTATGTTTGTGTGTGTGTTTGTTTTCACACAAATACGTACAAATAAAACATTTTAAAAGGAGTGAGGTGAGCAGTTTACCATAATTATCAGAAACCTTCTAAATGATGAAGTGATCAATTAGTGTCTATGAAACCAGCATGTGGAAATGAACGGGAGGAGGAGGCGATACTCTTGCTCCTTCTGTACTTGACTGTGCCCCCAAAATTTCAAAACTGGATCAATCAGATTATGAAGACGTGACAGAGGATTCAAATATTTGTTACTTATGGTTGAAGTATGACTGCCATTGGGTTAACCATAGCTGCCTCTGTTTCACTTGTGGCAGTGTGGTTGTGGCATAACTGTACGACAAAATTGAGTTATATGTGTAAAGGTGGACTCGCAACCATCCATCTCACCCATCAGGTGGTCGCATGATCTTCGACCAATCGCAGGGCAACATTTTTTAATCTGTCAAACTAACATTCGAGGGACAGACAGATATACCACCACCTTCCAGCGATATTCTGTAGAAACGAATACGCACTTTGGAATAAAATGCAACGTGCAGGATATGTGTTTATTTATCTTGGTGGTAAATTCAGGAAATTAAAACATAAACAATAATTGAGTATACATTTCTATCACGTAAAAATTTAATTCCCTAAAATGTCTCTCTCTTGAAAATGTATTTCCTACCAAAATATACCTCCTACGAAAGAAGAAATCAGAATTAAAACCATGTCTGTTAGGAATAGAAATTTGTGAACTTGTGAACTATTTATTTTGTTGCTAACTTAATGATAAAAACTTCAAAAAGAAGCAAGTTAGTATTTTGGCAACTCATTTTGTTGCTAGATTAATTTTTAATATCTAAAAGTTATTGCTGTTTATAGAGCTAATAAAAGCCACAGTGTTAGATCAGTTCCTGTAGTAGAGCCATTTTTCATTAATCTTATTTAAATAAAAAAAACAGATAATTTGTGGAGATTTTGCTGTCCAAAAAAATGTTTGGTTATTTTCATTTCCAATTTTTTTTGCAGAAAAATAAGTTTGGTGACAGCTGCAATCTCAACAATTTATTGAATAAATGTAGTCAGTTATATATCTGACAAATTAAATACTTATAATTGATTAATATTTGTCCTCTGTAACTTCCAACATTCCAACATCTAAGTCTGTGCCCAGTAACATGATTCTGTTACAACTGATTGTCCTTGTTTCAAGTAACAATATTTATGCTTTAGGTGCATTTTAAAATACGGCATAGTAATATGAATAAGCAACTATTATATAACATTTGGCAAAATAACTCGTTTTAATACTACGGGCGACAACTGCAGTTAATTCGCGCATCGCGAGCCATGCAAATTTGAATTTCCCGAGTATTCGGCAGCAAAAGCCGCTAGGAGCACTGTTGTAGCGTGTCTCGCATGTTGACAGTGTTTAAATGCCTCAGTTTCTCATATTGTCCTTTTACCATATTTGAGAGGAGTATTTATTAGGGACTTAAAGAGTCAGATCTTACAGTGAGCCGTAGAGGTCCATATTCGGCAAGTAATAACCACAAAAGTTTCTATAATAGTGCATCATTATGTGTAAAAAATAGTGTTAAGAGCATTATTATAAATAGAATATGCTAGGAGTTGAAGGTTGGGAATTAAAAGCACTCTGTACACGTCACAATTTCCAACAATGCCTACAATTCCGAATACCTAACTATGACTATATCGTAATTGTCAATAGGTCAAGAAAAATAGTTTTATAGTTTATCTAGGATCCATGGCAAAATGAAACATTGTTGATGTTTTTTTTCAAACTAACACATGCTGTGGAGGGCTGCACACACAAGTTAAAAACAGTTAGACCAAACAAAATTTGATTTTTTCACGTAGTGGGGGCAACAGGTTTTGGGACTCTGGAGGAACTCAGAGCACAGTTGCAGGAAAGATGATTTTTAGGAATAATTCTATGTGATCATAAACTAATCATCAGGGAATGATTATAGGTTATGATGTTCGATGCTGTAGGTTCAAGCTGCCAGGGAGCGCCAATCCTTGCTCAGTCTAGAAAACAAAGATGCTGTTGGGGTCGTTGGACGTTCACCCTAAATATGGCCCCCTGATGTTCCAACATCATTGCTGCAGTTGTCCTGTGTACTATAATCCACATGCCTAGGCTAGTCGATTATATTGGAGCACCCTCGATACACTCTTCCAAAAATCTTTGGGAACTGCTGAGGCCACACCACACCAAGACTTTACTATTTTATGATAATTCGGTTATGTGGCCGATAGGCAGAAAAAAAAAAAAGTGAGTTCCGACTACCAATATTTATTCAAATTGATCCCTTTTATGAGGCACTTAAATTTACAAACTCCAGTTTAGCATGGAGTGCTATAATGCAGACAAAAAGGCGTGAACGCCATACAATTGATTTCGTGAACATTATTTCTCAGTCGAATAAAACCGGACTGGGCAGCCGAGTGGTGCTCTCCCCAGATGCAAAATAACTTAAATAATCTTGAAAAATATAAATTGACTACTGATACAGTACATGATTTTGCAAAATATGAAGTTCTGTGGAGGACGCGAACCGTGCGCCCACTTGGTGGTGAGGCGAAGATGCTATTGACTGAGGATTGGTGTGCAGCTCTATCACCAGCTAACCATTCCCACCCAGGAATAAAATTCCATTTTTTACAATATTATATTACATGCAAATAAAATGACAGATGGAATATGATTCGTAATGAATTGAAACACTGGGCAAGCTCTTACATAACATTCATTAAATTACGAAAAGAAATATAAAAATATCACAATTTTCATGTACTTAACCTAGGTAGTGTTTATATGTTCCAACTTGGTACGCACTGCGTGTCTTAATTAACATGTCCATTTTAATAACTATTATCTCCAATCACTAATTTTATATAGTAGATTACGTTATTAATACTGAAAACTTTTTCAACAATCTGTAAATATGAAAATGATGAATGAAAGGTTAACTTTACCAAGAGCTCAAGTCTTAAGTTTGAGTCCTTATGCACAAATAATTCTACCCTTCAGGCTTGGCTTTGTAATTTTCTGAGTTGACTAATAACTGGTAACTACTGGCGTAATATTATGTTGTATATCACCACTTATAATTTAGAGGCCTGTGTGCAATTTACATTTTAAATAAAAATTATTAGAATTTTAAAATAATACGTGCATAATAACACGGTGTAACTTGGCATTCAATGTAGACGCACACATCTTTCACACACATAACATGCTATAAAACTCTAATAAATTAAACAAAAACCCTCTTAAAATTAATACAAATATATTGGCTCTAAATATTATATGTAGTATGGGTCTTCCCACTCTGTTAGTTTGCAGTGCATCTAGTGCACGTCATGCATTATGAACTTGGATTAGGAACAAGTTAGGTACTGATTTAATAAGCAAAAGATAATAACTTAGCAAATCAAAAACAAAAAAAAAAAAAACCCTTACAAAATATATGATGGTGTGCAAGACAGTGGATCACTGGAGAGTCAACACATTACATATCCTTACTTCGTAGGTAGTGTACACAATGTTTAGAACTTGCATGTTATCAAACATATTTAATTGACTCTTTAAAACACTGACACTAAGTTACATTTACAGCAATCTAGTAAAACTCTTCAACAAATTAATTACCCTTTACTTTTACATGCACATTAACACATGATACTGGTGTGGTCGAGGTGCTGAAGAACTCTACGCTTAACGTAATTGTTGTGCTGTGGCTACTTCCCGGTGCATGTGGGTGGTGTATGCGTAAGACTAGGTGAATGGGCTAGGATTAAAGTAGCATGGCACACGTCACACGCCCCCTCCCTTTCAGAGGTTGTTCACTCGTTGCAGCTCCCTCCTCACGTCTGGCAAAATCTTGCTGACAGGCGAAGTAGTAGGTGTGAGTGCAGATCATACTTCCTCGTCAGCTGCTGTTGACAAGATGTCTAGGAGTATCCTATTGCCCTCATTGCTGGCGGTAGTGTAGTGATTGCTGTGCTGTACATCGGAGTATGCATGCATGCTTTGTACGTAGCTTTTCACAGGGGACGAGTTCGCTTGGATTTCTTGCGAGGGGGAGGGGAAGAATGTTCGTCCAACCCCGACTTGTCACTGCTGCTGCTGTTCATGGTGTGGTGCGTGCGACGTCGGCTCACGGTGTAGGCGTCCCTTACATGACTTGTCTGCATGTCCCCTTGTCGGATCGTCGATGATCCCGTGGATGTAAACAATGACACTGTTGATGTAGATAGCACCGGAGTAGTTGCAAGTTGTGACATTATCAGGTGAGATTGCTACCTGCCAGTCCTGGTTGTCACTATTCACGTCAGAATGCGACGATGGCTGCAGATTATGTAATGGTGTGTGGCCGTCAGCTGCATTATGAGGTGCCCCTGTAAATGCGGCAGTGGGTTAGGCAGGTTCGGAGTAATTTCTTGGATGGGTGGTCACAATTTTATTGTTTATGTGTTGTGTTGGCGTGGCCATGAGAGAAGTTCGGGCGGTGTGATTTCTTGAAGGGGTGATCGCATTGTTATTGTTTTCATTTTGCGTTGGCGTGGCCTCCTCAGTGTTCACATGGGGGACGGGCTCGGGGATCATGTTTCATGAACAGAGTGTATCCCGATGAAATGTTACTGTGAGGCGTGGACTCATGCGTACTCTGTAGAATGAATCTTCCATTACTTGTGTAATCACATGTGGTCTGCTCCATTTTTCAGACAAATCCGGCGCAGCATCCTTTTTGCCCGGCAGATTACAGATGAGAACGAACATAAACAAATTGTCCCATGTGTAGAGGTGGTGGTGGCCATTAAGTTGTTGGTAGCCAGCATGCTGTGTAGCGATGTTGGTTTTCCCGTGCTTCCTGTATCGTGCTCTCTTCTCTCTTGTTGGTGGTTTTCGTACTCCACACATAAACTCGCCCGGCATGGGAAGGTTAAGGCTTTGAAGTATCTGCACAGGGGTTTCCCTTTTGCCTCATTGGTTCTGGTTCTCAATGTAAACAATGCGGCTGATAGCTGTTCTGCCCAGGAAATATGTTGTTCTCCCATGCACAGTTGCAGCTGAATTTTTAGCTCTTTATTTCTGTATTCGGTGGTGTTTGCACAGGTATGATAATTTGAGGTGGTGTTATGCCGAACTACCGACTTTGTGGAAAATTCTCTCCAGGCCTTTCCGGTAAATTGAGTCCTGTTGTCAGTCAGCAACATACGTGGTTATCCCCAGTGGGATAAAAATTCGTTTTCCACCACATTACTTGCTGTTCTAGCACGTGCGCTCGATTCTGAGTATTCAGGAGAAAAGACCTGTTACGACCGCAATAAACCATTTCCCGGTCGCGCTGAGCAGGTATGGGCGCATTAAATCAATTGCCACTGTCTCGAAGGGTTAAGTAGATATCTGTGGCTGTTGCTGCTGGTTTGCCATCTGTTTGCCTACTCTTGTACCAATTACATATGACACATTTGTGCACATTTGCGGACATGCCCAGCCAATAAAATAACGGAGTACATTTCTCTTGGGTTGGACAGCTCCCTGGTGTCAAGTCAGGTTATATGTATATGAGTTGTCCAAAACACTTTTGCGGGCAGTGGCCGGTATGAACACACCCCACATGTCACTGTTTACATCCGTGCGGGACACAATACGACTGTCAATCACACACCATCCTTCGACTGTCTGTTGCCCACATAGTTGTTTCCACTTGGATGCAGTAGGGCACTCGGACTGTTCTTCTACCAGCTATGCCAATACTTGCTGAAATGGGGATGTTGCTGGTAACACTGTTATGCTTGCACATGGGATGTTCTGTGTTGAATGAACCCTGGAAGGGGGGTGGATAATTTCCCATTCCTCTACATCCTGTACATCGTCATTCCCCGGTGTGCGAGAAAGATGGTCGACTAACTGATTTTCCTCGCCTGCCACGTGTTCCACATCAAAGTGGTACGACTGGAGTAATAATGCCCAGCGCATCACTTTGCTGCGCTTTCCCATAATCGATGGCTGCCATAATAGGCAGTGATTATCTGTGCGGAGTGTGAAGCATTGGTATTCCAAGAGCGCCCTGTACTTCTTGAAATTACACACTACACCCAGACATTCCCTTTCGTTCACATCATATCGCTGCTCTACCAGGCTGAACTTAACACTGCCGAAATCCAAGCTACTGCATGTTCTGATGTCGGTTAGCTGGAATATCATACTCCCAGCCCCTTTTCGCTGGTGTCGGTTTGTACGTAGATATGTCTAGCGGGATCATATATGGTGAGGAATGTGCATTGTTTGAATTACACTTTTATCTGCTCAAATCTTCTCTGTTGTTCTGCCCTCCATTCGAAGCAATTGGATTGTGACATCAAGGTAGTAAGCGAGGCAGTGATAAGAGTAAAGCCCGGAATGTAATCTCGCATCCAGTTCACAAGGCCAAAAACCTTTTTTACTTGCTTCCTGGTTGTAGGTGCCGGATATTCTTCTATCAACTTCAGCTGTTATGGTGTAGGCCTGCTCCCATTTTCGTCTACCATTTGTCTGTGATACTGAATGCTCGGCATTTCAATGTGGCACTTGTCATTAGCACACGTTAACTCATTGATAGCAACGCGCTCGAGTACTAACGACTCGGGCCACACTATTAAGCCGTCCAGATAGGCTAGGGAACATTTCCCCACGAGGCCATCTACTACCTTAACCATCATTGATTGAAAAGTCGACAGCGCACACTTCAGTCCAAACGGTATTGCGCAGAACTAGACGCGGCGTCCATCGGGTGCGGTGAACTCTGTCTTGTGGCGATCAGTGGGTCATTTTGAAATCTACCAATAACCACTCCACAGATCTATGGTGGTGAGAACTTTTGCCTTCCCCAGGGTGGTAAGTGCACCACTGACGTGTAGTAGGGTGGTGGTGCGCTGGCTGTGACTAGATTTAGGCATCTGAAATACATACAGAATCTCCATGTCCGTCCTTCTTGGGGGCAAGTGAAATGGTGGAATTGTAAGTGCTCTCAGATGGCTCAATTACTCCTTTCTCCAACATTTCTGCGATTTGTGTCGCGATGATTTTGCAATGATGCGGATAGAATATTCGGGGGCTGTCATACATGGGCTTGTCCGTCGTCAGGTCGATGTGGTGCTCGACAACCATGGCACGGCGTAACGGATCTGCGACTGTGAAAATATTCTTTCGTTCTTTCAAAATCCTGTGCACTGCCTCACAATATTCGGTTGGTATGGCATCATTTAGGCTGTCCAATGATTCTGCCGGCGATTTCCCAGCTGTTCGGGGTTCCAAGTTATACACTGTGCGGCGCTCCTTCCTTCCAAAATATGTTGTTCCACTGGCTCGACTACAGTTTGTTTTTCTGTTAGCCAAGGGAGGCCTAGAATGTCTTCACGTTTATCGTCCGATACAAAGGTGGTTGTGACAGTCTTGATATCTCCGATGTGCACTGTAATCCTGACTTCGCCGGTAATTATCCCAGTGTGCTGTTGTGTGGCGAGTTGCATAACTTGTTTGACTGGCTTCATTTGGCTGACATTTATCAGATGTGTGTGTACAAAATTGTGCGACGCCGCTGTGTCGGTGAGAGCTCGGCAGGACATGTGGTTTATGCGCATTGGTATTCGGATAACATTACTATTCTGGCTGATAATCTGTGAAACTAATATTTGTTGTGGGGTCGGATTCTTGTTATTCCTTGATGTTGTGGAGTGTGTGACGTCCGGATGCTCTAACCCTTTTTCCGTTTCCTGTATATATTGGTTGTGTGTTGTCCGACAGATGCTCGCAGTCGGCCCATGTCGGGCAGTTGGTATTCCAATGAGGTTCTTCTCACCAACAACATGGCAGTGGCTGTTGTTGGGGTCTCGTGGAAAAGCGTAGTGCAGGTGTGTTATTGTGTTTTTTTGCAGATGTTCTATGTTTCGAGGTTACGTCACTCGTGGCTATACGCGACATGTTGTTGTTAATCCCTATTTCACTGATGTTCGGCACTTTGCACTTGATGAAATATGTTCGCGTCGCAGCTAGGCACTGGCACAGTCGCGGTGCAGTTTAGCTGGAACATTTGCATCTAGTAGCACCACTGTTTGTATAAACTCGCTCTCTGTGGTGTGTATCGCGGGGGCGAGTGTGGCGCTGTACTCGGCATGTGTTGATCTGGCGACCTCTTCCAGAATGTCCTTGAGCGACAAGTCGGATGATGCACTTCACTCACCTGATTTCTACATGGTGAAATTATACAGGGCTCCTCACCTTATTCTCTAACACAACGTGGCGTCTGACCCTGAGTGATGCAAATGTGTTGGCCAATCTGCTCATAAAACTGTGGCATAGCTCTTCCCATATCATACCATAGTGAGTTATCCCTCACCACCATGTTCTGGCATCGCCGAAAAACATCTCACATACGCAATTTGCCCAGTCCGCCTGGTCAATTTGGTAGCAACGAAGCTGATCCTCATGGTCACGTATAAAAGCAATGGGATCCTTGTTGCTGGTTCCCGCACAGGTTGGAAGCGACTGGAATCTTGTTGGTGTGTAATACAGCGATTTGAACTCTCTGTGTTGTGGACTCACTCTGTCCCTCCTATATTCCGGCAATTTTTGTAACAACAGCACTGTGTGCACCCTTGGCGTCTCCATTGGTATAATGTTGGCGATAGTGATGGTAGGCAGATGTAGGATAATTGGTCCGGCAAAATGCATTGACACAATTAGTGTCCAAAATGCAACCAACTGCAGAACATCAACAAACCACCGATGGGAAACGGACCATTGGGGAAGGCGAGTCGGATGCTCATTACCCCAGAGCAAAGGGCCCCCATGGTACAATGCCTCCTCAACAAGAAGAGCAGGCAGAAATAAAAATACAGCAACCAAGCATACAACAAATAAACAAAACACAAGACAGAATTATTAGAATTGCAGTACTTTTAAATCAACAACCATGCCATTCATTAATACACACAGCAGCCAGTCATAATTTAGTGTGTGTCGGATTCATGAACACGAGCGAAATTATGCAGAGTACACAGGTACTACACCTCGCAACAAAGCAGAACGTGTGGGGATCAATGGGAGAAACACTGATTACCATCCGATTTAGAGATGTGGACACCATCACCACAGCCCTTGTGTTTGTGGACCTATGGGAGTATGCCATCTTGGGTATCCCCTGGCTCAGCGAACAAAAAGCCATTGTTGAGCCAGTTGCTCTTAGTATCTATTTCGGCCTGAAGGAAAGGTGAACGGTGTACAACAACGAAACCCGACCCACTGGTAACGAGCACAGAGTTCAACTAGAGGAACTCGACCATGTGGTCCCTCCAGAATACAGGGAGATGGTGCAACGCATACTGGACGAACGATACAAAGTTTTTTTGCGGCAGGAGATCCACTCCATCGAATGACAGTCGCTAAGCATTATATTCTACTGAAACATGACTAACCGATCTACTCTGGACCCAGAAGTTACCAGCCACATTAGTGCACTATCATTAAAGATAAAATTGAAGAAATTCTAGCTGAGGGTGTGATTGAACCCATCCACAGCCACTACAACAGCACGATCACATTGGCACCCAAGAAAGATGGGACGTCGCGCTTCTGTGTAGATTTCATAGCAATCTACCAAATCACACTGTGCGCCTCGCCTCCCTACATAAGTGCCAAGGATGCATCGCATGCCTTGGACAAGGCTAAGGCCATGATATCATTGGACCCACACAGTGGTTACTGGCAGGTGCAAATGAAAACCACAGACCGTCACAAAACTGCGTTCACAGCCCCAGATGGGAGAAGGTTCCACTTATGCACAATGCCATTCGGCTTGAAGTGTGCACCAGCAACTTTTCAGATAAAGATGGTCCAGGTACTCGACGGGTACACTGGAGATTTTGCCCTCGCATACCTGGATGATGTGGTCATCTGGTCCGAAACCTGGGATGACCACGTCCAACACCTGTCACTAGTCTTGGAGAGACTAGCCATCATCAAGTTGTTGTGTGCGAACTGCAAGTGTCATATTTGTCACCGATGCATACAGTTTCTTGGGCACATGGTCGATGAGCATGGAAGTCGGCCAACACAAGACCATTTAGACCTCATTAACAACTATGAGGCACCGCGCATGAGGAAGCAACTGAGGAAATTCTTCGGGTTGGTGAACTGGCTGCGGGAAAACACACAGGATTTTGCAATCACAACCGCACCACTAACTAAAATGTTGTCACGCAACATAAAGTACGTGTGGACAGCAGAACATTAAGCAAGTTTTCATGGGATGAAGAGCAAGTTCAGGGAGTGCACGATGTTGACTCAATGCAATCCAAGTCGCCATTTATATCTTCAGACAGACGCAAGTGGGAAGGGCTTGGGAGCAGTCCTTTTTCAAATTGTAGGCAACCAAGAGATGCGCTTCATTTAATACGTCAGTGAAAAATTCGGGGCAACTGAGGGTAGATACGACGTGAACGATCGGAAGTCTCTTGACATAGTATGGGCCATGAAATAGTACGGGGTATACCTAGATTACCAACGGTTCACACTACTAACTGACAATCAGTGCTTACTCTGGCTTCACACCAAGAAAGAAGCCAGGAGCAAATTAGCACGCTAGCCATTCCTTCTCCAAACGTATGATTTCGAGGTGGAGTGCATACCAAATGCTGAGAATCGGATGGCAGATGAGCTCTCACGATGAGCACCAGGCGAAATGGTAGTGGTGGACCAAGAAGTGTGGGACGACCTACTTCCCCTTACCACAGCCAACCACCCAACATCTGGCGAGGGCCATATGAGTTGTGCCGTCATCGAGGCTCCTGAGGAAGCAGAACTCAAGGTCGACAACTTGCAGGACAGCATTTTAACTGCACAACTACATTGTACAGACACCCAATATCGTATCACCTCCATCATGCAGAGTGAACAGGAGTGGTGGCGAATGAACGGCATGTGCATAGAGAAACGACAGCGTCGTCCTGAAGCATCCTGGAAGCTGTACGTGCCCAAAAGTGCACGAGCACAGGTGTAACATCATGCACATGATGCAAGAGTAGGAGAGCAGATATAGTAATGCAACAACAGCCACGGAAGCTGGACCTGATGGGGCCATATCCGTGCACCTTTAACGGCAAGAGATTCATTATTGTGGTGACTGACTCGTTCTCAAGATGGACGGAAGCATACCCATGTTCCAGTGCAAGGACATGCAACATAGCCTGTGTACTGGAGACCGAATTCTACCACCGATGTTAGATGGCTGGGAAGGGGGGTGGTCAATCACCAGCCGCCATTCTGCAGGGACGGGAGCTGCCCCTTCCTGGAGAATTCAGAATCTGAAAGGCAAACAGCGACACAACGGAAAGCGCAGCAGGCAGGCGACAGTGCAGAGAGCAAGACCTGGAAAATGTATGCACTCACCAGGAGAGTTACATAGGACAAATGGTACCAGCAACATGTCCACCAAAGAGGTTCAGTCATGGACAACATGTTTACGTGCACGAGCACAGCCTGAGTAATGCAAAGCGCAACTTTTGTGCAGGGTTTACCTCTAAGTGGAGCAGACCACATGTTGTTGTAAAAACGCTGGAGTATACAACTTACCTAAGCAAGGTCAGTAGAAGGCACAATGTGGCCATACACATCGACGACTTTCGCTTAGCTGTTCAAGGACCCAGCACAGAAACTCCTGAGCATGTAGCAGAAATGCCCAATGGCGAAGCAGAGGCAAGCTCAAGCAAAGATGGAAGTGCTCTTCGGCTCATTTTTTCCAACTCCATACCTGGTAGCAATATGCTCATAAAGTGTGCAGGGGAAATAGAGGAGCAAGAGAAAGAGGTCACACAGTCCAAACATATGACATTTAACATCGCAGGTGCTGCAAACTGAAGTGAGCCAGACCAGAGTGTCACGACACCCAGTGTAGAGACACTGCCTTCGGAAGATGTGTCACAAAGCGAGTCAGTGGGGGCAACTGTGGGCCCTATCAGCCCACGGGGAAGCTGGCCACAAGACTTCGCCACGATGCCAAAGAAGACTATGATTTTGGCTGACCTCGCATTGGAATACCACATCAGTGACGCAGGGGAAGGTGCATTCAACAAGGGACAGCATACCTTTCCCCTCGCCATAAGAAGGAGCATCGAGGGGTCCGAAGAGCAGCGACAGCATCAGTTGCAGCGACGATGATTCGACGGAAGAGCCGGTCTCGACCCCTCCCCGCTGCTCCTAGTATCAGCATCTGCATCGGCTGGCATGCACCACTTGCGATGGGAAAAACCCCCTTCGGCGAGCATGGGCAGTGGTACTTCACCATTAGCAGGGTTATTGCCCTGAAGAATCTGCAGGCAGCGCAGCACAACATCATCGCAGGCCTTACAATCTGAGGCCCACGACCAGCTGCGACCGCCGACATCCTGTCGCTCCTAGCAGCGTGGCAGTCCCTTGGGGGCGTGCGAGGACCAGACAGGCACCAGGGGGGGGGGTGTTAGACATGTTCCTGACGTCCACATATCCCTTGAACACGTTTGCCCCATCACAGATGCATTAACCACACAGCAACACTCGACCGATCGACATTAGGTCGCGGTCTCGATCAGTGCTGGTTGACAAGCTCGGCTTTCACACATTTCTTGCCGCTCTGTAACTCTTGGCCGCGGGTCATAATATTTAATGTAAACCACAAGAGGTAACTCTCATGATGAATGGCTATGTGGCCTAAACAAGTGCGTCCCGTGAAGTCACGACCATTAGGCACAACAGCCATTAGAGGGAACACTGGGGTAAGTGGCGCCGCTTATTCCCACAGCTCGCCGATGTGTGCGATTTCGACAGGCCCCGTAGCCGAATCCGGAGTGCGATGTGGCTCCAAGTAATGTCAAAAGACAGGGAATCACTTTCCCGCAGGAAGTGTAAAGTGGCGAGCAGCTCCCTAGTCCATTAATTAATAGCAGCATTTTAGGGCAATTTTAGCTGTGATTGGATCACAATTAACTAGGGAAAACGCCTGCTTCAGCATAGAGAGTAGATAACATACCATACAAGACAGGGCATATCTCCGCCCCTAGAGAAGAAATCTGTGTCTCGTCGTATCCATACACATTCCTTTAATTATAACCATTACGATACATGCTGATTTTAAGATGTGATTATAAGAATGTACATGTAATCATCTATCGAGAATCAGCCACCTGAGGAATTATTTCATTTACTATCATCCTTCAAATGTGATGACATACTCATGATGTCACATTCTTAGCCATATCTGGGGCTCCTGCTCTCACGAGTATGTCACAAGTTTTTTAATCATAATTATGTACAATATCAGTTTCATCAATCATGGTAATTACTAAGTTCCATTTTTCAAGTTTTCGTTTTTTTCGCCGGATTCGCCGGACGTGCGGCGAAGCCGACGCCATTTCGTTAGTCAGATTTCAGCACTCCAGACAACCAGCAGGGTAGACGGTAAGCTATGCTTACTCCCCTCGGTATATTCAATCTAGGCTGTATTTTCTTTTATCGCAATAGTTAACGTAACTCAGGAACATTTAAGTACTTGTACTTTTAGTTAGCTGAGGGGAGGTCTCTCTGCAACCTGTAACAGCATTTACGCAACTCTAACTTAAGGCCTACACCTTACTTTAAACAGTAGTGACTACTGGCAGGTCCAGAGTGTCGGGTCCGCTTAACCACGGGTACACATTTTCATGTGCAGCAACATTTCATTGTACCTTTGAGGTAATAAAACCGTCATACCATAATTAGGCGTGCTTTGTTATATTAACTCTCCAGAGTTGATCAGGTACTGCGCCCTCATAGCAGCATCAACTTTAAAGTGTCTTTCAGTGTATGTTTTGTATTTATGGGGCATGCCTCCCTCAAGCAGAGTAAATTCAGTGATAATATAGGCATGCAAAGTGGCTGACAGCTTAGCCCTAAAGACCATATTTTACATTCTACATTTATTAACTGACAATTAAATTAGCTCACCTTTATATTGACTGCGTAACCAGAGTCTCTGTAGGCTGCTAGCCGTACGACCCCATTCATTATTGTTCAAGTTGCCAGAGGAGCGCCAGTTTAAAGGGTCCAAGCCATCTTGGGTCTCCTCGGTTTAGCTGTAGGTGGAGGTACAGGGTACGCTTTGCCACGGCAGCATGTGACACAGTTGCACACATACTGCCAGATGTCGCGGCGCATTCCGTCCCAGCTATAGCGGGCTCCAATATCCAACAAGGTTTCACTGGTACCCAGGTGTCCTGCTTAATGATGGTCGTGGTGATGATGGCAGATGTCTGTTCGTAATTGCTGCAGGACCCATATCTTCCACACTGTTGTAGGCTGCCCGCTATGGGTCTACGACACCATCAACTCAAATCTGTTAGGCTGCTCTCGCAGGAGGCGACAGATTTCAGGTCCTTCTTGTTGGCTTATCGTATTTTGATGGCACGTTATTTGGAGTTGCAACAGGCGAATTAGCTCCTCCGGTTTGCGTTCTGGAAGAGGGTGTGGGGACATTTTCTCCCCATTCTTCCTCGGCTTTTTAGCCCTCTTCCAACATTGGAAAGTGAGATAGGGCACCTGGAAAGTCATTACTCTTGCCCAGGCAGTGTTGCACTTCGAAGTCGAATTCCGTGACGAACATGTTTCACTGCCCGACCTTGGCCTTGCCATTACGCGACTCTATTAACCAATGGAGGACCTTCGAGTCTGTACGTAGGATGAAATGTTGCCCTTTTAAATAGTAACTGTATTTTTGTACCACCAAAATGACTACCAGATACCCCTGTTTGTTAATGTGATAGCATTGATCTGTTTTGTTTAAGCGGGTCGAAGCATACACTATCACATGTGGTCGGCCACCGGCATTATGTTGGTACAGGAATGCCCCAAGACCATTTTGGCAAGCATCGGTTTGAAAAATTAACGGTTCATCGCCTTGGGGTTGGTGGAGTTGTTGAATGTTCCCCGTAACTATTATTCGGATCTTGAAAAGCCTGTTTTTGTTCCAGTCCCCATTTACAATGGGCTTACTTTTCAAGGAGCGGGTGAAGCTGTGCCATGCGATAGGCGATATTGGGCAAGAAATCCTGTAACCAGTTGCACATACCCAGGTATCGCCATAGCTGTTTCTTGTTAGTAGGTTCTTCGACGTCTTCGATTACCCATATTGAACCCTGCTGTGGAAAGTTACCTTTAGAAGATGCCACATGGCATAGGTAGTCAATGGATGACTTTCTGAAAAAGCTTTCGGACAGCTTGCATGTCATCCCATGGAATTCGAGTCATTCCATGACTCTGTATATGGCCGAGGTGCTCCGCTCAGGTCTTAGAATAAATTATTAGGTCGTCAGGCGAAGCAAAACTCACCGATGTACCCTGTCAATACCTTTGTGGACATTAGGTGTTGGAACATGGCGGGTGCATTTTTTAACCCGAAAGGCTTTACCCTGAATTGTAATGTTTCTCCTTCTGGCATCGTGAAGGCAGTAAACTTTCGGCGGTCTGGGTGAACAGCAATTTGCCAGTATCCAGGGTACTGAAAATCTTTGCCTGGACAATGTCTTGCAGGGTATGGGTTAAATCGATAGGTGGGGGAGTAATCGGATAGGTAACATCGATCAAGGCTTTGTAATCGATACAAAACCTGAGTTTGTCATCTTTTTTTGGTACTAATACACTATGGGAATTATATGGAGAGTTGGATGGCTCTACAATGCCTTGCTCCTTCATATAATTCACTTGTTCCACTATCAAGTTCCATCGTCGTGCTGATACTAGGAATGGTCGATTGCAAATGGGAGCCTCCGTGTTCGTTCAGATCTCGTAATGTATAGAGCTAGTTTGACATAGAAAACCTCAGTGACCACAAGCGCTGGCATGTTCGTCCAACATTTGTCTTAGTTCGTTAAATTCCAGTTCTCCTAATTCGTAGTTGATCCTGGTTGGATCGATCGGGTTTGGTAATATGGCTTCGGGACTGTGTTCCCAATTCACCATTACCTTGTTGTTGTCCATTGTCAATGACACATTGCTGTTGTCCTAGTCATGGGTAACCAAGTATTACGGCTTCTGTCAACACAGGTGAAACCGTGAATTCGGCTGGATAGGAGTGAATGTATAAATTAACAGTTAGGGTGATTCGGTCATCAACCTTGAGGATGTCATTGGGTTGCGCCATTCGTACGTTTGATTGTGGTCGAAGGGTAGCTTGTTGCTGAGGACTCAGCAAATTGCTTCGGATAAAATTCCTGGTCGTGGCCGAATCTAATAGAGCTACAACCCTTTTCTAGTATATTTCCACTTCAATGCGGGGGAGGGGGGCCGATAGGAGGAGTAGGTTCCTGCTAAAGTGCTGGATGCTGGGCCCTTGTTGTCCGGTGTTGGCACCCCGCTTTGCATCCTGGTGATGGCGTTTCTGTCTGGGTGGTTAGCTTATTACTCGGAGTCCCTTGACTAGTAGGTTTTACGCGGACAGTCCTTATTCCAATAGCTGTCGGGACGGAACAAGTAATTCGACACGAACGAGATACGTGGCATGGGAGCAGGTGAATTTCTGGGTGCAAGGGTCTTCACCGTCCGTGGTTTGTCTAGTGCAGCCAGTGCTGCGAAGTTATGTTACACCTTTATGGCATGCTATACCAGTTCGTCAGTTGTCGAAGGTCTAGTCATGAGTAATACATTTTGCAACTCCGGTAACAGCATTCGACTAATTGATCAGACAGAAGTTGCCTCATCTACTCCCGAAAATACTCGTCGGAACATCTGTTCCTTTCTTCAGATGAATATTTCCACATCATCTAGTACCTGGGTCTGGATATATAATTTGTCGCCAGTCTGGCAGCACTTCTTCGCCAGTAAACTCAGTCGCCAACCAACTACAAAACTGTTTCCAATCAATTATGAATTCACCATAGCGAACCCACCACTCTAGCGCTAGGTCTTTAAGGTGGGTCTGGGTGTTGTTTCTCACCTACTGCTTTTTAGGGAAGTCTGTTTCGGTAAACTCTTTCTCGCATTCTGTAGTACAGGCAACTGGGTCCTCATGTGGCCAACATGCAAAGTCTGAGACTTCTATGTCCATGTCGCTCCCTCTTGCAGAATGTCCCGGGGCTGTTATTGGCTGAATCGAAGAACGGGATCAGCGAGGACGGGTTTTGTAGGCTTGTCTACAGCTCTCACATCGGTACGCTATTCCTGGTCGGGTGAACCTTTCGTTGGACCAGCCTATACAGGCATGAATGACATGGCTCGCTACATGTGGTGCAGTGTATCCTATTTATTTCATACCCTGGACACGTTAATTGATTACAAAACGTTATTGGTAGGGTCCTTCAGTATTTCTGCCTTCGTCCACCCATCCTAGGCAAAGAAGGTGGAACGAGTTACCAGAGTAGGCGCATGTAATGTTAAATTTGCCAATACCTGTGCAGGCGGTATGGCTAAATTTGTTATTGGCAATGTCAGCCATGTTATCAGTTGTCCCTCCGGCTGTACTAACATCGGCGTCAGACATTGTGGTGGTTTGGGCGCTAAAGGGTATTTAAACAACTCTCCAGACTGTTTCTGTTCCCAGCTGAGTCTTAGCTCTCTAGGTCGTCCTGACCGGGTCCTATTTTCACTTATTAACAGTTAGCTATGCTGATGCCCCACATTGGGCACCAGAAAATCACTTGACGTGTGCTGGGCTACAGACTTGTATGCACGGTCAACGTGGTTTAAGCTGTGTTAGATCAGGCACGCTTGGCGCACTAGATGTGTCGGTTTGCGACAGGGAACAAAGTTTTCCAATGTTGGAGTGGCTACTGGGTTAGTTGGGACGCTTATCAGTTTCAGAGTACCTGTCTTACCAGGGGATACTTCGGTCAGTGAAGGAGGGGCTGGTACTAGCTGGCTGGAACTGGCAATTCTGGTGGAACGTTGATGGACATTGGACCAACACAGTATCGTTGGTTCCTCTCCATGGACTCTTAGCTTCAGAACCTGGGGTTAGCTGCCCCTTACCTTACCTACATACCCTGTGTCAGACCATGGGCTATGGGATAATATTCTCTTGCTATATGAATGTGCACAGGGAAATAAATATAATCAAATACTGGAGACGCAGACCTCTCCAGAAGACCAACGAGATACACACTGTCTTATTCGTCTTGTCTACTAGGAGTAGGTGGGTCTAATATACACGCTCACATGACAACGGTGTAAGCCGTCTTTTGCTCCTCCCTCTGTGAGCGGTGCCTTCTACTAAAAGGCATAGATGTTAGGTTGACACAAAGATATTTCCTGACCATTGTGAACAAGAGACAGATCCCTATCTTAGTGTAACACCAATAGTGGATGCCGTCACAAGCTCGGTGCTCTAATCAGTCTCCCACCACAGGCATGCAGTCCTAGAGCATTGAGCCGTATGGTCCGCCATCCAACCACTATTGGATGAGGGTCGTATCAGGGGGAGGCTTTCAGACTCATACAAATATCCCCACCAGCACCGTAGGTGCTCTGGTTAGGATACAACTTGGGGCGACTGCCTCACCCCTGTTGGATAAGTTTCTAGTGGTCAGGGCTCTACAGTTCTATCCCCTGGGGTCTAGAACAGGTGGCTGTTGAATGGTGCGTGTATCAGACGCACAAATTCCTGTAGAGACCTCGTAGTCCTACTCTAAGGTTTGTACTGATATATAAAAACTTAGTCTCAGTTGACAACGTACAGTAGATATTATTTCTAGTGGTCAAGGGAAATACCTCTAAAACTGATATTCTCAGTAAAAGGAACAATCTGTATTTATTATACCTAATAAGTACAGTGATGCATGCTACCTCCTAACCAAGCAGAGAGTGGATATGGAAGAAACCTATGGTAGACAGGTGTAGGCATCCTGTTCCTAAACTACCCAAGATATCTAATGGCGTTCACTGCTATGAAAACAAATGTCACAGCTTATCTACACAAGGGACATCTAGAAGAGACAATAGGAAAATGGAACCACTACTGTAAGAGAAGTGGGTAATTGTCTCTACAATCAAGTAAAGATGGTTGCTTTTCCAGGAGCAGCAGCGGAAGGTGTAGTAAGTCTGCAGTAGTTGAAGACGAAGACCTTCTGTTAGCTAGTGGTAGTTGTCGACAATGGGGCTTCTGATAGCTGCAGGTGGTTGCAGCAGAAGCCTCTAGTGATGGCAATGGAGCTTCTGGTAACATCGATGGTAGCAGCTTCTGGTGGCTGCCGAAAACTGTTGAGCAGTAGAAGGCCCCAGCACATGGAGTGTTAAAGCGATCTACTGGAGAAAGGAATAACTCCTGAGCTCTTTCCATGTTGGCGGTATTCTTTTTGCTCAGTGCCGATGCACCAACGAACCAATGAGGCCATTGACTCCAGTCCTAGTCAACTGCTATTAGGACAAACTCCTCAACGCCCAGGAAAGGAGCAGTGTAAGCACGAACCCACGGAACAGCCACATCTGGAAGCGATACACCAGGGGCCGCCCTGAAGCACGTCGAAAGAGCCATGAACAGCATGAGGTGTATATCACCCGGAAGTACTCTCGTGGCAATACCCAATTTAGTGCCAGGCTGGCTGGGAAATAGGAAGTCCCATACAAGGTGATAGGACTCCAGGAAAATGTCTACTGTACAGAAGACTTCTGAGATAGAATCCGGAAGGTCACCAGAGGTCAGTTGCGCCCTTACCCCAACTCAACTTCGGAACCTGCCCAGTGTCTCGCTGCTTTGCTGCACTCTGATACGCCAGACGACGTAACGGAAGACGCCGAACCCCCCCTCCGACCAGGAAGCACGAACATCACAACCTACCAGGACAGATGGGGTAGAGCAATCAGCGACGGCCAGCCACTACTTAGAACCAATCGGGACGAGCTTCCCTAAGCCAATGAGCACACTATCAGAACGGACAATACCATACACCCCCTTCTACATTCATCGCGACCAAGGCCAACAGCGCCCCCGAACAACCACATACACCAAGGATACTTTAACCACCAGCTCTGTCAGACCAACAGTGCCACCAGAGCCTTCGTCACGACGAGCCACCTCAGCCAGGGACCTCCCCCCATGCCAGATGCTGTGGTAGTCACCACCACCCAAACTCCCCCTTCCCGGTGGAAGCTACAGCCAGAACTTCCAGATCATCCAAGGTCACCACCCAGGCCTCGAAAGACTCGAACCTGCCGCCACGATCACCCATGGTCAAGCGGCTGCGCTAATTGCCCAGTCCATGCTCAACACAGAAGCCACTGTCTTCACGTCCCAGACGCCGCTTGATGCTGCACCTGACTGACAGACACCACGCCACTAAGGAGTACAGGACTACCATGACGCCTGCACCTCAGGGGATTTTACTAGTGTTGATTGTACGCCAGTGTGTCAACCCATTTACTTCGACATGCTTTCCAATTTCAGATTGCCTGCCAATGCCGAGGAAATTCTCCTGAGCAGTCGCTATGGACGTGACGACACTTCAGCAGAGATACTCGATGCTGTTGCAGTCCAGGCCATTCCAGAGAAAGCAGCGAGTGCGGAAGCAGCCCCCGAGCACCTTGTTCATAAATGTGGAGGATAGCCCATGGATACCACAGAAGGTCAGCCTACCCTGGCACCTGCCAAAGGAGATCATCCACCGATGTTGCAGTCACCTGCCCGACGACGGGAGGGGTGCCACAGCCACCAGCCCCCCATTCGGTACAACTGTCACGACCACGCAGCATTGGAGTCTCCTTTGGATGATCCGATTCCCAACCCTGTACCACCTGTGCAAGCCAAGGGGTGAGTAATCTCACTGTCTCATCCAGTACAATCAGAGAGAGCAGCCTGGTAGGAAAGCCGGCGCACGACAGGTGGAATCCAGCAGAGAGTTCAGCTGCCTCGGACCTGCCGAGCACAAATACAACCAGGTCTATAAAAGGGGACGACTTGGCGGCTGCCCAACCTATTTCGCTGGCCGAACCTGCCATCTGCATGTCCCAGGAAGCTGAAGAGACCCAGCAAGAAGGCCATCTCATCACCGCAGTGAGTACCTGAGCCTCAAGCTAACACACCACCAACTCTGAGAGCTGCATTAATTGACTCTACGTCAGTAACATGTCAATATCATTGCGTTGCATGATCCCAAGTAGTTGCTTAATCTCATTTTTCCTGTCAAGATGACACAGAGGCAAATGTGCCTGTTTGTAGCTTTGCTACACCTACAATCCTTGAGTGCGCAACTCGCCTCAAGAGAAGGTTGTAAATAGCAAGCGTGTGTATATAGCTACGTGCACTATGAGGCCATGTCACCTGCAACGCAGATACTGTCCATGGAAAACAGGATGCCACGTGTGTAGAAGCAGTGCAATGCCAATGCATATAGTGTTGTGAATACAGAGGAGAGAAATGCCACAGGTTAGTGTGTTGGAAAAATTTTAGAGACTTTAATTAGCACAAACCCTAGTTTATCTCGAGTTTTACCCAAACCTGTTGATAATTTTTGCAATATGTCGAGTTAAACAATTTGTGCTTTAAAAGCAGTTTTCATTAACGTAAATGTAATGAATTTGATTTTTGCTTGAAAGTATATATAAATGCAATTTATAATGTAAATAATTCAAAGTGACAAATAATGTGTTAAACCATTTCACTAGCAACCGAGAGACTTTGCTGACAGAAAGAAAGGTTGTGAAAAGAAATAACTATTATGTAAATTTGATATTCTCTTGAGTGCCATGTTTTCTTCTAATTCTGTATATTTCGCTGTAGTGATGACGTGCGGAATATTGTGTATCCCACCACTTCCTTAAAGGTGGACTGAGCCTGGAAGCGCTCAGCACGCGACACCCTCTTAGCTTGCTTTTTTTTTTTTTTTTTTTTTTTTTTTAAACATTCACGCAATTCGCCTGTTGTGAGACATTAGAGAACTATGGTAAAGCTCATACTCCACCGTGCAGACGGCCACAGCAATGCATTACACACGACTCAGAAGTGCAACCCAAATATGGCAAGTTTATTGTTGCTTGTAGGATAATCTGTAAAAAGAACTCCCACACGAGCTGTAACTATTCCGCGTGTAGTCACCTTGCTTGTTACAGCTTAGCTGTGTTTATTATTGTGGAAAATAAAACATTTAAGTAGTCTGTGAATGCACGCTTTAATGAAAGAGGTACGCGGCACATAGATCGACTTCCCCACACTTGAATTAAAAAAACTGAGGCAAAAAAAAGATGACAAGCACCACCTGGCACCATCGGGATTATATTCCTTTTTCCCGGAAATGAAGAGTGAGATAGGATTTAGTTTGCGGGTATCTGAGAGAGATAGAGCATGTCTGCTGTCGACGCTGTTTGTAAGAAACGGGATAAAAGAGAGTTTAGCAGCCATCTGCAAGCTTCGACGACGACCTTCCCCACTCAGGCAATTTCTTCGAAGCAAGGTCAAGTTCAGACCATGGATGTATTAGTCTATGGAGTGGAAGCCGAGACACAAAAGTGAAGCCAATAATGAAAGACAAGGACAGGGCTAGTAGTGGCAAAAATGTGCATGTTTTACATTGCTTACTATGGAACTTTTGCCACTCACCTATGCCACTCCAGTCATGGGGAAAACTTTCTAACCGTTTAGTATAAATTCTTTTCGCTTTAAATTCTGTAGATTCTCGCTTTACTGTCGCTTGCCCTCTCACAGGGGGTTAGCAAGAGCCTTCAAAGTCCTGAATTTCAAAATTTTGTGCAGATTAAATTAATTTTTAATTTAACTTCACCACCTACCTTTACCCCGTACAGGCAGGTAAAACTCTGTCTTGGAAACAGCTCCCAGGTGCTACCCTGGGAATCCTGTACGATAAAGTCTGTCTTGCAGCCTTAAATATTTTTGGATGGGTGTGGAGAGGGAGGAGGTTAGCTTCTCCTTTCCTCCACAACTTATAGGACAACAGTCTGGGTGGTCAAGTACCCTCACAAGGGATCGATCCACCCCCCCCCCCCCCACTGAGGGAGTAGCAACCCAGTGATGTAAAATGGCGGTTTTGCCACTCATAATATGGCGGCTGATGTAGACAATCGGTCCGCGCATGCGCAATTGAAAGAAGTCTGACAAGGCATCGGCTTCACTGGATAAACGCAGAGAAGAGAGGATGTTGTCACTCTATCATCTATTACCTCCATGGTTTAGACATGAGGGAGGCGTCACGTCGAGCACAGCGCACAGAGTAGCAAGCACCACAGAAGTGCAATCAAGAGAGAAAGGATTTGCTGTTGAGAGCAGTACTACATTCTCTCAAAGAAAATACCTTTTCCACCTCCACCGTCACTCTGAGGTGACTCACTGAGAGGAAGGTTGATTGCCTTACAGGGATAAGAGACTTTCGCTTCTATCTCGCGCCATTGAGTTGGCATTAGTCATAGTCAAGAGGAATATTGACTGTCCTGAAAAGGGGAATATATTCCATCTCCACTCATGGTTTGGGGTTGAAGACCTATGGAAAGGCGACTAACTGAGAGGAAGGGCAATTGTTCCTGTCCAAGAAGGGAGAATCTAATTCCATTTTCCACAGGGATGGACTAGTCTTATCGTTGTGCAGAAGAGTCAGTTGAAGGGGATACTGGCACCATGCGAAAACAATCCCACGTGTCTCGCAGGCCTGTCCTCGATATCTTATCACAAGGGCTGAAGCGAGAGAGAGAGAGAGAGAGAGAGAGAGAGAGAGAGGAGAGAGAGGGGGGGGGGGGAGGGGGGGAGGGGGAGGGGGGGATGGAGGTAGGTAGGGAGGGAGAGGGAGGGAGGGAGAATATATATATCCTTTGCTTACCAAGGTGAATCTGTCTCTCATCTCCCTCAAGGATGAGCTTTCGTCGCAGTGGAGAGGGGGTGAATTGACGCATGATGCTTTATCTAACAATGGTGATTAGAGGACTTCAGCTCATTCCTACGCATAGCCTTGCATTTGAATAGATTATGAAGTTCATTTACCGTAACCTTTGTGTTTACTTACACCTGTGGTTTACCTGTACTACCAGTTGTTTGTTTATATTTTTAATAACATCTCAAAATTTTAATTACTTGTTTGCAATTGTAATTTTTGCATAATTCCTGATATTTTTTGGACGTTATCGTAATTTGAGCTCAAAGTGATGCATCAATTGTGATCTGATAAAGTGAATAAGTGTCCTCTATGAACTGCTATTGACTTCACTTGATAAGGTCTAGCCTAAGAGTATCAGTGTCACAGATCTCTAGGCATGACGTCAGCGGATGTGGAGTTTACGTTTTTTCCGAATAGACAATAGCTTGGGGGTGTGAACCCTGCACCAAAGAGGAGTTCTGCCACCATCATGGAGATACGTGGACAATCATAAGAAAGGGCTCCAGCACGCTGCTGTTTTATTGGGACCCATAATCCTAAGACGCAGCCTTAGGAAACTGATACATAAGCTGAACTAGTTTCAACTATACATAGAAAGGACCTTAAATGGATATCCGACAGAGTGGCCCTTGCATAACAATTATCAGTAAAACATATTGCTCTCCCATTTAGTTATAAGATAGTTTTGTTAAGTGTTTTAACTTGAGCATTACAGAGTTTTATATTGACGCATGCCCGCATGCTGCGCTGCAGAGGCGCACTCTACGGCCAATTTCGGCCCATCTGAAAGCAAGCGCGGGGCAAAGTCAAACTCATTGGCCGCTGAGATTTGGTAATGGTAAATAAAAAAGAGACGCCATGCATTGATCAGTAGCCAATGTAATTGTAATTCACATCTGAAATTATGATCATCTATGTCCAATCAAGAATGAGCATGCCAGAGCCACCCCAACGGAGAAATAAATTTGAATTCTACTACGCTAACCTAACCAGGCAAGAAGTTCCAAACCACCCTAGCAGCACCCCCGTGGCCTTGTGACGTCAGAGCCTACCTCAGGCCGAGGCGCAAGAAAATATCTACGCCTCCACCAGGGGCGATAAGAAAATGAACGGCGTTACTGCACCCAATAAACCAACCTCTGCGATGGAAGGCTATGCTACCCCCTGCCCCCGGAGAACTACTGATTCTGGTCGATTTTTATATAAATAGAAGTCCAGCACCCTGGTCCAGTGACACACGCCGGGCTCGCCAGCTGACAAGGTTCGCTAGCTCTCTCCTAGTTTGCGAAAGACTGTCTTCCTCTCCTCAGCAGCCCACACCAGGGCTCGAACCTCTCTCTCACCAGCAGCCCGCACTAAGGCTCGAACTCCTAAACTCAGCAGCCCGCACCAAGATGACTGGCCAAGGGACAGTTCTTCACGTCCACGGTAAATCCCATGCCTGTACTCTATACCCTGACCTCAGTCAACTTCCCTGACTCTAGCGGTAACGAGTCATTGCACGATACTGTCCCCTCCCCCTAAATAGCACCCCGTTCAATCTCACGCTGTAAATAGTGTTTTGCCTTTGCCTGTTGAATAATAATATTGAGTTTTCCAACTTATTATATTCTAATGCTTTACACATTTAATATTGCTTTTATTAGCTTAGCTTTTAGACTACCTGTTAGCCGGGACTTTCCGCAATCCTTCCTTATAACATAATAAATATTACATATTATTCTGAAATAGTGTTTGTCGCATATATTAATGTTAACTTTAAATCCTTTTGTCATTTTTACTCTATTTATTAATTTCAGTGTGGTGTGTAATAATTAAGATAATTTGTGCAATAATTAAATTTAAATTTTCTCATCTCTTACTTGGCAGTGTAGTGATCTGAATACCTCAGGAGGCGAGGCCTGTTAAAGGACCCATCACTGAGATTTCGGGACACCCGCCGCCGACAAGAGACGTACTGACTCGTTACGTGGGTTGCCTACCTTACAGCAGATCCGTGGGAGTGACTGCAAATTTCGCCTCGCTCCGGATTGTTTGTCTGCAAACCCCGTAGCCAGTCCTTTCTCTTTTTTGTTCTACTTGTGGATTTTAAAAACGCGCAAGCAGCATCGCAGTCTAGGAAGCCATCATAGGTGATAGAGGAGCGCCGCCAACAAACAGGCTCTTGTTAATCAACTAATCCAAGATTATAATACTAGTGTAGAGAGCCAGACTATGAACCTCTCAATTACAGCATAATTGTACCTCCAGACTGTGAGACCCCACTAAAGCAATGGTTAGGTTGGTGCTCCCCTGACGAGGACTCCGACCCGGAGGAAACCCCTACTAACCCCAGTTTTTCACCTGTCACAAGCTATAACACAGAGAATCCAGATCAGCCCTCACACAAGATCCCTGAACGGTCCAGTATTGTTAGGTTAACATGCGGCAAGGTAATTCTGGTTGGACACCCAACGACGGAGACACTTTCAGGTTTCTGCTTGGTGAAGTTGGCCTCCGGGAAAACAATAAGGGTTTGAATCCTAGAAAAACCAATTCTCAGAGCAGCTGGAGGAAGATTCCCAGGCAACTTCGTTCCCGCTCGACAGCCAACGAGACCGCGAGCTGGCGGTAAACCTTGCCAGCTCACTCACCCCCGCACTCAACCATAAATTGTTAATCCGACTGAGCATTTCATTCCCTCGGGACAGCTGGTGTCTCGACTATTGACGACCCTAGTGGTAAGGCGAACAAGACTGCCTGGAAGGGTTAGTCTGATGCTCCGATTCACCTTGGGGTTTGACGCCCCTCCACCTCGTAAGATCCCAGAGGGCAATCAGCACCTTAACCACTTGCCCACCAGGCAAGAGACACCACAGTGCATGTCAAAATAAAGACATTAAAGAGATCCCAGTCTTTAATATTTTGCAAGTCCCTAGCCACCTTAAAGACTCTTATAGACAGGCGGAGTCACCTGTAGTACTATTAGTATATTTTATATTGACTGGAGTACGAATCCAGTACATTATGATTAGATATCATGAACATATACAAAATATCTGAGAATCAGTGTTAAAATGCAAAATAAAGTGATTTATTAATATAGAGGGCCATTTAAATCTCAGTGGATAGATAGAGAAAGAGTTGAACTGTTTCTACGACTAAACTATAAGCCGAGGTCATGACTACTATTTTGCAAAAAGTAATACTGAGCCAGAATTTTCAGCTTAATTAATCAATTTTTTTTGCACGTAATCTGCTTATTGTAGTAGTTGTTTGGAGAGGTGAATTTTAATTGCTGCCACATGAATTATGAACAGTAAATCCCTTATTCACGTAATTTTCTAGTGCCGTCTAGAGAATAAGTTCACCCATCTGAAATGAAGTTGATAAAAGTCAGATCAATTTATAATTTTGCAAGGCACCTTTAAAAATGTTTCTGGAAGCGTACCTTATTTCTAGTGAGAGTAATTTTAGTCGCATGATGTTTCTTTTAAGACGGAAAAAAAAAAAAAAAAAAAAAGGGTGTCTTGTCGGTACACACGTTTTTCAGGAAATACTGACCATACAAAACGTATGGCTGTTGAGTAATTTCTCTGTTTCAGTGAGAAGTTTACAGATGCCACATGGTAAGTGCTGGTATTCTGAGACAATTTGTCAATTGGTGAACTTGGATGCAACATTTTAGGTTTGCCTTTTATTCCACAAGAGATTGTTAATTTGATTAGATTTTGAAAGCTGAAAATCAATGTGGATAGTTCACAGCGTAGGAATTCCGATTACACAAAAGACACGTGTGGCGTCAGTTGAATGCCCTTCCTTCATTCTACCTCGGCCCCCTCCATCTTACATCACTCCTTGGCGTCTAGCCACAGCGAAGCCGGTGCTTTGGCAAGATATCGTTTCTAGTCAATCTTGAATAATTATGTCTCTAAGAAAAATACGTGATATTTTTCTCTACACCATTTTCTTTATTTCTATTTAAGTTTTGTACATGTAACACAGCAATCATCCCCTTACAACATAGTAGACTGTATTAATCACCGGCCTACCTTAACTATGCATCTAGAGCAACGAGTACTTTTATCCACCGCTAGATAGTGCCCCTAAAAGGACTTTGTTTCTTCTTTTTCGCTCTCCAGTTGGCCAGTGACAATGCCATATGCATTTTGCCCTCTCCCCACTTGTCTACGAGACACCAGCAGCCAGATTTTAGTATAAAAGGGAAGTCACAGCTCGACTCCAGACCTGTCTTAAGCTACCCACCAAGTACCACACTTCCTGTAGACTAGCACCCATCCCAGTTCACTTCATGAAAACAAGGGGAACACAGGTGACCCCGGGAATATACTCATTTGAGCCATAACAAATTGTTGCTACCCACACGTACTTAATACGGCCATCCATTCTATCTACGTGGTAGGTAGAATGGTAGCACCCACACAGGTATACTACTCTTGAACCCGTTTGTTGGCTTGGTGCTCACCTCTTTTTCACCGCAGCTCTGTGCCAGCCGTTCATAAACTTTCTCTACTGCAGCCTCAATGTGGCTGATACCACACACCTAGCCGGCATCCTATACCAACACGATGGGCTTGTGACTCAGCTCCGACCTTAGTTCATGCATTTATGTACATAGATTACGAGCAGTGTTAATTCCTACCAATCCACTACAAAGGCAGTGTACACGCGACAATGTAGTATTCAAAATTCCCCGGCATTTCAAATTCTTCCAGTTGTGTGAACTATCAAGCTATAAACTATCTACAGGATGTTCGGCGAGTCAACTGACATACTTTGGCAACATGTTATGCAGATCACTGACAACTAAAAATGTAATGTACACAAGTTGGCTATGCAGCCCCATTTCAAAGTTACAGGGACTTAAATGCAATAAAAACAAAAGTTGAAATTACTGAATATTGCTAATGCACTTGACTACATTCATGTTGTAAGTCCCACACAAGCTGTTAAAAATGTGCCTAATCTGACCGTAAGCAGACATTGCTAGTGTGGCTAGCGTGGCCAGTCTGTTAGTTAATGTGTCAAGGGGACTGACTGTGCAACAGTGCCAGGAATGTTTACACGCACGGAGTACGCAGACATGCTGTTGGTTTACAGATACTGTGACAAAAATGGGTGTAGTGCAGCAGCTGAGTATCCGTGTAGGTGGAGTGGAATGAGGTGGGCCAGTTTCATGGCCGACGCGCTCTCCAGACCTCTCCCTGATGGACTTTTTATTCTGGGGCTGCCTGAAGAGTAGGGTTTACAGTGGACGGCGACCAAACACATGAGACCAGTTGCTACAGGTGATAACTGGTGCCACTAATCAATTCAGAAATGAACTTGCATGCCATGGTAGGCTACAACATATCGCAGCCTGTTTATCGTCAGATGGTGCACATTTCTGAACAGCTTGTGTGAGGCATTCAACATGAATGTAGTCAGTTAGATTAAAGACATTCAGTAATTCCAATTTGTGTTTTTGTTGCATTTACATCCCTCCAACTCTGAAATGGGGCTGCATAGCCAACTTGTGTATATGACATTTTTGTTGCCAATGATCTATATAACATGCTGCCGAAATATGTCGGTTGAGCCTCAGAACATCCTGTATATGCTACAGACATGAATGATAGTCACTGTACGATGCAGTTTTCAAAATTCCTTGTAATTTCAAATTCCTCCAGTTGTGTGAACTAGCAAGATACACACTAAGGAAAAAAATACATTACTTATAAATTATGATAGTTATAAAATTTATTGTTTCACTTGCTTGAGGAATGTATTGTCTAACAATAACAAATATAACAATCTCTTCTTGCATTCACACACAATTTTCTGGCAATTCCTCCTAGAAAATTACAGTACATTTTTTGAATAAAATACCAAAATAGAGTGAACATGTATTTTATGTAAGCATTGAACCTTTGCTTGTAACACTACAATTTCTGTTTGCAAAATATTGTTCTCGTAGACCTAACAAGTTTACACTTTACAATATAAAAAATAAATGTATATTTTATAATATCAGTTTATTACAATAACAATCTTGAAAGAAATACCACTCTGTGCGTATTCCTTCAACTTCACCAAAGGAACTCTGCAACAGAACTTTTTCCGACATGATTAAAAGTACAAACGCCCCACATTTCCAAATTTGTACTTAGTACACAGTTTTTCCCTGCATCATGATCCAAAATGAAATTCACTCAACTGCATCTATTCACAAATCCACAACTACTTTAGAACTCCTCTGTTATTCAGCTTACTAAACAATTCACATTAGATTACTTGCCTAAAACATAAACATTGAAAATCTTAAACCAAAGGTTACACACACCCAATTGTAGCAATTCATTATGGCACAATAAATATGGTAACATATTAAGTCATGCCCAACACAGACAAAACTTACAGTGCAATAACAATTACAATTTCACAATAAAGCAGCTCTGAACCAATACACTTATGAATTAATCTAACAGCTGCCAAAAGCTGTATTGTATTTATTTCTGAGTCATAAGAAAAGAATTCATGCACAACATATTACTTTGGTATCAATATGCAAATTAACAGGAGTATCTTGATATATAAAGTGGTCATCTACCTATCATTGTGCTCTAACAAGTACTTCTAACCTTGCAGCTATGCGCATATTAAAAAATTTAAAGTTACCATTAATACCACACATTACTGAGTAGCACCATGCCTAAGGTAAAATTCTTTGTAACTGTGGTATGATCACATTTTTCTGTGATAAATTTCATGTTTCATAGCAGACAAAAATCACTGAAACCATGGACACTTGTAAATGGGAAATAGAAATGGAATGGATCATATTTAGTCCACTGCTACCAGTACATGTCAACACTTGGCAGTATGAGAATATAAACCACAGCACTGAACACACACAGTATAGTCTGTACTCTCAATGGACACACTTTTCATCTATGCAGACACGAAGACTGATATTTTTACCCACTTCAGGATTTCCTTAATCCTTACACTCTTACTTCATTTCACACTTGCACCATGATGGAACTTTAATCACGAAATTCTGCAGTAAATGATCATGCATACAGACCAACATAGTTCACCTGCAAATTTTCATACATAAACATAAAACTGTGTCCATACTATTGGCTGCCAAACTGCCAGAAAACACACTGTGTATGGCCAGCTTCTCTGGGTGGGAGGAGGGGGGTACAGAATATCACTCCTTATTACAGTTTTTGTATTTCAGTTCACAACCATGTTTGTTCTACAGTTAATAAATAAATTAAAAAAACCCCCAAAATGTTTTGAAGAAGTATTGGCACCTCTCCAGCAATATTATGGAAATTGCATTAAAAAGGAAAAATGATTTTCTGACAAATTACACATGGAATTAATGTTACTATCATATCAGTTGTTGGATCACTTACTACAAATCAAATCTCAAAAATTTAATGAGATATGGTGGGAATAAGCAGCTTTGCTACTGATTACATTATAAAAGGTAGACAGAATCCACAACTTTTCACAGGGCAGTACTAACAGATAAACACAAACAAAGTCACACAAACACATTTTCATGAGGATGCGTAATGGCACACTGCAGTCTGGTGAGCGGTGGTTGACAAACAGTGGGGGTCTGTCTGGATTCAGTGATGTATTGGTGGACCAGTTCCCAGTGTCGCAGTTCTGCATTATTATTAAAAGGTGGTAGGGGCCTCATCACTCTGGTTTTTAACAGGAGTACAAAATCTGCTTGTGAAATGCTGCATGTACTGCAAACTGGTTTCTCCTGCAAATTTACATTTTCCTCAGTTATGGCTTGTTTGGTGTCCACACTGTGGCCATTCATTCTCTGCCTGGGAGTGTTGGTGATAAGGCTAATGTACTCTGTGTTGCAGTGAATGCACTGTAGCTGGTAGATAAGATTTTTGGTTGCACAGTTGTAGCTACCCTGGATAGGATAACTCTGATTGGTGAGCCTGCTGTTGAAGGAGGTGAAAGACTGGTGTATAGTACAAGAGTTACAACGTGGTCTATTGCAAGGATGATACCCACTGGGGGTGGTGATATTACTGAGTGTGGAAATGGGTGGCAATTTGGGGCGCACCCATTTGTTTTGAAAGTTGAGGGATCATTTAAAGACCAATCTGGGTAGTTTCAAGAACAAATTTTGAGTGAGTGGTAATAAGGTCAGAATTTTGTGTCCACGTTTGAGAATGGTTCTAAGTTTGTTCATGTCCTCGTGGTAGGGGACAACCAGAGGGATATCCGATTTACTGATCTTAGTTTGAGGATATGTGGTTTAAGTGGTTGTTTATTCAAGTCATTTTGGGTGGAGAAGATATGTTTAGCTCTGGTGGCAAGACTCTATAGCACAAATTTCTTGGCATGAAATGGATGGTAGCTGTCAAAATGTAGATACTGAAGGTTGTGGGTGTGTTTAATGTTAACAGCTGTTTCAATTTTGCCATTGTGGAGTGCTAGTTCCACATCCAGAAGTACGATGCATGATTTTGAGTAGGTCCAGGTAAACTTCAGTGGGCTGTGCTAATTGAGGTTTTTGAGCAAGTGGATGAGAATGTCCTCAGTCGAATCCCAGATAATGAAGATGTCATCTATAAAATGTATCCAGCAGAGTGGCTGAGTTGGTTGGTGGCTCAAAGAGTTTTGTTCCAGTTTACCCATAAACACATTGGCGTAAGAGGGGGGGGGGGCCATGCGGGTGCTCATGGCAGTGCCTTTAATTTGGAGGTAGTGCTTGTCTTGGAACTTGAAACTGTTATTGTTTAGTGTTATTAGTCTTGCCAGTTCGACCAGAAATGCTGTGGAAGGTGTACTGTTGGCAGGTCTTTGATTGAGGTAGAATTCTATTGCAGACAGTCCTGATGAGTGTGGAATATCGGTGTACAGATATTTCAGGCGTTCCAAGAAGTGGCCGGTGTCCTTGATGTACAACAGGAGCATCTGCATCCGAAGTTGAAGGTGAGTATCCACAAGTGGCGAGATCCTTTCCGTGGTGCTGCAGCATCCCGATACAATGGGGCGTCCTGTAGGCGACTGATGTTGCTTGTGGATTCTTGGAAAGAAGTACAGGACAATTGTGGTGGGTTTCTCTAGGGTTAAAAGTTGGATTGATTTGTGATAAACACCCTGAAGAAGGTCTTGAGATGCAAGAAACTGTTTGATATGGTCACAGAATTTGGTTGAGCGGTCTTCTGGTAGGGGTCAATACAGATGCTCCCATCGTACATGAAGGACACTGGCCACTTATTGGAACGACTGAAAAATCTGAAAACCATCCCTCAAAATGCTTACCTGGTTACCACAGATGTCACTCATCAGGAATGTCTGCAATAGAATTTTACCTCAACCAAGGACCCCACCCACCAGCACCCCAACAGTAAACCTTCCACAGCATTTCTGGTCAAACTGACACGACTAACACAAAACAATAACAGTTTCAGGTTCCAAGACAAGCACTACCACCACATTAAATGCATCCGCATTGCGCATGGTAACCTCTTATGCCAATTTGTTCATAGATACAATGGAACAAAACTTTCTGAGCCACCAACAAGCTCAGCCACTTCCTCAATAACATCAACTCGCACAATCTGCTGAAGTTTACCTGGACCTATTCCAAATCCCACACCATATTTGTGAATGTGGAACTAGCACTTCACAATAGCAAAATTGAAACTGCTGTACACATTAACCACACCAACAACCTTCAATACCTACATTTTGACAGCTACCATCCATTCCATACCATGCCAAGAAATCTCTACCGTACAGTCCTGCCACCAGAGTTAAATGCATTTGCTCTCCCAAAATGACAAACAAGCAATACAATATAATAGCCAAAGCATTCCTCGATAGAGGCTACCCCAAATCCCTGGTTCACAGACAAATTCAGGATGCCACTTAAACCACAGATTCTCAAACTAAGATCAGTAACTCGGATATCCCTCTGGTTGTCCCCTACCACGCGGGCATGGACAAACTTAGAACTATTCTCATCTGTGGACATAAACTTCTGACCTCACCACCACTCGCTCAAAACTTGTTCTCCAAACCACCCAGATTGGTCTTCAAACGACAACCTAACCATCGAAACAAACTGGTGCACCCAAAATTTCCCCCAATTCCACAATCAGTAATATCACCACCCCCCCCGGGGTCTCATCCTTGCAATAGCCCACGTTGTAGCTCTTGTATCTTCCACCTCCTGCAACAGCAGACTCACCGATCAGACTTATCCTATCCAGGGCTGCTACAGTACATTCACTGCAATGCAGAGTACATTAGCCTTACCACCAACACTTCCAGACAGAGAATGAATGGCCACAGTGTAGACACCAAACAAGTCATAGCTCGGGCAAATGTAAATTTGCATGAGAAACCAGTTGCAGCACATGCAGCATCTCACAACCAGAACTTTGACTCCTGTTATATAAAACTAAAGTACCAAGGGCCCTACCACATTTTAATAATAGTGCAGAACTGCGATACTGGGAACTGGTACACCAATACATCACCAAATCCAGACAATCACCTGGCTTTAACATAAGAGAACCCCTCCGCCACATTAAACATTTCCCGCCTAACCCTAATTTGCACAATGGCCACCAGACTGCAGTGTGCCAACGCTCACCACCTGATGAAACTGGCCTAGCCAGCTAAACGTTGCGCCATCACACATCTGCATGGATAATGTATTTACCTGACTTTTGTTTGTGTTTGTTTATCTAATAGTACTGCACTGTGAGTACTTGTGCAGTCTCTCTAACTTTTATAATGTAATCTTAAAAGTTTATGTATAGAAATAAGTATGCAAGTACCTATGGTGTGCATTGGGTTTTAGCAAGCAGATTTTGAAGGCTAATTACCAAAATTATAATGATATTGTGAATAATGTCTCAAAATTTTGATACGTACATGCACATGTTTGCTTTCCACAAGTATGTCGTCATGAAATGTGACATTTTTGTACTAAAAGCAGAGTTGTAACTAAAATGGTTACACTGTAAATAAGACCAGCTACTGCAGTGTTTAGAAAGTCCATATGTACACTACGGACACCTACTGCATTTTGAAAGGCACAAATTAACAAAATTTTCATAATATATGTAGAACTCTTTGTAATTAATACTTCGTAAAAATGTAAAATAAATGTACCATACGACTGATATATGCATAGGGAAAACGTTTTTGATAATTGCAATCTATTATGATAGTACACGCAGAATCAATTTTATACAAGGTTTGACATGCGAGTGTTAACATGCTAAACTGGCTTTGAATGCATCAAAACAGCAACAGAACTATGCACAAGAAAACATGAGGTGAATTTTATAATATAATGTGAACAACAAAGTAAACACATCAAAAGGTGGGATGGGGGTGGCGATGAATTAACGAGGATTGTAAGATTTGTGTCTGCAAAGTGGCCTTTCATGAAAGCAAACACGAATAAACAGATAAGTTATTTAAATGTATTTTGAATACTAGGCCTGCCACAGATGGAACAAATTTCCTAACAATAATGTATGCATGAAGTCTTGCTTGTTGCTGGATGTGCTCTTCCACTGGAAATATTGGTGCCTAAGTGCAGTTTTGCTTACTAGTCAAATATTTTTGTGCAATTTTAATGGTACTATTTTTTATACGTGTTTCTTTGCTATTTTCCAATCTCCGTCAATGAGAGCAAGGAAACATGTCATGTGACTATTTACATGGAAACGTGATTGTTTTGGCAGCATTTTCGTAAGCTATAGACATGGAAAAGTACACAAAAGGCCAGATAACAGTGCTAACAGATGCATATAGAAGACACATGTTTGTATACAATTTCGAGGTTTTCTGTGTACTCACTCCAATTCTTCGAAAAGCATTGCCAGAACACTCCTGTTTTCATTCCTTCAGGCCAACCATTCTCTTGTCTACAGTCATTAATTTTAATTATTGAAAACTGAAAGATTTGAAATTACAGCAATCTTTCTTCACCGTGCAGAGTTCACTGTTTATTATTTACACCCACTGTAAAAAATTGTTATGGCTGCCAGCGTTGTTAGTTGACAGAGTTATAGCTCACAAAGAAACTCATACCATGTGCAACAAAACCAATGATGGACCCTCTGAGTAACTAAGTTATATAGACAGCTCTTTGTCTAGCTCTAAAATAATACCTTCGTGAAACTTGCAGGAAATATTGTCCCATGTGCACCGGGCTTTCTCTAACTTGCTTGCTTTATTGTGAAATTATGCCTGTATTGTTCTTGTGAGCAGTGGAGCCCAATGTAAATAGATTTAACCAGTGGATAAGAAGTTTTAATGTTAGAGCTGGGCAAATATTTCTCATCACATTTTGAAATGTAGCAGTGTGTATAAATCATGATTTCACCAACCGTGGCCAAATAATAGCACTAGTAGTCAGTATTAGTGTCATTTATTAGTTAATCAACATGATTAATGTCTGCAGTACACAAAAATGCAGTTATGCCAGGGAAAAAAACTTTATGCTTGGGCGGCATGCAAATTTTTATATTTTAAAGAACCCCAAGACATTCACCAGATATAGTTTCACATTATTACAGCAAGCATTACAAATCCTATTCTTGTTTTCATTGAAAATCTTGTATGTAAAAAAAGTAATTGTTTTGAGAATTAAGAAGTACGTGCAAAGCCTAACTATGTAAACGCTTAATTGTGGCCTGAACCTCAAAGTGGAATGAAAGAATGCAGTCGAATTACGTTAAGATGAGAAAATGCATGAGAATATTGAGCATTCAACAAGCAGATTTAAAAGATAGTGCAGGTTACTGCGTGCAAATAACAATTGCATTTTAATGCGTTCACAAGCATTATAAATAAATCCAGGGATTTTTTTTTTTTTTTTATTAGCTAATTTCCTAACAAAAATCTAACCACTACAGCTCTGTTCTACCACCATGCAAAAGTGACACAGATCATGTATGAATATTTTATTTAAAGCCATGTGGAACACAGCACATATTGTTATAATACTCACTTAAGCAATTTTTTCAATTAAATCAATGATATTATTGTAATTAAATTTTTCACTTTGTAAATTTTGAAACTTACAAATTACTAAATTAAAAATACCAAATAACTGCCACATTAGTTGGCCCGGCTTTAAACCAGAAAAGCTCATGTCATGACCTAGCAAAACATCTGTTAGGCCTCAAATCTCCTATTATCTGCCTAAATGCCAACATTAGGCTTGGCCGCAGAATGTAGAAAAGAATGCCTTAACTCAGGGTAGGCATGATACAAAGCAGGGTCTAGTGCACATCGGTTATACACAGCTTTTAAAGGGGAAGAGGCAGTGAGACAGAGAAATGCCATCACCTCACATGCAACTGGTTAGACACAAAGCTACACCTCCAGAACCATAGATGCCTATCTTCCAGGGTGCTTCAATGTACCATGAACTCTCTCTCCTCTACCACATACCCCATGTACATCTCAGATCCTGGGATCCTGCCAGGCTGCAGCACCTCACACCACCCGCCAGCTATCCTGTGCATTTAGTTCCACAGTCCTGCTTTTGGCCATTTACGCTCCCATCAGAGCGTCAACTACACCCATGCTAAAACCAGTTCCATCAAAGGCAGTTCGGAAGGCAATAGAGTTACACAACACCTCCCTGGCAAGTAACACCCAGCCCTGTAAGTTATCTCAGCTCCATAGGCGTGGAAAAAGAAGATGACCGCCTTCAGTAGCGAACCAAACCAGGTTAAGTTCAAAATTAATCTCGTTATCAGTTAAGTTCTGTTGTACAACAAACAACACTACTGTATTTTGAACAGATGAGGATCACGGTGCAAAACCCAAACTAAACAAGATTAATTGGAATACTACATAAAGTTTTACTCTGGTGTAAGTAACCAACTAGCAGTTTTTTAAATGCTAACTGTCCCCCATAATAATTCTTTTTGTAATTGATCTAAAATCAAACTATTATTATTTTTAAAATTTTAATTAAAAGTTTTCAAGCTTTTGTACTAATGGGAGGAATTAATAATTTTGAATGGAGCCACAGTTATGCAATTAATGTTTACAAATTTAAATGGTGATTCGTATTTCTGAGAGGTTTTCCTAAAAAGTAACTACTGTATGTACTTGTATTTTTTCTGGTGGTGATGGTGTGTTTTAGTAGTGTTGGTTAAGTTTACGGATGGGCGGATACATCTTTTCGATACTCTATACCAGTTTCGATACCAAAACATTCTCACGATACTCAATACTGATACTTTTCTCGATATAAAATTTAAATTGTCAAACACAAAACAACTTCGCCAAGAAAAATTGCTCATTTTACTAGTGTCGTCGACACACACTAAAACTACATACAAACCCACATTACACTGGAAACAAATGGTCAACGTCCTGCAACCCAAACATCCTTAACCAATAATAAACCAACGTATCTCCTTAGATTCTATAGGAACACGTTTCCACAGTAAAAGCTGTAATTAAACTTTGGGGAAAATAATAGCTCAGCACACATTTATTTTCCAATTTTGCAATTTTTAAATTTTATTTTGTAACTTCAAGGAATTAACTGTAACGTTAAATAATAAATAAACATTGTAATTATCTGATACACCCACCATGACCTAGTCTGTGGAATATGCGGGCTAGGCCACAACAGGTGTATCAGATAATTATGGTATTTTTTAATGAATATGTAATAATGAAGATGCATCATAGTCCATAGAATCCGCGGGCTAGGCGTATCAGATAATTATGGTATGTGTGCGATGTACAATAACTACTCGAGTTGCTCACTCACACCTATCGATGCTCGCTCGCAACTCTTGACCCGTTTTTATTGTACATCAATGATGTACCATAAAAGTAAATTATTTTAAAAAATCATATATGTGGTATGTATGGATTGCCTAAAAACACCTCAAGGTGCTCGCAGCTGTGTGAATATTATCCTCTGAATAAAATATGGTATGTTATGGTACACTTGCAATTTTAAAATTTAACAACTTGTGTACCGTTCGTCCGATCTCAACCCACAAAGGCTTTTTGGAATGCTCGCTGCCAGCTGAGATAATTATGGTACACATTTAAAAGTTGCTGTTAATATCTTGCAAACCGTTTAACTTAGGTCAAAATTTTTGGGTGCGTTGGAATGCCCAAAGGATGCAGATTAAATTATGGTACACTTTTCAAAAGTATTGCATGCATTACGAAAGCTATGGTACACTCATAATAATTATAGCATGATACAATTATGTTAAATGATCAAATTATGGTATGCTTTTCAAAAGAATCGCACACATTCCAAAAGTTATGATATGCTCACGCCATAATTATGGTACAACAAACGGCGTTGAAATACAATACTTTTGGATATTCTCATGCGATACTCGATACTATAAAGTATTGAGGGTATTGAGGATCCCATTCCTAGTTAAGTTCATTGAATTTGTTGGTGTTATTACAGTGCTTAAGACGTTCTTCATGTAGCACATCATGTCCTAAAAACTGTTCTGTTGAGGAATATTTCAATATTTCTGTTAGTGGCTATTCAAAAGCAACAAGTCATGGCACATCCACATTCCAGTACCAGCTCACGAGGACACACTACAACATATTTGTCAAGACATATATTATCACTTTATGTCAAGGAAATATTAAAACAAATCACAACCTGTAGTAATATGTGCAGAATCTCTTTCATCGGCAAGTTGCAGAAGTATTTAAGCAAGGAAAGCAGAGCTCCCATCAAGTTATAAAAGCTGATGCATGCCGCTTTCTACCATATATATTAAATATAACTATGACTCATCAATCATGTATTTTTACGTCACATGAGGAAGAGTCAAACTAAAGACGGTCAATCACGAGTGCCTACAGGATCGCCCCTTGTTGTGGGGGCGATTACAGACACGTGAAATACCATGTTGCACAAGCGGTCAGGAAACACGCCAGCATCCCGAATTGCCACGAAGGGTTCCCAAGATCGCAGAAGCGACCACCTGCCACGAAGCGCCCTGAGTGCTGACGAGCAGCCTGAAGCAGGTAGCAGAGTGCAGAGGGTGGCTACCCCCACCCAGCCTAACTTACAAGGGACGTCAATGAGAGGACGTCACACCTCCCACTCCAGTCTAGGCGTGGACAGGCACAACGCACTATAAACATCGGTGCATGACCCTTTAACGCCAGTTTGTCCCTTCACCGCACTCTTGGTGCCGACGGATCCATCAGCAGCAGCTCGCTCACCACCTCGTGTGCTGGGGCCCTCTACTGCCACCCAGGCCTTCCAGACCTATCAGAAGCTCAGCATCTCCTTCACCACCATCTTCAACACCTTCCAACAATTACGCCAAATCCTACAAATTGGTCAATATGTCATGACAATGTTATGTTACAGACATAATACAAGTTCCCCTTATTTGACAAACAAAAAAAGTGTAAATTTTCAGCCTTAAAATAACAATTTCATTAACGCGACAATTATATGTCAAACCTTAAGTTTAATTTATTACACGCTAGATAGCTCTGAAGTGCACTTACGATAATCAAGGGCAGCCTTATATGTGATTCATGAACAGTCTATTCCTACCACAAATAATTAAGAGGGAAATAATAATTACATCCACATAACTTTGTTCACTCTAGCAGGAGAATGTTGAGTGATGTAGAGATTACTACATTAAATATGGTCCACCAGGAAAAGGATGTACTATTTGGCAAGAAATGTTAAAACACACAATATTGAAATAATTGAACTGTCATGTTATATAAACATTACAAATTACTGGTTACATAGGAAAGCTTGTCTGACACTTTTGTAATGACATTCCTACACATTTGTAGATATGTCTGAGTGATTATACAGATCTGTTTCATAAAACAGCCTGTAGTGTAATAACCGACACATTTGTCGAATTTTTAACTCAAAACTTTTGTGAAATCAACTAGTTGTCAAATTTTCATACAATTCTACAAATTTGTAAACTTGTCAGCTTTTATGAAACACACATTTGTCGGATTATAAACCTGTCTGATAATTTCCTGTCATCTGTCGAATGGTAAATTTTATGAAATAGGCCCCATGTCTAGGATAGCTAAGTCGAGTTGTTTTAATAGCCATTTAGCATTTCTACCTTTTGCAGTCTTGAACCAGGTCACAATCACCTGTTCACCGTAGTTTAACTTCTGTTCAATTCTTTTTTGATAGGAGGTAGTACGTACCACCTGGTTTATTCCTCCAAGGAATAAACAAGTTTTATCCAACTGCAAAGTATTATTCCACGTGTGTAGTTCTGTTTCCTAATTAGACATCAGGTCCGTCAAGGATAAAGCAGGAGACCGCTGAGTATTTACTTAACCTAAATTTTATGAAACTTAGTGTAAGACTGCCAGCTATCCTTCAGGGACACCCGTATGTCAAAGACATACTTATTAGACGGCTATCCACTCTATACACTCCGGTGTATAGAAAAGTAGAGCCCCAACCATTAGGAATACAATCCCCAAAGCGGCTTGTCAACAAATCTAGGTTATACTTAATCCACCATGCTTCTGGTGCCGGAGGGAGTATAAGCCTCGTTCTGGGGGTCATATCCCTTGTGGACCCACACTCAGGGGTTGTAGCTGTCAGCCGTAGTAAACCCAATGCTTCTGAAAATAAGACAACTTAATGGGGAAAACATCTGCAGAGATTTACAATCATTTTGATTAGTTGACGATACTGGTACGCATTTGGGAGCATTACAATAATACTCTTTAACAAGGTCTTTTCTAGTTGCAGTTTCAGACACACAGTGAAGGCCATGAAAAAATTATGCACAAATACAGAATGTTTTGTTTGCAAGTTTTACACTGGACATGTCGTCTTTTGCAATGCAAGACTTCATGACTGATTATGCACTTCTATAAAGATGACTTAAACCCGGAACTCTGCCTCTCCATGGAACATCCTCCTGTCTGCTATGTTTGGTAGTCTAGTTGCGACAGTGACAAGAGATGGACGCATGCTCCCATCAGGTCTGCACGTATTTATGGTAAGACACATTTTGGTTTGAATCCCTTATTTTCAACCCAACGACTGCCCTCGCCTTATAAACTCACTCAGCTAGCTTTTTACTGGTAGTTCCGCAGCATTAACATGCAACAACATTGGTGAATATTTGGAAATGGCTAATCTTAAGGCATCCTGGCTAGTAGAGAATATGCGGACTTCATATTTTAACCACTGGATACATATTTTGGACTGCAGCTTCATGTTATGTTTTTTAGTTCTCTGTGTGTGTGTGACATATGAGATAAAAGGGGAAATGCCAATGGCAATGCGCTGCAATAGGTCTGTGAAGAAAAGTTCGACATAAGATTTCAACCACAGCAATTTAGTTACAGCTAATTAAGGGCATGCAATGTGGTACTGACAAAACTGCATTACAAGAGTGCAGTTTCCTAACCAATGGGACCAAGACCACAGTCATCAATGTCCACTAGCAACACTAGCAGAATGAAACACAATTCCATGAATTTCATGATCTCTATTTTGTTAGCAATCTAGAGATAACTGGAACCCAGGCAATTTGTTTCTTGTTAACTGATGTGGGCTTTGGATGGATCCCACAACCCCGGAAAACTACCCGTACATTTGCTGTAAGTTTTGTATTTGCAGAAAAGAAAAAAATCCTACTTTTCCTTTTATTACTATTAATTTTTTTATGACAATATCACTTATGAATTATGCTGGAGACATGCCACTGTTTTGTATATTCAGTTCTTAAATATTTTTAAATGTATAAATGTATTGTTTGAGAACAAATATTCTTATCAATCTTGCACATTTTAACCAACTAAAATACACATTTACACAAAAAAGAACATTTTTATTAAAATTTAATGAAAGGTTTATTATATTGATAGCACACACAATGAACGTATCATTGGAAAAAATTTGTGAAAAGGTCAACTAAATTTCAAGTAAAGTGAAAAATAATATACAAAATCATTTAATCAAAATTGACAAAATCTAAATGTTTTAACAGAAAAAATTTATCTTGATGCACACAGTAACAAACCATGGGCTAAAAAATACACACCATGAATAAACAAACAATACCATTTTAATTTTTACACCATATGTGACAACAATAAACTAGTCACTGCAAAACAGATACCTGAACTACACAAAACTGTTGGTTCACAGGTAACAGACCCGTTACTTATATTAATGACAACATGTAATAAATTTTTTTAGTTATCGTAATTTAATAAATTATACTACAGGGTGGCTACCAAAACATAAAACTAAATTCCCTGACTTTTCCAGGTTTTCCCCGACTATAACTTTATTTTCCCCTAAGCTAAACCAATGAAATAAAATCACATTTTTCATAAGTTTTATCTAATTGAAGCCTTGTACACAAAATATTATAAATGTTTATGAGCTTACACTCTTGTAGCTATCCATTTAATGAGAGGAATATTAAAAGTTGTGTAATACGTCGACGCATGACATCGGGTGACTGACGACGATATCAAGGTTGGGCAAGGTTTTAGTGTGTCTGTCAGAAACACGGTCAATATGACTGGGCTGACTTTATTGGCTGCTAACCGGACCCCGGCCAGTACATAGCTGAGGTGCGTGGCTTGACGGCACGGCACAAAGTCTGGGGTGGGCTTAACTGTCTTCCGCAACACTAGTTTACACACAGCCACCGGTTTACCTGGAGTGGGCGTAGCCCGGGGTAGCTCCTGACTCAGCCGCTGTTGCTGCTGGTGGTGCTGGTGCTGGTAGGAGCCCGCGGAGGGCGGTTGGAACCATGGGTTTGATATACTAGTGGTACGTGGAGTCCCTGGCCGAAGTCCATGACGACTGGATGCGGCTCGCCAGTGGTCTTGTAGGGTGGCTGAAATAGGGAGCGTGGAGGGACTGGGAGGTGAGGCCTCTCCAGTTGTCGGGCGACTTGAGTTTGTTCCCGGGGGGTTAGACTGCAGAGGGCAATTGGTGCTGGGTTACAGCTCATGTTGGACTCTGAGGCAGTAGCTGCCTTCCTAGCTCGTGACTTTGCACCACTCCTATGGGTGTATGACATAAAGGAAGAGACTAAAGTCAGCCACGCTAAGGAAGAGCATGCGACAAGGATCCCTAGCTAGGTGTAAACTATTTTGTGGCCAAGCCAACCAGAGTCCTACCCGATTACTCTAGGTAAGTCTGCAAAAATTCTCATGTTTTATGAAATATCACTTTTGTGGCACCCCATAGGGAGCCTTTCAAAGACTTGTTTCCTGTCTGATGTACACCACAAATACTGATGCTCCAACTCACCAGCTGGCAGTCAGCAAATGTTGCTTTCACAACACCACCAATTGTAGGAACATCAAATATTTTTGCAGAGGAGAATTAAAAGTAATCTAAACATTTTAATATGTACAAATGTTCCCCAATTCTCAGAAAATTCCCTTTTTTTCTGTCTGTAACCACCTTGTACTATGTAAATATTTGGTGTAAAAAACATAGTAAACAGGTGTTTTTAATTACCACTTAAAGCAAACAATTTTACTATTAACAAACACACAAAAGAATTTTTAAAATTATAAGCACTTACCTAATCACTCAGTAAAATTAAATTTTGTAACACATAAGAAGCAATGTTTATTACAAGGGTCATTTTTATCCCTTGACTATACTATTATGCTTTAACCATATGTGAGAGTGTTAGCTGAGTACTTCAGACTGTTATAAAGTTTACAAAATAACAGTTTACATTTGAAGCTATGTATGTACATAACAATTGGACCAAATGTTACATTTGCTTCAGTGTCTAAAAAAGGAAAATTACCATTATAAATTACTATTAATATGTCTGAACTTAAACACTAAATGGAAAAACGTATTTCACAAAGTACCAAGCAAAATTCACAACAATTTTATAGAAGATGCAGTGATGTTCTAAGAGCTTGTACAGGCTTATTTCAGTTAAGTAACATAAAAGTGGTATTTTTTACTCAGTAATGAACTCTCATACTACAGTACACACTATGTTTTATCTAGTAGTGTGGTGGAATGGAATTTTGCCATCGGGAAAAATCCTAGCAGGAAAATTAAATTGCCTGCAGGAACTCGGGAAAAATATTTTAGGATAGATAAAGAAGTTTTTATTATGTGATCAATTATTTCAGTTTTAACAGGTTCATGAGAAGTTGCATAAATTTTGCTAATATTACATTTCAGAGAACTACATACTGTCATTCTGGACATACATTTGCACACAGCACAAAGAATGAGAGAGAAGAGAATTGGGCCGCTCAACATCAATGTCTTGAGGACAAATGAGGATGAAGCTAGGTGAGTATGGAGCAGAGCTGGAATGTAAGGGCAGGGAAACGGGAGATCCATGAGAAAACCTGATGACCAGCTGCATGATTCCCACATTCAAAAATCCGGTGGCGAACACTGCTGGGAATCGAACCCGGTGAGCCTAAGTAGGAGGCAAATAGTCTAACCATTACACCACCCACTGCGGCCCGGTAACACAAAGAAAATAAAAGAATAACTAACTGCTGAATGCAAAGGACTAAACACTGTAATAAAAACTGATGTGAATATCATATCAGGGTTGCCAGACTGGGTGACTAACATAACTCATTTTCTATGGCATAGGGCCTGTGAATACCGTTTACTAGCCCGCAGACCACTTGTGTTGAAGAACAAAACCGATATTTCTTAATTTCTCTTGTTTTAAACCATGCTCATGTCTGCCACCACATGCATAGAGTATTACAAAAAATGTTTTAAGAAGTGGATTGAGCGACCTGATACCAGAAAATGCTATCCTTGTCTTTCTGGGTTTGCTGTGAGGGGAAACGGACGATATTAGTTTCATGTTTGTACTTATTTTTATTTGTTTTGTTGTTATTCTCACTTGGTAGAGCAGGTACAATCGCATCTTTCTCCAATAGACCACTGTACATGCTGCTTATCTTAAGTTGAATTAGTTGTGCGTTACAGTTGACACATGATGCCTTTTGAACAATAAATGATCGACTTTGCCTCATCAGTGTGCATGCCTTTACTGACTGATTCTAAGGTGTGTTTGATTGTCGTCACACATCACGAGATGTCAGGAATTTTACTGTCTACCCAAGTGAAGGATGAATGCTTTACTTCAGATTGTATTATTCACTGGCCAAGCCACCGAATATAGGCATAGAGATTAGAGTTGTTCCGATACCAATACCGATTCCCCGATACCACTGCCCTTCGCACTGAATTTTATAAATTATAAAAAGTATTACTGTTAATAATACATCAAAAAACATTTAGCCTAGAATTGTTTAAATAAAGAAAATAACGACTTAAAATACAATATATAATTTATTGTACTCCGACACAAAATGCAAGCTGACCTAAAACTTTCAAACTCTCTGAAAATGCAAATAGAAAGCCAGTCTCGCACCACGCTGCAGAACGGCAGTGTGACATTAGACATTTCACATTGAGTTACTAGTTGTTTGCATAAACAACTAGCTTAAAAACGATAGTCGTGGGAAATCTTAGGTGACGGGACCCAAAATATACTTATATCAACGGAACATGTGATAAATGATAAAAGGTTATGTTAATATTATTTAAATAAGAATTTTGCCAGGACCACGAAAAATTGTTGGTGGATGCAATTTATTTGTTCTTTTAATGTGCCGCATATACATATCGAAATACAGTAATTTTTGTGTCTAAAGAAAGTAATAACATGACTTCATTGTCTACAACAGATACTAGAGTATTGGCCCGATACCATACCCGATACAGATACATTGGGAAAAGAAGATGCATCTGCCGATATCGGTATCAGAACAACTCTAATCGAGATCATTCAAGTACTCCTGTGCGCCGCCAGATGTCATTGCTAGTTAGATTTCCGAGGCATGAACCTGGATCCAGCGCCGGCCACTGACGCCACAAGCCAAGAGGATCTATGCCATGCCGACCCCCTCCACAACTCCCGCCAGTGTGTGCCAGCCAGAGTATAAATAGCGAGCCACAAACCTTAAGCCAGTCTGTTCTGTTCCTTCACCATACGCTCGTGCCGAAGGAACCGTTGGCTTCCTAGTTCTCATCGCACTTCTTGTGCCGAGGATCATCTCCAATTACCTTGTCTTCGCAGCATTCTTTGCAGAAGACTTCTACCTGCACATTGCCTTGTCTTCACCGCAGTGTGTCCTATCATCATCAATCGTCTTAACACCCGTTACACTGCCGGCCCCTTCAGGACAACATAGTAGAGTAGTCCAATTTAAATTAGTATCATAACGCTAGTCTACCCTGCCATTGTTAGCTTAGGAATAGGTCGCCTTCACCTATCTAACGTAGGATTAAGCTTCTGTAAGCTCTTACTGAAGTTAGGAAGTAGTGTGACACCACCCTGTTTATTTATATTATGTAAATAAACAGATGAATTAACTAACTCAAGGGTATCTTTCCCGTAGTGTAATTATTCTCCCAGTAGAAATCAGGCCCTTTTAAGGGATAACAGGTGACAGGTGATTTTATTCACAACTGTAATACACCAGTAGAGTACTCACATCCATTCTGGATGGCCACGTTTTCTGCACATAACGGTGTACGGAATGGTACAGCCCAGACACTAGGTACTCCGTTTCCTGAGGTCAGCTTGTCGGCTTGGTGCTCACCTTCTCCACTGCGCTTCTTGTGCCAGAAGGGGTGTTCCCTAGGTTGGGAAGACAGATCCTCCCGAGACACTCACCCCCGTGCTGGGATTGTCTGCCGGTGAGACCTGACTCCCAGTGCTCAGTGTGCTTCTAGCACCGAGTGCTGGGATAGGGATACTACACTTGGTTGGCAGACACGGTATGTGGTTGTATACCTGTATAGGACAACACTTCACCAGCTCCTGCTTTGGGAGCTTGATTGTAGTGAGTCTGTCCTCATTCCCTACTCCCGTTGTAGTAGTATCCGATAGAGGGTTAAAAGGGTACACACTGCCTCCGGGCATCAGCAGAAGCTTAAATCTGTCATTGCCGCACTTGTGCATCTCCCACTGAGGGAGCGGGCTCAGACGTTACGTCACCTGCAGAAACCAACCACACCAGAAATTCCAACAGACCTCTTCACTGCTCCTGTCCGCCTCAGCGAAGAGACACACTCCGTGTTCACCACCTACTTGAGTGGACATGACACCTCTTTAGGAACAGCCAATCCATGCTGGTGGGGATTTCAGATACCAGAACAGACTGCAGCGACAGTAATCACCAGCGAACACCTGATCACCAGTCAACCACACACTAACTCACCAAAGCCAGAACCACCACATGTCAGACAGTCACCACAAGTTACGTGTCACCCAGGTATACCCTTGAAAGTAATCCCACCAAAGCGCAAAGTGGTATTTGCCATATCTGACTTTGTGACCTGCTGCAAAGCTACCATGCCCGTTCTATACACTGGATACGCTCCATTACCATGTAAGGGCTAGAATCCTAAACCCCAAACCCGGGTGCACCAGACCTAGTGTAACCACCAAAAGGCCTTTACGTGGTGACATACTTCTGAGCCTCAAGGCGTCACATGTCACAGTATCAAAAAAGATTTTCCAATAGATAATTGAGAAAACCCTGTGGACCACTTAGCACCAAGTCATGGACTACTAGTGGTCTGCAAACCACACTTTGAGAACCACTGGGGTGCTCACATCCTGATCAAGTGGTGAGTGGAGTGAAGAAAGATTTAAGACTCAACACCAGCAAATTAAAGATTCAGCTAGGCAGAATAATGATGAGGAAAATCAATAAAAACAATTTGTTTCACACTGTCTTGATGTCTGAAATGAAAACATAAGTTTTTTTAGGCACTCTAATGCATCAATTCTCTCCACAAGTCACAATTTCTTTACCTTAATTCTTGGGGCCCAACAAATTTTTAGGAACATTATTCAGACACTTTTAAAAACAAATTTCTTAACTTGACAATGTGTCTACAGTAGTATTTTGTCCTCTTTTGATGATTCCTCATGTGAATTAGAAGAATAAGCATGTAATCCACAAATGTATTGGTGGCCCTGTAACATCTGCCAATCCCATGGGATCATTGTGATGTAGCAGTCAGACTACTCGCCTCCTATCAAGGCGAACCAGTTTCGATTCCCGGCGGGGTCATTCTCTGGATTCTTGCATATGGGAATTGTGCTGGACAATGCTGCTGGTCAGCAGGTTTTCTTGGGGACCTCCCATTTTCCCCACCAATGCATTCCGGCACCGCTCCATACTCACCTCGTTTCACCATCATTGGCTCAAAAAGCTCCAATGTTACGAGCCGCCCAAATCTCTCCACTCCACTTCAATCCAATCTGACTGATTTCTAGTGGTAAAATATCATGTTAAACTAAATTAAGCTGCATTTGTATGGTTTGTAAGTTTTATTCTACAGTCAGCATCACAAATTTCTATTCCTGTTGTATGTCAAAAAAAAAGAAGCCTTTTCTGTAATAAGCTGCAACAATTAACAAATTAGAGCCTTACAATTATCTTTTAATTATTGATGGGTCAAGTCAAGTTTTTTCGATTCCCGTGCCGATACCGAATCTTTGGTCGATTCCGATTCTTGTTTTTATGTATTTAATTTTTCAAATAAGGTTCAATTAACTTAGTAGGCCTATCAAAAAAGAATATCTATGCTTTCTAAATAAATATTTAAAATTAAAATGTAACATGACGCACAATAAATTTGCTTTAATCTTGTACGTGTTTTGTACCTACGTGTCCCAAATTTTATTACATATGTAAGGAAAATAATACAAAATAGGTCCAAGTACATTTGTTGTCAGTTTCTAGCACCATAAAAAATATTCATTGCACAACATTTAGGACACCTGCTTATATACTAATCAAAACACTTACCCTAACATGAACACAAATAAAAAAATGACCCGGATCCAAACGCTCCCACTACTAAGAACTCATAAAATATTCACATCAAATTTAACATGGGAATGCCAGTTCCGCAGCAACGCTCCATAGCATTAAGCGTTGCAGCGGAACTGGCATTCCCATGTTAAATTTGATGCAATTTTATTATAAGTTTTTTGTAGTGGGAGCGTTTGGATCATAGTAATTTTTTTTGCCATTATGACCACTGATCTCGATTATATTTCACTTACAGAAAAGAATCAATTTCAATCCCGGTACTAAGAATTGCCGATTTAAGGATCGAAGAATCGACTCGACCCATCACTACTTTTAATACTTTCCAATACATCTGTATTCTCTCAAACCTCTTAATTTTAATTGAGTTTGGTCCTTTAACATAAAGGAAACAGAAATAGGAATGAAAATGAAAAAAGTGAAACGATTCAAATTTCTCAGAAGCTTTTTGGAACAGGAAGGTGTAAACAAGGAAGAAATAATATTGATATATGTTATGTATGTGCGCAGAGGACTTGTTAAGGAAAAAATACGTGCAGCTGAAGAGGGGAAAAGATACTGTACAGGGCTTTTCACACACACCTATGGTAATATATGCAGTGGATTAATGGATTAGAGGCACAAACAAAATAAACATACATGCAATGTGAATTCAATTCGCATAAAGTACAATGTCGAAGAACAGGACAGACAGAAAAGGAATGAGGTGGATGTATAAAAGGTATAAATACTGAGGTTGATGGTATAAGTACTGAGGTTGAAAGAGATCACTGAGGAAGCACAAATGAGATGGTATGAGCACATGAAACGGAAGCAGGAGCTACTGTCAAGAAGACTGCTGAAATTGAAATACATTAATATAAAACAAAGCCAAACCATGAAATAGATGGGAACAGCAAATAAAACAAGTGCAAATGCAGAAAAAAAGATAGAGAGATATTGATTGGGAGCAAAGTCAAATGATGAATACGTAGGAACTTTGTGGCTAAAAATAATAATTGTGTATAACGTGTTCAGTTCACAGTCATTAAAAGCTAGGTTTAGGTGTGTATAGGCTGTTGAATCGTTTTTGCATGCTGGTGTTAATAGCACGGATGCAGAAATGTCTACTAGCATGTGCTTGTTTGCACAGTACCTTTATAACAGAGAATTTACTATGTTCTTGAACATACAGGCAGACACTATTTACCCATTCTCATGTCTGATATTTTAATAAAAGTGTACTGGAGAAAACTGGGCATGCTTTATAACAGAGAATTTACTATGTTCTTGGACAAACAGGCAGACACTATTTACCCATTCTCATGTCCGATATTTTTATAAAAGTGTACTGGAGAAAACTGGGCATGCAAAACTCAATGCCTCTCTGTGGTTGAGTAGCTACACTTGACAATGTTGCAGTTTAATTCTCGTGGGAACAGCAAGCTACTGAAGGGACGACTCAGCAATGGCACACATGGTGTGGCGACAAGTGTTATATTGCTACAAGATGGGTGGTAAAAGGCTGCATTCTTTCCCAGTGGCATAAGTTAAAATTTTTTGGTGACACAGATGTAATTGATAAGTGAGTTGCTGTAAAAATGATTAGATTATTAGTATATGGAACTGGCAGAGGAACAATAAACTACTTATGGCTGAAGGTAATGGGCATTTACCGGTGCTAAGGCAAAGTTTCCACAAAAACAACAAAATATACTCATACTCAGAACAGGCAGCAGTTAATTATGCCATAAATACTGAAATGTGTTCATTGAAAGCTTTGCAAATTGCACACAAACTAGATATGAGTTAAAAATTTAAAACCAGTAAGAACTGGATGTAGTGGTTCATGGAAAGAAATGGTTTATCCACAATATGCCATACCACAATCTCAGAGTTTGCCAGCAACCTATGAAATGAAAGAGATAAGGACTTTTAGTTTGAGCCAAGCCCTAGCAAGCCTACAGAAAGTTCCCGAACTTCGAACTTGAGCACTTTTACTGCATACAAAAATTAAGTTTAATAATAATAATAATAATAAATAACGATGATAGTAATAATAATATAATATTAGCTTTCTGAAGGTAATCTGTGTTCATAATATTATGTAGTAGTTACATTGAATATTTTAACAGAACATTGCCTACCTTTTAAACTATTGTTTTGTTAGTGAATAAATACACACACCTGTTTTCTGAAGTTTGCCAGAACCTATGAATGAAAGAGATAAGGATTTTAGTTTGACCAAGCCTAAAATGCCTACAAAAATTCCCGAACTTGAAACTTGACACTTTTAACTGCATACAAAAATTAAGTTAAATAATTAATAATTAATCATAAAACAATTAGATTAGTAATATTATAATATGTTAGTTTTCTGAAGTGTAATCGTGTTCAATTAATATGTAGTAATTACATTAATATTTTAACAGAACATCCTAACTATTAAACTATTAGTTTTGATGTGTATAAATAAAGCACACTGTTTTCTTGGAAGTGTTTCCGATTGTTTTTAGTATTTGTGAGGTAATTTTATTAGGTATGTTTTGCAGATCTTTTTCTCTAAAATTTCGCAAAATTTCATGTTGATTTAAGAAATGTTAATACTACAATATCAACAAACTAGAAAGTACATGTACAATTAATTATTAGAACATTTTAAATTGAATATGTAAATTGTTATTTTAATAGCTGAAATTGCCAGTTAAAAAAATAAATACATTATTATCATGTAGACAGTACTACAGTATAAAAGATACAGTTGAGATGATGTATAAAGTAAGCAACAGATCAGAGTGGTTCTGAACTCTCGTTTGGAGAGGTAGGTAATTTTCCTATTGTGCAGGTTCAGGTCTAGACTCTCTTCAATCTATAGCATGGGAATTTTTTTCACTGTTGCATTTCTTATGGCCATTTTTGGACACTGTTGTTTGTAAACAACCAAGGCAAATAAGAAATGTGTTTAAATGATTTTTTTCATATATGATTTAAAGCAAAACAAAGACAAGTTTTGAAATTATACTCATTCGTCATGATGAATCAGGGAATGTGGAATTGTGTAGCAAAGGATCAATGGCAAGTGAAGGAGGTATTTGCAGTTGTTGGACACGACCCGGTTGGATTTATTTGCATCACTTTGGGTACGTAATTTGTAAGTGATAAGGACATTAACTAAGAGAGATTCCACTGGATGACTTGACATTTTTATTCATGTTTTCAGCCATAAACTCTAGTTTTCTTGAACTAACCCATTCATCATTGTGGATTTTGGTTTTCTGCCATGCTGTTGGCATTTGTATGTTTAAGGTACATGTGTACTATTTATATCTGTATCGTAATACTTGCACACTGCAACACTAACATTATAAAAAATGTAAAATTACCCTTTTGTAACTTTTACTGTTGTATCAAAAATGTTTAACATCCAGTTTAAATTAACAAGTATTCAGACAACCAACACAAACGCCAAGTTTTAACGTCTCATTTGATACTATCATAATTTATCACTCAAAGTAACTAGTTTTTACTACTTTACATGTAAATCTTACAGTTATTTTAATGTTTTCACAAAGTATTTGTTTATTCTGGAATTCCAAATAACTGAAATGAATTTTGTGAAAAGGTCATTACTATGTGCCTTGCGAAAAACAAGTGTTCCCATAAATGGGTCTTATTTTTCTAACAAACTGTATCATCCGGCACTGCATCTTAGGCAGATTATAAACTCAGCTTTTAAGCTAATTTTGATGGAAATCTGTGTTCATATATGCAGTCGTGGGAATCAATTTTAGCCGCAAACACATTTACCTTTAATATTGTTTTGTGAACATAAAAATTTTTATTTTCTGGAAAAAATATGTCTTGGCAGGTGCTACATCCTAGATGGATTTGTAGGTCAGTTTTGGGCTAATTTTACTATTAATCAGTATTTGTATCTTCATTCTTGAGAATTCCTTTTACCAGGACAAGCCTAACATTTTAAATATTTACATTTCATTATTAAACAATGTGTTGTTTTCTTTTGTTAACATTAAACACAGTCTCATCAGTCACCGACTACATGATCTCACATTGACATAAATATTTTGAGCAGAGCTCGAATCTAAGCAGGTATTAGGCTTGAGCTTGATTTTTTAAGTACTTGCAGACCTCTGAATTGCTTGTGTTAGTGCAGCTTCTAGGATAACCTTTCACAAGAAACAAAAAAAAAAACAGCCAGAAAGCTGGTTCGCCTGACATGGTGATACTGATAATATCAGGAGAATTTATGTATGTAGTATACGCTCTACCCTCTCGATACGTGTATTAATAAGCCATGGTAGTACACAATACACAGAGCAAAGAGTGGTTCACAACTATGAAATGGAAATGACAGGCAAATTATGTAATCAAGTTGGCGGGTTCTGAATACAAAGTCATAATCCCGAAAGATTTGATGGTGAAAAGTTTTAAAAAGGGCTTCATTTCCAATGCACTCAACAGAACAAAAGATGACTGGAGATCTGTTAAGGTAAGCTCTATAGTGATGACTGCCCAAAGCATCCGCAAAGAAAGTTTGTAATTTGAATCTAGACTGACACCTTTGCCATATATGTACATTAATTTTTCCTAATTTTATGATACCTTTGTTAAGTTTACTCAACCTGCATTATTTTTGAATAACTTTTATGTGAATAAATGGCCTGTAGGGCAGAAAATTATATGCAATGGTAATTGCTACAGTTGTGTGGGGTAAATAGCAATGTTATCCACTGATGAAAGCTGAGAACTAGAAAGAGGTCTCTGCCCAGCACAAAAGAAAGTAGAAGGTGGAAATGTATACAACTGAACAAGATCAGAGAAACTTACCCTTCTTAAAAGGGCTTTGTTCTTGCAGGAAATACAGTAATTTGTTGTCCTTTGTATTTATGAGATGTGAAAGTAATATATACTTTGTAACGATGCAAGTTATCTATAATAATCAAATAGGACATCTGGTTAATTTTTTTTGGGCAAGGAGTGTAATATTTTATCAGTGTTTGAAGTTGTGGCCATGTTCGAGTGCTTATCTGCAGTGTGTTTGCTTTTTCTGAAGTCTTAGTTCAAGTTGCATCAAAATTTAGAGATAAAAGCTTGTTTCTAATTTGTATACAGTTTTTCTTTCAAAAATGTTCTGGAAAGTTGGTTATTTGTAGCTGCAAGGCAGTGCAACATGGTGTGGGGAGGGATTTGGTGCCATGCCATGTCCATATTAGGTCACATTTTTAGCATTTTGATGTAAGGAGGGGGGTCGACACATGGCTCCTATAAGTTTCATGTCTATCGACTGAGCGAAAACGAGCTGTGAAGTACAGTTGTCATTTCGATGACTGTGATGTTACAACTTTAACATACACATACAGTTCTTGGGTTATATTTTGCTTCCAAAACCATTTTTTCTAAGCAAGTTTTACTAAAAATAAAATTTGCAGGCTTTACATGGGGGCAGAGATTAAACAATGCAATCTACCTGAACACTGCATAAACGGGAAGATAAGAGAATGAGAACCTGTGTGGACATAATTCCTACTTACAAAAAGTAAAATCCTTACATTGAAAATTTACGCTTATGAGCAACTGTAAATTTTTAAGCTTTTCAAAAATTTATGATAATTGCATAAGTGAAAATTTTTTCAAAATTCAGATTTAAAGAGTGCTCTATAGTTTGTTCACATCTGTTCAAAAATGAAAGACTTTGTTCAGTTCAAGTAGCTTGTAAGAGGGTATCTCAGTAATATGAAATCCAAAAAATGTAAATCACGTCTTACAAAAATAAACTTTATAGCTTTTAAATGATCACAGTTTTGTTATTTCAGCTAAGTACTTTAAAAATTTTTCTCTCCATGGCTCACTGTAAGATTTCACTTCTTTGTAGCCACTTATCAAGTAACACTTTTAGGATAATAATTAACACTTAAAAACAATAAAAACTAGACATAAACCTGTGCATTATGCCATGTCCTAAGCAAAATGGCTGACAGCCTTACCATGAAAATTCAACCACTTTTGATGTTAACTTATAAATAACACAGAAAAATTAAAAATTTTGGTTAGTAGAATAAATGAAATTAAAACCTGAACATACTAAGACAAAATAAGGTAGTACCATCATAATCATAACGAATACATATGTTAACATCTTAATGACAATGAATGATATATATATGTAACTCAACAAGGGTAACGTGTAATCATGATTTTTTTCTGCTGACTCACGCTTGCACAGAACTAAACCAATTTTCATTAACAAATATGTTTTCAAAAATATAGTGCATTTAATGGAAATGTTTATAAATTTTTACTAATTTGCTATGACAGAATCATTAATCTTTTTCTGGGCTTTTTTGTATCTATAAGAAGTCAACATATTTACAAATTGCACACCACATGCCAATAATTTATAAAAGTAATCAATTTTGTTCTTAAAGAACAACAAAGTTTTCTTCTACTTAATGTCTAATGGGAATTGTACAACAAGCTCCAAAGTTATATTTACTAATTTTGCACTCGACACATTTTGTGAAAGCAAGAGCAAAAATATATTTAATTAGAAACTATTTTATTTTAGCATATTGAAGGAGAAATTTACTCATAACTATGTTGAAAGGAAGAAAGAAAAAAAAAGTGATGCATGAATTTTTTTCCAGACACACCATTTCTTATCACAATAAATTGCCTGGTGAAAATTCAGCCAATGGATAATTCACATTAAATTATATGCAATAAAATGTAGCCTTTCCCATGTGGGTCCAACATGTGTAAGGGCTGTTCCTCTCAATTCAGAACAGTCCAAAGAGTTGCACACTGAGAAGTTATGATATGTTGACGTATATTTAATTCAGTATCCAGCACATGTTCATTATGCTGAAAGCAGTTCCACGTCAGAGTGAAATGCTGACATTAAGTTTGTAAAAATTCCATCTTAAACGAACATATTTTCCTGGTTCGGCAAGCGTGAAATGCAGACTGAACACAGGCTATGTATTTCACAGTGCACTGCCAATCTTCCTCAGCAGGTCGTCCATGATGGCAATGAGCAATGCCACATCTATGCAGTTGGATTCTACAATGAGGTGCAGCTATTCACCCTCATGGGAGCTGTCCCGGCTGGCAAGCAAGGTAGCAAGGGATGCAGACGTGTGCCGTGTGTGGGGGTGATGGTGTGCACCAGGACTCACCTCCGGCAGTGCCACATAAGGAGATCTGTCAGACTGCTGCGATGCCAAAGCCACCACTGAGGGACTCTCTAGCAGCTCCAGGGCCTCCGAGGGGGTGGGTGGGCCTGCAAGCACCATTCCTTCAGAAGGTTGTGAACACAAAATAATCCGAAGTAAATGCCTCTCACACATGTACTGCTTACTTTCTGCTAACTGCCCAACACACATTACATTTAATTGTATACGTCTCACTGTAAACAATATGGAAATAAAATCATTACATTTAAATATCTGAAGCTGAATTAAGAGGAGAGATGTAAGATACATGTCTTTACACTCTTTAGCACTCATAGGGTTAGTGTCACCACAGCAATGGTGGAAAAATAGGAGTACCGTGAGAAAACTCGAAAGCAAGGGACATTATCCACCAAATTTCCTACATGTAAAAATCAGCTGTGACTGCTTGAGATAGAATGTGGGTCATCAAGTTATGAGGTCAGTGTGGTATCAACACATCCACCCGTTGTCTCCACTTATGATTGCAACATCAGACTAAACTGTGAAATCTTTTACTGGCCTGACTGAGACAAAACGCAAAATACCACAGTAATATGTATATTAAACCAGAGTTGGACAAAATGCGCGAACGTGGAAACCAGGTTTGTGGGAAATATTTTAAGCCTGGGGAAATCTTTAGTGTTGACCCGATGCTGATACCTGCCGTTCTTATTCTAAGAACTAAACTGACAGATGGCACTTAACAAAGAGGAACCAGGAGGGGGGGGGGGGAGCTACCATGCTCAGGGATAATCATCTACAGGAAGTGAAAGGGAGAGAGTGAGATGCCATTCCCATCCCACTGGCGCTGTAAGAGATAATAACCTACAACTGAAACACCGGATGGAACCCTATGTGTTCCGAGGATAAGAACCAGCACATGCGGCAGCCTCTAAACCTACGGGGTGTGCCATGGAACCTACCATTCCCATGTTAAATGCGGCCCGAGTAGGTTATAAGTTGTTAGTAGTGGGAGCGTAAGGGTCCTGGAATTTTCTGAAGTTCGATTTTTGTGTATTATTAACGTATTATAAGGTAAGTTTCTTTATTAAATTATGAGTTTAATTTCGAATTGCGGGTTTTACATATTATTTCAGGATTTAGTGACTTTGACGTTCTTTCCAGATTTGTTATATTAAAATGTATCGGAAGCAAATTCATTCTTCATTCTTCCCGAGGAAGATATATCGTAATATTAATTGTTTAAGTTGCCCTGACTTAGGATTAAAAATATATTACTAAAGTATTTTTGAGTGCTGCTTTTACGCTCCGATTTTGAAGAATTTATGTGAAATTAATTTACCTATTGTTTTGTATGTTTACTTAAAGCATCAAATAGTACACAGTGTGACATTTAGTTGAACACATATTTCCTTCAGCTTTCTAAAATACTTTTGTTTATGAACATAGTGAAAAAATTATTGCATGAGTAAAAAGCTATTCATTGTTGTTAATTTTTTTACTTTTTAGAAACAAAGTTAAAACATTTAAAATGTACTGTATGTTGACAAATTTGTACACATGATTCAGGGGTAAAGGGTAAGTGAGTGAAGAGATTTGGGGGGCTCTTAACAGAGAGGTCTTGAGAGCAGATGAGGGTGATTAAAGTGAAGATGGAGCGGCACCGGTAATGAAGGGACAAGGTAAATGGAAAATCCCAGAGAAAACCCGCCAACCAACGGCATCGTCCGGCACGATTCCCAATTGCGGAAATTTGGTGACTTGGCCGGGGATTGAACTTGGTTCGCCTTGGTGGGAGGCGAGCATGCTAATTGCTCAGTCACCGTAGCCCCTTCGGTTGTAAAAATGTTTATTATGCTAATATCTCATTTCTAAACTACCTGAATTGCAAAGTGTGCATGTGCAACTATTTAATGTAAATTGTAATGCATTACAATGTTGATCAACACCGTGAAGGATTTGTTATAAAAATATATTTTTATAATTTTGGGGAAATTTTGACCTAAATTTTTATGTTCTGGGGAAATTTTTCCATGCTAGGAATTTTATCCACCTCTGCATCAAACTACAAAAAAAACATTGTACATACTTTGACATTACCTCACTGCACAGACCAAACAAAGTCAACCATTCGATACTAAGAAATTAAACTTAAGTCCAATCTGCAACTGTGTTAAAAAACCATTGTACATACTTATGGACTAGGCCATATTTTTAAGTACGGCTGATCGGTTCTCACATTTTTAGTTCGGTTTGGTTCAGTTTTTGGTTAAAAATGTTGGTTCTCTTTACAAAATGTACAAAAGTTTTTTAATTTCGACTTGTAAAAATCCGATTTAATGAATATTTCTGTGCTAAATGTTTTAAATTCTGCCAAATTTTGTGGAAATTCAGCTGAAAGAACTTAAACAAGTATATGCTGCTAACAATGCAAGTGGTAGACCTCATTAAAAAAATGCCCACCCGAAGCAAAAATAGAAGACATGTTCTTTATTATTCTTTTAACTACACTCTTGCAGGCAATGAAACATGGCCTCACACAATAGCGATGCCATGGCTGGTTTATAATCAGACTGTTAAAAAACGTGGTTAACCTAAATTGATTGGTGTTGCAGAAGAAAATGAGAAAGAGGAAGAGGTCAGCAAGTTGAGAAACATAACAAGAAAAAACCATCCTGTACAGTATTGTGTCCGTGCAATGAACAAAACTTACCCTTTCACTGGAAAGGAAAAACTGCATGAACAAGTGAGGCAACACTGGCTCCATAGTATCATATTTATTTGCTAAATATATTCGAGGAAACTTTTACATGCTTTGTTCATATGCAATTATAATTAAAGTAATTTATGTTACTAAGGTCTGTGTACAGAATGAAATAAAATCAGATACAATAAAAGATAAAACAGTATTTCTGTATTGGCAAAGCATGGTTTATAGGAAACGATAACCTCTTTATCCCGGGGAACTGTTTAGGATGATTTTAACGCTACAACACGTAACTAGTAATATTGTAAATATAATGCCACATATATGCTATAGTCTGTCTCATTTAAGGTTCCCAGAATTTGACAGCTACTGCTGCCAATGTATTTAAAGTGTAATACAGTAGCGTCGTATTTGAAATAACGAATGTCAGCTGACCGTCATGTGAAGCAATGGTGGTATCCCTGAATAACATGTATTCTTTATTACATCTGAGAAAAAGAAAATAGTGCACAGTACAAACAGAAAACCAGTAAGCATTTCCGAATAAACGTAAATAATATTACATTGTAGTATTCTGTATACGGTTATTAATATGTGTTTATAGTTTCAAATTTGTTAAATTGCATAACAGAAATAATGAAAAGAGGGCTGTTTATCTTCACCAACTGACTGGATGCCACGTTGATTTTGTGTGCGGGCGTATCACTTTAGAAGTTCTAAATCAAATTAATGAATGTTGTGTGAATAGTTATTTAAAATGGAGCGACTTAAAAAAAATCCATCATGCAATCGCCAACAACAGCAAGACATTGTACGTGTTGCCAAAGGAGTGGAAGACATGTTACTAATAGGAGAACTCAAAAGTCGTCCAGTAGTATTAAAAAAATAGAAACAACCGGCCGATTGCTTGGAATTTCACCAAAAACCTTCACAAAGTAAATAGCGTTAAATTATGTACCTGAATATTTGGAGTGTGGTGTATTTCGATGGGGAAATGTAATTATCTTAGGCAAATGTTTGTTAGTTATTTTATAATTAAAGTAAACTTGTTAAGTTTGTGTGCGGGTGTTTAGCAGACAACATTAAAATGTTCAACATTCATTTCATTTCTTAGAATATGTTAATGTTACAGTTGAATTTATTTTTGTTCGGTCAATAAACAACAAATAGTTCTTATTGACTTCACTAAAATATTGAGGTTACATTGCTCGCCTGTGTGTGTAGACCAAAACCACAAATGCAGTTGTAATTAAATCCTAATTGTTTAGGCCTAATTATGTTAAAGCTCAGATATATAATGTTTAGTTTGTCCAGAAAGACTATGTAAAGTACATTTACTTCTGTGGTAAATTTTTTAGCTATGGTAATAAATACTAATCGTATAGGACAACACATTGTATTGAATTTTTTTTGGGGGACGATGGGCATGTATATTAAATATCCACGTTACTGTAATAGTACATATGGCCATGTGTTTGATGTAATTTTTTTAAGGTAGGCCTAATGGTGACATTGCCTTTACACAGAACTCCAGCAGACTTTTGCTTTCTGGTAGTTCATTTTACTGCTCAGTTGTGAATTAATGATTTTTTTATGATGCTCTCATCAGTTAACTATGTGAGATTCACTTTCTTTTTTAAGGAATTCGTTAAATTTTTCAAGAGGCGTACGGCAATTCTGATCATACTTCGGGCCGGGTAAGTTTTGTATTCTCCGTTAAATTGTTTAACATGTGTAATTTAATTTTGATTATAGTGTTTATTGTAACCAACATCAATGTCTTTCCATCTTGCCTCAAACATTTTCCTGTTTTGAGAGTTGCAAACTTGCAAGTCCAATGAAATTTATTGATTTAAAAAATATATTTTTTGTGTTTGTGTTTACTGATTTGATAGTAATTAATAATATCTGTTCAATTAATTGTAAGAATATGAATGTATTTTATTGATAGTATTTTGAAAACACAATGTAGCTGTTACCATAAAAAAAAAGGATCTGTGTAATCACATATTTTCCTCAATTAGGCCTATAGTTGGCATGTTTGAAATGTCAAGCAAAAATTTACATGATGTTGACATGTTTTGACAAGTCACATGGAAAGCACATGGAGGCAGAAGAATACGTATTCAGTTTGTTTACAAGGTACTACTTTCATACAATCTGTCAAAATCTGGAAACCTTACACGAGACAGACTATACATACCGTAATATAAGTGGAAGTGTCATTATTTGGTAAATTTTTAAGTAAACTCTCGGTTCAACTGACTAATTGAGGGGAGGGATAGTCCGGTAAACCAGAATGTCTGGTAAGTGTCAAAGTACCAAAATCATGTAAAGCTACTTGTTAGAGTGGAATGTATAGAACGTATATTTGTGTGGAACACTTAATCAATGACGTGAGCCGTGCCCAAAACTGCTATGAGACCATTATTTAGGTACCTAATCGACCATGTGACTAATTTTAGGTCCTCAATATTTGGGGATTTAGGGTTGAAATTTACTGAGGTTAAGTAGCCCACTAAATCCCCAAATAGGTCCGTAAAATCGCCAGCTGTTGTTTGTTTACATTTTATTTCCTGCGTTGTGGTGGAAATGACTGTATTTACTATTTTTGAAGAGTTGCACAATACATGCACGTGAAAAGTTGAAAATCAGGGATCAACATAAAGTTATTTTAAAATAAAGTTCACATGTTGTATTAAAACTGCTAAAAAAAGTGATTGGTTGTTATTTGAAATGGAATGTTAACTTCAGGGAGCGAAGAAATAATGAGAAGAATGATATCAGCTAGAAAGAAATAAGATCAGCTGTTCGCAAGACAATGGGGGTTATGTGAAAATGCTTGGGAGAAAGTTATTTTATTTTATTTATTGATGGGGTGAAAAACAAACTAACATTGAAATTCCACAAGCCTGTAGTTTCCACCTTTGTTACAAGTCATTCAAAAGCATCCACCCTAAATTCCTAAACCCTAATCCCCGAATTTGCCATTTCGAACACCGCTTTAGAGACAGAAAACATGCATGGGGATAGTCCTTTTCCTGTTTCCTACCCGCAACCTGTCAACTGTCAAAGCCATTTCGGTGATAATAGGCCATCCTGCTCCATTTACTCCCAACCTCTGCCTGTTCCCAAGTTATTTTTGTTGCCTTCCTCAAGCGTAGATGATTATCTGGGAATGGTCCCTATCCCCTTGCTCGGAGGAGACACGACAGTGAAATGTTTGGAACAAAACATCTGGCTAGCCGGAAGTCAGGCCGCTGTTTCACAGATGCATGCAGTGATAAACTTACAAGGAGTCTGAAGGGGAAAGCTGCACATAATTCTTCAGTTTATCTTTTGCGCGCGCATGCACACACACACACATTAGTCTAAAAATAGCTCTCACTCCCTTTGCTGTGTACAGCTGTCAACTCACCTGTTTACTAATCACCAAAGAACAATAACTATGTAGGTCCGGGGCCGAACATGTCCGTTCTGTCAACTTATGTGCACATACACACCAAAGAACAATAACCACGTAGGTCCCCGCATTGCATGTAGTAATTAGACACAGTGGCGAAAATAATTTCATTTCAGATTTTGTCAGTTAAAACAGACGTCCGCTGAATGGAGGTCTGGTAAAACGAGAGTTTACTTAATTTGTTAGTTTTAACTTTGATGCAAGAAAAACACGACTGGTCGGTTTTTTTTTTTGAGAATGCGGGTTGGTTTCGGTTTTTGTAAAAATGACCGAACCGAAAATTTGGTTAACCGATCAACCCTACTTTTAAGTATAAGTTACTATTGCACAAGCACAGCTTACGTTCAAAAACATGGTTTAAGTTCATGAGAGCAATGACAGTTCATATTGGACAGGTTTGAAGCACTGCTTCACTAAATATTATTAGTTAGAATTTATTTACTTTGTTAGTCATTTTTGTGTGATTTATTATTCCACCCGAATCCTCCATAAGTTTCAAAACAAACAAAATTAATTCTTGGGGTTCAATATACAGTTATAATGTTTCAGTGGAATCAGTAGGCCATAATATTGTTCACTTTTTTTAAAATTTTACTCCTCCTCAAACAAATGATTCAAATATCACTTGTTCACCTTCTCAAAACAAAATTAATTACTATCACTTGTTTTCATGCATCTTACAGCAATTAGGTCAAATATTCATATTAATTTATCAATCAACTATCAATTATATCATTTAAACTTCTTTGAACACACACGCCTATCCTTGGCTGTGGTGGCAGGATATCCATTAAAGAAAAAATATGTTTGATTTTACTTCAGCCCTATTAAATTAATTGTCACCCTAAGCAAATACTCTGTAATCATAGACAAATATATCTAGAACCAAAGTTAAATATAAACCTGAAAAACCACAATGTTATAAGACTTTCACTGAGTGTTTGTGCACCACTAGAACATACAGTTAAAACTACAGTTGATGCACACCTCATTATCACAGTAAAAGAAAGTGAAAACATAGTGATATAAATGGTTTTTATGCTTGAAAACTAAACATATTTCCTCTTTTGTTTAAGCGCTCTGGCAACCATTAACTGTTCCGCATCAATACCAAACACTTTGATATGAAAGAAATTATTACAGAGCCTGGTCGAAGAACCAACGCTCAGCCAGTGAGCTGACTGCGTTGGACCCAGCATGCATAAGTTTATCACTAAATGATTAAGTGATTAACATGAATACCATAATCAATAGGGTAACACCAAAGAAATGCCTTAAAATTAGTGAAAGGACTATTTTCCAGATATTATAGAAATGTAGGCATTTCTGTAAAACTAAGGAACCTAATTTTGGTTACTAACAAGGTTACTAATGGGGAAACATGATTTAATTATACCTGTTTTAAATAACTGTCATTTCTTGTGAATAAAACCTGTCCATTAACCAAAAACTAACTAGTAACAATGTCACTAGTTAGTCACAATAAGCTCCATTAACACTTGAACGTAAGATACGCATTTAGCTTCCATTCATACTTTTACATGTAAGTTTTCATTTCACCACACAAAGTTAAGACTTGGCTGGGAATGTACTGGAATTTTATGCTGTTTTTTTTTTTAACCAATGTTACCAAGTAAGAGATTGTTTCAGTTAAACTGTATAAATTACTGTCAAAAGCTAGTCTGAATCTAAGGAGTGAACAGAAGACTGCAATTTGTAAAGCAGTGAATCTGAAATATATCCACCACTGCAAGAAAACTGCCACAAAACAAAAATGTCTATTTTGAGGTATTTACAGATTGATGTAGTATATTGTCACACTCAAAAAATCTCTCTTTTGGTGTAAATAGTAAGAAAATTTTTTTCTGAGTATTTTTTTGTTAAGATACCTTTATTATAATAGGAATCCACACCCCCTTTTGTTTTTATTTTTTATTAACAAATTTAAAGTTCGGTTGTGTTTTAGATCAGTACTGTCGTGTGTCTGGTTTTTTAAAATTAAATTTGTTTTAAACAAGCGGGTTATGCTAATTGATTTCAGTCGGGACTTTGTTTTTTTTTCCTCTTGACTTTGGTTCGGACCTTTAGCAGTTTGGAGAAAGCTCCAGACGGTGTGTGCTGAAGCTGCAACTCTTCTTTGACTGCATTAGGGCCGATATTTCTAGATAGTTGCCTGACAGAATTCGTATTGCAGTGAGACTCAACAAATTCCTGATCAGCAGGACCTGTTTCTTTGGTGAGTGTCCCGAAGCTTTGAGACACCTCAGTCCAGATGTTTTCGAGGCCAAGCCCTGTGCTGACACAGGTGAGGATTTTTGCTTGAGCCAGCAGCTATGGAGTTTTAGGACTGTGAGAGGGGAAAGAGGTAGGCGTCTGGCTGATTCAACTAGCTGGAACCCTTGGGCAGCCAAGGGTAAAGGAGGGAAGGCAGTAGGAGGTCTCTGGTAGCACGTGATGGCCAGGTGGAATCTTGGCACGTTCTGATTGGCAGAGGCCAATGGTGTGCCAGGAGAACAAAAAGAGGAGTGAGAGGAGAGAAAGAGGGTCATAGTCGTGCAGGAGTCTGCAAGATGGCGTGACCATGTGAGGAAGCAGTGCATCAGCCTTGGAAGAAGGCCGGAAACGCTCCAGAAAATGAGCTAAGTATTTCATGAATTTTCATTTGATTGATCAGGGTAATTCATCGGAATCTTCTGGAGGAAGGGTCTATCAAATATGTGTGTGTGTGTGTGAGGGGGGAGGGGAGAGAGAGAAAGGGAGAGAGGGGGGGAGAGAGAGAGAGAGAGGGAGAGAGAGAGAAAGGAGAGAAATTTATATAGAGTGAGTGAGTGAGTGTGTGTACTGTCGTTAGCTGTGGGTACAGTCTTAAGGTAAGACTGTCTCTTTTAAATTTTAGTCGTTTTTGTTAGATATATTTTTGTGTCATACATAAGCCCTGGTTTAGCTGTTAAAGTATCTTGTAGAAGTAAGTGTTTGTTTTTCAGGTTGGCATTTCTATTTGCTACAAGAGTTATTGTTTGCAGGCCACCCCAGCAGTAATAATTTGTCAACAAAGATAGTGTTTTCTAACCTACAACTGTAGAATCTATGTTGAGTTGTTTTGCTGATTAATTTAACAGTTTAAAATAACAGCGGAAAATATCATGAGTAGGCCGTAATGGTACAGTGTTGTTTTATCGAGCAAGTGCAACTTTGAAGCAACTGTCTGCTGAACGCGACTTGGCGCTTTCTGTCTTTGTCTCTTTCACGCTCGGGGAGTTTCACTTCACTAGTATGCAAATATAATTGTACATGTTTTCAATTGTAGCATATTTCATACTTATTACAGCAAAATAATGATTTTTGAATTTCCAATTTACAACTGAAGAGATTTTAATGTTTGAATACTTATTTTAATATATTTAGATATGATGGCGGGGCAGAAACAAAGTGAAGTTGGCAGACATGGCGAGCCATGACATGGCGTGTTACTGTTTTACTAAACGAAGCTTAAATTATAATTACACCGAAAAATACTTCAAATTACCACATCATGTTTATAGATGTTATGATTTTTAAACCTACCTAAGCAAGTTACGAGGTTGTGATAAATCTGTTTTTCCGCGGCAGTAATAAATATAATGTTACTGTGTGTTTTGTTAACTGCTGCGTGTGAAATAACGTGGCGTGGCATGGCGTGGCTGCGTAGTGATAGTTACGCTGAATCTGGCTGTGAGCGTTATTTCAAATATTTGATATGAAATATTTATACGTTGTAAACGTGAACTGTTTTTATGGCTAAGTTATTTATTTACATCCATGTCTGTTTATTTATCACAACGTAGTACCTTTGCCCTGGTGGGTGTTTGAAACACAGTCTTGTAACGTGATTTAACACCAATCCCAACAAAATGACCAAGCCCTGCCCAATAAATCTCCATAAACCTAATACACAGTAAGTAGCAATACATATAAATATGAGCGGAATAAAAGTTACGGCAGGCTTATTTGTGTGCATGTTCACCGCTATATTTTAAGTTTCTATAACAGAAAATGAGCGACACGAGTTGCGTGCTTGATTTGAATGCCTTTTTTCGTTGGACTCTATTCCTTCGTTATTCGAACTGAGACTGTCCTTTCAAAGAAATAACCCAACACATATCAATAACAAATGTTAAATACTTCAGTTCATTACCCCGCAGTTGTAACAGTGTTTAACACAGTCGCGGCGATATATTAACGTGCATTACGTGTAATGTGCTATGTCGTGGAAAACAAATATGTTAATGTAATGTAACCATAAGAACAATCATTAATTCAGAAATTTTTAAAACGTCATAAAGCTGCCCTAAATCTTGTTATAGGCCTAAACTGTGAATATTCGTACGAAATAATTTTTGAAATAGACCTAAGACAGAATTCTTTGAAAAACTATAAACAGTAAGCAACACATTTGACAGGTATAAAAGTAGAAGTCATATTTCAATGTTTATTTTTAGGTGTAGCGAAAGTATACAAAAACATGTATACACACAATGGCATGTAAACATTGATTTTGACAGATGCTAGATGGCATTCACATGGCAATGTTTGTTTACATTTAGCGGAAGGATACAAAACGAGCCTGCAAGTAGATATTTTGCAGGGTTCCGAATAAGTTGCTTCCAATGGGGAATGGACTATATATCTTTCTGACAGGCTGGAGAAATATTAGAATCAGAAGGTGTTACATGATAGTTACTATTTACTCTAGCATTTGATTTGGAACTTGGGTTAGGTGTGTAGGTTACAGAGTGCCATTTTCCTAGCTGTCCTCTCCTTTAGAGTCATGAAAAGATCCCCTACACTCTCCCCATTGCTCCTCTGAACTATTGTCCTCCCTTATCCCCCCCCACCCAGTACTTTTACTTTTTTTCTTTATTTATTTAATTGTGATTTTCTCTGGCAGTGCATCAATCCTCACAAATGAGGACATGAGTCTGTGAGAACATTTTGGAATAAGTGATCTTAAACTATTATTATTTTTGAAACTAAAGGCTTCCAGGCGGCCCTCATAATTGATTGTCGTTTTTTGGTTGCAGTTTTTATTAACAGCCTGGTGGTGGAAGTAGTTGAACATTCAGTTTCATTTATCTTTAAGACCAAACTTAATTTTTTCCTTTTAATTTTTCCCCGAAGCATAACCTATCACTTACCCTCTTCCCATCCCCTACATCAAATTATGATTTGAGGCCCTGGGTCACATTATGGTGTAGTTCGCCGGGTAATTTCTCCCTCTCTGTGGCGTAACAGAGGATAACTCCCCCCTCCCTCCCTACTTTGTCACAATATTTAGTATTCTACATGTCAGAAGAATGCCACAAGTTCAATTTTATATTCTTTCCTTAGATGGCTCTTTAAGGCAGTTTTGACACTGATGTGCAAATACAAGACACTGAATTCTAAACTGCCATATTTGGTGATGTGGCACTATTCCACTGTAACAGCCTGCTGATTTATTTTGAGTTGTGACTGTAGCAGTATTCCTTGTAACAGTATACATCATTAGTTTGATTTGCGGCTGTTTGCCTGTTGTAACAAACCCAGTGAATGATCATGGTGTTTTTTGTATGCCTGAAGAAATTTTTTTAGGGCGCATTTAAAATTTAGAAATATGGCATATATGTCATGAGGCAAAAATTAATAGCTTTAGCTTTGGCTAGGAAATAGATGAACTCGGAAAGAAAATGGGAAGGAATTGACAAAATTAAAAGCGACAAGTGTACATTAATCCAGGAAAACGTGTATCATGATAATAGTGTTGCTTTGAATATGAACAAAAATCACTCAGGCCACTGTATGTATTTAAACAACAAAACTTAACATCTTGTAAATGTTGGTGTTGATTAAGTTCACCAAACAGAAGAGGACATTGAAAATGTTACTTATTGTTAGTTAACTAGCATGGGTGTCATGCCTCCTGAATCTGGAGTTCCTGCATGTTTACACAGTGAAGAAGATAAAGCAATTAAATTAAATTAAATTTACACCTTTTTGGATAAAAATTTGTGGTCATATAGTTGCCATTTTTATAATTAAGAGTTGTAATGTTTTGTCCATTTTAATAACCATTTAGGAACATTGACTGATGATGGTGTTGGTAAAGAGTATAAAAAGATAAATTATGCAACTTTGAATCCTGATAACGTTTGTAAGTCTACAGACCCTACTGTCACAACAACATATGCAGAGGATTGTGTATCAAATACAGGTACTAAGGGGTAAGTCAGCTCTATGTGTGGTGTTAATTCAGGTGCTTTCATCATCCATACATATTAAGTTGAAAGGAGGAGGTATGAATCCATGCCTAATGAAAACATTAATATTATTAAATTATATACTGCTAAATGCTAGTTATTCATTTACACACTATTTACTATGACATAACTGTAGGATCATTCTGGTTATAGTAACCCACACTGCGGCCATTGCTACAGGACTGAGGAAGTACCTTGTGTAGTGTTGCCAACCTGGCCCTAACGGTACATCCTCCTTCCCTTATTTATTGAGCATTTCCTTTTCAAATTACAATGCATATAAGATACAAATATATTATCTTTACAAATCCTCTTCTTGCACATAAGATACTTACTGCTAACATCAAAATACTTAACTTAGATACTATCTTTATCATTAAACATGATATTCTTACAACTATTAGCCTTACAAGTCTCCCTGAAATAAATATACTATGTCATTACAGTTTATTCTTTTTACCAGTTTGAAAGGTCATATTTTAGCCCTTGTTAGTACTTACTCTACGTAGTCTTTCCCCCATCTAAGTTTGCTAATAATTCTTTTTTAATTACATGATTTACATGTTTCTGGTGCTTTGACTACTCCTTCCAAACTTTTAGTTGTGTCTGTTCCTAGGTTATCAAAACCCCTAAATCCTTCTGTTACATCACTTTCACCTGACTCTTAGTACCTCCATTTCCTTTATTGGCTGAACAATAGAGTTTACTGGTTCAATTAGAGCCTCTGGAGCTAGTTCTGAATTTGTATTCATCTGTTGGTAAGGGGCAGGGATAAGAAACCACTGACTCCTTCTGTAGGAACCGCTATCACTTTTAACAAAATATGATCTGGGTTCTGGACCTACCTGCTCAATTCTACCATAATTCTGCAAGTCAGTTACCCATACTTGATCCCCTTTTTTCAAATCATCTAGATTTTTCACATTGTGCCTTTTATCACACAGCTTCGCTCACTTTTCCACATTCTTTTCTTCTCTTAGCTGTACCTCTCAGTGATTGATATGCTTGGATAATTGGGATGGCAGCAAAGTAAGAAAGGTTCTTATCCTACGGTTTATAAGAAGCTCAGCTGGGCTAAACCTGTTCTCTAAAGGGGTACTACAGTATGCCAGGAAGGCCAAAGATAAGTCCTAGTTCTTTTTTATCAGCTTCTTTGCTACCTTTACAGCCGCCTTGACCGCTCCGTTGGACTGGTGATAGTGTGGAGAAGTCACTATTTTGAAATTATATTCCTCTGCAAAATTTTTAAAGCAGTGTGACAGAAACTGTGAACCTGTCCTGACTTGCTCTGGGATACCATAAGACAAACATAGCCACCAAATGGACATCTTGGCCCTTTCTCTGCATTTAGCTATGCCTTGATGCCCTGCATGGATGAAGTTTAAACATTTCAGTTGCAAACTAGGTGGAATGATTATCCTTGTTCCTTTCAATAATAATCCGTCTGCAAAAGTAATTTCATACCTGAACTGATAATATGGTTGCACATTCTCAGGAGTGCTGCTCTTTTGTGGCCAACCACCCAAAGAATATTCTTTCAATTTTTTACATACTGGGTCCCTATCTTGTTCAGATTATATATGCGAGAGGAACTTAGCAGTGATAGGATGTGTTATTAGAATTTGATGCAAGAAGGCTTCTGTTTCCTAGGTCAGCTCAGACTGCCCCCCACTTAGAAACTGTCCTGAGGGATTGTGGGACAGAGCGTCTGCTATGACTAATTCCTTTCCGATGTAATGAACTGTGTAATCATACCTCACGAGTCTGATACGAAACCTTTGAAGGAGAGGTATCAACTCATCAACTGGTTTTGTCTGCAATATTTGCAACAAGGGTTTATGATCAGTTTCTGATGTCAACCTTAGAACTAAAATGTACTGTTGGAAACTTTCAGCCCCTTATGCTACAGCCAAGGTTTCTCTTTCGATTTGAGAGTAACGCCTCTCAGTGGAGATAAGCATTTTGGAGCCATATGCAACAACATATCGCATGCCATCTTTTTGCTGCATTATACAACCACCTAACCTGAAAGAGCTAGAATTTGCACTTAATACTATCTGCTGTTCGGGATCAAAATATGCAAGCTTACGTGTTTCCGAAAGAAGCTTTTTAATGTCTTTGAAGGCTTTTGCTTGTGATGGTCCCAAGGTAAATGGAGTGTTTTTCTTCAGGAGAGCAAACAAAGGTTCCAATGTTTCAGACTTGTCTGGAAGGAACTGCGAAGAAACATTTACTATCCCCAGAAATTGTTGCTCTTCATTTATGGTAGTTGGTTGAGGAAACTCCCGCAATGCTTGAACCCTGTCAGGGTCCACCGATATCCCTTCAGAAGTCAATGAGTACCCTAAGTATTTTACTGATGTTACTCCAAACACACTTTTGTTTTTATTTATAGTGATACCTTCAGCTTCTATGCTACCCAAAACCTTTCTCAGTATCTGATCACATTCAGACATGGTGGAAGCATATACAAGAATATCCTCTACATGATATACGACCCCTTGAATGTTCTCCAGAAGCCGAGCAATTCTGCATGAAAAGTATTCTGGAGCACATGAAATGCTAAACAGCAACCTTTTAAAGAAGTATCTACTAAATGGTGTGATAAAGATAGTTAAAAGCTGGCTGTCCCTTTCCAATGCCATCTGGTAAAACCCTGAATTGGCATCCAGTTTTTAAAAGTATTTTGCCCCTTTGAGCATAGCTTGTTTTGTTTCCACACTAGTAATGGGAAAATGTGGTATGGAAACATTATGATTTAGCTGAGTATAATCCCCCCACAAGCGTACCTCATCACCTTTTGGAAAGACAACTATTGGTGCTACCCATTTGGTTGGTTGTGTAACTGGCTCAATAATGCCTAATGCTATCGATCTATTCAGTTCATTTTTCAGTTTACCCAACAGAGGTATAACAACTACCCTAGGAACAGACTGCACGAATGGTTTTACACCATCTTTCAATTCAATATTTACTTCTCCTATTATTCTAACTAGCCCCTTCAGCAGTTTTGGGAATTCTGCTGCAACCTCAACTTTTGTGTGCTCTGAAACTACCTTCCAAAATCGACTATCTCAACTGTCGTAGCCCACTTATTTTTTTCTACTGAATTTAGCCACAACCCTCCTATGAAAGTGTCCCCCATTCCCTCATTTTCACTATCCTTGTTCTGATCCTCTCCCAAAACGGTAAAAACCTTACCTTGGCTGGGCCTCACCCCAGCTTTACACACATATGCCCAGTGTCCTAACCTAAAATACTTAAAGCACTTCACTTTACGAGCTGGACATTTCAACTTCTTGTGTGCAGGTTATCCACAGGACTGGCAGTGAGATTCTTCTGACCGTTCCGGGAATATGCGCTGGGATGAACCTTGAAGGGAAACACTTTGTTGAGCTGACCAACGACTCCCTCTTTGGAGCCTATTAACCTCCCCACTGTGTTGTTGTTCTCGATGAAGCACTGCAGATTGCTGATACTGAAGTTCTGCTTGCTTAGCTGCTACGACAGCCTCCTCCAATGTAAGTTTTGACTGCAGCTGTAGTTGCTCACTCATCTTTTTGTCTGCCATGCTGACCACTAACATATCAAAAATAAGTTCATTTCGAAGATCACCATATTCACAGCTAGCTGCCAGTGTGTGCAGCGCCATTATAAATTCTCTGACCGCCTCTCCTTGTAACTGTAAGCATTAATTAAATTTGTACCTCTCAAAAGTTGTATTAGTTCTTGGTGTGGAATATTGTCTAAATGCTTTCAAAGCTCTGTCTAGTATATCTGGTACCGCTGGCTGGAACTGTGACCATATATCTTCTTCTCGTTCTCCTAACACATACAGCAGAATATCAATCTTGTCGCTATGCGATTTAGAATGGTGTCCCGATACCGACACACAACGCAAAAATTGTTTCTTCCAAGCCTGCCATCATGCAGGCTTTGTGAAATCCATTTGCTGTGGTGGATGGAGGTTGTTTACCCCGCACGTCGTCGAGGTCGTTTCTGACCCGTTGCCGTCCATGACTATATCTTGTTATAACCAATGACTCCCAGAGGTGGGATATCAATACTAAATTAACATTACTTCCATTTACCACTGCCACCACGTAGGATCATTCTGGTTATAGTAACGTACACTGCAGCCATTGCTACGAGACTGAGGAAGTACCTTGTGTAGTGTTGCCAACCTGGCTCTAATGGTACAATAACATTGTAAATTTTTCTTATGTGTTGTTTTAGATGTGCTATCTCTTGGAATTAAGGATGGAAAAGATTATATGCATTATCCCATTGGCAATCCAAAAAACTTGGAACATTTTCAGACAGTGACATTGTTGAAAAAAATCAAGAAAGAAAAAAAAGTGAAAACTCATTAATATGTAATTATTGTTATCATTTCAGTATTAGTTCAACTAAAATTATTTGTAGTTTCAGTTCCTAAATCCAAGAAAAAGCCACACTATTCTAGCAAATGGAAGAAAAATGTGAATTAAAAGAAGAGGAATTCGGGAGAATAATACAGCAATACCAGAAGGAAGTTAGGTAAGGCCCGTAACATACAAGCTGCTTGCGATGACAATTGTAGTATTTAATAAAACCTCAAAGACAGGAACTTTTACAGAACTTTTGAGAAATGGAAAATATAAATATACAGAGAGATTTCATGACTAGGCATGTAAAGCCAATTAAACCCCACTATCAGTATAAAGTTTAGGGTAATAAACAAAGTAACAATAATGTATATTACTCCAGTGTTGTTGAAAAAGACGTACGTGTTTGCAAACGTAGGTAATGTCAACTCTTAATATTGGGGACAGAATGATTCGGATTGCTATAAGTAAAAGTTAGTAGAAGTTGTTGTTCAGCCCGACATGACAGGTATGCATGGCAAGCACAAGAAGCTTCAAATGGGCATCAGATTAGGATGAAGAAGCATATTCAATCTTTTCCACAAATTGAGTCACACTAGACGAGGTCACAGACTGATGGGGGACTAAAAATAGCATACATGCACCGCATGTACGTAAGAACACTTCAAAGAAAATAATCTTCCATACAGAAATATTCAAGTATTCCAAAATTTTCAATTGTGAGTATAACACTGGTTTCTTTATACCAAAGAGAGACCAGTATTCCATCTGCAAGACATTTCACAACATCAGTGAAGCAGAAAAGGTGGTATCCAAACCAGTGTATGAAAATCATATAAAGGAAATAAAACTGTCTCGTTTACAGAAAGAAATGACTGAAAATTCCAAACAGGGTGATATTGTTTGTGCATACTACAATTTACAGGCAGTTCTGTAAGTACCAAGTAGTGACTTTTCTCAGTTCTATTATAAAAGGAAACTTTAATGTTGCAATTTCACAATACTTCATTTAGGAACATCCTAAGGATTTTGCTATGTTTGGGTTAAAACTACTGCTCAACATGGTTCATATTAAACTGGCACGTGTATAATTTTTCCTGAAGAAGCACTGAGCTTATAAATATGTGGTTTTGGTTCGTCTACCCAGCCTACGCAAGTATAGTGGAATCACTGTTGACAACGAGTGAACTGTATTTTGTGTGTTCCTGTGCTGGGGCAATTTGGTTTCAAACAGTGGCTGTATTCAGTTGCGGCTGCAATTGTGCAATTGCGCTCATGCTCGCTCATGTTGGTTATGGACATCTTTCATGTTGTTTGGGCATCACGGGGTGTTTACTGGACTCCCGAAGACCAGGTGGTACTTGGCGGGGATCTGGCTGACCTGTCCAAACTGCTTAGTCGACACTATAGCAGTTAAGCCCCACATTGGGCGCCAAAAAAACTAATGCCAGGAGACTGACAAGGTCGGCACTACGTTAAGGAGGCTGGTTTTGTTGGGTGCTAGAGAAACCACACCCTTTTGCAGGGGGTTCTGAATTCTCTTAGTCTCTACCTTATAGTGGTGCACATCCAGTGTAGAGGATGGCCTGGTAGCTTTGCAGCAGGGCACGAAATCGGGCTTGGCTAGTGAGACCTTTCACTTCAAAGTATTGACTCTTAGCGGTAAACCTGGGTGACGCGTAACCTCAGACAATGGTTTGACCTGGTTCGTCTCTGACAGGCGTACATTAGCTACAGGTGGATTAGGGATCCAGTGTTCAAAGCTTGTGTGAGCTGTCAGAGTCGGAGCTGCTGATTCGAGTATGAAGCTGGAGGTTGGAACTTCCAAAGGCTGATCCAGTTGACTTAAATACGCTGCGATCCAGAGGTGTGTCTCCCCGTTCAGACATGTGGGTACTTCGAAAAGGTCCTTGGGGTTCTCGGGTGTGACTGGTATCTGTAAATGGCACAAAGCCTGGGCTTGATGATTTGGTGAGAGCTGATTGAGCGTGACAATGAGGGAGGGGGTAAGCTCTTGTAATCGCCCAGAGACAGTTAGCACCCATTTCACTTTTTCACGGATACCACTCCGATGGGAGTAAGGAATCTGGATTGAAACATTCTCTCACGTCCATGAGGTGACGTGTAGTTCTACCAGGTGTAAACACGTGAAACGTCTGCCAACTCAACGGACACCTTATCTCAGCACTCGGCACCTAAATGCAGTGAGCACAAAGTCAGGCCTCGTCGTTGACAGTCCCTGCACGTGGGTGAAGGTCTTATGAGGGGACTCGGGGCACGCTAACTCCGGCACCTAAACGCAGTGAAGAGAGTGGACTACTGAGCAGGCAAGCCGGTCTCCGAAGACAGAGTACCTAGTGTCGGGGCTCTACCATTCTGGATTCCGTGGAGCACAGAATGGGTGGCCATCCAAGGTGCGTATGTGGGTACTCAGTTGTTGGGTATGGCTCGTGTGAGTAATTTCCCCGGGTCACCTGCAATCCCCTGGGAGAGGTGCTATTATGTCTACGGGAAAGGATACCCTCGAGTCAATAAAACTGTCATTTACTCCGTTTGACGGAAAATAAACAAGTGATGTTGCATTACCTCTTAATGCTGGCAACAGCTTAGGGAAGCTTAACCTTACATTATCCAGGTAGAGGCAACGTGGTTCTAGGTTAACAATGGCAGGGTAGACAAGCACTATTAAAATATCTTAAACTGGTACTACTCCCTACGCATGTGTTGCCCAGAAGGGGCTGCAGTGTCTGGGTGTGTAGATGACGTGTGGCATGAATCTTCAACACAAATGTGGTGAAGACTAAGCAGGTTGTGAAGGATGGCTCTGGCAACGAGGCAAGGTGGAGACCAAGGAAGAGGTATTTTTTGGCAAAAATGCGGAGAAGGAAGGTAGGTAGAGTTAGGAGTGAAGCAAGCAGTGCAGTTCTTCGAAAAAGATGTGGTGGAGAGAGCAGGCGGTGTGGCTTGAAAACAAGCCAATGAATAACTGTTGTTTAAGGGCGACGTCCCACTATTTATACTCTGGCTGGCACTTCCACTTCAGCCAGCTGTATGTATGGCCTGTTCGCTATTGCAGATTCCAAGGCAGTCTCTGGGAGGTTATCTCTGCAACATAACTGCAGAGCCTGTAGCGATAATGTGCTCTCTACAGCAGCTGGTGAGAGTCCCAATCGATGAAAGAAGATCTCACCCCCTCTCTTACGAAGCTCCGTGCACTCGCAGCATTATGGGTGGAAATATACTCTATTATAGCCTATGTCTATAGAGGCACGCTTGCTGCACTGTAGCATAGCAATAGACTTAAACACATCTGTCCCCGAGGACACATGTTAGTATTAGATTGTTTAGGATAATTATTAATTCTTCCTTTCGACTCCACCATCTCTCTCTGTCCCAGTAAAAACCAGTGAGCATTGGCACTGCCGGTGCTCACTGGTAGCTCACTTCTGTTTTTTCTTTAGTTCCAGATCCACTGGAGAATTGGAGGGAAGTGGCCCCATAGCACCACTTCCCTCACCAGAGTGACGTGCAAGCGGCACTCTGTTAGACCAGCGCCACATCCCCATTAAATTGAATCAAATAAAGTTCCTGCTCCCTCTCTACTAGATTTTCCCCCATGCTAACAAGAGCATGTTTCCAAACACTCTGTCTCCTATAGCATTTCTGTTTAATGCATGAATATTTTTAATTCTTTCCTGTCACAAGTGTTTTTACGTCTCTCTTGACTGTTTTTCCCTTGTTCTTCTAGTTATAGTCTTAGCCTTAGCTATAGGCCACTCAGGGAGGTAGTCATGGCCCCAATTGCTGGCCATGGCTGCCCAATCCCTCCCCGCCATGATGGACGCCTCTTTGCATTATTTTCTTCCCTTGTAGGCGTACAGGGTTAGCCCTGACAAGCAATAAAATACCACCCTACATTTGGGCTTCCTTTCCCCTAACACTTAGATATAAGGTAGAGAATAATAATATAGTCCCCTTCAGTCAGCGGGATAGGGGCGATACTGGAGAGAGGATAGGTATAACATAGCTTCCTCAATGTGACACCTGCCGGCTTGGAGATGAGGAGGCGGCAAAGCTTACTGGTGTAGCCATCTAGGTGCGTGCAGTGGTACTCGGTGCATTGATGCACAGTTTTGGTGGCCGGTGAATAATACAATCTTCAGGCTGGAATGTCCATTCTTGCAAGGGTAGACAGTAAAAGTTTTGTAACGTCTCATTGCATGTCAACAATAAAATTCCGTTACTATCAGGCTGCAAAGCTTGCTCCCAGATGAGGCAAAGTTGTTTATACCATTGTTGAAAAGTCATGCGACAATTTATTGCTTGTAATTAGTGTTATCAAGTATCAAAAACTTTACGTAAATCAAAATATATTGCATACGTGTGATTTCTAGATTTTACATCTCCATGTAAATTACTAAAAAACTTGAATAAATTAGTAGCAGTTGTCTAACCAGTTTGAAATCTATGCTGAGTATCAGATATGTTTTTTATATTAACGTTTATATGCTTGTGAATTTGAATTACCTTCTCAAAAACCCTTGAGAAACAACATAGTAATGATACCAGTCAATAATTATTAACATCATGTTTATTACTTTTTTTTGTTAAATATTGGAACAACAATGGCTCTGAAGATAGTAGTAGTAGTAATAATAATAGTACATACCAGAATCTAGTACCGTTGCTGGAGGTGTCATTGTGGAGGACATACAGTCAATTGCCATGCTCAACTGACTCGATGTCATCTGTAAAATATTAATAAAAAAAAAACACTGTGACTAATTAGATTAAAAAAAAAAAAAAAAAAAAAAAAAAAACACACACGCACACGCACACACACAAAAAAAAAAAAAAAAAGCCAACATACTATCAAAAGTTCACTCATACAAAAACAAATTTCTAAAACTACCTCTCATGGTTTCCAGAAATTAATTTGTTATGAAAAGCATGTTGCTATAAATATGTTGGGAAATTTTGGACCAAATCTGATTCACCCCCAATCCCTATATGTCAAAATTTGCAATTTTTTGCACGAAGTCCAAGTTCAATTGTATCTAATGAGAAAATTAGATATATGCAAGCCTGGAATTTTTAGTTTGAGTCAACCCCAAGCAAACCTAAAGAAAAGTTCCCGTGCTTCGAGCTTGAGTTCAAGCTTTTTTATTACATACAAAAAAATAAGTTTCACAATAAAGATAGTATTAGCATTTTGAAAATAATCTGTACTCATATCCACAGTTCTACGGAATAGTTTTAACCAGAACACACCTACGTTTTAAAATATTGTTTATTTTGTGAATATATACACAGACATGTTTTCTGTGATAGTGTTTTTATGATTTATTCAGTCTTGATTAGATAGTTTCCAATATGTCTATGATACTTTTTTTACCAACACTTTCTGTGATTTTTAAAATATAATACCATATTACAAACAGAGTATGTGTACAATTAATTTACGTTCAGCAAAATATTAAATTGAAGTGCTGGACTACGTAAATATGTTATTCTAATGGCTGAAATTTGCCAGTTCAATACAAAAAAATAACTCTATGTATACAGTATGTACATGTATGTATATATAAAATACAGTTAGTTGGCAAATGTATAAAATAAAAACAATGATATGCCTCACCATCATGTCTCCCACATAGTCTTGATGTGCTACCTTAGTGGGGCTGGCTGCTGATGGGCGATGCCAAGACTCCCCCCTGGCACCGGGCAACTGTGAAACAGTGGTCGCCACTCTTACAGACTTTTTCTTGTGGCTAACGTTGCTGGGTTTGGCAGCTTCTATTACTGAGCTATGTGCCTTAGGGGGTGTGCTTGCGAGCGATGGGCGAGTGGGTACCCTGATAGGTGTGACAAGTGGTCTGACCACCCTTGTGACGTTAGTGGGCAGAGTGAAGGTAGGTTGCTTCTTCGGTGGCATTAGAGGCAGTGGAGAAACTGCACCTGGTATGTGCCACACGAGATTCAAGGTTGAGCTGGGTGTGCTGGATGCGGACCCTCTCTGGCAAGCAGCCTCCCCTTCCAAATGTATACCTGGCTGACACCTGAACCTCTACTATCCATAACTCCAGCCAGAGCTAGCTCTTGCTTAGCTGCTTTATCCCACCCAAACCTTAGGTCAGGCATAAGGGGGGTGATAGATCAGATAGACATATAGTGGATGGCCAAAAAGGGGTAGGCACGGTCTGATGGGAGAGTAAGGTGCTGGCTGTTGGGTAGGGTTGGTAGCCTGGTCTACTGGCCTTCAGTCTAGTGGCTTGGCGAGAGGGATGTCGCTGGCGGACTCAAGCATCACATAGAAACTGGGCTCCTTGTTAGGGTTGGACCTATAGTTTCCAGCAAATGACCTGACAAGCGAGACGTTGCTGGCAGACCCAAGCACGTACTGGAGGGGCAATAGTCCAAAGTGAAAACAGCTCTAGTGTAGTCCAGGAAGACGGGCTTCCCAAGCTCCACTTCAAGACAGTTCCCAAAGGGTGAGGTAGGGAACGAGGTTCCGGCTCGTAGCTATACCTGTAGGAGTTTTACTAGGAATGGTGATGGAACAGGAGATAGCAGGAGCAAGGTGAAGAAAGAATAGAGTGCTGGAAGAGACAACTCAACTAAGTGATATTTCTGTCAGATTATTTATTTCTCATTAAATACACATAAACCAGCCTGTACTCTGACTAGGGCCTGAAGGGCCGATCCTGGGTTGCCAACCGGTAATTGACATCACCTTGGAAGATGCGGCAACACGGGTGACGGCGACCCAAGTCAGTGGTACTTGAACTCGAGTAAACTGCGGGTGAACAACGAGGCAGCTGGAAGCACGGCAGGCTTCAGCGTACTGGCGGGCAGCGAGGTGGTGCAGTGCAGAGTCTATTGACAGTGTTGTAAATGGCAGTGACGACTTGAAGAAGTGGTTGACTCTCAGGCAGAGTGATGTTCTGCGAAGGTAGATGCAGTGTCAGATGGCCTTCGGGCAGCATGATGTTCTGCAACTAGACTGGCGTGAGACAGCCTCTCTGTGCGTGCTCGAGCAAAGTGGCGTTTGCATGAGACTGCCATGAGACAGCCTCCAACTGAGGTCTACGAGTCCTATTTATATATGCGGCGCATAGGGCTAGAGCAGGGTTTGTGAGGTGTGGTGAGAGAGAAAACACAGAGAAGAGACGTATAGAGAGCGGCGGTGGTAAGCCAGCAGAGATGGCCAAAGCTGACAGCTACTTCCCCACACGCCTCCAAAGGCTGGAGGGGTAAGAGAGTGGCGACGTGATGCAAAGTGGGTTGTGGCGCAGCAGGTTGCAACAGCTAAACAAACAAACCCTGTGCTTCAAGGCGTGCTGTTCCATGTATGGCATAACAGCTCTTCTTAAGAGGAGAGAATGATGTCGCTCATAGCACAGCAGACTAACAACCTACTTTAAAAAATCCAGTCATGAAAGGAATTATTCTGTAAAAGATAGAAATAATTTTTTTTTGAAAAGTGCTATATTTTGCACTAGTTCAACAATTTGACTGCAAAATCGTAAAGATCCTGTAACTTATAAAAATTGGTTACATTAATTTACATTGCTTCATTTTATAATTTGTAAGTTATTAGAATATAAAAAAAGATCCCACTAAATAACCTGATAGTTTTTAGAACGCGTATGCCCAATGCACGGGAATGCATCACACGTCTAATGTTAACACATTTTGGGCGGTATGTTACAGAATTTGGTTTCAGTGTATTGGTGCACTGCAGGAAGAAGATAATTGGGTTGAGTTATGGATGATTGTGCTTGATAAACTGTGTCTCAATGAGACATTTGGCGACCGTATTACGTGGATGGGCCGTTTCGCGTGTGTAACCAACGTCTGGTTACTGGTCCTCCGAATTCAAGGATCGTGTGCAAATACCACCTCAGGTAAGTAATTGGAAATCAAATTTTGACTCTGGAAGTATTGCTGACACACTGTACTAGAGTTGAAGCTGTCCTCAATTGAAGGCCTCTAACATCAGTCTCTTCTGATCCAAACGACTTTGCTGCCATCACACCTAGGCATTTTTGATGGGTAGGCCTCTTGCAGCTGTACCTGAATCATGTGGTGGTGATGATATCTGTTTATTTCAAAGGTGGAAAATGGTGTGTGCACTCCCTAACCAGTTTTAGAAGCAATGGTTTGAAGAGTACAGTACTTGCAGCAACTGCAACCCAGGGATAAGTGGACACACAGCAAACACCACTCAAGATTGGAGATTTGGTTCTAGTTGAGGAAGAATGTGTACCACCTCTTGGCTGGTGCCTAGTTCAAATTGTGAAGCTTCATCTTGGACGTGACGGAGTGGCTAAAGTGGCTGCCCTACGCACCCGGGAAGGGACAGCTGTGTAGGCCAGTGCACAAGTTATATTGTCTTCCAGCCAAGCAAATTTGCCTTTTCTCAATTCATGTAGTGTAAATATACATATTGTAAGTGTTGAGACTCTCTCTACCTAATCAAGAGACCTCAGCAGGTCTCGACAGGCAGCATGTTGTGTATTGTGTGATAAGACGTGTATATATTTACACGAAGCCCTAACAACATGTGTATATCTACATGGCATCGCTGCAAGTAGTTCGTGGCACCAAAGTGATTCAAGATGGTGACATGGTAAGTTAGCAGCGAGCGTGTCTGTCACTAATTGTATAGTTTTAAGGGTTTTAAAGTATTCTCGCAACATGCGAACTCACGGAGGGGGAAGGAGTGACAACTGTTGTTAAATGTACTACTCCCTGGCTGCAGGCACACACACGGCAGCCGCCTGATGCATGAAAGGCAGCAGCTCGTGATGCTTAGTTTCTTACAGAGCAAGAATATAATCAATGCATTGTTTATAAATTTTTTAAATTTTACATACACTTTGAGGAAATTTTACCTTGAATTACATATTGTGCAGAATTTCTACTTAACGAAACTTGAAAGCATGTATAATCCTGTTCTTATGTTCGGGGGCCAGCAACAACTTAAATTTACATCAAATTTTGAACTAACCAAAATAAAATTAACAAGGTTTTACTGTAGTACAGTGCTCGAGAAGAGAATCGCAACTATTTGTGGCCATCATAAAGGGAACAAACTTATTTTTCTACCCATTTCCCTCGAATTTTAATTTTTTTAACCAAATGTTTAACAGTTCCCAACAGAAAGGGTTATTACTTCGAGAGGGTCGCTACTCCAGTGGCTGCAAAATCGAGTTGACTGTATGACATTATTATTATTATTATTACATTCCACAAAAGGTAATAAAAGGATGTTGCAAGAAGATATAAATAAATATTTTTTTTTTTTTTTGTAATTTAAAATCATAAAGTATTATTGCAACTAGCTGACCAACTAGTGTTGCAAATTATCAAATTCACAATAAAAAGCATGTCTGAACTTTCATAATAAACAGAAAACTATACAGTGATAAAAAAAAGTCAAGTAGAAATAAATGAAACAATTATGACTCACATGAGAATGCTAAACATTGCCTTAAAACATACATCACACACCGAGCACAATGACACTAGGATACACTGTAATTTTTATGAGTGTGGAATGAAATAGGTTGCAAGATGGTATGTACTTGCACGCAGAAACAATCAGACAACATTATCACTATGAATGAGCCATTACTACGTTTAACTGACTGTACCAGCTTACTTAGGTGCTGAGCAATGGTACATTGCTGTCTGGCAGGTGGTGTGTTATCGGAAAACTTAGTGGTCAGATGATGAAATAAGGTGTGGTGATAAATTAAGAAGCTGAACATATAGTCCTGCTCAAAATTGGCTAGCATTGTTAAGTTTTCTCTACCAGCCAATTTTTTTTAATAGACGCTTCTTAACTCATGCCAAGATTACACATCCAAAGATACAATTCTCTGTAAGAAAATTACTGCGAAAAGCATGAGACTAACATTTAGATGTAGCATTATTACAATAAAAATTATTTTGAAACAGTAAACTTTAAACATTCATCTCTTTATCTCTATACTTTGCAACAGCATAGAAAATGCCAATTACCTCAGTACCATATGTCACATCACACAGCTGCAACTTCTTAGAGCCATTCCCATCATAACGTGAGTCACACACAAAGTTCCTTATCTTGCGAAGCATGAACTCTGGTACCTCGAAACCTTTCAGTTCATGGAGGAGGAGATTAGGGTTGCCACTGTCAACAAAGCATGCATTATGAATGTTAACACACACTCAAGTTGGCTGCAAACTTCTATGGCTCTAGATCCAAAAATATATACTGTACATGGAACCACGAAGATGTACTCTTGCCAGTGGGAGAAGCACTTAAGAACAGCAGATCTTTTGTGCTTTTCCCATGAGCTGTATGTTTCCTGCAGCCAGCCATGGTTTGATGTTCAATGAGGTGAGAAAGAATTCTTTGGTCACACCCAGGAAATGGCATTCTACAGTCAAACAATTTATCATGTCATAAACAGGGGCCCCTGAAAAATGTTAACATTAATACATATCTATCAGTACACACACAAAAATAAATGCTGAATAATACAGTATTTACAAAATTCTAAGCGACACATGTTTTTCCGAAAATATTTTTGAAAAATAAGGGTGTGGCTTAGAATCTAGTACCATCATTTTTTTTGCACCGGAAAATGTTTTCAGCATTATTTTGTTTTGTTAAAACAAATGTGAATATTTTTACAGAACGTGTGTGCGTGCGAGAGAGGGAGAGGGAGAGAGAGAGGAGAGAGGGAGAGAGAGAGGAGAGAGGGAGAGACTGATAAGCTATTCGAAACCGATGAATTGAATTTGGGCTGATGGAGAGAAGCACGCATTGCTATTAATTGCTTCAAACTTCTATCAGAAATTAAATTTCCTACAGAGGTGGTGGTTTAACCTGTGGCCGCCTATGTATAACAATAATTATTTTACAGGATTTTTCACAAAAAACTAATGTGGCTCAAAATCGATGGTGGATTACAATAAATACAGTATTTTATACATATATTTTAATCACCTATAGCATACTCATTCATAGCATCCTTGTTTTAAGCTAGTATGATTTTACTCTTAACTTCTTGTTATGCAGCCAATAAACCTAGATTTATACTGGTCCTCACTGATTTACTAAAAAATCATGTTTATGCTGGTCTCCTGTAATTCATCCATAATTCAGAGGTTTATAGGCTATTTACCGTGAAGTGAGCACTTTTGAAAGTCCTCTTATTTGGAATAATAGTCAATAAATATATATTGGTTTACCCTTGGACGTTTACTTCTGAGTGTGGTGGAATCTACACACTGTGTTTATTAATTACATGGCAATATTTATTTTAAAATGTGATTAAAAGATAAAAAAATGGATGAAATAAAAAAGTACCTGGGCCTCAAAAGTGCTCACTTTACCATGAACAGCCTATATATCAGACCTCTGTGTTTTACCGGTGCAGCCTAACTTTTCTTTGTATTGTCATAGATATCAAAACTAATTGCCATAAAATGAACTAAAAAAATTATTCTATTTGAGTTCACCATCGAAAATAATGTTAGGTGCATGTATTCCTCCTGTGACCAAACATGTCCACCCTATCTACAATTCATTTCTTTATCTTGATGCTTGATGTCTTTTCAACTTATTGAAATTGACTTCTACTCATAAGTGCGAACCACTCCGCCGCACACCCCAACAGATTTTGATTAGCAGTACAATCTTCCAGATGACGAGAACTTGTACTGTTTACTCAATGATAAAAGATGCACAATCAATTTCTGAATAAATTTTACTGTTCACCGTCCGAGCCACTGATATGATGCTGCAAGGTCACTTGGTACTATACCGCCGAGGTATGGCACTACTAGTATGAATCGCCGAGACATGCAGCAGCCGGTGGCATCACACACCCAGACGATCTAACACCACCACATCCCTTCACCTGGCCAAGGGAGAGTCAGGAAGAGTATAAATACCAGGGCACGGCCTTTCCAACATCAGACTATTCTGTTCCTTCACCGCACTCCTGGTACTGAAGGAACCATCAGTCCGCGCCTGGTCTTCACCGTGCTCTTGGTGCCAAAGATCCCAACGTCTAAGTTGTCAGTCAAATGCTTAAACACTGCCCGGTTCCTTCAGGACAAACACACAGCATTAGTTAGAAGTCAAGTTATTTTTTTCATAGTCACTTTTTGCCTATCTACCCCATTAGTTTAGAAACAGGTCACCATAACTTCTCTAAGCATAGCCAAGCTTCCGTTAAACTCATGTTGATAAGAGGTAGTACAACCCGCGTGTTTATTTCCGCACAAAAATAAAAATACAAAAATAAAAATGTTTTACCCAATTAAGAATAATATTCTCGTAGTAATAGAATATTCCCCAGTAAACATCAGGTCCGTCAAAGGACAGCAGGAGGCTGGGAATATTATTTTAAAACATTTTACAGAATGTACCACAGGACTGCGAGTTTCCCTTCAGGAAACTCTTATGTCAGACTCTCTCACATACTTTGGACGGCCACCCTTTCTATGCACCTTGGTGTATAGAACAGCAGAGCTCTGACACTAGGTACTCATCCTCTTGGAGTTGGACTATCAGATTGGGTTGTACACCGTCCACAACGCTTCTGGTGCTGGAGGGAGTACTTTCCTGGATCTGACGGGCCTGACACTTCAGGGTTACTCACCCACGTATTGTGATCGTTAGCCACTGCGAAACCTGACGCTCAGTATCCACCGTGCTCTGGTGCCAGATGCTAGGATATAAATGGGCAAGCTTGGTCTGTCGATTACAGTGTGTCAGGAAACGGCCCTCTTCTTCTTAAAACTATTAAATGATTTAATTATTCATAAGAAAATTGTATGAAAAATCTCTCTTGCCAGAAGCCTGCGAAATTAAATAGAACCCCTTTTATTAAAAATATTGTTTCATTTAACGTCATAGGGAAGAAATTTTGATTTTAGATTACAAGAATTTTGTGTGACTTTGTCATATCGTCCTTGCAAATTACGTTATATTTTGTGAAGAAATGTTTTATTCAGTCTCTCGAAGTTGCCCTGAAGTGTGTCTGATAACAATGTATACAAATATTATTTTATGTATAGAGATACTCTTGTGAGGAACTTCAAGAGCGGGCAGTTTGGCAGACCCTTGTATGTTGCACCGGGCTGCCAGATGGCCCGTTAATTATGTGCCGCGCCTCACTACGGATGAGTGTGGGTGGAGAAAATAGTACAGTCGGCAGAGGAGCACAGGGAGGTGGGGTCTGGTTAGATATTAGCCTGTGCGCAGATGAACAGAGGACATAAATAAAATTATTTCTTGTTATAAAATCTCATATTTCACTACTTTTTCATTTTTTTTTTATTTTTAAAAATTTATTATTTTACAACAAAAAAATTAATATTATCTAAATGGAATTCTTATTCTGTTAAAATCTGTTCCGGTGCCAAAACTTCATATAGTAAACATTAAGATGCAACAACAACGTCTAATAATTTGGGTGAAAAAACAATTATAATTTAAACCTAATACCTTAAATATATTTCAACACATCATAAATAAGGTGACAAAATAAATTTAAAAGTTTGATAAACTAAAAATATGAAAGAGCTATTCCCCCAGAATATTACTATTAATAAATAATAAAAACAATAAATATTATTATTAAAAAATAATAGCCAAATTAAATTCAATTATTAAAAAACTATATATCTTAATTTGTGATTAACATTTCATACCTACATAAGCTCATAAAGAAATAGCTTTGGATTGATTGAAATGATGTCATGATTTAGGTGAAGACTGCTTGGTCCTCGCTGGTCGCACTGTTTCAGTTGGTATGTTGTAAACAAATGCTTGAGTGATGTTTGAGGTCGATGTAGACAAAAATTTTGCAAATATTGCATAAATATTTAACTGGTTAACAATCAAAATGGCAACTTAAAATCTTACCATATATGAGTGAGACGCTTTAGTTGGCTGCTAAACAGCGACTTCTAGGTTCCCAAGGCTCTTGTAAATTTGTGTTGTTTCGTGTTAGTTTGATGATATAATTTTAGTGAGTTGAAATTAAGATTAGTGAAATAATTGTTCAGTTTAATGATAATTTTTCTGTAAGTTGGAGTTTAGATTCATTAAATGATTGTTGTGCTGATAAGGTAACTGAAATAATAAAATTTGCCTGAACAAAGATTTCTTTATTTTATTGGAATAAACAGATCTATGTGACATGTGCCGCTACCTCGTCCAAGGGTTGCTACAACGTACAGAGGTAAGGTACAGTGTAGCCAACCCCAGGTTCTGGAGTCTGGAAGCAGCAGCTTGGAACCAGCGGTACCGTGTTGGCCAACACGGTATCTACGTCATGCAGCCCACTGCTACAGTTACAGTTGCAGCGCTCTAAGCATGAAAGCCTTACCGTGCTTCAGCATCCCAATAGGCAGGAAAAGGAATCATGTCCTCTCATTGCAAGGCAACCAGGATTAATGCGCCCGTTGGCCAAATTCTAAGCCCAAACCTGGCACGTCCACACATCCTTGTCCCCTCTACCACAGAGGTTCTGAGACATTCACACTCAGAAACCAAGCGTGTGGTCTGGCTGGGGTTCTACCCATACCCCTAGTGCCTCTCCAAGGCACAACCGGAGCAGGTTGCTGCTCACGGCCCGGTTTTTCCACAAGAGTGAGAATCTCTCCAGACCTCCTCCAGCACACGGAGTCAACCACAATGATCGGTCACCAGAGAGAACCTCCAGTGGGGCCAACCAATCGTCCCGTGCTACCACTTAATTTCCACGGCACTTGTGAGCTCCCCTCAACCCCTGAGGGTATTACGTGACACATTCCCAGTTCAAAGGAACTACATCGGCCACACTCCATTCCATACCTTTGTACTTCTACACACATTGAAGTACGGACATTGGGCCCCAATGGCCTGAATGCTAAGTGGTCCAACACCCCGCCAAGTGGTCGAGCCTAGGTACCATCTATCGGCCCAACCATAACGGCAGATACCCCTAGCTAGTCGCGAGGAAACTGGCAACCCATAGGGAACGAGCGGCATAGCCCAATTTGTGGAATCAGGGGTGGCACGGGAAGCCTTGGGTAGTCTTGAGTGGAGTGAGATTATAAGAATCGCTTCACCCACCCTGAACGGGTCGTGTGTGGTGTAACTTGGCTCTGCTACTATAGCATGGTACTGCCACACCACCTTTCATGCCAAGGACCTTTCTCCTAGGCTACACCCCAGGGATAAATCCCACTGCTACAGTCATCAGTTCCAGTTAACCGACACAACCTACACCACCTTCAGCCGAAGCACTCCTGTGTATGTCAGGTACAATCGAATCGACCTGTCGACCAATCGAACAGGTAGCCACTCCCTCAGTGGGAAACGTTAAAACAAAGTCGACCCAAGTCACTTCATGCAAGTCAATTACCGCTATTGTCGTAAACAATTTCGTCCCGAGTCGCCAACCGAGACATACAGTGAGAGTGGCTAACATGAAACAGAAGCTAGACCACATTGACTATGCAGTCAGTTCATAGCCCGGCATGCGTCACATGAAATTTTTTTATTAATTCTCAATCTCATTCATAATGGAATTATACTTGATAGCCAATTAAGTTAATGAAGGTGATGCAAATGACAAAGGAGCCTGATGCTATTATTTTACAAGTTGATAGAGATCAGAATAACGACTGTGAGAACATCAATTTGCAGAGATCTTTCTTCATTGTAGTTAGTCTGGAGCATGGATACAATGTTCAAAGATAAATGTATTTCAATTAAGTTTAGAAAATAGTGAATTGATAAGATGATGTGAATTTATTCCTAAGTGGAAAAATTAAATTGAAGTAAATATTTAAGTGTAGTAGGTACGTGTGTGCTCTATGGTATAATGTGATCCAAATGTGAAGCGAGATGAATACAAGGTGAGCTTATACTTCTACCTATGTCATAGGAGCACTCATGGCATATAAATGTCTTTATTCGAGAATAGAAAATTGGCGTTCCCTTCTGATTTAGTTTAAGCGAGTGACTGAAGAAGTGGTATACTATTTAATTTAAGAGAATTTTGCCTGAAGAGGTGGCATTTGAATTGAAGGAATTTAATTGCCTTGAGAAATATAATTATATATTTAAACCTCATAAAAATTATTAAGTGGAAGAGCATGAGTTGCCTTGGATTAATTATTTAAGGGATTAAGTTAATAGTGTGTTTCCAATTGGGAAACATGAATGTTTGCGTCAGATGTATAAAACCACGCAAGTTATCGTTGCAGCCGTCGTCCGAGGAGCATCGGAGTCTACTAAGTCACTAGGTGTAAATTTACGTATTAGAATGGGTGCTCCCATGAACATGAGAGTATGTTGATTCACAAAAAGTTTTAATATGAAGTAATATTTAAAGACTCATTAAAGATCTGTCCTGTCCCGAGTTAACATCTTCCGCAAATCTCCACTTCCCCGAAGGCCTTAAGCCGTTGGTTGCCTTAGGCGACTAAATTAAATTATACACTATAACAACGAGGCGATAGGTCCCCAATACCTGTAAAACTTTTACTAAATTGGGTGGTGGCAGCTGTACCCTCCCTTTTGGAGTATTCGCAAAACCGCCTTAAACTACCACTTCCTCTGCTGCTACCGACCCTCAGCTGGTAGCAGCATGACAAATGGTTTGCAGTGGTGGGATTAGCACATTTTAGGGCTCGCTGGAAATTTTCAACATGTTCAAATGTATTTTAAGGGCTGGAATTGGCCGTATTTACAGGTTGCCAAAGGTAAGGGCATTTATTTTGTGTCAATAAAACATGGTAAATGGTATTTTAACTATGAAAATTGTTAGTTTCCAAGCACGTTTGATTTTTAAGAGCTTTTGCCTTGTATCACCACCGAAACAACAAGTTATATTCAAATTGTTGAAAGTAAGAGTGTGCGTGAAAAAGGATGAAAATTTCACGCCTAGATTGTTTAGATTAGATGAAGTAAAAGGCAAGCAAGCCCCTTGTGCCTTGGTCGCGCGCGGGCCCTGAGAGCTGATGAGCGTGAAGTGAGGCGTGTGCTAGTCCGGCACGAGTAAACGAGGGTTCTGTCCCTGCAAAACCAAGGGAGCAGTTAACTGAAAGGACTGCGAAAATGAGTCTAAATAGGGATAAATCAGACAAATATAGCCAATTGTCTGATTTAGGTGACTACGGAAAATTGCAATTTAATTTAGGTGCTTCAGTAAATATCTTAAAAAGTATGTTGTTTTAATAGGGGGATTGACTTTTAGAGTTTAGGGCAAGAGGTAGAACTGTATATAAGTACTGAAGTAAATTAGGTTTGATGGGCTCAGCCGTTGCAGATATTACAGATTTCCTTTGTGCATTTTAGTGTGAAATTTACATGTTACAAAGAGTTTTAAAAATGGGCAACCAAAGTTTTTAGTTGAAGGAAAAGTCAGTGGCAGGGAATACTGACGTTATTTTGCCAGGAGACACAAAAAAATTAGTTCAGTTTCGGAATCTGACTGGTCTACTTTCCAGAGCAGCGGGAGTAGACGGGGCGACAAAAGTAGCAATGAGCGGATTACGCTGCAGTGTAGTACAGATGTTGATTTGAGGAGGCGTTGTACAGGTGGCAAGCGGTGATGTGGCCGGAATACATAATGAGGAGCGTGGCAAGGCAGAGGACAGAAAAGGATTAGCGGCGAGAAAATGACTTCAGGAAGTGATGGTATACTTTCAGCCAGATTAAGGGCTGATGGCAATGTTGAGATGGCAGATGGTAATGTTGAAATTAGGACACATGTGAACACTGGGTTTTATGTAGGAAATTTTAACGTTACTGGAGGTATTGGAAAAAAAAAGGGGGGGGGGGGGGGGAAATCAAGTTTTGCAGTGTGGGAAATGGTCTTGGCAGAGTTGAAAATTTTGACGCACAATTTGGAACTATTTCCAGCGAATAAATTCTCCTCTGTAAACGCTGAGTGTTTTCAGTAAAATCCGATATCTCGTGCAGAACTTTGTCTCTTTGTGAATTAATCTTGCAGTCCAACAACGGGGAGAAAATTTACGCCTCCCCAGATTTTAAGGCTTCGTGTGTGCAGTCTAGCGACTGCAATTTCCGAGGTGAGGTATACCAGGGTTCAAGATCAAGTGTAGTGAATAACGTTTCAAGAAAGGTTGTTTTATGCAAGGAAGAAAATGTACCTCCGTTTAGTGAGGTGATATGTTACGGTAAGGTGGTTGCCGATATTATTGGATCGTTACGGGACGGCCTCCCTAATAATAAAGTTGGTTGATCGATGAAAGCGTTGACAGGTGAAGAGGCCTGCGCGATTTGTGTAGGGACATACTCCCCAGCTGTAAAAGTTTTTGTGAGCTAGATAAGACATCTAGCAAATGTTTACATAAAGTTACATCATGGAGAGCAACGGTACCTGACGTTTTAAAAAGGGATGCTGTCACAAGTAAAGAGAGTGAAAGTAAATGTAAAAACCCTGTTTGTCAGTTTTATTTCCACCTGGTTTGTTTGGCAGTGAAGAAATTATTATTACCTCTGTGTCTGTTAAGAAAGTTTAAGTTGGACTTTTGTGCTGCCACCATTATAAAAGGGGATAGATTTCCAGACGTTTAGAAAAATGTCTTAAATGAACGTTAGCCCAGTCCTACTTGGAAATAATCTTTAAGTTTTTAACATTTTGTGTGTCACCTAAAATAAATTAGGGTTGGAAAGTTTAGACAACACAGCTCAAGTCCTGAACTCTGAAGAAGGTGAAATAAGTTGGGCTATTATTGCTCAGTGTTGCAGTAATGAAGAAATTACATGTAAATGGTCGGTTGTGACGTGTTGCGATTTATTTCAGGAGGTTATATTTCGTTTAGTGACAGTCTTAACTAGGTTGCACAAGTTCTGAGAATTCTTGTTTAGCCATAATGCTATAAATCAAGCGTTAATTTTATAGTGTAATGGCAATATAAATTTAAACTATGTCAGTGAAGTTTAGCAATTAAGAAGGTTGATATGTTTGGGTTATTGTATTGTATTGTGCTTGGTAAAATATGCTTCATTTCTTGGACGAAAGAGGCTGAGCAATTTTAGCCGGAAATGGCACGGATGAATATTTTCAATGGGGAAAGAGAAGTTGAAGTGTTAGGTGAGTCAGTAGTACTGTAAGTTGTTATTAGAAGCTAAGGGTGTACTTTTGCGATGTTAGAGAGTGTAATATTGGGTTATCCCGAGAAATAAGACAACAGTTGTCTTGTAATTGTAATATGTGTTATTAACGTGTTGTGGCGTATTTATGTAAATGCTTTCATTGAAGAGTAAGCAGTTAGGATACGTCTTTTAGGGAAAATAATTAGGAAATATAATGGGTTAATAAGTAAGTATAGGTAAGTTATAACGTTACTGACTTTGGATTGGTCTAAAAAATAAGACCTGGACTATCTTATGTTTATTTCACTGTCTCATATGCAAGATGCTGCTGATGTTATAAATTAATTTAGTTGTCCGTGTTATTAGAATAGAAATGGGTTCGTGTTGGCATGTAGAGTGTTTTCTCACTTAACGCCAATGTTAGCATAAGGGAAAAAATTAATAAAGGTAAGGGTGCTGTGTGCCTCTGAGTTAAAATGAGAGTTCAGTTTTGTTAAGGAAATGTGCTAGGATGCTCAACATGTGAGTGATATGAAGTTTATTTTAATGAGTCACTTTATAATTATATATGAATAAATACCTTTACGTGGATGTAATGATGTGTTGTGTGAATTACTAATATTAAAACTTTTACTAAGTAATTGAAGCACGTGCTTAGGTCATACTAAATTCATAACTTGGATTTCCTTTTGCAATGCTGTATTTAGGTTTGAATTTAGAGAGGTTTGTATTTTTCTTGGGGATGTTCTTGCTTGTGTTCGGGAGAGAAAACTTGGTTATGTGAGTTGATTTCAGTCTAAGCAGCACAGGGGAGAAATGGAAGAACAGGTGAGCATCATCGTTTGTTTTCTGGTGGCTGGGCTTGGAGTTCCGAACATCCACAAGACAATTTCAATGATGAATTGTAAGTTTAGCTGAAAAATTAAATGATACAGTGAGAAAAAGGAAAAAAAATAAATGTGAGTAGTTGAATTGAGATGATTACTCATTTAATTATTTGAGGCGTTAGATAATTTTAGTGGAGAAATTACGAATAGGAGTGGTATGTTACGCAGTTTCATAAAGAGAGGCAGTATTACTGAGAGGATTACTTATTTGGTTTGACACATGCCAGCATGCTGCACAGCGCAACTGCACTCTCTACGGGCCACTTCGTCCCATCCACGAGTGACCTGAACTCTGGGACAGGTTACATCAGTAGCGAATGAGACAAACGTGTCAAGCACGGAGATTCCACTAGCCTGGACAGCCGATTACGTAATTGTAATTAAGTCACGTAATTACAATAAACACCGCCCGCCCGGAATTCTACATGCAAGGGCCACCCCGATGAATAGAATAATTAAAATTGAAAATCCGCAACACTTCATGGTAGCGCGGAAAGAGTTTCAATCAACCCCCAAGATGACAGCACCCCCGAGGCCTTGTGACGTCACAACCAGCCAGCCTCAGGACGAGGTGTTTTTATTCATCGTCGCCTCCAAGCGGGGAGATAAGAAATGTTTGGTACTCCAACGCTATGATAAACCTACCCCCGCATTGGAAGGCTACACTACTCCCCGCACCCCGAAGAACTGCTGATTTGCAGAAATTAAGTATAAATAGATGTCCAGCACCCTGGTCCAGGAGAGACGCCGGGCTCACCGGCAAAAAGGATCGCGAGCCCAACCCAGTCTGAGAAGACTCTCCTTCCTCTCCAGAGCCTGCGGCAAGGCTCAAACTCCAACCCATTGCTTGGGAAGGCAGCACTCACTCCAGCCAGTAGCTTGGGAAGGCCGCCAGCACTCTAGCTCCTGCAGCTTGGCTAAGGCTCGTCCACACCAGTGACAGCCCAGGTCACCACTCTCCAGATGGTAAATCCAACCACCTGTGCCCACTACCATTACCTTAGTCAACTTCCTTTGACTCCCGCAGTAGCAGGTCAGTACGCGATTAATGTCTCCCTGGAGAATTACCTTAGTAACATCAATGCTGTAAATTGCATACGTAAATTTATTATGCATTTTTGCATTCATAATTATTTTATTTCCAGGCTTGCCTTCGCCTATTGAGTAATAACTTAATTATTGGTACTAGCTAAATTTTAGTGTGGCATCCACAATATTTCTTTCTTGAACGTAATAAACATTATGTAATCCGTAAACCTTGTGTGTCTTCTACAGAAATTGTAGTCTAGTTTTCCCCCTGTCATAATTTGGTTGTTCTATTTCAGAGAGAGTAATTTAATAATTGCATTCATTTGGAACATCGGCAAACAGTTGTGAGGTGTACTGGACTCCTCAGGTGACGGCGCCTGGAAAGCTGTGCCGTACAGGCACGCCTCCTTAATTTTCTATGCGACACACCCCATTTTTTTAATGCGTCAAACTAATTTTCTTTATGTCACAGAGTATTTTGCAATATGTCCTTGTGAGTTTGGTATAGGCTACTATTAAATTTTATCTGTTGTCACTGAGATGAGCTTATTGTAAGTTATTTTGCAAACTTGAATTTTTAATATTTTGATTAGTTATTGATATGGTGGTTTTTATAATTACATAGATCCCCGATAATTAATTTAATTTTATTAGCTTCGAGTATAGCATTTCTGTTTAACACTTTAGATTGATTGTGAGAATTTTTTTTATATTAATAAATCATTTTTTAAATACCTTAATCATTTGCTTATACAGATATTTTGAATATTGCGGTAATTAACTGCCTTATGCTTATTCGGAATGATCTGAGTCATGTAATTTATATTTAAAGTTAATTTGTCCGGTAATTTATATATTTATTTTCAGATTGAAGTTTTTAAGATAATTTAATATTAATTGAGTTCTAGTGGTCAGACATCTATTTCTGTTTTCATGTAGATATATATTTCGATATTTGTTATATTTGGTCATGTAACTTAACTTTTATTTTAATATTTTTACACTAATTATGTATTGATTAAGAAATTTTCCCTCAGTTGTATTTCCCTCGTGATTTCTATTTTACTCAGTTTGGTACTCTGAAAGAGTCTTCTTGAAGCTCGCTAAAGTTTCCAGGTGGCTTTCATCTTCTCGTTCCTTGCCTGACCGTATGTACGCTTCAGTGTTGACAATATATTGTATTACACGTCCGTCGCTGCCCCCTTCCATGCTTCATGTTCTGGTGTGGCTGTGTTCGCAATGTCCTCGTGTGATCACACATTCTGCGCATGACTTCACATAAAAAATGTGTTTCATTCACGTGCTAGCTACCAGCTATGATGCATCTTTTCACTTTCGTACCCCTGATGCTATCTAGCGGCGAGTCCAGTACTAAGCTCCTGTTCCCTTTCCTCTGTTTTTATGCGGCACCCAGCAGGTTTTTAACATTACTCCTGGTCTTGACTTGTTGCTGGCATGGAGCATTGGCGAAGTGCAGCAACCGGGATGGTTTCTTTAAGTCCCTAGTTAGTAGTCTTCTATACGTAAACGTGCTGTAGAGTAGCAGTCAAGATGTAGTTGTGGTGTGGTGCATTTTATTTATTTATTTTCTGTTGGTGTTTCCGGTCGCCACTTCTACCCTCCTCTGGTGGGTACCGTTTCTGGTTCTTTTTGCTTCATTGCATGCTTTAGAAATTTTTTTTACTCACTATTGCGTACCTTCTATATGTTTTAGTGAGGGTAAACGAGTTTCCATGATTTCCATCTGCACGGGCATAACTTCAGTTGTGTGACCTGCACCAACTCTATGCCTTTCTCAGTTCTACTGTTTGTACAAGTTCACATTCGCAAGCAACTTTAATTCTCCTTCAAGTTTTCCTGCTGAGCCTGCCACTTACTCTATAGGCCTTTTAATCAACGTGTTTATTCTACGGATTACGATGCCGTGAAGCTAAGTGAAACAAACTAATATTTCTATGTTCTAGCAACTGCATTAATAAACATTTTAGACACCATTTCCCAAGAAATTTTTTAAAAAATTAATTTAACTTTATTGTGTTGTTGCAAGTAATCTTTTGTAGTAGGCCTAATACTCATTATAATTTAATAAATATGTAAGGATGCATCCGGGTACCTTTACGAGATAGTGTTAATTTAATAGTTTTATCATTTTTTTTATTTCTCTCGTTAGTGTAAACATGAATTTTGAGTCTATTGCTGGATTGATGTGTTCTCCAGTTTTATTATGATTTCACATATCTGGTGTTCAAGTGAAGTTTTATAACAAAATGAAAAGAACTTTATTTCTGAATACTGAATTTCTCGTTTATTCAACGAGCTAAACCATTTTGTATTAAATAATTTAAAGTTTTTTAAATTATTATTATTGTGTGTAATCACGTCTATTAAACAACTTACACTCCTTGTTTTGATAATAACTGTATTTACTATAACTTAACTAAAATACTCAATAAATTTATTAAAAAAATATTTTATTTAGCACACCACCACAATTAATGTGTTTTTATTAATTTTAACTCAATATGCTTTCACCTCTGGACCTAATATTTATTATGTTTTGACAAGCAAGTAATAAGTCTTGTTTATTATTTTTTTAAAGGATATTTATTATCCTTTTGTGCCTTGTACGACTCCCAGTATTACTTATGGTTTGTTTACTCAACTGCTTATATATGTATTATTGTATGTGATTTCCATTCAGTCCCTTTTTATGCTTTCAGTATAAAATGTGTTTTGTCAATTTCTTTACTTAAAGGGCTGATTTCATTTCTTTATGAAGTGGATTTATAGTGTATGACATATATAAGTTTCCTTATTTATCATACAGCGGCACAAAGCTAATTGGCTTTTAGGCCCGCAAGGTCATGCAGCTGCTTCTGGGTTTCCTGTACATCCGCAACTGCTGCTAGATGAACAGCTTAATACTCTGACCGCCCATCACACGGCAGGTCCTTGGGAACGACTGCGAAGTCGAGTCCACCCAGGACTGCTACGTCCACAGCAAGGTAGCCAGCTCAAAACTTCAATGTATCACAAGCACAGCGGATTTGGGAGCCGCCAGAGGCGATGTGAGAGATGTGCCCTGAATAAACCACTTCTTATTGATAGTCTAGTATCTATTTCTAGCCCTAAAGAATTGTTACCTCCGGAACCGGCAGACTTACCCGTATGTTATGAAATAGTAATACCGCCGACATATGAGAGCCCCCTTAAACATTGGTTAGGTGGATGCCCACAGAACGAGGATGAGGAGGAAAACATAGCACCGGAACCCTCCGAGACAGTAGTGTCTATTAATACTCCGGAAACTCCGCTACCTCCTATTCAAGCCACCCCAACCCCATAGAGCGTTGTGAGATTAGCCACCGGCAGATTGATTTAGGTTCGACACCCGTCAGTGGAAGAACTGCAGAATATTTGCATGATAAAGTTGGCCTCCAGGAAAACTGCCAGGATTCGGCTCCCTCCAAAGGTTGTCCCCAAACTCCGCGACAAACAATACCCAGCCAACTTTATCCCAGCACTCCAGCCGACAAGGCAGCTGCGAATAAATCCCATTACCCCGACTAGATCAGCCACCACCACAATCACCCTCAAATCATAGACTGATTTCATTCATCCCTTTGGGACCACTGGCATCCCACCTCTTGACAACCCTGGTAGTGAGGGTAATAAAACTCCCTAGAAGGGAACTCATTTCTGTACGCCTCACCCTGGGGTTCGATTCCCCTCTCCTCTGCCGGAATAAAGACAGTGATCTAATCAGAGTAGTCACCCCTTCACCCGTACGACGCAAGAAGAAGGGCTTGCGTCAATTGGCGCTCAAGTGGGGCAATTCACCTTAAGTAGCTCAGCCTTGAGGGCGAGACCATGCCAGAAACATTTCCCTGCCATTCACTCCGTGCAGATTAGCCAATCTACGATTTCGGGAGGTCATGATAAACACCCCGTGGCGACCAAACTCAGAATCATGTCTGACTCTGAAGCAAGTCAGTCCTACACTCGCGGCACTCTAGCAGAAGCCAACGTCACTGGAATTAGCAATGCCCCCCTGCTCAGTCAGCGCTTGCCCCGGCACAGACCTGAATATGATAAGGGCAATTACTGTCACTGAGACTATCATTACATCTGCATTGGTTGGGAGGATACCCCATGTGATACGGACGGATTAGAGTATCAATGTTTCTCCTGTCAACTGGGAGAGATAAAGATAAGCCAAGGACCCAGATGTGAAGGGCAGGGACTGTACATCGTCCACTGTGTGTTATGCAATTGGAACTTTCATCACCGGTGCATCGCCCGTACCCCCCCTACCCTCACAAAGGAATCATGTAATCACTTCCCCGGCCTCAGATGGTCGAGGAGCTCGCAGAACGTGCAAGGGAGAACAAAATGAATGAGCCATCCTTCCCAAGCAGGTAGCAGCTGGCACACGCTAGGATTAATGGTCCGCCCCTTTCCCCCGACCACCTGAAGGGCATGACGTGACCTTGCCTCACCCCACCGCCCACCTACCCCGCTGTTGGTAATGTCCGGGGCGGCACTATAACCAGGATTGTCCGAGGCGACAACCCCTGGTGTCACACAGCTCAGTCTCCCACCCTCCAAACGGGCATCAGCGTAACATGGAGACACGTGGCGAAACACATGGGAACAGAGAGACTGAGGGAAACCGCAATCCTGCGAACGGTAAGCCGTTAAACCTTCTTCATGTTTGTATATGCCCTAACCCATGCGCCACTGCCAACCCCAGGCCAGCAGAAGCCTTATTACGAGCAGACAGAACCTCAGTTAGAGTAGGGAACCCCTCCTCGCGCCAATAGGTCGCCATTGCAGGACTCGGGGAGATTAGATAGCCCCCCACACCAGTTCTACTACACGTATTCTTCAGGATATGTCCACAGGAGATACTCCCTCGCTCATTCTCCGCAGTCTTATAGTTCGAACGGTAGCTCCCAGTTCAGACCCCGGTGGACACAGCGTCGTACCCCTCTAGGGCCGTCTTTGCATGACCCAGCAGATCGCTTTCACCTAGAAAGCCAACCCGATAGATTGAGACACAAAGGGATAACCCCTTCTCCTTCCACAACGAGCAATGCGCTAGGGCCGTGTAAATGCCTCGCCTTCCTTCTTGCTCCACCCTTGGCTGTAAAGCGCCAGGAATCTAACGAGATGTCGCACGCACGTGCTGCGCAAGTCTCCCCAGCCTTCTTTCCTACGGCTAAACAAGCGCCCTCGCCAAACGACGACCTGGAAGCAGCAGCATTCCCACTCCTGCCAGGATCTGTCCCAGCCACCTCTCCCCCTGAAACGATGGAGCCCCTCCAGGATAGAGACTTTAGGATGCAACCCCTACTATCTTACCCATCCTACCTCTTCCTGGGTAAGACTGGAGGAAGTGGGCAAACCATGGATGAAAGCCTGACACAGTCCTTGATTCCACTTGTGGACCCACTAGTCAACTTGGCGATCAGCCCCAGCAGCTCATCAGTACAGGTTGGAGAAAGAGATAGATGCTGTGTCGACCGCAGCACTCGTAAACGCAAGTTACCGGTCACCTGCGTGCACAACAGCAACCAGATTTATTTCTGCAACGTCGGGAGAATCTACAGTGAGTGAGTATCGAGTTCCAATTACCCACGTCGTGGATACAAAGTTACGAGGAGCCCCTGTCATGAGGGCACGCGGCGAAGCAGATGACCCCCCCCCAGTATGACTCCAGACCGAGAAGCAGATATGCCAAGCAGTACAGCCGCAGCTGATGGCACCAGCACCCAGGACGTTGGTCCCATGCTGCCGACAACCACCAGGCCCACATCATGAGTGGCCCCTCTGGGGGCCAGGCTGCAACAAAGAGGTGCCATGGTGGGCACCTGTTGCATTTTGCTGGCATGCAACAGCACCATGTAAGAGAGAGAAACCCATGAAGTGCCGCCTTGCCAAACGCCCGCCACCTGCTTCACCCTCGTCATCTGAGTGAGTAGCTGGCTGAAGCCAGTAATAGACTAGTGCCTGCTCCCCGTCATAATCCCCAAGCAGTTAACATTAGTAGGGAGTGATAGCAATAGAAAGTCCAATCCTGAAGCTACCTTAGTAGGGAAGGCTAGGTGTCAGATCACTAGGAAAACCCTAGCCAGATAGGATTAGGAAGTGCGACGAACAGAGTCCACGTCATCGACCAAGAACCAACTGTATTGTATGTTGTGTAACTTGTACTTTTTTTTAAGATTGCGAATACTAAAAGTACAAAATGCTTTGAGAGGAACCAAGGCCCCACACAATCAAAGTGTCCCAAGTAAAGTAAATAAGCTCCCCAGAAATGGACACTAGTAAAGTAGACGTTATACGAAGGAATTCTATCAAAATTAATTTGATCCCCAGTTTGCCAAATAAGAAAATTTTGTTTGCAGGAGGAAATTTAAAGTAACTTCAAACCCGTATGCAAACTGTAAAATTGATGTTTGCACTTCCCCCGAAAATCCCACCAAGCGCTCATGTAAAGTAAGCATTTATTAAAAATGAAATTTTATTGCAAATTGAATCATAGTACGACATATTTAACGTAATGTCACCGAACTCCATGAGCACTGTTAGGAAGCGTGAACATGTAATCAAAGCCTATCAGCAGGCCCGTGAACATAACATTGACGAAACCCTCACCACTCCTTGCAATGCGACTGGGTGACATTGAATAATTAAAAACTTTATCCTGCATACGAGCATGAGGCGAGAACTCGATGAGAGTGTGCCGTAACCCGCCACCCAGGCAATTCACAACTTTTGTAACATTTTAGACTTAAAAATGTTGTCAAATAGCGTAAGAAATGCTCTCCCATGTAATTACCATAATAAGTCATTTGTATTATCTTGTTACGAAATATGTAAAGTAAATCTTTCCACTAAGGTGAAACCCCGGTGAAAATGTAACAAGAACCCTGTAAGATGGACTGACACCTATTTATAATAATCACCGTAGCTGCGTAGGTCTAGAATTTTGTTCAATATCTTTCCTCAGAAGGAAAAACCCCTGTTGAGTATGAGTAAAGTGTGTAGCTTGAGCGTAATATTCCTTGTGTTAAGTTAGGATTTAGCATCATGAGTCAGTGATGTGTAACCCAAGATGTGCAATCTCCAACTTTGTATGCGTACCCGCCATCAGTACGGCTAGAGTATCCTATCTACTCAGTCGAGTCAGATAATTCCACGTGCTACAACCCAAGAGACTATTAAGCAGGAATTCCCCATGTTGCAAATAATGTCAACTCACGCTGTAACACGTACCTCCTAGACCTAAGTTCTAGTTACTAAGGTGTATCCTACACTCACCAGGGAACCCGAATATAACCTCAGTAGGAGGATAGGGAAATGTATCACTTAGCATTAGAAAATTTTGAGGTAACGACAAACCTCCAACCTCTGTACAGTTCTATTGATGTTAACAAAGTAAGGATCATGCTTGTAACCTCCAAAAAGGGAAAGTGAAATGTAAAATTTTTGTAGGTTAATATGAAAATGGATCGTTAGATCGTAGCTACCACATAACCTCCCACGAGGTAGAATTTTAAATATTGTAAAGCCTACAGTAAATGGATAAGAGGTAATACACACCTCTTACTGTATGATATATGTACTATGTAACCCTATAAAATTTGTGTGAGGAAACACTCAACCTAACGCGCACCAACTTTCATGCCAAGTGAAACCCTTAGCGTTGCAAAGCAATTGAGGCCAGACGCCAACAGCAATACGCAACCACCTAGCATGCTCACGTAGGATGAGATCAACTTATGTACCCATGAAAGGAGGCACACACCTACCTGGTACATAAACCCCTGACAACAGCAGATTATCGAGTTAACCCTGTGCACATAAACTAGGGTCACAATTTGTAAAGAATCTCCCACAATATAAAGGGAACCATGTATTAGATAGTAAGATACTTATTGAGTGTACCAAATGTCCTAGTACGTTAGTCTATTAATACCCTAACGTTAAGATTGTTTACTATTGTGATAAAAGTTATAATCATGTGTAACCTAGCTTTAAGAGTGTCTAAACATTGCGATTACGTGTATCTCACACAGAGATGGTTTTGAAAACAGCAAATTTCTGAAAAAAGTAAGTTTACTGACTTTTCACTTTCCTTCACGTACAAGTGGTACGTACAGCAAGATACACGTACAAAGCGTACGCAACACTAATTGAGTGCCAGTGTCATGTGTGTTCTATGCACTACTATTTGTTTTGTGTAGAGGCGTCATCCGGAGATCTTATAGGATATATATGAAATTTCTTCCTAAAAGCTTGTTTCTGTCACCGCATGTAACTCTGATACAGTGCGACCATACTGACTGAAATTATAAGTCAGTTAAATTCGTCCCGCAGGGGCCACAGTTTACCGCTCCCCCAATAGCAATCTTATGCGAGTAGGATTCTTTGCATCCGCTATTTTCCAAGCTTTCATTTTTCGAGGACACAAATAAATAAAATATTTAACGTCAAAATATTTTGTGCCAGCTACCTTTGTACAACCAAATGTTTCGACGCTTGCCACTTCTACATTTATAGCCCATTCCTGATGGGAAGCGACTTATGAACATCAACCTTTGAAAACATGCTCTAGGCATAACATGTCAACCTGTTTTTTCAATAACCTGTATTCCACAAATATATAACACTGTGGTTGACTTTAGAGTACCGTATAACTGAATAAAAGAAACTTTACCTTAATATCTTCCATAACTTGTAATATTTATTTATTTTTAAATATGAATTAACAATGGCGAGAGCAGCGACGTGTTCGCAACGGCCGGTAAGAAATAGTTCACCGTTAAAATATTATTTTAAAATAGTTTTTTAGTATACTATTTGTAAATTAAGCGGTGCCTATTTAAATATTTAGGTAGCCCTGATGGCAACATATCTTATTTTCACAGTTTAAAATAACAGCGGAAAATATTGTGAGTAGGGCGTAATGGTACGGTGTTGTTTTATCGAGTAAGAGAAACTATGAAGCAACGGTCTGCTGAGCGAGCTTTGTCACTCTCTCTCTGTCTTTGTCTCTTTCACATTCGGGAAGTTTCACTTTGCTATTAAGAAACAACATTATACATGTTTTTAATTATAGCATATTTCATACTTATTAAAGCAAAATAATGATTTTTGAATTTGTAATTTACAATTGAAAAGAGATTTTAATGTTTGAATACTTATTTTAATATATTTAGATATGATGGCAGGGCAGAAACAAAGTGAAGTTCGCAGACGTGACGAGCCATGACATGGCTTGTTGCTTTTTTACCAAATGAAGCGTAAATTATATTTACACTGAAAAATACTTCAAATTACCACATAATGTATGTAGACGTGTTTTTTAAACCAACCTAAGCAAGTTACGATATGATAAATATGTGTTTCCACTGGAGTAATAAATATACTGTTACAGTGTGTTTCGTTAACCGCTGCATGTGAAATAGCATGGCAAGGCTGCGTGATGATCGTTACGCTGGATCTGTGTGTGTGCGTGACTTCAAATATTTGATATGAACTATTTATACGTTTTAAATGTGACCTATTTTTATGGCAAAGTTATTTATTTACATCCACGTTTATCACAAAGTTGTACCTTTGTCCTGGGTGTTTGAAACACAGTCGTGTAACGTGATTTACCACCAATCCCAGTCCCAATTAATTCCAATAAACCTAATAAACAGTAAGTAGCAATATATATAAATATGAGTGGAATAAAAGTTATGGTTGGCTTATTTGTGTGCATGTTCACTGCTATATTTTAAGTTTGTATGACAAAAAATGAGCGATACGAGTTGCGTGCTTGATTTTAATGTCTATTTCGTTGGACTAGTTATTCCTTCGTTATTTGAACTGAGGCCGTCCTTTTAAAGAAATAACCCAACACATACCAATAACGAAAAGTTAAATAGTATAGTTCATTACCGCGCAGTTGTAACAATAATAAACACAGTCGCAGCAAAACAAACGTGCATTACGTGTAATGTGCTATGTCGTGGAAAACACATATGTTAATGTAACATAACCGTAAGAACTATAGTTAATTCAGGCATTTTTAAAACGTCATAAAGCTGACCTAAATAATGTTAATAGGCCTAAACTGTGAATATTTGTACGAAAGGGTTTTTGAAATAGACATATGACAGAATTCTTTGAAAAAGCTGTAAACAGTAAATAACACATTTGACAGGTATGAAAGTAGAAGTCGCATTTCAATGTTTATATTTAAGTGTAGCGAAAGTATATCAACACATGTACACACACAATGGCATGTAAACATTGACTTTGACAGATGCTACATGGCAGTCACATGGCAATGTTTGTTTACATTTGGCGGAAGGAAACGAAACCGGCCTGCAAGTAGATATTTAGCAGGGCTTTGAGAAAGTTGCTTCCATTGGGAAATGGACTATATTCAAATACGATTACGACTCATCACCTAGAGCACCTCTTTCATCTCTACAGGCATGAGCAACACCTTGCCTACCCTTCAGGCAACGGGAACTTCTGTGTTTTTCCTTCTCACCTGGAAGATACGCAACCTGGCAGGCATGCTGCCCCCCCGCCCCTCGGGCAAGCTGAGCACACCCGATGAGGCACGAAGGCAGAATTGCTGACGAGAGGATTCTCATGCTACCCGGGGCCGGAGGACATCACGCCTCCCCTAACACCACCTATGCATAGGGTGGCCCAATGAACGCGTCTATATGCCCAGTATGGCATACCAGTGTGAGATGTGTCGAAGGAAACACATCTCACACTCCCGCAGGTCCAAGCCTTCCCGGATATATATCCAACCTGGAATGGCACCTGGCCACCCAGCTACGGGCTGAGATGACGACTTACAAATAACTGACTTTGCAGGTCGCCCACACAAAGACCCTGTCGGATTCACGCAGGTATGAGGGAAGCAATTTAATGAAACTCACCTACCACCGAAACAATGGGTTGACCGGGCTCAACTACATTTAAAGGGCCTCATCCTCACTGGTGGGAAAGGTACTGGGAATTATTAACGGACTGGAAACAGTTTAGTAACCATATAGCTGCACAGTTCACAGGAGAGGAGGTGTTGGCTAGGCTAACCACGCAGTTTTATAGACAGACCCAGATACTCAATGAGGAAGCAGAAATCTCCATATGAAGGACAGAGAAAATGTTTAAACGGGTATTCCCAGGAGTCAACGCAGCTATCGCCGTTCGCTCAATCGGCTGAATGTTATTACCAAATCTCAGAAACGTACTACTGACAGCAAGACCCACGACCTTGGAGGTACGAATGCCACCTGTTGCGCCTCCTAAAAGTGTACCAACCACAACCCCTCGCATGGCCTTCATACCCAATGCTGGTTCTGCCCAGAGAATCATCGGAACAAGGACTGTCCGCGGAAGCCAGAAGGAGAAGTCATTCCACCAAACTGCGTTGGCACCACGCAGACAAACAACCCACATTGATCAGCTGGAAAACCAACTTCTGAAACTAAGCCAGGAATCGCCGACGCCGGGGTACGAAGCGGGCCACCACCCCCCGGTGTACAAGGGCCCATCCTCCAGGGATTAAGTGAGGAAACACCAGTTCCCGTAGCCCCACACATAGAGGTGGAGGTGAACCACGACAGGGTACTAGCCTTACTTGACTCTGTGGCTACTGGGAATTTCATTAGACAAAACTTGCTAACGTAAAACCAACTCGCCGAACTCCGACCACAAAACAAAGTGGTAAGAAATGCATCCCTGCACTTACTGTGACTGTTGACAGTGAACATTTATCCCCCTTTAGGGTGATTTTAGGGACAGTACACCCTTGCGGTGTATTGTGGTTGTAATTTAGTATGTTTAGTGTTTTCAGAGAATTCGACAATTTTGTCTTTCCTCATCAAGATGTACATTAACAGGTTTCGTAGAGGTCGAAGTTCATATTTTCCAAGGAAGGTGTTTCACAATATACATGCCACTGAAAAGGACGCTAACCAAGATGATACTGAGTGGACTGTACGAGTTGTGGACATTGAAGAAAATGATATATTATTGTCATTGTTATTTAGATTTGCACCACAAGGAATTACTGCAAAAGCTGGCTCTCGTTTCTTAAGAGTTCTGTTTCTTCAGATGAACAAATAATTTTAACGACCCAAAACCAAAAGACATTAGTGAAATAGATTCATGAGATATAATTTGTTGGAAAACATTCCCAGATAATGAAGGTGTTACTAGTAGTACTGCTTTATAAGTTCATTGGGAAACCCTGTCATGTATTCAAGAAAGAAAGTAAAATTTAATGTTGGGGATCAAGTTTATATGTATAGAAAGTTAACACGTACTTGTGGTAATATGAGAATATTAGATTATGTAGAATTGATTTATAATCCTTAATATGTATTTGTTATATCATTATATATATATATGTACGTATGTATGTATGTATGTATGTGATCATATGAGATATAATGTATATTAAAGGGTTTTACCATATACAGGAAGTTTCATTAAATAATACTTCCCGAAGGACTGTGGCAGTGGCCCCAGTTTTAAGGGCCGCTGCAGAGGAAACATTTCCAAATTGGCCATTTCAGTCATATATAACATGTTCTTAAATGCTTAGACTATGTAGTATGTGAACTTTGATAACCTCATACGAGATAATTTGTGCTGACTGCTTATCGTTTGAACTATGTACTCTGTATGCTGCAACGTTCAACAATTCATAAGAGAATATATACAGAAATGTCTTCCCAACCACTGGCCAATGTTTTATCAGACTTGAAGGAGATCAGATTACAGTGTGTAATATAATATGTGGTGCTAACTTTCTCAAGTTACATTTGGATTCTGAGTCTTATCTTTAAACCAGCTTTGATACTTATCACCTTGGAAGTAACCGGCAGAATTACATTGATTACAAAAATTCAAAACATTGAAACCCCAACTGAATTTATTGATTCAGCAACCATGTCCGAATCCATAATACTGGGATGTCCTTGGCTTATCCGCCATAAATGTATTCTCGATCACGGACAATGTAGGGCCTACTTGGGAGAAACCAACCGTATTACAGTAAACTGGGATCAAAACCCAGATGACATCCAACCAATGCCAATCAACCCAACTAGCATTAATCATGAACTCGAAGAACCAGAGTTCGGCCAATTAAAAGACATACTAGAAGAGCACGCACACGCCTTCGGACTAGGAGGGCTATTAAGACAAACACGGTCCATACAACATGAAATATGGCCTACCACTGACGTACCAGTCTACAACCGGCCATACGCAGTGTCAGCCTGTCGCCATGACCTCATCATGGAACAGGTCGACGACATGAAGGATCAGGGGATAGTAGAATCATCAAATTATCCATATAACTCTCACGTGTTACTGGTACCTAAAAAGGATGGCAAATTGTGATTTTGTGTGAATTACAAATCGCTAAAAGAAGTCACCCACCTGATTGCTCCCCCAGCTATAGACTTGTCTCATACCCGAGATATTGACAAGGCCAAAATATTAAGTACTCTTGACATGGAGTCTGGATACTGGCAGATTGCCGGACAGTCGAAAGTATACTGCTTTTAAGACACCCGAGGACGAAACCCTACAATACGGATTCATGCCTTTCTGCTTGAAAAATGCCCCTGCAACATTCCAACGATTAATGTCGTCGGAAGTACTAACAGGTTACATCGGTGAGTTCTGCTTCACTTATCTAGATGATGTAATAATATACTCCAACAGCTGGGAGGAGCATCTAGGCCATCTGCAAAGAGTATTGGAAAGGCTCGAATTACATGGGATGACTTGTAAGCTATCAAAAAGCTTCTTCGGCAAGACATCAATAGATTATCTGGGACACGTCATATCACCTGAAGGGAATTTCCCACAACACAGTTCAATACGAGAAATCGAAGAAGCGGAAGAACATTAAAATAAGCGGCAATTACGACGGTACCTGGGTCTGTGTAATTGGCTACGAGACTTCGTTCCAAACATTGCAGAATACATAGCTCTCGAGAAAGACACCTGTTGGCGATGGGGCCCGGAACAACAAGCGTTTTCTGACTTGACGAACAGCTTCAAGAATATCCACCAACTCCATCGGCTACACGGAGACAAACTCTTAATACTACAAATGGACGCATGACAGAACGGCCTGGGCACAGTATTATACCGGCATGATGGAGGAGGACAATCCCACATGATAGCGTATGAATCAACCCATTTAAATGAGACTGAGCAGCGCTACCACATTAATGAGCAGGATTGTCTGGCCGTTATCTGGGCAGTGAGAAATATCGGTATTATCTCGATGGGCAACACTTCATTCTGCGAACTGAGTCTAAAGCCCTCCAATGGCTACACGAGTCCCGGAATTTGAAGGCCAAGTTCGGCCGGTGGGACATATTCCTCACTGAGTTCGACTTCGAGGTCCAACATTCCCCAGGGAAGATAAACTACCTGCCAGATGCCCTGTCTCATTCCCCAACGTAGGAGGAGAAAGCTGAGGAGGAGAAGGAGAAAATGTCCCCTTCCCCCCAGGTCAAAAGAAGTCCGAAAGAGCAAATCCGGCTCCTTCAACTACAGATCAACCGTCAACAAACTACTTTAAGCCAACAGGAAGATCCTTATATCTAACGCCTACTACAGGAACAGTCCAAATGATATGCATTATGGGATGACATATGGACAAGCAGTGGACAACCCAATACACAGTGGAATATCTGGGTTCCAACACAGCTACGAGCGAATATAGGCAGACACCATCACGACCATCCCCTAGCTGGTCACCCGGGTACGAGGGAAACTCTATTGGACATTAAAACCCAGCATAATCGGGACGGAATAAGCCGCAATGTTCGGCAGTACGTCTGCAACTATGTCACGTGCTGCCGCGGTAAAGCATACCCGGTTCCTTCACCCACCACAAAACCACGGAGACCCAAGATGGCCTGGATCCACATCGCAGCTGATCTGATGGGCCTGTATCCACGTAGCACGAAAGGAAATCGCTACCTCCTCGTAGTGACCTACCAATTTTCCAGATGGGTAAAGGCATTTCCTCTTCCCAGTTAAGAGACAACCCCACGATGGGGGTATCCAAAAGCCATATTGATGAAGAATGGCATCCAGTTCACTAGCTGTCAATGGCAAACCGCCTGTCAAGAGTGTGGGTAGAAACCTGGACTTCCCCTCCCTACCATACACAAGACAACCCCACTGAACGGAGGAACCAGGAGATTAAGAAGTGCCTCCGTATCAGTGCGGGCAACGATCATAAGCATTGGGATAAGCACATCCATACCATACTGTTTGCCCTTCGACATAGTACAAATGAGGCCGTTGAAACCAGTCCGAGGGTCCTACTCCTGGGACAACCTTTACGCTGACCAGGCGTCTGGCAATGGGAAAGTGAACCCACTGACATGCCTCAACCTGAGGATAGGGGTAAGAGAATTCAACTTAGGGGAAGCCGCCCTCCTGTGAAGTCAACCACTCAGCAAAGCCAGCAATCAATTCAGCGCTGGTCTTGCTGATAAATGGGATGGAATTTACCATATCGTAGGCAAGCAAGGCAACGTCTACTGGGCCGAGGATTTACGCGGACTGATTCATAAGGCCACCGGAGGTCACACGACCATACCCAGGGGACATACCAATACTTGGGGATGACGACGCTGAAGAAGACATACCTGGCCAATCGGAGGATGAAGATGAACCTCCACCCAGAAGGGTAGAACCTGATACAGAGGCAGGACCTTCAATGAGACCCGAACCAATGCCCATCGCAGTTGACAGGGCACCCAGTTACATAGTGCCATAGAAACCCTATGTAGAACAACACCAAGGTGCATTCTCCATGAGATCAATGCCCTTGACGTCACCTGCTACGCCAATAAGATAGCAGCCAAACCAAGATCTAGCTGCTGTGAGTTATCCTGGAACTCCCGCCTACCAAGACGCCGAGCTGCCACACCGGAAGTGCTCCGCCTCAAGATCTTGCCACACAGGAACTCCGGCCAGCTTGGACGTCAAGCTCAAACAAGAGTGCTCCATCCCAGCTTCCTGTTACACAGGAAAATCTGCACCTGGGGCATCGAGCTGAAACTGACGTGCTCCGTCCCCAGGTCCTGCGACGCAGGAATACCCGCAGATCCGGACGTCGAGCTGCCACATTGGAAGTGGTCCACCCCGCCATCTTGCTATGCGAGAGGCTGCTCCCATCTAGAATATTGATGCTATCCACTACCCCTCAACAGGCACATAACCCGCAGTGGAGGTCGACGTGAACCTCTCTTCCACAGCCTTGCCCCAGGACCTAGCCACTTAGACCATCGATGCCGCCCACGACCTGTGCTGCCCACAGTCGGGGTGGAGATCTTTCTCCCCGCACTGCCCCGTCAGAGAAACATCCTACCCTACGGGTAAGAACCCGCGCAGTTGGGATGGAAGGGCTGAGCCTCCCCTGCACTGTCTCAACGTCCCTTGAACAAATGCCCTCTCACTTTGTTGCGGCAGAAGCAGACGCCACGACGCCCCAGGCTGCTCCACGACGCCTGATGCCATCCCCCCGCACCGCCAACACCACCCACACATCTGGCCAATACAGAGAATCGCCATGGAGGCCCACAACCAGGTATATGTGGCCGTACCCTCGGCACGCTGCCCTTCGTCCAAAGGGGAGGTCAGATGAAAGTGAAAACGAAGATCACCAATAGTGCTCGAAGTTGATAAACTATGTAGTATTCGTAAACCACTACTACGTGCACGTGACAAAAGGACTTGTTATAGACTGTCACGCGCACTATATTTAATTTAGTCACAAGCCAAAAGACAGTGATGTAAGCAGAACAATCACATTCAGGCTAAATTAAAAGTATACAGTAGAGTTCCACTGAAAAGAACCAATGATGTAAATGAACCAGTAATTAATCACTCGACTACGCGATAATTAACTTTTTATATACAACCGTAAAAAAGGTGTAGATCAGTAACTTTTGGATAGACATTTTACACCTCATGGTTTAAGTGTTTCAGTGGCTGACAGTCCACATAAGTAAGAAGCATTACGAATAGATACTCTCCATAGTGACAGTAATGGCTACAATAATTAAATCACCTAAAGATGCTCATCACAGTGCCAGTGATTAAGAGACTTTGACATCACAAAGACATTTAGTTTCTTTTTATATTTTTTAAAATAATCTGTAAATCTGACTTGATGTGTAGGTAAACCTTTAAATATGGAATATGTTTTGAACGTGTTTATGTGAAGAACGCTTACACGAAGAATGCAGTCATGTAAGAATGTGTTTTCAGCACAGACAAAAGTGAACATTCCTTAGGAACTTACCTTGAACATTCCAATGAAGATACACAGTGTACATATTAGATGTTGGACCTACGATATAAGATGGACTCCTGCAAGGGATAGCTAGGTTAAATTTTTTATGCTTTTTAGCACTACATATGACTATGTATAGCCACACTTTTAAATATGAGATTACGTTTTCAAAGGGTATATGTGAAGATCGCCTACAAGAAAGAATGCAGTTTTGTAGGAGAGTATTTTTATGTATATGCTTGTAGTGTAGGTGTTTTGTTTGCAAAATCTTGTACACCTACTCAGTAACACTATGAGCGTTAAAGCTCTCTTAATATGCTGCAAGATATTTTGAATCCAATTTTTAAGGGTATATATATTGTATCTAGTGACCAATGTGCGCACAATTTGCTGCGTCAATCATACATGTAGTGTACTTGCCTTGTATTAATCTAGCTGGTCTACACAGGTATTAAAGGGCCTGTAGTTGGCCACTTCGCAATATGTCAAACGTAACTATTTAGCTTGCTGACAGATCAAAGGTTCCCTGGAAAGATTTTCCTTTTCTTTCTTAATTCACTGCAGCAAGCGCCAGGATAGTAGTGGCATTTCCGCACCTTCTGCAAGCAAGGCTTGTTCATATTATAAATATTCTTATTTTAAATGCTTGGTTTTGACGTGCCATTATTTAAAAATAATTTTTCTTTCAGGTTTTATGTATGATTCCATTGTAATATCCACCAGTGCTATGCTGGTTTTGTGAATGGCACGCATTATGAAAAGTAGGCCGGCAGGACATCAGATACACGTGGCTTTCTAACCCAGTAAACTTTGCACATGGGGAGGAATACCTGCTCTTGCCGTATCAGCAAAGCCCGACAACCACGGCGAGGGGCAAAGAAGGATGCCCGCCCGGCACCTGCAAGAGAGAGACAAAGAAACAAGGTCAAATATGGTAGAAGGACAATATGGGAAACTGAGGTGTTTTAACATTATCAGCATGCGAGACACGCTACAACAGCGCTCCTATTGGCTTGTGCTGCTGAATACCCGGGAAATTCAAATTAACATGGCTCGGTATGCGCAATTTAAGTGCAGATGTCGTCTCGTAGTATTAAAACGAGTTGTTTTGCTGAATGTAATATAATAGTTGCTTATTCATATTACTATGCCATATTTAAGAATGCACCTAAAGCATAAATATTGTTACTTGAAACAAGCACAATCAGTTGTAACAGAATCATGTTACTGTGCACAGATTTAGATGTTGGAAGTTACAAAGGACAAATATTAATCAATTATAAGTAAGAGAATGGAATGCTAAACGGTATTTAATTTGTCAGATATATAACCAACTGCATTTATTCAATACATTCTTGAGATTGGAGCTGTCACCAAGCTTATTTTTCTGCAAAAAAAATCGGGAGTGAATATAACCAAACATTTTTTTGAACAGCAAAATCTCCACAAATTTTCTGTTTTTCATTAACGAAAGATTAACTAAAAATGGCTCTACTACAGCAAGTGATTTAACACTGTGACTTTTACTAGCTCTATAAACAGCAATATCTTTTTAGATATTAAAGATTAACGTAGCAACAAAATGAGTTGCCTAAATATTAATTTACTGCTTTTTGAAGTTTTTATCATTAAATTAGCAACAAAATATATAGTTCACAAATTTCTATTCCTAACAGATATGGTTTTTATTCTGCTTTCTTCTTTCCTAGAAGCTATATTTTGGTTGGAAATACATTTTCCAGAGAGAAACACTTTCGGGAAATAAATTTTTACGTGATAAAAATGTATACTCAATTATTGTTTAAGTTTTAATTTCCTGAATTTACAACCAAGATAAATAAACACATATCCAGCGCATTGCATTTTATTTCAAAATATTTCAAAATATTTAGTGTCTACAGAATCTCGCCAGAAAGTGGTGACGCATCCGTCGGTCCGTCAAAAGTTAAAGTTTGACGGATTAAAAAACGTTGTCCTGCGATTGGCCGAAAATCATGTGACCAGTTGACGGGTTCAACGGATGGTTGTGAGTCCACCTTTACACATATAAATCACTTTTGTTGTGCAGTTATGCCACAACTACACTGCCTCAAGTGAAACACAGGCAGCTATGGTTAACCCACTGACAGCCATGCTTCAACCATAAGTAACAAACATTTGAAACCTCACAGTCATTTCTTCATAACCTGATTGAACCAGTTATGAAATTTTGGGGGCTGTAACCAACAATAATACACAAAGGACTATTTTGTGCTTGGTAATATCTAGTGTATGTTCATCAACAAAACAAAGTATCTTTGTAGTACAGAGCAACTCGGGATTGGGGGAAATTTTAATTGAAACGGATGTACTGTCAAATATGTAACCTTACTAAAGGCACAGTTAAGTAAAGAAGGGGAAAGAGTATCGCCTCCTCCTCCCACTCATTTCCAAATGCTGGTTTCATAGACACTAATTGATCACTTCATCATTTAGCAGGTTTTTGATAATTACGGTAAAACTGCTCACCTCACTCCTTTTAAAATATTTTATTTGTACGTATTTGTGTGAAAACAAACACACACACCCAAACATAATACAAATAATGAGACTGTGTTCAAAGTTACCATTTTGTACAATAGTATTTTATATATAGTAGTGCTCAGTTTGGATGCTATTAAGTCACCTGTTTAGAAGTGGTTGCGATTTGGTAATTTAAGATTTTAGTATGTATCGTTCCATAGTAAAATATATAAAGGTGTCATTATTTTACTTGCTAATTCAGGTCACGTTACCTCTTAGAATACTATGTCAATACCTATGGAGAGTACCCAATTAAATTTCGTAGAACTATTCAGTTTGATCATTACTTTGACCACCACACATGGTGTGTGAATATAGTACATACATGTATTGGAACACAACTTCCTACTTAAGACATCCATTTTCTTGGCTAGTGTAGATAATCCATGGAGGAAGCAGCAACATCGATTGTAAAATACTTACAGCTTTCAACAACACAATGGTAAGCCTTTACCAAATATGAAAATGTACCATCGCCTCTGATATCATGACATTTAAGTGACATTTGAAAGATTATAGGCAAGATATATAATTTAAATACTACATAAATTATAAATAAGTTCTACTGTATTAAGGAGAGTATTTCAGAACATCACTAGAAGACAATCTTTAAACATTTTAATCAATCTTTTTCCACAATTTACTAATGAAATTTATGCATTACAGCTGGCGCTAGGATGAAAATGCAATTGGTCAAAATATTTTATAGTACATACTAACATATGTACTCAAGCCATTCAGCTTTTTTACTTCACCTCTCAAGTTTTGCATGCATTAAGCACATTTAATTTTGCAATTCACTTTCAAAAACAAAGCTTATATCAAAATTTGTATAATATTAGATCATCATGAACAAATCACTTCTAATAACCAACCTGAATTTTACCACAGATTTTCATATACTTCATGACAAGAAGACTAGAGAGAACATGTTGCAGAATTCAAAAGCAGCTGAACTGAAAATAACTTACCTTAGTTATGAATTGCGGGTACATTCTGTTCAAATTCATGGCACTTGTTATTGCAATGCAATTTGCAAGTACTTTCTCCAATACTGTGATCACCACAAACAAAACTGTGTAAATAGGCTAACAGGCCAAAATAAATGTGTACATATCACTATAAGTGACTTATCTGCATTGCAGAATGTGGCAAATTAATTAATTGAAAAACACCTCATTTGAGTTAATACTATAGGTGTATGCACAAAATAAAAATAGAGAGTACTTCAGGGAGCAAATAAGGGAAATTGAAATTTAAAAAAAATCGTTTATTTATTTGTAAAAAATTTATAATAAATATCACTGAAATGTAACGATGACTCTCAGGAATGAAATATTATAGTTTTTCAGGTCTTGTACACAATTGTGTAAACAAATGCGGGTATGAGAAGGAGGGGGTAATGTTGCTACAACTTTTGATTGTTTTGACATTAACACTCACTCAACATTTGGTTCACACTCTGCAATATATACACTGCCTTGCCAACTGTAGACAACCTGATGACATCTCCACTACTACAATTGAAGTGTCTGGTGTGTGGTGTCAGTACATGGTGTTTAGCACACAGAATGAACTTGATGCACTGGCTAGAGAAGAATTATTCTCGCCACCAAAAGCTGTACTCAACAACTCTACATTCATTCAAATTAAAATTACTTGCAAACTCAGTATGTAAAGAAATTAAAATATTTGCACAGGAAAACAGTAATGATATGTATAGCTTAGTGTGTGTGTAGGGTAAACGACTACCTAGAAAGGATTCTATTAAATTTTTCATTCAGTTGTTTCTTTAATAAATCATCGAAAATATTTGGTAGTTTGTGCAAACACAACCCAAATAACATACAAGTTATTATTCAAATGCATAGTTTCCCAAATGTAAACAATAACATTCCAAAGTATGAAAATACACTGGAAAAGTATGTGAACAATACAGAAATGTACATAAACCAAATAAATATGCTGAAAACTGGGCATTTTTTTAAATGCGGGCTTTTCAACAAAAAAATCTCTGAAAATGGTATAATTCCACTCTACCAATTACACAGAAAACGAATTTACTAGGGGCATCAACATTTGACTAATAGAAACCCCAAAAAACGATAGTGGGGATGGCTATGAAGATAAGGGTAATTGTGTGGTAAAATTAGTGAAAAATATAAAAATAATGTATATTTATTTATAAAAATACATTAAATTGTAAAAAAAACAGAACCATAAATTAACTAAATAGACAATATTACCAATTAAGCTACAAATATGATAGTGGGGAGGGCTAGGAAGATCAGGGAAATTGTGGGGCAAAAAAATTCGAAATATGTACATTTTCATTATAAACTTTTACCCCTCAATTTCCCTCGAGTTCATAGCCCTCCCCACTATCGTATTTCTAAATTGCATTGGTAACATTGTCAATTTAGATACGGAGCTTAATTTTCAGTTCAATACTTTTGCAATTAAACATGTTTTCATGAGACAATATTACAGTAATATTACAAATAGGTCTAGTACAGAAACATGTTAAATTGCAAAACACATACATTATTTCTCAGTGCGAATAGGCTATACACGACAATCATTTATGGGGAAACCCCCAGTTTCGCTGAAATGTTACGCTTTGCGTTACCACCTAAAATAAATTGCTAATGCTGGGACTCTGGCTCGGTGCATAATGTTTGGCTAATATGTAAACATTGTATGAGCAATAACCGACTCAAATATGAAATCACTATTTTGATACAATCAATTAATTTTATCCCTAGCTCAACTTACTGAACTATACAAACACTTAAGAGGCCCCACCCAACCAGTTTAATACATGAACACTGATTATGTAGACATTGTACGAGCAATCACCGACACACATACAACTTTTCTGAAGCAATCAATAAATTTGAATTAAAACGCATCCAAAGTACTCAAAACTACCCATTCAATGCACAGTTTATTATTATATCAACAGCATAAACCGCTAGGAGCGCTGGTATCGGTGTCTCACGTTTTTTCGGCTACTTTCCCATATTGTCCTTCTACCATATTTGACAAGGTCGCCAGCCGGCCGACACCGCTCCACAGCTCACACACCGCTACAGCGCTACCTCAGCATGTCTGCCGACATCTACCCAGACCTTCTAGACCTTCCAGAGAGGAGGCCTACGCCTTTCTCCAACACATTTTCCATGATGAGTCTTCATCGCAATGGAGCAGGGGGGGGATTGATGAGTCCTGCTTCTATATCTATTCAAATACGATTACGACTCATCGCCTAGAGCACCTCTTCCATCTCTACAGGCATGAGCAACACGTTGCCTACCCTTCAGGCAACGGGAACTTCTGTGTTTTTCCTTCTCACCTGGAAGATACACACCCTGGCAGGCACGCTGCCCCCCCTGCCCCTCGGGCAAGGCTGAGCACACCCGATGTGGCACGAAGCCAGAATTGCTGACGAGAGAATTCTCATGCTACCCAGGGCCGGAGGACATCATGCCTCCCCCCCAACCCGCGTCTGCAGTCAACAAGCTACCATTTTATACGTCCGGCCGCAGCCGAGCTCGGGAGTCATTCGTTCGCATCTCTAGTAACCTCCCACAGCACCGCCAGTACTCGGGATCTTTGGAGACGTTACCAACCTTCGAGTACACCCTTGCGGATACTTACTACGTACGTCAACGACCAGTCAACCCGACGACATACGAACACAAACATTTTCTTTTAACTTCACTCTGTCTCCTCTAGACACCTTTCTTTAGCAATTTAACTTTATAACTCTCTATTTTTCGTCTAGAACCAGTATTTCCCTTTTACTTAGAACCAGGTGTCACCTACACATGGAACCACGCAGTTACCTACATCTATCCTCGACTTGGTAGGAGGTAGCACAGGTCACGTATTTATTGAGCTCTCAATAAACACATGTTGCTCTCTACCTTTCTGTTTTTATTTCCAGGGTATTTCTTTGTATCCACAGTTGAAGGTAGATTACACTGTGCACTGTCAACGAAAACCGGGAATTATATTAAACAGAATTAAGTTATACATATTAGATGGCTACTGGTTTCTTCCTAGCTACACATCAGCACTGTCAGTGCTCGTGGGGAGAAACAGTGATGCCACAACCACTAGCAACACCTTCACACCAGGAGGCGTGACAGACTGAGGTTGCTTCTCACCATCCGTACTGAATAGTGCATGGTGACTGTTGCTTGCAGTGTTGCCGGGCATCCTAGTGAGAACGCACAACCAGTAGAGGCTTGGTGGTCCACATGACTCCACGTCCCTGATCAGCCCGCCTACCGTGGAGGATCAGTGGGGACTCTTTATCGAGCTCGAGGTGGCAAGTCACCATTGGGTTACAGTGTTATTCTTTCTGTCTAAGGTGCATTACGTAAGCTAGAGAACTGTTACCCTATGCCTCACGAGAGGAGGAGTGGTAGGAAACGCAGGGAACAACACCTGGCTCACCCCACTCTCAGGCCGAGGATAGCATTACCCCAACCTACACATGATAGACAGATAGAACGGAACTGTGCTGCCGAACTCAGATGACAAACAGTCGCGCCTGCTCCGGTTGTGTTCATTAACTTTCCACCATGTGTCCGCATCCACACCAAATGTCACCCGATTGTCACCGGGCTTCTGACCGGTACTGAAGTGCGCCTAGGTTGGGACAACCACATCTTCTGGTCTAAAGAAGCTCGTCTGTGGAACATCCGTTCCGGCATCGACATGATTTGTCCCGCCTAAGGGCATATATACCTAGAATACCCAACTAGAAGTAAGAGTGTACAAGAGCTAGCTATCACCCCATGTCCCATCCCAGCTACCTAAGCCGCTTTTGGTCTAGTAGTAAGATTCCTGTTGCCCAAAGAATTACTTATGAGGTAAGTTTATTTTTAATTTTGCTTTCTAACGTGCCTGGTCAGTCTAATCGGAAACGCGTCAGTTAATCTGCCCTCGAACTATGAAGGCCTAGGTTCGATGAACAAACTACATGTTCCTGCAAACTTCCTTTCCAAAATTCTTCCTCCCTTGTTAAGAGAGATGAGCAAAGGAACGAGACGGAATGTGTACTTGGCACTGCATTGCAGAAGGCACCGCGTGCCTTCCGCCCACCATGCAACCAAGACAGAGGAGGAGAGCGAAGAGGGAGAAGGAAGAGGCTGTTAAACCACACAGATAAAAGCCAGATGGCGCGTGACCCAGAGAAGGGCCAGCCACACTCCGTTCAAGGCAGCATAGACACAGAAGAGAAGCTCGCTTAGAAGCCAAACACACAGTAAATGATTGTGGCAACCACCATCGACACTTGAAGCACTTGTGGATTCAAGATGGATCTTCGTCATTTCAAGGGGTGGTCGATTGATGCATGCCAGCATGCTGTGCAGCACAGCTGCACTCTCTACGGGCCACTTCGTCCCATCCACGAGCAACCTGATCTCTGGGACAAGATATATCGATGGCGAATGAGACAAACACGTTGAGCATGGGGATTCCACTTGCCTGGACAGTCGATTACGTAATTGTAATTAAGTCACATAATTACAATAAACACAACCCACCCGGAATTCTACATGTAAGCGCCACCCCAATGAATGGAATAATTCAAAATGAAAATCCACAACCCTTCAAGGTAGCGCGGAAGAAGTTACAATCAACCCCCGAGATGGCAACACCCCTGTAGCCTTGCGACGTCACAACCAGCCAGCATCAGGACAAGGTGAGTTATTCGTCATCGCCTCCAAGCGGGGAGACAAGAAATGTTTGGTGCTCTAGCGCTATGATAAACTTACCCCTGCGTAGGAAGGCATCGCTACCCCAGCATCCCGAAGAACTGTTGATCTGCAGAAATTAAGAATAAATAAATGTCCAGCACCCTAGTCCAGGAGAGATGCCGGGCTTGCCAGCAGAATAGGATTGCGAGCTCAACCCAGTCCGAGAAAATTCTCTTTCCTCTCCAGAGCCTCCGGTAAGGGTCGAATTCCAACCCGGTGCTTGGGAAGGCAGCACTCACTTCAGCTGGCAGCTTGGGAAGGCCGCCAGCACTCTAGCTCCTGCAGCTTGGATAAGGCTTGTCCACACCAGTGACAGCCCAGGTCACCACTCTCCAGATGGCAAATCCAACCACCTGTGACCACTACCCTTACCTTAGTCAACTTCCTTTGACTCGTGCGGTAGCAGATCAGTACGCGATTAACATCCCCCTGGAGATTTCCCTTGGTAACGTGAATGCTGTAAATTGCGTAGGTAAATTTATTATGCATTTTTGCATTCTTAATTATTTTATTTCCAGGCTTGCCTTCGTCTGTTGAGTAATATTTTAATTATTGATACTTGCTAAATTTTAGTGTGGCATCCACAATATTTATTTTTTTGAGCATAATAAATATTACATAATCCGTAAACCTTGTATGTCATCTACAGTAATTGTAGTCTAAGTTTTCCCCTGTCATATTTTGGTTGTTTTATTTCAGAGTGAGTAATTTAATAATTGCATTCATTTGGAACGTCAGCAAACAGCTGTGAGGTGTACTGGACTACTCAGGTGATGGGGCCTGGAAATTTAATTGGCATTTAAACCTTCAAGGGCACGCCGCTGCTTCTGGGTATTCAGTACATCCGCAACCACTGCTAGACGAACAGCTTAATACCCGGACTGCCCATCACAGGGCAGGTCCTTGGGAATGACTGCAAAGTCGAGCCCACCCAGTACTGCTACGTCCACAGCAATGTAACCAGCTCAAAACGTCAATGCATCACAAGCACGGTGGATTTGGGAACCACCAGAGGCGACGTGTGAGATGCTTCCTGAATAAAACACTGCCTATTGATAGTCTAGTATCTATTTCTAACCCTAAAGAATTGTTACCTCCGGAACCAGAAGACTTACCCGTATGTTATTATATAGTAATACTGCCGACACATGAGAGCCCACTTAAACGTTGGTTAGGTGGGTGCCCGCCAGACGAGGATGAGAAGGAAAACATCGCACCGGAACCCTCCGACACAGTAATGTCTATTAATACTCCGGAAACCCCGGTACCTCCTGTTCAAGCCACCCCAACCCCATAGAGCATTGTGAGATTAGCCACCGGCAGATTGATTCGGGTTTGACACCCGTCAGTGGAAGAACTGCCGAATATTTGCACGATAAAGTTGGCCTCCGGGAAAACTGTACGGGTTCAAGTCCCTCTGAAGGTCGTCACTAAACCACGCAGCAAACAATACCCAGCCAACTTTATCACCATATGCCAGCTGACGAGGCTGCTGCGGATAAATCCCAAAACCCTGCCCAGATAAGCCACCACCAAAATCATTCCTCGATTAATCATTGATTGATTTCATTCATCCATTTAGGACCACTGGCGTCCCACCTCTTGATAGCCCTGGTAGCGAGGATAGTAAAACTCCCTAGAAGGGAGCTCATTTCCGTACGCTCACCCTGGGGTTTGATTTCCCTCTCCTCCGCCGGAATAAAGACGGTAATCTAATCAGAGTAGTCACCCCTTCACCCGTAAGACTAGAGAAGAACGGCACATGTCAGCTTTAATGAAATAAAAATGTGTTGAGTTATACGGTGTTCCCTTGAGGACAGTTAAGTGAGATAGAGCTGAATAAAAATTTTCATGATTGAGAACAGTACCTTGAAATTTTTTTTTCTCTGCATATTTGAAGCATAAAGTCATAAACTCAATTTAGTTGAGGTGTAGAAAAGGAAAATTTTGTATTGGAAGGTGAAACGTGTGATGGGTTTAGTCGTGCAGTTTCTCGTGAGTGTTTATACAAACCGTGAGCGGGGCATATGACTACGTGACGATGAATGGGGCTAGATCCGAACGAGAGAATGCCCGGTACTGTGTCTGGTACCAGAGCATGACAATGGAGAAGACCCTTCTCCAGGGATCATTGTTCCTGTAGCCTCGATCCAGGAAGGGGGCCCAGTGCCCGTGGTTCCTGCGTCCCATGGTGGCAAACTGCCACCAGTACCTATCCCAGTGGTGATGGACTGTTCTGAAGAACGAGCTCAACCTTCCTGTTTCCAATTACACTGCAGTGAGTGGTGAACAACCCCCGCCTCGATTTGATCATGTTACGACTGTTTATCCTGAAGAAAATGAGTATGAGTCTCTAGGCATCAGGTGCGCCTTGTTCAACTGAATGAGGGTGTTGGTGTTTGATGCATGCCAGCATGCTACGCTACAGAGAGGCGCACTCTATGGCCGACTTCGCCCCATCTAAGTGCGCCAAGCGTGGGGCAAAATAAAATTCATTGACCGCTGAGACTTGGTAATGATAAAATTAAAAATACTTCATGCATTGGTTAGTCATCGACGTAATTGAACTTCACATCTGAAATTATGTTCTACGCCTGCTCAAGAATGAGTATGCAAACGCCTTCCATACGAAGAAAGTATAACATTTATTTAAATTATACTACGCTCAAGATAGCAGCACACCCGTGACCTTCTGACGTCACGGCTCGCCTGCCTCAGTCCGGGGTGCAAGAAATTATCTACGCCTCCACCACGGGTGATAAGAAATTGAGCAGCGCTCCCGCAGCAGATAAACCAGCCCCCACAATGGAAGGTTATGCTACCCCTCGCCGCGGAGAATCGCTGACACAGGGCAATTTTCGTATAAATAGAAGTCCAGCACCGTGGTCCAGCACAGACGCCGGGCTCACCGGCCGCATAGATTTGCGAGCTCTCCTACAGTCTGTGGAAGACTCTCTACCTCTCCTTTGCAGCCCGCCCAGGGCTCAACTTCCTTTACTTACTCCGAGGCAGGACTCAAACTTTTCTCCAGCCAGCCACTTGACGAAGGCCGCCAGCACTCCAACCCCAGCTTGGACAAGGCTCTTCCTTCAGCTGACCGCCCAGGGACAGATCTCCACATTTATTGGTAAATCCCACACCTGTACCCACTACCCTTACATCAGTCAATTTCCCTTGACTCCAGCGGCAACAGGTCATTGCGTGATTACGTCCCCCTTTACAATAACGTTGGCATCCGTAAAGACGATCATGGTTAGAATCCCTGCCAAGGTAGATCCCAGAATGCATCGGGAACAATCCCTGGCCAACTTTATCCCCGCTCTACAGCCAATGAAGCCGCGGTGGAAAACCCCGTCAGTTTTAGCCAGATGACTCATCACCACAATCATTCACCTCTCGTATCCGATCGAGCATTTCACCCTTATTGGGACAGCTGGCATCCCGTTTATTGACATCCCTTGTGGTACGGAGAATAAGACTGCCTGGAAGGGATAGCTTAACACTCCCATTCCGACTCACCCTGGGGTTTGACTCCCCTCCACCTCCTAAGGTCAGAGAGGGCAGTCAGTGCCCTAACCACTTGTCCACCAAGAGGAGCGCATGTCAAGGGATAATCTGTTTCACCTTGCACAAATCACCCTCTATAAAGGTGATAAATAGTGAGGAAGGAAGAGGATTTTTGAAATAAACGAGATTGAAATTATTACTTTTGGTAAAAATAAATAATAGAACCTCAGTTTGTTAGTATGATGTATTTAAAAGGAAACTTGCAAGATGCTCAAACCTTAGTTTATATTCTTTGTTCTGCTTAATGAAAACAACAATCAGAATTGCCCAGTTTGTAATGTTACCCATATACTGAGGTTAAATAATTGCATTTTCAATTTAAAGACTATTAATTGTTTGCGAAGATTTTATGAAGGTTAATTAAATTGTAATCGCTGTTCCCATGCAATCCTGTAAGGTGTTTTAATTTTTTTCTAAATCTCAAAACTCTGTCCAGATGTCTGAAATTTAATTGTTGGAAACAGGTTTAGTATGTCGTGCTTTCGCAGTTGTTATTGGTAAAGATAAATGACGGACAAGTTGCTTTGTATTGTCATGGATTGTCCTGGCTGCAGTGTTAAATTCATTATAACATCTCAAATTGGTGGTTGTAAAATAACTCGTAGAAACTTTCTGATATATTTACTTATGTTTGTTAGAATTTGAAATGTTGTGGTGAGTGAGCGTGACAAACCGACTCCGCCATGTTATACACCTCTGTATCAATAACCTTAAACTCTTTAATTTATAATGATACTTATAGTATCTACACGTATTACACTTCGAGGAAATTATTATATGATGCAAGTTACATTTTGAACAAATGGTCAGCCAAGTTGAATTTCTTTAAGACTTAATAGTTTCATTAATAAAAATGATAAACTGCTAGAAAATTTTCCCTTAGCTATAAGATATTTTATTATTTTATGGTAACTCCTTCATTAGAGGTTAATGTATTTAGCTTCTGCCTATGGGCGACAAGTCTTGTAAAGGTGAGAAAACTATTGTTGTTATAAATAGGAACTTTCTTGTTGATGTTGCTCCCTAGTTCTACGATTTAATGTTCTATTCTCAAGCCATTGCAAGAAAAATTCTTTTCGTTTTCTTTGAGAGAATATCTGCACTGTGCAGTGTAAATTTTAAATCAAATGGCCTTTCTCATTGCTATTGTTTAGCTTGATCTTACGCTTACTTGTGGTGTTAAATATGTTTATGCAAATTGATTAATTTAAACTGAAGTAACATGGTGGAAATTTCAGAATATCAGTCCAAGTAATTTTTTTTTGCTTGAACTTAGTGATTTTATTGCTCCAAGCCTTTGATCTAATCATTTTACTACAAATGTTGCAATTGAGTGCTCACCTATGGATGTTTAGCATGAATGAAGGGATTAGGCTATAAGTGATCAGTAATGTTGATTAAGAAATTGTTTTGCCTCTCACTATGTTCTCTGCTGTGATGTATTGAAAATGCATTCATTGAATATTGATGTTAAAGTTGTAATTCTGAAAAATGTGGTGTTAAGGTAGGAAAAGAGAGAGGGAGTGAGTATTGTATTGTATGTGTTGAATTGTGAAGCCTTAGGAAACTTAATTTGTAGTATGATAATATCATGTTGGAAGATTGTTCGGATATGAGAACAAGTAATCAGTCTTATGGCTCTACTCCTCACGTATATCGCCGCACTCTCTAAGGTAATTTTGATTAGTATATTAATTAACAAACTAAGGCGGTATTGGTTAAACAACTTTATTGATACAAGGTTAATAACTCTAGTATTAAATTTTAAGGAATTTTAAATTTGAGCTGACTTGGAACATAAGTTACTACAATTAATCTGAGCTTCTAGTCGAAATTGCTTTGTACACCTCCTTTTTTCCTTCACTTATTATTTTTTTTTTGCTGTGTCAGAGTGATTTTCTAGGCTTGAAGTGCTGAGCATGTAATTCGAAGACAAATCTTGAGTTGTAAATTGTGTGTGAAAATGTGAGCCCTGTAATTCATTGTATCTTACATATGTTGTTATCTAACTTGAGAGGCCCCTGGAATCCTCTAGTAATACAACTGGGATTTATTTGCTTGTGCTGTAACCATGATGGTTGACTACCTTCTTATTTGGGTAAGAGATATCACAGCTATCTAGTGATACTGTTTCTTCTAATTGAGAGCAGTGAGCCCAAATACATCTCAGCCAGATGTAATTGTAAGGTAATTTGTCTTGAATAACTTCTAAGAAAGTGTTCACTTAAATTGTTTTTAAAGATTGTTAAAAGTAAATTTGTGCAACAGTAAACAGAAATTATGACTAGTGCATTCAAAGAGTTCAAGTCAATTGCTATAATTATATGTTCACCTGCTTAATTAACTTCAGTGTTCTGCTAGTGTTGATCATAACAATATATGTGTTTTATCTTGTTTTGTGGATTTTCATGTTTCAAGATAATGAACCTCGAGGAATAGTCAGAATACGGTGGGTCATTAGAAACTCTTGCTGTTAAAATTTGCGAACGAGACTAGAGGACATCTAGTGAGATCTTGGGTAAATAAATCTTGCCTGCATTTGAGTAGCGGTGTTGTCTAGGAACGTTTGTCTTAAGTTGCTCTAATGACACACACTTTAATAATGGGTACCCAGTTCATCATGCAACAAGAAATGGAGATCAAGAGGATTGTGAGGGGCTGGCTCACTACTTATGTTACCACCTTATATGGGTTTTCCCCTTACCTGAAAAAGGAGGTGTATGGGTGGAGTGCTGGTAGCATCTGATTAATTGTTGGTTGTTGGTTGCTGCACAGGGTTGCGGAAATTTAATACATGAAAGACAGGCTCTTGGTGTGAGCACTGGGTTGGCCCTGGTTGAAGGCTCAAGCCAAGGCTCTGGGTTGGAGCATTTATTGCATCACAGTTCTTAGATAAAGTGAGTATTGGAGACGTGTAAAGGGACCTACGAGACAGGCGGCTTCCTTTCTTGAGCAACTTATTTCATTGTTCCCGGTCGAATAATTCTTGAAGTCACTTATGGTTGAAAAATATAGCTGTTGACCAACTGTTTACTGATGCATTAAAGGTTGAAAAGTACGTAGATATGATTTCAAAACATCTAGTCATTCGGGGCTATGGTGTTTGGTTTTGGAAGGGGGCTGTGAAGGAAAGGGCCCTCTTCTTCTTAAAACTATTAAATTATTTACTTATTCATAAGAAAATTGTTTGAAATCTCTCTCTTGCCAGAAGCCTGCGAGATTAAATAGAACCCCTTTTATTGAAAATATTGTTTCATTTAATGCTATAGAGAAGAAGTTTTGATTTTCAATTATAAGAATTTCGTGCAATTAATATTGTGTAATAGATTATAAGAACTATAAGAATTTTGTGAGAGTTTGTCATATCGTCCTTGGAAATGTTATATTTTGTAAAGAAATGTCTTATTCAGTCTCTCGAAGCGGCCCTGAGGTGTGACTGATAAAAATTTAAACAAAAATTATTTTATGTATATAGATACTCTTGTGGGCAACTCCGAGAGCGGACCCTGTATGTTGCACCGGGCTGCCAGATGGCTCGTTAATTACGCGACACACGCAACACTGCGGACAAAACAGTGCCATCGGTGGGGTCTGGTTAGATATTAGCCACAGGGGTGGATGAATCAAGGACTTCTTCCTAAGTGATTAACGAGAGCACCTCGTGTGCTCTAGAGAGCTCCCCCTAAAGCTGATATTACATGATACCTGCAGCCATACTTGGTTCTTGTACAAACTTCAACAAGCCTTGGTGTACAAGCCGGTATACCAGCCGCTATATGAGCCGCCATGGAAGATTCATATTACACGACAGCAGTTCGCGTTATAGTATTTGGCACCCTCGGTGGGTGTGCAGTGTGGGGTTTGTAGTAAATATGAACCCCATTCGTAGAACTGCTACCAGTTAGTAACTTGTCTAGGCCTATGAAAAAACTAGCTAGCACATCTCAGTATTGCTGTATTACTGTTCGCCTTTTACATAAATTGATTGCTTACTAGTATAGTTTAATCAATTTTCTTGCAAATTACCTCATCGGCTCTTACGACCTCGTTGTTAAAAGCCTCTAAAAGCTCTTCACTCCACTCTTGCAAATGACATTAAGTCACTAGAGTATGAGTGTTATTTTTAATTTTGACAAAAATTACTGACCAGTTGCAAAATGTAGTTTTTTCTTTACATAACGGGATATTATCTGCATGTAAAATTTAATGATAAAAAAACTTGGGTCCGGCAGTTTAGAACACACACCCAAAAGTCACATATTATTCGCACTGTGCTACCAGTTCAGACACCATGTGATGAGTTTATATACTCTAGATATGACTAATCATTGAATTAATTTTTTCATACAGTAGGTAATGTTTTAAGTATTTAGGACGGTTTTAAACAGTAATTAAAAGTTGTCATCACCATTATTATTCATTGTTGTCGTATTTTAAATTTATTTGAAAGAGTTTCAACCTCAAGGATGTATAATCAAGATGGAGGCATCCTTTTCGATTTCATCAACTTGTTTCAAGTAGTAGCCACGGGGAGCACCTTACGCCCTGAAACTGCAATGTGATTGGCCAGGTACAAAACCCGGTATGGGACCTGTCACGAAAAATAGGACGTGTCCAATTATCAAACCTGGTACGAAATCTGGCAGTACAAGGCAGAAAATGCCATGACGGGTGCCACACTAGCCCTATGACAGCCGCTATGGCAGACCTTGCACAAGATTTTATGGGATCTGGTAGAGAGTAATATCACTTTAAGGGGTAGCCGACATAACTTTTCAGTGTTAATGGGCTTCACCCTATAAAGATGAATAGTAGTTAGGGCTCCGAAAGAATGTTAAAGTGACTGAAATAGCTTTGGATTGATTGAATTGACATCATAATTTAGGAGAAGACTGCTGGGTCCTCGCTGGTCGCACCGTTTCAGTTGGTATGTTGTAACTCAAGGTATATTGTAAATGAATACTTGAGTGATGTTTGAGGTCGATGTAGACATATCATTTTGCAAATATTGCACTAATATTTAACTGGTTAACAATCAAAATCATAACTTAAAATTTTGCCATGTAGGATTGTAAGCTGGAGTTTGGATTCATGAAATGATTGTTGTGCTGATAAGGTAATTGAAGTAGTATATTTGCTTGAACAAAGATTTCTTTATTACCATGAAAATTTTTATTCTATATATAATTGTAAACAAGCTGAGAATAAACGTGTAGTTTTATATTAACAGATTATCATTTGAAAATCTACCAGTTCGCACCCCAGGTATTTGCATAGTCAACTGAGAGTGGTTTAGAGTCTGGTTGAGGGACCAGAACAATATGCATTATATGCTAACTTGTGTTGGTTAAAAATGTTGAGCAATTCCTTCTTTAACACGCCATCTTCAAAATCAATATTCCTTCCTGTATATCCTGCATCTTATTATTCGCACTGGAAATTCATTCCTTCTTACGGTAGTGGTATGGCGCATTATCAAGCACAATAACAGCATTATCTTCAAGTTGAAGAAGTATACCTTTGAACAACTTCTCAAAGGAATCAGCACACATCTCCTCATGATAATCTCCAGTCCTTTTGGACTCAAACACCCACAAACCCCCTTCCACAAAGCCTAACTTGCTCCCAATATGCGTGATTATGAGGCGTTTTCCTTCGCCTGAAGGTTCTTTATTACCGGTTGATAGTCCAGACAGAAATGTCTGTTTGGATTATGTAATAGTGGCATGCATCCAGATGCTATTTTGTGTATGTCCTGCATTTAACCACGTTTCATCGAGGTAGTAAATTGATCGTCCTTCACCCCTCAGTTGTTTAATGGTAGCAAATAACATCGCCTCCACAGAATGATATCATTCCTGTCTATTAGCATGCTGTCTCGTCAACGTCTAACATATTTGAAGTGCAGTTCCTTTAATATATGGTAAAAAGTGGTTCTCCGAAAAGCAGGCAAATCGGGGTCATCATTCACAACAGCAAGAACTTTATCGACAGTTGGCTGTTCATTATGGAAGGAAAACCAGTGTACCTTCCTCCGTATCGCATTCCTGTCGAACCTGTCAACACTTTCTGTAAACTTCCGGCGTTTTTTCCCTTTCTTCTGTGACTTCAAGTTGTGCGTGGATATTTATACTCACTTATCACATGATAAACTATTGCAGGACTTCCACCAGTAGTTCATGCTGCTTTTTAACTATGTCATCTATATGCATGCCTGGATTCAGTTCTATCTCAAATTCTTATACATTGAGAACCATGTGTTTTTCCGATAAACTGAGCGCCCACCTCTTCGGCTGCTTCTTAATTGGACTTAAACCGGGCCTGTTGGTATCGCTCACTGTCTCCGTAGAGGACACCATCGCTAATTCACATGTACGTCAATCTAGTGTAAAACACAGAGAATTATATTGTTACTACTTGGTACAGAACAGAGTAAGACATTCTGGAGGTTGGGTAGTAGCATTCTCTCAATGTTTCGTACAGAGTTAGCCTCGTCTCCGGTAGGAAAAATGCTATGGTAAATCTGTTCCTTACGTCTAATGAAGATTTCTGCCTCTTCATTTGGCTCCTGAGTCTTACTGTAAAATTCAGTGGGGAATTTGGCCAGAACCTCTTCACCGGTAAAGTTATCGACTAGACGTTTGTGGAACTGGGGCCAGTCTGTCACAAACTCCCCATACCGGTTTCACCATTCCAATGCATTCCTGGTGAGTTGCACCTGTGCTAGACTAACCCATTGTTTCTGTTGGCCTGTGGCTCTGGCTGGTCATTTACTTCTAATATGGTATCGACAATGAGCGCCACAAGGTGTTTCAAGACTCCTCGAAGTCTGGCTAATCGGTGCCGGTTTCTCTCTCTCTCTCTCTCTCTCTCTCTCGGGCCGTGCCTGACCTGGTCCAGGGTTCACTGATTAACAGTTCTTACGCTGACGCTCCACGCTGGGCATCAGAAAAGTTCTTGATGCGTGTCACTTAAACTACCAGTCGTACAAGAAACTTTTGGGGACTGCGTTAGATCAACCGTGCATACACTAGGAACTCAGTTTCCCCTCTTCCAGGTCACCGGTGTTGGCCTTGTGGGCTGTCTACTGGGAACAAAGTCTGGTACAGTTGGACGAGCAATATGTCTTACAGTGACACTGGCCCTCTGGGGGAATCTAGACTTACAACAGCTCGGTGGACTTGTCTTGGATGATGCAGAAGCAGTGTTGTAGGATGGGCGGGCGGACTCCTTGGTTCCACTGACCTTGATGGGGATAGAGCTACTGTAATGCTCAGTTAGATGTTGGCGATTCCAATCAGTTCCTGCTCAATAGCCGAAGTGTGGATTGGCATGCACGAGCCTGGTGTAGCTCCCGACGACCAAGACTACCAGATGAACTTTGTAGCCGGTCCTAATTGGGGCGGAGTGAAACACATAACTCCCAACGGGAGAAGCCGGTCTCCCCGCGTGACGAGCAGCTTGTGCCTGCCCCCGAGGGGTATCGACCCCTGGAGCGAGGAGGTTTGCTGCACAGACCTGCTTAGTGGCGCTGAACTCTGCCTTCTTTTCTACTCTCCGAGCTCCGTGCCGGCTGTGGAATGGCATAGACATATAACACAATTGATTTCCTTGAAACGGCAAGCAATAGACATATCCCCAACTTAGGTGTGTAAGCCAACAATGGCTGATGGTATGCTCCCTGGCTCCAAACAGTGCAAGTACCTGGAGGTGTGGGTCATAAACAGTCTTCCTGCCACTGCTGGGTGTGGTACACAAAGGTAGGGCCTCCAATCCTATGGAAATACCCCTGCCAGCAACTTAGCTAGGCACTCCGGTCGGCCCGGTCGGCGATACAACTTGAGGTGGCTGTACCGCCTTGGTGGGGTGTGTCCTAGTGGTGGAGGCTCTACCCTTCTGTGCACCGAGGTGTACAGAATGGGTGGCCGTCCGAAGATGAGGTGTGTGTGTTGACAGACAGGCCCCTGAAGGGGATCTGACATCCTATTCTAGGTTTGTAATAACACCCTGTCTATTGCTTGCCCTTTGAGGTTGAATACTTTGTGGCAGATAGGTTATATTTCTAGAACAAATAACTCTTGGATACGTTAAGAATTAGTACTTATTGTAACAATAAATACTAGGTGACTCGTATGTGCTACCAATAGGTCTGTGCTACAAAAGTACTTAAGCTACACAAGTTACGGGTCAATGTGGCCCGCTCCTAAGTCTACTTAAGATGCAAGGGTAAAATACAAACCAACAGATGCAATTAACACCTTTCAGGGTTGCCTAGAAGAGGCCCTTAATTTGTTTGGAGCGACTTCCAGCAAGTAGTGGTGGCCGAAAACTCAAGAGGGTCGACAACGGAACTGTTAAGTCGTTTCCTCGCCCTACAATTCACGTGTTGTGTTGGTACCTAAGAAGGATGGGCAGCTGCGGTTTTGAACAAACTACAAGGCTTTAAATGACGTAACTCATCCCATTGCTCCACCAGCCATTAATCTGGGTCATATGCTATGTGATATCGGAGAAGCGTAAATTTTCAGTACCCTCGACCTACAATCAGGATATTGGCAAATCGCAGTGCACCCGGACAGCCTTTACCAGCCCTAAAGGCAAAATTCTACAGTTCCGCATTATGCCCTTTGGGCTGGAGAATGCACCCGCCACCTTACAGAGGCTAATGCAGTCTGAAGTACTCACAGGATACGTCGGACAGTTTTGCTTCGCATACCTCGACGACGTCATCATATACTCCGAGATGTGCAATGGGTCCTCGAACGCCTCTATATCCATGGCATGACCGCCAAACTATCGAAGAGACATTTCGGGAAAATCTCCATCGATCACCTCGGACACATAGTGTCGCTGAGTGGCAACCTACCCAAACCATAGCATAGAACTACATTTCACACCCTGAAACGGAGCTTCCAAAACATCAAACAACTCCACCGGCTACAAGGAGTGGGGTCATTAATACTCCAGACCGACGCTTGCCAAAATGGACTTGGGGACGTCCTTTACCAGAAAGACAAAAAGGGCCACCTGCGGGTAATAGCATATGTCAGCACCCGCTTGAACGCAACTGAACAACGCTACCATATCAACGAGCAAGAATACTTGGCGGTAATATGAGTGGTGCGAAAATACCGGTAGTACCTAGAAGGAACTCAATTCATTCTTCGAATTGATAGTAAGGCGGTCCAGTGGTTGCGAGAATCAAAGGCAGCAAAGGTAAAACTGGGAAGATGGGACATGTTTTTAACCAAATTTGATTTTGAGGTGCAGTACTGTCCAGGGAAAACTTAATGACCTACCAGACGCCCTTTCCCGGCAGCCCGACCTGGACTTTGCCGAAAAAGCAGCAGAGGAAGATTGGGATCGCATGGTACTGCCACAACTATCAGAAGTCCGCCCTGAAGAACAAATTCACTTATTACAGCTTAAAATCTGCCGGGATCAAATAGCGGCTCACCAACAGCAAGACCCTGAAATCCATGGATGACTCAAAATGCACCCAAGATGCTTCGAACTCCACAACGAGATAGTATGGTCCCGCAACGGGCAGCCGGGGGCAAAATGGTGAATCTGGGTACCAAAAGCCCTCTGCGCTTACATCTGTCACCACTATCACGATCACCCAGACACAGCTCATCCAGGAACCAGAAACCCTGGCGGATATTGCAGGCTGGTATATCTGGAATGAGATGAGCCGCGATATCAGACAATACGTCAGAAGTTGCAGAGAAATGCTGTAGGGGAAAATCATAACCTGCTCCCCCTCGACGGCCAAGCCACGTGGCCCACAGGCGCCCTGGACACACATGGTGGCAGATTCAAAGGGCCCCTATCCTTGCAGCACTCGCGGAGACCGTTATCTACTCGTGGTCACCGACCTATTTTCTCACTGGGTAGAAGCCTTTCCCCTACCCAGCCAGGAAACTCGCCATATAATCGGGAAATTTGAAAATGAAATCTTTCCTAGGTAGGGTTATCCGCAATTCTTGCTAACAGACAACGGTACACAGTTCACCAGCCGGAAGTGACTCACCGCCTGTGAAGAATGGGGAGTGGAAATGTGGACCATGTCGCTGTACCATCCTCAAGCTAATCCGACCAAGAGAAGGAACCAAGAAATAAAGAAAATTCTGTGACTGAGCATTGGGGATGACCACAACCACTGGGATAAACACATCCCCAGAATATTATTTGCCCTACAATAAAGGACAAACGAGTCCACGAATGTCAACCCACGCCAGCTCCTGCTAGGAGTCACTTTGCGCCGACCCCGGGATTGGCAATGGGAAAATTCCCTGACTGTGCTACCACAGCCTGAGGATATTCAGATGGCGGCATTGGCACGTGCCGAAAATGCAAGAGAAGCCCAGGAAAAATATAATTTACGCAAATATCCGCAACCCAAGACGGGCATCTGAACCTTCAACATGGGTGAACCAGTACTCCTGCGGCTGCACCCGTTCAAGTCTAACACCCAGTTTAGTGCAGGCCTCACTGGCAAATAGGAGAGCTCATACAAAGTGGTCGGTTGATGGGAAAATGTATATTGGGTAGAAGAACTCCGAGGATGAATTTGTAAAGCAACGTGGGGACAGATCCGGCCGATTCCCCAATAAAATCCGGAGGGTGTGATACGAGAAACAGCCTCCATAACCTTCAAAGTCTCGGAAGACCCGGACGAACCTCTCCTCAGGTTCCAACTGCCTACCTGAGCGACAGAGAAAAGGAACCACCAAAGGTAGCCACCGGCTTGTAAGTAATGAGCTACCTGCCACCAACAAGGCCGAAGGGGCCGCCACGAGCCCCAGGACCAGCCGGCCGAACGATAATATCAACACCCACGGACTTCCATGACCAAGACGGGGGCCCGAGGGGGAAAGAGGACTCCTCGCACAAGCAAGTTATCTTGGCGCAGTCAACTTGACTGGGTAAACCGACCGAAGCAATGCCTGCTAAAACCGGTCAGTGAAAGGAGAGACAACCCAGCATTGTGACCGTCTGAAAAGAAAAGAACATTTTCCCCGGGGCCTAGCCGAGGCATCCCTGCCAAAGGAATTCACAGCCACACCCGAAGGTGCAGGTAGTCAGTTCCAAACCAGCCCGGCAGATTATAAGGAGCTCTTCAGATCTCCGTATCTTAACAAGCCAATTATGAGGGCTCTCATTGAGCTTGTACCGGCGGCCGCAATGTATGTAGGAAGAGCTGCTGTCTGCCCCAAGTACCATCCTGGAGTCAGGAACTACCGCGATCATGCCTCCCGTGCCAGATCTCGAAGATGCTACAATATCAGCCGGAGGGACAGAAGAAGAACGCCAGTCAGAAGATCTGCCCCTTACGGTGTCACCTCATGCTGAGCTGGACACATGGTACACCTCGTCCATTTGGGAGGTGGACACGCCGCCAGCCACCAAGGTGGGAGGGGGGGGCAGTTGGTGCACTTGCCGAGCCCCCAAACACAACACTGTCTGCCATGGAGGTAGTAGCACCACAAGAACCACTACCTCTGGCGGCCACCCCGCTGGCATCCATGACAGGCTGGGCGCCCATCAGTACACCCACGTCGGCCACCGGTCAGTCCGAGACCACGGGCACAGGGAAGCCCGCATCACCATTCCTGTCATGGCCATGTACGCTTCTACATCGCTCCTGCCAGGCTGCTGCAGTGCCAGATCGGTACAGGGTACTGCCATGGAGGCCACCTACCAAGTTTGCGTGGCCTACGCCACCAATGTCGCAGTGAGAAAGCGGGGCAGACCTGTGAAGAAGATGAGAGGTAAGCCCCGTTCCACCCTACAGCACACGTCAGTCAGTGAGTGAGTGAGTGCATGACGAGTAGTACTTCCCACTCAGATAGTGTAAGCGTACCATGGACGTACGCAGACGGGGCAGTGAAGTGCTCCGAATTAAAAGAGCTCCAAGCTTAGCTGAGGGGCGACCTTTAGGTTGTGTTCCTGTGACAAGGAAAACCTGTGTAGTAAAGAAAGGCAGATGTAAGTCAGCTGCCAGCATACAGAGCTAAAATGTAAATATTCTTGCAATGAGTAAGTGCCTTGTATTTAACAACTGTTTTGTCGCTTTAGACTCTTGAGAATAACGAACGTAATTCACTTTTGTTGAGAAAAGCTTCTGTTGTTGGCTGAACTGTGAAAGTAGCTTAATGCAACCACTAAATAAACTGGTGTGAAAATAAAACAGAGGCAAACTTAGTAATGTTCTATTTTTAAACTTGTTGTAAATAACTGGTTTTTTGTGTTTGTATATATAAATGTCATGTTTAAAGTTAGCTAAATTGTCAATGATTGACTTTATTAACGTAACTATCTCAGTCATGTGTGTTGGTTAGAGTTGTATTAATATTGTGAATGAAACCATTGTGTTGTAAATATTTGATTATTGTATTTGTAATATAAATGTTCAGTCAAGTGAAAATAATAGTAAAACAAACCACGCTTATACTACTAATAAACTACGATTACGACTCATCGCTCTTCGCGTGAAGTATACTCTTACTTCAACCACCCACGTGAGAGTTGTTCTTCAAACCAATACACAGAGTTGCACGCCATTTAAATCCACCGGGCAGCCGAACATGTGGCTACAAGGTTACACAACCAGCGAGCAAGCCACTTCCCCCCTCCCCCCTCGATGAGTGCCAACAAGCTGTCAGCCACTTCGGGCACGGCTGAGCGTCGCCAAAGACCCACGAACCAAGAACGCTGACGAGAGGGTTCCCACTAGAGTTGTTCCGATATAGATACCCCGATACCACTGCAGATTCACCAATACCAAAAACCAATACCAATGACCTTCACACTGAATTTTAGAAAAGTATTACTATTAATAATATATTAAAAACAATTTTCCTAGACTCATTAAAATAAATAAATAATGTCATAAAATACTGTATATAATTTATTGTAATCCGACACAAAATGCAAGCTGATCTAAAACTTTCAAACCCTCTGAAAATGCAAATAATATGACACCAAATGTGAGTAAAATTTTAAATGTCCCGCACGCACTATCAGCTAAGAGCGCACAGAGAAGTTATCAATCGGGCAGTGTCATGTCTGTTGGTTTACGACGGAAAGGGGTATGACTTCTCCACCACGCCACTACCTGTTGGAGAAACCTTGCACACGTGGCAAATGTCTGTCTTTTAAAGTAATTAATCATATTTTACTGCAAAGAAAACTTGTAATTTTGAGACACAAGTGAAGAAATTATAATTGGTTTCTTCGCTGTCTTTAATAATTTATCATTCAAAACCACATCCTCAGATTTTCCCTGTTATGAGTTACACTGCACTTGCATATTATCAGTTTATTCAAAGACGCGTGCCTATTAAAATAAACTGATATTGTTAAAAAAGTGGAAAATGGAGAAGGGAAAAGGATGATTGTTGAAAGGTGGTGGTAGGAGAGGTGTAAGGCGTAAAAAGGATAACAGGGGCTTATTGGAGTGTATAAGAGGTAACTGGGGTCTAATAAAATAGCTTAGTCCTAAAACAAAAACAAATAATAATCCTTACTCAACTCAAAATTACTACTCCACATTAATGGTACTCTCTCTTTACCACAATTACTGTCTATCTCATATAAGATGGCAAGATTTTGACAGTCGCTGAGTGGCAACTTGACGTATATGAAACAAAGTACAGTTTACAAAATTGCGTATCAGCTGATGCATGAACAAACAAAAGTTAATATTAAGTTGGCTATTCTGAGTGCACTAGTGATGCACATCAGACAAGTGTAAAATATGCAATAACAAAAAGTTCCTAGATTAATTAATATATTTTATTTTACGTGATCACAAAACAGCGGTTGTAGGTTTACAAACTAATATTCGTGCTAGAGTAGTAATGTATAGCTGTTCAAAATGAAATGCTCGACAAATGATTCAGAGCTAGATGAAACGCAACTTCAAACATTAGATCTGTTAATGTTATATCCATCCATGCTTTCCATATGTGCTTGATATTGATTCTAAAAGCCTACAAAAATATTGCATGATAATATTGAATTATTTTTTCAAATAATTTGACAAAATATATTTCAAGTTCGTGTCGTTTCAAGACAGTAATAGGAGAAAAGTAAAGTTTTAAAAAGTAGGCTCTAGAGGCGGCGAACCTACTACTGTCTGTTGGTACCACGCGTGACTCACGCAATTTACCGTGTCATGGGCGCAATCTGTTCGCTTTTTCTCAAAACTAACTAGCTATAAAGCTTAACTGAATAATTTCGTACGTAAAATAACAAATTTATGAACAGATACCAATAGTTTGATTTTTCTGTGAGCTCTGCAAAATTTTTAAAGTAACATATATTTTGTGTACAGCAATTTTGATTACTAGTAATTTCTATTGGGCCAGTAATTGTCTGTCTATCTCCTAAACACGCCATGTTTTTTCCCGGAAACCCATTTCCTTGTTTTCACGTAGCCTCCAATTTATCCACCAGCTGATGGCGAAAGGATACATAAACTAAAAGTAAACATTAGTTGAACTGTCAAAATCTTGCCATCTTATATGAGACAGACAGTACTGTAGGTCTGTAAGCGTCAAAAAGTAAACATAAACAACTCCTATTTCTCATGTAACCTTGATGCTCCTCATAGCGTCCTTATTTAAACGTCTCGTTGGGGACTACCACCACCAGGCTGGGCCACCTAGACACCCTTCACTACTATCTTTTCATATATCTTTATTGGTAGAGCATTACTCAAAATGGAAACACTCGTTTAGCTAGCTTGGGTTCCTGGAATCTTTGAAGGCGAGAAATACGATGTAATGCAGGCTTATTCAATAGAGTATTAAAATGAAATAAAATTAATAAAGCAAGAAATTAACTAAGTACAAGACATCAGGGAGAAAACTATCAACTATAAAATAAAACAGGAAACATTTCAATAAAGGCAAATTTACGGCAATTAAAAAAAAAATATAAAAATTCTGTTACAATCAATTAACATGTATAAAAATTAATGTCAAAAATTTAAATCACAAAAATGAGTATATCTGTGTAACAAACAAAACAAAAAAAAAGTAGTAATACTAAATATCTCGTGGATACTGACATGAACACGTTTCTCTGTAGTTTTGATTAGTTGCAAAATATAAATAAAACATCTGGAATGACTTTAAAGAATCTGTAAACTTCTGTTTCATTTACACTTTCTCAAAATGCTTCAAAATCAAATAGAATACAGCAAAGCTTTCCTTTATCAAATCAGATTATCTTACATTTAGTTACAGTTATTACCAACGAACAAAAGCTTTGATTAAATAGAATAACAGGCCCACAAATTTGACAACGACTGGGGAAGTGAACGAAGGTCCTAATCTGCAAACTGATTAACTCGCAAAACGACCTTCATTACTATGTTCAGAAAATCTCCTACAAAACTTTAAATTTCTCTAGCATCAAACTGGACTGCGACTAACGACTGACTTTCACTCAACACACAAATTTACAATCAGTTATAGACTTTTATTCACAGGATTGATTTAACCTACTCAATTTCTGACTTAAGTGTAGTCAGGAACCTAGTCTATAGAAATTCTACATAATTAATGTAGTTGATTCTTAGCTTTTCTATCGTCTACATGATGTTGGTTCCTCCAACCTTCGCACTCCTAGTCGACCGCCTGCTGTCTCCTCGACTCACTGACTGACTGCCTCCTCTAACAACGCCGCCCCTCCTTATCAAGCCTCGCCTGACGTCAATCGCTCATGCCGCCCAATCCCAGCCCCGCGACACACGTGCATCAGCTCTAAACACGGGCTTCGCACAAAGTTCTCCTAAAGTCTGCTGTGTGCAGCACAAACAGCACACGTGCAGCAAGAAACAGTTCAAGAAAATTATGACAGCTATTTTACAGTCACAGCAACGAAGGCAAACATGCCCAGCTGCAGCTGGTACCAAAAATGCTGAGGCTGACTCCAGCTCGATATTAACGGCAAATAACTCTTGTAGCAGCTTGGGAACTATCAACTGCAAGGCTAAGATTACTGAAATGACAAAAGGACATGATCTAGCCATCTTATATCCTAAATTCCTTTTAAAAAATAAAATAGAATTCCATCCTAACATGACAAAAATTATTAGGTCAAACCTTTCAAAAAGAATAAAACAACAAATTAAAAATTACTTCCAACTCAAATAAATTTAAGGCTGCTGCCTAGAAAATTAAGGAATGTATCAGAATTTATTACAAATTAAGAATCCAAACACACCACAAATACGACTACATGAACATCAAAGCAGAAACAAAACTACTTCCCAGACTTAATAACCAAAAACAAATTGGGATTATAATAAAAGTTATTAAATCATTTAAAAGGACTTGCATCTGAACAAAAAAAAGACACACCTAACCTTATCCTAACCAAAACAACATAATTTTATAATTTCCAAAATCCTACGAAAATTACTTGAAGTACCTAATGGATTATAAGAAAAATGAAAGGTATTATACAACAAACAGGGATCCTAACAACAAATTGAAACAGCCCAAAAATCGTGAAAATACCCATGTCACAATATAAATCCTCTGATTTCCCTGCAAGAAGTTATTGAAAATTTGCTCGATGTTCAAACAAGTGGTAGAGTATATGCTTTTGGGCATATAATTTTATTTGCGAAGATGCTGCCCTTTGAATTAAATAAATATTAAGTTTTAAAGTCATGATAATTTTACGCCAGATACAATGAAACACCAACCTTACCGGATAAAATAGCCTATAAACACAAAAGAAACCATCTTTACAAATAATTCCTCGTTAAAATGTTTTGCATAACATTTTCACGTGAAACCATTTGCTTTGAAATACAAGTGTTGTTAGATGCAACTATTTTAAGCAACGCATAACATATTTACTTGAGAATAGTGTACACTCATGTATAGTGAGCACCATGATTTTTGCAACAAGTTCCAAGGAACAATGTTTTAAAAATAAAATTAAACCAAAATTTTATGCTACCCTGTTAGCAAGTATGGAACAAATGATTCTTTTTTACATTAATGTGGTGATTGTGTTATGTTTGGAAAATACTTTAATTAAATAAGAGTGCAAAAAGCCAAAATAAAAAAAAATCCGGAAACATCCTGCTCATACTGCTCAACATTTCCAGCTTCGCTTTTGTTTTTTCTCCTTTCTCCTTTTAGCAGTGACCAGCTCTCTTTTTTTTTGCCGTGCTAGAATGCTGCACTACCCTTATCTAAAAAAAAGTCTCTCCTCCCCCAATCACATCTACGAACATGGCTCGTTAGCCTCTGCCCATCCATGGAAACAAAGAGGGATGGCAGAATTATTGACCAGCAACTATCAGGGTGTTATTACAAGGGGGCGGGGTGGGGGGCGTAAACACATGGCAAATCTGGTTTTGTGGCGTGACAGGATGCCTGTGGGGGGAGGGGGAGCGGGGTTTCAACCTACGAATAACTGAAGGCTCGCTGAGTGAGAAAGAGAGAGGAGTGATGTAAGAGCGAGAGATGAGACTACAGACAGTTCCGCCACTTCCCTCAATATCTCTGGACAATTTATGGCTAATACTCCCCCTTCCTCTCTTTTTTTTGTGTATAGCGGGCACCCCAGAATGTTTTCCCTTTATTTTGGGAAAAACAGGTGCGCTATTCACGAGTAACTACGGATATTGTTCTTATTTTTAATTTTCTTTTAATGTGCGACGTCTACAAACTGAAATACGATCATTTTTGTGCCTAAAGAAAGTAATAATCTGGCTTCATTGTCTACAACCGATACTTAAGTATTGGCAGATACAGTTACATCGGAAAAAAGTGAAGTATCGGCCGATACCAATAATTAGTATCGGTATCCGAACAACTCTAGTTCCCACCTTCCACGCCAGTATCATGGCAGAAGGACGTCACATGCCTTCCCCGCACCAGCAGCAGCCTAGAATTCTGATTATATAAGTCCGTGAGCGGCGGGATTCCAGCAGTCATTCGTAATTCATCTCTTGAGTTCACCATGAGCACTCCTTAGTGCTGGGGCCTCCAGTGAAAACTTGAGTCTTCAGTAGCCATAGCGGCTACCCTCTGCAACGACAGTCTTCAACACCCATCGAACATGAATATACTTTGCTACTTTAACTTCTTTTGTCTCTTCCAGACACCCGCATTAGACAGCTACAGTTGAGTAGTTTGACGCGTGCCTGGTTAGACTGACAGGCACAATGGTCGAGGATTTTATCCGCTAGACCAAAAGTGGCATGGTTTAGATAGACGGCGAGAGGCAAGTAGTGTTGACTAGCACTTACTTCATATCCTACGCGTGCCATTGATAAAAAACCAGCATAATGCTGGTGGATATTACAAGTGAATTGTACATAAAAAACCCGAAAGAAAAAAAAAAATGGCACATCAAAACGAGGGTAATAAAAGTAGTAATAATTAAAATATGTGCAAGCTTTACTCGTGGAAGGCGGGGAAATGCCACTACTATCTTGGAGCTTGCTGCAGTGGGAGAAGAAAAAAAAAAGTGGTGGACAACCACAGGCCCTTCAACACCTGGGTTGACCAGCTCACGAATAACAAAGTGAGTACACTACATGCATGACTATAGCGGCAAATTGTGCACATGTTGGTCACTTAATACATAGACACTGAATACAATTGAAGTTAAAAATATCTTGCACCTGGTTTTGAGAGCTTTGAAGGTCAGAGTCTTTGGGTTTAGTATTGAGTTGGTGCACAACATATTGCAAACAAAAGCACACACAAAATATAAGCATACAAAGGTTAACATAAAAAACCCTCCTACAAAATGGCATTCTTCTTGCAGGTGATCTTCACATATACACTTTAAAAACGTATTGAGATATATAATTGTGTGCCTACACATCAAATCAGATTTAAAATTGGCAAATAAAAAAACTAACCTAATTATCTCTTGTGGGAGTCCAACTCATTACATAGCTCTAAAAGCTATATGTACATTGTATATCTTCATTGGAATGTTCAAGGTAAGTTCCCAAGGAATGTTCACGTTAGTAGGTGTCGAAAACACACTCCTACACAACTGCATTCTTCATGTAGGCGATCTTCACAAGTACACTGTGAAAACGTATTGTCACATTTATAGGTTTACCTACACGTCAAGTCAGATTTAAGTGATGAATATTACAAAAATATAAAAAGCTAAAATGTCATTGTTACGTTGAAGTCTCTGTCTTCAACCTAATCACTGGCACTGTGGTGAGCGTCTATTGTCTATTTGTAATGCTACCTACTTAAGTGGGCTGTCGGCCACTAAAAACTATGGAACTTCGAGGTGTAAAATGTCTATATTTCACTGTGGTAAAAAGTTACTGATATACAACTTTTTACGGCTGTATGAAGAAGTTAATTAGCACATAGTCTAGTGACTAATTATGCGTGCATTTACCTCGTTGGTTCTTTATATTTGTATTTGTACTGGATACTTTAAATTTAATTTAGCCTAGGGTTCCTACCTGTAGGGCAGGATGTTTCTCTGACAGGGCAGTGCGAGGGAGAAAGATCTCAATCCCGACTGCGGATAGCACAGCTCGTCATGGTACCAGGTCGTGGGCGGCATCGACAATCTCAGTGGCCAAGTCCTGGGATGAGGCAGTGAAAGGGAGATTCACCTCGACCTCCACTGCGGGTGATGTGCCTGTTGAAAGGTAGTGGGTGGCATTGATGTTCTCAATGAAAGCGGCTTCTCACGTAGTAAGATGGCGGGGCGGAGCACTTCCAATTTGGCAGCTCGACATCAGGGTCTCGGGTATTCCTGCGTCAAAGGACCTGGGGACGGAGCAAGTCTGTTGCAGCTTGACGCCCCGGGTGGCGGTTGTTCCTGCATAGTAGGTTGTGGGGACGGAGCACTCTCGCCGGAGCTCGACGTCCTAGGTGGCAGAGTTTCCCGTGTGACAGGTGGTTGGTACGGAGCACTCTTGTCTGAGCTAGACGTCGAAGGTAATGGTTGTAGGCATGGAGCACTCTCGTTGGAGCTCGATGTGCTAGGTGGCAGAGTTTCTTGTGTGAGAGGTGGTTGGTACGGAGCACTCTTGTCCGAGTTCGACGTCCAGGGTAAAGGGAGTTCCTGCGTTGCAGGTTCTTGTGGCGAAGCACTTCCGGCGTGGCAGCTCAACGTTCTGACGGGTGGGTCTTCCTGTGCGGCAGGGGGTTGGGGCGGAGCACTCTTGTCTGAGCTCGACGTCCTGGTAGGTGGGTTTTGTTGTTGAGACGGAGCACTTCTGGCTTGGCAGCTTGATGTCCCAGCTGGTGGGTCATCCTGCGTGGCAGGTGGTTCGTCGAAGTTGGAATGGTCTCCACTTCTGGCTTCGTAATTGTACTAGATGGAGAGGTAGGTGCTTGGGTGATTCCTACCCCTCTCACCGAAGGTGCTTCCGATTGCTCACTAATGTGGCTTGATCGGCGGCGTGTTTGACGGGGTTGGGGTTCTCTGTCATGTGAACACTGCCAGGATCCAGGATAATTCAGAGCAGGTAGATTTTGTTTTGGCTGCGATTTTCTTGGCGTGGCTGCGTGGCATTGAGGGCATGGATTTGACAGAGAATGCACCTTGGCATTGTTCTACATCTGGCTTTCATGGGGCGACGTAACTAGGAGCCCTGTCAATAATGAGCGCTGGCTCAGGTATTGTCGAAAGTCCTGGCTCTGTAACGGGAGTTACCCTTTTGGGTGGGGGTTCGTCTCCATCCCCTGATTAGCCAGGTGTGTCTCCTTTGGCTTCGTCGTCCCCAAGTGTCAGCATGTACCCTGGGTATTTGCGTATCTGGCCTTGGGTGGCCTTTCGGATCCGTCCGTGTATACATTCAGCCCAGTAGACGTCTTGCTTCCCTATAATGTGGTATGGTCCATCCTATTTGTCAGTAAGGCCAGCGCTGAATTGATTGCTGGCTTTGCTGAGAGGATGACTTCGCAGAAGGATGACTTCCCCTAGGTTAAATTCTCTTACCCCTGTTTTCGGTTGGGGGTATTTCTTTAAAATGTAGGCATTCTGGGTGAGCGTGGTGATGGTCAGGGCTGCTAGCCGGATGTCCTCAGGTTGAGGCATATCAGTGGGCTCGCTTTCCCACTGCCAGTCGTCTGGTTGGCATAATGTTTGTCTTAGGAGTAGGACACTCGGACTGGTGTCGACGGCCTTGTTTGTACGGCGTCGAAGGGCAAACAATATGGTAGGGATGTGCTTATCCCATGCTTGTGATCATTACTCACGTTGATACGGAGGCACTTCTTGATCTCCTGGTTCCTCCATTCAGTGGGGTTGGCTTGGGGATGGTAGGGAGGGGTAGTCAAAGTTTCTACCCGCCACTCTTGACAGGCTTTTTGCCACTGATGGCTCGTAAACTGTGTGCCATTGTTTGTCAGCATGGCCTTCGGATAACCCCATTGTGCGAAAATCTCCGTCTCCAGTTTCGGCACAATTGGGGTGGTTTCTTGGCTGGGTAGAGGAAATGCCTCTACCCATCTTGAAAATTGATCTGTTACAACAAACAGGTAGCAGTTTCCTTTTCTGCTACGTGGATACGGGCCCATTAGATCGGCGGCAATGTGGGTCCAGGCCGTCTTGGGTCTCCGTAGTTTCGCGGTTGGAGAGGGAACTGGGTATGTTTTGCTGCGGCAGCACATGACGCAGTTGCTGATGTACTGCCGGGCATCACGGCTTATCCTGTCCCAATTGTAACAGTTTTAAATATCCAGCAGGGTTTCCCTAGTATCCGGGTGACCAGCTTGGGGATGGTCGTGATGGTGCCGGCATATATCAGCGCGTAGTTGCCGTGGAACCCAGATCTTCCAATGCATATTGGGCTGTTCGCTACTCGTCCACATGTCATTCATAGTTCTTATCGTTGGGGCTATTCCTGTAGTAGGCGTCGGATGTCGGGGTTCTCCTGCTGGCTCAAGGTTATTTGCAGTTGAAGAAGCCGAATTTGTTCTTCCGGACTTCTTTTGACCTGGAGAGGGGGGGGGGGGGGTGACATTTTCTCCTCCAATGTCGGGGAACGAGACAGGGCATCCGGCAGATCGTTCATCTTACCTGGGCAATGCTGGACGTCAAAGTTGAACTCCGTAAAGAATATGTTCCACCAGCTGAGTTTAGCCTTCGAATTCTGGAACTCACGCAGCTATTGGAGGGCTTTAGAGTCGGTCCATAGAATGAAATGTTACCCCTCGAGATAATACCTGTATTTCTTCACAGCCCAGAAACGGCAAGACACTCCTGCTCATTGATGTGGAAGTGCTGCTCGGTCTCGTTTCAGTGAGTTGATGCATACGTTATCACATGTGGCTGACAGTATAGTACTGCGCCCAGGCCATTTTGACATGTGTCCGTTTGCAGTGATAACGGTTTGTCTCCTTGTGGTTGATGGAGTTAGTGGATATTCTTGAAGCTGTTCTTCAAGTCGGAAAATACTTGTTGTGGTTCCGGCCCTCTTCACCAAATGGTGTCTTTCTCAACGAGTGGATGTAGCAGCACCATATATTCTGCAATATTTGGAACAAAGTCTCGTAGCCAATTACACAGACCTAGGTACCGCCATAGTTGCCAGATATTTGAAGGTTCTTCCGCTTCTTCAATGGCTCCTATTGAACTGTGTTGCGGGAAGTTTCCCTCGGGTGATATGACGTGTCCCAGATAATCTATTGAGGACTTGCCGAAGAAGCTTTTTGACTGCTTGCAAGTCATTCCATGTAATTCGAGTCTTTCCAACACTCGTTGCAGATGGCCTATATGTTCCTCCCAACTATTAGAATATATTATTACATCATTATTATTACAGCAAGTTCTTGAACATCTAGAACTCCATGGAATGACTTGCAAGCTGTCAAAGAGCTATTTCGACAAGTCATCTATAGACTACTTGGGCATATTATTTCACAGGATGGGAACTTCCCACAATAGAATTCAATTCATACTATTGAAGAGGCCGACGAACCAACAAACTAACAACAACTACGACAGTACCTGGGTCTATGCAACTGGCTACGCGATTTCGTACCAAACATTGTGCAACACATAACACCACTTAACCTACTCCTCGAGAAGGACACACTGTGATGATTCATAGATCGTCACCCAGTACAATGTATGGGTTTTAGTAATTCTACACCATAGTTGGTAGCGCTGCGTATTTACAGTTTTTAAGTGTATTTATATTTGGTTATATACCGGCTTGAACATTTATTAATCTAGTATGTATTTTAATGCACATATTTCTTACGGTAAAATTATTCTTATTGCTTAGTGTTAATCTATTATGAATTTTTCTACACATATTTTATATGGTTGTTGTGTATGATATTTGTAATCTATAGTAATTGGTTAATCGCTTTGTAAAGAGTCGCGACCATGGTGCTTGGGGTTGTGGGATCCTGCGAAATCACCTGGCTATGACAGCATGCCCTAGCCAGTGTTTGTGAGTCGGCCGTGGTGTGTGGATGGCCGCAAGAAGTATGTGCTCGACCGCGGAGCTGAACAGTATTGGGAAGTCAGGCAGACGTTTAGCAGTATGGGACTGCTATGTAATTTTTCCCTGGTCGCAATGTGCAGTGTGTTACGCGAGCAAGTGAACGTCACCGCAAACGTTTTCGGGAGCAAACAAATTAACTGTTTAAAGAATATTACAAGAACATGCCTGACGTGAACATAGAAACGATGTTGCTATGTTTGCCCGTGAAAAATGGGCCAAGTATCGCAGGGACGTAAACTTGATGTGGACGTACTATGTGTGAAAAAGCTGCATGGTCGAGTAATATTCACCTTAATACGAGCATCCTGAAAACCATGGAAATAACCGTGAGACTGCGACTTGTGACTGATGGCTCGTGAAATTGAATTTTGCCATGTTGGTTAAACTGCCTGTTTTTTTTTTTTTTTTGCAATATTTCCTTGGAGCCTAAAAAAGTCACGTTAAGCATTTCACTGCAACTTGTAATACCCAGGCTTTATTGCAAACGGTAATTCATGTGGTTAGAGTGCTGGAAGCATGCCCCTACTTTTGCGTAGACTAAACACGCTGAATATTCCCGAGTGTGTCTGTGCTATTCTACAGGCTAGCAAGTGGAAGAAATCCCCGCATGCTTGCGTGGAGGCCCCGAGTTAAACGACCCGTCACCTGCTCTCCTTTTGGCGACGTCAAATGGGGCAGAGTCTACAGCGAGCTGACACTGGGCCGCAAGAACGTTGGCTCACATGGTCTGGCGATCAACTGTACGGTATTCTGAATAAATACCAAACTTAAAGTATGAGTAATGCATAAACGCCATTGTCAGCTTGTACCTGCGGAGTCCATCGTCCCTCTTTTGAAACACTTTTGAAGCATGTCAAGCACAGTAAAAACAATTCACGTTCGTGGGTTTAATATTACATTTTATGAGCACCAGTTATTGAAAGTTATTGCGTAGGGCAAAAGACGTTGAACTTAACTAAGGGGTCTGCCCAAGCAATATGTAAATTGAGTGCAAAATATTTTCATATTATTTATTGTGTGCATTTTCGAGTTGAATCAGTGCCTGCAAACAGTTGTTTTGGAGCAAAATAAATAGTGAATCAAAGACCTTGGAGAGACTTTATTTGAACATGACCTCCCGATTTTTTCAAGTCGAGATCGCTTTCTGCCCCGTAGTGGTAGTTTAGGTAATAATAGTGTGTTGTGGAGTGAGGTAGAGATTGACACTGGGAGTGAAAAAGTATCGCTACTATCTCAAAGGACAACGCTTTATTCTGCAGACCAACTCAAAAGCCCTCCAATGGCTACACGAGTCAAAGAATGCAAAAGCTAAACTCGGTCGGTGGGATATGTTTCTTACCGAATTCAATTTCGAAGTTCAACATTGCCCAGGTAAAACAAACGACCTGCAAGATGCTCTGTCCCGCTTCCCCACACTGGAGGAAAAAGCTGAGGAGGAAAGGATGTTGCCTCCCCCTCAGATCGAAAGAAGTCCGGAACAACAAATCCGTTTCCTCCAGTTACAAATCACCCATCACCAGATTACATTTAGTCGGCAGGAGGATCCTGACATACACCGTCTACTACGGAAACAGCCCCAACGCTTTGAATTACGGGATGACGTTGTACGGACGTGTAGCAGACAACCCAATACGCCCTGGAAGATATGGGTCCCGCAGCAGTTACGTGCTGTTATATGCCGGCACCACCATGACCATTCTCAAACTGGGCACCCGGGTGGACATCAAAGTCCAAAACAACTGGGACGGGATAAGCAGTGATGCCCAACAGTGCATAAGCAACTGTGTTATGTGCTGTCATGGCAAAGAATTCCCGGTTCCACCTCCTACAGCGTGGCCAAGGAGACCCAAGACGGCGTGGATGCACATAGCCGCCGACCTCATGGGGTCCTACCCACGCAGTACCAAGGGTAGTAACTGACTAGTTTTCAAGGTGGGTAGAGGCCTTCCCTCTACCAAGCCAAAAAACCGTCCCAAACGTGCGAAAGATAGAAACGGAGATAGTCGCACAATGGGGATATCCAAAGGCTATTTTAAGTAACAAATGTACTCAATTCACGAGTCACCAATGGCAGTCAGCTTGCCAGGGATGGGGAATTGAAACATGGACTACTCCATTGTACCATCCCCAGGCCAACCCCATTGAACGAAGGAACCAAGAGATCAAGAAGTGCCTTCATATCAGTGTGGGAAACGATCACTGTTATTGGGACAAGCACATCCCAACAATTCTGTTTGTCCTATGTCGTAGAACCAACGAAGCGGTCGACACCAGCCCTAGCGTACTCCTTCTGGGCAAAACACTCTGCCGACCAGGCGACTGGCAATGGGAAAGTGAGCCCATTGATATGCCTTAACCCGAGAACATCCAGCTAGCTGCCCTAGCCCATACTACTACTGCCCAAAAAGACCAGGACGAGTATATTTGAAAGAAATACCCTATACCGAAGACAGGGGTATGGGAGTTTGTCCTAGATGAAGCAGTACTACTCAGGATGCATCCCCTCAGCAAGGCCAGTAACCAGTTCCACGCTGGCCTCGCTGATAAATGGGATGGACAGTATCGTATCGTCGCCAAAAGAGACGTCTACTGGGCTGAAGACCGAGGACGGATCCGGAAGGCCACTATACGGCAAATACAACCATTCCTGGGGGAAATGCTGACACTTGGGGGGTGACGACCCCGAAGGAGAAACACCTGGTCAATCTGAAGATGAGGATGGACTTCAACCCAGAAGGGTAGTTCCCGATATCGAGCTAGGACCCTCAACGAGACCTGAGACGACGTCTATCATCATAGACAGGGCACCTAGCTACATAGCACCATGGAAAACCAGATGCAGAGCAACGCTAAGGAGCATTCTCTGTTAGATCAATGTCCTCGACGCCATGCAGCTATTCTGATAAAATCTCAGCCAAACACGACAAGGCCATCCCTAGCTGCTCCAAATTATCATGGCGGAGTCCACATGACAGAAAACCATGTCAGACACCCTGATGATCAAGCCGCATCAGCGAGCAGTCGGAAGCACCTTTGGTGAGGTGGGTAGAAATCACACAAGCGCCTACCCCTCCACCTATTACAACACTGAAGCTAGAACTCAAGGCCATTCTAACTTCCATGAAGTCGATCTCTGGGTCTGACGATGAAGTATTACCCCCCACTAGACCACTGGAATACGCTCCAGACGAGAGCACGGAGGCCGCCAGTAGACCACCAGAAGACGTCCACGACGTGAGCCCGGAGGCCTACACCACTAGACTATCAGAAGGCGAACACACCAAGGAGCTAGTTCAAACACAGAAACAGCAAGAAACCTCCAGAATAGGGGTCAAGGTAATTCCAGCTTCCATGAAGCCAACCACTGTTCCTGCCGACGATGAACTGCAGCAGTCATTGAGCATAACCTATGGCAGTGCTCAATCACAACCTCCTGCTACGCAGGAACCTTCACCCATTGGCGCCATTGAGGACGAGAGGCCCGTTCTGCCTCCCGCTTAACTGGTCACCAATGATCGGAGCGCCGAGACCGTCGATGCCTTCTACTACCTGACAACTGGTGCAACTCCCGCAATCGGGGTCGAGACTCCTCTCCCTCGAACTGCCACACCACAGGACCTTGACGTTGAGACCATCAACGCCTCCAACTACCCGACCCTACAGCAAGATGCACCACCAGTAGCCGAGGTCAAGCATGGTGATCCGCAGCTCCCTTGCTCTGCCACAAGAGGCGCCAAGACCGTCGACGCCTCCCACTACCCCTCAACAGGAGTAACACCCACAGAAGAGGTTGAGAGTTCTCTCCCTACCACTGCCTTGTCGCAGGACCTGGACATTGAGACCGTCGAAGCCTCCAACAACCCGGCCCTACGACGGGATGTGTGTGCAAGCAAGGTGGAGAGTTGTCTCCTGCCGCAACTCCCTTGCCCTCCAACAGCAGAGAAACATCCTGCCCTACAGATAGGAACCCGTGCAGTCAGGGTGATGGACCCTCATGAGTCACTCCCCCGCACTGCCTCAATGTCCCTTGTCAAGGTACACATAGCCGTACCCCCTGCATGCTGAACTAGTATCAGGGGCAGGCCAGCTAAACCAAAGCTTGACGAACACAAGTAAGTGCAGTGCTCGATGAAGTTAATCAAACGTAGTTGTAAACCATTACGAAAAACATTACAGGACTCGTTATAGATCTGTATAAAAGAGTGACATTTAACCTAGCCGACCCGTCAAAGACAGTGAGTTAGGCAAAGACACTCACTTTAGGCTAGATTAAATATTGTGTATCCAAAGTGCCTACCCAGCTCTTATCAAGCGGGGGAAGTGTAGGAACCGGCGAGGTAAATGCCATAGACAGTTATTTAGACTATGTGCAAACTAAAATTGTAAATACAGCAGTCATTACGCTGTACGTAATTAAAGACAGCGAAAACAGACGTTTTACACCTCACCGACGAAAAGGTTCCGTAAAATAAGTGGCCGATAGCCCACATAAAAGTGCCAGTGATAGTTGAAGACAGAGACTTCGACGAAATACATGTTAGACTTAGCCTGCGATAAGCAAAGACTCCTGCAAAGGAATTAGTAATTTTAGATTTTTGTATATTGATTTGATGTGCAGGTACACCTTTAAATATTACCTTGACTTTTTACAACGTACTTGTGAAGACTGCCTACAAGAAGAATGCCGTTTTGTAGGAGGAATTATATTTTTCTAGTATCTTGTGCACCAACTCAGTTATCAAACCAAAGAACTCTGAGCCACAAAGCTCCCACGAACTCACTACGCTGAAACCAAGTGCAAGATATATTTAGCTTCAAAATATTGCAGTGTTATGTATGTAAATTTAATGTAACCAACGTGCGCCAATTTCCCTCGCATTTGTTTTGTTTAGCCGGTCTACCCAGGTGTTGAAGGGCCTGCGGTTGCTGAACTATAACCCTGTAACATGTAAATGTTTAGATTGCTGTGCGACCCAAGGTTCCCTGAAAGATTTTCCTTTTCTTTTTAACCACCACCGTCAGCACCAGGATAGTTAGTAGCATCTCCCAGTCTTCCGCGAGTAAAGTGTGAACATACTTATTTTATTCCCCTTCGTTTTTCGCATGCCGTCATTTTCAAGTGCTTTTTATTTTTGGTTCATGTTGTATATTCTCTTGTAAATATCCACAATGCTATGCTGAGTGTTTGTACCAACACACAGAGTCCCTCTAGCCGATCTACCATTGTGAGATTAAATTCTGGCAGAATACTTCGGGTTCGACAGCCGAGAACAGAAGTACTCCTCAACTTCTGCACCCTAACATTGGCTTCCGGAAGGACGATCAGATTCGAATCCCTCCTAAGGCAGTTCTCCACACGCAGCCAGAACTATCCGTAGTACACATCATCCCCGCTTGCCAATCCAAGAGGCAGTGGCGGATCAATCCTGTAAGTATAAGCCAGATCACTCAATCCCATAAACACTCATATCTCGTAACCTGTTGAGCTCATCCATCCCCTATCGGGACAGCTGGTTTCCCGACTATTGACATCCCTTGTGGTACGGAGAGTAAGGCTGCCCAGAACAGAAATACTAACACTCCAAATTACTCTGGGGTTCGACTCCTCTCCACCCCAGAAGAACAGAAAGGGCAGTCAGCACCCTAACCACTTATCCACAAAGAGGAGCACACATCAAGTGGCGGCCAACGTGGGGCGTAAACAACTCTAGTAGCACAGACTTGAGAGCTGGGACCAAGCCAGAAAACTCCTCCCCCCCCCTCTTTGGTTAATAGGCATGAAGCGCTTGTCTGTTTCGCCGCTCCCCTCAGGAAAGATAAGTTTTGTTCATGACTTCGGGGAGTCGCTGTAAACACCCCGTGGCACCCAGTTGTAGCATTACACAATGTCATACTACGAAGAAAGTCTGACAGAAGTAGTCGATTCAAACACGGCCGGGACAAGCAACAGGTCTTGCCCCCTCCCTGCATGCCCAGACACTGGCCTGACTCACACATGTAGTAATGAATGAACGCCCTCTCAAGGGGAAAGAGCCCCGCCACCCCCTTGTCAAATTGTTGGCACCGTGTTGGCGGCAGGCATTTACGCAGGGACTGCCCAGCCTGGCAAGCTCCAGAGAGGAGAACCCCTCTTGCTCTACAGACGCTGGAAGGTCGCGCCCCGCCTTAACCTCCCCGCCTCTTGCCGGGACTGCCAAGGATGGCACTCCTATGGAATTTTCCCCACCCAACAGGAGAGGGAAACAGGGAAGGCAGATACCCAGGCGCCTAGCGCATTATCACATCCCCGCCCCCCTCAAACACCGGCCCAAACTAAGGAAGCAGCGGCCAGACTACACGTATTAACCTCGAGTACGACTCGAACACCAAACATCACTGAGGCGGACAAAACGTCCCCTCCCCCCTTGCGACAATAGATCACCACAGGACCCTGGTAGGAATGAAAGCCCCCTCCCCCGTCCTACTACTTACACCCCCCTGCAGGTACAGTTCGAAAGAATTGCTTCCCATCCTCTGACGGCTCTGTGATTAGGCGATGTACACAACCTTGTTCAGTCTGCGTTTCAGCGGACATAACGTGTCCAACCCGTACCCCCATAGCGCGATCCCGTTGATGATTTCAGACTTGAGAGCCGAACCGATAGGATGACAACACGAAGGGATACTCCCCCTTCCCATTCATTTATGAAACCTAAGGTTAGACCACATAGTCTTCTTGTCTCCCCTCTTGCCACTCCTCTGGCGGTTGAAAGCCAGAACTTACCCAAGACCATGATCGCACACGTTGGTGCAAGTCTCCCTGGCCTTCCTTTCTGTGGCTAAGGAAGTACCGTCGCCGGGCAACAACCTGGACGTGTAAGCATTCCCACTCCCACCAGGATCGGTCCCGGCCACGCCTCCCCCCCCCCCCCCGAGTCGGCAGAGCATCTTCAGGTTAGCGACTATAGGACGCAACCTCTGCTGTTTTACCCTTCCATCCACTTCTCCGGCAAGAATGGAATAAGTGGTTGGCACTGGAGGGGGGGGGGGGGAGAAGACATGACAACTGTGAAAGTAGGGAGTGCGAGTTGCCAGTCCTCTGTGAGCAATTCGATTCAGCCACCAGAAGTAAAACTCCACTGCCGGGAGACACTACCACAAGTGCAGTTTGAGTACTTTTCACCTGCGCAGTGGCAGCTCGGCTACGAGAGGCAGAAGTCACGCGGTCAGGTAGAGACGCCAGTGACGCTCGCAGAGAGATCACAAACCAAGAAGCAGACGATCCCAGCAGACAGATGACAACAGCAGGAGCCAGAACCCAGGACGCTGGCATCATGCTGCAGTACATCACCAGGCCTACGTCACGAGTAGCACCTCTACATGCCAGGCTCACATGTCACGTGCCTGAGCGCTACCGAGATACGCCATGGCGGGGACGTACATAATTTTGCTGGCCTGCCGCCCCTTCCGCACAGCCACAGAAACGAAGACGACATCCTAGGCTTAGGCATGCACAAAGGTCAACGCCCACCACAGCCGTCAACGTCTTCTACAGCTTCGACAGGGTGAGTACCTGGCAGCAGCCAGTAACAGACTAGCAGGGGCGCTAGTCTGTTATATGTTATTCTCTGAAGTTAGCTAATTTAGTAGGGCAGTGATAGTGTTAGGATGCCAGAACCCTAAGGTGAATACCCCTATGACGGCGATTAAGCTAGATTAGTAGGGTTGGCTAGGTGTCAGTTTCATAATTCAAAATTCTAGCCTGATAGAGTAGGAAGTGTTTCAAGAAAAGTACTAAGTCAGTCTCAAGAGAGAAAAATTTGAGTGCCGCTATAATGTAAAATGTTTATTTTTGCAAGGTTGAGAATTCTAAACAAACACGCTGAGAGGAACAGAGGCCAGACAGAAAAGAAAAGTGACCCAATTAACATCTTAGTAATGGGCACCCGTAAAGTGGCAGTAAAGAAAAATAAGTTTTTTTTTTTAAAATAAAAATTGAATTGGTCCCTAGCTTGCCAGAATAAATAGTTTGTGGAGGTAAACATTAACGTAATTTCAAACCCCCAAAGCGGACAAGAAAGTTCATGTCCACAGATTCCTGGAAAATCCCGCACGAGCTCACGTAATGTCAGCATTTGCTAAATTATATAAAATCTATATTTTTTTTGTTTTGAAATATTGTACGACACTTTAACGTAATGCCAATAAGTTCCGACCAATGATACGAAGTGTGATCGTGTTACCGAAGCCTATCAGCATGCCCGTAAACATAAATTTGAAAACCATCCTCGCTATTCCTCGCAATGCGTCTGGGCGACATTATTTAGTAAACCCCCTGTAGTATTATTCAGAGTATGATAGAAATCTCAATGAGAGCACGCAGTAACCGTGACCCAGGAAATTCACAATCTCTCAAAATTTATAATTTTTAAGTGTATTACATGCGTAAGAAACGCTCTTGTAAAATAATGTCATCTTTATTGTAGGGGAAGATCACCTTACGTAAACTCCTGTTGAGACACGCTAAGTTATCTTTCTTGATACTCACCTAGACGCGGCCAATTCGGTCTAGACCGGACCGGAGATTACACAGGTGTGTTTCGTTGGTCCAAAAGTTGAGGTTGTACTAGCCTAGTCGCACTTCGGTACCGGCCAGAAACCCTTCTACCACATGGTGACGCCTAGTATGTATGCGGATACAAGGTGGGAAGTCAATTACCAGAACTGGAGCAGGTGCGACTGCCTGACATCTAGTTCGGCGGTGTGGTCCCGTTCCACCTACTCTCCTGTGTAGGGCGTGGTAGTGTGATCCACAGTTTGAGAGCAGAGTGAGCCAGGAATTGTTCCCTATGTTTTCTACAATTCCTCTTCTCGTGAGGCATAGGGCAAACTGTTCGACAGCCTAAATGATGCACTTAGACAGGAAGGTTTGACAGCATAACCCAATAGTGACTTGCTGGCACGAGCTTGATAAGAGACTCCACTGATCTCCCACACTATGAAGGCTGATCAGGGAAGTGGAGCCGTGGGGACCACCAAGTCTCTACTGGTTGTGCGTTCACACTAGGTTGAACAGCAAAACTTCAGGCTACGGTCACCGTGCACGGACTTAGTGCGAATGGTGAGAAATAACCTGAGTCTGTCGCCCCTCCCAGTGCGAAGGTGTTTCTGGTGGTTGTGGCGTCATTGTTTATCCCCCACGAGCACTGACTTAGTGCTAATGTGTGACAGGGAAGATACACGTAGCGATATAAAATGTATGTCTTCTGATGTGCAGACACCTGAAGGGGTTCCACAGTAAGGCTAACTCGGTTTAAACAAATTTCCCGGTTAGTGTCAGCAGTGCACGGCATGTTCTGTCTCCAACCATTACATCAAACAAATACCCTGGAAATGAAAAACAGAAATATACAGAACAATGTGTGTTTATTGGATGTTCAATAAACATGTGACCGGTGCTACCTATCAAACCGTGGAGGTATGAAGGTAACTGCAGATCCAGGTGTAGGCGATCTGGTTCTAAGTTAAAAAGGTGCCTAGAGAAGATAAAGTTAAGTAGAATGCGTATGTTTGTGTTCGTTGAGCGTCAAGACGTAGTAAGTAGCTGCTGGGGCGTACTTGAAGTTTCCAAGATCTCCGGAGGTCACGGCACTGAGTCAGTGGTGGATGTCGAGGGAGAGAATGCGTAAGAATGACTCTCGAGCTCGGCAGCATCCTGACTTATATAGTGGAAGCTTGTAGGATGCCGGTGCGGGGTACAAGGAGGGCGTGACATCCTTCTGCCCTGGTTGGCATGGGAACACTCTGGTCAGCATTTATGTTTTTGTGCCTCATCGGTAGCGCTCGGCCTTGCCAGAGAACTGGGCAGCTTGTAGGCTCTCAGCGAGTGTTTGGGGGGGGGGGAGGGGGGGGGGGGGGTAGGGGGGGGGCACATGTCTGCTGGGTTTAGTCTCCTTCAGGTAAAGATAATTTATTCATAAGTTACTGTTGCCTGTAGGGTAGGCAACAAGTCATTCCTGTCTGTAGCAATGGAAGTACGTACTCAGGCGATGAGTCGTAATCATAGTTGATTAGTTGTATAAGCGGCACACGTAAATTCGCCCCCCACCATTGTGATGTAGACTCATCATGGAATAGGTGGCACAGAAAGCCGAAGGCCCCCTCTCTGGAAGGTCTAGAAGGTCTTTAGAAGGCCTGGGTAGGAGTAGCGAATAAAGTAAAGGGGGGAGGGCAAAAAAAAAATTTCCAACCGATAAGCGGGACCCTTAAGGTTGGGGTGCTTGACCGCTGTAGCGGCGCGTGTTTTGTGTGCTCAGGGATGCCCGGCCGGCGAAGCAAAAATGTGTGAAGCGTAGATTGGTGGCGGCCGGCAACCTTGGTTCTCGTTCTCTCTCTCTCTCTCTCTCTCGTGGGAGGGCATCCTTCTCTGCACCTCGCCCTGGTGATGCGGATTTGCTGATGCGGCGAATGTTTATTCCCCCCCTGTAGCAAAGATTACTGGGTTAGGAAGCAGCGTGTGTTGAGTGTCTCACCAGCCTACATTTCACGTGTGCCGTTGACAAAATCCAGCACATCGCTGGTGGATACTACAAGGGAATCTTACATAAGAATGGAAAATAATATCAAGCAATGGCATAACAAAACGAGGGGCATAAAAATAATTAGAATATGTACAAACCTTACTCGCAGAAAGCGGCGAAACGCCACTACTATCCTAGAGCTTGCTGCAGTGAGTTAAGAAAGAAAAGGAAAATCTTTCCAGGGAACCTTTGGGTCTGTCAGCAAGCTAAATAGTTACGTGTGACAGGGTGTGAGGTGGACAACCACAGGCCCTTCAACATATGGGTTGACCGGCTAAACGAATACAAAGCGTGTACACTACATGCATGAATATTGCTGCAATTAGTGCGCACGTTGGCAACTGAATACAACATACATAGAAACTTAATTTTTAAAAATTGAAGTTAAAAATATCTTGCACCTGGGTTGAGGGCTTTGATGCTCAGTGTCTTTGGGTTTATACTGAGTACGTGCACAAGATATTGCAAACAAGAGCACTCACAAAATATAAGCATACCAAGCTTAATATATAAAAATTCCCTCCTACAAAATGGTCTTCTTCTTCTGGCGATCCACATTGACGTGTGCCGCTTCTACAGCTAATCTAATACAATTACGACTGATCGCCTAGAACACCTCTCCCATCTCTACAGAGGTGAGCAACTCGTTGCCTACCCTACAGGCAACGGAAACTTACAAGCAATTCCTTCTCACCTGGTAGGCACCCACCTCCCTTCCCTACACTCTACGCCAACAAGCTGCACAGACCTCTGGCATGGTCGAGCACACCTGACGAGGCATGAAGCCAGAATCGCTGATGAGAGGATTCTTACGCCACCCAGGACCAGAGGACGTCACGCCTCTTCTGCACCCCATGCCGGCAGCCTACAAGCTACCACTATATAAGTCTGGCCGCGGTCGAGCTCGGGAGTCATTCTTATGCATCTCTAGCAACCTCCAACAGCACTGCCAGTACTCTGGATATTTGGAGAAGTTACCAACCTTCGAGTACGCCCTCGCCGATACTTACTACGTATGACGACCATCCGGTCACCCTGACGACATACGAACACTAACATTTTCTTTTAAATTCACTTGGTCTCCTCTAGACACTTTTCTGTAGCAGTTAAACTTTAAGTCTTTATTTTTTGTCTAGAACCAGTATTTCTCTTTTACTTAGAACCAGGTCACCTAAACCTGGAACCACGCAGTTACCTTCATCTATCCTCGACTTGGTAGGAGGTAGCACCGGTCCCGTATTTAATGAGCTCTCAATAAACACACGTTGCGCTTTACCTTTCTGTTTTTATTTCCAAGGTATTTCTTTGTATCCACAGTTTAAGGTAGATTACGCTGTGCACTGTCAACGGAAACTGGGATAAACCGAATTAAGACATACATATTAGACAGCTACCGTTTCTTACCAGCAACACATCAGCACTGTCAGTGCTTGTGGGGGAGAAACAGTCATGCCACAACCACTAGCAACACCTTCACACCAGGACGCGCGACAGACTCGGGTTGCTTCTCACCATCAATACTGTAGTGTTGCTGGCATCCTAGTGCGAACACACAACCAGTAGAGACTTGGCGGTCCACATGGCTCCATGTCCCTGATCAGCCCGCCTACGGTGGGGGATCAATGGGGATTCTTACAGAGCTTGAGCCGGCAAGTCACTATTGCATTACACTGTTATTCTTTCTGTCTAAGGTGCATTACATAAGTTAGAGAACTGTTACCCTATGCCTCATTAGAGGAGGAGTGGTAGAAAACGCAGGGAACAACACATGGCTCAACCCACTCTCAGGCCGAGGATAGCATTACACAATCCTATGCAGGATAGACAGGTGAAATGGGACTGTGCCGCTGAACTGAGACGACAAGCAGACACGCCTGCTCCGATTCTAGTATTTGACTTTCCACCATGTGTCAGCATCCATACCACATGTCACCCAAATGACAACTTACTCCTGACCGTAACTGAAGTGAGCCTAGGCTGGGACAATCTCATCTTCTGGTCTAAAGGAGCTCGTCTGTGGAACATCCATTCCGGCATCGACCGAATTTCAAAACTTATTAAGAGATATAACTGTGTGCCTACACATCAAATCAGATTTAATGCTGAAAAGCATAGAAAAAAATGAACCTAACTATCCCTTGCGGTAGTTCATCTTATATCATATGTCTAACAGCTAGTATGTGCACTGTGTATCTTTGTTGGAATGTTCAAGGTAAGATCCTAAGGAATGTTCACGATAGTAAGTGCTGAAAGTACACTCTTACATGACGGTATTCTTCATGTAAGCGATATTTACAAGTACACTATAAAAACGTATCGTGACATTTGTAGGTTTATCTACACATCAAGTCAGATTATGTGATGAATATAAAAAATTTCACGCGTGCCGCTTATTCCAACTACGTACAACGATTACGACTCATCTCACTGTAACATAGTATACTACTTCTACACACGCAAGATTCAAATCCTGTGCCAACCCGTATACGGAAGTTCCGATCTACCACAATCCTGGAGGGCAGCCGGACACGTGGATACGAGGGGTTGTGCAAGACAGCGGTGCGTCCCCCCCCCACGCACTGACAGCCTACAAGCCTTCAGCCACCTTGGGGCATGCCCGAGCGCCACTGAGAATACGCAAAATACGCAAAAATACTGAGATGACTAGAGGGTGCTACCCCCACTCCGGCCTTGCAGCAGAGGGAAGTCACACACCCTTCCCCACAGCCGCTGTGACATGCGGTATCCTGGCTATAAAAGTCTGTGAGCGGCGGACCTTACGAGTTGTTCCTGCGAGTCTTTGAGCTCGCTCCACCACTTCCAGTGCTGGGGCCCTCCGACTACTAGTAGATCTTCGGCAGCCCTTCCAGAGGCTGCCACCAACAGCCCAACACTCTTCAGCAGCCATCCAGAGGTTGCTACCATTGGCGTCAATGAATCAACAGTCACCCGAGGCTGCCTAAGTTGGACTTTGCTCAACAGTCTTCGGCAGCCACCAGCGGCAACCGCCATGACGTCAATAGACTTGAGCAGGTAACAGCGGCTGCTACCATTGCAGTCACCGTTACAGCTCTGCAGCACCTGCAACCAGACTCTCCAGTGACGCCAATCGAATTACCGAGTTACCAGAAGCTTCTTCAGTAACTAGAGACACACCACATACAAACTTCACCGTCTCCTATAGACACCCCGGTTACAGTTAGTTTTGTCGTAAGCAATTTTCGTCAGTTTTATTTCACTTTCCTCAAAGGACCAGGTCACTTACACCTGGCTACCATAGGTTTACTTCCAGTCATCCGTCTGCTTAGCAGAGCACGAGTCACTGTGTTTACTAAGCGATTAATAAACACAGCTTTGTTTCTTCTAACTACAAGTCTCATTCATAGAGTACTTTGAAACCAACTGCTAGGAGAACTTTGAGCCAAGTACCGTCGACCGAGAACTGGAAATTGTTACTAAGATCTAGTTATAACTGGAGACTCCCCTTCAGGTGGCTCTAGTTCTGATACACACATATTAGACGGCCATCTATTTTATTCCTACCAAGTATACAGGTACTGGAGGAATAAAATAGAGGAGCCCCAATCACTAGAAACACTTTCCACCCAGGGAGAGACAGTACGCCTGAGTTGTACCCCTACCGGAGCACCTGGGTGCTGGCAGGGGTATTTGCTTAGGTACTACGGCCTGGCCTTGATTGGGAAACTCTCACCCAGTAGTAGCAGTGGTAGCCCACAAGGCTTCAACACTTCTGATTAGCCTACTAAGGTGAGGGGCCTTCTAAGACACCGGGCTCGTACTACCAGCCACTACTGGGCAACACTATTCTAGGGTCACTCGTGTCCATGGTACTCGACCCACAGTTCTCAGCAGCCAAATCCGCTCTATGTCATTTAAGGTGAGACTCGGCACAGGAAGGGAGGAGCAAAGAGTTGTTTGCCTCACTGCCAAGTAGCCGGGTGGTTTAGCTTTCCCTACAGCAGGCCGACAGGTAGAATGAGACTACACCAGCATCAACCGTCTGCAGCCAACCATCACTCATCATTAAGACGTCCATAATTAAACACTGAAAGCACAACTAGCCTAAGTGCACCCAATTCCACACAATCGTGATCCAGCCTTAGCTAATTGGACACGCGTCAAAATATAAACACTAAAATGTCATTGTTACGTTGAAGTCTCTGCCTTTAACTTAATGACTGGCACTGTGGTGAGCGTCTTTATGTGATTCACTTATGGTAACTATTACTGTCACTGTGGTGAGCGTCTATTTGTAATGCTACCTACTTAAGTGGGCTGTCAGTCACTAAAACACTGGAACCTCAAGGTGTAAAATATCTATATTTCACTGTGGTAAAAAGTTACTGATGTACGGCTTTGTAAGGCTGCATCAAAAAAGTTAATTAGCACGTAGTCGAGTGACTAATTACGGACGCATTTACCTAGTAGGTTCTTTATACTTGCATTTATACTGAATACTTTTTAATTTAGCCTAAATGTAATTGTTCTGCTTATGTCACTGTCTTTGGGTTGTGGATAAATTAAATGTGGTGCAAGTGACCGGTCTATAACAAGTCCTTTTGCAATATGCACATAGTAGCGGTTTACGGCTATTGCACTGTCTTCAATATTCGTGCACTTATTGGCGATGTTCGGTTTCAAATTCAGCGGGTCTCCTCCTCGGACGAAGGGCAGCGTGCATAGAGTACGGCCACATTACCTGGTTGTAGGTCTTCATGACGATTCTTGGTACTGGCCAGGCATATGAGCGGCATTGGCGGTACATGGGGGCATCAGGCATCGTGGAGCAGCCTGGGGCGTCGTGGCGCCTACTTCTGCAGTTACAAATTGGGACGGCACTCGTTCAAGGGATGTTGAGGCAGTGCGGGGGAGTGTCAAGCCCTCCACTCTGACTGCGCGGGTTCCTACCCGTAGGGCAGAATGTTTCTCTGACAGGGCAATGCGAGGGAGAAAGATCTCAACCCCGACTCCGGTTAGCACAGCACGTCATGGTACCAGGTTGTGGTCGGCATCGACAGTCTCAGTGACAAGGTACTGGGACGAGGCAGTGGAAGGGGGAGATTCACCTCGTTCTCCACTGCAGGTGATGTGCCGGTTGAGGGGTAGTGGGTGGCATCAACATTCTCGATAAAAGTGGCTTCTCGCGTAGCACTTACAATTTGGCAGCTTGACGTCCGGGTCTCCGGGTATTCCTGTGTCGCAGTTCTGGGGATGGAGCACGTCTGTTGCAGCTCGAAGCCCCGGGTAGCAGAGTTTCCGGTGTAACAGGTGGTTGGGACGGAGCACTCTTGTCCGAGCTCGATGTCCAGGGTAGCGGGAGTTCCAGTGTTGCAGGTTCTTGAGGTGGAGCACTTCCAGCGTGGCAGGTTGTTGCTGGGATGGAGCACTCTTGTCCGAGCTCGACGTCTAGGCTGGCAGGAGTTCCTGCGTCATAGGTTCTTGAGGCGGAGCACTTCCGACGTGACAGTTCAATGTTTTAGTAGGCGGATTGTCCTACGTGGCAGGTTGTTGATGGGACAGAGCACTCTTGTCCGAGCTCGATGTCCAAGCTGGCGGGTCGTCCTGCGAGGCAGGTGGTTGGGGCGGGGCATTCTCATCGGAGCTCGACATTCCGGGTAGCAGGAGTTTCTGCGTTGCAGGTTCTTGAGGCAGAGCACTTCCGGTGTGGAAGCTCGACGTCCCGACGGGCGGGTATTCCTGTGTGGCAGGTTGTTGCTGGGACGGAGCACTCTTGTCCGAGCGCGACATCCCGGGTGGCCGTTCTTCCTTGTCGGAGACAGAGGTCGACTTTGTTGAAGTTTGTTTGGCCTCTGGCTTCGGAGTGGTGCTGGGCTGTGAAGTAGGTGCTGGTGCGATTCCTACCCATCTCGCCAAGCCTCCGATTGTTCACTAATTCGGCTTGATCGGCGGGGTGTCCGATGGGATTCTCGGTCACGTGGACTACACCATGACACTTCAAGAGCAGCCAAACGGTACTGTACCACGTTTGGTTGCGATTTTCTCGGCATGGCTGCGTGACGTCGAGAGCATTGATCTGACGGAGAATGCACGTTGGCGTCATTCTACCTTTGGCTTCCATGGGGCGATATAACTAGGAGCCCCAATAATGAGTGGCAATGGCTCAGGTCTTGGTTAAGGTTCCCGGTCCTGTATCGGGAACAACCCTTTTGGTTGGGGGCTCGTCTTCAACTTTGGACTGGCCAGGCGTTTCTCCTTCGGCGTCATCGTCCCCAAGTGTCGGCAAGTCCCCTGGGTAAGGTCATATCTGGCCTTGGGTGGCCTTCTGTATTCGTACTCGTATATCTTTGGCCCAGTAGATGTTGTTTCGCTTGCCTACTATACAGTACGGTCCATCCCATTTGTCAGCAAGGCCAGCACTGAATTGGTTGCTGGTTTTGCTGAGAGGTTGACTTTGCAGGACGGCTTCCCCAAGGTTAAATTCTCTTACCCTAATTTTTGGTTGGGGGTATTTCTTGAGAATGTAGGCATTTTGGACCTTCTGGGCATGTGTCGTACGTGCCAAGGCTGCTAGCCGGATGTCCTCGGGTTGAGGCATTTTGGTAGGCTCGCTTTCCCACTGCAAGTCGCCTGGTCGGCGGAATGTTTGTCCCAGGAGCACGACGCTCAGACTGGTGTCAATGATTTCATTTGATTGGCGTCAAAAGGCAAACAGTATGGTAGGGATGTGCTTGTCCCAATGTTTGTGATTGTTACCCACACTGATACTGAGGCATTCCTTGATCTCCTGGTTCCTCCGTTCAGTGGGCTTGTACAGGTTTCTGCCCCCACTCCTGACAGGTGGTTTGCATTGATGGCTCGTAAACTGTGTGCCATTGCCTGTCAGTATGGCCTACGGATATCTCCATTGTGTGAAAATCTCCATCACCATTTTACGCACGATAGTGGTGGTCTCTTGGCTGAGTAAAGGAAAAACCTCTACCCACCTTGAGACATATTCTCCTCCAGTGTCGGGAATTGAGACAGGGCGTCTGGCAAATCTTTTTCCCTTTCTGGGCAATGCTGTACCTCGAAGTCAAACTCAGTAAGGAACATGTCCCATTGGCCGAGCTTGGCTTTCGAATTCCGGGACTCGTGTAGCCATTGTAGGGCTTTAGAGTCGATCCGTAGAATGAAGTGTTGCCCTTCGAGATAATACCGGTATTTCTTCACAGCCCAGATAACGCCAGACATTCCTGCTCATTGATGTGGTAGTGCTGCTCAGTCTCGTTTAAACGAGTTGATGCATATGCTATCAAATGTGGCTGTCCTCCTACGTCTTACTCGTATAGTACTGCGCCCAGGCCTTTTTAACATGCGTCCGTTTGTAGTATTAAGGGATTGTCACCTTGTGGTCGATGGAGTTGGTGGATATTCTTGAAGCTGTTCTTCAAGTTGGAAAATGCTCGTTGTTGTTCCGGCCCCCATCATCAAAGGGTGTCTTTCTTGAGGAGTGGATGTAGTGGTGCCATATATGTTGCAATATTTGGAACAAAGTCTCGTAGCCAATTACACAGACACAGGTACCATCGTAGTTGTTGCTTAGTTATAGGTTCTTCCGCTTCTTCAATGGCTCGTATTGAACTGTGTTGCGGGAAGTTTCCCTTAGGTGATATGACATGTCCTAGATTATCTACTGAGGACTTGCGAAGAAGCTTTTTAATAGCTTGCAAGTCATTCCATGTAATTCGAGTCTTTTAAACACTCTTTGCAGATGGCCTAGGTGCTCCTCCCAGCTGTTGGAATATATTATTATATCGTCGAGATGAGCAAAGCAGAACTCGCCGATGTACCCTGTTAATACTTCCGATGACATTAATCGTTGGAATGTTGCTGGGGCATTTTTCAAGCAGAATGGCATGACTCAAAATTGAAGGGTTTCACACTTGGGTGTTTTAAAGGCTGTATATATGCGACTGTATGGGTGAACTGCAATCTGGCAATATCCAGACTCCATGTTGAGAGTGCTGAATATTTTGCCAATGTCTCGTAGTGTATGAGATAAGTCTATAACTGGGGGAGCGATCGGGTGGGTGATTTCATTTAGCGACTTGTAATTTATGCAAAATCACAATTTCCTGTCTTCTTTAGGCATGAGGACCACGTGTGAGTAATATGGGGAATTCGATGACTCCACGTATCCCCTGGTCCTTCATGCCATTGACCTGCTCCATGATGAGGTCACGGTGGCGGGCAGACACTCGGTATGGATGGTTGTAGACTGGTATGTAAGTTGCAGGCTATATTTCAAGTTTATGGAATGTGTTTGTCATAGAAGTCGTCCTTGTCTGACTGCTCTGGCGTGCTCATCTGGTACGGCTTTTAATTGGTAGAATTTTGGTTCTTCGAGTTCGTGGTTAATGATTGGGTCGATGGGCATTGGTGATTGGAGGACTGTCGTCTGGGTGTTGATCACAGTTTACAATGATCCGGTTGATTTCTCCCAGATAGACTCTACGTTGTCCATGATCCAGAATGCATTGATTGCGGATGAGCGATGGGCACCCTAGTATTACTGATACTGACATGGTTGGTGAGACAATAAATTCTGTCTGTGTAGTGAGACTTTGAACATTTATGTTCAGGGTAATTCTGCCGGTTACGACCAGGGTGGAGTTGGGTTGCGCCATTCTTACTGATTTGGTTTACGGTCTTATTTCGGCAAGCTGGTTTGGTGGCTGTCGAGTCAAGTAAGGCTAGTACCCGGTCGTTATTTACCTTCACCTCTATGTGTGGGGCTATGGGAATTGGTACTTCCTCACTTAATCCTTGGAGGATGGACCCTTGTAAAACCGGAGTGGTGGCCCGCTTCGTACCCCGGCGTCGGCCTTTCCCGACTTGGTTCTGGGAGTTGGGTTTCCAGCTGGTCGTGTTGGGATATTTGACTGCATTTTGCCAACTCAGTTTGCTGGAATGGCAGCCCCCTCTTGTTTCGGAGGGCAGTCCTTGTTCCAGTGGTTCACTGGACAGGACCAGCATTTGGGTAAGAATGCCATGCGAGGGGTTGAGGGTGGTGCACCTTTAAGGGAGACAACGAGTGGTGCATGTACCTCAGGGACCTTAGTGGATTCTGGTTTTTCGAGACTTGCCTGTGCTGCAAAGTTTTGCTCAGCTTCTCGGGCTCAATCAACTAATTCGTCCAAGGTGGTGGGTCTAGCCGTCAGGAGTACGTTCCTGAGATTTGGCAGTAAAATTTGACTGATAGAACGAACGGCAGTAGCTTCATCGACTCCGGGAAACACACATCAAAACATTTGTTCCTTTCTTCGTATGAAGATTTCCGCTTCTTCGTCTAGTACCTAGTAAAATTGCATTGTTAGTCTAGCCAACACCTTCTCGCCAGTGAATTCCGCGCTATCTGGTTACTGAACTGCTTACAGTCCGTTAAGAATTCTCAGTATCTCTCCCATCATGTGAGGGCGAGGCCCTTCAAATGCAATTGGGACCTATCGACCCATTGTTTCGGTGGCAGGTCCATTTTTTAAAATTCTTTTTCACATTCCTGCATGAATGCTAATGGATCTTCATGTGGGCGACCTGCAAAGTTGGTTATCTGAATGTCATTGTGTCTACCAATTGCTGGATGGCCAGGTGCCGTTCCGGGTTGTATATATTGTTTGGGATATTTTGTGCCTAGTAGGTTGCTGGTGGCTGCAACTGTATTGTTCTTATGTGTTTTTTATTTTGTAAGTTTGGTGGTGGTGTTGTAACAAGATGGCTGATGTGTAATAAAGATAGTGTTTGTGATGATTATCAATCAGGTGTTTTTTGTGTTACTTTGTGTAATCCATCAATCCATCAAACATTATAAATATTTTTGGTACCCCATTGCCAGATTGAGATGTTAGCAACCAGACTAGTGTTTTTATCGCGAAACTAAATCAAACTGTTGCATAACCGTCGGTGCACGTGCATATCAAAGTTAGCCATGGCCGTGGCACAGCAAACTACTGAACTACAGTTAATCGTGTTAGATTACCTTATAGCTAAAATAGAAGAAGTAAACAAGTTGTTAAATGCAGTGGTGCAAGATGCGGAGGAACTTGAAGAGTTCGTGGTGGCTTTTGATGACGTAGCGGCAAAACGGAACGAGTTATTAGCAAACTATTTTGCCTTGTGTGCTGTTCCGCCAAAACCTGAATCGAGACCTCTAAACTAAGGATGCATTAGTTAACTATGAAAAGGTTTTCTGGCTTTTGCATGTACAGTATAATTGATGTACTATATAGATAATCCGACATAACCTGTCAGGGTCCAGTTATCGGTACACGTGCAGTGCTGCCACCTCTACTGCTTCCAGTGTTTTCGGGCAACTGCGCCAAGTGGGCAGTATTTGCCAAGTTCTTCAAATCCATGGTGCATCAAGATATATCGCTTTCTGATGTTCAGAAACTACAATATCTGATTGGATGTCTAAAGGCTGAACCTAAGGAAACTGTAAGTAATCTACCGATCACTAATGAGAACGACAGTGTCGTCTGGTCATTGCTGGAGAAGCGGCACAAAAACTTGCACGTTACTGTTACACTACATGTTCAAAAAATATTGCACCTTCCGAAAGTGTACACCAATTCTCCAGAATCTCTGTTACGCTTTATTAGTCCAGTGCGTAAAAACTTAAAATGCTCTGCGTGCTGAAAACTTTCCAGTTTCTGAATGGAGTTCTTTGCTTTTGAACATTCTTCTTGAAAAGATAGATTCTTCTCTTTGCCAAGCGTTTGAATTATCCATGGACCAGGACCTGCCAACTTGTGACAATTTGTTAATGTTCCTAGAACGATATGCTGTGGCGAATGAGAATGTTCAATTATTGACCAACCTTAATGCTTCAGGCAACAGTAGTAAATTTGTAAAGAATAAGTTTTCAGCACCCAGTATGAAGGGCAATTCAAAACAAGGCCATAGTAGAAGCACTTTACTTGTCACAGTAGAAAATGATACAGTATGTCCAGTATGTAAGGAGAAACCTCCATTGAGTAAATGTGACAAGTTCTTGACAAAATCTATTCTGGATAGTCAAATTTGTGAAAGAACAATCCATGTGTTTCAATTGCTTAAAACCCAATCACAGTGCACAAAAATGCATGTCTAAATTCACTTGTAGACAATGTCAAAAGAGGCACTATTCGTTGCTGCACTTTTCTCATCGCTCATCACGTAATCAGAGTGTAGATATAGAAAATGCAAAACCTGATGGTTCTTCTCATGAGAGTGCTATAATCAAGGTCCAAACGTTACATTTGTCTAATGAGACAAATGCAAACTACAATTTTGCTCTTGACAGCTCTGGTCCAAGTGAGAGATAGTAGTGGACATTTTCAGACATTAAGAGTCTTGCTGGATAGTGCATCACAAGTCTCTTTCACAACTGATAGATGTGTCCAGCGGTTAGGCCTACAATGCCACCGTGAACAAGTAGACTTAGTGGGGGTTGGGCAAACTACTGCATCAGGGTCAAGAGGAGTTCTTTATTGTTGTGTTAAACCTATTGACACTCAGGACATATATTTTGACGTTAGAGATACAATCTTGAAGGAGATCGCTCATCCCATGTCTGCGTCAAGAGTTGCTCACAGTACCATAAGTCATTTGAAGGATTTGAAGCTAGTGAATCCAAACTTCAATGTTCCTGGGCCTATTGACATCTTGCTGGCAGCCAACATAGTGAGTGATGCGAAGACTGGCAGGAAAATTGTAGGTGAGCCCAATGCTTTTCACAGAGTGTTTGGCTGGATTGTGAGTGGCAACGTTGCATGTGAATCAGCTAGGAGTCCGTCTGTGTCATTCTTGATACGAGGCAATAGTCTGGATGTACAACTACAACAATTCTGGGAGGTCGAAGAGGTGCAGACAACAAAGGTGTTGTCAACTGATGAGGAAAAATATGAAGACCACTACAACAAAACACACACACGAGATAGGGATGGTAGATATGAGTTGCAACTGCTGTTCAAACAAAATCGGCCTAGGAGAGTTGCTACAACAGGCACGTTTAAGGCATGAACATCTGGAGAAGAAATTCACTAAATCACCGGAGCTCGCAACCGCGTACCACCAGTTTCTCAACGAATATAAAGAACTGGACCACATGGCATGCATCTCAGTTACTTGGCCCTCTGGTGGCAAGCCAAGTAACAATTGTTTGGGTGCATCAGAGATCTCGGAGGTAGCATATGTTATTCCTCACTATGCTATAATTAAAGAGGCTAGTTCAACCACTAAGGTGCACGTCGTCTTCGGTGACTCATCAACAAGCTTCAAATGGTGTCTCATTAAATGATGTGCTCCACACTGGGCAGAAATTGCAGAAGGACATCTGTGAGATTATTATGAACTTCCGAACACTACGTGTTGTCTTTACTGCTAACATCTGCAAGATGTATAGACAAATACAGATACATTCTGATGACTGCAAATATCAGTGTATTTTGTGACGACCTTCAGCTGAAGATGTGCAGCTATATAGACTCAACACTGTTATGTATGGATTGGCATCATCTCCTTATCAAGCATTGAGAACATTGAGGCAGTTAGCTACTGATGAAGATCAAAACTCTCCGCAGGCAGCTCAGGTACTTTTGCGAGACGTGTTTGTTGATGACGTGGTTACGGGGGCTGACTCGTTGGAAGAAGCAATCAAACTGAAATCTGAACTTGTGACACAGCTTCAAAGAGGAGGATTTGAGCTTCGAAAGTGGTCCTCCAGCAGCACCACTCTACTTGAGAATGTGCCTACATCACAGCGAGAAGTTTTGAAGAGCTTTGATCAAGAGACCAGTTCCGCTATCAAAGTGCTTGGTGTACATTGGTGTCCAACGACTGATGATTTCCCGTACCACATCAATGTACCCCAATTGTCAATAACCAAATGGGGTATCTTGTTGATTATTGCCCGCCTTTATGACCCATGTGGTTGGGTAGCCCCAGCTGTTGTGGGGAAAATTTTTGTTGCAGACACTGTGGACGATGGGGTTCAAGTGGGATCAACCTGTTCCTATAGATATTGCCAGCAGTGGTTACATTTCAAGAACAGACAGGGTGCTCTGGCCAAGGTGAGAATCCCATGACACATTGAGTGGACTAGTACCTGCAGTGTTGAAATTCATGGGTTCTGCGACGCTTCTGAAAAGGCATATGCTGCTGTGATTTATGCTTGCATTGTCAACAACAGTGGAGTTGTGTCAACTTGCCTGATCACAGTAAAATCAAAGGTTGGGCCATTGAAGACACTATCAATTCCAAGGCTTGAGTTGTCGGGTGCCTTGCTTCTCTCAATATTGTGGCAATGGGTGTGCAAAATGTTCAGCGAAAGGGCTCATCCCTTCAGTGTGTATATGTGGTCAGATTTTTCCACTGTCCTGTCATGGCTCTGGTCATCACCACACAGGTTCAAGACCTTTGTCCCCAATCGAGTCGCTGAAATTCAACAAATTGTGCCACCTAGGTCATGGCGTTACGTCCCGTCAAGCTGTAACCCAGCAGACCTCGCATCGTGCGGTTTGTTTCCAGACGAGTTGGTGAACAGTCCTGTGTGGTTCCATGGACCTGAATGGTTGATGGATTCTGAAGACATGTGACTGGTGAATAAGTTCAAGATGCCCGATACAAAGGATATGCCTGAATGTAAATCTCAGAGAGCACAAGCTCTAGCAGTTCAAGAAGGTGATGGTACCCTGTGGATATTGTTAGAAGGATTTTCATCACTTTCAAGACTCAAGAGGGTAACAGCGTGGATGCTTAGAGCTCGAACAGCATTTCTAAAACAACCTTACTGTGAATCGGCGTGGTTGAGTGCTGAAGAATTAAAGGCGGCATTGATGTTCTGGGATCAAGTGGTGCAACACGACATGCTTTCAGAGGATTTAAAGTTGCTCCATAGTAAAGGGTGCTCTAGAAAGCTAAGGAAATTGCATCCTTTCCTTGATCCTCTGGGTGTCATCAGGGTGAATGGCAGCACTCAGCGTTGCCGGAAGAGAGCAAACACCCAATACTCCTTCCAGGAAAATGTCATCTATCCATGTTAATTGTGAAACACTACCATGAAGAGTACCTCCATGCGGGACTCCCAGCAGTACATTCCCTTATCCAGAGGCAATTTTGGATATTGAATGCTCACCAGATCATTCGACATTGTGTGCCTCGGAGTGTTAGGTGTTTCAGATTGTCAGCGAAAACCTCCACCCCTCTTATGGGCAATCTCCCTGTTTTTGAAAGTTGGCGTTCATTTTGCAGGGTCATTCGCAACAAAGCGGACAAAGGCACGGAAGGCTCCAGAAGACAACAGTTACCTCTGTATTTTTGTATGCATGTCGATGAAGGCTGTCCATCTCGAAACTGTATCATCACTGTGTACCCAAGCATTCTTGGCAGCCCTTAAGCGATTTGTGTCGGTGACCCTTTTTGCTGAAATCTCTGCGTTGCTAAACTCCAGAACTTTGTGTCCTTTGCCATCAGACCCATCAGAATTTGATGTCCTTACTCCAGGATATTTTATAGTGGGCGCACCCCTTGTTGGTCTGCCTGAGCAAGACTTGAGCTGTGTTGTAGACAACCGTCTGGGTCGTTAGCAGCTGATCACCAAGATGAAGCAAAGCATTTGGAAACGGAGTTTGGAATATTTCCATACTTTGCATCAGAGAACTTAGTGGAGTGATGCAGAACCCAACTTGAAACCGGATGCTTTGGTGCTAGTGAAAGACAATAATCTACGCCCGTTGAGGTGGAAGATGGCCAGGATTGTGAAACTTCATCCGAGTAAAGATGGTGTGGTAAGAGTGGTGACTGTGAGAACTCTGAATGGTGAATTTGTAGACCAGTTACAAAAATTATTCCTCTACCTACTGACGAGGGCAACTGACTTGTTGGCAAAGATTTATTGTTGTGTTGATTACCTTTTTTGCTGTTTGCTACATGATTCCTTGTTGTCAACGAGAATTTGTGTTGGTCACATTTACTTCTGCTATTATAAAGTTGTTGTTACTTCTTGTCTGATGCCTTAGTATGTTGATTTTTGTGGTGTGGGTCTCAGTTGGAAAATGTACAATTTTCCAGTGGGTGGTATGTTTGAGATATTTTGTGCCTAGTAGGTTGCTGGTAGCTGCAACTGCATTGTTCTTGTTTGTTTTTTTATTTTGTAAGGTTGGTGGTGGTGGTGTAAGAAGATGGCTGAAGTGTAATATAGAACATGTTTATGATGATTTTCAATCCAGTGTTTTTCGTGTTACTCTGTGCAATCCATCAAACATTATAAACATATATATCTGGGATGGCTTGGATCTGCGGGAGTGAGAGACGTGCTTTCTTCGGCATCTCTCACACTGGTAGGCCATCCCGGGCATAGAGACGTGTTTGTCAGGCCACCCTATACATTGATGATGATAGGGTTCACTGCATGTCGTGCATCTGATACGGTTTATGCTTTCGCTGGGACACGTAATTTCATTGCAGAAACTAGTGGGTTGTTGACTGCAAGCGGTACAGCGGTACTCTAATCAGTCTGTATCCTGGGCCCCTTCAGGCCAGTCTATGCAGGCATAATGAAAGGGTTCAATGCAGTATGTGCATTCTATTCTTAGAGTGCCATGGCCTGGGCAGTCGGCATGGCTACACTGTACGTCGGATACATCGTGCTCGTTGTTGAGGTTTTCACCGGTGGCGGCATTGACTTCAGAGTTTGACATGGTATCAGTTAAAAGCACCACTGGGTGTTTTGGGGACTCCCCAAAGTCCACTTGACTGATTGTTTAGACCCTTAGCTCTCAGAGTATGGTTGGTCTAGTTCGTGCCATTTGCAATGCACAGCTATTCGCCTGAAGCCTCACGTCAGAAAATCTCTTGAAGCATGCCCAATTAGATTGACATAGCACGTTGGTTGAGGATTTTGTCTGCTAGATCAAAAACGGGGAAGTTTTGTTTAGACAGTCGGTGTGAGGCGAGGGGTGTTGGTTAGTACTTACTCACTCCTTCTTCTTGGACATTGTAGTCGGGATAGGTTTCACCTAGACGCGGCCTATTCAGTCTAGGCTGGACCGGAGATTCCACAGACGTGCTTCATTTGTCTAAAAGTTGAGGTTGTCCGAGCTAGTCGCACTTCGGTACCGGTCAGAAACCCTTTACCACAGGGTGATACATAGCATGTATGCTGATACAAGGTGGGAAGTTAATTACCAGAACCGGAGCAGGCGGGACTGCCTGACGTCTAAGTTCGGCGGCGCTGTCCTGTTCCACCTATCTCTCCTGCGTAGGACGTGGTAGTGCAATAAACGGTTTGAGAGCAGAATGAGCTAGGAATTGTTCCCTATGTTTTCTACAACTCCTCTTCTCATGAGGCATAGAGCAATCTGTTAGACAGTCTACGTGACATACTTAAACAGGAAGGTTAGACAGTGTATCCCAATAGTGACTTGCCGGCCTGCACGAGGGCTGATCAGGGACGTGGAGCCTAACAAGTCTCTACTGGTTGTGCGTTCACAATAGGATGAACTGCAAAACTTCAGGCTACGGTCATAGCGCACTGACTTAGTGCGAATGGTGAGAAATAACCTGAGTCTGTCGCCCCTCGTGGTACGAAGGTGTTTCTAGTGGTTATGGCGTCGCTGTTTCTCCCCCATGAGCACTGACTTAGTGCTAATGTGTGACAGGGAAGAAACAGGTAGCCATCTAATATGTATGACTTCAGATATGCAGACACCTGATTTGGTTCCACAGTCAGGCTAACTCGGTTTAAACAAATTTCCCGGTTCGTATCAGCAGTGCACGGCGTATTCTGTCTCCAACAGCTAATACAAACAAATACCCTGGAAATGAAAAACAGAAAGGTAGAGAACAATGAGTGTTTATTGAATGTTCAATAAACACAAACACGTGACCTGTGCCACCTCCTATCAAACCGTGGAGGAATGAAGGTAATAGCAGATCCAGGTGTAGGCGACCTGGTTCTAAGTTAAAAAGAGGAATAGTTGGCTCTAGATGAATACAAATTAGTTAAAGTTAAACTGCTAAGTAAAAGGTTTCTAGAGGAGACAAAGTGAAGTAGAATGAGTATATTCATGTTCGTCGAAATGTAGTAAGTAGCCGCTGGGACGTATTTGAAGTTTCCAAGATCTCCGGAGGTCGCAGCACTGAGTCAGTGCTGGATGCCTGTAGTGTAGGCAATGTGTCTTCATGTCTATAGCAGTGGAAGTATGTACTCAGGCAATGAGTCATAATTGTAGTTGATTAGTTGTATAAGCGGAACGCTTCAATATCTTATATTAAATTTAGCGTAAATTTTTCCAGAATGGAAAACATTAGAAAGTATTAAGAGCATGCAGATGTATAGGCGTGAAACCCCGTAAGTTGAAAGAATGTGTTGAGAACGAAAACTCATATAGTGGATGTGCACAGACGTCAGACAGGCTCACAAAAGTGTATCTACTCGAGCGAGGCAGATACCCTCACTCCCTAACCAACGAGACAATTTATTCTCGTCCCCTCCAGCCAGAGAAGCTGCGTATGTATGGTACTAGGCGTAAGAGAACCAGGAAGTACAAATTGTAAATATTAAGAAAGGGAATTCAATCTAACCATGTGTAAATAGCATGTTTAGGTCAAATTGCTGACAAAATTGACTGTAACATAGGAAGTAAGAATGAGAGTGTACCTAACCACTAATTAATACGAAAATGTTTAGTATGTAGAAAATTATATATTCCCACTATAATATATGTTTGATTTTTAAACAAGTTTTCCATTTATTCGAAGGTTAAAATATTTTATTATCGTGTGAGAAGTAGTCTCACGTTTTTGTGCATGTATGTTCGTCAATGAAAGCATAGAAGTGCTTAACAAAGTAATTACGGGTGAGCACCGTCAATTACACAAATCCCTGTATGCTCAACATGATCGCGGTACAAAGTGTTAAATGTACGAAGGCACGAACCTACAGCCTACACCACCGCTGCCAAAAGCAGATGATATACATAACCTCCCGCTATACTAAGGGAAAATATTAATTGCGTTTTGTGTAAGAAATAAGTTAGTACAACTGTATCCCTAAGAAAGTATAAGCTATGCAAGTGTCAGAGTATGATGTGAAATGTAGGTTAAGATTATTCCTGTGTCCATGTGTGAGAGAGTCATGTGTAATCATAAGAGAAGTATGTCAGTTGAACGCAAACCATGTTTTGCTATAACCTAAAGTTGTGTTACATGTATGTATCAGTAAAATTTCTTTTGCAAAAATATCTCATTTAACCTAAGAATTTTGTTGCAAGCAAATGCAAAACGTGTATACCAAAGTACAACAAGATGCCTCAAAAATTACGTATGCATTCTGAGTGTGAGTCATATGTGTTCTTTCTATGAACTTCTTCATTAGCAACCTGGAGATAGGGACTTAAAACTTGTGTGATTTAAGTGTGCATAGTTATGCCCTTTTCAGGCAGACTCCCATTTAGAATTTTTTTGTTATTCTCGAGGACAGACCACTAAAATTAATTTTTTATTTTATTTTTTGCTTTTGTTAGCAACCCATATGTTCACAAATTTAAACTAATTTTTTTTAAATCTACCCTCGAACTAGGAATACACTAGGTTTGATACCAGACGACGTATTCCCATACTTTTCTTCCAAAGCTATTCCTCCCCTTGGTAAGCGACAAGACGAGAACACTCCAGCTGTGCCATTAAGCAGATGGCACCACACACACACCCCGCAGCTACGCAACCGAGAGGGAGAGAGTGAAGAGGAAAAGGGAAGAGACAGTTAACCCGCCATTGACAGATACCAGATATTGCGCGCCCCATACACGGGCACGCTCAACTCCTACTCAGGTAGTGCATGCAGAATAGGCACTGGCCTAGATGAGCAACCAAGAGTTATACAAGAGCGGCAGCCACCTCAACCACCCGAAGCAATTGTGATTTTGACAAATGGAGCTTCATTGCTTCGGGGGGTGGGTGATTTACGCATGCCAGCCTCTGCACTACTGAGATGTGTACTCTACGGCAGACTTCGCCCCATCTGAGTGCACCGAGTGCAGGATGAGTACAAATTCATTGGCCGCTGAGACTTGGAAATAATAGATTGAAATTACGTCAGGCTTTAATGAGTCAACTAAGTAATTGAACTTCACGTCTGAATTTATATTCTACCACACCCAATCAAGAAGGAACGTGCAAGAGCAACACCAACAAAGAAATAATATTAATTATTTAAATTATACTACGCTACCCTGCCTGCCCAAGAAGTTCCAAACAACCCTCAAGAAAGCAGTCCTCGTGATCTTCTGACGTCACGGCCCGCCTGTCTCAGTCCAGGGTGCATAAAAATGTCATCGCCTCCACCAGGGGAGATAAGAAATTGAGCAGCGCTCCCAAAGCAGATAAAACAGCCCCTGTGCTGGAAGGCTACGTTACCCCCCCCTCCCCATCACCAGAGAATCGCTGACACAGGGCGATTTTCATATAAATAGTACAGCCCCGTGGTCCACAGAGACGCCGAAGCTCGCCGGCCGTAATGTTCGCGAGCTCTCCTACAGTCTGTGGAAGCCTCTCTCCTCTCCTTTGCAGCCTGCCCAGGGTTCAACATCCTACGCTTCAGCAGCCAGTGGCAGGGCTAAAACCACTACCTCCAGTCGGCAGCTTACAGAAGGCCGCCAGCATTCCAAACGCAGCTTGGACAAGGCTTCCTTCAGCCGACCACACAGGGGCAGTTCTCCACATCTGGTAAATCCCACACCTGTACCTACTCATCCTTACCTCAGTCAACTTCCCTTGACTCCACGGTAACAGGTCGTTGTGTGATTTACGCCCCCCTGAATAGAGACCCTTGTTACGATCATGCTGTAAATAGAGTATACTTTAGTTTGGTTAATTAGTTAAGAATTTTCGTAGGAAATTAATTATTTCATTTTATTAATTTTTTCCCAGGCTCGTCTTTGCTTGTTGATTTTAATTCTGTGTTTAATATTATTCCTTACTTAGCTTATAGTGTGTAATTATTTAGCAGGGTCTCTGCTAACTCATTGTTTTAAACGTAATAAAATATTACGTCACAAACTTAACCTTTTCGTGTGTCGATTACCGTCACTTTAATTTTAGATCAGGTGTCATTTTTTTTATTATTGCTTTGTTAATTTAGTGTTGTGTATCCATTCAGTGTGCAGTTAATTCTAACCAACTTCATGTCTTTATCTGGCCGTGTAGTGTGCTGAATTCCTCAGGAGGCAGGGCCTGACAAAGGACCTAATTCCTAAGATTCCAGTGCACCCGCCGCCGATACCAGGCACAAGGTTCACTTACTTGGGTTGCCTTTGCGAACAGCAGATCCGTGGAAGTAACTGTAGAATTCACCCTACCCAGGACTACTAGTACACAACTCATGTTGACAGCCTTAATTTAATTTATTTATTGCTCAATGCGCAAACAACACGGTGGTGGTGGAAGTATCAAAGGCGACGTGAGAGGCGTGCCTTATTGCAACAGTTATATTAACCCAGATAATTACTAACTCACCTGTTAGTACATTTAACACATGTCAAACAGTGAATGACACTATTGATTATATTATCATATTACCCCCTGACCAAGAGAACCAGTTAAAACATTTGTTAGGTTGGTGTGAACCGGACGAAGAATCCGAATCCAAGGAAACCCCCGTTCAGCCAACTCTTCTACAGACAAACTCAAGTACCAACACACGGAGTCCCTCTAGCCGATCTACCATTGTGAGATTAAATTCTGGCAGGATACTTCGGGTTCGACACCCGAGAACAGAAGTACTCCTTAACTTCTGCACCCTAACATTGGCTTCCGGAAGGATGATCAGGGTTTGAATCCCTCCTAAGGCAGTTCTCCACATGCAGCTGGAACTATCCGTAGCCAACTACATCCCCGCTCACCAACCCATGAGGCAGTGGCGGATCAATCCTGTAAGTACAAGCTAGATCGCTCACCCCCATAATCACTCATATCTCGTAAACGATTGAGATCATCCATCCCCTATCGGGACAGCTGGCATCCTGACTACTGAAGTCCCTTATGGCATGGAGAGTAAGGCTGCCTGGAAGGGATAGCCTAACACTCCGAATTACTCTGGGTTTTGACTCCCTTCCACCTCAGAAAGTAAGAAAGGGCAGTCAGCACCCTAACCACTTATCCACAAAGAGGAGCACGGTCAAACTTTAACTTCTTTTGTCTCTTCCAGACACCTGCATTAGACAGCTTTAGTTGAGTAGTTAAATATTGAGTTTTCTAGTTCGCTTTCCCTTCAGCTTAGAAACAGGTCGCCTACACCTGGCTACCATAGTTTTCCTTCAGTACTCCATCTGCTTGGTAGGAGATAGCAAGGGTCACTATATTTATCGAGTCCTCAATAAATACAGCTTGTTCTTTATCCTAACATTATTATTTATAGAGTAAAGTCTACTTCGCTCGCTAGGAATAAGTTGCACTGTGCACTTCCGACAGAAACCAACCAGTACTTTTGTAAATTCGAACTAGCTTGACTGAGGTCCCCTTCTGGGAACCTCTAGTCTGGAACACACCCATTAGACGGCCGCCTGTTGCTTCCTATTACCTTGAGCACCCAGGTGCTGGAGGGAAAAAACAGAGGAGCCATGACCACTAGGAATACCTTCCACCAAGGAGAGACAGCAAACTTAGATTGTATCACCTACTAGAGCACCTAGGGTGCAGGGTGCTGTATTGGCCTGGGGGTTGCAGTCTGGCCTTGGCTGGAAAATCACATCCAGTAGTAGTAATGGTGGCCCACACGGCTCAACGTCTCTGATCAGCCCGCAAACATGGGGGATCAGTGGAAACGCTTACCGAGCTTGTGCCACGAATCAGCAACTGGACTTACATGGAAATAGTTTCTTGCCCGGAATGCACACCGTATCTTGTTCAGCAGCGAACCAAACTCTATGACTTACAAGATAAGGCAAGGCCGAAGGCGTAGGGAAGAAAAGATTCATCTAGCTGCCCAGCAGCGGAGTACCGTAGCCCCTCCTATGCAGGAGAGACAGGCGGAACGGGACTTTGCTGCCTCACTGAAATTACAGGCAGTCTCGACTGTCCACGTGGTAGGGGGTAGGGTCGTGTGACTCCTGGGTGAGGCATTTCTTCGGAATTTGATATCCCTGAGATGTAGTAGACAGGAGGAATGTCCCGGGCATGATAGGCAGTGTGGCAGTACCATGCTATAGTATGCCGAGCTAGGTGTGCACAGCACACAACCTGCACAGGGTGGATGATTCTTCTCTTACAGCCTCTCTCCACTCAACGCAATGCAAGGCTTCTCGGGCCACCCCTGTTAGTCACTTAACAGATTGGGCAATGCCGCCCATTCCCTATGGGTTGCCAGAGTCCTCGTGACTGACGAGGGGTATCTGCCATGATGGTTGGACAGATAGCTGGTACCAAGGCTCGACCAATTGGCGGAGTGTTGGACCACTTAGCACTCAGGCTGTTGGGGCCCAAAGTCTGCACTTCAAAGAAGAAGCACAAAGACATGGAATGGAATGTGGTTGATACCCTCCCCCCCCCCATACAAGAGAATTGGTCATGTAACACCTTGGTGGTCAAGGAAGCAATGGCTTAGTTGCAGTGATGAAATCATGGAGAATATATGACTATATATGATATAAACTCTCCATTTCAGAGTACGGGCTGCTATCCCTGGTGAACCGCGACACCGGGGAGGGGTCCTGACTGCTCTCTTGTGCCCGGCCGCCAATGTGGTGACCACTCTGGGTCATAGTGATCCCCACCACTTGGGATGTGGCTCCCAAGGAGTGGAGAGTGACCGGCCCTTCATTGGGTGTAAGGCTATGCCCGGTGAGATCTTCTCAACCCCTTGTGGAAGGGATTTCCTCTTGCCAGTCCATTCGGGGGATAATGTCGACCATGAATAACCCACAAGTGCCATGGAAAGTAAGTGGTAGCACGGGACGATCAGTTGGCTTCACCATGAGGTTTTCTCTGGTGTCCGATCATAGGGCTGGACTCGTGCTGGTAGTGGTTAACCCCGTATGTTGGAGGAGGTCTGGAGAGATTCCCACTCTCGATGACAGGCCGGGCAGTGAGCGGTAACCTGCTACGGTTGTGCCCTGGAAAGGCACTAGGGGTATGGCCAGAACCCCGGATAGACCACACGCTTGATTCTGAGTGCGAGAGTCACAGAACCTCTGTGGTAGAAGGGGCAGGGATGTGCGGATGTGCCAAGCTTGGGCTTTGGTCTGGCCACTGGTAGCATTAATCTTGGCCTTCTTGCGTTGAGAGGACATGATTCCTCTTCTGTGCCTATTGGGAGGCCGAAGTGAGGTAAGACGGTAAGACTGTAAGACTAAGAGCACTGCGTAAAAATACATGACTGAGAGGTCCACTGTAAATGTCCACGTGGTAAGATATATTCATTTTTCACTACTCGTCCGAACCAGTTCCGACTATCACCCAGTGGTGAAGGGTCTAGTCTACCGGACTGAAGTTAGGTACGGATTAGCCAATCCTAACTTCTGGAGTCAAGAGTCAGCGAACTGGAACTTGAAGTACAACATAATCTAACTCAAGGACTGTTGCAACAGCTTCGCTCAGTCAGCCAACACACGTTACCAACCGACCGAAGACCTTCAGAGTAAGTCAGGTTTCTAACACCTCCCGTCAGCTACCTGTAACCGCACTCTTGGTCTAGCGCAAGAAACCTTGACGATCGTGTCATACAGTCAATAGCTGGGCATGCGTCAACAGCAAGAACGTGGTGAGAAGAATATTACAAATCTCAATTTGTTGAAAATTTGAGTGCTCTCTTTGTTGCATTACCAGGGTTCTGTGTGTCTCTTCTGTATTTGATGTATGATGGTCAAGTGCGCTTTTGTTGTCCCGTTCGCCCAAAACACTTGCTTCCCCACTTTAGTGCGCAGACCAGATGACGGGAGGTCTCGGCTGAGTAAACCACAGTAGCATTTTAAGCCTTTATTCTGTTGTGTGTTAAGATGGGAAGGCCAAAGGCAGGGCCTACACACTATACCGCACCGGGCTTTGGGGCACAAATTTCTTTTAATTTGGTATATAAATTTAACTCCCAAGGGCTGAAAATTATTCCGTATGCCGGCCAATATGTTTGCTTTTTCCTTCGATTCTTAGGAATCATAGTGTCAGTAACCAAGCCGCAATGCTGTAATGTAGGTTGGCACACTATAATCTGAAGGCCGCGCGATATCACCGACACCAGATTCCCCTCGCAACACTGATGTTACACTCCACATGGCCACAAGACACTTTAACTCGCCAACTATGGACAAGAAGAGGGAGAGAGGAAGAAGACAGACGTGTGTGTGACACAGAGAGAGATAATTTCATCTAGCTGACTCTGCTACTGCAAGCAATGTTCCAGCCCGCACCTGCCTCAGGCCGCCTGCCCACACATCTGCGAGTAGTGTGAACGAGCCGCAACCGGAACCTATACAGAAAACCAAAGAGGGAAATAAATTGCTGATGTGGGGACAGTTCTACATTCCCGCACAGGAATTTTTTTCTCTTCTCAACTCATTGCCCAGATGAGTCATGTTGCAAGGGGGGAGGGGGCGAATTGACGCATGACATCTTGTCAATTATATTAAACGACTACTACTCATCAGCGCAACTGCATTCATGACAGCTTGTCCACAAGTCAGGCTGCTGCCGTAATCTGCAAGATTGTCTTACCTACCGGGCCACGACAGACATCTCAATAATGATTTATTATTTCGCCCAATGAGCCACCGAGACCATGCAAGAGGTCCAGGGCAAGTACAGCAGTGTGCCGCCACATGTGAGATGCCTACATCCCACCACACTCCACGACACCACATGCTCAGGGAATATAGGCACTGGGATTGCACCTGCTGTTACTGCTCTCCAGACGCCCTATGCCGATGAGTATATAAGGAGCTGCACTCCAACCTCCGGATTGGAAGTTTTGGTTCAATTCTCGATCATCTCTCCTGACCTCTCATCGCCCCAACCCTTGATGCAGAGGCTCAAACCTTTCCTACCCTTCATTGCTCTCCACCCAGTGTCGAAGATCCTCTCCAGCGCCTAACCGAAGGAAGAACCAGCGGCCGCCGACAGTTCTAACTTTTAGACACGTTAGGTCCCTTACGGACACCAATCTGAGAGTAGAGCTCGCCCCGAGGATACACGCAACAAGCTAACTGCCTTTCCTGTTAACTTCTGCACAGGGCACCTTCCCCTGTAGTACGATAGGGTGTTTACCTTCTGCATAGCCTGTGAGGAAATTAGGAGACTGGGTTTTGTTTCTGCAGAACGCACTCTGAACAACACAACAGCACATCCTTGGAAGGCCACCCATTCTCTGACTCCAGCAGTGAATGGTAGAGCAACGACACTAGGATACCGTCCCTTCGAAATTGACTTGCGGACTCAAAGTCGCCCCTTCCTCATCGCCCCCGCTTGTAGAGTCAAGGAGAGGATCTTCTTCGAGTTCGGACAGACCAGTAACTACTGGACCCTCACCTCACCACAAATGGAAGGCCATCATGCACCATGTGGAAGGAACAGTGGCGCCATGACACTAGGTACGCTCCCGGTGGAATAGACTTGCCAGCCAGGTGCCCAACTCTCATCGCTCCCTTATGGTGCTGAGAGGGCTGCGTCCTGGTGCAGGGAAATCTACCCCCACGGGACAACACCGTGCGGTTCCCGCAACCTTCACCCCACAGCCCATGCCGGCTCTACCTGTAGAGTTGTCGAAAGCGAGGAGATGTTGGCGGCAGTAATTAGCACATACACGTGAACACTGACACGTCAACTGCCAACCTCCTGCAGTGCCGATCTAGTACCTCATGCCTTACACCCATAGGGGTGGTGTTGAGAGACGGGCCAGAAAGGCGAGAGCATTTGCTAAGCTTCCCCAGGGACTACGTATCCTTCCCAACGGGTTCGGGTTGCTCAGTCCACGAGAGCTGCGCTAGTGAGACGTACCCGACATCCCTGTAGGCTTGATCGAGCCACCCACCAGGATCGCGGGGAAATACCACCCTATAGTGCCGGAGGCACTATTTGGCATTCACCAGCCTTGCACACCAGAACCGCAGGCAGCCGGCTCCCGTACCTGAGATTGTTACTCCCCAGTCGAGTGCAACACCGGTCACAGCAAATGAAAGCATGCAAGCACGCCTCCTGCCACCTCGCCGAACTGCTGCACCACCACCACCAAAGCTTACACCCTGTCACATCAAGGTCGCAGAGCCAGACTTCGTACCACGTTGCCAACCCACTAAGCCTGTGTTATAAATCGGGCAGGCCCCCGTACCCAGGACAGAGTAAGCCAGTCAAGACGCGGCTCGCCTAGCATCGCCCAAGTCACCCAGGGGCATGGACAGTCTGAAAGCTGGGACTGTCACGTGTCAACGTCTTTGAGTCGTTTCCTGTAGGTTGACGCACGTTTGGATGAGTCGTAGTCAATTTGGTATATAGGTGTAAGCGGCATGCGTCAACCTGATGTTTGAAAAATGCCTCAACCAGTGCATACTTGCTTCAGCATGTTATTGTACCTGCGGTGTATAGTTTTCCACGAAATTTTGTGATTGATATATATATATATATATATATACACACACACATTTCTTTTTTTTTTTTGTTGCAACTACGTATCATCACGTGCATGTCACGTGCCCTACAAGTGATAGAACTCTGAATGGCAGCAACCCAAGCCAGTATTACGTCTCCTTAAACAAGGTGGATGCCTGGAGCGGAATGTACCAGAAGGAAGAATATATATTAAATTGTCCCCACCTTAAATAAACCCAATGAGACGGGAAAAGCCAGTAAACAATGCCAGCAAAGTTGCGCATGAGCTCGTACAGCCGATGCAACCAGCAAAACAGGAAGGCCTGGTTCCATCTGCCTGAGAGATGGTAACAGAGTATAACTCCGCCTACGAGGGAGAAGCAATCCCCATCTAAGCCACTTAAAGCTTGAAGGCACCCGAGACACCCCCAGCGCAGGATAATATATGTTCCTGCACTGCCGCAGAATGGCAGTTGATACTCAGCAGTTCACTCCACCACCTCAAGTGCTGGAGCTCTCTGCTTACCGCCTTCCTAAAAAGAGATCAGCAACCTTCAAGACGTCTTCCAGAACACAGTTGATACTCTGCAGTTTGCTCCACCACCTCATGTGGTGGAGCTCTCTGCCTACTGCCATCCTCACAAAGGACCACTGCTACCTTCAAGAGGTCTTCTAGACCTTTGCCCAGCGACCCCGGTGAAGTCTTTATCACCCCTTCTTAAATTTGACATTTGCCATCAAGCCCACACTCCATACTTCCCCGTAAGTCCCCTCAGAAACCCAACAACTTCAGTTAGGGTTTAGTTGTTATCACTGGTACCTAATTTGTTGTTCTTTGATCTTCTAGCATGCCCTTCAGGCAATGCTCTTCAAGTCGATAGGCCCCTTCACCTGTCTCTCTTTTTTTTTGCCTTCCGAGATCCAATCAGTGCCTTGGTTACAGCAGTAAAGTACGGGTCACCGTGTCTTATTCTGGATAGAATAAAACACGTTACTAGTCTAACCTCGGTCTGCTCTTTCTTGTGTGAATTGTGCTTAGTCATCCATGGTAAGCATCACCCCTCAAAGGAGAAGCAAGGAACCACGGAATTTGAGACTTGTTTGCTGAACTTAGTGTAGGACTAGGACCTGTTCCCTAAAAAGGACTTGTACGTCATCATAACACAACCCATTAGACAGCCACCCATACTGTGAACCAGACACGTAAAGGTAACTGGTACAAACACATGGTAAAGCCACGACCACTAGCAAGACACACAACGATGAGACTAGATTCCCCTTATAAGCTAACTCACTCCAGCTGCAGTGTATAAACTCGTTGGAGGGAATGCCAGGTCTGGCAAGGAAGGATATACCCCTTCTGAAATACACTCTTAACTAGGGACATCGTTGCCTGCCACCCCATTGCAGAAGTGAACCATAGAACCTCATACCTGGTAAAGACCAAGCAACTGAAAGGCAGCTGCTATCCTAGCTGGGAAGCAAATCCTAATTAAACAGTCTGCCCCAGCCTTCAGCTACTTGACCCCTCCCCACCCCCCTGGGAAGAAGCTCACGCCACCCGCCAACTGCTAAGGCCTTACCTTACAGCCCCCCCCCCCCCGGTAACTTGTTTGGTCCCCTTGTGAAACTCCCTGGAATTGCACACCCAGCTGTCGAGTACCTCCTCCTAGGCCTACCCCTAGCAGTAGGCGTCGAGCCAGTCAACATCAGACTAGCACAGCCAACCAGCATCAGCGAGTCCAGACGCCTGTTTGCTGCAGCAGAACCAGCCTCTAATCCGAGCCATCCTGCAGACACCGTTGCCACAGCCAGCCGGATTAGGATACTCGCCGCAGGACCTACCATGACGAGTACCTGACGCCTGACAGTGGGTTATTGGTGGAGCCGCTAGCTCTACCAAACAACCTGCACATGCAAACCTATCAGACTTTGTGCCAAGTTGGCGGTCTACCAGCCTGACTCAGTATAAAGGCACCCTTAAAGACAAGCACCAGATTTTGCAGACCCTGCCTTAGTAAGGTCTGTCTCCCAAGCCTGTGTGACTGATCTAGCACAATTTAAAAACAACTTCTATTAAGGTGCTGACATGCTCCTGTCCCTAGACTGTCATGTATCATGATACTACAGTTAAAAGTTTTACTTTAGTTTCTCTTATTGGTTTTTGAGTTTGGATTGCATTTGGAATTGACTGAATTGATTATTTAAATACAATTTCATTTAAGTTTTCAGATTTATATTTTGTGCTTTTGACTCTCAACCTATTCATGCATGATAGATGTACAGAAAATAAAATCTACAATGCTTGTAAAATTCCTTCTCTCCCTCTCAGTATGTTCATATATGTGCACATATTAAAAAGTGGAGGTGTCAAACTGGGTTAAATTTAAAGTCAATGCCCCAGAATATGAAGTGGAATTTGCCAGTATAGTGGAAGTTGCTTCCTGCCAAGTTATGCATCACTGTGTTTAAACTTGTTTTTTTTTTTTAACATTAAAGGGAGGTGATAGGTATTCTAAGTTATCATTTCATTCTCAGATGCGTGAATACTAAAAGAATTTGACATATTATTTTCAATTTTTATTTGAACAAAGAAGAGATTGTATATATCTTTGTGAGAAACTTTTACTAAGTGGAAATCTACTGGTATTGCTATTTACTTTAAAAAGATGATATTTTTTCACCAAACACAATTAAAAACTTAATCAATGTAAAAATTGCACTTTTTTAATACAATCTTTGGGTTTTATTTGGCAGGTGGTAATTTGGGGGGGGGAGTCAAAATAGGTATGCTACAATTTTATGAGGCCATTATCAGGACCTGTGAGGCCTTGTGAAATTGGGTCACAACTGTAAATAGTGTAGGCGGGGTGTAAATACTGACGCATACAGCTTATACCAATTAACTACAAACAATTACGACTCATCTCACTGCAACCTTAGTGTAGTACTTCTACACACATGAGATTCAAATCCAGCGTCATCTTGTACACGGAAGTACTGGTCTGCCACAATCCTGGAGGGTGGTCAGACACGTGGATACAAGGGGTTGCAAAATACAGTGGTGCGTCATCCCCCCTCCCCGTGCTAAGAGCCTACAAGCCATCAGCCACCTTAGGCCATGCACGAGCGCCACTGAGGATACGCAAAGGCTGAGATATGACCAGAGGATGCTACCCCCACTTCGGCCTCGCACCTGAGGGATGTTATACGCCCTCCCTCGTGGCCGCCACGATAAGCGCTGCCTCGCTATATAAGGCTGTGCATGGAGGTCCTCGCCAGTTGTTCCCGCAGTCTTCTCCAAGCACCTGGGTGCTGGAGTCTAGACTACTACGAGACCTTCAAGAATCCTTCCAGAGGCTGTCACCAATGACCTAACAGTCTTCCGCAGGCTGCCATCCTTGACGTCGCCATAAGAGCTCTGCAGCCCCGCTACCGGACGCTCCAGCAACGCCAATAGCTACCAGAAACTTTCTGTAGCAACAATACATACCACACGTAATTTTTATTTGACTCCTACAGACATCCCCATTTAGAGCTAGGTTTGTATCCAAGTAATTTTCGACAGTTTGCACTTAACTTCCCCAACTAGCTTATGACCAGCTCACCTACATCTGGCTACCGTAGGATTACTTCCAACCACCGGTCTGCCTGAGAGGAGAGAACGTGTCACCATGCTTAGTAAGTTTTTAATAAACACTGGTTTATTTCTCTTACCCTTGAGTCTCATTCATAGAGCAATCTGTCACCAATTACTGGGAGAACCTCGAGCTGAGTACCGCCGACCGGAAATGGGAAATTATTCTTATTATGAAATTAGCTACAACTGGAGACCTCCCCACAGGCGGCTCCAAGTTGAATACACACCCATTAGACGGCCAGCTATTTTATTCCTACCAAGTATACAGGTACTGGAGGAGTAGAATAGATGAGCCACGACCATGAGCAACAATTCTCAATCAGGGAGAGACGGTACATCTGAGTTGTATCCCTACCAGAGCACTTGGCTGCTGGTGGGGGTATTTGTTTAGGTGCTACGACCTGGCTTTGGTTGGGATCGCACACCCAATGATAGTCTTGAAAACCCACACGGCTTCAACACTTCTGTGGGGGATCTTCTGAAGCACCGGAGCTCGCATTGGCAAGACTGTTGCCAGGCAACACAAATCTAGGGCTATCCACGTCCGTGATGCTCCTATTGACGTTCTTGGTAGGTAAACCAGCTCTATGCCATTTAATGTGAAGCACTGCAACAGGAGAGAGGAGCAAAGAGTTGCGTGCCATACTGCCAGATGGCTGGCTGGTTTTGCCCCACTCACAGCTAGTCGACAAGCCAAACGAGATTATGCCGCATTACTCCGGTCACTGGCATCAACTACGTTGACTGAAATTAACCCAGTTTCTTTCCCGTCAGCACCACGACTGTGTACACACCCGACCTGCCATCCAGTGGTAAGAAAGTTACTGAAGACAGAGAACCGGCTAGGCATCTCCAACAGTAACTTCTGGAGCAGGGCATCCGAGGACTGGAACGGAGAGTTCTGTGTTGTGTCATGTTGTGCCCTTGATATTGCCCGAGCCAAGGACGAGTGACTTAATCAGCTATATTCCGCTACCCCTCGCCCGAAAACTGACGAGGCACCAACCCCTAGCACCTCCCGCCTGTCATCGACTACGACTAGCTCCGAAATGAGTCGCAAGCCGGACCAATCAAAGGGGACTCGTAGGGCACTATGTACAGCCGTAAATAAGCATAAGCCAACCTGTACGCACAACCGACCGAAGTGCAACCAAAGCCACACGACCGCGATCCAGCCTTAGCTAATCGAAGAAGCGTCAATACGTTTCATTAAATTAAAATATCTTACGTACACATATTTCTGTAATCAAAAATACATTCAAAAAAAAATTTATAGCACTGGGTCATGGATACCAACAACACTGTTTTTTACAATAATTTTTAAAGTCATATGCTCAAATACATTAGGCAAGTCATGCATGAAGCCTGATTAACTCGAATAAACTGTTTTTATTACTGTATAAAACTGCAGAGCTGTATTGTATGTTGCTGAAAATAAACAAAACTGACAGAAAAATTGAATAAACATGAAAAAAGTTAAAGTTAGCTGTTGCTAACAGAAAGGCAAAAAGAATTCCTAACAAAGAAATGTAATCCAATAACTAAAAAGGTAGCCAGACAAAAATACCTGAACGAGCTAAAACTAAAGAAACAAACATAATACACAGATTTATAGAAATAGCTCCGGATGAAAAGGCACGTAGAACAGATGAAAGCATGTATTACCGATACTCTTCAGTCTCTGCCAGCTCTTGTATCTCTTCAAGGAGCATCAGATATGCTTTGCCCCCAGAGGGCATCAGGTTGTTGCGGGACAGCCATTCTTTGTCCTCCTGATCACCCAGATATTTGAGCAACCCTGGGTGTTTTGTGTAGAGACGGCCTCGTGTCTGTCCAAATCCCAGCACCTTGTTGGCTCTGTAACATGGATCATTGTGCTATCTAGCATAGGCTGCTGATGCTACTACGACCTCAGCTACTCAACTGGTGTCCTGTAGGTTGGATGCAGTCCCCAAGCAGTGATTATTTAGCAAACTTCATTAACATAAAAATGAAAACTGAATATATGGCAATGACTGGTAACAACAGGCACTGATGTGGACATTCCTTCACTACTACATGCTTCTTACTGATTTCACTGGTCGCACAACAATCTTCTACGTATTGGTTTTCAAGACAGTTTTATTTCATGTAGCAGAATTATAATATAAACGTGTATAAAATTTTAAGTTTATTGTTTTTTATGACCAAGTTGATTTTCATTGCTAAAAAAAGTGACATCTAAATTTTATTTCTGGATTTTGCCCTCCACCTGACAGATAAACATATATGAACCCCTCAGTTCAATTGTGTCTGGAAAGTCCTAAGCTAGATACAACACACAAACTCTGACCTTACTGTGACACTGCACCTAAGTGTCACATACCACACCACATATACTCCGGTTCATATAAGTTCTAGAGAAGGGCATTATGTTCGGTCACAGTTATAATAAATTGTTACAATTTGGTAACGTGTTACATGAGTAACACGTTCCATTGTTTATACTGTTATTTTTGGAACATCTTCGATTACCTCACATAAACCAACGCTTGCCTACAGTAAATGCATACCGGGGTAATTTTTTGAAACGTCTGGCCTGTAACTGTTCAACTTCCCTCACCACACCAGGCAATTGAACATTACGCATGCGTGAAAGTTATTTTTTGAAATGTCTCAGATGGAAACTGTGTGCATGTGTAATAGTTATTTTTTGGAATGTCTCGACTTGCAACAGTGCGCATGAATAAAAGTTATTTTTTGAAACGTCTTGGCTTGCAAATGAAAGTAACTGTTTGGCCCAACCTTAATAAGTTCACTAAATTTTGACAGTTTAAGAAATGAAGCGTTGCGACCATGTATCCTTCCGCCACAGCTGTTCTATCTACGAAGAAAGAAAAGTGTGTAAACAAATGCTATTGTCAATGTAGGTTACAATTCAAGATTAAGTAATTTTTGTTATGGTTAAGTTATAGAACTGGGGTTTTGTTTATTTTATTGCAGGTGGATGGTGTTGGGAGAGACTTTAGTTTGACACATACCCAGAGGGATGAATAATTGTAACTACAATTACTTGGAAGGACTAATCGTGTCAAATAATGATCTAAGACCTTTGGGGTTAAAAGTTATTGTGACCTTGGTCACACAACATTATGAGAGAATGTAGAGATCCTAGTCACTTTCATAGTTTTACTATGTGATGGCAGAATCACGAAGTTGAGTACCTTAATGGTGGACTGGCAGACTGCCAGAGTTGGGTACAGGTTGAGTGGCCTGTCTCAAGGTTACAAAATCCAAAGCCACTGTTACAGCCTTATGAGTCGGCTGATCCTTGGTTACATATTTACCTGGAATATTGGGATCCTTCATAGGTAGTAGTGCTGCTACTGGCTGGAGGCTCATATTACCCTGTCATGGTGTGTGCTGGTGGTTGCCTTGATGACGCTCGGACTGAAACATTCTCTGGTTCTGTGGTGTACTGCAGGCAACTGTTGATATGGGATTGGGCCCACACAACCAGGGGTTGGCAATACCAATGGGATGAGGAGGGCCTTCAAGATTAATTAAAGGTGGGAATAATTATGTCTGTGAGGAATGAAACTCCTTGGTGGAAGTGCAAAGTGCAACTTCTGACTTAGGGTCACAAAGTGGTCTAGATTCAACAGCAGCAGCTGCCTGCTTCAACCTTCTCTGTCTAACTACCTTCTGAGTGTAAGGCATGGGAAGTAAAGGTACAACTGAGACCAAGAAAGTATAACCGGTGCTTGTGGCTCACTAGCATGTACTTCTGAATAACTAGTCTTGTAACAAGAGACGGCACCCTGTGTTCCTTTTGTCCGGCCCTGCAGGACAGCAGTGGTCAGAATACTGGACAGCCCAAGTTACTTCAGGACCGGACCGGAGTACCCAGGTGTGGTATCCTCAGGCGGTCAGTTTGTCAGAGGTGGTTCCAGCCCCTTTCCAGCTTTGCAGGAGAGCGGTGGCAGAGTATGGAACACTCCGAGTGACTCATTCGCCTGATGGTGCAGTTTCTAGTGCTTTGGGCATTACCAAATTCCAGTTTGGCAGAGTTAGGGTGGCCTCTTGTGTGGGTATCTGGCTTGTTGCCTGGTGGTGTCGCCGGCTACTTTATAGGAATTAACTACTTAGGAAATCTATTATGATGTGTTACACAAAGAAATTCAGTATCCAGATAATAGGTAAGTTTCTCGTATTTTACTATGTGAGTAATAAAACATGGTGGCACTGTGCTACCTCCTATGCTACAATACTTTGTAACAGAAGTTCCCTAGGCAATCTAGGTGAAGGCAACCTGATAAATTAATCTACATTGGGTAAGGCGTTAATTGGTGTTAGATACATTAATATTCAACAACTATTTCCTGACTACCTGGAAGTTGTCAGTTGTTCTGCAGGAACACGCAGGGGTGACAATTACCATCAATGTTACCTCATTATCCGGTGGGTAGGGTGGAGGTCATGAAGGGACGTGCTTGATGTGACCTGTTACCAAGGGGTTCTTCTGGATTCAACACCAGGGGGTGGTAAGGAAGGCGGAGGGGGGTGGTAAGGAAGGCGGAGCAATCTTTGGGAGCCTATGGAGGATCCAGTTTCCCAAAAGCAGGGGGTCTGGCTGCTGAAGAATTGTTGAGGCTTCTGGTCGGCGATGTCTTCCACTGGTAGAGATCCTGGCCCATGTGAGTGGTGGAACCTTCAGACATACCAGTGGTTGTACACCCCGATGGCTACCTCAGACTCTTGTGAGCGGTGGAGGAGCAGAGACCTTAACAAGCGAGTCCCGGTGGTGGCTGCCTCCGATCCCAAGGAGGGCAGTGGGGGAGCTGAGACTTAAGTTTTCTGGTCATTGCAAAACCTTTTATACTTATCTCTCATAGATGCTCAGAGGCACAGAGTGCGGGAAGTGATAGCCACGGCCACAGGGGTTGAAAATTCCAGGCTGCTGAGGTGGCGCTATCATCCCTTATCTCTGGTTGCTGCTGGAAATATGACTGGGTGTTGTCCTCCCTCACTGCGCTCTGGAAATAGCTAGGCCTGGTTGTAGGGAGTGGTGGCTTAGCATACAGTACAATCTTCACCGGGGGGTTTGACGTGACTGCTTTTTGGGCGAACAGTGCAAGCTAGGATCATGTCTGTAGTCACTTCTGACATTGCGCCATCGTACTCTATACGCATGTGTCCTGCCTCTTCAGTACTGTTGGGGTTAATTTGACCTGCTCCGGTTTGACCATTGCGCTCAAGATGAGACAAAGTTGTTTTGTAAAAGGCGCATCATAGATATGCCTCACGCATCAATTTACAGATAAGCCATTAGTTGTCTGAAGGGGGTATTTGCCCTGATGTATGCGGGAAGCAGGAAAGTAATTTGGTACACCTTGTAGTTGGAATATTTCCTGCATGTCGAGGCATATGGAACTCTACCCTGAGAAACACTTGGGTCTCATCCCATCCTATGACCTCCAACAATCCTCTTAATTTTAAGGTAGGTTAGACAAAAAATCCTAGGCCTGTTTCTTGGGGCTCACACAAGGATCCTAGTTCCAACAATACTTTGCATCATCAATTGTTTGCCTAGTCTACGTGTGTGACACCCGCCCCCTCACCATCACCTCTCATCAAGGCTATTTATCCTTGTAATATCCAATGTTTACTTTTTAAAACGCACGATAAAGGGAAATTATTATTTTCTTTTGAGAATATTTGAATTTATACGAGATAAAAAGTATTGAGAAACAAACCGGACCATTATTTGGGCGGCAAGTTAGTTTATTATTTACTACAGTAGGGAAATACGCGCCAAATTTTGTTTTATAATATTGTATTCTAATTTTTTGCGCGCCCCAACGAGTCCGACACGATGGAAATTAGAAATAGAATCTACTTTTCTCGGGGTGTCTTGGCTGCAATTTGATCGGACTGACGTCACAGTGACCTTGGTTTCCCGAATCGGATGCCCATCCCTTCCCTGCTGCTACATGTCTCAACTACACATTCTATACAGGCTCCATAACCTAGCGTTACACAATTCTTTCCTGCTCAGTCGTGTCATGCTGTTCAGATGACTGCCTGCTGGCTCATGCCTGCTTACATTGTCACCTAACTGTAAGACCTTCAAGACTTATGTATTCCATTAGCTTCATTTGTGCCTGTGAGTTATAGCCCTTCATAAAGTTAGGCCATTCAACTTGCTGAGCTCTCTCTCATCCTATGCTCTCCACGCATTATTGATATGCACATGCATGGCAGTTAAGTAACCGCTGTTCAGGTAATTTGGGCACAGACAGGTATAAATAGGTTTGGCAATAAACACAAGCCCACATGTACATACACAGATACATTGATGCTAGTTGGCAAAGTGGTGATGGTGCATTGGATCAGTATCCTTCTAGAGACTAGAAAAACTGCATCTCCTTAATGAGGTATTTGAGGGCCGTATGGGCCTGATTCACTGATTCTTCCTGGAAGCCTGGTTACCAGCAATATTGGCGCTTCTTTTGGGTCCTCCTGTGGAAATAGGAGAAGTCCCACTCTCCTTAGAAGAGTGGGGCAATTCTGGTTCTCTGGAAGGTCCACTCTTTTTCACCATACTACATTTAGGCCATAGTTTCTTAAACGAAAACGGTAAACAAAGGCTGTGCCCGGAGCATAGGGCACAGCCTTTGTTTACCGTTTTCGTTCACCAAGCTGGGAGAAGAAAGGAAGAAAATATCTCTACTGCTTGGTGAGCTGAGGGACAGGGAGCCAGCTCCCAATGTAGCGAGCACGGCAACTGCAAGCAAACTGGTAAAACGAGGTCTTTTTGAGGAACTGTCAAAAAATCGCAAAAATATTCCATGAAAAATTGTAATTTTACGAGTTGAATCTATGCGGTGAGATCGTGTGAGGCATGCTTGCGGCAGTACTCGTAACCGTGTGAAATGCACTTTTGTTATCTGTATTCCGTAACTCCACTCCCTTGCCCCGCAAAAATATTCCATGAAAAATTGTAATTTTACGAGTTAAAACATTACGGTGAGATTGTGTGAAGCACACTTGTGGCAGGACTCGTGACTGTGTAAAGCGCGGTTTTGTTATCTGTATGATGTAACTCCACTCCCTCGTCCGACACCTCGTTTCTGTAAGTACCTTGTGCCGCTCTCCCCAAGCGCATTGTTCTATAAACAGAAACCAGCCCTTTCTACTTTGAAGCCGTTTTCATGAACCAGTTCTGCTTTTCCGTAGTCATTCACTGTCATTGTGCTATCAACTGTGTTTGGTTTCAAACAACCTGGCGTACGTGGGTCGAGCGTTATTGTTAAATGAAAACAATTTCATTTAAACATAACAGTCCAAGCGATAACTGGAATCTAATACAGCTACATATTAACAGATTTTCTCCGGGTTTTTCCCCATACTGTAGCATACCAATTAAAGATAGGGACACTACTAACTACTACTATATTTTATCACTGTGCTGTAATGAACTTAATTTTAATCCATTTTTTTTTAAAGTTTTCTTGAATTTTTGCTGGTTTTGAGTAAGTCTCGCACCATGCAGGTTTTGTTAGTTGTAAACATATAATTTTCCAGCGAGTACTGTAGTTACTGGTATAATTCTTGCACTGGCACAATTCACGCAGCATATTTCTCTCAATGAGGCATGTAATGCTAATGGGCGTGCGGGGCACACTTTGTTCGACATTTCAAGGTCGTTGGCCCCCTTATCGACTTCCGGCTGCCGCACCCGTGCTGCAAACATGTAAACACAATCAGTCACTGAGTTTATTCGTATGCTGGTGTTTTTTTTTTTTTTTTTAAATAAAAGGGAATAGTTTACATTTATATTAATTTTTGTTTAGTACAAATATATAATGAGTAAATATGCCAGTCAAACTGATGCATTTAAACTTCAGATAATTGCGCATGCAGAGAAGCACTGCAATAAAGCGGGCTGAAAATTAGTTGTTTCTGAGTTTAACGTGCATGTCATGTTTTCCCAACACCAGGCCGCTGTTACTAAGTGAACTGGACCTGTAATAACGGCAGTGGCGAGTGGCGGCCACCCGCTGCCCGGCCTGAATAATCGTGTAGCTACCGACCCACCGACAGCTGCCCCGCCCGAGGATCTAGGGCCGAGCGACAGTGGCAAGCAGCAGAGTCTGGCCACACTGCAAAGGATCTAGGCGCTCGCCCAGCTACACACACACTGCAATGTTTTCACTGCCAACCCCAGCACACGAGTGATTTAATTTTGAAAATTTATGTTCATATATATTATCAATAAATGAAGTGCTGTATTTAAAAAAAAAGTATCCCTGTGGTGGGAGAGATATTTCCTACAGTAGACCCAATTTTAATGTTTTCATGCCCATGTATTGGCGATTCCTTGCATAATTCACGAACCCTAATTTTTTGCACTAAAATTCTGTAAAATAGGTGTGAGAATGATGCCAGTAAATATGAGTATTTGGTTTGAGGCGGTTGTATGGACCTGTGAGGGGGGAGTTATCGGTTGCAGGGCAGTGCTTCAGCGGCCGAGTAAGCGATAGCAGGAAATGCAGCATAGGCCGAGCAATGATTACAGGTAGAGCGGCTATACTTACGTGACGCGGTCAGATTTTCCACTCATTTTCACGCAGTTTCAGGGCGATTTTTAAGAAGTAGGCCCTACTGGAGATCAAAATTGGTCTAATTCGGGGATAGCAAGGACACTCTTATAGCGAGGATTGAACCTGGAACCGTGATATCTCGCTATAGCGGGACTCTACAGTATATAGCAAAGTGGAAGTCATTTGCCAACAAGCTGACACTATCCCATAACCATTCATTATGTTTGAGCACACCAATAATTCTTATTTAAGGTGCCATTAACTTCTTAGCTTCATGGTGATGGGGTGGAGAAGGGAGAAAATTTTTATCAACCACCAATCACCAGGTATCCTATTAACACATTTCAGGTAGGCAGAACTAATATGGCATTCGTTTGGTAATTAAAGCTGACAAAATGTAAATTACAAAATTATGTCATCAATTTTGCAAATAAAACTGATTTTGTGACTATTTTATTAACAAAAAGATTGGCACCTAGTTACAAGTACTACACAAATATATATACACATGCCCATGTGCACATGCATGTGCACACACACATGCACGCGCACAAAAAAAAAACCTAAGATGTTAGGACTATTTATGAATGTGACTATGAAAATTAACGCGTGCAGCTTCTACATCTAAACAAATACGAATACGACTCATCGCCTAAAGCACCTCTTCCATCTCTACAGGCATGAACAACACGTCGCCTACCCTACAGGTTTATTGAGCTCTCAATAAACACACGTTGCTCTCTACCTTTCTGTTTTTATTTATTTCTAGGGTATTTCTTTGCATCCACAGTTTAAGGTAGATTACACTGTGCAATGTCAATGGAAACCGGGAATTTTATTAAACCGAATTAACACATACATATTAGACGGCTACCTGTTCCTTTCCAGCTACACATCAGCACTGTCAGTGCTCATGGAGAAGAAACAGTGATGCCACAACCACTAGCAACACCTTCACACCAGGAGGCATGACAGACTCGGGTTGCTTCTCACCATCCGCACTGAATAGTGCACGGTGACTGTGGCCTGCAGTGTTGCCGGGCATCCTAGTGAGAACGCACAACCAGTAGAGGCTTGGTGGTCCACACGACGCCACGTCCCTGATCAGCCCGCCAATGGTGGGGGATCAGTGGGGACTCTTATCGAACTCGAGCCGGCAAGTCACTATTGGGTTACACTGTTATGCTTTCTGTCTAAGGTGCATTACGTAAGCTAGAGAACTGTTACCCTATGCCTCATGAGAGGAGGAGTGGTAGAAAACGCAGGGAACAACACCTGGCTCACCCCACTCTCAGGCCGAGGATAGCTTCATCCCATTCTACGCAGGATAGACAGGTGGAATGGGACAGTGCCGCCGAACTCAGACGACGAGCAGTCATGCCTGCTCCGGTTGTGTTCGTTAACTTTTCACCGTGTGTCCGCATCCAAAACAAGTGTCACCCGATTGTCACCGTACTATTGACTGGTACTGAAGTGCGCCTAAGCTGGGACAACCACATCTTCTAGTCTAAAGAAGCTCGTTTGTGGAATATCCGTTATGGCATTGACATTGTCTCGCCTAAGGACATATCTACCTACCTAGAATACACAACTAGAAGTAAGAGAGTATAAGTACTAGCCAACACCACTCATCACATTCCACAGCTACCTAAGTCACTTTTGATCTAGCGGATAAAATCCTTGACTAACATATCCAGTCAGTCTAATCGGACACGCGTCAAAAGTATAAACTCTTAAGCTGCAAAATTTTTCAAAGTTATCAGTACATGGTTAGCGAAAAATAATTATTGGCATTTTTGGGTGCTGGGATTTGGGGTCACTGAACACGACGATCCTCTTGGAAAAATCAACTTAAACAGAGCAATGATCTATAAAGGTGATGTCTCCAAGTGCACAACCCAATTTCACAGCAGGATCTACATCACCTTGAAAATAAAATGCCTAGGTGTTTTAGTGTTTACATGACAGGTAGACACTGTGCAGTCACACTTACCTAGCACCCAAGACAAACTGTGTGTCCTTCAGTATCCGCGATGCATCCCACTTGACATCTTTTCTTTTCACCAGCTCCCCGCGAGGCTGCTTTGCAGGAGAGGTCTGTCCAGACACAGACACCCGGGGCTTCATTCTCTTTCGTCTCACTGACTGGCTAGCTTCAGAGTCCGTGTCCGACTCTTTCCGTTTGCGAAACAGTGGGCTCTGCACACAAAAACAAAACTATTACATGCTACACCTGGACTATGAATTCACCTCATGTTTTAATTCTTTTTAAGATGTTCACTCCAATATTCTTACTCATCAAAAAATGGTGACCGTGGCAGAGGCCCTGAGGTGCCTTTGGAACTTTACGATGGAGGCTCAAACCCGACATAAATCAAGTATGATATTTCTATTTTAAGGCTACATTCATTTAATAATTAAACTGACTATCTTCTAAGAATAAAAACAGGGACAAAAAAAAAAAAAAAAAAAAATTCAAACAATCCCAATTTTTTTCCCAGGCGAAATTATTAACCCATTATGAACTGACATGTAACAATTCCAAATTGTACACTGAAAAGACAACATTAAGAAAGAGTAAAGATGCAATGGTGTAGGAACGGACATATTTGACCCACATGTAGACTATAAACAACACTGTACAATAATTTCCAAAGTCAATATTTCTTCCTTATAAAAAACTATACAAAACAAAAAATTTAACTCTGCTTTCAGCCTAAAACTTTTCTTGGCAGAACATGCACTTTGTTCGGTACTCCTTTTATCTACACTTCTTCCATCTACATATTTCCAATACCTGTAGCACAGTTAACATTTTTTTTTCCAGATTAGCACGGAGTATAAAAAGGCAGTAGACCCGCACAGTTTACAGAAAATTTTTTAGCAAAATTTCCAGCATTTTCTTAAATTTTTTTTTTTTGGAATAATGAATAAATCATGTTATTGTGTGCTGATAACTTCTTATATTTACAAATGGATGTTAATCTTGCGAAATAAAACTCTACAAGTGTGCATCTTGAAATCATGTTGTCCCTCGTATTACTAAATCTAGGGGCTAATTAATCAAAATATTATTTGTACTGAGAAAATTTCACATTTTCCTAACTATGTATAAAAGTCTCTTAGGTATTTTGGCTGTCTATCCAAGTAAAATTTACATACATACTGTTTCTAAATGGACCATCTTCATGGTCATACGTATGTATAAATTACATCTTTTAATCTTTCTCACTGAGCTACTCCTGTGCTTGGTCAAGGATTTGTACTGCATTGTAATTTTCAACTCATGGTTCTGGTTCTGCTTACAATATATTTGTTATTTCATCGTCTCCTACAAATTTTTTTCACAAATGCACTGTTGCCAGTAAGACTGCCATGATGTTTCACAAAATATTGACATTAAAACACAGGCCAATAAAACCCATAATAATGCTGTCTAAAGAAAATGAAATTACCTAAGAATACTCTAAGCATTATAATAACTTCATTACTTATTACTTTATTTTATCCTAGACACAGAAAATGTAACTTGATACAAAAATAAACTTTCAGTATACAGAATTCAACCTTAAGTATGCCACTGTGTGCTTCTTTAGTGGACTCGTATATAGAGCCTGACTGTACTAACTGAACTATGATCTGTTGAGATAGCTGGCTAACAAACCACCTGGCATTCAGGCTGGGGACTTCCTCCCACTGAACTTGCTCAAGAATGTGGTTAATGATGTACGCGAAGATAACAACTGGACTGGTGTCACAGAGCTCAGGCTGGGGACCTACTCCCAGTGAACTGCCATGAAAATGGCCGGTCTGCAGCCTATATACTGCTCCGAGGGCTGTGGCAAGCGAGGGACACATGGAGCAGTGAGAGATGGAGGTTACTAACTCTCCTGCACGTTGAGGATGCGCATTCAGTACCTGCTGACTCAGTGCAGCCTTAGGCAGGGGGTGGTCTACACACAGAAGAGGAGAGCGGCAGTGGCTTGTAGGCTGCCATCTGGTGGGTGGGGCAGCACACTTCCAGCGCTGAGGTGTAGAGAGGATGTGGCAGACATGTTAGCAACTGCGTGTATTTGCATAGAACAGGGGCAGTGACAGAGGCGCAGGCTACGAGCCAAGGATGTCGCCTCAACTAATAAATTACATATTGGTTGACTTGACTTCCTTGCAATAACAAGTAAGAGAAAATTTAGATTAAATGTGATTTAAGTTCTTACAACCATTCCCTTTTGCATTCTGAAGTACTTATGGGGAAAGACTTACACTGCACTGTACATTTTGTCAAAACAAGTTTGGTCACTGGCTGGCCTGATATGTTTTCTAATCTTACAAACAAAGAGAAGAAACAGAAAGCTTTTGACAAATACCTTAAAAGTAAAACAAGACTTGGCAATAGGCACCTTTTCCCTAAAGCTTGCATTCTTATAACCTTTTTTTTTAATTGGAAACAAACGATACAAATCTTATGATGTATCACAATAATTTCTAACTGATAATGTTGTTTTATTATCGTGTATACAATGTTCTGACAATCTGAGATAACGTACAGTAAACCAATAAATCTGTGTCAAAAGAATGGCAATACAATACTTTATTTCTAGAAGTGCAGAGCTTTAAAATTCCTTTAATACATTAAGCAAAATATGACCTATTTATGAATTAAAGCAGATGATCACTGAATAATTTACAAAGTACTGGGATAGCACCAAGAACAAAGAAAAAGACAGACTTGATACATGATACGGCCAGAAATATTCTGTCATTATATTTACCATGTATTAAAGGTTTAAAATACTTTGAATTCACAAAATTAAATACAACTGACGCGTGACCAATGGGGAGTAAAAATTACTTAAGGGGGCTAGTCACATCAAACAATGACTTCAGATATTTGAGGTTGAAAGTTACGTTGACTTTAGTTGCATAACGTTTGTAAGAGGAAGATGACCAATTAGTCACTTTTACAGTTTTAACTCGTGATGCCAGAATCACAATGTAGATGGGAGACACCTTGACTGGCACCTTACCAGTGTACATGACAGGTCTGTTGGCCTGTCTGAGGGGGTCAAAGTCTAGAAATGCTGTCACAGCCCTACGGGCGGCTGACCTTTGTTCACACTTTTACTTGGTGGTATGCTTGTATGTTGTTGGTGTGGCCGCGGATGGAGACTCTTTCCCTGGCATTGCGAGTGCTGGTGGTCACCTTGGATGCTTGTAGGATGCAAAGCATTCTTGCTCTGTGGGTTATTGCCGGGTGCTGGTTCACTGCTGATAGGCAACTGCTGACCCATGGGTTCGCAATCCCTAATGGATGTTTTTTACCCCTTAGGAATGCCTCGACCACAGGGTGTACCTTTGATTTAATTAAGGGCGGAAATAAGGAGGTTGAAAGTTCTAAGGGGTGAGGCCCCTCAGTGGATCGGGCGGTATGAACTCTGCCCCACTTAGGTAACATATTGTTGAGGGCCATAGAGGAAATGGGCTTTCAAGTTGGATGACCTTTGGAGTTGTATGCTGCCTTTCCCAATTTCCTCTGCACGCTTCCCTTCCCAGAGTACGGCATAGGTGAGAGGGACCAAAACAGCAACGCAAAAGGCAAGCCGGTGACTCATTTCCCTAACGTATACTGCTGAATATTCACCTCCTCACAGGCAGGAACTGTACCTCTTGCTCCTTTCCCCCGGCCCTATAGAGCGGTGGACAGGCATTAGATAATGTTCAAGCTGCTTGACAGGAAAACCCAGGCGTGGTATCTCCAAAGGGTCAGATGGTCAGAGTTAATTCCAGCACCCTTCCGGCCCCATAAAGAGCAGTGGCGGAGTATGGAATAACCTGATTCACTTATTCACTGATTCACCTGGTGGAGGAGTTGCTAGTGATATAGGCTCTACTGAATTCTACCAGGTGGAAGAGCTCGGATGGCCATCTAACATGTGGGTGTTCTGGCTTTGAATAGCACTTGGCCTACCGCCTTCGCTCTGGCGCGTGTATTTACGTATAAAAATTAGCAAACTGAGAATAGTTGGAAAATCACGCTTTATATTAACTGAATAATAACAACACGGTGGCCCTGTACTTTCTCCTATACTAATTCAACTTGACACAGAAGTTCTGACTAACGTAAACGAGGCCAGGTGAAGGCGACCTGGATAAAAAGCTGATGGGGAATTAAAGGTGATAATCCTGTTAAAGTAATCAACAAGTCTAGACTAACTATCATCTGGTATTCTGAAGGAACCAATGTGCCTGCCTAGTAATCCCAGCATCGTGCCAACTCATTCACCACAACGTCGTCTATCTACACTAGACACTGCGGCCCCTTCTGGGCAACAATACATTAGGGGGTCAGTCATAGTTTTCAGTTGTTTTTACATCACTATACTACCCTGTCCCTTTTAGCCTAGAAACAGGTCATCTCTACTTGTATTGCGTAGTTTAGCTACTCCGTAAGCTCTTGATAAACATAGGAGGTAGTGGGCCACCTCATGTTTAATTCCAGTAACACGGAATAAACATTGAGTCTAAACTGATCCCAGAGTACTGCGTTCCTGTAGACTTTGCACCTTTCCTAGTTGACCTCATCCTTGAGAAAAATGCAAAAGACCCCAGGAACAATACTCAGTCGAGCCAAGACACGCTTTGCTAAACGCACCCTCACTAGCTATGCCCAACCCTTCTACATACTCTGGTTAGTAGAACGGCAGAGCCCTATCACAGTTACACGGTTCTCAGATCAGCTCGTCAGTTCTGTGGTCGTTCTTTCCACCGCACATTTGTGCCAGAGGGGACGTTCCCTGGATTGGGAAAACGTGGCTGAAAGCAAACACCCACCTGTAGAGACTGCAGACAGTGAGTCCTGACTTGCAATACTCATCGCGCCTTTACGCAGAGTTCTGGAATAACGTGTCCGCCCATCGGCAGCTAGTCATGTGTCTCAACACTGTAGAGAGACACAAGCCCTGGCTTTCGCCTCATGGACACGAGGGGTGTTATGAACTCAAAATGCAGTTTTCAAAAAGTAGTGGTCTCAAGGGAAAAGTTAAGCAGGTGCTAATTTCCTCTGGGCGTTTACAAGAGCTAACCCCTGCCCTCGTTGCCACCATTGTACAGCTCACTCCCAGGGAACAAGCTCCAGCTCTGCAACACTTACTTATCCCCGTCACATGGGATACTGAAGGATCTGTTCCAGGCTACAACCCGCTTGAGTCAGAAGGTTCACTCGTGGCTCAGAGAGTACCTAAACCAGCTTATCAGCAGCAGACAGCTTCTGTCGCATATTTCACACTTGTTGCTCTGTCCCGCATCTCATAATTGTTGCTCTATCCCCACCGACCAGAACTACGCCATGCCAACACATCCAAGCGCCTACAGCACCTACATGTACAGTCATCCTGCCACCCACTCAACCCAGTACTAGTAAAAGTCAGTCGCCCAGGTATACCGCCCAAAGCACAGAACTTGAAGCGAAAGATTGTTTCGGAAGAACCAGACTTCGTGCCATGCCGTAAAGCTACCTGGCCAGTTTTCTACACTGGGAAAGCCCCAATACCTCGTAGAGACTGAACTATTAAGAACTCTCACCAGAATAGGGTGTGCCTTATTTAGCACCCGACAAAGACCTTCCCTCATCCGATTTAGTGTTCACCTAGTCGACAGACCGTCACACATAAAGGAGAGGTGTAGGAGAATTATTTTCTGGCGACCAACGTGGGACGTAACTGTTGAACGTTTGACGAGGCAGTAACAAATCAGCCCAGCTTCATTCAAGAGCCGAACAGACTTCGGGGTGTCCTTTAAACAACCTGTGGCGTCCTAACTACCATAGAGAAGTTGACAGCTGGACTAAGCAAGCACGAGCTTGAGTGCTCCAACACAGCTGCAACTGAAAGTGACTGCTATTCGCGAGAAAACTCTCCCGGTATGGGGATTCCCAGGATTCAGTGCGCTCACTGCCAACAATGGTATCACTATTCCTGCCTCTGCTGGGCAGATAAGCCTCGTTACATGGACAGCTTAGAATTCAGATGTGAATATTGCAGAACCAGGCAGACAGCATTCTGTAATTGGGTCAAATATCCTGGACGAGGAAACCACACAGTGCGGAGAAACGTACCATCATGGTTGCATCGGATGGATGGATGAGCATATGAATAGACCCAGCTTGGTCTATTAGTGTAAAGTGTGCAAACAAGCCTCTGAGTACTGACCAACAAACTCTTTCCCGGCCTCCCTCTGCAGTATGCCTCACTGCTAAGGAGAACCACAGCTGTCGGAGTTCGCAGGTAGACCACATGAGGATTCACTCCTCTTTACGTCAGAATGTGAGTGAGAGCTTAAGAGCGCATTATATACCTGAAAAACAATGGGTAGCCTAAACCCAAGTCAAACTGAAGGGCTAAGCCTTCAACTGGTGGAACAAATACAGAGAATTTGTGTCCATCTGGAAACAGCTCAGTAGCAGAATGGCTCAACACTTCGCCGGCGAGGATGTACCAGCATGCCTAACAACCAAATTTTACAGCCATACACAAACACCACATGAAGGGGTAGAAATCTTTGCTCGAAGAAAGGTGCAAATGTACCGATGGATTTTCCCTGGCAGAGATGAAAAGAACTGCGTAAGGCAGATAACAAATCTGCTACTGCCTCATCTGAGAAACATCCTGCTCATTCCTAAATTACTGCTGACAGTGGACAAGCTAGAAAAGCGTGCCCTGGAAGCAGAGAAGAATTTCCGAGCACAGGCACTCCAAGATCAGCCCAAGTCCACAAAACTGATGGAAACAGACAAATCATTTGAACCCCGTACAAAGTCACAGCCGCCCGTACCACCAGCTCCATGCTTGCGTAAGTGTTGATACTAGCCCGGGTACCAATACAACAAAGATTTGCCTGCAGCAGCCCGAGCAGAGGCCCAAGCGAACAAAAGAAAGGGATGCAAACCTTGTGCCGCAACCCACCACAGTTGTGTCGAACCAGACGAGCACACCACTGAAGGGAAATGCTGTCGCCGGCGGGTCAAGACGGGCGATGTCATCAGCCAAGAAAGGGAAACCTTCAAACTCTTAGACGAGGAAACGGAGATACCCGAGGCCCCACACATCAAAGTTCAAGTCAACGGAAGAAACGTACTAGAGCTGCTCGACTCCGCGGCATCCAGGAATTTAGTCCGACGGGACATTCTCCGCGCGGACCAAAGGACTAACCTGCGCCCTAAAACCAAAACTGTGAGAATGGTGAAACCTGAGTGCACACTCCATGTTGACAGCCGTACCACACTCACCGTTGAACTTCAGCAACTCAAGACTCAAGCGGAGTTTTTTGTGTCGCCTGACAGCAAGGAAGAACTGATACTAGGGTACCCTTGGCTTCAGCAGCAGCAATGCATAATGGACCATGGGCAAAGGAAAGTACACCTGACTGACAATAGCCGCATCACCATGCACTGGGAGCATCAACCCGAACAACAGAAGCCACAGATGCTCTGCAAACGGGAGATCATCTACGAACTTACGGACACGCAGTTCCAACAATTAAAGGAGGTTCTCAGTAAACACGCCGGAACCTTTGGAACAGGATAAACCCTGCATCAAACTCGCACAATTCAGCACAAAATACTGTTAAACACAACGGCGCCAATATACAACCGACCATTCAAGGTTTCCACTAGGTGACAAGGCCTAATAATGACCAGCTAGAGGATATGAAATGCCAGGGAATTATTGAGCCGTCAAACTCACCCTATAACTCCCACGTCGTGCTGGTACCCAAAAAGGACGGACAGTTGAGGTTCTGTGAAAATTACAAGGCCCTGAATTACGCCACGTTACCGATCCCGCCTTTGACCTAGCATACATGCTACGAGATATAGGCGAGGCCAAAATATTGAAAACCTTGGATATGCAGTCCAGTTATTGGCAAATCGCAGTAGAGCCAGACAGTCGCCCATACAATGCATTTAAGTCACCAGAAGAGGAGACACTTCAATTCAGGGTCATGCACTTTGGCCTTAAGAATGCCCCCACCACATTTCAACGACTCATGTCAGCGGAAGTACTGATTGGCTACATAGGCAAGTTCTGCTTCACGTATCTAGACAATATAATCATGGACTCCAAGTCACGGGAAGAGCATCTGAGACACTTGCAACGAGTACTAGAACGAGTGAAACTCCACGGACTCACCGCCAAGCTTTCCAAGAGCCATTTTGGAAAGACATCTATAGAGTACCTGGGCCATGGTGTGTCTACCGAAGGCAACTTCCTGCAAGACTGCTCAATTAAAGCAATACAAGTAGCTGAAGAGCCTGACACGAAGAAAGAGCTTCGACAATTTCTAGGACTGTGCAACATCACAGACATAATGGCACAGGTTCACCCATTGTTGAAAAAGAAGTATGATGGCGGTGGACGCCAGAACACAGTGCTGCATTGGAGGCACTCAAGACCAGTTTACAACATATTCATCATCTGCATCGAACACAAGGAGAGGGACCCCTTATCCTGCAGACAGATGCATGCCAAAACTGCCTTGGCGCCGTACTGTACCCTGAGGAACCAGATGGCAAACCTCTAGTGATTGTGTACACCAGCCGGCTAAACATAACCAAACAAAAATATCACACTAATGAACAGGAATGTTTCGCTGTAATCTAGGCCATCCGGAAATTCCACTACTACTTAGAAGGAACAGATTTCCTCTTAAGGACGTAAAACAATTGGAATCAATTTTGCTGTATTTTAAATATATTTTGGAGGGAAAAAGAAGAGGGGGAGGTATATATGATTTATTGAGAGCCGTGTGCACATTCCGAGCTATCTGTCCATTGACTGGATAGCAGAGCACTCAAGTGGTTGCGAGAGTCACGCAACAATAAAGCCAAGCTTGGGAAATGGGTCCAACACTGCGCTGGCAAGGACAATGATTTTCTGGATGCGCTTTCCTGCCAACCGAGCCTGAACAAAGAGGAGAAGGCTGAAGATGTGGACTGCATCTCACTGTTGGAACCTCCGGAATATCTACCCAAAGAGCAGCTAAGACTCATATAGCTTAAACTATGCAGAAGCCAGATAGAGCGTTATCAACAACAAGATCCCGAAGTAAAAGCCATTCTACACAAATACCCGCAAATGTTTGAACTACGAGATAACGTGTGGTCTTGGAACAACCAGCTGGAAGCCAAGTGGAGGATCTGGGTACTAAAGGACCTACGAGATGACGTTTGCTGACACTTCCATGAACATCAAGATGCAAGACACCCTGGAACCCGGGAAACACACGCAGACATCAGCACTAGATACATCTGGGACGGTATGAGCCGAGACATCTGCAAGCACGTCTGCGAGTGTCCTAAGTGCTGTTAACACAAGGACTATTCTGTCAGGCGTCCAACAGCGAAGCCATGGAAGCCACACACTCCGTGGAAGTAGATAGCGGCTAACTTGATGGAACCCTATCCCCGCAGCACTAAGGGGAATAGGTACTCTGTAACGTGGCAGTCATTACAATAATGACTGGACATCACATCACAGCCTGGGTTCACACATAAGAAGAGACATGAAACAAAGGTACCATAATGTAATTTTAAAAAATTCCAAGTCTCACATTAATTCCGGTTTATTTAACTTCCAAACAAGTTCACAATTGTTGAGTAATGCAAAATCCCGAACTGTTAGTTCATGAGACAAAACGAAACAGACCAGCGTCGCAGTAGCTATTTAATTAATAATGTCACTTTGCATACTCGTTTCGCAAGATGATCACGAAAGCCACACCACCATGCCTCCTTCCCGGCTTTCGATCATGTTCTGCGCACAACAGGCGCTTGGAGCTGAGGTTGCCACATGCAAACTCCCACTGCTTGCACCTCCCCCACTATATCGAACTACATCACAGCTAACTTTATCAAACTTATAGGAAGAAAAGTGCTTACGAGCACAGTAAAGAGCTTCTATCTCCGAAGCTGACAAAATCTCACAATGACTTCAGAAAATCAAACGCATATCGATAAATATTTGAACACAGCCGCACTTTCAAACACTGATAAAATATTCTTATTCCACGTGGCAGCAAAGAAAATATTTCTCTCACTTGCAAAAGAATAAGGAATTTTAACCAAAAGTCTGATTTAAAATTACTATAATAACTCTTAATACACACATACATTGCATCGTTACAACCTGCTAGTCATAACAGACATGTTCTTGCACTGCGTAGAAGCCTTTCCACTACTAAGCCAAGAGACCGATCACATAATCCGGAAATTTAACTCCAAGATTTTCCCCCGCAGAGCATCTTAATAGACAACGGGACTCAGTTTGCTAGCAAACAGGGGCAGCTAGCATGTCAAGAATAGGGAGTAGAGACTTGGACGATGCCATACTACCATCCCCGAGCCAACCCGACTGCGCGCCGCAATTAGGAACTTAAAAAAGTGCCTTCCCGTCAGCCTGGAGGAAGACCAGAATTGTTGGGACCGCTACATCCCGAAAATCCTCTTCGTTCTGCAACGCCGCACGAAAGAAGCAATTGACTCACGTCCTAGCCAGCTACTTCTGGGACAAACACTCCGCTGCTCTGGAGACTGGCAGGGGAGCATGAGCACACAGAAATACCATAGTCCGAAGCCATACGTTTAGCCCTCCAGCTACGGATTGACAAGGGTAGGGAAAGACAGGAAGCGTACATCACCAAGAAGAACCAACCACCACACACTGAGTTCGAGCCTTCAAGATGAGACAATCAGTCCTACTCCCCAGCCACCCTGAGTCGAGGGAACAATCAATTAAGCGCGGGTTTAGCCGGAAAATGGGAAGGCTCATACAAGGTCACTGGACGACAGGACAACCATGTATTGAACGGAAGACTGCCGAGGATGAATACGGAAGGCGACCACGGGGCAGATGTGACTCTACTTGGATAGTGCCTCGGAACCTGCCCAATATGCCAATGCTTCGCTGATTTCTGACCCGCCGGACGACGTCGAAGGAAGCACGGACGTCACTCTGGTGCCCACACTCTACTGCCAAGGGAAATCATTAGCAGTGAATGCGGTTGCCAGCCAGACTACAACCAGAGGGGTCCCTCGTAAGCTCAAGATGCCCAGATTGCCGCAGACTGTAAACGTGTTCGAGCACCCAGCACCTACTGAGCAAACTAAGGGGGTAGACAGTCTCGCCCACCTACCCCTGAAGGCAAAGGAGCCGCCAGACACCAGTATGAAGAAGGTCCCCTTTGCCAAGTGAGAAGAGGGTGGTTGCTCAGCGAAGTCAACAGGCTGGAGTCACCTACCCACACAATGACTCCAGACCCAGCACCTCCCGTGTGAACCGAGGACGTAGCCAGTTTCAGCACCCTGCCCCTGATGGCAACGGAAAGCTCCACGCAGCAAGACAGCCACCCCACGACGACCGAGTTCCAGAGTCGAGTCCAGCTACCTTGAGCCTGCCGAGTCCATTTGACCCCAGGCCACTACAAGGAAACTCCATGGTGGCCTTCTGCCTGTTTTAGATGGCCGAACCCACCCCATGTACCTCCGAATAAAAGGGGGGCAACCAACACGAACAGTCAGTACACCGCAACAGCGAGTGTTAGCGCAACGAAATCCTTAAAACTAAATAAGCCACAAGACGCTGAAATCCGTGAACAGTTGACTGTACACGTCAGCACGTGGTCAACTCGAGTGTAGTTACATAATCACAGACATTTTTCTGACCGTTGCTTTTAGCACATTTTTCTTATCGAGATGGTGACAGGCTTTAACCTATTTGTAGAAATTGCTACATCTAACTTCCTTGATTACATAATTTTTCCTTCAAGAACTGCTTGTAAATAGTTCAACAAACTTGTTAATAGCACATGAACTGTGAGACACGAAATCATCAAGACGCAGAGTGTATATTATTGTAAATATAGACAAAGACAGGATAAAAATGAAACAGGCTGGTTTGTTGACATTAAGATGATTTTAACGCTTGCAAAATGCCGTAGTTTATATAGAGATATATGTGAAACCTGTAAGTAACCTTCCCATTGTGTAGAATCAACGCAATTTCCCTAAACAGAATTCTTTTTGCTTAAAAAATAACATCAAAGTTAATACTGGATTCTTTTAAAAGTGTCTCTTAATTTGTGTTGAAACAAATTGCTTAACTACTTTCAAATGAGTACGTAAATATAATCAACTGCGATTGTGAGAACCAAATGACTATACATGTATGGAAAGGGTTGCAAAAAGAAAAACAGATTGTGGTAAATACTGCATTTGTAAATGTCTTGTCTTTTCTTCTCTACTTTATATTTATCTGTAGTGGTGTACGTACAACAATGCAAGTACAGTAGTAGTTAATATCTCTGCCACCACATTCATTTTGCCAACTTTTAGCATTGGGATGAATCTGGGAAGTGTTCAGTTCACTATTTCCCTTAGCTTGTTTTATTAATACATAAGTTGTTTTGCCTGCTGTGCAACACTTAGGAGGCTAGGGTAGAGCCAAATTGATATTTCCGCACAGGGGGCCACAGCAGACCACAGCTAACACAAACCGAACCAGTGCAGTTCTTTTGTGGCAATTTTTAATTTTTATTATTTCATTGTTTAACAATCATAATTTTATTATTCCCCAAGGGTCAAATTATTTAGCATGTAGCCCACTATGTGTTTTGCTTTACTTTTTCACAACCCAGCTATGCAATTATTGTCGGTACCCAAACATAAAGTTCATTCTGTAGGACTGCATGCTTTAATGAAAAGAGATCAGCAGCACACAGCTCTGTTTCCTCATGCGGGTTAAAACACTGAAAAAATAAATAAAGCAATTGTAGAGGACTGAACCCGCCCTTAGCTAACACCCGTGCGTGAACCCTGCATTACAAAAAGCAGGAAGCAGGACACGAGGGATTGCGTCAAGAGGAGATTATAAACAGTGGACAAGATATTCAACAAACAGACAATATAGGCCAGTACAAGACTTGTTGCGTGACCAGACGTTTGCTGGAAGCATGAGCCGCTGTCTGGAAGTCAGCCAGTAGCCGACCTCAAGAAGGGCAACTAGAGGGGTGTGCCAAACCGCCATTGTGATACGTTGAGGGACGCAGCCTTCGGTATCTTACAAGGTGAATTAGTTCCAAGGAAACGTCAGAAGGACATTATGTAAACAAGAAGAGCTCATACAAAAATAATAAAAAGATGACAAAAAAACCACCCAGCATGGCACAGTTGTAATCCTATCCCTTGAAGTGCATATATATATAAACGCGCGTGCACCCCCCCCCCCCCCCCTCAGCCATCGCCAAAGCTATAGTCTGTCTCGTGTAAGGTTTCCAGATATTGACAGATTGTATGGAAGTAGTACTTTGTAAACAAACTGAATATGTAACCTTCTGCCACCATGTGACTTGTCAAAACATGTGAACATCATGTTAATTTTTTGCTTCAAAAAACATGCCAAATATAGGCCTAATTGAAGAAAATATGCGATAACACAGATCTTTTTTAATTTCTGATGGTAACATCTACATTGTGTTATCAAAATACTATCAATAAAATATATTCATATTATTAATTTCTATCAAATCAATAACCACAAACACACAAAATATATATTTTAAATCAATAAATTTCATTGGACTTGCAAGTTTGCAACTCTCACAAAAGGAAAATTTTTGAGGCAAGATAGAAAGACACTGATGTTGGTTACAATTAACACTTTAATCAAAATTAAATCACACCTGTTAAACAATTTAACAGAGAATACAAAAACTTACCCGGCCCGAAATATGATCAGAATTGCCTTCTTTGTACGCCTCTTGAAAAAAGGAACGATTTCATTAAAAAATGAACGTGAATCTCACATAGTTACTGATGAGAGCATCATAAAAAAAAATAATTCACAACTGAGCATTAAAATGAACGAGAAAACAAAATTCTGCTGGAGTTCCGTGTAAATGCAATGTCACCATTAGGCCTGCCTTAAAAAAATTACATTTAGGCAGTGAACAAACACAATAAGATTTAGGCCTGTAAAATCATACACAGAAATAATTAATTTGAACTGTAAAAGTCTTTAACAATCAATAATTATGGAACCTATTTGTAGCAATTACAATAAAATAAGCATGTACAAAAAACATTCCTCACAAATGGGTAAGACTGCTAGGCCTGTGATCATTAAGTAATGAAAACTAGTGGCAATTACATCAAACACATGGCCCTACGTACTACTACAGTAACGTGGATATTTAATATACATGCCCATCGTCCCCAAAAAAAATTTCAATACAATGTGTTGTCCTATACCATTAGTATTTATTACCATAGCTAACAAATTTACCACAGAAGAAAATTTACTTTACGTAGTCTTTCTGGACAAACGAAACATTATATCTCTCAGTTTTAATGTAATTAGGCCTAAATAATTAGTATTTAATTACAACTGCATTCATGATTTTGGTCTACACACACAGGCAAGCAATGTAACCTCAATGTTTTGGTGAAGTCAATAAGCACTATTTGCTGTTTATTGGCCAAACAAAAATTAATTCAACTGTAACATTAACATATTCTACGAAATGAAATGAATGCTCAACATTTAAATGTTGTCTGGTAAAAACCAGCACACAAACTTAACATGTTTACCTTAATTATAAAATAACTAACAAACATTTGCCTAAGATATCTACATTTCCCCATCAAAATACCCCACACCCCAAATATTCACGTACATAATTTATCACTATTTACTTTGCGATGGTTTTTGATAAAATTCCAAGCAATCAATTGGTCATTTCTATTTTCTTAATACCACTGGACGACTTTAGAGTTCTCCCATCAGTGACATGTCTTTGACTCCTTTGGCAACACATACAATGTATTGCTGTCATTGGCGATTGCATGAAGGATTAGAGGCTGCATTATAAATAACTATTCACACAAGATTCATTAATTTGATTTAGAACTTCTACACTGATATGCCCGCACACAAAAATCACATCTCACAATATCAACATGGCGTCCAGTCGGTTGGTGAAGATAAACAGCCTTCTTTTTTTCATTATTTCTGTTATGCAATTTAACAAATTTGAAACTATAAACACGTTTAATAACCTTGTACAGAATACTACAATGTAATATTATTTACGTTTATTCCGAAATGCTTACTTGTTTTTTTATTTGTACTGTGCACTATTTTCTTTTTCGCAGATGTAGGAAAGAATACATGTTATTCAGGGATACCACCATCAAAATAAAAGAGTGTCACACCGTACCTGCTCCCAGCCATCGACCTTCCAGTCCACGTGATTCATCGAACTCGCGGTCAAGTTCATTCACGACGGAGGTGGCACACAGAGCAGAGATCACACAGAGTAATGGACGGTACAGAAGCACAACTGGGAGAGAAAAAAATTGCTGTTGAGAGGACAGTACTAAATTCTCTCAAAGGAATTCTTTCTCAACACAAGTCATCCACCTGAGATGGCACTAGCCAAGAGGAAGACCGATTGTTCCTTCAAGCACACTCCCATGTACTGCTTAAGAGGAATTTCCTTCTCCTCAGGGATGAGCTCTTATCTCATCCTGTTAAGACGGGACTAGTCGAGAGGGAGACCAATTGTTGTTATGAGGATGCATGACACATGACGCGTTCCAACAATGGTAATTAGACAACCTCCGCTCATCAGCATAGCCTGCAACACATCTGATTTCTACGGAGTTTGCAATACAGTTGGCCACAAGACGCAAGATTGTACTGTCTACCCCGGCAAGAATAAAAGTTCCAGCCAGCGGAGATTGTATAATTCACTGGCCCACCAACGCTATGCACCTCAAGGCAGCGAGTACTACTAAACACCACTAGATGGCACCACTAGTATGTTTTGTCGCTTGTGTTGTGTTTCTCCCAGCTGGCCGGTGATGTCCCGCCAGAGAATTATGCTTTTTGCCACCCCGCTCAGTGGCCACGCCTCACCCACAAGACGCCAGCCAATGAACGCAGAGGCAGCTGCCCAACTGAGTATAAATACGTAGTCAGAATTCGACTCGGGACCAGTCTTCAGTTTTGCACCGCACTCGCTGCTGGAACTAACCAGCCTGAAGTCTTCACCGCTCTAGCCGCTGAAGTTCTCACCAGCTTCATTCCTCGTTATACCTTCCTTCCTTCACCACACCTTTGTGCCAGAAGAAACACCTTTTAATAAGCCCACTGTTGAGAATTATCTTATCATGCCCTGCTTAGTAATCCAAGCATTGTGTCAACTTGTTCACTGCAATATCATCTATCTACAATCGACACTGCGGCCCCTTCTGGGCAATAATGTGTTAGGGAGTAAGTCATAGTTTTCAGTTGTTATCACAGCGTTATACTACTCCGCCCCTATTAGCCTAGAAACAGGTCGTCTCTAAATGTTTGCATAGTTCTGCTACCCAGTAAGGTCTTTATAAACGTAGGAGGTAATGCGTCACTACATGTTTATTTCCAGTAACACAGAATAAATATTGAGTCTAAACTGATCCCTGAGTATCACATTCCTGTAGACTTTGCACCTTTCCTAGTTGACCTCATCCTTGAGAGAAACGCAGGTGACCGAGGCAACATTACTCAGTCGAGCCACGATACACTTTGCTAAACCCACACTCACTAGCTACACCCAACCTTTCTACATACCCTGGTTGGTAAAAAAACCAAACCCTATCACAGGTACACAGTTTTCAGACCAGCTTGTCAGTTCGGTGCTCATATTTCCACTGCACCTTTGTGCCAGAAGGGACGTTCCCTGGATTGGGAAGACGCGGCTGAAACCAAACACCCACGTGTAGAGACTGCAGACAATGAGGTCTGACAATACTCATCGTGCCTTTGCGCAGAGTTCTGGAATAACGTGTCCGCCCGTCGGCAGCCACTCATGTATCTCAACACTGCAGAGAGACACAAGCCCTGGCTTTCGCCTCATGGATATGAGGGGTGTTATGAACACAAAATGCAGTTTTCAAGCCGTAGTGGTCTCAAGGGAAAAGTTAAGCAGGTGCTATTACAAGAGCTAACCCCTGCCCTCGTCGCCGCCATTGTACAGCTCACTCCCAGGGAACAAGCTCCAGCTCTGCAACACTTACTCATCCCTGTCACATGGGATACTGAGGGATCTGTTCCAGGCTAAAACCCGCTTGAGTCAGAAGGTTCACCCGTGGCTCAGAGAGTACTTAAATCAGCCTTATCAGCAGCAGACAGCTTCTGTCGCATATCTCATACTTGTTGCTCTATCCCCGCCGACCAGAACTAAGCCACGCCAACACATCCAAGTGCCTACAGCACCTACATGTACAGTCATCCTGCCACCCACTCAACCCAGTACTAGTAAAAGTCAGTCGCCCAGGTATACCACCCAAAGCACAGAACTTGAAGCCGAAGATTGTTTTGGAAGAACCAGACTTCGTGCCATGCCGTAAAGCTTCCCGGCCAGTTTTCTACACTGGGAAAGCCCCAGCACCTTGTAGAGACTGAACTATTAAGAACCCCTACCAGAATAGGGTGTGCCTGATTTAGCACCTGACAAAGACTTACTCTCACCCAACGTAGTGTTCACGTAGTCGACGGGCGTCACGCGTCAACACTGTTTTCCTGTTTTCCGTTTTAAAACCAAATTGTAAATGCTAATGCTGCTTTCTATCCTGAGAAAGGCTTTAATTTTTAAAAAATAATTTTTTCGAGGCACTAATTTTTTAATATCAAATGGTCATCTGACATGTAATTTCAAGCTTATTTCAATTTAAGTTATAACCATATTTCAAATATTTTCTGAATTGTTGTAATACCAGTGCCCTAATTTTTTTTAGACAAAACTTAAAAAGACCTACATGCCTACAGTTTTACTTGTTCATTACATTTAAGCATGTGTTACAGGTAAAAGGGTGAGAGTTAGATTCACCTTAGAGTTGGGTCGACCAAAGCGGTACTCGCCCAGGCTGCCTGTCTCTGAGTCGCTACAAGGGGAGCTCCCGCGCGACTGCGGCCCAAAGCAGTACATCTGCTTAGCCTCTTCCAGAATCTGCTTACACACCTCCCGCACATGTTCCTCTGTCACACTGCTGCTACCCAAGTTGTTGCGGATATTCTCCACTGCTGGTTGGAAGAATTTCTAAACAAATATATACAGAAAGGGTCCAACCCTTCTCCAGTCTTCACAACATTCCGACTGTAGTCTATCCATGGTCACTTTATACTTTTCTGAAGCCCTGCAAATTTACTACTTTAAGGATAATCCTCTGCCTCATGCAAACAAAGCTCAACTAAGCTAAGAAAATTATAAAAAAAAATGGACAACACACTGCATTTGTGTGCCCTCCGTTTAGTTATATTTTGCATGAGAACTATTTTTTATTACATAGGCATTGTCAACATAACTATTTTCTATCTTAATTTTAATAAAAATTAAATATTATAACGTATACACAAAATAAAAGTAAAACTTCAATTTACCCAAAAATATGATACTTTAATGTTAACACAAGTATAAAACTTTTGTGATACTATGACATGCAAGTCGCAACATTAGCATAAAACATGTGTAAAATAAATGTCATATTCCTGTGTGTGACACGTTAGTGTGTTTTACAAGAAGTTCGCAGCAATTGTTTTTGTTTGCACAGTATCCGCAGTGATGACACATAGTTTGCATAGGCAGCTGCTAGGAGCGTATAGTTGAGGTAGGTCATGGCCGCCTGCATGGGGTGACTTGTTGGCTGGCAATGTTTTAGTAATGAATTAATGGTCGAGCAGGCGGGCACACTGTTAAGTGGTTGATGGAACAACAGCTGACCACCGGCCGGCATATAAGCAGTTACCACCAGTATAATGCTTTGGGCAAACTGCAAGTTTTCTTCAAGTAGTTATGACTGGGCTGTAAGCAGTTGCAATTACTGTCAGCAAGTTTGAAGTGTAATGATTAACACTTTAATTTGTGAAGATTGTGATTTGAAATGTCACAGTTCTTGGTAGTTGCATCAGTTGACACATTATGAGTCTCACACCTGATTGTGAACTGATGGAGTGCTTTCATTATGTTATATGGCATGTTTGATCACTGTAATGTTAAACTATCTACTTGGAATGGTGTGCACGAGCCTTGCCAATAATTTTAGAGCTTCCTGCAATCTGGCCAGCTGTGTGCTTCTCTGTAGGAGAGAGGAAATTTCCCATGGGCCTGAATGCAGATCTGAGGTAATATGGACAGCAATACCATTTCTTAAGATATAGCTATCTCGAACATTTTTTGTTCAATGTGCCCAGCGATCGGGTCAAGGAAGAAGGCTTTCTAATAAAAATGCTACAATCTCATCGCTGCCTTGTAAATTGTGTGCATGCAACTTAGGAGTGTTGGATTTGTGGATTTTAATGTGTTTTTAATGGAAGGTAATTTTAGAGGATGGTCCCAAGCATAAATCTTAGTGATTTTTGAGTCCACCTTTTTTTTTTGCTATCATATAACTTGGGTAACTGTATGTCGCACGAGACATATTTTGTTACATGATTGAAAACCTGGTATTTTTTTTATCAATGCCCTAAGATGCCAGCATGTATGCAATATTATAGTTCCAAGTATTTACATTGAATGCGGTATTTTATCAGTTTGCTATGGGTACCTGCATCAATTGTGAGTATATGTTGTTATATTGCATTAGATGGACATATTCAGGAATTATGCAAATTAATAAGTTTTTAATAAGTAAGAGCATAAGCACTCATGAGCCAATCAAATTACCAGATACTGCATAAATTAAGTACATGTTATTGCCCATTGCGAATTGTGACTCAATGTAATGTTCTATGCAATAGTAGCAGTAATTTATTAATGGTGTAAGCAAGGTTTAATGTTCATAAAAGGTAACCATGTTTAATAGGTATGCAAAGGCTGTTGTTTAATATATAATATTACATATCTATTTTTTAATATATCTTGCTGGGCTGATTTAATTGAGTGAAACTATTTGCCGAGTGTACAATTATTGTATTTTTTCTTGGATGGCACATGTGTACTTTCTTGGTAAATTGTAAATTGCAAGTTGCTGTGCATTTTGGATAAATCCCAATTGTTCTTTTATGTACCTTTGGTGTACAAGTAAATCATTGATGTTTAAAAGAATTTCATGTTGTTACCAGGTCTTTCTCAATTTACAGCATCTCACTTTCTGAAATTAAAATAAAGAAACAACTCTTTTTGGAAATCTAACATATTCTGCCACCAGAACAATACATTACATATTTAGGAAACACATCATACATAGGGTAACTTATCACAGGTTAGATTAAAATCATGTCAAGATACAGCAATAGACTATACCTCTGGATCAGAGGTCCTTAAGACATCTTTAGACAGTGAGTGAATGATTAAGGGAGGGAGGGGAGCATGAGTGAGGTGGCAAGAGATAGAATGAGCAAGACAGCAAGAGTGACCATGTGAGAGAAACCATGAGTAAGTGTGATAGAAAGTGAACGAGTGCACGGGAGAGAGAGAAAGCAAGTAAGTGAGTGAGTGAGTGAGTGAGTGAGTGAGTGTGTGTGTGTGTGTGTGTGTGAGTGAGAGAGAGTATGGATGAGTGGATGAGAGAGAGAGAGAGTATGGATGAGTGGACAAAAGAGTATGGATGAGTGGACGAAAGAGTATGAATGAGTACAAATGAGTGGATGAGAGACAGTATGAATGAGTGGATGAGAGAGAGTATGAATGAGTGGACAAAAGAGTATGAATGAGTGGATGAGAGAGAGTATGAATGAGTGGATGAGAGAGAGTATGAATGAGTGGACAAAAGAGTATGAATGAGTGGATGAGAGTGTGAATGAGTGGATGAGAGAGAGAGTTGAATGAGTGAGAGAGTATGAATGAGTGAGAGAGAGTATGAATGATGAATGAGTGTGAGAATGAGTGTGAGAGAGAGTTAACAAGTGGGCGGGAGAGTGAATGCATGAGAGAGAGTTTGAATGACAGAGAGTGTGTGTGAATTAGTGAGAGAGAGAGAGAGAGTAACATGATGCGCGAGAGAAATTTCCATTTCCTTCTGAGATCCCCTTGCAATCCTACAGCAATCCACTGACATGAAGATTGAAGTATACAGTGTTAAAAGGAGGCAATATGGAGAATTTATAACCACCTGGCAGCAGCTCAAGACCCACCTGTGCCACAATTTTACCAGGGAAGTTGTCCTAGCTACCTTAACACAAGAATTCGATAGCTGCAAGCAGCAGCTAATAAAGAGGCAGAAATGTTTATCTCCTGGAGGGCCCAAATATATGCTTGTATTGCTCCCAAAAGAATTGAGACAGAAGGGGTATGACCTCCCTTAGGGACCCCACTACGGACTACCACTATGAAATAACTGGTGGAGAATGGTATGGGAAATCGAGCTGGACTGCCTATAAAAGCGGAGAATGCCAAAACTATGTACCTACCCAGCATGTAACTGCACAAGGTGTGCCCAGTGCTATGGGCATGGGTGGCAGAACCAATTGGTCGGGGAGTCATATGACCCCACAATAATCTGCTGTAAGGGTCATGTTCTCAATAGGAATACTACATTACGCAGAGAATTATAACAGTTTGTTTTTCATATCTTAAACGTGTGCCTCTTTTACATAGATAATATCCAAATAAACACTGTCACTCTAAAGCCAAAAGTTAAAAAAAACATTGATGTGGGCTTCTGTTCAAAGCCCACCAAAGAGACTAAATTTCCATGCAGTATAGTAGCAGAGATTTCTGTGGCATTCACGTGTGTTATCGCTCTAACGACGATTGACTTCCATTTCCCACCCACTGTAACACAATACTTTTGCCTTCAACCTGTAATGGCTACACAGGCTTGAAGTTATTCCTAGCATATTGTAAACCCGCAGTTCGTAGTAGCTGGCAAACTAACAGGTAACACTTCACTGTGAGCCTGCACTGTCCGTCAGTGTCTGAGTATCCAACTGTATGCTTCTTTTTGTTATGTTTTATTTCTTATTTGTGGCACTGGTAACCCTGTAATGAGCTGACGCTCGCAAGAGTAGTGCATTAAACTGGCAGTCGACACTGTGTCTGTGCCATCTGCCAGTGTATATTTGTAAAGTTGTCCATTTTTTTTCTGACTATGAACCCTTGTGCGTGCTTGCATCATTAATGCAGATGTTGTAATAGACCACTAGACCATACAATGAAAAGACAACAAATAAATTCTGAATAAATTCCCCTGGAGTGTAGTTTAAAGTACCTTTGCAACCAGAATTTTTTTGTTTTTATTCTTTGCCAGGCTCACCTTCGCCTGAGTTAATTAACGTAAAAATTCTTAGTTAGCCTGTATAATCCAACAGGGACTTCCCACTTCCACAAATCGCAATAATAAATATTATGTTAGTTTGGAATTGTTGTCTACCTTCCTTTTAACGGTAGTTCCTGGTTCACTTGAATTAATATATTTCTGATAGTGAAAATTGTTGCATCAGAACCCCGCTGAGAATTAGTCGTGAGGTGCGCCTAACTCCACAGGAGACGGGGCTTGAACAAGGCTTTGAGTCCGAAAAGACATACTGGGGCTCCTGGGTTTCCGGTGCTCACTCGCCTAACCTCTGTGGCATCCTAATATAAGATTGCATATATATACGTCAGGGCCTTGGGTATGTGTGTGAATAAGATGCACCCCCAGGACTGCACGTCTGTGGAAAGGTCAGACGGCTGGTCTAGATGTGGAGTAAGAGGGGTGGTCTCCAGAGCCGTAATCGGCGCAAAGAGCGATGAGCATTACAGAGAGTAAATAATGCTCAGTGGACACAGAAATCGAGTGTAAGGACACGCCCCCACCCGCGGAGCCAGAGTTTAGACCTCGGTCCATTTCACTGTTTATACTCTCTGCCCATGAGTCAGAGCTCGATGAGCATATAGGTGCTTGTGGGCTGTGGCTAGAATCAGAACCCGTCAGTCACTCCCAGCCGGAGACTCCTTCGCCCGCAGTAGCCGTAACCACCCCTAAGGTTGACTCGCGGAAAGACGTACAGAATACGTGCACTCTCCAGTTGGCTTCCGGTAAGGTAGTTAGGGTTCGATTACGGGAATCCCAAAGCCTTGAGTAGGACTTTCTCCCATGAACTATATCCCCACATGTCGGCCTACTCGGCCATAGCGGATAACACCTATTCCCCCAGCAGGATCATCCACTCCCATCATCATAATTGATTAATCCATCTCACGATACATACCCCGGGATAGCTGGCATCCCGTATCTTGGCAGCTCTAGCAGTGAGGAAGATTGATCGCCCCGGACAGGAAAACGATCACGGTTCGACTCACTCTGGGGTTTGACTCCCCTCCCCTCAGATGGTATCCTCCCCCTAAGCGGCCACCCCATAGAACCTACCATGACACATCCGGCTCGAATAGCAATCAAAATACTGTGGTAGGATCACCTGCTGATCACCAAGAGGGCAGTCAGCGCTCTAACCACTTACCAGAAGGTAAGGACGCGCGTCAGTTGTTTCTCAAGAAAGTAGTCTCAGGTGTTTGTTGGCTGTCAGATTGCAACAATGGCAAATTTTTATCCACTAAATTATTATGTCTCAATAATGTACAAAATGTTACCTGTTGATTATTCTTATTGGGGCAGTGGAATCCTTAAAAAGTATAGTGAATCATGTGATAGTTTGTTTCACTTTAAAATTGTACATTTCCCGAAAGGAATGACAGAACACATAAGTTAATACCTTTTTCAGATGTGGACAAACATCCAGTTTATTTCATGACACCATCTAAGTGTTACCAGCTAGTCTCGAAACGTTTCCTGAAACTGTGGAATCAATTGTACTTCACACCCCTGAGTGTTCAAAAGAAGTAAGCATTCTGGCAAATGTTGAGGCTAAACCATGATGCATGCCAACATGTTGTGCAGCGCAGATGCGCTTTCTATGGGCAACTTCGCCCCATCTACGAGTGACCCTCACTCGGGGGAAGTCATTAACAGTGGCAGAAATAATTTCACGTGTCGAGCAAGCAGATACCAAGCACTGGGACCAGCCTACTACGTAACAATAATTAACGTGATTAATTATGAAATGCATTGCCTGTCCAGAATCCCGCATGCAGGCACCACCCCTACGAATAAAATAAATATTTTTTCGAAATCCATTACCCTTCAGTTTAGCTTCGGAAGAAGTTTAGGTCAACCCCAGAGATGGCAGCACCCCTGTGTCCTTATGACGACATATCCAACCCGCCTCCAAGACAGCTGCTTAAAATTGTCATCGCCTCCATACGGGGAGATAAGAAATGAGTGCCACTCCAGAACCTTGAAAAATCAACCCCCGCACCCCGAAGAATCGCTGATTGGGGAATTTTCTTGTTATGAGTTCTTCACGTTGTACAGTCGGATGCAGCAAGTATAAATAGAGGTCCAGCACCAGGCTCTAGGAGAGATGCAGGGCTTGCCGGCTGCGTAGGTTTGTGAGCTCTCTCTAGTCTTCAAAGACGCTCTCTCCTCAGCATGCAACACGGCTCAAACTCCAACCCACTGCTTGGGAAGTCAGCACTCTCTCCAGCCAGCAACTTGTAAAGGCAGCCAGCACTCCAGCCCTTCAGCTTGCACAAGGCTCGTCCACACCAGCTGACCGCCAGGTTCAGAGCTCTTTCCACACGGTAATCTGACCACCTGTACCCACTACGCCTTACCACAGTCAACTTCCCTTGACTACCGCGATAGCAGGTCGTCGCGCAATTAGCGCCCCCCTGGAGAAACCCCTTTCTAACGTCAGACGCTGTAAATTGCATCGCTTAGAAATTTTACATTATTTAATTAAATTTTTTTATATCAGGCTCATCTTCGCCTAATTTTGCAGCTCTAAATTATTTAACTAATTTTGTACCTAATTTTAAAGTGTATTCTTTTAGCCAGGACTTTCCAGTTTCATTAGTCTCCGTAGTAAATATTATGTGAATTAAAACCCTTTTGTGTCGCCTAAACTAATTGTAGCTTAGTTTTCCCTTGTTAGTATTTCTTGTGGTTTTAATTCAGAGTGTTTAAATTTGTGAAATAATTCACCACGTCAGTCAACGGTTGTGAGGTGCATTGGACTCCACAGGAGATGGGCCCTGAAGGGATTGGCATTTAAGTCCGAAGGGATAATGCCGCTGCTTCTGGGTTTTCAGTGCATCCTCAGCTGTTAGCATACATCTCAATACCTTGACTGCCCATCACACAACAGGTCCTTGGGGAAAGGACTGTCAGGTCGTACCCCACCAGGACTGTCACGTCTGCAGAAAGATACACAGCTTTATATTTCAATGCACAATAAGCACGGTGGAATCAGGTGCCGCCAAAGACGCTGTGAGAGACGCGCCCTACAATGGCAGACTACTACTGATAGTAATAGTGTAGTTCCAAGTCTGGTAGAGTTGTTACCCAGTGAACAGGCATTCATTCCATTATGTTATGACACTCATACCATCTACACAGCAGTCCCCACTCGACTGATGGTTAGGCTGATGCCCGCTGGAGGAGGACCAGGAGGAAACTAGTCCGGACCAAGTAGAGACTCAACCACCAGTAATTAATCCTTACCACCAGGTACCTCCCGTTAAGGTAGATCCAGCCCACTCTGGCATTATCAAGCTAGCCTCGAGCAAGTTAATCCTGGTTTGACACATGCCCGCGGTGGATCTGCCAAATTTCTGCACGATAAAGTTGGCAACCGGGAAAACCATTAGGGTTAGACTCCCGCCAAAGGTAGTCCCCAAACACCGTGGAAACCAAAGCCCAGACAACTTTATCCCCGCCCGATGACCGATAAGGCAGTTGTGGATAAACTCCGTCACACTGGTCAGATCATCCACCGCCATCATCCACGAGTAATCATTGACTCAAATGGCATTTATATTCCTGGGACAGCTGGCGTCTATCCTTTTGACAGCCTTAGTCATGAGGTAAGTAAAACTCCCTGGTGGGGGGGGGGTAAAACTCCCTGGTGGGGGGAGGGGGGTAATTAATATCACTCTACCTCACTCTGGGGTTTGATTCCCCTCTCATCCGCCATAACCGAGAGGGCCGTCAGTGTAATAACCTCTTAGCCAATAAGACCCAAGAAGGGCACGGATCAGCCTGGTAGGAAAAAAGGATTGCAACTACCAATCTAAATGATGAAATTGTGAGAAAATGTTTGAAGAAAGTACTAACAGAATTTTATAACAACCTGTAATAACACTATAAGAGTTAATTTATTGTGTATTATAAACTGTTATGTATAAAATTGAAACCAAAGAGTATACTGTAAAAAAAAAAGTGAATATTATGTTTAAGTGTAAATATAATGTATCTAAACTTGTATGTGAAAGATGTATTTCTTGTATAATTTTTTGAAACTAATATAGAGCATGAAAGTGACTTTTGTGTTTGATTTCCAAAACTACCTTTCCCAACAACTGAGTTGTACAACAGTCTTGTATCATAAAGAATATGTTGTCAAAAGTATTATAATTTAAATATTTGCACAACTTAAAAAATCAAATCAGATTTAAATCAAACAAATGCAATGAAATACTTTGTATGTGGTATACAGTTTATTAAAAAGATCTGGTGTAACATTTAAAAAACCAGAAATATTTATTAATTAGAGTTGATGATTTTATAACACAAGTGTATGACTATTTAATTAGAGTGAGTTAATCATTATTTCAAACCAGTGTGTTGCTTCCAATGTAACATATGTCTTGTAACACTTTGTATCGCAAATAAATGGTCTGTAGCCTTCGTAAGTTATTGCTTCCTACTCACACAGATTTCCCTTATTTGGGAGAGGTTGGTCTCGCTCTCAGCTAATTCATAGGGAAACAACTCTCGCGTGGGTAGTATAAAAGGAGAAATGACATCCCATGCTTTTATCATTCACCTCACCTAGCTCTGAGAAGTAAGGTTATGGTTGACTCTGTGACAAACCTGCAAATCCTTTTGAGAGGTATTGTGAAAATAAATTTTCTAAACAGTCACATGGACTTACAAATATTACCCACTCATATGGACTTATTATTTTTACAAATCTCTTTTCATGAGACTTGGGATTTTTTATCCACACTTTTGTATTTAATAGACACACAGTGGGTGAGGATTGCATGTACAAGATGGCTGAAAAATTAGTTGAGGTAACAAGGTGGGTTGCAGATATATACAGCAAAAATGTTGCAATGAAAAAATTGACTCAAGCGGAGGAAGCCGAGTTGAGTGCTCAAACAAAATGCCACATTTGTCATAAGACGCTTGATCCAAACCCTGTGTTTGACCATGACCATTTGACTAGCGTAGTGCGAGGCCACGCACATAATCAGTGTAATTTATCATTCAGACTGAAGAAAAACCAACTTCTTGCTGTATTCCATATTCTACAGAATTATGACACCCATTTTCTTATAAAACCGTTGGCTGAGAGACGCATCACCCAACCCAATGGAAACGTGGTAATAAAAAATTTAGGTAATATCAAGGTGATTGGAACTACTTTGGAAAATTACAAGTGTATCACCAAATTCATTCTGTATACATGAGATTTGCAATATGTGCAAATTGCAATTCATTGATTCTTTTAATTTCATGAACGCATCTCTGGAGACATTGGCAGGTAATTTGACACCTGATCAATTGAGTATCATCCGCACACGGTTTCCAGATGACAAACAGTTTGCTTTGGCACAAAGAAAGGGAGTGTTTCCTTATGACTTTAAGTCCATGGAGAGTCTGAACTCTACATCACTCCTGTCCAAGGATACATTTCATAATATAATGAAAGGAAAAGGCATCAGCGATATAGACTACATTCATGCCTAATCCGCCTGGAATACGTTCAATTGTCAAAATTTACTACAGTAGCCAATGCATTATGTAAATGTGCACACGTGTTTGTTGGCTGATGTTTTTGAAAACTTCAGGACTGTATGTTTTAACAGTTACAAATTGGAGGCTGCCATATACATCACAGCTCCAGCCCTCTCTTAGGACGCTTTATTACTTAAAACAGATGCACGGCTGGAGTTGTTGATGGATGTAGATATGTACCTTTTCATTGAGCGCGGGGTCCGAGGTAGTATTACCCAGATTTCAAAAAGGCATGCGACAGCAAACAACATTTACACGGGCAAAAAGTACAAACCCGATAAGACAGAGAAGTACAATTGTTATTTCGACGTAAACTGCCTGTACAGCAGTTGAGTCGAACACGTTTTCTTCATGGGATTATGCCAACACACAGAATGACGAGGATACTTGTTTTTTTCGCAGAAGTAGATTAATCTTTTCCAGACAAATGTCACGATGCCCTATCTGATCTGCCTTTCGCTCCAGGAACAGCCATACCTCTGACCAGCATGACTAAGAAATTAGTGTTGACTCTTGCGCTGCGGAAAAATTATGTTATTCACGGGAAAACACCGAAGCACTGTTTGAAGTACGGAGCCAAACTCAATGTTGTTCATTACATTCTGTGTTTTGAGCAGGTGGTGTGGATGGCTCCCTACATAGAATATAACATTGAAAAAAGTGCTCAGGCCGCCAACGCATTCAAAAAATTGAGGAACAACTCAGTCTATGGAAAGACTCTGCAGAATGTCCATAAAGAAAGGGACATATGTATTTTATCGCGGTATGACACTATATACGGGGCGGCAGAACTGATTGGGCGACCCACATTCAAGGTGTGGAGAATCCTTGATGAGAATTTAGTCCTTATCGAAATGGAAAAGGTTAATGCTACTTACAACAAACCTTTGTACACTGAGTTTGCCATTCTCAATCTTTCAAAATTATACCTCTATGACATTCACTACAATTATATGTCATAAAAATATCCTCGGTCGGCTTCGCATCTCCTATATTGTGATATCGATTGTATAATACAGTATTTACTTGTGTACAGCGCACTCTTTTTTCCCAAAATAAAGGGAAACACTTCTGGGGTGCACGCTATACACGGAAAAAAAAGAGGAAGGGGGAGTGGTAGTCATAAATTGGAGATGTTGAGGGAAGTGGCAGAACTATATGTTGTCTCATCTCTCGCCCTTACATCACTCTTCTCCCTTCTCTCTTTCTCTCTCAGCGACTCTTCAGTTATGTGTAGGTTGAAACCCCGCTTCCTCCCACCCCTTAAATAGTGGCATCCTGTAACGCCACAAAACCAGAACTGCCATGTTTTTACGGCCCCCCACCCCCTTGTAATAACACCCAGATGTTGTCAGTCGATAATTCCGCCATCCCCCTTTGTTTCCATGGCAGAGGCTAGCCAGCCATATTCCATGGAAGGTAGGAGGGGGGAGCGGAGGACAGAGGAGACCCATTTTTTTTTTGAGATAAGAGTAGTGTGACATTCTAGCATGGCAAAAAAAAAGGAGAGAGACCAGTCACTGCTAAAAGGAGAAAGGAGAGAAAAGAAGAACGAAGCTGTAAATGTTGAGTAGTAGGAGCAATAGGTTTCCGAATTTTTGAATTATATTTTGGCTTTCTGCACACAAGTTATTTAATTAAAGTCTTTTTTAAACATATCACAATCACCACACATTAATGTAAAAAAGAATAATTCGTTCCATATTTACTAACAGGACGCCACAAATTTTTGGTGCAATTTTATTACAATTTTTTTTCCTTGGAACTTGTTACAAAAATCATGGTGCACAAATACATAGGAGTGCACGCTATAAATGAGTAAATACGGTATATGAGGTTAACTGTCATGATATTTATGAAGATATAACCCCTGATTTAGAAACATGATTTGATACTTCCAACTACGCACCTAATAATCCGCAAAAGTTCAATACGGTGAACCAAGGTGATACTGGAGTTATGAAGGATGAAAGTGGTGGTCGCATCATCACACACTTTATAGGCCTGTGCCCTAAACTTTACTCATACATTGTTTTGGATGAACAGTGTATAAAAGGAGCAAAGGGGGTAAAGTCTAATGGGATCCAAGATCTCCGGTACAAGGATTATTTGGATTGCCTTAGACAAAAGAAATTATGGGTTTTGAGGAACCAATTTCACTTCCGTTCCCATGGTCATGATGTCTTCACTGAGCGCGTAACTAAAGTGGCCTTGTCGAGTCATGATGACAAACTGTATGTTGTACCGGATACCGTAACGACACTACCTTTGGGTCATTATAAAATTGCAAAATAATTTTATCTCTATTCACAACCGAATGCCAACTGAGAGGACCACCTCAGTCGGACAGTTGCCATCAGCAACAACAATGGAGGGTCATCACCACCTCCACAGGCATCTAGAAGTCTTTCCATCATCCTGCAGTAAACCCACACCGCCGACAACTGCTGAGTGCGTCTATCCAACACCAACATCTGCTTGTGTAAGTACAACATCAGTGACCAAGCATCATCTGCCTTGGGTGTTTCCAACACCAACTTCCCTGTGTGGGTATACCAACACATACTTCTGCTGTGTGGGTCTATCAACACTTCAATGCAGGCTACTGTTTCGCCAAAGAGATGAGATGATTCGCTGTTGATTGCTTCTATAAGACTTATGTATATATTTGTATGTTATTAGGGGAGAATAATAATAAATAGTGTAAATACAAAGTCTTCTCAGTCGGGAACTAGCTCACATGGAGAGAGGACATGTAACTACAAAATGAGTAATTGCAATTTGTGGTTATTATTATTTGCTAATTATTCATTTGCTAGCTTCCTAATTGCATACTCATTGCGCGGTTAAGCAAATGCGATTACATCATACTCTATGCAAGCATAATCGCCAAGCATTGACATCACCTGGAGCCTCAGGCAACGAACTCAATTTATGCGCATTTACATTTGGCTTTACGTACAGTATAGTGGGGTTCAACGACAACGGCTGAGGGTGCATTACCCCCACCACTAGCTCTGAAGCCGCCAAGGTTACGCCAGCCGAGGTAACCAGTTTCTGCATTACCTCCTCCCCCTACCATCTTACTTGTAAACCTTTTCCTTGAACCTGCATCTCAGTTTTGCCCTGGAAAGTATGGAGTGAAAACATGCTGCATTTTCAATAAACCAGTTATTGAGTCATTCCCAAAATAAACTAGTCTCAAGGTCACCCACAATGTCTCATTTCCAAAATAAATTCTGGGGTAATGACCTTGGATGCACTTCTGGATGCACATGCACAGCCACCATTTTTAATAAATTAGATTGCAGGACTATCCACTCCATTCTACTTATAGGCAAGTAGTTGGTGGTTTTAAAACAAATAAATAAATTGTAATAGTTGTGCATGAAAATAATTAGGAATATTTTGTACAACTGATGCAGTGAATGTTAACAAGGAAAATGTTTGAGGAACTGGAAGTACTGCGAGCACTGATTGAGAGGCTGAGTAGCCAAGTGTGCACAAGTGTAAATAGCCTGAATGAAAGATGTAAATAACGAAGTTAGTAGAGTAAATGAGACTTTAAATACTCAAATTAGTAGTATGAAAGAGTGTGTGAACGAAACTGTAAATAACCAAATTAGTTCAGAAATTGTAAGTGTAAACGAGAATGTTAATAGCCAGATAACTAATGTAGATAGGAAAATTGACCCAGTAAATGAAAATGTTGATAGGAAAATAGAAGGCATTAGCAAGTTAGTGAACATGAAAATCGACAGAGTAAATGAAAAAATGGACAGTGTTGAGAATGAATTAAGAGCATTAGAGAAGGAATTGCACGCATCTAGCAACTGCGTTCTAGTACAACCACATTAGCAGCCGAGAAAAGTGAAGAAGCAGTGCAAGATGAAACCAATACAACCCCCTCAGAGGAGAGCAAGACAATCTGCAGCATTAATGTCGTGCAGCCAGGAATGGGGAAGGGGTCTCAACTAAGCCAGCCCTTAAAAATGGCCAGACTTCATGGCAGGAGTACGAACACCAGTTAGAAATAGTCGCTACCTTAAATGGCTTGACAACCGAATAGCGGGCTTACTACCTCGCCGCTGTACTAAGAGACCCCGCATTGAGCATACTACAGTCTCTGCTAGAGCGACATCGACTGGAGTACCCCACACTGGTGTCGGCCTTGGAGCTACGTTTCGGCAACTGATACCTGCGACATGCCCACCATGTCCAACTGTGAAGCAGCACTCAGTGACCAGGGGAGCCACTGCAGTAGTTATGGCAAGTCATTCTGCAGCTCTCCCACCTATCTTTGGAAGGATGCCCCGAGGTGGCGCACATCATCATCGCAGTCTGCTTTTTCATTGATGCCATCACAGATGCAGAGGTACAACAAGCGGTATGTCAGGCTGCACTCTAAAACATGCAGGATGCCCTTGCCCGAGCACTGGAGGTGGAGTCCGCAAGACAGGAGCCCACACGCTGATGTCCAGTACGTGCTGTGAAGCTGAACAAAGACAAAGGCACTGAAGGAGTTGCAGTTGACTTTGACGATCATCGTTTCCAGGGTTCGTGCAAGAGCTTTGCCGCCCCCGACCCAATCGGAGGGAGTGTTGGTAATGTGGACAGCTGGGGCACCTGAGAACTTATTGCCCACAACAGAAGCTGCAGTCAGTAAAGAGAGATCACGGTGAAGAAAAAATGGCCTCAATGAATGCATACAAGAACTCGTGTGAAGAAATTTGTGAGCCTCATGCATATACCCAACAACTGAGAGACTGCATCGACGAGCTGATGCTGCACATCTCACAAAACAATTGAAAAATGCACATGAAGAGAGTGCTGTTCAGAAGCCATGTGACCACTATGCCATATAACAAAGAAAGGTGCCCATGGCATGGAGCGAGTGTTAGGATGACCCCTCTTAGTAGTATCTCTTAGAATAGCAGTTCCATGGAGGAAGTGGTTCATGGGAAAAAGAATCAGTTGAAGACACTTGAGAAAGGGAGTGAGGCAGTCAACAGGAACTACCAGTGCTTCAGTGTACGTCGAACGATGATCCAGCCACAACCTGCAGTATCCACCACAAGTGCCAGCATTTTAAAAATTGGTATACATGGTCTACATGAAGATATAAGGGTAAATTATGGAGTTGCTTTATCTTTTCAAACCATTAATGAGAGGATTAGTCCTCTTGTAAGGCACAAACAACCATATCGTGACAGGATGAAGACCCGGTATGACAGGAAAATGTTGGGCGAGGTATTTCAAGAATGACAACTGGCGTGTCTGTACAACCCACAGAGACAAAAAGGGTATTCAAATCTACAGAAATGTTGGGAAGGCCCCTACAAGATTCTGAGAAAATCAATGATGTGATCTTTCGATTTGTTGTCAAGACTCTCAAGTGAAGCCCAAGATTGTCCACATCGACCGACTGGTGTTCGGGACGAACAGACTTGAAGAGGAGGCATTGTGAAATGTTGCTGGTCTGCACTACTGACGTTGGCTTCACATCCCGCACGAGAAAGGAGGTTGTATTCGTTATATGATGGTGGCAGCGTATCAGTTACAGAGAGCGAGCCGACACTAATCTCTGTAGGGGTGCATTCTGCTGATCCTGGATTGATTTCTGAGTTTATCTGAAGAATGCTCTGGATTACTGACCTCATTATCTCAGCGTGACTCAGGGTGCATTGAACCTTCCAGATGGTAGGGCCAACACTATAAATATTGTGGCAGGCCTCCGGGCAAAGAGTTCAGTGGAGTTGAGTTGGATGGTAGGTAGGTAGTTGGGTTTAACGTCTCGTTGACCGCGATGTCTTTAGAGACGGTGCAAGTTGCACAGGGAAGAGGGATTGGGGAAGGAATCGACCATGGCCTTTGTTAGGGACCCATCACAGCATTCACTTGGAGTGATTTCGAGAAACCATGGAAAACCGAACCCAAGATGGCCGGACCAGGAATTTAACCTGGGTCCTCCCGAATGCGAGTCCAGTGAGTTACCACTGCACCACCTCGCTCGGTGAGTTGAGTTGGCGTTGATGAATAAATGAGTGGGTGAGTTCTGAGCGATAGAAGACAAGCAGCGGGAGAAGTGACAAGTGGAAGGGGAATCTGGACTACGGGTATCAAGCAGTGAAGGACGCGGTTGGTAGGCTAAACTATTAGACTAGATGTGTGAGTGAAGGACATTATCAATGACAGCAACAGATATACTGAATGCAGGTTAATAATGTGTATGAGTTAATTGACTGTAACAAAGAGAGACGATTAAGAAGGATGTTAGTAAGAGTTGAAATAGAAATTAAATATTGCGCTCACTGTTAAAAGGAGTAAAAGTGGAGACAGATAACTTAATACTGTAAAAAATAGCAGAGTGAATAAATTAGAAATCAAATATACATTTTTTATTTATTTTTTTTTCATTAAGACCTCCATCCCTTACGAACTCAGATACGCCCCTAAGGCATCCGCATGTAACAACACTTTCCCCAGCAAACGTATTCACTCTTGATGGCCTGTGTTGACATGATCCTCAATACAGAAAGTGTAAATTTTGTCTACTAGTTCTGGAAAGATTGCTTGTGTTGTCTCGCACAACAGGTGCACTGGACGGTGGATAAAACCAGCCAAGCCCATTCAAAAGGGCCCGGGGAGAACACTGGGACGAAAATGGCCATTTATTGGTGAATAACATGGTATAATGTTCAGATGTAATAGAAAACCTTAAAATGACAAATAACTAGCTGAATCGAGCATTAATGTCTTATGATTATTCAGCATATTTTCAATATAATTACTTAAAAATCTATTGACTCAGATCGTATAGTCTATTCATGGTTTCTTCAGCCCTTTTGAAACGAACCTTTGAAAAATCACCCTAGGAATAGCATGTCAACCTGATATTTCAATAACTTGTATTCCACAAATATACAACACTGTCATTAACCTTAAAGTACCGTATACTTGAATGAATGATACTTTAACTTAATATCTTCTATAAATTGTAATATTTATTTTGTATTAAATGCAAATTCAAAACAGCGAGAGCAGTGATGTTTTGGCAACGGCTAGTAAGAAATAGTTCACAGTTAAATATTCGTTTAACCAAGTTTTTGGTATGCTATTTGTAAATTAAATGTTGAATATTGAAATATTTAGGTAGCCCTGATGGAAACACAATTCATTGTTACAGTTTAAAATAACAGTGCAAAATATTGTGCGTAGGCCCTAGTGACGAGGTGTTTTTTTTCGATTGAGCAAGAAACTGTCGGTGGAGCAGAGCTAGTCGCCTACTTTCTCGCTCTTCGAAAGTTTCGCACTGCTGGTAGAAGCTTAAATTATACATGTTTTCAATTTTAGCATATTTCATACTTAATACAGAATTTTTGAATCTGTAACTTTAGATGTGATGGCAGGAGGGTTGCAAATCTAAATTTGGTAGATGTGGCAAGTGGCTACATGACGTGGCATTTTGTTATTGTGTGAGCAAAGAAGCGTTAATTTTTCTTGCTCCAAAAAATACTTCAAATTACCACATCAAGTTCTTACATATGTTTTTTAAACCTACCTAGGCAAGTTACGGTGTTGTGATGAATCTGTGTTTCCATGGCAGGAATAAATAAACTGTTACGTGTGTTGTTAACCACTATATGTGAAAGGGCATGGCTACTTCGTGGTCGTCAACATTGGCCCGGTGTGTGTGTGATTAAAAATACTGGACGTGCAAAATTTATAAGTTTTAACCATGAAGTGTTTTTATGACAAAGATAATTATACGTCTGTTTATTTATCAAAGCAATGTAACTTCACCATAGGTGTTTTAAACACAATTGTGTAATGTGTATACATTTGTACGACCTGAATATTTGGCACAATACCAACAATATACTACGCCCAGCGAGAAATTTCAAATAAATAAATAAATAAATTGACCTAGTAAAAACTAAATCCCTATGCAAAAAATGAGCTGAATAAAATATACAGTAGGTCTATTTATGTGCATGTTAACCACTATCTTTTAAGTTTGTTGCTGCTACATACAAAAAATTAGCAACATGATTTGTGTGTTTGAATTTACTGTCTTTTTCATTGGACTGGTTGCTCTTTCATGTTAATATTTATTCCCACTAAGGCAGTCCTTTTAACGAAATAACCATGCCCCGTTTTAAAAAGTCATTTGTATGGAAGACTAGATGGATGGTGCTTCCTCTCACATTCCTAAAATCCCTTTTTCTCCAACCTCAAGCAACTACTGTCTTCCCAGCAACATTCCTACCTCTCCTCGGCTCACACACACACACACCTACACACATAAACATACATATAGACACACAAACACACAGATATAATATAGACATCCCCCCCCCCCCCCCCAAATATATCTCCATTGCTTCCATGAACCATGAACACACACAGATACACTACAAAAGAGAGAAGAGAGAGGAAAAATGTTTGACATTCAAGTTTTGTTAAGGAAAAGCAAAATTAAAAAAAAGGAAGTGACATCAGAAAGAGGTCCTCTGTGTTTGAGCTTACCCTCTTGCCACCTTTCACTCCTCCTGCAGACAATAGTATTTTATTACAAAATAAACATGACTCTTATTTAAGTTATCACAGCTCACATGCCAACCACTTTCCTGCTGAAAACGTTTGCTTTTAATGTAGTTAAAATTAAAATCATTTCATAATATCAACAAAAAAAAATAGTTGCCTCACACATCTTACACACCCTATCTTTTGAAACCAAAAAATTGTACTAGAATGGGTGTAACAACACGTGGGCAAATAATACGGTACATGAGAGGGACGAAAATATAAATTATGGGCATCAAAAACTCGAAAGCCTGAAACATCAGCAAAGTTTACAATGTAAAAGACTTTCACGGCTAACATAATAATAATCTACTACTCTAACCTACTACCAAAATATTCAAAGAGCCACAATCACATCATACTTCCAGGTATTTTCTGATGATGGCATCAATCTCCTTGTTGACGGCAGCCTGAATGTTTTGTCGCAGCAAGTCGAGCGACTTGGTGGGGCTGGCAAAGTGGCTGCGAAACCTGCTTGAAGAGAGCAGGCCCCGGCACGATGATCGCACCCCAAGATGGCTGCTTGCTAGGTTCGTCAGGGTCACCTGGCGCATGTTGAAGGTGTTCTTCTGCAAGCATTCCCCAGTCACCATCATTTTAGTGAAGAGTGGAGTGGAGTGATTTTGGTGGCTCTCTACAGTGAGGTCTTGAGAGCCGAAGCTGGTGAAAAGAGGTGGAAATGTAGCAGCTCCAGAATGCAAGAGCAAGAGTGGGGGAAACCGGAGATCTCCAAGATAAAATGGTGCCTGCGGTATAGTTCAGCACGATTCCCACATGTGAAAATCCAGGAGCAAACTTGCCGGGAATTGAACCCAGTTCACCTTAGTGGGAGGAGAATGCTCTAGCCTGTACAACACCTTCACTCACTCCACTATCACTTCATACAATATATAAATATTACAGAAGTAGTAGTGAGCAAGAGAAAGAGGAAAAACACTGGGAAGGGGATATATATATATATATATATATATATATATATATCCCCTTCCCAGTGTTTTTCCTCTTTATATATATATATATATATATATATATATATATATATATATATATATATATATATATATATAATATATATATATATCCCCTTCCCAGTGTTTTTCCTCTTTATATATATATATATATATATATATATATATATATATATATATATATATATATACACATATATACATATATATAAAATGTGTGTGTGTGTGGAAGGGTTTAGTAGTTAAAGCTGGTCTCAATAGTGTACGCTAGTGTAGTGTGGGTTGTACCGTTCCCTGTTGCTGGTGTTGCATGGTCCTGTGTGGCAGCTGTTCCCATGTGGTTGTGTAATCATAAAAGAGACATGTGCATGACAAAATGTGGAATGGATTATTAGTGAAATATTTTTCTGTAGCAGCATTGTAAAACTACTATCTGTTGCTATTGGGTTACAGTATCAGAGTAAACGTGCATGTAATCATTTAAGTGGTATTGTAATGACTGACATTGTGTTTATTAATATTCAGTTCATTTTCTAAGAAGTCTGATCTTATGTCCACAGAGATAAACTTTCAGCCTCAGGATACAGTAAATCCTATACAATATGGGGCAGTTGGCAACTCTGCTGTAAAAATCAATCCTTCTCAAGATGATAAAATTCTCTGTATTAACAGTGCATTGCACAATTCATGACCGGAGTGATGTCGGATGGAATGCTTGCTGTTTTCAATAACAGCAGCTCAAAACAACTGCAGCTTGGTGGTTGTAATTTTCTACCATCTGACCTGAATATATCCTTATGTATGAGGGCACATTCAGGGTTGGCTGTTGATCTAAGCCCTGCCCACGCCATCATAACAACCTGATACAATTTCTTAGTGAAACATAGACTTCCTTACTAACAATAATTTGTAGCAAGGATGTGTTGGCTGCCATTGTTGAAAAAGATTCAGCTACAGCAACGGCAAATACCACAGACACAATGCTTAGTAAATTAATGCTGTTTGCCTTTTTTTTTTTTTATTATAACATTTCCCAAATGTGAACAATCAAGATTAATATGGGTCATTCTCACGAAAGTGGCAGAGTTGGTTCCCTGATTTTACTCACCACGAAATGGCACCTAAAATTCTGAAAAAAATTTACAGTTGTGTTTATGGTCATGTAGATGCATTCTCATTAACAGCCAAAATAAAATTAAATATTTAGCGTGTAAAAAAATATTTTTTAAACGTATGCACCAATGGTAATGTATCAGTTATCCATGGGAATGTTAAATAAATGAATAAAAAATAACAACAGATAGTAAATGATTTTATAGGCTGTTCGCGGTAAAGTGAGCACTTTTGAGGCCCTAGTTACTTGTATTATTTCAGCCATTTTTTATGCTTCAACCGCCTTTGTAAATAAATATTGGCATGTAAATAATAAACACAGTTCCACTGCACTTGGAAGTTTGCGTCAAAGGCTAAAATAAAATATATTTATTGACCATTATTCCGAATGAGAGGACGTTCAAAAGTGCTCACTTTACTGTGAATAGCCTATAGTTGTTAATATATTTAAAGCCCACAGGAGAACAATATTCAGTATTATTTTCCTTTCTGAAAAACAAGTAGGCCCTAGTATTACAAAATATAAAATAACTATCACAAAACTGTACTGTTTATGGTATTGCGAACATTGTATAAAATAATGCACCCTGTTTCAGAAAATTCAAAATAATTGAAGCCATTTCTTGTTTAAACAATTACTTCATGCATGCTAAATTAATTTCACATAATATTTATACAAAACAAACTCTCCAACTATTTAAAAAGTCAACTATTATATGGAATAGGTGGACTGATTTTCCTTATAGTATCAATCAGCACATAGGTAGGCTTGAATGTCTTCACAATGTGGTCATCTGAAATTGTTGTTGATGCCGGAAAGTTCCATGGCATTCACTGTTACAAAATTCGGTATCTCTAGGTAATAACAAAACAACTTGTCTTAGATATTATTTTCGTAATTTACAAGTACCTGTTCTACACATTTGATGGTTTCACCTGAAACATAGAATACATTAAATATGTATTTCGCAGTTTGCTCAAAGTAACATCAGACCTGGAGAAAGTCCTTCCTCTGATGTCGTAATTTGCATGTACATTACAAAATCGCATTCTATACCTTAGGATTTTAACACATTTTATTGTTACAGAATTTGTTCCTTTCCTTCTGGTGTACTCCTTGTATTTATAGACAATACTTCATACTGTAAATATTCATTGATAAATTATATACAAATATCAGCAGTTGCAGTAGCAGACTTCATTCTATATTAATTTAGTTTAGTGGTTCAATTTGCCTTATATTTTATAATAACTTGTACACTTTATGAAATGTTCAAACGGCCAAAGTTTCAGGATTCTGGGATTTGCAGCCCATTCAATTTCGTGTACTTTCATAGTACCTTTAAAGGCGCTTAGCTAATGTAGTCATACACTTTTTATCTTCAGTTTTAATTTATGTAGTTTCATGTTCACATATGTATTTTATGTATATATTCCTGAAATGTTATCCTTCAAAGCTTTGGAAAACTTTGAAACGATTACACATCATTGATCTGAACCACCAAGAAACTAAAAGAGAAACTTGTTTCTGTAATTTTTTGCATGACTGTCACTTATAAAATGTAATTCACCATTTCAATTGTCACATATGTTTTCAAAATTTGTAGCAGATGCAAATGATGTTACATTGCTTGAGTACAGCACACCCATATATAGACACTCGTGCACTTCATCACTATATTTTCAGAAATATTTTTAAGCAAAGTAAACATGATAAACCAGCTTATTACTTGGCAGATTTTTTTTTTTATACCAGTCAGTGACTAAGTTTGATGTTTAATGTTGTAAAAATGATGCATACATTTTGGTAGATAAACATCAAATCTTCAAATATATTGATAAGATACTGATAAGTTCTACAGCTGTGTTCAGAATGATAGTTCCTTAAATTGTTCTTCGAACTGTAATTCTCATTTTAGTTGTATTTTCTCTGTTTTATTTTATGTTCATCTATTTTTTTGTATGAAATAGGTTGTACTACATCATTAGCTCTATAATTTGGTACTTTTCTTTACAATATTACTACTGCTTTTCAAAAGCATTCCTCTTTTGGTTCTGAACACATTAGATTCTGTATAACTTCATCTACGGATTTTCCATCAGAAATTTTGTATGATGCAGCTTTTGAACTATCTACTTAATATTTTCATTAACTATGCACATACAGTAGTGATGGGCAAAATCAAATGAAAACAATTTGAATATTTGATTGTTGCAGAATAATCAAATTTTCCTTCTTGACAACAGATGGCACTATGTGCACTACAATATTTACATAGATTTTTAAGGTCATCAGGAATTGATCTTTAACTTTTTGCCATTTTTGTACAAAGATTAAATTTTTCTCTTTGCAATTTTTTTTTAAACAAAGTTTATGTCGAAAATTGTACTTACGGGAAGCAAAATTCCACCCTACATTCACTTTGTTAAATGAATGATTCACTTCACTCATGGAAATATGCATTCATTTCACTTAGGCGAATGTTTATAAATATCTCTACGAAGTGAATGACAGCTACTGCAATAATTCAGTTTCTGAAAATAAATATCAGCAATTGTTTTCAGTTTTGTAACTATTTGTGAATTGCAAAGAGCTTTCAACTCATCAAAATACTTGAGAAAATTTATTTATTATTGAAACAAGAACCGATTGTCAATAGAAAGAAAATAACGCAAAAAGCCTTCTGTCTCATTTCCAAAGGTTTACGACAGCTCCGGAATACACATTAGAGCAAAATATGATTGAGAACTTAAAATACAAATAAACATTGTAACTTCTTATGAACATAAGTGTCAAATACGCAATTAATTTACTCGCTTCAAAAAAGTACTTTCGAATTGTTAACTTGTGACAGCATTAACATTCATACCTTTTGATTAAGAACGCAATCGAAGAAGAAAACAGAATATTCGGAATCTAAATTATTGATTCAATTTCAGACGAGACTATTTGAATAAAAATTGATTTAGAGAATAATTTGATTTTGCCCATCACTAACATACAGGAATCTCTGCTTTGAGCTTTGGCTTTGACTATCCATTGTGGACAGTACTGAAAAAACATTGAATAATACTTGTGGTTTTACAAGACTTTGTGTTACGGTTTCACAAGACAGTCATTAAGAAACTTTTTTGGCTTATCTTTTTCCTTTTTAAGACTATTGAATCTCTCTTTCCTCCATAAATACTTGAAAATTCATAATTTTCCAAAAACTCTGCATTGATTCAGTTAATACTAATTTGATAGGAACATTCGGTAAATTTTCTCTCGTTTTGAGAGAAAATGTAATTGTTTTTCAGTATTTCAGACTTTTGGCAGTGTTAGTATGTGTAATTGTCATGAGTTTGTTTTTCTAAAGTCGTAGTTGAAGTTGTGTATGGGATTAGAGATAACGGCCATTACAGTGTTTGTAGATGCTTTTTCCTTTTGAGTACATTCTGGAAATTGAGTTGTATAATTTTGGCACAGTTTAAATGCGTGGGAAATTGATGGAGATAAGAGTTTGCACTAGTGTCTAAAGGGACTCTTGATACTACACAATGCATTTTAAGGTAGCAATGGGTGGGGGTAGAGTGCAGTGGCGATATGAGCTGTGAGCAGCCACTCCCACTTTCCATTTACAGTTCATAACTTGAAACTGCACTAGGCAGTTCAGTTGCCCGTTCATCATGCAGGACTGCAGTTGCCATGACAGACAAGTGACCTAATTAATAAGCTCTATGACCCTGTTCTTGTAATTTACCTGGCTCATTGTATCGCAAACTGTTTTGTATATCTCCTGTTTGAAGAATACGAACTGCATTAACTTGAATAAATCTCAGAGGAAATTATCTCCAACAATTGTGTCTTTTTTTCCTCTACTTTTATGGTGCCTTTATCAAGTTACATGCTTCGGCCAAATGAGTGGACCAAGCTGCGAGTTTCAGTCTTTGATTTTGATAACTGTGACATTGCTAACTTGGTGGCCCATCTGCGGGGTGAGGATTGTAAATACAACTATGATGCAATATAAAAATGGCTGACCCATCTGTGGATAGATTTTCTACACACCCAAAGAAAATAGTAATAATTACAAGTCTATATGGTGATTCCAAACGAGGCAGCATTCAGCAAGCGAGGGCAAGCACGAGGTCACAGTTTCTGACAGTAAAAAAGGACCCAGGGACCAGACAACGGAATCCAGTTACTAGAAAATCTATTCCAGCATCGTACCACTGTAAAAATTTAACAATCCATGACGAGGGATTCACCTACAAAGACATCAACCCAAGTAAATTAGTCATCATTTGTTTCATTTATGTTTAAGTTAGGTAGGCAGTGTGTTTTTCCTATGTATAGGTAATCTCAAATAATTGTTCAGTTTTCAAGGGCTATAGCCAGTCTGGCATCTAATTATATTTTGGCTCAGTAAATAATAAACTGGGGATCGAAAAGGCACACTACTCAGATAGTGAGGTAGGTCCAGGACACTGCGAGATTTTTTTTAGGTGTTAGAAACTCTTCCCCCCTCCAGAGTTTATAAAGAAAAAAATATTAATAAGATTTATAAACATACAATTGTGTTGCAATGCATAAAGCAGAACTTAACCCGTGACTGTGAAAAAAGAATTAGAAGTGGCACGCACACACTACACTGTGACCGTTATGTGCACAAAAAAAATTTTGTTGTGTCTGTCGCCTAGAGATGGCAAGCAGATTCCCTTGAATGTCACAGCACTACCGCAGTTTTAAATCTCCACGAGAGTCTTACTCTACAGCATGCTGTATTTTTTTATATGAAGAACCGTTTAGATGTTTCTGTTTCCGCAGTCATCATGGATGAGTTTCTAATTAAGTTGACGCATGATGTCCTTTCAACAATGAATGATCGACATCGCCTCATCAGTGAGCAAGCCTTGCCACTCGATTCTACAGAATCTGATTGTTGCCATGCATCACGGGATGCCAGAAAGTTTACTGTCTACCCAAGGCAAAGAATGGGCGCTTCACACCAGATTGTATTATTCACCGGCCGAGCCACCACCAAAGTTATGTATCAAGATCATACAAGTACAGCAGCGTGATGTCAGATGACACTACTAGTACGATCGCCGAGACATGAACCTGGACCCAGCGCTAGCCATTGATGTCACAAGCCAAGAGAATCTATGCCGCTCTTAACCCCTCCACAACTCCAGCAAGGGTGCACTGGCTAGAGTATAAATAGAGGGAGCATCGCCTGCTCATGACCAGTCTGCTTAGGGCCTTAATCACACACTTGTGCTGAAGGAACCATCTGCTACCTGGTCTCCACCACAACTTTTGCCAGAGATCATCTCTTACTACCTTGTCTTCACAGCATTCGTGCTGAAGATTCCTTACCAATTCCTGCCTGTCTTCACCGCACACTGTGCCAAAGATTCCTTACTGTCGCCAATGTAATCTACACAGTAGACACTGTAGCCCTTTCAGGGCTACATAGTAGGAGTAGAACCAATTCAAGTTAGTATCATAGTGCTCGTCTACCCTGCCCTTGTTAGCCTAGGACCACGTCGCCTTCACATGACTCAGCGTAGGTTAAGCTTCCATAAGCTCCTGCTGACGTTAGCAGGTAGTGCGACATCACCCTGTTTACTTCTGTCACATGAATAAACAGATATTTAACCAACTTAAGGGTATCTTTCCCGTAGCGTAATTCCTCTCCTAGTGGACTTCAGGCACGTCCAAGGAATAGCAAGTGACCGGGCATTTTACTCAATACCGCAATACACCAGTAGAGCATCCACAAGCATTCTGGACGGCCACCCTTTCTGTGCACCATGGCGTACGGAGCGGTAGAGCCCCGACATTAAGTACTCAGCCCCTTGAGGTCAGGTATGTCTATTTGGTGCTCATTCCCTCCACCGTGCTCCTTGCGCCGGAGGGAGTGTTCCCTGAATTAAGAAGACTGATCCTCCTGAGACACTCACCCATGTGCTGGGACTGCCCGCCAGTGAGACCTGAATCCTAGTGTTCACTGCATTTCGGCACTGAATGATGGGATATCTATGCTGGCAGACACTGTACGTGGTTGTACACCCATATAGGACAACACATCACCTGTTCCCCTTTCTGGGGACATGAAAGTGTGATTCTATCCTCATGCCCTACTCCCGTCAGAGTGGTATCCGAGAGAGGGCTAAACAGGTACTCACTGCCCCTGGGCATCAGCAGGAACTTAACCCCTTCCTCACCGCACTTGCACACCTCTAGCTGAGGGAACAGGCCCAAGCATTGCATCACCTGCAGAGACCAACCATGCCAGAGATTGCCAAGGACCTCTTTGAAGTACCTGTTCGCCTTAAGGAGGAAACACACCACATGTTTGCGACTACTAAGTGGACAGGACAAGATCTTGGGGATAGCCAACCACGATCTTAGTGATTTGAGCCGGTAGAACCAATCCTTGCAACCAACACCACCTATGAGCTCAAGCACTCTAACCAACCCACTTCAATATAATGCTAGCAAGAATTGAAACATGTCCAGCAGCCTCCCCAGGTTACGCGTCACCCAGGTATATCGCCGAGAACAAATCCGCCAAAGCAGAAAATAGTTCTCACTGAACCAGACTTTGTGCCTTGCCGTAAAGCTATCAGGCCAGTACTTTACACTGGACGGGCTCCAGTACCTTGTAAAGACTAGAGACAGAATGCAACCACCAGGTGCGCCTGACCTAGCACCCACCAAAACCCTCTAGACGTGATGTTCCTCCACCAACCTCAGGGCAAAACAGAAAAAAATTGATTCAGCATTGTCATAACCCTTGGCAGCCATTTCTGTATAGTCGTCAACATTGATGTAAGTACTGTAGACAGACAAATTGACATCAAACACTATTAAAGGCATGATTATCTCTACATAGTCACAATAATTATCATTATTCTTAACACAATTCAGTTAAATACTGATATATAATTGTAGATTATTACACTATGGGACTTATTTCTTACACATTTATACTTCTCTGTGATTCCTTGTTATTGAATCGCCAGTTGTTACGTGTGCATTTATAAGTTGAATAAAGCCTCATTCTAAGTTTAACATTACAATTTATCCAACTTATAATAAAAATTATTATTATTATTCAAAATGGAGATCATATTACAACCAAATAAATTGGATGCCAATCCTAACTCAACTCTAGCATCGAAAGAATAGGAGCATTGGTTTAGAACTTTTAAAAGCTATCTGGATGAAATCCCCAGTGCCGCTATTGGTTCTAAGAAAGTAAAGATACTTAGTAATTTTGTATCATTAAATGTATATGATCACATCAGCCTTTGTAAAATTATATTGATGCTATATGTAATTTTAAAAAGTCTTTATATTACGCCTATTAACCAAATATTCCCCACCAACTTTCCACAAGGCACCAAAAGGTTCACAAAACAATTGATCAATATCTAGCTTCACTTAGACTGTTAAATAAGGATTGTCAGTTCAAAGCAGTAGCGACACATTTATCGGTGGTGTTCATTACACAATTATTCGTCAGCTGGTTCTTGAAAGGTCTTTATTAATGCTGCAAGAAACCTTTGAATTAGCTCATTCCCTTGAGTTTGCCTACGAGCACTCTCAGCAGCATCAAACTCAAGTGTCTCTAGATACAGTTTCTCCTCCATGTAACCTCAATCAAAATGCTTCTGATTAAAATGATCCTACACTAGCTGCTATCAAAGTACAATTATATTTTTGTGGCATAAATACCCATCCAAGGTCCAACTGCTCTGCTAGAGACGCTTAACTATAATTTATCTGGAAATAGAGGACATTTTTCAACTGAATGCCAACCTCAGAGTTATAGAAAATCTTTGAAGTCAAAAAAGGTTGCTTCTAAGACCATTATACCTGTTTCCATAAATCGCACTAAAGTCTCTGCTCTTGTAGACACAGGAAGCACATCAAGCTTTGTCAGTAACAGTGTCGTCCAAAATCTAGGACTAAAAGTGTCAGAAAGTCGTGGGAAGGTTTCAATGGCTTCTTCCTTGTTCACCTCTACTACAACTAGGAATTGTTGTGTTGATCTCTTCATAAGTGAACACACATACACAGATATAAACTTAGATATTTTACCAGGACTATGCTCAAATATCATTATAGGTCATGATATCATATCCTCAATAAACAAAGTTTGGAAGTGGTGTTTGGTGATAAGCAGCCTCCTCTCACTATCTGTGCACTCGCAACAACAAAAGTTCCTCTAGCCATTCTATTTGCAAATCTTTCTTCAGACTTTCAGCCTATTGCTATAAAATGATGTCGAACTGAAAGTGATTCCAAATTCATAGAAGCGGAAGTTGAACACATGCTCAAGGAAGATATAATTGAGCCTGGTTGCAGTCCATGGAGAGCACACGTTCAAATCACCACCAATGAAAAGCATAAAAAAAGAGTGATTGTAGACAATTCACAGACAATAAACACGTTTACTCCTTTGGATGACTATCCTCTTTCAAGAATTGATGATATTATCAATAAAGTATAGCAAATTATAGTGAGTATAGCAAAATGGACCTACGAAGTGCATATCACCAAGTACCCATTCAGGAAGAAGACAGAGGATATACTGCTTTTGGAGCTTGTGACCGTCTGTACCAATTTAAACATACACCTTTTGGAGTTAAAAATGGTGTGGCAGCTTTTCAAAGTCTCATTGACGATATCATCAGAACAGAAAATCTTAAAGATACATTTGCCTACATGGACAATGTTACCATATGCAGGAATAATCAACAAGAGCATGATGAAAATCTTAGGAAGTTCATGGCAGTAGCCGAGAAGTACAACCTGACCATCAACAATGAAAAGAGTACATTCTCTGTTCTCTCTCTTAACTTGCTCGGCTACCTTATATGCTATAAGAAAATGCAACCAGACACAGAGCATAATCAAACACTTTGAGAACTTGCTCCTTCTGACAGTTCTTCATTAAAAAGGAATCAAGGAATGTTTTCACACTTCTCTAATCAGATTCCCAAGTTCTCGGACAAAATACTTCCTCTCGCTTGCTGTAAATTCCCTTTGTCAGCCGAAGCACTCAGCACATTCAATACTCAAAACTGAAAAAGAAAATACTACTGTTGGATCCATAGACCCTGGAGAAATGTTCACGTGGAAACTGATGCTTCTGAGAAAGCAGTTGATGCCACCCTTACCCAGTCTGATCGTCCAGTGACACTCTTTTCCCGACTTCTTCCAGATACCCAGAGATGCCTTTCCTCTATTGAGAAAGAAGATCAAGCAATCATTGAATCTGTCCGGTAGTGGAGGCATTTTCTTTTGGGAAGAAACTTTAAATTAATTACAGATCAATGATCAGTCTTCTTCATGTTCGATACCAAGCACTCTAGGAAAACCAAGAACAAAAATATAATGCATTGGCGTTTAGAGATGGCATGTTTTCATTACGACATTATACACTGTCTGGGAAAAGATAACCATGCAGCTGATGCACTCTCGAGAATATGTTCAGCACTTGACAATACTGATGCTAAATTGAAAAATCTGCACGATATACTCTGTCATCCTGGAGTTACACACTTGAACCACTGAGTGAAGAGCAAAAACCTACCTTACTCCGTTGAATAGACATCGCTGGATGCAGAACATGTGCAGAAATAAAACCTAAACTCAACCAAAATCAATCCATTTTCAATAAGGCTACTTCACCTTTCGAGAGACTTAATGTTGATTTCAAAGGACCTCTTCCATCTTCAACTAGAAATCATTATCTTCTCGTTGTTATTGATGAATTTTCACGATTTCCCTTTGCCATTCCATGTCAGGACACATTGTCTGCAACAGTGATAGAAAAACTTAGAGAAATCTTCACTGTATTTGATACTCCAGCTTACATGCACACAAATCGTGGGACATCCTTTATATCTAGGGAGTTAAAGGAGTTCTCGTTTAAACAAAATATTGCAACCAATCATAGTACACTGCACAACCCTCGGGGAAATGGTCAAGCAGAAAGATATGTTGGCATAATTTGGAAGACCATAAAACTTACTCTAAAATCTAGAGCTTTTAGTATCAGTTGTTCGGAACAAGTTATTGATGATGCCCCACATCTCATTCGCTCGCTCTTGTGTACCGCAATTAATTGTACTCCTCACGAGCAAATGTTCAAACATCCTTGCCACTCCGGCAATGGACAATCTGCTTCAACTTGGCTCCTTCAGCCTGGTTCAGAGTTTTTACGACGATATAATAGATCCTCTAAATATGATACAATTGTCGATGAAGTGACATTAGTGGAAGGGAATACTTATTATGCACATATTAAATTTCATGAAGGACGCAAACTTACAGTTTCAGCTAGAGACCTGGCACCAGCCTTTATGCTAATGAAGAACTTCCTCCTCAAGCAGAACAGGTAGCACTATCTACTCTAGCAGCTGAACCAGCACATGATGTAAAAATTGGTAGTGAAGAGATGTCTCTACAAGTAGAACAGGAAGCACTACCTGTTCCAGCAGATCAAAACTATGGGGAAAACTTTGACAACACGACTCAGAGGACAAGATACAGTTCTGGATATACAGGTACCAGAAGAATTACTGCGCCGTAGCTCAAGAACTAAGAAACCGCCAGCTTACTTTGAGGACTATATTACATACATTTAAATTACAGGAGGGAAGATTGATGTATAATCGTAAATTACTACACTATGGGACTTCTTTATGTTGTACATTTATATTACTCTATGATTCCTTGTTATTGAATCACCAGTTGTTATGTGTACATTTATAAGTTTAATAAAGCCCCATTCTAGGTTTAACATTACAAATACATTATTTATTTTTGTTTTTTTAAATGTAATAGTGGAGAATTGTTGTACTTGAAGAATTTTTGCAGTTCATTCCAGTGAAGGATTGTACTGTGGCTGGCCTTGCATACACAATCTCTACAGCACTGGATAAGATGGGGTTGGAAACACAAAAACTGGTGGGCAAAGGGTATAATGGGCAGCAGAGGTGCACAAGCATTTGTTCAACAAAAACACTAAAGCCCTGTATGTTCACTGTGTTGCCCATTGTTTCAACTTATCTGTCAGAAGGTTGTAATTTACCAAAGGTAAGAAATTGCATGGAAACAACTGACACTGCATGGAATTTTTTTTAAGTCCCTAAAATGCATAATGTATTTAAAGATGAAATTCAGAAAATGCAACCGAGACCAATGGTGCAGATACTGAAAAGGACGTGGCCAACTCAATGGGTTAAACAGCATGATTCTCTTAGCTTATTCGTTGAGTTGCTTGAGCCGATGTTAACTGCCCTGGAAGTGATCGTAGGGACCTGGAGTGCAGAAAGGTAACTACTGAAACACGTATGCTTTATTGTGCAATTTACAATTGCGATTTTCTCATCACCTTGTATATAACAGAGTTAATTTTTGAAATTACACTGCCATTGAGTAAGTGCCTTCAAACAGTTGACCTGGATCTGAACCTTGCAGTAAGCTAAGCAATGAACCTTTGAAACAATGCACCAAGATGCTGAATTAGGTTTCCAAAAAATATTCATAAAGGCTACAGGGATCTGTACAGAAATTGAGGTAACAGTTGCTCAGCCACGGATTGTGGGCTGTCAAACACTCAAGTGCAATGTACCAGCTGAAACTTCAGAGGAATATTTCAGAACAGCTGTTTTCATTCCATTTGTAGACGAGACCATGCAAACCTTCAACGAAAAGTTCCTCAAACAAAGAGAAAAAATCCAACCATTCCAGTTCCTTATAACTGTACCAGATCCTGGAAAAGGAGGGCTAGGTTCCTTCTTATGGGTGAAACTGTACGAGAGCTAGAGAATTTGACAGAATTTTATGGGCTACCAACTGACATAAAATGAGAACTTATCCTATGGATGCAGTTAGTACAGGGATTGCAGAAAATAGTGCTATTGATGCATTGCAAATATGCAATGCAAACATGTAACCAACAGTGCATGACTCTCACAACATAATGGATACACTCCCTGTAACAACTTACACTTGCAAGTGGTCAATTTCAACATTGAAACTGTTAAAAACGTACCTTAAGAACACAACTGGAGATGATAGTCTGAACGGTCTTGCTTTAACATACATCCATGAAAACATTGTGGTATCACCAGAAGAAATACTGGACAATTTAGCTAAAAATGATAATGGCTAAATATATTGCATTAAAAAACTCATGCTATAGTTAAACCTATATAGGAATATATAAGATTATCATTTTTTTGTGAGTTAAAACTTTATTATTGTTGAAAAATGAATACCATTAAGGATTTAAGTATTGTAGAATTTTTTACTTGAAAAATGAAACCCCTTCTCAGTCCAAAAAAAAAAAAAATATATCCTGGCTGCGCCACTGGCTAAGTCTAAATGAAATAGCTGATAGCGACTTGACGGAAGATAAGGTAGTTACAAGAAATGTCCCAGAATCTTCACAGAAAACTCAGCAAAATTAGTCAGATACCTGTAACACATTGTTAACTTTAGAACAAAGTATTAGGTGTACTGAGCAAGGTATTCAGGAGGTAAAGCAGAAAAATAGGGCTACCAAACAAGGGCTTAGATATGAATTGGGGCAAGAAAGTAGGCAACAAGCAGAAAAAATTGCAGGGTTAATAATGAGGCTAGAAAGCTGAGGGGTTGAATAGGAAAAGGTAAGAATGGAAAAAGTACCGATATAAGTTGCCCAAAGTAATGGTAATAAAAATTTGGATGTAATTTTAGAGAGCCAGATCAAAGGTGCAGACTGTAATGATGTAAACAAAAAATTTGTTACTGAGCGTAACAAAATGAACAAAGAGAGAACTGAACGTAGCAATGTAAAAGAGGTTATTACGGTCTGTGACAATGTAATTAAAAAGTTTCATACTAAGTGTAGAGAGGTTTAAGGTTACTCAATTCTTTCAAGTGAAAGTCAATCACTGCAGCAGATTGATAATTTTGAGAACTGTTAATCAAATGTACCAATAAGGGTTGTAGCACAAGAAGGGAGGATGAAACAATACACTTTTGATAAATTAAAACTGTAGCTAGGATTGGCTGTTGTGTTGCCCAAACAAAGTTATCTCAGAGTGTTTCTATTTCCTGTAACACTGTAGAGTGCAGCTTGGATTGACTGTTGTGTTGCACCAGACAAGGTTAGCTCAGAGTGTTTCTGTTTCCTGTGACACTGTAGAGTGCACAATTTCAGCAGTACAATGTTGTTGTGAGAGTTAAGTGGAGGAGGGGATAGATGCCCTAGAGTGAAATACCATAATGATGTCCCAAGTGAAACCAATACAGACAATTGTACGACAATCACAGACTTGCTCACTGTCCAGAATGTGTTGTTCAGGAAAACTTTTGTTAAGGCGAAAGAAAAGGGTGAAACACATGGCCTGGAAAACCGTAAGGAAAATCACAAGGAAAAGGAAAAAGACTGGTAAAGTTAAAACAGTAGAGAATAAAAAAGGAATGATATACTGTAAAAGGAAGGTTATGAGGAAAAAGGAAAGGAAAAAGAGGTAAAGTGAAAATGGCATGGAAGAAAAAGAAAATAAATAAATTAATTAATACAGACAGTCTGCAATTTTGTGAAATAAATACTATGTAAGCCTAATTTAATTGTAAAGTATTGTTACGTGCTCACTACTTCGCATCCCACCCAAGCGAGTAGAAGTGAAGGGCAGCAGTTATATGATGGTAGCAGCAAGTCAAAGTATTGTTTTGAATAAACAGGTGAGCGATAGGCTGGTGGCCATGCATTTGTCAGAAAACTAACAGACATAATAATTTCTTCTGCGACTGCGCGTAGGCCTATCAAGCAGTGAAGGTTGCGGCTGGTAGGCTGGACTATTGGACTAGATGCGTGAGTGAAAGACATTACAAATGGTGGCAACAGATAGACTGAACATGTGTTACTAATGCATATGAGTTAATTGACTGTAACCAAACAGACACAAATAAAAAGGGCATTAATTAAAGTTGAAAGAGTCATTAATAGTGGAGACTGATAATTTGATGCTGTAAATAATATCTGTGTGAATAAATAAGAAATAAATTTTTTTTTATTAAGACCTCCATTCCTCACGAACTCAGATAAACCCATCAGGCTTCCCATGTAACACTGGTATTGCAATTATTAATTTATCAATTGTATATCAAGTTAACCAATAGCTTATTAATTAGTGTTATTAGGATAAATAAATCAATTGTAATAGCTGTAGGCTAAAATATTGTTTTGTAAAACATCACTGTGAATGTTAACTAGAAAAATGTCTGCAGAACTGCAAGCATTGAGGGGCTAGGTAGCCAGATGGTTAGTGTGAGCGCAAGTGTAAATAGCTTGAAAGATGTAAATAAATAAGTTAGTAGAGTAATGAGACTGTAAATACCCAAATTACTAATGTGAAAGAACATGTGAATGATATCCAAATTAGCTCTGTAACTGAAACTGATAATGTAAATGAAAATGTAGATAGGAAAATTGACTCGGTTAATGAAAATGTAAACTGGAAAATAGACTCTGTAAAAGGTGAAGAGGCAGTACAAGTTGTAACCAAAGCAGCAGCTTCAGAGGAGAGCACGAAGATCTGCGGCATTGGTGTCACACAGCCAGGAGTGAGGGGGTCTCAATTAAGCCTGCCACTTACGATGGCCAGACTTCATGGCGGGAGTACCAACACCAGTTTGAAATAGTTACAACCCTAAATAGCTGGACAATGAAACATCAGGCTTACTATTTCCCCGCTGTACTAAGATGCTCAGCACTGAGCATACTACACTCTCTGCCAACTAAGTCCAACTGCGAAGCCGCACACAGAGACCAGGGGAGCCACTGCAAGACATTGTGCAGTTTTCCCACCTTCTCTGGAAGGGTGCCACGAATAGGTGCGCAACATCATAGCAGTCTGCTTCTTCAATGATGTCATCGCTGATACAAAGGTATGGCAACAGGTACGTCTGGCTGCCCCACAACACGCAGGACAACCTGGCCCGAGCACTGAAGGTGGAGTCAGCAAGACAGTGAGTTGCATCCTGACATCAAGTACAGGCAGTGACTCTGAATGAAGATGACTAAGAGAGCATGAAGAAGACACAAAGAGCTGCAGATGGCTGTAAAGGAAATCGCTTCCAGGGTCCATGTTACAGAGCTTCGCTGCCCCCCTCCCCTCCCTAACAGTCTGAATGTTTGTCTTATGGACAGCCGGGGCACCTGAGAGCCTACTGCCCACAAAAACAGCACCAGATGTTGCAACAGGAAAAGAGACAGCGAGAGGCAGATGAGAATATAGCACATTCAGGAAACTTATAAACACAGATCTTTTGGGGGGGGGGGGGGGGCGAAGGCCAGTGACTGCTGGAAGGAAGGTCCCATTGTTCTTACATGTATGGTCGGTGAAACAGGATTGGGATGCAATACTTGTGAAGGGGAGCCTGAATGATGTTCCTTATCAGATGATCGCCGATACTGGGGCGACCATAACCGTAGTAAGACCAGACATCCTCTGGCCTTCTCCCCAGCGATCGCCTACGACCACATGGAACAATGCTATTTGACTACATTTACAGGTGAGACCACACCAGTTAAAAGTAAGATGAAAGTGATCTTGAAGCTTGGTCACATTAGCATAGAGCACAATGTTTACAAAGCAGAAATAGAGGATGGATGTCTTTTGGGGTTTGATGTACTATGTAGGCTGAGGTGCTGTATTGATACTCGACTTGGTGTGCTACGGGTAGGCACTACAGAGTTGGTATCAACGAGGCATGATTTGTCCTCCCAGTTAGCTGCCCAGTAGTATGTGGTCAATCTACTGTGCTGTACACTTCTAGTGAAATTATAATTCTGGCAGATGTGAAGGAAAGTTTGTCAGACGTTTCAGTCTAATTGAGACAGCAGATAGGATTGGTGCTTTGGCTTTGGTCTCTTCTAATTCTGACAATTTTCCAGTTAGAATGATAAATTTGTCAGATAGTGCCAGTCATCTGAGGAGGGAGCCGTGGTAGATGTTTGCAAGCAGGTCACAGAGGTACTTAAAAATGTTCAAGAAGATTCTAGAGTAGAACAAATAGAATGTCCTCTACCAGAAGTGTTGGATGAACTGCTAGAATGAATAAAAGAAAATCTTAACTGGCAACAGGAGAAAACTGTCTCTGAATTACTGCAGAGAAATAGGGATGCCTTCCCATGTGGACCAAATGACCTTGGAAGGACTACCGTGACCTGTCACCAAATTGATGCAGGAGAAGCCAGGCCCATAAAGCAGCCACCAAGATGACTGCCACTAGCTTCGCATGAGGTGGATGAGGGTATTCTGAAGGAAACAAAGTTAGATATGATAGAACCATCAGTTAGTTTTTGGTTATCCCCCATAGTTCTTGTTAAGAAGAAAGATGGCTCTCTCAGCTTTTGTGTACATTATCGCCAGCTTAATAATGTGACAGAAAAAGACTCTTATTCGCTATCAAGGATAAATGACACATTGAACAGCCTAGCAGGTTCACAACGGTTTTCTACTTTGGACATGAAGAGTGGGTACTGGCAGTGCGAGGTGGCCTCAGAGGTCCAAGAGAAGATTGCATTTTGTGTCCAAGGGAAAGGAACCTGGCAGTTCAAAGCAATGCTTTTGGGCTATGTAATGCCCCTGCCACCTACGAATGCTTGATGAAAAAAGTTCTGCCTTTAGATATATGTCATGTTTACCTAGTGTGACAGGGAGGAAATTTGAAGAGCACCTATCACGCTTAGATTCTGTATTTCAGAAAGTGGCCGCAGCCAACTTGGAACTGGTTCCTGAGAAGTGCCACCTGTTTCAAAAGAAAATTAATTTCTTGGGACATGTAGTGTCGGCACACGGGATTGAAACAGACCCAAAGAAAACCAAAGCAATATGAAATTTGCTGACATCAACGGACAAAACTGAAGTGCAGAGTTTTTTCAAGGGATTATGTGCATGTTACCCTAATTTGTACCTAGATTCGCCATGATAGCCAAGCCACTACATGAACTGACTGAGGAGAATAAGGAGGTTTCACTGGACCACTGAGTGGGAAGATGCATTTAGTAACTAAAGAAAATTCTGATATCTCCTCCAGTCCTGGGTTTTCCAAAAGTCAGAGTGTATTAATTTTGGACATTGATGCTAGTGATGTAGGCATTGGAGCTGTGCTATCTCAGGTTCAAGATGGGAGGGAAACACCACTATAATACTTCAGTAATGTATTGCATAAGTCTGAGAGAAATTACTGTGTTACACAAAGGGATCTCCTGGCCACGGTGAAGACTATTTCACAATTCCACCCCTACCTTTATGGAAGACATTTTATTCTAAGAACCGACCATGCTTCATTATGCTGGCTACTAAATTTCAAGGAACTTAAGGTCAAATAGCCCGGTGGAAAAAGCATCTTCAAGAAGATGACTTTGAAATACAGCACAGATCTGGATGCCTTCACAGCAATGCAGATGCACTGTCTAGGAGGCCATGTGAGCCATTTTGTTGTCATTGCGAACGCCAAGACGAAAAGAGTGGTGAATCACTGAAGGTATAGAGGGTAAGAATTAAAGGTTCTTTATCTTGTGATGGGTCACGTACCTGGAGTGATGAGAGTATTAGGAATGATCAGCTGAATGATGCTACTTTGCAGCCATTATTAAAGTGGAAAGAAGCTGGCTATCGGTCAAAATGGGATGAGATATTTAGCCTGAGCAATAGTCAAAGCATACTGGGCACAGTGGAATTTCCTCATACTGAAGAACAGTGTACTGAACAGAAACTGGGAAAGTAATAATGGAAAACACACACGGTTACAGTTGGTCCTCCCAGAACACCGGGTTCCAGAAGTCTTAAAATTACTGCATAATGTGGCAGCCAATGAGCACTTTGGTGTTAATAAGACCCTCGACCGAGTTAAACTGAAATTCTACTGGCTTCATCGTCTGGAAGATGTTGAGAAATGGTGTCGATTGCGTGACACCTGCACTGTGATAAAGGGCCCAAGGACCAGATGACAAGGTTACCTCCAGAAATACATTGTTGGAGCCCCATTCGAGAGGATGGCAGTAGACATTCTGGGCCCTTGCCTATCACAGAGAGAGGTAATTGGTATCTACTGGCGGCCCAAAATTACTTTACTAAGTGGTCTGAGGTCATTCCCTCCCAAATCAAGAAGCACAAACTGTGGCCAATGCAGTTATAGAGCATGTCTTCTTGAGTTTTCGGGTTCCACTAGACCTCCACTCTGATCAGGGAAGAAACTTTGAAGCTATGGTCTACCAGGAGGTGACGAAAATTCTGGGGATGAAAAACACTAGGACTACAGCCTTACACACTCAGTCGGATGGAATGGTTGAGAGGCTTAACTGCACTCTTGAGCAGTACCTGTCGATCTTTGTGGCACACAAAGAAAAGGACTGGGATTAAAAGGTGCCATTGTTTCTTCTTGTTTACCTCTTAGCAGTTCACGAGTCCAAAAGGGTAACACTATCAACGATGCTGTTCAAAAGAGAATTACACCTCCCTACTTACCTGCTATTTGGCCAACTAACAGAAGAGGAAGCTGATTATGCCAGCGAATTATGTAACAAACTTGTTGGCATTCATGACTTTGCTCAACGGCTCCTCAGAAAAAATAGTGACATGATGAAGAGACTGTATGATAGGAGAATACTGGGAGAGATATTTCAAGGACAACTGGTGTGGCTGTACAACCCACAGAAGATCAAAGGGTACTGTCTAAAGCTACAGAAAGGTTGGAAAAGCCTCTACAGTAGTCTGAATACGATCAATTATGTGGTCTTTCATATTTGTTGTCAAGACTCTCGGGCAAAGCCAAAGTTTGTTTGTCCACATCAACCGACTGGCACTCTACGATGGTCAGGATGTTGCAGTGTCTGTTCAGGACAAACAGACTTGAGGAGGGGGCAGCGTTACGCGCTCGCTGCTATGCATCTCGCGCAAGCAAGTGGAAGTGAAGGGCAGCAGTTATATGATAGCTACGGCAGCAGTCAAAGGATTGTTTTGAATGAACAGGTGAGCGATAGGCCGGTGGCCATTTATGTGTTACAGAAGGCAAGCAGACACAATCATCTTTTTGTGGCATGTGCTGCCAACTCTGGTTGTATTGATTTCTGCATTTATCTGAAGAATGCTCTAGGTTACTGACCGCATTCTCTTGGCATGACTCGGGGTACGTTGAAACTTCCAAATGGTCAGAGGAGGTGGAAGATTTTCTCGCAACTTTATTAGTTACCTGGGATCATAACTTTGTATTTTTCAATGTGCGCCACTGCACAAAGGGCAAACCAGTATTTCTGTCTTGCTCAGTAATGGTTTAAATCAATCAAATGAAACTACTGAATAAAACAAATAATGTCTTCTCTATCTGTTGCAATCTTACAATTTTTTTTTGCAATTTTTAATATGATAATAGATTTTTAGCCTTTGAGTCATAGAGTATGATTCTGAAGCCATACATGATGAGTGTTAGAAAACATATGCTAATACTTATTGCACACACACACACATGCACCAGTTAATAAAAAAAACTCTCTCTTGGACTCTAGAATTTGGACATAAAATCTACGAAAAATGTAGCAATGAAATATGAACTACTATTAGAAAAAAAAACATTAAATATACACAGTAAAACTCATACTTGCTTAATTTTAACTAAATAATAAATTTAAGACTCACTGTAATGTAATAACGGAATAGAGTACATTCTAACTAACCAAATATTTTAAAGCAGTGTTCAGTGTTTACGAAAACTTCCAAGAGCTTTTCTGAAATAAAGCTTGTTGAGTTTTTCTTGATATGTACTCATAATACATACATGATTTAGAATATCTTGGCTCATTGTACTTCTTAAATAGCATTTCACTCTTCTCAAAAAAGAAAAACTGCGCTCTGCTGTAACGGATGAAATGGGCTCTACCAGTAAATTTTCTAGAAGACAGTCTACATAATTATTAAATAATAATCTTGAATCAGATTGTAGCATCTTCATTTTGTCCACCAGGGAATTCAAATTGTGCGACAGTAATAACAGTGCGGCACAGGAGTTCCATTTGTCTGAAGACCTTTCACACACACACACACCCCCCTTTTTTTTCTGCTTCACCCTTCATCTCATTTGTCCAGTTTTCAGCTCTTAAAGACAACAGCCTTTCCAGATTGTTATAAGCAGCAAAGCCTGGCTAATTAAATCTTTCATCAATTTCTTCAGTAATGTTACACAAACCTGCTAAGTAAGCTACCCTTAACATATCCTTTGGTGATTCCCATTTATGGCAGATGTTTCATGTCACATTTTGTATAGAATTTTTTTGGCACTTTGCGCACTCTAGGTAATTGAGGCTGTAAAAGATCATGTTTGTCAATATCATTAGACATCTGCAACAAAACTTTTTGAAATTCTCTTCTATTCTCATACTTCTTAAATTTTCAATCACCAGTTAGCTGGATTCACGTGCAGCACTGACACTCATTGTTGGCTTTTGAACTTGGCAAAATGTAGAACGTATACCTCGTTTGCGCAAGCGTAGTAAGCACATATCTTGCGTAAGGCTCTTAACTATTCACAACATAGAATGTTTATCACATTTGCGTAAGCATAGGAAGAACATATTGTGCATAAGGCTCTTGACTATTAGCTCAAAGCTTTTATATTATACTAAATATAAATTGATACAAACATATCAATTTGTAGTAAAGTTTATTACGGCTGTTCAACCACATCTTAGAAGTTCTACAAATTGTGTAACTAATATAATTATTTTTATCTTTTTAGTGCATTTATAAATAAAAGGTTGGTTTTAAAAGTTTTTTTTTACATTTATTTTATTTTTCACTTTTTAGTCTCCAACCATGTGTTTGTATCACGAATATGGCTTTCCCTTGTTAAGAAAGATCCCCATGATGTATCGTGATCGACCAGTAGTTTGCTTTCATTCCCATTCCAATGCGGGACATACTGTAGGAGCAAACTATAATATTAGTGTTCAGAACTATTTGCTGTTACAGAAAAAATGCATGCGCACAACAGCAGTGACACGTCTAATCTCCATTTTACTGTTATTCAATTATGTAAAACCAACTCGATACAACGTTTACTGCATGTAGTTGTAGAGTTCCTATGGCCACCTTCTGGCTCCATCGTCAGAACAGCTCAGTGGTACCTTCACATTGTATTGTCATTGGAAATACACATGTATGAGAAATTTCAGCTCAATTGGATAATGGGATGTGGTTAAAATTGCCTTGCACGATTTCACCCAAACGTAAAAACAAACAAGGCAAGTTAAATAAAAGCTTGTAAAAATACAAATGCCACATAGACGGTTACAAAAAAGATTGCATATATATATATATATATATATATAACACATACACACATATATAATAGTAAGAAGTATGTCTCAGTTAATAAAATTATCACATAAAGTAAGTGCGAGTTGTGTACATAAATTAAGATGATATAATAATGTATTTCATTATGAACTCTATTGACGTTGAATAATTTTGTTTTACTTTGCCAACAAGTCAGGGATTATGAGGTAGCATATTAATAAAAGGAATTAAATAGGCGAAACTATCTATGTGTGTTTATAAGAGTTCCTAATATAAAATATAGGGTTTTATGCACAATGTAAACACGTAACTGTAACATAAGAAAAAAAAGACATAATATATTTTAAAATTTAATTAAATAAGTAAGGGTCAATGTTCAAATTTTCTGTAATTATATAGTTACATCGATAGGTGATAACAGTAATGAAATTTTTTATGAGAAAAAGGGAAAACAAAATAAGTTGTGCAGTAATAGAGCCTTATACTGCAGTGAATAGGGCACGTAAAAAAAAAGTACAATGGCATGCGCCTAAGTACTTTCAGGCCTCAAGGATGTGTGAGCCGTTGCAGCATCCTTTCGGTGCAGACGCGCCTCCTCATTCCACAGCCCACCTCACCACCCCCACCCAACCCCATCAAGCCACTTGTTCACAAAGCTGCACCGTGCAAGGATGCCCGAGACGCGATCCACAATTGAGAAAAGTTATCATAACACCGCACTGTCAAAGCATGCATCATTGTTTTGCTAACATGTGTTTCGTGCATGATCACCTTGTACAGCCAACAGCTGTTACTAATAATTACAAAACAGAGTACCCTTAAAAAACAAAACAAAATTGAGCTAAAGTTTATTAGTAATATCAATTAGTACAATGGAAAATGTATCCAAATATTTTATTGATAACCAAGTGCAATTATTACATTTAAAATTTTACAAAGTTTTCCCAGACCCATATTAAATTGATTACAATTATACTAGGATATACTGAGACAAAAAGGGTCCATATATAAAACCAACTTGTTTTATTAGTTTGCTAAGATAAGACACAATGAAAGTGTTATAGCAGAATTGAATGTCAGATGAGTTGCTAACACGACTTCGCACACCTCCGGAGGGGGTAACACAGCTAAAGCAGCACGACGCCGTAATACAGCACCTGCCTGGGCTGGAGAGAGAGAGAGAGAGAGAGAGAGAGAGAGAGAGAGAGAGAGAGAGAGAGAGAGAGAGAGGAGAGAGAGAGAGAGAGAGAGAGAGAGAGAGAGCAGCCACCCTCACACACTAGATTACGCAAGTACGCGCGAGGGACGCACTATGATAGGACAGCACAGCGAGTCATAAATTTTGAAACAAGGTAACGCTGCATGATTTCTACACTACACTGATACACAGCATGGCCGGGATGAATACGAATACGCACAACACTCAAACACTCCTTAAATATGCACAATAAGCGATAAATGGGTTTCAAAGATATATTGTTTTGCTGAGTTAAGTATAAAAATAAAATTTTCCCCCATGGGAATAGTAAGGAGAAACCACAACTTTCACAATTGTTACAAAGGCTCTAATGACCAAAATTGTTCATTCTTTAGTATATAATCATGTTCTATGAAACATTTTTATGATACATACACACATATTGTTGTTATATTAAGCTTACTAAACAAAAGTGCTGCAGATGTTAACACCTATCAGATGATAAAATGAATTACGTTGAAGTCTTTCATAATCTTTGAACAATATTATTTACGAGACACTCACTAGACGTTGAATATTTAAATTCAAATTATTCATAAGAATGTAAAGTTATAAAAATGTGAACTAAGAAACATCATATACAAATTACTTAACTGTATATAAAACAACAAAACAACACTCACCAATGCTTTGTGTTCAGTGGCTAGGGATTGAGATACTAACATATATTTTATGTAAAACAAATGAATTAAGTAAGGAAACATACTATAACTGAGACAAACCGTATCTAGAATGCCACCTTGTTGACATAATGTGCGGCTGTATAGCGTACTAAGAGCAGCACAACACCAATTTTGTAGTTGTAAGAATATTTTATAAATGATTAAGGTAAACGTTCCAGTGCCACACATCCTCAGTAATGAAACGTAGCGGGGTTATGAGTTGCATTTTTGCATCAGCATTTTTATACAAATAATCAATATATGTCTTTCCAAATACAAATGTATGTTATTTATTATTCTGTGCCCTTCTGGTCAAATTAACTAATATTGTCAAACATAATTTTTTCACTACATTAAATGTGCAATGTTTTAAAATTATTACCTATTGTTGCGGGAGATTTTTAGATTTTCAAAATGCTAAAGTTAAACTAATTTTGATGCAAATCTTGTTGAACTATCACATGACCACACTTTGTAAATGGGTTTACAAAAATTCTAATATTTCCTTAATCACAATGCCACATAAGTACGTAGGGCATCAAACAGGCTGCACGCATCCTTGTCCGCATTCTGAATTGCTTTGCCACGTCATCCTAGAGAAAACTTACACTCTTAGCCAAGTTCACAGCCATGGGCACAGCTGAGCCATTTAATGCAAGTACAGGCTGTCGTTGTAAACACAACCGGCAGGCCCCACCTACAAATTCTTAAGTCATTAAATGCAAGAAAGAAGGCAAGGCAGCTCCCTACACCAATTTCCTTGCTTTGTCACCTCTTCCTCCATTCGCTTCCTGTCTTTATCGAAAAGGACTTCAACCTTACTATTTTCCCGCAGTCGGGAAACAGACGAATACCATCAGGTCGACGACTACTGTACCACGTCACCAAATGTCAGTTCCAGAGCTGGGGACCAGCTCTACTTAAAGCAAGAGGGTAATGTAGCGGTCTGAGCGAGCCCTTAATTAACGCTAGTGCGTTAACCCAGCATCACACAAAGCGGGGAAGCAGGATGCCAGGGATTGTGACAGGCAGTAGAGAATAAACAGTATGGCTATATAGGCCAGCGCGAGGCTTGTCGCAGGGTCAGATGCCAACCAGATGTGTGAGACGTCGTCAGGACGTCAGCCAGCGGCCGACCACTTAAGAAGGGCCATGAGAGGGTGTGTCGAAACTGTCGCTGCCAATACATCGAGGGATGCAGCCTTCGGCAACTACATAAGGTGAACTCGTTCCAACGATATGTCAAAGGACTTTAGTTAGATATCCAACATAGTGGCTTGCACAGTAATTAATAGTAAAACAAAATTGCTCTCCCGTTTAGACATAAGCATGTATTGTAAAGTGTCGTTCACTTGTGAGTTACAAGTTCTATGTAAAGACGTTTAAGGATACCCCCGTGTTTTATATTCTGCACACCCCTAGACACTTAAAAGCTCTTATAGCTCAGGCGTAGTCACTTGTACTATTAGTATATTTCATATTGGCTGGAGTGTCAGTCCAGTACAATGTGAATACTAAATTAATTTTTATGTGCAAATCTAATTTTTTCAATAGAGACTTGAACAGCATGAAAAGTAATAGAGTTAATATTTGGAAAATAACATAACTTAACTTTGTATGAAAGAAGAGCAATGGCCAAACTCATATACCTAAACTGTGGGTGAAAATAATAGCGACAGCATGCACTCTAATACTGTTCTATATAAGTAAGAATGAGGCTATATTTTGTGGTGAAGTTGATTCATGTGACTATCACATTAAATGGATGAGTACAGAACTGCATTTCTCTAATGTACGTTTCTTACTGATTAATATTGTGCCACCAGTAAAAATTCAATGAGAAATGCTTTCACCCTCAGCAAAAAGAATACAAGAAAAGATTTTCTCAGCTGTTAAATTTGTATTTGACAAAGCAGAAAGAATAATCTGTAACGATGTACATTTGTACTAAAATATGTGTAATATATTTCTGTTGTGCTGTATAAAATTACATAGCGAGTTATCATATAAAAATTTTGCTTCGCCTTCAATTTATGGATTACTTTAGAATAATGACTACTGATAATTCATCAATTAGGATCAAATGTCACCTTGATTATGATGAAATCAAAATGAAATTTTGGTGGTAAGGAAAATATGAATAGTGTAGTCTACTAAGTACAGGCTGAATATCAAAAGCAATATTTTTTTTAAAATTAATGAATGTGTATCCCTTATATATAACCCATTAAAAATACAGGTTTAATTTCTTTCTGCATATTAGTGTGTGACTTTTCAGCAATTTAAAAAATATATATACATAAATAAATTTGGCAATGAAAATCACATGTTCGTGCTGAAGACCTGATCTGTTAGAGCAGCTGTAATCTTTCTCCCTCGCTCACTTTAAATCACGGTGTTTTGAAACACTTGTGATAAATGTCTGTGCTGCTCCAAGCCGTTGTCTGTACATGTTGTCATGACAGTATAAATCCACCATCATGTCATATAACAGCAGAATAAACATTTAGTGACTCGACAAAGCTTACGTTCAAATGTTCAATACCTTACACCAAAGATATTTCAAACGTCTACCCGGACGTTGTTGGCATTGATTAACTAAAAAACTGACAGAGTTAAACTGTATGTAAGTCTAAAAGTATACTTTTCTCACCGTGTTTCATTTATGATTACTGTTGGTATTATTGATTAGAATAATAATAAATATACCACACACAATAAGATAATCTAGACAAAACCTGAAGCAGAATTTCGTAATTGCGATTGCTTTAGATACTAACTGCATTTTTGCTAAAGCCAATTTGTTAGTTTTTAGTCAAACAGACATGAAGATAGTCCAAGGTTCTGGGAATCCAAGCACACCGAACCACCAAGGCAACTGTTTCGCAAGACCCAATCTCTTCCTCTTCAAATGATGGTGAAGTTCAGTAATGTGTTTCTCGTTCAGTTCAATATTTTGATTCCTGTGGTTTCAGAGGAAAATTAACTACTTTGTTATGGAATGCAGATGTCAAACTTAGGGTGGGGACATATGCCTATATTGTCCCTCCCCAGTATTAAAGAGGGGGGGGGACAGTATCCCCCTGTCCCCCCCCTTTCTCCGCCACCACAGCAGATGGGCAGGGCGAACTATATACAAGTGTGACAGGCCTCCGAGCAGTATAGTTGATGAGGAAATGAGTAGCTGAGTTCCGAGCGATAGAATATAAGCAGCGAGAGAAATGACCAGTAGAAGGGAAATCTGTGACTGCGAGTATCAAGTAGTGAAGGGTGCGGTTGGCCGGCTGGACTATTGGACTAGATGGGTGAGTGAAAGAAATTGCAAATGGTGGCAACAGATAGCACGAATTCGTATTAATAATGACCATGAATTAATTGACTGTTACAAAACCGACAGTTAAAAAGGACATTAACTTAAGTTGAAATAAACATTAAATATTGCGCTCACTTTTAAATAAAAGGAGTAATGGGGGTGACAGATAATTTAATGCTGTAAATAATAGCTGTGTGAATAAATCAAATTTAGTTTTATTTTTTTTATTAAGACCTCCATCCCTCACGAACTCAGATATGCCCCTCAGGCATCCTATGTAACAATACTGTAAGGGTGATAGTATGTTTTTACTTTGAATCAATTTTGTTAATGCAGAGGAGTAAAATATTTAATTGTATTGCCTTACTAGGCTGAAGCTGTATATTATGGTAATTGAAGAGATATTGGGAGTAGGTTACAATATTCATACATGGAATGAAATTAGAACATTACTTATTAATTAATTGGTGCAACAAGTATGTACTAATCTGTACTTGCCTTTACTTATTAAACATTGAATTTGGCACAATTTAATGCTACATTGCAACTGGTAAAGTTTGTTTAGTTGTATTTTTATTTTATTCTTGCAATCCTTTAATTCAATACAAGAGTGATAATTTCATGATATGGATGTTGTCACATATTATTGTAATTGTTATGTATGTCCATTTATGTTATTTAAGAGACATATTTTTGAAAACAATTTTTTCTACAACCCAAATTGTGGAAGGAAGAAACTGTATTAGCAGTAGTAAGATTTATTAGTATAGTAAAATTTTTTATGAATCTGGGAGAAAGTTGACAGTTTGGAAACTGTTAGAATACATTCCTTTTGCTCATTGTTAAATAGCGGTATAGTACGATCACTACTTATTGAAATTTTTTGCTAAATGATTCTTGTGTTTAACACTCCGTTACATACATGGCTAATTGTATCAGTGATTTCTTTATTAATTCATCATAACCAAAATTTCTTGTCTTGTAGAATGTTGCTGTTTGATGCATAAAAAAACCCAATTGTATAATAATTTGTGAACAATGTTGAATGTCACTTAAATAGGTGTGAATTAACTATATAATTTTATTAAGTATAAACATTTTTGGCCCAGTATATTGGCTTTGCCCAGTATATTGACTACTAGCGATCCGTCCGGCTTCGTCAGTGTAAAATTTAGTTTTTTCTGCCTGCCGCGGCGTGCGGGGCCGCGTGCTCGCCTTGTACATCTTCCCCCCTTGCACCTCTCTTGCTAACGCATCGCCACACCACACACCGCCACCCCCGCCCACGTATAGGTTCGCGTGTGCATGTCTCGATTCTTGAAATTACTTTTTTTTTTACAAACTTTTCATAATTTTTAAATTATTGGCAATAATTATACGATGTAAAGGAAATTGATTATCTACATTAAATAGTTTTAATTATGAATTAATTAATTTTGATAAAGATTAAATTCATAGTGTTTAGAAAAGACAGTGAATTTTACGTTTGTTTTTGTTGTGTAATTTAAATTGTAAATATGATTATTACTACTTATCTATTAAAGATAGATATATGCTACTGCTGACTTTTTTGTAGATCATTAAATTTTACACAGTTCTTTCGTACTTGATTTTGTTATGTATCTAAAGGATTAGACAGCATATTCCATGAGAGTGCACTGGCGGAAAACTTTTTTCCAGACTTGATTCGCTAATACTGTTAAAGCTCAGCTCCTATTACGTGCCAGGGCAATTTTTAATACACACAAACCTTCCTCCATAAATACACATCATAACAGTAAAAACCGCATCCAAATACATTCAGTGGTTCTCGAGATTAGCACAGTTATACGAACAGACATGCACCAGGGACTTCCTTCTATACTATGTATTGATGACGAGATACAGTACTTTACAATGTTAATAAACAAAGAACATTATGCACACTGTCTCACATCAATGGAGTTGTTTAAGATCAAACATAATTTTATCAATGTATTTGTTACAATTAGGATAAAGTTCTTGTACTTACAGTAAGGTACCGCACAGGAAGAGTTACATACGATTGGTGCATGTTGATAAGTGTTTTTTCTCATTGTTAATAAATTATAAGTTCAATTAAGAGATAACAATACTTGTGGAAGTCAGTTGAAAGTTACTTGACAATTACACTGTGCATTGATCTAAGAATTATAATGAATGTACATAATTTTACAGTTATATTGAAAACTCAATGTATGTTAACAATTCTGAGTAATCATTATCCACTTAAAAGAAAAAGCAATTAAGAACTGTTTTGTTTAGATATAAGCAGGTTGAGGTGTTACAAAGTGTTGGGCTTTTGCAATTGTAAGATTAGTCCAGTTTTTATGGTGTCCTTGGATCAAAGCACAAAGAGTGCGTGCTTTGTTGGGACAGGTCTGAGGCCCCTTTTTGTCAGTACTGGCCTGATGAGTAAGGCACTGGCTTTTTGCAGTTTTGGACAGGTCTGGATACCCTTTACATACAGGGACTGTGTGCAAAAAAACTATCATCAATGTGTTTTGCAATGCATACCTTAAGAAAACAATGTTCTCTTGATGTATTCATGGCCTTTTATTTCTCCAATGTCCAGTCACTTATTTCACATGGAATTATATTCTGGGGAATTTCTTCTAATTGAAATAGTGCTCAAGCTTCAGAAAAAAATTATACGAATCATAAAAGGAAAAAAATATGAGCTACTGCAAACCATTATTCAAGGAACTTATTTTCACATTCCCTTGCCTATACATCTATCACATAATACTCTTCTCCGTACAAAATATAAGTCATGATTTAAACAACAATATTCAGTTATTTTACTAGAGGTAATAACAATTTACATATTATTGCACCGATCTAGTACATATGCACGTAGTCCTTTTTATAGCGGCATCAAACTATTGAACAATCTACCCTTTGAAATAAAAATGAGAGAAAATACCTCATTTAAAAAAATGCTAAAGAGGTACCTAATAAAAAAAGACTCATTTTACTCTGTAAATGAATACTTTCAAGATAGTCGAGACTGATTTAGTTATGTAATATGAATAGTATATACAGGTTGTTCCGCGATTCGACAGACATACATCGGCAGTGTATTCTACAGCTCATTGGCAACAAAAAAGTCATACACATAAATGAGCTATGCAGCTCCAGTATCGAGTTACAGGGACGGACGTGCAGGAACAGACAGATGCAGTGGAGAAACCCGTCCATGCTCTGATGACAGGACAGCTGTATGTGTGTGTGAGTGTGTGTGAGAGAGAAAGAGAGAGACACACACAGTTTACAAAATGTCCCATTAAACCACACGCAGGCCACAGCATCAGGAGGCCGGCATAGCTTGTCAGTGTTGTTGTTACGAGGTGAAGAGACGCACCATGCTAGGACTTTTTACACGAGCAGAGTACCTGGACATGGTGTACGAGTACGGATTCTGTGATGGCAATGGGCGTCGTGCGGCTGTTGAGTATCGTCGGTCGTTCCCAGTCTGCCGAACGCAGCATCATACGACGTTCACCAAGGTGTACCAGTGTTGGAGGGAGACAGGAGGCTGCCCGCGACGAACACAGGAGCGTGAGTATCGTCGGCGTGACATGGCTGTACGGATGAGATTGTGGAAGCACCACTTACAAGCATATGTGCAAATTCACGGACGACAGGGGTATCGTGATAGCAGGTATGGTGGATATTGCATGCAGACGGTCTGCATCCCTACCACCTGTAAACAGTGCAATACCTGCAGCCCCAGGATCATGCCTCCCGTCTGCAGTTTTCTGCCTGGATGCAGGAACAGTGGACACACTGCCCCTCATTCTGTTCTCAGACGAGGCAACGTTCACGGGTCAGAGCGTCACCAACAGCCGCAATGAGCACACATGGGCACACGCCAATCCACATGTCACTGAAACCAATTTCTAGGAAAGGTTTTCAGTCAACATGTGGTGCGGTTGTGCTTGGCTCATGGCTCATCGGCCCACATTACTTTACTGGCAGTGTTACTGCTTAAGTCTACAGGGAGTTTCTGGTCAACACCCTCCCTGTATTATTGGAGGATGTGCCGTCAGAAATTCACTGACGGATGTTTTGCTGTAATAATCGGTTTATGTTTTGTTATTGCATTTTTTCCTTTTCTTAAATTATCCCACAGATAACATTTATTCGTAGTTGGATGTTGGTGGTATTATACTGTGTATATCGTTAGTGCCATAAAAAAGTGTGATTATAACCCCTAGCAGACCCTTGCACCAAAACAACCCAGAAATATAAAGTTATAACAGCACCTATAAATACACATACGTGACTGACAGTTGGCAGTGAAATTACAGTTCGTGAAGGGAACTCATTAGGAGGAATACATCCTTGTGGTGTATTATGGTTGTAATTTTAGAGTTGATTTCTGATCCAATATACAGGATATGAGATCTGTATTTGGTGGTTGTTTGTGATGACTGTAACATTGTTAATCATGCTTCATATTTGCATTTATTTGTCATATTTAATTTGCTGGAATAACTGTGATGACAGTGCTGTTTGTTTCACTGAATTCTGTACAGTGGTTCGGATTGTATGGGCGATTTTGTTTTCAAGGTTACGGACTGAGAAAATTTTGAGCTCGCGACAGACACTCTAGTATTACCGGAGGCTGGCGCGTTCACCTAGGTTATAGCATGGGAGATAATAATAACTTGCCTGCTGCCAAGCACTCATCCATCAGGGGGGCCCGGGTCGTTTGGTGCGGTAAGTTATTGCGTGTTTTTGCATGCTTCGTGACTTATCTAATTTTAATAAACAATTGTTGCTTCACCTCTACTGAATTGTGTACAAATTTGGCAATTTAATGTTTATTCTCTGCTCTACAATTTGCAGGATGTAATAAAATGTTGCAACTGACATCCTACAATACAGAAAGAATCTGTACGGATATGAACGTAATTTCTCATAAAGTCGGCTGAATTGCACGTTTTCTACTGTGTCAGTATTTATGGGATGGACATTCAAACTGGTGTAGCAGCTGTACTTCTTACTTCAGCAGTTGTCTCTGTAGGTAGGTATATCTCGATTCTCAAACCGGGCTACTCTCCACGTTGCTCACCTCTCCACAATAAACACTACACACTCTTTGCTCTCCTCTCTGCTACACGCACTGCTCAGTTCGCCGCTCCACTATAAACGCAAACTTACATTGTGTAAACACACTAACGCAGACAGGCGAGAGACGAACAAATACACAGTTTACTTACTGAAGATGGGCGCCAGTGATGCTCCCTATGCACTGCGCTTTTGAGACTCGGGGTGATCTCCGGGGTTTCCGTGGGTTTGGTGTGTTCGTCTCACCCATGCGTTTTACCTAACAGTCTGATACTTTATACTCAACATTGACTGTTCACACACTATAATTGAACACTTCAACGGGGCTGGTTACTGACGCTACATAGAACACTCACAATTTCTGCACTGAAGATGTTTTATTATGCCAAGTTTGGGAAACTTTAAGCTTACTGCGTGGTTCGCAAGTCCGTTTCGGTGACCCTCTGAGCACTTGACCAAAACCTACGGTGCTGTGTAACACTTTGCGGTGCCAGAAGACACAGTAATCACAAGGTAAGAGACATACGAACGCTGGGGTGGATGCAGGTGTACCCATGGACAGGGCATGGAGATAAGATGAACACTACGGTATAATGCAACTACCGACACCTACCCTTTGGGATACGTCCCCTTATCCATGCAAAGTATGGTAACGATCAAAGACAAGGAGGGCTGGTTTACACATCATGGCCGGCGGCTAGGCCTTGTGGTAGGAGGCACTAACACGTCATAATGAAAATTATGTGATAAGACATGAATCAGGTAACAGGATACGGCACGAAATATGAAATAAAAGCACATTCAGTGCGAAAGAACTTGAGGATGGTGCGGATGGCTCCGGATATGTGTGGTGGTGGCCACATAGTCAGACATGAAATACCCATTGAATTCTCTGGAAAAGTAATTATTGGAAACAAATTATAGCACCATGATACTAAAAATCTAGACTGCAATTAATACACCTGAATGGTGGGGTAACTCGAATCTCCGAGGTGACTGCGTGGCCGGTGAACAAACACAGTAAAATTGCAGAAATTACACAGAACCCTAATAAACATATATGAAACACTGATACAGATGAAAGCGCACAAGAATACATGACAATAAACCCTTAAAACGCAATGATGGCGTTGATGTAAAAATTGCAGTGGTCAAAAACAAAGTTTACATAGAACATGATAATTAAATAAAATCAGCAAAATACATATATAGAAATGTTGCCCTCAACCAAATACATTAAAATAACACAAGCAAAACTCTAAATCCCACCTTGTGGTCGGATGGAATCAAATACCAGTTACCCGCGGCCTCAAGTTACAACACATCTCTTCTCGTCGTTTAAATGTTAAAAAGCCAACAAGGGCTGCAAATGAATTATTTAAGCAGATGGCATTTCGCCGGGGACAATTTTGGCAACGTACGCAAGCAAAGGTTAACCGGTATACTATATACTAAGATCAGCTATTGAAATATAAGTCAGTGCAAAAAAGTTGAGAGTTTGCATATGGACAGCGTCTTACCTATCCAACTTCTCGAGAACAACTGCCCAGAGGCAGGGGCACCGCTGACCTACCATGGCTGCTTACGGGGTCAACACAAGCGGAAGTTGAGAGCACTCTTCATAAAAATACCAATAGCAAATTCAAAAAGTCATGAAATAAAATAAAGGCATATTTAAATACAATATTCAGATTGCAGTTGACTGATAATATCTTAAAATATTTTTGTATGGTTTCTTTGCTTGAGATATGATTATCATTCTTAGCGCCGCACACATTTCAAATTGTCCAGCTGCAAAGAACACAATGACCTTCACAAAAACTACACTTTATGGCAAAAAAATTAAGTAGCACATATTTAAATAGGAAGTCTATGGCCCGTGGCGGTAATTAGCCAAGTATTGGTGTTGCATATGCACTCAGCGGCTAGCGACACCATGGGCTGAGTGCTGCTGGCCAGTGGCCGGCAACAAACACCCCCTCCCTCAGAGACCATGACGATGCGAGTGGATCAACCCCTCTCTTCTTTGCCCCATCCAGGTCTGAACTGGAACTGCTGGATGAGGACAGACAGGGCACGGTCTTGGGGGTAGTTGCACTCGTCACCATTCGTGAGGGGGTGGGGTATTGGCTGGATCGGCGATGTTGGGGCTAGGCGGTGGCTCCCTACACCGCTTTCGTCTGAAGTGGGGGGGGGGGGGGGGGTGCTGCCAGGTGTGGTTAAGGTGGTCTGGACCACCCGATGCCGAGGTCTTTGAGGCGTGGTTAGATCATTGTACTTTACACTTCTTGGTGCACACACATCCCTAGCTGTGTTTCCAAATCTCCTAAAGCTATCCTGCTCCTCTAAGCTGTGTCCTATTGGCACTGGAAAACCACGAAAAGGTGTGTTGTTTACACTGGCTGGACTTATATTTCTATTTTCATTGACACAAAGCTTTAAGTTTTCTCTGACACTTCCCCTAGCCTGTAATGGTGTGGATTGCCCCACTGGCGAAAAACATTTAAATTGCGTTGTTGCTAAAACACTTGCATTTGCCTCATCATTCACTGGTCGACTTAGGGAAACAACATTTGGGTGGTGGCTGGCATTCGCACCACTGGTTGTGCCATTCAAAATTTCCGATGAGCTGTGCCGTGTGACCCAGTGTGATCGCTTTCTCACATCTCCTCCTTACCTTTTCTCCAGCGGCACGCTGGTAATACGGAGATCGTCACAGTGTTTTTTCGTCACGCGCTTTCTTCCCAAACTCACAAGTAACGTCGCATTTCCGAGTTTTTGTGTTATCCGTACAGGTCCTGACCATCTGGGTGCTAGCCCCGCATAAAAATTCTTTTTCCCCGCAGACAAGAGATCTTATCTTACGTAAGCGTACATGCCTAGGGCAAGTTCAGCCGGCGGCCTCTTGCATGGGGGTACCGACATGGAAACATATTGAGTTTGATGCTCTTTTGCCTGCTCATGTATTTTTGGTTGGTGGGACACTATTTCCTCTGGTGGTACTGGGTGTTTCTTCGGGGTTCTTCCGGAGCCCTGGGCTCTCTACCCTGAACCTTTTTGGACGGGGTTTTCCCGATGGCGGCGTTCACTCTATTTCAAATGCAGAACAAGCTCTCTGGTATGAGTTCCATCCAATGTTTATGATCATCCCTCAACCTCACACGCAGCTGAAATTTTAAATCCTAATTGTTTTTCAGCTTATTTAACCTAAATTTGCAAAGTTGATCAAACTTTTAAAATTCTCTTTTCATCCCGGGATTTAAGTTTTCTTTTTTCTGCGTTTGGTGGGATTGGTTCGAGGGTGGTAGGATGGTGTAGTACGATGTTCAGCTCCCCAGTTGGTACAATAATCTCGCCACCTTTTCGTCATGAATTGTGTGCAATTATCTGTGAGCAGTTTCTCTGGATATCCCCATCTAGGAAAAAGATCCATTAGCAGTACATGGGAGACAGTGCGAGACCTCACATTACTAACCGAATATGTCTCGGTTCAGCGGATAAACAAATCAGTGACAACAACTAAAAATTTCTTCCCGCTTGGAGTACATGTATAGGGACCCATAATATCTAGAGCCACAGTTTTAAATGGCTCAGTGGGTTGGCGCTGTGGTTGTGGCGCGTCCCCATCTGCCCTCCCCAGCTTTCTGGTATTGCACACAATACATTCCTACATGTATTGTCGTATGCCCCTCTGCATTCCAGACCAGTGAAAGTGTTTGTGTACATTACGTTTTGTCTGCTCGGACCCAAGATGACCATGTTCCAGACTATCATGACTGTATTATAGGACAAGTTTTCTAGTTTCCAGTGGCACATACGTTCGCCATTTACCCTGATTTCCTGGTGAGCATAGCCGGATCTCTCTGTTTATGACACGTCAGTGTTCAGAAAAGGTGCTTGTGCAGTGTTGATGGCGGTGGTGTGTATCGGGCAAATTTTCCTGACGTGTGTACACTTTTCAATATGCCATCGTAACGCAGCGATGTGCGCTTTCCTGGGTTTTTGACAACTATGTTTTGGAGAGTGAGCAGGGAAATTTCAGTTACTGTGTTAGCTAGGCAGGGTGGTAGCGCCTACTCCCACTCTGCATCGTCAACTAACATTATTTCTTGACACAGAGTTCGGGAAAGTTCGATTGTCAGCTCGTTCATTTCTCCTGCTACGTGTTCCACTTGAAGGTCAAATTTCTGTAAAAGCAAGGCCCAGCAGGCAAGTTTGCTTATCTCATTGTGCATCCCTTCGAGCCAGATCAGGCAGCAGTTATCTGTTTTCAAAGTGAACTTATGGACCAGCAAGTAGGGGCGTTATTTACGGAGGGCGTGTATGATGGCCAGACACACTAGTTCATTTATATGATATTTCCGCTCCGCATCATGGAACTTCGCTCTGTGATAATTGATAATGTGTTACCTCCTATGTGCGTCTGTCTGGTATAACACAGCTCAAATTCCCTTTTGGCTCGTGTCTGTCTGTACCGTTACCGGGAGATCTGGGTCAAATCTAGCTAGCGGTTTGCAGTTTTCGAAAGCCCATTTTATGTTCTGGAAAGCCTGTTCTGCTTGTGGGGACCAAACAAATTTTTTATTTTTTGACAGTAGCTCTGTGAGTGGTGCAGTGATTACGGAAAGGTTCAGGATGAATTCCCTCAGCCAATTAATTAAACCGCAATACTTACGCAACTGTTTCCAGGATCTGGGGCTGGGTTATTCCTGAATTAATTGCAACTGAGGGGTTTCTGGTTCATGTCCGTCTGCTGTATCATAATGTCCTAAGAATGCCAGCTTACTCATCTGTACAAAACACTTCCCCACCTTACAAACAAGTTTGTTACGCTCAAATCTCTCAAATACCAAGTCCAAGTGGTACATATGTTCCTCCCAGTCTTTAGACCACACTAGCACGTCATCCAAATAAGCCATTGCAAAATCTCCTAAGTAACCATCCAGGACATTTACCACAAGGTTTTGAAATGTAGCCAGGGTGCATTTTAAGCCCAAAGGCATTGCACAAATTGAAACCTTCGCCCTTCCGGCGTGGTGAAGGCAATTTTGTGACGACCTTGGAAAAAAAAAATGTTCAGGTTCCAGTATTGACAATGTGTCTGAAGTAAATAACAGGTGGTGGTGAATTTATGGTAACTTTGTTTAATGGGCGAACATCGACACAGAACCTCCTCCACTCACAGTATTTCTTACGGGCCAAAGCGATAACTGGAATATACAGACTTTGCGTCTGTTCAATTACATGATCGTCTAACATTTCACGCACCAGTGTGTTTATTATGTTCCTGTAGAAGGTACCCGGGTCCCTGGGCTTGGCGTAAATAGGCTCATCGTGGGTGGTGACGATGGCATGCTCGGTGGTGTCAGTGCAACACAGCGGCACCTCTGTGTAGAACACTACGGCACACTGGTCCAGCAGCTGCTGCATCTTCCCCTGGTACTGCTGCGGCACCTCGTGTACGAACTGCTCCAGCAGTACAGTTGATATGGCAGATGGAAGCATGGCTCCCACAGCATACAGTGTCCACCTCCCACTCACATCCATGTGTAGACGGTCGAGATGTGGTTCAATCACAGCTTTATTCTCGATTAACCATGGCAGTCCCAGTATCAACTCTTCACACAGATCCGGCACAATATACATGTCTAGTTTCTGTTTGCGGTTCCCTTACGCCCACTGTCACATGCATCACGCTTTTAGCTTCACCTTGCAGGTATGTGATGGCAAATTGGAACCTATGTGGCGGTACTCTCGTAGTAGTGGCATGGATCAGTCCTTTGCATACAAAGCTGTGACTGGCAGCGGTTTCTATTACGGCGGTTACACTTTTCCCTTCTAATTCCACTATTACACATAACAATTTCACAGTGTTGTCACTTACTTGGCATATCTGGGCACCTACCGTGGGCTGGTTTCTCCGCACTGGTGGCGAGACTGGAGCAGGTGCTAGTTCACCAACCTCCCTTCCCAGTTTCCCTGGTAGTGGTCTGGTGCACCCGGTCGGAAATTCTGTTGTTGTCCACGGTATGCTCTGCCTTGTTGCAATGGTGTTGACGTGAATGGCGGCAGACTCTGAAAGTAGCCAGTCTGCATGAACGGTGGCCTCGTGACATCAATCTGTATCACTGGTGTGGGTTGCCATCTCCCAGGCGACTGGTACTCTTGGCAAGCACTCACGTCCTTCTCGCAATAAACATGCTTCACTCATGAACTGCTCTAGGCTGGTTTTTGGCACATATAAGTACTACATTAGCTCTGGGTTTGACAGGGTGATAACAATTACCAATATTCCATAAACAGGTTGTTCAGGATGCAGTCTCTTATACAAACTAACCTTCCGTTGTATAAATTCTTCAAATCCCTCTCGGTCCCGTTACTGCTCATGATATAGCCAGGCCTAGGCCTGGATGACGTCGCCGTGTGAACAGTGTTGAAGCGACCCAGTAGTTTTTCATAGAACTCCTGCCATGTGATTCAGTATTCCTGCACCAGGTTCCACCAGGTGGCTGCTGCTCCTCGGAGGCAGTTTGCGGACACCTCTGTTCAGTCATCATGGTGGACACGCTGTTGGCACAGTTTTTCTTCACATATGGAAAAAAATACTTGTGGATTTTCCGCTTCATGGTCTGAGAATACTAGCAGCAACACATTCCGGTCAAGCCCTGTGGGTTATACATGACGTCCGGTAGTTGTTCGACCTTTCCATTTTACAGTGTTAACTGTAAATTTCTAACACTGTTACGCACTCTACACGCGTCTCAATTGAAAATCCCATCACGGCAGGTGGTGTACTTGTCTGGCCCGACATATCTCAAGTGAACAGTTTGTTGAACTGTCTGCAAGTTGCCCATTGTTTACCTTCCCCGTCGATTCTGGTGCGCGTGCACGCATGACGTCTTGGCGGGGTTGGTGGTACTGCCTCGGACATACATTGACATAGCTCTTGCTCCCAGTTGTTGTAGTCAAGCAGGTTGATTTTTACTAACCTTTCGCAATGTGTGCATCAGTCACTTGGTAGCTCAAATGGGTTCAGTCTCTCCGCGAACACGGTTATAGACACCAATGGCTTGATGTCTTCTCGTAGCTGTTCTGGCACGGTTGCCAAATTTCCGTGAATGTCGCGGTAGTCCGAAGCGGTTGAACACACGGCCCCACTTGGGCAAGCTACTTGGTGCCGATAAGTGAGACACTGAGACAATTGAATACCCTGTTTACTTCCTGGAAATGGGAGCCAGCGATGCTCCCTATGCACTACGTTTTTGAGACTTAGGGTTATCTCAGAGGTTTCCGTGGGTTTGGTGTGTTCGTCTCACCTGTGCATTTTACCTAACACTTTATACTCAACAATTACTGTTCACATACTATAATAAAACACTTCAACTGGGCTGGTTACTAACGTTACTTAGAACACTCATAATTACTGCATTGAAGATGTTTTATTATGCTGACTTATACATGACGTGCCAAGTTTGTGAAACTTTAAGCTTACTGAGTGGTTCACAAGTCCGCTTTGGTGACCCTTTGTTCACTTGACAAAGTACGTACGCTGCTGGGCGACACTCCGCGATGCCAGAAGACACAGTCCCCACATGGTAAGAGACATACAACTACTGGGGTGGACCACAGGTTTACCCAGGGACAGAGCACGGAGATGAGATGAACACTGCAGTATAACGCCTACCCAACAGGATGTGTCCCATTATCCACGTGTAGTGTGGTAACTATCAAAGACAATGGAGGGCTGGTTTACACATACATGTGGTCGGCGGCTAGGCCTCGTAGCAGGAGGCAGTAACACGTCATAATGAAAATTATGCGATAAGACATGATACAGGTTAACAGGGCACGGCATGAAATATCAAACTTGCCACAATCTTTCATGCTATCTGGGGGATTTTTTTTTCAAAAAAATAAGATTAGTTCGGATGTATTTATAAACTACTATGATGATAATTTATCAAATGCCAGGGGCAGTTATAGGAGTCATAAGACCCCTTAGTAACCTTCTGCAAGGGTCAGATCTTCAGAAGGAATAATAAACCAGCAGTCCGCAGCAGCTGGTTACATGTAACTAGCAGCACTGCACTACAAGTCTGTGCCATCCATCAATGTTTGACTTTGTTTATTTTTGTTATGTTTTATTCTTTATCTGAAAACATAGCTTCGTTCGACAATAACTCATTGAAGTCTTAATCACTTGGCTGTATTGGTGGTAAACAGAGATTTGGCAAAAAAAAGTTTCCACCATAGATGAAGTATTGGAAACAAATTCATTTCTTCAAAAAATTCGGAAATTTAGTTTCTGGCCACAATCACATGTAACATATGTTTAATCCACTAAAACTATGACTTTTGTTGATAATTAATACGTTAAGAAAAATTTAATAATAATTTCCAAATATTATTTCTTTAAACGTTAAATGCTTCTAGTTGAACAGTGCAGTATTTATATAATTTAAATGATGTGATGTTTGTAATTAAACAATATTAGTTATCACGTTAAAATAAAAAAATGCATGGAGATTTAAAAATATACTAAAAAAAATTCAGAATATGCTATTTTTAGTCCTATTTTCAGAAGGGTAACCCCCTTCCCGCCATGTTTTTTTAAGTTGATAAATTTTTGTAATAAGCTTGCATTTAATTCCCCTTAGTGGGTTCACTGTGTGTGTGTGTGTGTCTGTATGTATGTATGTATGTATGTATGTATGTAACACACCCAGTTATGTTGGCAGTGAAATGTGAAAAGTAGTTCTATGAAATAACGCGGTATTGCAAGTGTAATGTTTAAATTTATGGCTACTTAAGCTCTTTGAAGTTTATTCTATACACTTTAATGTAATTATTGGCGTAAAGATAATGTATTTACTTTAACTCAATTATATTGTGTCACGTGATCGCGCAACGGTCAAAACCTACGGTCTGTTGTTGTGGTACGTCCATGCTTGTTGCTTGGATTTGCTTGCGAGGCGAACTACAAATTTGGAAACTGGAAGTTGTGTTTAAATATTTCTCATTTATTTTTCAGCTTATCTGCAATCACCATTGTTTTATTACATGTCATATAGTGTTTAATTGTGTTGTAGTGATTTTGTGAAAAATTATGAGTTCCAGCAAACTACGTACAAATATTCAGCGTCAGGAGGACATTATAAATATCGCCGAAAGTATTTATTCTTTAATTTGTCGAGGAGAGATGAAGCCACGCAAGGTGATTGAACGAGTTGCAGAAATGATGAAAATTTCAACTGCAACTGTCGGGAGGTAAATGTAAAAGTGTTTTTAAGACTTGTTTTCGCCGCTTATCACCAGTAAAAAAAAAGTGAAAGAGAACAATTATAGATTGACAGAAACGTGAAATTATAAATGGAAAGTTAAATAACAATTATGAACGACAGCAGAAACGCAACATTAATATATTCATGAGAGTTTGCGAAGTACATGTTATATCCTAAGTTTAACAAATAATATTAAAAGTTATCTGTACCTATCTATCTACGCTCATCTGTTTAACCTTTCTTTCAAATCTGTCATTATAACAAGTGCTAATTTGGCAGTCAATAATTATACGTTAATTTTACATGTTTTTATATCACTGTGTAGTTCTGTAATGTAGGCCTAGCCTCAAATACATCTGTGCGTATCTATTTATGCCCAGCCAAGTAACCTTTCTTAAATCTGCCTTGATAACAAGTGTAACTGTGCCTGTCAATAATTATACATTAATTTGACACATTTTGAAATCACTGTGTTATTTTGTAATGTAGGCCTAACCTCAAACTTGTGTTCATGTAGTTATTCATCCCAAGTTACAGTGTTAAGTTTTACTATTGTTAATGTAACATAAACATCACAGTTTGATGCTACACCAAAGGTGTTCCAACATATAAACTGTAAAATCTTAAAGCTGGTTTTGTTAACTATAGACCTATAGTTGTGCTTGTTGCCGACATTCTTTCATGATGCAAGTGTAGGCCTAATTGTTTTATTTGGTAATGCTTGCCGTAATAAGAATTAGAAAGTATTTACAAATAATTGTCAACAGTTAGACATATAGAACAATTTCATGTTTAAATTTCGAAATGGATGTTCAACACGACAACTTGCTACCTTTTGAGAAATATCAACAAAGATAGTATGCGTTATTGAGTAGGCATAATTGTTAGTAATATCTGGCACTTTGGCAGCAAAAATATAGTAGTTTTTAAAATTTAATGTAACTGTAAATTACATATCATAATCTAACACCCCAGACTCAAAGAGCTCCTGTTTACTTGCAAGTCATGTTTTGTAAAGATTAGATTACATTACGCAGTGTATGTATTAAATTATGTATTTAGAAAGAAGCTGTATGAGCTAGCTTTCAATAAGGGCCGGACTACAATTGACATACCAAACACATTCACAGTTATACCGATAAGCACATACAAAACACAAAAGCACAGTGGCCTGGCTATAATTGATATAACAATAATAATATTAGTTTATGTTGCTACATTTGCACCACAGAAATTAAGGTCTGTACATATAGCTGGTAGTGGGTTTTTTCAAAAATAAATATTTTCAATTGATCTGAGACATTTTTAAAATGGTAAATTATTTACATTTCAATTTTTACTTTATACATAACCTAAAAGCGTTACAAAACTTCTGTGGTTATGATTATCCATAAATAAACAAAAGAAAATATCTTCCCGAGGAATTAAGTCAAAATACACACTTTCTTGATTTGTAAGTAAGTTTTTCAATTGATAACATAGTATAAGTGCCAGGGCTTCTGATTGGCTGTTTATGGACACACTGCTATAGTAACAAGGAAAGTTAAACCAAGTGCTTATCGCTATGCACGGTAACTTGCCTGTAAGTATTACCTTTATAATTTGTCCTTTACATTATCATTTTGCTGTCATTTGTGGATATATATTAGTTTTACATTAATATTAAGACATTTATTTCAGCTTTGTGTGTGCACGCATGAACCATTTTTGTAAGTATAGTAATTTTCTTTAAATACTTTTCTTATTTAACTTTTCAGTTTTGCTGCAGTCATTGCATATGAAGGAACCACAACAATGATGAGAGTCCATGCACTTTACCTGTAAAATTGGTTTCTTGAGGTCTGTGTGGGTTTGACAAAAAGGATATGTTGCACCCGTTTGGGCCACAAGAGACACAGGAAATGTGGCCATCAACGGATCAGCATTTCACTTAGCTATAAATAATATACATTATTTTTAAAATTATTTGGTACAAATGAAGGTGGTGCCAATTGCAAGCCTGGTATAACCTCCTTTTACCACTTCAATTCACAGTATAAATGTTCAGTTCTTTTTTGAAAGGTCTCAAAAGGGTACGAACACAGAGTAACTGTGTGAAAAAAAAACTGTATGTACACAGACAATTGCATTTGTTGAGATGTTTATATTTTTAGTGTAAATTATTTTTATTTTATATATACGTTATAGGCCTCTGTTGAAATATATTTATCTCAATTTATAAGGGTGCATATAAAACTATCCTTAAAATGTACAGACACATGCACATATTTCATATATTTTTCTTTTTTATATATTACACATTTTTATATACTGCCACGTTTGCACCGTCACGTTAAATTTATTAACACCGTCTACTTCTGTGCAGTGGTGTACTCTTTGCTTGGCTCCCTGTCTTCCCCTTTCCCCTTCGTGGGTCATTATTTTTTGATTTGTCATTTTTTATTTAAGTCCTTGCACGGCCTCGCTCTGACTACCTTATACGGTTCAGACATCTGCTATGTTACGCCGCTACCTTATGCCTGCAGGATGTATGTTTTTTCCTGATGGCTCAGTTGCACCTAACTTCAGTCAGCTGAGGTAAAACACAGCTACCACGTTTTAGAGCTGACGTTTTACTTGTCACGCTACAGAGTGATGGGGCACTTAGAAAATGGCGAGTCATGGGAAACGTTAAGTTTGCGGTACAGTTTTTAAATGTATGGTAATTTGTGTGACAAGTGGTGTTGTACCTTGGGTGTGCAGTAGTGCTAGTCTTATTTCAAAATCTGGAATTGCCTGCCCTTCCAAATTATTTTTCAACTTAACTAATGTGTGTCCTTTTTTAACGTGTCGTGTTGGTCCTTGCTCACCACCAAAGTTTAATGATCGCTTTTTACCAGTACCCATGACTTCATTGCTAGGGCGTTCATTTTTCAATTGTTTGTTGTGTAAAATTTTTGTCTATCGGATATGTGAGATGACCCAAACAATTATATATGTTACATATTTTATATATACTGTATATTTTACATTTAATATATACACATATATACATTATATATATATCATGTGTTATATACATCATATATGTTACACGTTTTACATATACTATACGTGTTACATTTAGCAGTCCAAAAATGTAAACATTGAGATTATTAACATGTGGGAATCACATGGTGTCACATGACAATGTGTGTGTACATGTGGTGGAAGGATACATAATTGACACGAAAGTAGAATCTTAGCAGAGCTTTCAAAAGTGCTCACTTTATCATGAACGGCCTATAAAAAGAAGACTCTAAGAATATTATGTAATAAAAATCAAAGGGAATCATGTAGACAGCTCTTTAAAAAGGAGAAAATACTTACTTTAATAGGTCAATATATTTATATAGTTCTTTCATATGGTTTTGATAACCAAGATAAATTTCTTCCTAATAGTACTATCCACAATTATAAAACAATCTATAGGGAAATTACATATTCCATCTGCTTCCTTATCAATTTATTAAAAAGGTTTACACTTCTCTGTTATAAAAATGTTTAATTCTTTGCCATCTGAGTATTGAATACTGTGCTGGAGTAATAACACTCAATTTAAAAAAAAAGGTGAAATTGTTTTTAATATATTATGTATTTTATTCCTTTAATGAATATTAATATTATAAATGTGAAAGTTTGTATCAGTGTTTGTTACTCAATCATGTCATAACAGCTCAATGGATTTGGATGAAATTTGATACAGTGGTACATTATATTCTGGATTAGGACATAGGGTACTTTTCATTCCAGAAAAACACATTACGGAATTTATAAAATATGCCACCAACCATTTGAGTCGACGTTGGCTGGTGGTCGGTTTTTGAATTTTGCACGCAGGTGAAACTGTAGGTAACAGCTAGTATTTTCATAATTTTAAGTTGTCACCACTCACTACTAAGTACAATGTGCTTATGCTGATTTGTATGAAGAATTTTTATATTGAATTGTTATTTTATTTATATGAATTGTTTATAATTTGAAAGTATGTATGGACATGCCTCATATCCCAAATGTCTGTGACATGCTACGAGATCAATCTAGATAAATAAAAATAATAAACACAACTTAGAAATGACATTGTACTTGATTGCAACATCCCAGAAAATATCTTCTGATGAATCATTCTTCTCTAACATGTGATGTGAATTTATTGAATGTGATACAGTTTGTATTTAATAACTTGTAAACTTAATTTGTTTGTAAAGAACAGATTTGCAGTAGCCTACCGAGTAGCTGGATCTAAGGAAGGTTTTCATTTGTGATACGTACCACCATTTGTGCCAGTTTTTCATGATACGGCTCCATAAACAGATAATTTTGAGGAAAATGCTGGAGGTCAATGTCAAGTGGACGATCCGTGATACATGATGCAGACTGCTTCACTTTTTATGACCGATAAGTTGTTGCAAAACTTAGTAAATGAAACTAACAGGTATGAAACACAAAACCGAAAACAGAAAACATCTCCCAAAACTCTAAAGTGAAAAGAAGTGACTATCAAAGAAATGAAACAATTTTTAGGCCTATGGATTCTGACAGGACATCTCGTAAAACCTGTATTGAAATTGGAGTATAAAGGAATTGATTTTGTCCCCGATATTTGCAAAAACTATGAGCAGGAATAGATTTAGTGATTGATATCCTTACATGCCCTCATTTCAACAATAATGAATCTTAGCAAGGCGACAGTTGTTTATTTATGGTTGTTATTTTATTTTCTTGTGTTTACTTTTTTTTTTCATGTGTCATAATAAAGCCTATATGTATGTATATGTACATATGTCTGTATACATTTGTATAGTTCAACTCATATATTTACTCTGGAAATGTATTTGAACATATTTAAAAGGAATATTTCAAGTATTTTTGTAGGCCTATATGGTTTGTTTACATATTTTAACATAACGAATTTTCGTATCCTATGTTTACATTAATTTTTATGAAGTGTTGTAAATATTGTGATTTGGAGGGAATTTGATGTTCACCTATCTGTTTTCTTGTTACCGCTATTTCAAATGTATCAACTTTTTTTTTTTTAAATTACTGTATCTTGGAAAATTGCGGCAAAGTTAACAGATGTTAATTTTGTGGATTTAATGTGATGAATATTCTTTGTTATTTTAATTATGCTGTGATTAATACTTTAATTGTTTTTATACATTTATATTCAAGTTTTTGTGTATTTATTGTAGTAAGCAAGCACTACTGTAGAGTAGGCTGGTGCCAAGGAGGTAGAGTTTTTGTTTAGTTTCTCCTTGTGACGTCAGGCCTACACAACTGAGTTTGACAGGTCTAGTACAGATTTGTGCCTACTTAATTTTCTGAAGCTAGTTGCATTTGGTACAATTCAGGGATGTATGTGAACTTGGTAAAAATTTAGTATGGAAACACAAAATATCAGAAAGTAATACAGAAATATAAGAAAATAAAAATTCACATCCCACTATTTATCAACAATAATTATAGCTATAATGCATTGGAGTTGATACAATTTTGTCCCTGGGGTTAGTTACATGCTGATATGATGTAAGTAGACTACTAAAAACGGTACAAATTTTAGTGGGTTTTTTGCTACTAAAATATTGTGGGCCTACACAAAACATGGATCATATGTAACAAATAATTACAATGCTTGATGAGCCACACTTATGTGCGAAGTTACAAAGTCATAGTTCTCTTAGCAAGTTTATTGAAATAAGTTTTCATACATTAAATAACTAATTTTATAAGTTTTACGCTAGTGATAGCTATGGCTGATGTTAAATTAGGTAATTGTATTCTAAGGTACATAGCCTACTGAAAAAGATTGCTACTGAAATATTTTGTCTGCGGGGCCAGTCTGATGGGAGCATGTAGCCCACAGGCTGCTAACTAAATACCTCTGAGCTACATTCTAAATAATCTGTTACACAGACAACCAAATTTTATTACATACATTCTTACTGTATGTACCCGACAATATAACTTATTTTCAGTCATCATCACACTACAGCATCAATTAGGATGGTGATTGAATACAGATAATAAGACATTTAATGATTCAGTGTAGTGTACACCTTGATACCAAAGGTTTGTTTAAATGTGTGACATAGACTCGAATCAGCACATGTGTCGGAAATGAACTGGAGGGAGAAAAACAAGACATCACGTTTAGTAACAGAAATGAAGCTATTGTGTTGCATTGTCTACTGTTTGTGCAGCGTGTTGTAAAATGGATGTGCACCAAGTGTTATAGAATATATACACTGAATACTAATACTGAGTGAGCAGTACGGCGATTAATATGTAGAGTGTATGGAGTTAATACAAAAATACGAGGTGCATATTATGATCATGTGTTCAATGTCTAATAACAAGAATGAGAGCGATAGTGGGTGTATGGTGGCAGAAAATGGACATTTTGGGTAAAGGTAAGTGTAGAGTTATTAAATATGTTTGTATATAGGATGGCTGGGCTTTAGTGTACTTCCCAATACCACATAGTATCACGCAGTACATGTGTGCAGATAAGCTTGTTTACTTCCCAATACCACATACGGTATAGTGTAGTACACTTGGGAAGATGATTCAACACATTCTGTTGACCCCAATAATTCCTTTCCCATTTATGTAACAAAAATTTGCTACTCTCAGAAATTTCCAAACCAACTAGATGAAATAAACATTCTAGAAAACTGGTCTACCTGTCTGAGCAAATGGCAGCAAATAGGCTTAGCTATACTGCTTTTAAGAATTTATCTATAAAAGTTTGTAAACATTTACTCTTCCAAACACTTACTCTGCATCCCAAAGCAAAATCATTAAGCAAAATGTCATCTAAAATGAAAAACGATGTCTTAAATATTTCTTATCTGATAAATTTAGGAAAATGTGATAAACCATATGGGTAAACACAAGCACAGAAAGTACACACGTACTTTCACCCAACACTAACCGCCCCCATCATGACACAAAGGAAACCAACAAAACTTTAGAGCACCTTAAGCAACAATCCTGTGATTTTGTAAACATACCCATTCAACCAGTGTCTGTTGATCTCTACCACCACGACCATTTGTTGGAATTACGCCGCAAGTAATTTCAGGGGAAATAGAAACATCCGACGTAACTGCCATCGCCCTCATCGCCGTGGTGTGTTTTACTAACGGCAAGGGCCGCTGATGTGTTGTAGGACTCGACCAACTATTCGAGATCCTATGTACAACCATAACTAATTATTCTTCGTTGCTTGGATACAGCGTCAGATTCACAACTCCGCCGTCTTCAAGCCTTCACTACTTAGTTTAAAAAAAAAAAAAAAAAAAAAAAAAAAAAGGAAAAGAAAAAAAATATGTTCATCACACGACCCCTTACAGAAAAAATATTCGGCCGATGTTATATTAGTATTACAATGACTTTCATTATTACGAATCGTATCCATAAACACCGAAAATAAAATTTAATTATTTCATATCAAAAATTTAACCCCAACCAATTTTACAACACTTCATGATATGTTATAAAAACACAAGTTTTCAAAAGCATCAGCAAAACAACACCACAGTATCATATGTACAGCCAGACGACTGAAAACAATGAAGACAAAAAAGCAATGCAGAGTTAGTTTTCGTTATTCCACTAGGTAGCATCAATGTTGAGGATAATTGAACCTATATTTGAATACGTGATTAATCTACAATAATTCGGTAACTATCCATCATAGAAGCTTTTCCACAAAACGTGGGAAAATAATATCCGTAAATGGTAAATATTCAAATGGTGATTATTTCATATTACAAATAATTCAAAAATAACTGTAAATGGTATTCGATGATACGAGATGGTCGACCTAAAAAGTCGCACATTTAGAGAAAAACAAAGCAGATGCGGAATTTCTTCTTCTAAATACAAAAAAAAAAAACAAAACTGATACGTGCGCACGCACGTACACGCGAAAACGCAAACACACACACTCAAAGGCCGTGTCGGTTGCCTGCACTGATCGGACCAGCTGCATAGTCACCAGGTGTAGTTCCGTTTCTCCATGAGTTTATACCTGAGTCTGAAACGGAAAAACTTCCATGCTCTATTTTCGGCACTTAAATTCAACGTTTTGTTTACGAATGGCAAGACATTTACATATACAGCGATGGTAAACCCGTGATCCGGTCGTACGATTTGCAGGGATAACATATTTACAATTGTAATATAATTGTATAAACAAGGAGTAATTAAATGATTCGAATATTAAATATTTCACAGCCCCCATGAGTATATATTTACCTGAAAGTCGTACACTCAGCAGATAAACATGCCACAGGTTGCCATTCCAACTAATTATATTTTCGCCTAGTTACGTTTGCTTGGGTTCTGTTTATTTTATAGTTCATTTTAATGGGAAAAGTGGAATTTCTTGAAAAAGATAGAATTGTTAAAAGGGTGATGATTGGCCACGGGTAAGTGGCCTGGGGGGGGGGGGGGGCTTTAGTTTTTACATCTTTCATGAAACAAATTAGTTTTGATTCTGTACGTATTTATATACGAGCAAAATTTTCCACAAATTTTGCTTGTATGGAAATACATTCAAAAATTATTGTACCTTCGAAAAGTTTAACTTCAATGGAAAAATAAACGTGATTAATACATCGTGCTCGTATTAATACAGATGCAGCAATTATGTATATTATATATATAAAATAATATATAAATATATATCTATATATATATATATTATATATATATATATATATATATATATATATATATATATATATATATATCACACACACACACACACACACACACCCACACACACACTCTACACACACACACACACTCACAATCACACTCACAATCACACTTTGGCCAAATTTAACCTTACACTCATAGATTTCATGATATAGGCACAGAAACAAATATTATTTACACAAAAGTGTTGAAAGTGCGATTTTTTAGGCCACGTGATGTTAAATAATTATAGTAACAGATTCCAAATGCAACATTAATTACAAAACACTCAAATTTACTGTAATTTAAAATAACAACCTATTAAAAACGTGTGTTCATATGGAAATCCGTACAAGTTTACATCGCCAAAATAATGTTTGTTCGTCATTAGCATTATGTGATATATTTGCAGAATCATTCAGTAAAATAAACACTGCGCATGTTTCCTATAATCAACAAATATGCCTTTCGCCGCCGATGCTAACATCCAAATTCTCACTTTGGTGGTTTTTTTCCCACCACTGCGATGTCAGCACATGTAGCATTTGTGCTATTCCATTGAGCTGTTTATGCGCGAGATTGGCCGGAACTAGAATGACGTAGGAGGTTCACCGATGCACCTGTGAAAAGGGATCAGAACTACTTCACTGCGGTATATCGCATTGTAAAGGTAACAGAACACTGCCAAAGACCAGGGGGTCGATTAAATATAAGTACATAACATTTGCACTGGTGCATTGCAACACAAATAAAACCCCACTGCACTTGCACCCATAACCACTGGTGCAATTAAAAACACCGGTATGCAAGTGGGCGGGGCTCTTTCGTACACACATTTTTACTCCCACTATCTGAACAACAGTGGCCAATGAAATAACGTGTTACAAATTGTTCATGGCCATACTGATACGTAAGTTGCAAACATACAAATACACTACTGTGTTTTAAAGTGGCAGTCAATAATGTTTTTTGTGCCTAAAACTTGTTGATATTGTGTATGTGTAGTATTAGTTATAACCTAACCGAAAATTGACGGGTGCTATGTTTTAAAATACGACATTTGGACTGAATAAGGGGAATATTTCGACAGACACTGAATTGTTTCGTATGACGTATCTGGACCAAGAATGGAAAAAACAGGCAACGAACCCATTTATTTCGCGGGGCGTATCCAGTTACCAAAAGTGACCATTGCACAAAATTTTGTATTGCATATACAAAATAAATACTGATGGTTATGGGATGGTGGAAATGATGGAAATAGATTTTCAGGGGTGGTGAACGTGAGGTCTGGATGGTGGTTACCCGGTGGCACCAGACGTTGGTGAGGCGACGTCAAAGTGATAGTCCACTTCCATCCACTCGGACCAAATCTCCTGCAAAAGATGATGACTGATGACTGTTGACCCTGCCATGTTGAGAATTAATCCAGATGAGTTTTATGCTTATGAAGCGATAGACGGTAGGCCAACTATACACCATTGTTGACGAATAAAAGCCTAACTTTAAAACTTACTTACGTGGGCTGACATGGCCTCCCACACGTCCATACAAGGCGAAAGAAACTCAGAGCACTTGTGGATAAAGGAACTTATGTGAATGGAATGAGCGGATATTATAAGGGCCCATCCCCTGACATGCATACTGCGACGTAAGTAAATAATGTAGTTAAAGTACACTCACATGTATTTATTATGGTAAACTACATGCCTTCGATGAGAGCACTCAACATGAATTACACTCTCTGCTTTAGGTGCGGCAGTGCGGTGAAACAGCAAAGCATCTTATGATAACTAAAACATTACATGAGACTTTAAGCTCCCCGGGGCCATGCTAATCTCCCTGGAAGCGGAGGGGGCTTACCATGTGACGAGATGAGAATGTTCCAGAAAATTTAAGTCTATTGTAGTTACATGTCCAGTTTCAAAATGTTGGTTGCCCGGTGTGCGTGGGAAAATGCCGGAACCTAACACATGCCCACCACCTCCGATGGATGCTTCATGCCGATTAACTCTCCCATCCGACCCAGGGGCTCGCCATGGCTTGTAATCGCGCCGAAATGAGAATACTTTTGGCATGACTTGCAAAAACTGAACTAGTAACTTGTTAACAATAAATAGACATCTTTTTAAATTACATAAACACACTTGCAACATAAAACACTGGTGAAATGATATGGACAAAGCACTTGATGGAAAAATGAAATAAATACATACATATTACCTTGCAAATATATGACAGAGCAATAAACACAAAACAATCATAAATACTTTAATTGAATAAACACATCAACATCTTCAATTTGGCCATAAAACATCCCAGTTTAATATAACTGTTGGCCTCATTGATATTCCGCGGCATCTTTCGTTGTTATGGCAACCACTGGTTGCACTGTGCAGGTGTGACCTTGTGTTTGCTCTGCGCCAGGTCACTCCGGCGACTGCATGCACACTCACTCCACATGCCTGTAGAGTGAACAACCCTGCTATGGGTGCCGGCCAAACTATCTTAGGGTATGTGACACACTACAAATGCCTCCCCTTTTATTGAGAACGTTTGTAGGCCACCTGATGTCAGTGGTAGAAGCTGCAGATGTGGACAGACCTGCATAACCATAAGTGATACCGCAGCTCCTGTGGGCCTGCCGCATGATTCAATGCCAGCGATTGGCCCTTCCTGCTTGGCAACTCAAGCTGCCTGTATTGTTGACATTCTGGTAGCGGGTGTTTTCGCCTGTGTGATCGCCGAAGGCACAGCAAGCTCACAGACTCACTGCCCTCCCTTTCACCTTCCTCGCTTTTGCCGTCTTCTTGTAGAACGTGCTGCCTCTGGGTGCGACTCGGCTGAACAGCCACTGCAACAACACTTGCACCTGCATGAATGTCTGTCCCTTGCTTAACATGCGTCTACCCATGCTCCTCCTGTTGAATCACCTGTGAATGTACACCTTGGTCCTCTTGCTGAATTAATTGTGCATGTTCTCCTTGCTCCTCTTACTGAATTACTTGGGAATATTCACCTTGCTCTTCTCGCCCAATGTAGGGTGACTGCGATTTCGGTTTGCATGCGAACTACACCCTGTCTGAACTGATTTGATGTTGTGTGACATGATAAACAAACAAGTGCAATTCACGAAACTGATCTCTGCTCTGTGCCACTGAAGCACTGCATGTGATTTTTACATCACAGTGTACACAACGAAGTACTATTATACCCTGTCCACTACACAGAAAATTATCACAGTATTTTGGGAAATTGTAATTTGGAAAATGTTCATGTTCAGACTTTACTTGTGTTACGAAAGTTGTACTCTCCTGCACTATTTCACTGCAACTATATTTTGTTACGCTGGTGTCACCAACATGGCTGTATTCTGGGCTGGTCTTGTAGGTGCAATGACAATTAGGACTATTAAAATTTAGTGAGTGTTTATCAGTTACCATAGGACGTAAGCATTCAGGACACCACAGTGCCGGCGAACTGTCAGTCATCCTGCTAGCCATGGTTAGTTTCGCAACTAACACACGTGCACGGGAAATGTGGGTGACTGGCGTGGTCATGCAGGGTTGGGGAAGAGGGATTGTCCTACACTCTCACGGCTCGGCTGGCCTGCCCATGCAGGGTTGATGACCCAATATCATAACTGACGTGCGACGCTCACGAGGGGTCACCTGGCTGTTGGAGACGGACGAGCAGGGGGCAGGGGAGGCGTAGCCTCCATCCCATCGCTTCTCCATTGCTGCTGCCCATCCTCCAAATGGGGTGATACTGCTCATGGCATGGCATCACCATCTGATTGTAAAAAAATGTTGACAAGCATCCCAAGCATTTGTGCACCATTTTGCAAGCATCTCGATGCTGCCATTGACTCTAATGCTACCTTCCTGTCATCCTCACACCATTGTGGTTAGGAAAAGGTTGGAAAATTTTATTTCCAGGAAAAGTTGCGGAAAAATTTGGCGGGAAAATTCTTAGGCAGGAGATTTAGTCACACAGAAGGACGCCATAAATAACACCTATGGGTGAGTGGAAAAAGGTGGAAATAGGTTTTCAGGGGCGGTGAAAGGGAGGCCTGGATGTCTGTTACCCGGTGGCGCCAGATGTCTGTGAGGCGACGTCAAAGTGATGGTCGACTTCCTCGATCTCGGGGTTATGGGCCATCCACACTGAACAAATCTCCTGCCGATAATGATGACTGATGACTGTTGACGTCTGCCAAGTTGATAATTAATCCAGATTAGTGTTACTTATGAAGTGATAGCCGGTAAGTACAACTGTACACCATTGTTGGTGGATAAATGCCTAACTCTTAACACACACTTACGAGGGCTGACATGGCCTCCCACACACCCATACTATGCAAAAAAAACTCAGAGCACTTGTTGATAAAGGGACTTATGTGAATGGAATGAGCGGATATTGTAAGGGCCCATCCCCTGACATGCATACTGCGATGTAAGTAAATAATGAAGTGGAAGTACACACAAATGCATTTATTACGGTAAACTACATGTCTTCGATGAGAGGACTCGACATGAATTACACTCTTGGCTTTAGGAGCAGCAGTGCAGTGAAACAGCAAAGCATGTCCCTTGCACCAAACGACCAATAAATATGAAGTTATAACAGCACCTATAAATGCACATACGTGAGTGACAGTTGACAGTGAACTTATTAGGGGGAATACACCCTTGTGGTGTGTTATTGTTGTAATTTGATAGTTGATTTCTGATCCAATATACAGTTTATCAAATCTGTAATTGGTTGTTGTCTGTGATGACTGTGACATTATTAATCATGCTTCATATTTGCATTATTTGTCATAATTAAATTGCTTGATTAACTGTGATGATATTGCAGTTTGTTTGACTTAATTCGGTACAGTGGTTCGGATTTTATGAGCAATTGTGTTTTCTTTGAGTGCGCTGCAAGCTCACTAACGTTACTATGAGCTGCAGCGTTCAATCCTTGTAGGCTGTAGGTTTGACCTTGAGCACCGGGATGGGAGATAAGAATAACCTACCTGCTGTCATGCACTCGCCTGTCAAGGTCGGCCTGCACTATAAATAGCGTGTCGGGTCGTTTGGTGTTTTTGCATGCTCTGTGTCTTTATCTTTCGTGTCTTTATCTTTTGTGCTATGCCTTTTCGGAATCGCGAATGAATTTAATTTCTAAAAAATCAATTTAACTCAATAATTGGAACTGGCAGATCCGATTTTTTCAGATGCAACAGATGCAAGTACACCCGTTGTCGCTGTGCGGACTCATCATGAATCACTCGACTATTATAGGCTTTTTTCCAGATCGCGAATGAATGTTTACACAAACAACACATCAATCAAACATTTTTTTTTTAAACTGAAACAAACAGCAAGTCATTCAAACGTTTTTTTTTAACTGAAACAAATAGCAAGTCATTCAAACTCTTTTAAATTAAAACAAAAAGCCACATTGTGTCACTCGCACCTGTAAATTAAAACACACAGTAACTCAATAAAACATTAATTTTAATTTGAGCCAAACAGCAACTCAATTAAACATTATTTTTTTTAAAACTGAAGCAAACAGCAAATCATTCAAACATTGTTTTTTAACTGAAAAAAACTGCAAGTCATTAAAACTTTTTTTTAACTCAAACAGGCAGCTACATTGTCACACTCGCACCTGTAAATTAAAACACACAGTAAATCATTGAAACATTAATTTTAATTTTAATCAAACAGCAACTCAATCAAAAATTAATTTTAACTTGATTCATCAGTAACTCAATTAAACAATATTTTTTTCTTGAATCAAACAGCTACTTAATTAAAGAATAATTTTTATTTGGATGAAACAGCCACTCAATCAAACATTACTTTAAACTCGAATAAAACCGCAAGTCAATTACTTAATAAAACATGAATTTAAACTTGAATTAAACAGTCTCAATTTGACATTAATTTAAATTGAAGCAAACAGCAAGTCAATCACACTTTAAACTGAAACAAACAGCAAGTCAATCACACTTTAATTTTATACTGCAATGGCAACAGCAACTCAATTAACTTTTTTTTAAACCTGCAACTGCAACAGCTACTCTATCTCGCTCGTGCCTGCAAATAAAAAACAACCATAACAAACAGATACTTGTAGAAATTAGAATAGTAATCGCCGCCATCTCCTCAGCGCCGATTACAATGGTGCATGTCGGCGACATGAATCAGCAAAAAGTGCAGTCGTTCTCCGTACCGATGATTCTTTTTCCAGATGTACTCGGCCAGGTAGCCGACCCAAGATTTTTTCCGTCGCCCAAAGCAGGGAATGCTGTATCGCACAGAACACCAACTTTGCTCCATGTTTTGAGTGTGCGCCATCAACATCTCACCCCTCTTCATCTTTAGCTTGTTTCGAGTGTTTACCATTCCCTCTTTTCGCTGCACACAAATTCCCTCCTGTCATTTACATGCATGTGACGGTAGCCACGAATGTTCAAGTAGCTGCAACCACGTCAGCAGTATGAAATTATCATCGTGGCTGGGTCGCCCCATTCCTCTTTTCCACCGACGCCAGGAAGAATCTCGTCGTATCGTCCTGCTGCACTCCTCTGAAAACCCACTGGTCTTAAACATTATGTCCTTTGCAGTTCTTGCGTTTGCCTAATTTTGACTCGTCGATCTCAACCACTTTGCCTGGTCCGCCCATGCATTTTCTGTACTTCAACACCCAGTTTATGCACACTTAGGAGCATAAACTCGTCCAGGTGACGACGTCTTTACCAATCACAAAAGTTCGTTCACTATAGTCTGCTGTCGAGGGTATTTGATCAGGCACCAGAGTAAACAAAGCTCAACTATCTTGCCCGGAGACAAGTTTGAATCGCCCACGAAACTGCCCTGTCTCGCCGACAATTTAAATTTGCATTTAGTATTGTCATCCATTCGTCTTCGGCACCAGTAAAACAAGCCCCTATTTTCCACCAATTTCGCTTCGCCTTCCCCGCATTTTTCGCACCGTATCGTCGATTTGAGAATGTCGTGCTCGATGAGAAATGTGTTTACGTCTGGCAAGGAATGAATAACTTTCCTGGCGTTAAACATTATGATTTTATACTTTGCACACACCAGTTTGCGATTCGCGAGAGAAAATTTGCGAAAAAAATACTTAGATATGCGATACATAACAATAGTTGCCGAATTTGGAATCGCTAAACGGAACTTGCCCGGATATTCGATACAGCACTAGACTGCAAAGTAAATAATTGGGATGGATACTTTATAGTACACACTGAATGTTTGTATGGTTTTCCCATTACGATATGCATTATGGAACAATTACCTAAGCAGTTCAGCGGTGGTATTATGTAACATTGAGGATGGCTCGTAACTGTCTGGATCACTGGGTTCCTTCTCCTACTTCTCCTTCCATCAACATCACATGCTTGGTTTATTTCATCACCATATTAGGAGAGTGACCTCCTCCCCTCTCTCCACAATCTTGTTATTTTTTAAAACTATTTCTTCACCCAATCAGCACACTTGGTTTATTTCATTGCCATATTTGGAGTGTGACCTCATTCCCTCTATCCCTGTTTATAAAAACACCTAATCCCTCACCCAATCGGCATGCTTGTCACCTCTTCCCAATAACCCTTCTCCAATTTCCCCCTTCCATCTACGTTACACATGATATCACATCATCGCCACGCCTACGTCTGCTTCGAGTTCCGACATTTTAACTCGCACACTTTATTTATTATCATTGCGGTGAGAACAACATTATTACTTTCTGCACTGTTACGCGCAGATAATTTATTGTATTTGTCACCGATATAGGAGGCAGAAAAATGGATTATGTATTTTGTGCAAACCATGATACCTCAACCACATGTATTATATTCTCGATGCATTACTCCATGCATTATTTCATCATCAGGTATATGTAAGTATTTATACATATTTTTTTAAAACTCATTTCTCGTGATTGTGTGTGTTTGCATAAAACAATATCCAGTAAAACTATATTTCTAGTGCCGGGATTATATGGATCTTTGCTAGTTGCAGACAATAAATTTAAAATTACAATTCTTCCAAACAAATTGTTTGCTTTCAAAAAATATCAGATAAAGATTTTCAGCGACTATTACATGAAGATTCATTACGACCTGGCAAAGCGCTATGTTCTGTGTGTGGAAAATCTGTGTATTCGAGTTTCATTTCTCATTTATATCGAAATGTTCCGAAAGTTAAAATTAAAGGAATCGTGTACGATTGGCGTAACGATTTACTACAGTCTGCATATTCGGTAAAACTTTCGATGGATAAGTACTTGTCGAAATACACATTTCCTTGGAAATTTTCAATGTGTGCCATTCTTTGGGCGGTTTACTGGTGCGAATAATATTGGAAATTTACGACTAGGTGGAATTTTACAAATGTGTAAAAAGTGCAATTTCATAGGCGCTACTTTATTCGGTTAGCAAAATTCCAAAAATATTTTCGACGATTCGCTTTTACCCGATTGGTAGAAGATACAGCCAAGTCCAAATACAATTTATTTTCTAAAGGTCAATTAGTAGCGCTCTATGGGCAATTTAGAAATAATTTCGCGTTGTTACCGTACGAATTTTTTAAAACTACTCTAATAAATCATGAGTTGTCGACGACAGTAAACAAATATCACTGAGTGGTTGAAAGATTGTTCAGTTGCACTAAATGGGGAATATTCGGTCGGTATGTAGTCATTACAAATTCATATTATGTTACAATCACCCATCTCGAAATGAATTGCGCCGCAAACATTTCCCTGCCACTAGATGCGAGATGGTCCGCCATTTAAGCGAAAAATAATTCAGATGGGGTCACTTTGTGTTTCCAATTTAATTTTTTTCGACTATGGCGATGGGACGGTCTCCATACGAGATTCGTGTTTGAATATCTGTCTAAAAACTAAAAACACTCCTCAAATAAACGACCACTCTCCACTCGGCCACACTTTTTTTACTAAACAGCAAGTTTATAAAAAAATATTACAAATTTAATTACGTGAGATTTATGTGCGTTGTGCGCGCGCGCGCGTGTAATATATTATATATATATATATATATATATATATATATATATATATATATATATATATATATATATATATATATATATAAGAGCAATTAAGTAATTGGACACAACAACCCAAATGGCTCCTACTATCGACATTGCCTTGAATGATTTTTATAAATTTTACACTTTGAAGGAACCAGTCGAATCAAACACAGCAAGTAAAAAATATGATAAATTGAGCTACGAATACATTAAACTGTTGGATATTCGAGAATATAAACTTTCAAACGTCAATATCATTTTCACGTACAATGTATAAACGTTTACAAAAATGGTCAAAATCAATTTATTTCTACTCAGTGGTATAATCAACTACGAAGCTCTGTTGAAAGTCAACCCGAAACTCAAAATCGATTCCTTTTAATCCATAGTTCAAGATCTAAACAATACTACGAAAAGTTGTTTTTCCAACATGTTTAAAATTCTTCCAAAATGTATGAGCGACGATTTACCAGCAAGCCCCGAAGCACAAATTATGCCAGAATAGGAAATGTTTTGTGCAATTTGTTGTTTCAAGTTTTTGAAAAATATCTTCAAACCCGATGTCGTCTTTGAGCATTACAGTTCACCTCTGCTCGGACACGACCACAGTGAAGTGTCAATGCTATACGTACACAAATTCTTTTACCGACGTTGCAATGGCGTTTACCAGAAACTATTCGGACCTTGGCCCAAAGAGTCAATTACAGCAGACCAAGTACACAGCTTGTGCACAAATATATTTGTTAGAAACAGAAATTATTTACCTCTCCTAACCGAAGCTGTCAACGAAAAACTACAATTTGACGATTTCGATCAACGAATGTCCCCCTTCATTTTCTGCAGGAAAAACGAGCGGTGCCAGAAGCTGGTGTTCATCTATGGTTATTTCCTCACCTTCGGTCTTCGAATGATGAGCTCAAAAAAATAAAAACATCAGAAAGTATATATCTAATGAGATCAGTGTTTGAACATATTCTAAAAGTTATTTTACCTCGTTATTTGTTTATGCAAGAATTTTTTACGATAATTCGCGAGCACGACTCTATACAGGAGGTAATCATAGAACAATTAAAGGGAAACGAAAAGTTTATGGAAACAATTACGAAAGAATTTAAAGTCTAACAGCAAGTTGCTCAGTACCATAACAGGCCAACTTATAACAAAATGTATATAATAAAAAGTTTCAATTTTTTCTAACGAGTGATAATCTTTTAGATTTCTTGCCACAATTTGGGTTCGAATCTTGATACCAATATTCACCAGGTGAAACAAATTTTGGGATTAAAAGGGTGTACTCTGATTGCTTGTTGAATTAATGGCGGATTGTGGAAAGGGTTTTGATGGTTGCCCGGGGGGGGGGGGGGGGGAAGGTTGCCATGTTGTTGTGGAGCACTCTGGTAAATAGTCGCCAAAACTAAACAAACTGAATGAGAATTGGATAAACTAGAAAAACACAAAGTAGCAATTTATTTCGGTAAAAAATTCACATTTTTAAATTTAAATTGGTGATATTTTATAATTTTCATCAAATGGTGTTTATTACTCGATAAATTACATTGTTGTTGATTTCGTGTCGGTAATTTGCATGTTCACTCCACAAACATCTGGCGGGACGTACTTGATCCTTACATACCGTAATGTGCCGAAGTTGATCACAATATGTAACATGCTCTTCTCTTTCATGTCGTTCCATGGTTTCAGTTACTACAGCACAATTTTCGGAATCCCGAGGAGTTGCGCAATTCATATATGTATAACCATGTGGTAATTCCCTCTTTCGGTAAATTTTAATGTACATGGTTTCGATAATTTGTCAATCAAAATTATAATAATGTAATTCTTCCCATTTGACAGTTTTCATATATGTTTCACATTTGGCGTTGCAGGGAATACAAAACGTCGAAGATGTGTCATCGCCGGATGTTTACAATACGTAAAATGTTCAGATCCGTTTCAGTGTTGTACATTATTTTCCAACTCGTGAGTATAGTATGAGTTTCCCCGCAAGGTAGCTCTGAAGTCAATTCTCGATGTTCCTGATTTGCACCGAACATCACAATGTTTCGATCGAAAGGTTTGGTTGAAATGCTAATCAAGTTGTGGGCTTCATCGTAATAACGTATTGCAAACATCATGGTTACCGTATTGCTGATGATTTGCATAATGACTGCCATTCAATATATAGGAACTGCTGCAAAAAAATGTTTTTTTTTGTAACCATGTTAACACTTTTTTTAGTTGTGGGCGGGGGGATAAATCACCCTCCAAATAAATTGAATTTTTTTGAGGGGACTGGAAATCCCCCCCTTAGACTGAATCACCTTAAAAAAGATTCTATTTGGAAGGTGGTTAAATCTCCCTTTAGTAATAGACAAAGTAATACATGTATTTTTTTTCTTTTTGTTTGTTATGACCAATATTCATATAGTGATCTGTAAACACGAGTTTAGTTGGTCTGTTTTAACCATTCAGCGCAATGCCGTTGGCCATTCTCATAATGTCTGCCAGAATATAAGTAGGAATCATTGCAAAACAATATTTTCTTTGTAACCACAGAAGGCGGGGGGAATTGAGTCAAAATTTTATTTTAACCCTTTACTACATAATGTATCATATATGTGATGTCATAAAACTGAGTCGATTTATAAAAAGGGGAACTGAATCACCTTCCAAATAAACCGAATTTTTTAAGGGGGGGACTTAAGGTAACCCCTTAAAAATCGGTCAATCTGGAAGGTTATTCATCCCCCCCAGCGACCTTATACAATGTATGTTTTTTTACATCTTACATATTGATAGTTTATTGTCATTTTCTACCAGATTTTTTAATTTTTCAATTACTAAGTCTTTGTAATCAGAATCTAGTAATCTGATGAAACTGTATTTGGATAAATATTCAAAGTTGCATTTGCTCAATTCGTTTGTTAGACAATTGACCACATTGATGCTGTTTGGTACATAGTTGGAGCGCACAATTTCCTGAATTTTTGAGTTGTTTTTATATAGTTTTCATACATTCAAGGCAATGAAGTTGACGATTCGCATAATGTCTGCCGGCGTATAAGTAGGTATATTGGGAATTTTCGTAGACTTGTAGGTAACCATCATAAAAATCTTATAGAGTACAACTTCTGACGAAATACCCACCTGTATATTGTTTACGTGAATAATGTGTAGTAATCTTGAGTAAAACGCTTCGGGATTAATGCTTGCATCTATTTCAGCCAATTCGTCCAAGTTCTGAAGAAATACCAGTTGAAATGATTTGTTTTCTACTTTTGTTTTTAGTTTGACGAGTCGTGCAAATTTTCTTTGTTTCGCTGGACTTTATTTAAAAAGACATCAATTTCCAAATCTGTAAAATCGTCTTTAATTTAATTTTTTTTCCGTAAATTCTTGAGAGTACAAGTTGTTTAAGTCGAAATCTATAGACTCGTTCATACCGTCCAGTCTTTTCATCACCTGTCTGTAATATTCAATTTCCAAAAAAAACTGACTAAATATCAGTCTTTCGATAGTGGCATTTGCAAGTATTTCAACACTGTCCGTGTTTATTTTATCAACATATTTGTTTTTTACCTTAGTTATAAATTAAAGATTTTTCTCAGAGGGTTTGGTTTCTTAGAAATAACTACATTGTTTGTCTTTTGGCTTGTATCCCAGTCTCGGAATCATTACCGATTAAAATAAGGGTACCATCGTCCACATCTCCACTCTCATCACTTTCGTCGGGTGGGTGTGGATGGCGCGTTTTAGGCGGGTAGGGGGGGGCGAATGTTTTATGATTACTGTTTCCAGCAAGACTCGGCCGCCGCCCTAAAAATGAAATAACACGCCGTTCTCGTCGACGGAATCTTTACAGTGGCCAAATGTCGAGTGTAGGCACACCAAACTATCGTATTTCTTATAGTTGAAATGTGTAAACATGTTATTCACTCTTAAAATTTGCAACAAAGATTCCATGTTGTTTTGTTTTTCCATTACGAAAAATACGGCGCACTTGAAGAGAGGAATTGCAGTTTATCGAGCCACATCGATTTCGAGTTGTTTGGCAATATTTTGAACTGCCGTAAAGGCAGAATTCAAAGTCCATTTGACTCGTCGACGATGTTTATTAGGGCAAAATATTTAACGTAGTATTTTTATATAAATTGAATAACTTTACCGAAATACCATCAAATGCCAAATACAGCATGTCGTACTGGTAAAATTAAAATTAACATAAAAGGTTCGCGAAAGCTATTTACATTTAAATTTGTAAACAGATTTTGCATTTCAAATGAAAAACAAAATTTGACAGAGGGGTGGGTTACAATGTTATTTTTCAAACCAAAATAAATACATATTTTATGGCTGGAATTATATTCGGTTGTCGGAGACGACTGAAGTGATGGAGGTTGCAATGGTGGTGGAGACTGATTAGATATCTCTAGAGGTTTTACCAAATTGTCATGTTTGGGTGCATTTAAAAACTTTTCAGTTTTTAAAACTATTAACATAACTATACACATCAATAATATTAGCTGTAAAAGAAATAAATACATTTTACTACAGAATATAGAAATGAAACACGATTGAAAAAATAATTATTTTTATTTGTAATTGTTACTGTATTAACAGTCCTATTATTGAAATAAACAGTCTGGAGGGGGTAAAGGTACCTGTAATGTTATCTGCATAAACCCTTCAGGCAGCATCATATTTGGTGCGAGAGATGCCGTTCCCATACATGCGCACCAGCAGAGTGTGGTGGTGGAGTTGGTCCCGAAGATGCCAAAGGTGCCAACGGTTCCGAAGGTGCCGACGGAACCGAAGGTGCTGATGGTTCCGAAGGTGCCGACGGTGCCGAAGGTGGATTCCTTCTTTTAACAGGCCTCATCCTCCTCCTCTGAGAAGTAGATGATATCCTTGATGATGAAGGAGATGACATGCTTATCATCGAAGGAGACGACATCCTTGACATCGAAGGTGATGAGATCTTAGGTGTGAAAGATGACCTCTTCGGTGTCAAAGAGCATGACATCATCGGTGTTGAAGGGGATGGCCTCTTCAGCATCAAAGGGGATGACCTATTCAGCGTCGAAGGGGATGACCTCTTCGACATCGAAGAACATGTCATCCTCGGCATTGAAGAAGATGGAATCTTCGGCATCGGAGAGCATGAGATCCTCGGCATTGAAGAAGATGGCGTCTTCGGCATTAAGGGCGACGAGGTTTTCGAAGTTGAAGATGCTTAATTCTTCCTAGGTCAAAGGGGTTTGCCTCTTCAACATCAAAGGTGTTCGCCCCCTCGATGGCCTCTTCGTCGCCGATGTTGGTAGCCTCCTCGACGTAGTCAGTGGCATCATTGACGTATAAGATTGGTATCTCGGCCACTGGCCACCACTAAACACAATGCACTGTCGGTTGGTGGTTGATGTTGTTTGTCGTAAAGTTCACTGCTTATATAATCGGGTTTCGACTGGAACACTTGGAGAAAAAAATACTCTGGCTCTTACCAGGACACTAGGAGAAAAAATGAAAGTTATAAAGTAAAGGGGCGGGGGAAATGTGAAGGGAGCCTCCTTTTTGCATTGCAAAGAAATATTTCTGCCCCAAGATAATTCTCGCATAATAACAAGGCCAAGTTGAGTAATGTATGCCAGTTCCCTAACTGGCCGATGTACGAACACTTGTCATGACTTTGAGCGAGTGAGTGCATATCAGATACACCAATGAGAAGAAAAAAAGAAACATTAATATACGAGTGCGTGAAGTAAAAAATAAAAAAAATTCACTTATAGAGCAATCCCTCCCCACTACCATGAAATACGAAATAAAAAAAAATTACTTGGTGCGTATTTAAACACCACACATTTTGGTCTAGAGTCAATGTCCTAGGGATAGCTATTATAGGACTGTAAATATAGCTGTCACTAATTTTTTATGTTTGCAAGAATGGATAAGGGGGTTGGAGCGAATAAGGTAGAGTTAAACGGGTTATTTAAAGGAATGGAGGATACATTTAGGAATATTTATGATAGGTATTTGATGCACAGTAGAACAAAAAAGGAAATACAATAACTATTATAAAAATATACAGAAGCAAAGGAAGAATTGGAAAAAATGCTAGAGGTTCAAAATGAAATAGGGAAGGAGTTTGTTAAGGAGTATGAAGAGTTTCTGGAAGAATTGCACAAATATTAATCTTCCCGAAAAAGAAAGAGTAAAAAATCACGAAAACATTGCCAGTGTAATATTACACAAAAGTGTAAATTTTGTAAAAAAAAGTAAATAGTATGCTTTCCTTAGAAACAAAAGAAACCAAGGCTTAAGGGTAAAATTATTACTTTTTCAGAGTGTTTTTGTTTGATTTTAGGGTAAAACAGATTGTAACGTGTTTAATTTTTTAATTAGAGCATGTCCACCAGCCAATACTGGTAAAGAAGGTAAGGGGATTGAAATGCCAACCCCCACAGAGGCACCAGCTCTGGCGGCAGCCATTGGAGTATATACTTCGGTTCTTCCAACAGTCTCTCCATCCCCAGCAGGAGATCCATCTCCAGCAGGAGTTCCATCTCCAGCAGGAGTTCCATCTCCATCTCCAGCAGGAGTTCAAACATCAGCAGGAGTTCCAACCCCAGCAGGAGTTCCACACCCTGCAACTCCAACCACCACAGCCCCAGCAGCCTGAAGTCCCAAAATGCATCATATGCAATATAAGGGCGATCGCATGGGCAGACAAATGTTTTAAATATAGCCAGACTTCTCTAATTTCCATTTAACAGCGGCAGTTCCCACCACACTTCTCACACCCGCAGTCCCTACCACAACCACAACCACGGCTCTTAACCAAATTTGAGCTGTGTAGGGGGTTGTGCCGGGTGTAAAGCAGTTTGGGAAAATACGTGTTTACATTGTATTTACTCATAAAGTGTATATGATTTTTTCAAAGCAAAGCCATACACAAGAATTAGATATTGCGGGGTGCGTGGCCAAGGTCCTGATGAGTGGAAATTTGAAACGTCTGAAGTTTATTAATTTTATATATATTTGATGTTATATATATTTATATATTTAAATATATTTATATTTATATTATTTTTAAAATAAATGTTATTTATTAAAAAAACTTTTTTAAAAATTTTTTACATTACCTTCAGGAATCATCTGTCTCTTTGAGGTTGAATAAAGTGTTTAAACTAATTTAACCAAACTGAATTTAAGAAAATTGTTTGTGGGCAAAATAAAGTGTGCATTTTGTTGGAATGGCCAAAGACACAGTAAAACGCTCTTATCAAATGAGGTTCGAAATAACAAGAATGTTCGTATATTTTGGCCATATCATTTTCTCAAATCTTTTCTATCTGAGCTTGTAAAATGCGATTGCAAATCGCATTCATGATTAGAGAGTTTGGAGAAGTGACTTTTTGTCCTGCTGTATCTGAATCTATGGTAAAATTAACACACTGAAAGTCACTTGCATTTGCAAAAGTGTGTGCACGGTTACTCTTCTTTGAACATGCCAAATTATGAGCAGATCGTTTGACAAAATTTCTTATGCCGCACAATGTAGCAGTTTTTGTTTTTACAAAAGTTGTAAACTCAGTTTTCATATTTCCCACATAAATATCGAGCAAGGGAAAGAATACACTTCTCCAGCTGGTGGCATATTAATCTACAGCGAGAGTGATAAAAGTCGGTCTGAAAAACAGAGTATCAAAGTTTTCCAATTTAGGTACAAAGTATTCATCGGCTGTATTTTTGGCACTAATGTAGTCTTTATACTGGTTGTGTATGAAGTCTCCCAATTGGAGTAGGCTATTAACTAAATGGACAAATCTCAATGGTGATGTATAGTATTCGTTGACTTTGACCGATCCTCGAATAGAGTTGCGATTACAATCGTATACAAACACATTGTGTAATTGCAATTTCGTGAATAGAGAAATGCCGTCCTTGTTCCTTGTCATTCCCGTTGGATTATATGTGTGATCCATCGTGGTTTGATTGGAATAATAAATCAGGGAGCACCTGTGTGATGACTCATGAATAGCATTTTTGTATTTGCACGTGAGCAAAAGCCGATGTTGGTCGTCAATTTAGTTTTTTTTCTGCAAAGGAAATACTTTTTTTTTTTAGTTTGCTACTAGGTATATAAATAGTCGCTGTTCCCTCGATGGTCTTGCTATGAAAGTAGCAGTTGTTTTAGCAAGACTAGTTGATCTTTCGAGTTAATTTCAAAAGTGCGAGAGGACGACAGTTGTTTGACGTATAGATAGTCTTCGAGTGTGGTGTTTGGAAACTTGGCCGGAAATTTTTAAAAGTTAACGGAATGTAAGTACTGTTATTAAAATCAGTATCAAATTCCTCTTCGAAACCTTCGTCAGAGTCTTTGTCATCGTCATTTTCGCAAGTGTAAATTCATTCCAAGATACCGTTACCAAAATACATGTAAAACCATTTAAATTCGTCCAAAGTTTGCAGTTCTGTGTCATTGTAGATAATTCAGAATATTTCCATAGCTCTGGTCTTTGTAAAACTTAGTTTATTAGCCATAACTAAAGGTTCTTATACAACAACATTTTTTAGCCCTCCACGTTCTTTAAATATACAAAATAAAATATTAATATTGAGGTCTTTCATCTACTACAATCAGATAAATGTGGTGGGCATCGATGTCCAAACGATGAAGAGGAGTCAAGAAATTATGATTTAACCTCTCTCGATATACTTTCTATTTGCTTAAAACATGAAATACGAAATGTGCCAACTGCTGATTGAGTTATATGAACCGTATATCGATTCAATTATCGACACGACAATCTCTCTGGAAACCAATTTTAAACTCGTTGCTGGAAATTTTGACTCAAAATGCGGCAAGCACATTGTACATTTCATATAATTAGTTAAAAATTGAATTTCTCACCACTAGTAACTTGAACACAGTCTACAAATTCCTCGTGGAAAATAATTGCGAAAAAAAATACTACTTTACCATCCAGTCGACTGATGTGCATTTCATGTTGCAAATAGAGTTGTACATCGATACTGTAACTTCAGAGCGGATATTGCAAAATTCATCTGGCAAACTGAATCAACTTGCAAAACTAAAGTTTCGCAGACCGAAACATGGAATCGGTAATCCCAGGGTGGAAAATATATTTTGTTGCAAATTGTGTGTATGCAGTCACCGAGACTAAGCATCTGATGCTGGACACGTCTTAAGACTACCCTCATCTGTACAAGTACACTCCTGTCGTGAGCTTCGACATCGAGACTGGTGTGGATAATTTGGAAGACTTGAATCTGGGGGTCTCGCTCCAGAAAAACTGCTCATGTTTGGGGTCCATTTGTGAGTATTTGTATGTCGATGTGAGTATAATTTCGTACCTAAAATGTCGAGGCATGCCCGATGATTTTGAAGTGAATTTGCAGGAGAAATATGAAAGAATGCCTGCGAAATGCATTTGGACCCAAGTTTTCTCACATGAAGGGGATCTCATTACTAATTATAACATACTTGCTGAAAATGCTAACGGGATACCAATACTACCCACATTATTTTGTCGGCCACAACATTATCGAATACAATTTAAAATTCCTATTGACTTGCTTGCGGGTTCTCAAAATGCATCGTGAAATAAAAGCATATGTAACCCTCAGAAAGTAGCCATAGCTCCGCTCATTCGTTTTCACTGAGATTGTATCATGTTCGATAAGTTGACAATCTTGAAAAAATGCATTGGCGATTGGGAATTTGTCATTGGAGAACTTGTCTAATAACTATCTAAGCAAAAAGTTTAGGAAAATCTATTTGAACTTTGTGCTTATGCGAATTTATTATATTCTAGATGACACGATCACAGACGATGACTTTCGTCACAAGTGTATGAGAACTATTTTTCACATCGAGCCCTACAACAAAGAAAAGTTTGATTCAGTGAAAGCTCAATACACAAACATGCAAGCGCGCCACACCGAGTAAATTGGTGGTAGTATTTGGCATAAACTTACAGGTAAAACAAACACAGAATCTATAATTTTCTACTGCATTGAGCAGGCTTTAATTTACAACGAGAGGGATTGTGTGGCCGTGGTCGGGCTTTACAAGAAATTTAATTTGGCAATTTTCACCAACCAATTGACTAATCTCTTTAACTGTAGTCTCGAAGACAATTCGATGAGTGCTACTTCTCGCCGGATCACGAACGTATTCCTTTATCATGCACTATCCTTTTGTATGTTACCGTGATACCAGAGCAATGATTCCATTTTACTGGACATGCCCGATCTGAAATGTTTGCTGCTCGCCGAAATATTGTCTGTGATGGACATTAGACCAATTTTCATCAAACCAAAGTTTAAGTACATGAAAAAATATATTCCCAGAGCTGTGGCGTTTGCAAACCATGGTCTTTTTTTGTAAAATTAATCAATATGACGTCAATAGTTTCTTCCCAAACATCATCAATAACCAACTTTCCAGATCGACCATTGGTTGTTGCTGCACCAAAGCATTGAATCTAGTATTTGAAAATGCTCCGATATCCCACGACATGTTCAATGAAATGTTGAGGAATTATGTAATTGCTCTGTACATGACAGAAGACTAAAACCAAAATAATTCGGAATACATGAACCTGATGTATTCTGGCCAGTGTATCGGGAAGATGATACTTTCCATCATGGAACTAGAGTTGTTGGCTAGTGATACTCCCATTCGGATTCGTTTACTCTCACATGCCAAAACTCCACTCACCATAAACTTTATAGAGTCTTTACTCGACCATAGGATAACAGGAAAGAAGCAAATGAAACCTCTAAAGTCTGAAATGCAAATAAAATAAGTCTTTGAAGAGAAGATTCAAGAGATGAATCTAGATTACTCGGTGTTGGATGCGAAGCACCTTTCGCTTAAAATTACGGTCAACTCGACCTATGGGCTTTTTGGAACTCCATTTTTCAAGTGTCAGCATTCCTGTAGCCATAAGCACAATGTTGTTTGCACGCAAACTTGTCATACATTTACGTCGAATTATACTCATGCTGTATCTACTGTACGCGATTCGAAATCACATAGAAACAATAAACAATCTGATGGAAGAGGAGCTTATGCAGTTGGTATATTTCATTCGCCAAGATGCCTACGATACCTACACTAATCTGGAAGCAAATAAAAAACTTATCGTGTACGATGAAACAAAAGCTCGTGAAGTCGTTTCTCCGCGAGGTTTTATCTAAATGGTCTTTGACGCAGATACCGATGGGTATCAATTTTCAAATATTTTGAAATTGGACAGTAACAGGTTTATCGAACTCATAAACGAGGAAATGAACATAATTAATGGAAGAGGCATCATTCTCGAAGGCACTGAGATACTCTCATCTATTTCACTAGAGAAGAAAAAATACTTACATTTGAGAAAACTGATTGACTACAGTCTATTTTGCAGTAATCCAAACCAAGATGAATTGAAACTTTGTTATATTGTCCATAAAGGTTAGAAGCAAAATGCATCACGTTTCGTGAAACGAATCTACAACTATGTCGCTGCAATTGCCTTCTTCTTTACGAATATGATCAAAGTAACCAACTGTTATGAATTAGAAAATTCTTCAATTGCGAAAATGTATTGTTTGCAATTTACAACTACCACTATTGATAGAGCAGACAGAATTATACGATCATATAAAGTTGGTTAGGTTCAAAAACTCATATAAACATCAAAGGCACATTGATGGTCTTGGTTCTTCGTACATTGGCTGTAAGAAAATGGTGCTCTTGTACGATCCCGAAGAGTGTCAGGTAGATCGATACTTGACTTTGGAAAAGTATTCCAAAAAACCACCAAGACAAAAAATATACAATGTGCCACAGCCCAAAATGTATCAGATTCATTATGGTAAATATCTACGCAATGACTTAAAAGTCATACATGCAATTTTGAATGCAGCCATGCCTCAGCCTTCCATAAAAAACATACACAAAAACAGAAAATGAATTGTTTAAATAATGGCTTGAAAGTTATGAATTTTATCTAACAGAACACAAAGTGCACTTGGATATTGCAAATGGGAGATTTACAAAAGAATTTAGTGAATATATAATTTATGACAAGTGATTCATAGATGATGTGAAAATAAATTGTAAAATAATACAAATAAAAAACTTTTTAATTAATTTTATTTGATTTTATAAATATAACATACATATGAGGTTATCTTTTTAAAGTACAATACTACATCTGACTAGACTTGACCACCCATTAGACAAACCCATATCTACTATATGGTTGATAATTGATTTTGAATAACACCTATGTGAAGGTTCCATTTGTATGAGTTTTTTTCAATTTTATAACGAAAAACATATGTCAAAAACCTCACCATTGATGGGTATATTGATTGTATCACTAATATGTGTCAGATGTGTGATTGACAGAGGTGTTGGTTGTGTAGACTGCATTACTCAAAACCTCACTGTTGAATGCATTGACTACATTGTCCATGGCCTTGCTGTTGAGGAACAAGTCGATTGTGTTGACACCAACCTCGTTATTGATTAATGTATCGACTGCAGTGTCACCAGCATCGTCGATTGATGTATTGACTGCAGTGTCACCAACCTCACCATTCATTGATGTTTTGACTGCAGTGTCACCAACCCTGCTGTTGACAGATGTGTTGATGACATTGTCCATTATCTCATCGTTGACAGACATGGGAAAATAAATGGTGTTGTTATTCATAATTCCATGTTTGATGGATGTGTTGTTCACAACCACACACCCCACATCTTCCACCTCCATCTCGGTCGAATGCGCCTTTCCCTGTTCTTTAGATTGATTGGATTTCAACAGATTAAACTACCACAGTGTTGGTTCGCGAACACAATTCTTCTTTGCATATATTACCTTCTTCCACTCCCTTATGAATGGTGTATTTGTATACACCATGTTCTCCATAATCGATAGTAAATGCAAGTAATTATCGAAATCCCTTATATCTTGCATTTTCGCAATTATACACCTGTTTATATCTGTTCCAAAGAGCTTCGTGTTTTTCATATATGTGAATAAACTCTTTTACATAATCTTTACTAGCATACCATTTTGAATCCATACTTCCATACTCAGTAGACTGTGTTGAATCTTCGAAGTTCGTGCTATGATTGACTCGGAACTGTAGTAGCATTAGTAGCAATACACAGTCTTTTATACCTGGCATCACAGGAGATTTCATTTTTTCCCCACACCCCTCTCACTCTATCTGTTGTCTTTTTATTGTTTTTATTTTTTTACTTTTTTATCAATGAATACCTATATAGCTTCTTGTAAGTAAAATAAATACACTTTTCAAGCCATGAACTACAACTGGGTGGATGCAGATACCCTGTGGGTGGAATGAAAATATTATTATGCCTGGTTCGATACTGTTTGAAATTGGCAAGTAGATATAGGGGTCATTCTTATATTAACCAATTACATCCACCACAATTGGCAAAATTTTATGGAAAAAGAAATATTTTTGCTTATAACAATGTAATTGCCAATCCCATTAAACATTTGCCGTCGTCACGCAATGCAATACATATATGGCAATAACATTTTCATTTTCATTTAAAATTTTGATAGTATTTCTTTTTGTAGCAAGAAAACAATGTCAAAATCGAATACGGAAGATTTAAATTACGATTCAGGTGATCAAATCTGGGAAACGACGACATACTTGTTTGTCCCGGAAGACTCAACTAAAGCGGTGCTATGGTATGTGTACTACCTTATGTCATAAAAATTTTCTTGGCTACTTATTCCAATATATTTAACATTTGAAATCTGGTCAAACATGATGAAAACCAAATAAAAGAGTTTAAAAAAGTTGCTGCCGAGTTGTATAGCATGCAAAAAAAAAGATACATCTTGTAGTGTCTTTTTTATTTGTAACACACTCCCAGCAATAAATACGTGGGCATTTTCAGTAGTTGGCATAACAAATCGTGCAGTGGAGATAGATGGATGGTACCAACCAGATAAAAGATGTTCTTTGCAGCAGGTTTACTGTTTTGCTCAACAAACATATATGCAAAGAAATTGCCATTTTGATTGCCAACATCAACTATAACAGAAGATTCATCCATGGTGAAGGCAATTGATGATCCTTCATTTTTTTTGCAGCAGAAGCAGGTCATCAAAGAAGAATTAGTTTGTACTAGGAGCAGAGATTATTTCGAATCTGGTAAATTCCTATGGCAAGGATAAAAAGTTATTTTCAATGGACAATGAAAATGTATTTCCTTTGCCATACTTTTTCTGCCTCTTAACTAAAAAGTTCTTTCACCATGGGCATCATATCAATCTTATTACCAATATTTGCTATTCTGTGGAAAAGTTTCGAACAGAAGACTATAAGTGGATTTGTACCAATACGACAGAAGGAAAATATATTCTCATAAACATGTATAGTGGAGGAATACCAATGTAAAAACACTTTATATATATTATTTGAAAAGGAATGTTATTGTAAATTGTAGTGTGTTGTAAACGTAAATGTTACAAAAAGATGAAATGCATTTCTATATTTTTTGGGTATATAATAGGTCTCATCATTAAGTGTATCAAATTTGCTGACGACATTATACTATTTTATAACTCAGTTGAACATTTGCTGTATTACACATACAAATTTTTTAAATTTAATATTAACTGAGTTGAAATATATTTCCAAGCACACCATTAAGAGAGACATATAACTTTGGTTGCTACATACTTGAAGATTTTTTCAATAAACATTTTGCTGTTTTTTTTCTGCAAGTTATTTACAAACAATTATATTCCTCTGCTATTCATAATAAACAGATTATAAAATAAGCAGTGATCAACAAACTAGACATCATCGTGTTTCTTGTGGATTGTATTTATATCAAAATATGAATTTTCACTGAATTATTTTCAAGAGAAAGTATTTTGGTTGTAAACCACCAAGAATTATTTACAATTTAGCTCTACCTATTAGGTGATTTACAAACTACATTGCTGAAAGCATTAAAAAATAAATTAGTGGTATGATCTTTTATTTTATTGTAAATAACTGTAATAAACTAATTAATTCCTCACATTAGCTATCTTACACTGCTGCTTAGATATTTCACAGCCAAGTTTTTATAATAAAGCTCAGCAACAAAGACCTAAAAGGATTTTGTTTTCGTTTCGAGTTTCTTAGTGAATATAGTGATTTCAAACAAACACTAGACTGTGCTAAGAATAGCTTCTTTCATTAGTAAATGAAAATTCGAGAAATAACAAATAATTTTGGCGAGAAGAAACAAAACAACTAATTTAGAAAACCACCCCCCCCCCCGTGCATTATGAAATCTGAAAAAGTGCATGTCATGTGATTGCCACAAATGAGGGTAGATTTGTCAACTCATCGGTAAATGTAAGTTTATAACAGAACCAAATAATTTCAACAAGAAAGTACAACCTGACATTTTGCACAATAATTAATATTTCCTTCATAGATGCCTAGTTAAACTATTGTCGTTTTCACCGATGTTATTGTGAGATTATTGAAATATCTTTAAAAATATTAATTTTTATAAAACATATTACATTATAAAGAATAAATTAGTTCATTCTACTCAAGTTAAATCAAGTTTGCTTATTGGAAAATGCTTATTAAAGTAGAAAAAAAACCATTTTCATTATTACAACTAATTGTTTGCGTAGAGATAGTACTAGGTGTTTATGTACAAAGTATTAAATAGATCGAATTATATATATTTTTTACTGCTATACAAAGTAGGCATCTTTAGGAGAATTTGTTTAATGTATTTGTTGTTGTTTACAAAAACTTTCCAACTTTTTTGATTGTTAATCTACAAAATATTGTAACTTAATAAATACAAGAGAATAATTAATTTAGTTTTAGAATAAAAATACACTATAAATTTATTATAATCTACATTATAAATATATTATAATACAAAGGATAATACACCCTTGTAGTTATTTATACCATGAAGAGACTTACTAACCTGCTACTGTAAGGCTGTTAATATTATTCAGGTCAGAATGAAGTTTTCTTTCATAATTGTAAATAATTTTCAATTAGTTAGTTATCAATATTTGTTTGAATTATGTGACTACTATGTTTATCTATATTATACAATAAATGTGCGGATTTTTATTCCTTAAGATATAAATTTTGACATTAATATGCATGTGTGTTGTTTGACTGATATGTGTCTGGAGTTTAGATTCTTTGTTATTTTTAAATGTTTGTAGGCATATTTACTCACCATTTTCTTTGATTGTCGAGATTAATTATATTTCTGGCTTTACAAATTTATTTTTTTAGGCCAGGCACATTTTCATAGAACTATAATAATAAAGTTAAAAAAATGTGTGCAGGGAGAAATTTTATTACAACTGTAGTGAATTCACTTCTTTCTATGTTGGCAACATTGACAAGTAAAAAATGTTTATTTGCTACAATATGAATATAATTAGCATCATATATTCACCAAGAGATAGTGCCAAAGTCATTTTAAATCAATTATAAAATAATATCAATATAACTTTTTTTTTTAAATAATATAAAATACATTTACATTAATTTTGTTAGTTAAGTAGTATTTTGATTATTCAAACCAATTATGTTGTTGATATTTTGTTTATAAATCATTATATGTATTAAATAAATCTCTAGTTTTTTTATAACCTCTAAATATGTCAACATATTAACTGAAATGGTTTGCTGGTCTTACTGGTGGGCTGTCTGTGTTGCGCCGGGATGTGCAGGGCGTCGTGACCTCTGCGGTCTGGGGAGGGATACAATTGCTGCAACCAACTGGGTGGTGTAAGGGCGCCAGCACACCCCGGCTGCTCTGTAATTCGGCAATGATAGAAAAGGCAGGGGAACTGGGAGGAAAGTCTCCCTAAGGCATAGCATGTATATCTCCTCAATATAGCAGGTCAGCCATCAGAGCTTTTGGGTTATAGGCACTACATTGTGTCATCGGTAAGTAGCAGCTAGAAAAATCCTGTTTTTAAGTTTATTTTAAAGTTTATCTTATGAAAGCAATTTAACTTAATACTTAGACTATCAGGTGGACAATATTAATTAAAGTTGTCCACATGGGATCTAAAATATTGTATCTTTAAAATTACCCACATGTTGTAACATCAGTAAGTTTGAACTTTCTTAGTTAATAAGGTCCAATGGGAATTTGCAAAAATGAAATATTTGTATTCTTACAGTATTTTTTACACTTTAAAATTATCCATTAGTTGGACATTAGTACATTTGGACTTCAATAATACAAATATTTTATATTTGAAAGTTTGCACATGGTAAATATTCATTATAAATGTCCAGACTTACTGTGGTGCAAATATATGGATAACTTTAATGTGTAAAAACACTTCAATAATACTAATATTTTATGTTTACACTGTCTCACATGGTTAATATTGATTCGAAATGTCCAGACATATTGTGGTGCAAATATGTGGATAACTTTAACATGCAAAAATAATTAAATAATACAAATATTATATGTTAGCAAGGTCGCACTTGGTCAATATTGATTTTGAACATTCAGACATACTGTGGTGCAAATAAATGGATATCTTTAATATGTCGACATGCCTTGAAGATACATATATTTTATGTTTACAAGGTTGCACATCATCAATATTGATTATAAATGACCAGACATATTGTGGTGCAAATACACGCATATCTTTAATATTTCATAATGCTTCAATAATAAAAATATTTCATGTTTGCAAGGTCCCACTTACTCTATTTTAACTTTTGGTTGAAGTGTCTGTCATGAAAATGGAACATCATAATGTGCTGGTGCCCTCATCACAAACTAACACCAAGGGCAATTGCACAACCATATGTCAGCAATGTGAATCACAAGGCTTTCCTCTCACAATACAAGGAAAACAAATGTGCAAACAATACATGAAGGGGACATGCATCTGCACCAGACATTTCCAACCAAAGACAGCGACAGTGTTCAATGCAGAGGCAGTGTTGGATATTTTTTTAGGTCAGTCTTTCAGTGCACAGTAACTAACATCATTGCGATTGTGGTGTACTGTGATTGGTTGATCAATAAAGTGAAAAAAAGGGGGGAAGAATTGTCGAGTGTGGAGTACTCTGGCAAAATCTCATGGAACTAAACAAACATGTCCACTGGGCCCTATACAGATCATTAGTATTCACCACTGATTTTTTAAGAGAAAGTTTGAATACTAATAAGGTATATATGGACGGTGGTTAAAATTGCTTAGTTCCACACTATTATACCAGAATATTCCTCCATCGATAATTCTCTCCCCCAACTCAGACTTTCAACAACCAATCAGATTGCACTATATCATATCCCCTCCCTTCCCCTCTTCAAAGTTTGTCTATATGGCAGAGAAATCTGGAAAAAAGACTCCAGTCAATGGCTTATATTACGGAAGGATCTGAAAAAAGGACACCAGTCCACAACTGGAGCTGAACGTGGAAACATCACTCTTTCTCCCAGGGTAGAAGGAAAGGGGTAAGTATAATAATAAATGTTCCTCTATATTAACTTGTGCTCCAAGTATTGTAAACATCTGCATTATTTTTTTATGACACATACATATATATAACAACTCTTTTTATTAATATAAAAAAAAACATACTCGCTAGAGAACCTCTTACTTTGTACGCCTATTTACCATTATGATGGTAATTATACCATACTTGACATGTTATCCGACTCTGCAAAGGCCGCTGTGCCCAAAAAAGTCTAGGTATATCATTATGTTAAGCTTGATGCGTCTGAAGAAGCTCTTGCTCCATAAGCCTGTTTACCATTGTGATGGTACTTGTACCAGACTGGACATGTTACCCGACTCTGCAAAGGTTGTTGTGTCCAAAAAAACTCTAGGTTAATCAGTGTGTTAAGCTTGAGTAGATTACTTTGTATGCTTGCCATCATTTCGATGATGGTATTTGTACCATTGTATGGTATTGGTAATCCACCTCTTCAAGGTTGTTGGTATCAACAATCTAGACATATTAGTACATTAAGCTTGAATCGATATTTTGCTATCTTTGGCTTGAATTCTGAAATATATAAAAAATGTTTATTATGAAAGCCGGATTAAGGTGATAAAAATCATGTACATTATTTACATTGCTTGGTGTCGGGCCAGATAAATGAATATATATATGTGTGTGTGTGCGTGTGTGTGTGTGTGTGTGGGAACAGAGTTCTGCGATAACTAGCCACTCATTGGCAAGAATATACAGGGAATTGGAATATTATGAAATCAAATGATTATTATTTTTTTTTTTTTTACTTACAAAAGCATTACATTTCTGGTTATATAACATTTATCAAAATGTTTGTCTAGTTTGTCACAAACTTCCTGGTAAAAATAATTTGTAGTTCGAAATGGTTACTACAGGAGTAAAATAATTTCAGTAAATCGAGAAAAATTAATAATAAAAATAATAATTTTATTTATTTATTTTTTCTTTACAACCAAACATATACATCTATATATACACAAATACATATACACTTCATTTTTCCATTTTACGATTTGAATCAACATTTCATTTTCTGTAAATTCAGTATTATTAATGATAAAGTAATTCTTGAAAAATTTCAAGTGAGTGCTCAAAGCGTTCTTGAAACAGCCGTACATGTTTCGAGATGGTGAATTATACTCTAAACACAGCAATTCCTTGCAGTTGGGATGTTTCTTTCAAAACAAGTTGGGTTGCTCTTCAAATTTCTTTTTTGTTCGCAAATTACATAATACTAAAGAACAAAATTGTCTTCATTCAATTTCAACACCAAGAAATTTGGTTTCAAATAGTTGCTTATTTTTTCTGTATTTTTTTTGGTGGTATTGGTGACAACAGCTTCTATTGCAGCTCGAGTCAATAATTGTCTCTTCATAACTTCCACATTATTGGTTCTTTCTCCGAGTTGTTTTGTCAAATACTCGATGTAATTCTGAAAAAATGCGCTGTTTACCCTCGCGATTGCATGGGAAAATGTGTTTGTTAATAAAATCTTGAAAATTTTCCGTAAAGGGCATTTTGGAATACATAATCATCTGTAAATAGCCAGTTCATTGATTAAGGTGAAACGGGGCTGCTCATTGACCATTACAACTGACATAGCATTTGATGCCAGTTCGTTGAAAGTTCTTCTATATTTTTCTTTCACATTATTCATAATAGCATTCCGTTGTTTTCGTATCCCAATAACCCGGCAACGGTTTTTGCTTTGAACCATATATTATTATTTCCATCCAAAAGATAAATAATTTTGTAGTTATACAAGAAATGATGATTTCTCAAATCCAATAACTTATCCATTTATTTTTAGTTCTCATTGGCAAGAGCACTTTACAGATGGACTCTTTTTTTTGCAGGTACTCGCGTGCAGACACCTCTGTTTGAAATGTAGCCACATATATATTACCCTACCCACCCCCTTCTTTTTGCACCTGGAAAAAATATTATATATATATAACTTAACTTTTTTTTTCAAAAACAGATACATTGAAATAATGTTGTACACATTAAAGATCGTAAATTTACTGTGTTTTGTCAGATCGTACATCACGCTGTCTTTTCTTTTATTGTCGTATAAACCCAGCGCATGACCTGATTCATGAATGAGTACTTGTTGGCAAAAAAGATATGACAATTCATTATCTTTGTCGAAATATACGCTTTTGTAGGGAGGTACGGATGCATGTGCGCATATTGGACCTTTGCCATCGAACGTGTCTCCATCTCTGTGGTCGCGGCTGGCGAATTGAATAATGACGACATTGGAATCATTTCTATTCGCATACATAAATATTTCAGTTTCAAATCACTAATTTAACACCTGGAAAATTAATTGTGTGCTTTTCAGAGTTGATTGTTTATTGAGATAGAAGGGTATTGTGGATAATAATATTCGAAATTTAATGGGAAATTCATTTTTGCTTCTCTTGTAAATCTCAGTTATAAAGTATCACATGTCTGTGTAAAAATAAATTAAAACTACAACTATCCCAGTTATCCATAATAATAATAAAAATATAAATACATGCATCTTATGAATTTTAATTTCATAAAAGTTTGTCAGGAAATTAACGTGGGTTGATGGGAAACATCTCGGTACGTGTGGTTGAAATTTGAAAACACCCAATATCATATCGGCCTTGCATTTATAACTGTTTAATTTAAAACTGGATGTTGTCAGATCGCTCGTGACAATTTCATCCTTGCAGGCATATGGAGTCTGAGTGGATAATTCGAGATACACGCCCATTCAATTTCCAAATGATTGGTGCTTTCAAGACTCTGACTTTCCGTGTTTGGAATCACACGGAACAATGCTTGTGCGATGGGAAGAGGTTATGGGTGATTGTTGAGTTATTGTTGTTTTTACTGCAGCAGGTGTTGCTTTTATTCGTGGTGTGCATTTGTTTTCATCGCAATTGAAATTCAACTTTGATAGCTCACACAAATCTTGACAATCTTCCGACTCGATACAGCGAAATGACAGTGATAGACAATCGACCATCTTGTGAAACATGCCATTATTTGAAATTTTTTTAATGCTCGATTCGATCACCATAGTTTTCGGGAATCATCCAATGCGTTGCATGTATGGAAAGCATAGCCACAGCAAGAGAATTGCAAACACAACAAATCAAAATAAATTTTTTCATTAAACCTTTTTTTCACACATTCAAACAATTCGTTTTCCATTAAACAGACTAAATGTAGCGGAAATTTATCCCTATGTATTTTTCGACTATTATTATTTTGGCCTTTTTTGAAATGCTGGATTTCGGTATTAATTTCAGCCAAACCTGTTTCCACTCCCATATAATCATAAGATTCTTTTAGATTGGTTTCCATTTTCCTCAATTCTTCCATCACAGGCTCATCTATAGTACAGTGCTACTATTTCCTCGTGTTCTATTTTGGTATCCGATTCACTTTCACTGAAATATATTTCGACTGGTGCAGTTGTTGGCTTTTCAATTTCCAAGAATGTGGTTTCAGGTTCGGTTCTGTAGGAATTCAGTTCCACCGGCACCGTTGTGAATGTGTCAGTAGTATTTACAAGTTCAACTTCTGTTCTGTTTTTGCGAAAATTTAAATCAGTCGGTGTTATGACCAGTTCTTCAGAAAGAACGATTTCGATTTCAGGTTCATTTAATTCGCTAATTTCGAGCGGCTCGTTCTCATCGACATGATCTTAGCTGTGAACAATGGCCGATACTGTAAATTTTTTAAACTTATCACAATCATTATCTACATAGTGAAACATGCATTCATCTTTGCTATCATAATCACCATCATCTTTACCATTATTGACATAATTTGCTTCTATGGTGGCCATGTTCGGATCGAGCAGATCCAACACTTGGTCCTTTTCCACGTGAAACTCGTCTATAGTTTTGTCACCTTCGACCTCCCAAATCGTAGCAGTATTTTTCGAAACTTGGGAATAATCATTAGGGTCGACCATCTTGTCAATTCATCTCAATTTTTCCACATCGTCAAAAGTTTCGTCAATATTCTTTAAACTTTGTATAAACACTCCAAGAATGGATTTTGTAAAGTGATAAACGATAAACACATAAATGGTCACATTATTCGAAATGTCGTCAATTAAGTCGAAATCTCTTTCTCCATGATAGTTTATCAGTGTTCGTCGAAACAAGGTTTCTCCTTGGAAAATTATCTAGAAGTTGAGTCACTGCCAAAATTTAAACCGGTTTATTATGAAAAGGGTGTTTATCCCAATTGTCTAGAACCACTTGGTCTATAATTTTATGCAAGAGGAAATGAACAAAATCTATAAACGAGTGTTGATTGATTACGTCTTTTAAAATCATGTACATTTCATGTGGTTTCTTACATTGAATATACAATATTTTTGTCATTTTGGTATGTAACATCTGTTGAATTCTTCTCCATCTTGCACATGAAGCAAAAGTTTATTATATATTTAAGTGAAATAGCAATCATTTTTTAAGGTAGGATTTTTTTTTTGAGAATCCAAGATAGTATCGATGTATTAGTTTATTTTTCTTTATTTAGGGTCATGATTAGACCTTATATACTAAAACATACAAAATTGCATACAAAAAAGACATTTTACAAATGTATTTTCTTTTAAAATAAAACATATTAAATATACACACATTTTCCAGCACACAAAAACCACCGTGGGTGAGACATCGTGAGCATATTATTGAGTCAATTGCATCCTTCATCTCCTCTAAAAAATTTTGTATATGGTTTTCGAGGTCGTGGATCGAGTTGGTGAATAGGCATGGGGGCAGAAATCAACTGCGCAAAATCTTGTTATTATCCACACTTGAAACATAGATATGTTTGTAATTCCTCAGTATTTTTTGCACTATACTCAATGCACACTTTTAAGGTACCCATCCTTTGTAGCAGCGTATTCCATGCACATGTAAAATAGAATTTCGGATAATGGATTTGGTATTGTGACTGAAACAAGTTAGCTTACACAGCGGTTCAAAAACGTAGTGTTGTATGTGGTTCATTTCATTATCGAAAATAGCCAACAACTTTATGTAAAATATTTGAAGAATTTCAAAACCTTGAGAGTCAACAATGCGAATCGAGTGATCATCATCTACAACAGGAACAGGAACATTGATGGCAGCGTCTGCAGCATCACCATCTTCACCCTCTCGCCGCCTGCCGATCTCCATCGAGGAATTTGGCCAAGGCGATCTCTCCGTCTCTGATTTATGCGAAGGCAAATCATATTTGTCGAGACACTGAACATTATATCGACAAATAAAACATTGACAGAAGGCAGGTTGGTGGGCACATGCTCCATGTTTATCACACCTTGTCAACATGATGCTCTTCTCGACAAGAAATATTGATTCATATGGTTCGATGCATTCCAGCAGTATTATACACTCGAGTTTCCAAAAAGAAAAAAAAATTTTTTTTAATAAAAAAAAAAATTATATGTGAGTTGGTTGAGTAAAATTTGCTGAAGGTCGGTATTGTTCAACATTTGTTTATTTACGTAATTCAATGTGGACTTTTTTTTACCATGCCCAAGTGCATTTTGAGCTAATCTCTGATCGACAGCACTTGCACACACTGAAAAACGATTTAGCCAGGCATGAAACAATTCTCCTTGATCGGGACTCACTCCTGTTATTTTTTTGAACAAGGCAATGTAAAACAAAAGTTTTTCATATTGGGTGACAAAGAGTGTATTCAAGTTTTGTAAATAGAATGCGATGTTTGGTTCACAAACGTGTTCAGCATATATATAAACTGAGACGGAATTCACAATATTGTTGTATTAGTTTTTGTTTTAATTTCAAATTATTATTTTTTACTTTCGATCAGTTCAATAACTTGGCGCATAGTCAGGGACAACATTTCGTATTTTTGTTTACCTATCTTACAGGAAATCAATTAAAAGCATTAATTCCACTTTTGATGAGTAGGGAGCATTCGAGTTATTTAGAAACTCGGCAAGCACATTTTCCACATAGTTGTATATTTTTTGCATTATTCCAAGGCAAAACGTTTGGACTTTGGCCAATTTGTAGATCGTTATCCTTTTTCCTTCGACTGTGATGGAACTTCCGTTGCTTGAATACAAGATCTGCACATCATATAGGTTCAGTTTTGTGGCTCGTCGATAAGCCGAAGTGATTGTGGACATTTTAAAGGGTTTGTGGTGAGAGGGATCTAGATGTTTCAGTTCGCTCACCAATGTGTTGCAAACAGAGGTGCAGTATGATCGAGTTTTTGTAAATACCCGAAAATAAAATATGAAACCTTGGAAATCTGCCAAAGTACCACAATTTTTCATTAAATTCATGTACTTTAAATGGTACTTGATGCATTGTTCATGTCCTCTTTCATGAGTGTTGAAAAAAACAACGGATTCGAATAGATCAACATACATATCATACAATAATTGTAAAAGAATACATTTTTATCAGTTGATGAACAATGTTTTTGGGTAGACTATAATAGTATCATTTAAAGAGTGGATAAATTATTTTCACAGGCACAAAATGTTTCTCTGACCAAATTTTGCCTAGTATCATTAGAGATGTAATAAAATTGGCATGTTTTCGATCACTATATCGAATTTTATAATAATTTATGAAATCGACACATTTATTCAGTTCTTTGTTCAATAAAAAGGCTGTACCTATTATTAAAATTTTTTATTTACCTGATTCGGACAAGTATTGATAATTGGCGATGAATGTATGGTGTTTGTGTACAAATGACACATGAACCTGTGTAACATGTTGAAATTATGCATCAATTGTATAGTTTCTTTGCACGCGGGTTTCCCTATCAATAGAGATGAAATATAGTCGTTACCCTCATCGTCATAATCAGAATTGGCTCTATCGTCATTGCAGACATCAGGTTCGTTTGAAACATCACAGATTAAAAACTGATTTAGAAAATCAAAAACCCCTTTCTACTGGTCGTGGGTTTCCACTTGGAGTAGTGTTTCCTTGATGCCATATTTTTCTTTGCATTTCCACTTGTTGCAAAACTACAAGCCTTTTTATCGCGGGAAGATTAGATGAGAGAGGCGGAGGTTTTACCCAATTTCAAGACTTTGGGTGTGATGTTCATATTTTCACAGATATTCCGATATTGGGCTAGTTATTTATCCTTGGATTGTCCATATTGCGTGTCAGCAGAAAGTCCACCTAAAGGAGATTGAATCCTGTATTTAAAATCGAATATGTTAGAGTTAGCAGGGACAGGTGCATGTGGTTGGCCTTATCCGTCGAAATGTCACCAATGTTATTTTGGATGTTGTTGAGCAATTCGTCCACAACATCATTTCGTTGAACATAATGCTGCTGCAACACGGACGATCCAAATTCTTGTGGATTAAATAGATTATAGGAATGATATTTGATGGTATATCGTAGCAGATGTCATTGGACAGTTTGGATTTTACAATTAAGCTTTAAAAGATAGTCTTGGGACGAAGATGTGTCCAGCAAATAGTGAATGGAGATTTTTCGATTTATAAGAGGGAATCAATTGAGAGAACTATGCAATGACTGCACAGCCCCATCCACATAAATGTTTAATACTAAATTCTGGTCATTCAAATAAGGCACAATTACAAATCCGCTCGTTATATACCCTTCGACGATGACATAAGATTTTACACATGATTTTATTTTACCTGCAAAATATTTTTTTGCAATTATCGAAAAATTGTTACAGATGCTGTTTAGAATGTTTTGCGGATCGGTGTGTAAGAAACCGTCCCACAAATTAGTCGCCGAGGCCTTTGGCGAATTGTATATGATTTAAATTATCCTAGTCAAATCGTTGTAAGCTTCTGCCACATCATTTACTCATTTCATATTTAAACACTCTTCGGGAGCATCTTGCGAAAAACCAAACTGAGTGTTGGACGTCGGCGAATCGTTGGATGCGAATGAAGCTGCATTGATAAAGGTTGCCATTATAAAAATACTAATAGATAGAATTCGCATGCAGTTCAGGATAATCTATACATTTTTTTCGTATGTTAGCTGTTTACTTATAATTGTATTGGTCAATATTTTCAAAATGCCAAGGAATACCAATACTAATAAACCTTGAAAAAAAAAAAAAAAAACAAATTCAATTTCACAACATCTTATGAGTCAAGGGATAAGAAATAAAAGGGCAATGGAAACAATAATCACTTTTCTTTAAAAATAAATAAAACTATACAAAATATAGGCGATCTAAAAAAATTGTCGATTTGTTACAGACTTCGCAACAAATGTTTGAAATTTTTTATTATTTGGTAAACAATTTGAATAATTTTGAGAATATACAGACAAACTCATTTTAATTAAACTATGTAGCTGCAAATTATCGCATTAATTTCATAGATTCGCTTGTAAATGGTACCAGTGACATACTGGAGAAAAAGGATGCGAAAAAACAATAATAATTGTAAATATATTACCCGGCTTCGGGGAAGCCATTAATATTTTATTATCGTCAACCTTCTCCCAACAATCGTACATGGGATTTTTAGATCAAGCTATAAATACAATACATGATAGGCAAATTAATATCGCATCTCCTTAGTATGGCACGAGTAAATTTCGGCTCACAAGAGAAAATGTGTTTGATGAGAAACTAGTTGGTTTAATGAACAAAAACAAACTCAAACATGAGAACCAAGAAGGTAAATAATTGAAAAAAAAAAATAGGGAAAGGACACCTGAAACCTATGTAACATTTGTTTATTTATTTTGTCATTGACAAACAACATAATGCAGTTGACTTTTAGCAAAACATTTAATTTTTTTTTTCAAATGCATTAGTGGACTCTTGGTCTGCATTCACTTTTATGGAAATTGGTGCCATATATACAAAACTGAAAGGAGGGGAAGAGAGGGGAAGTGAAATGCTGCAAAGGGATTGGTTGTTGAAATTAGGAGTTTGGGGGAATCAAAAACCAATCAGAGTACACCATTTCCCCTCCCATCCTTTACATTCCTTACAGTTTGCATATATGGCGGAGAAATCTGGAAAAAAAGTCAGTCTACGACGAGAGATGGACACAGAAACATTAACCTTCCTCCGATCCAGAGCAAAGGGAATAAAGCAAGTATAATATTAGTAAATATACCTTATAAAATATTAAAGTTATATAGTATACATATAATAAATATACTATATACATTTATGTATATATATACTATGTATTATGTATACTTGATATAGTATATATATTATATATGGTACATATGTACATATATAATACTATTTCCTTATTCCTCTTCTGCTATAGGAGGAAGTTTGATGTTTCTCTGTCCATTCAGTGCCATCGATGTTCTAGATTTCTCCACCATACAGGCAAACTGAAAGAAGGGAAAGGAAAGGAAAATTAAACAATGTTTTCTAATTGGTTGTTGAAAGTTGATGTGAGGGGAGGAAGGAATATCGAACGTGGAACATTCTGATTAGTTGCTGAATATATTGGTGAGGGGAATATAATGTGAAACGGGCAAGAAACAAATTTCTATTATGGACAGGTTTGTTTGGTTCCAAGAAAAAAAACTTACCCGTGTGTGTTGCAATAACTCCCCCATCTTTCATTTACAAACAATAAGATTACACCATTTTATTCCCCCTCTCTTCCACTCATTTTCGTTATGATGTTCCACTCGTTCGTCGACTGTGATTATGATGTCACACTAGTTTGTCGACAGTGGTTATGACATCACACTTATTCGTCGACTTTGGTTATGACATCAAATGAGGGTGAATTTGTGCTACCTCAGATATCACCCACGTTCGTCGACTTAGGTTATAATATTACACTCATTGGTCGAGTTGGATTATGACATCATCAACATTATGTCATTTTAGGCCACCTATATGTTATTGTAGGTTGTAATTGCATTAAATTGATGCTGACATAATTAACTTCACATTGTTTTAGGCAGCCTTCACATTAGACTGATGCTGACATCAAGTTTGCACCTTAAAATAATAATAAAATAAACAACAATAGAAAAATACTTTTTTAAAAATTCTTTTACAGAACGATTTAAATACAGTAAACACTTATCTAAACCATTCCAATAATTGAAAAAGTATATTTTCATTTTATTATAAAACATTTCAAATACAGTGAACACTTATCTAAATATAATCCATTCCCAAATGTGGATGTACTCACATATAAGTGGAATGTTTTTTCTTTTGTTCTCGACAGTCATTGCAGCAATTTTGAAAGCTACATGTGGGACAGATCTTTGGAATTTGGACTCGAAAATATCATTTATGGTTTCGGCAAGTTTTTGTTTTCGATCACTATCAAAAACCTACCACTACGTCATAATTGGTATCATCTGTAAATTTAACAGTTATATAATCAAACAAAAATTCATCTAGACCTGGCATTTTCCTATAGGTTTGCTAGTCGAGAGATTGACAGTGAGATTTACCGTCCAGTAGATCAAAAACGACCTTTAACTAATTTGCTTGGAGCCAAAACTAAATCCCGACTTTTGACACTGCATGGATCAGTTGTTTAGTTATATTGAAGAATATTGTTTATTCGACTTTTACACTGCAGCAATATCTAGTTTTTTTTATTCTTATTTTACAAATGTTTGTTTGTATCATTTTATTCGAACAACATTTTTCATTTGTCAAGTACCACACCTTATAAAAGTAGACAGTAATTGAAAATAATATAAAATTTTATTTTATTACAAAACATTTTAAATACAGTAAGTAAACATGTATCACACCCATAAATAATGCTAGGACATTCTTTCTTCGAATTTACATGTCGGTAGAGTGTATTGTCCTTCTCTCTCGACAATCATCATAGCAATCTGGGAAGCTACATGTGGAACGAACCTTTAGAATTGGAACACGAAAATATTGTTTATGGCCTCTACCAATTTTGGTTTTCTATCTTTAACCAGGTAATATTCTATTTCTCATACAGTTTGTTTCATTTTTCCAGCAATACCTTCTTTGATAGTAAGAAACAATAATAATTCAATTGTAGTTGCAATTAAAATGTTGCATTTTGCTTATTGTTTCTTCAGATGGGTATCTCATTTTCATACCATTGCATTCATACCAAAACATACCATTGCATCATAATATGTATCCACTGTAGGTCTAAAACACACCATTACATCATAATCGGTATCGCCTGCAAGTTCAACATTTTATAATCAAACAAAAATACATTCATACCCGACATTTTCCTATAGGATTGAGTGTCGAGAGCTTGACTGCGAGATTTACCATCCAGTAGATCCAAAACGTCCTTCACCACGTTCGCTTGGAGCCAAGGTTAACTTGCGACTTTAGAAAATATCAGTTTGTATAAATGAAAGAATGAATGATTTCACAATGTGGTCTCCTTTGTTGACGGTAAATTCATTCGGCACAACATTCCAGATGCAGATGCGTAGTTCTCCGCGAAAATCTGGATCGCACATTCCAATATAAAGTTGAAGTCCTTGTTTTACAGTCGATTTATGAGGAATCATGTACACAGAGTTGAATATTTTGGAGCTCTTGCTTCTGGATGAATCTTCTCGTAACAGAGATGAGGACCATTGTATGGTAATGCTTGGTTTGGTAGTTTATCCATATGAATAAACTTTAGTTACTCGACTTATTATTATATACACAAATTTCTAGTCTTGCTTTTTTTTGTTTTTATTCATTAACTTTTTTATTTGTTTCTATCTACTGACTTTTTTATTTGTTTTAGTAGACCAACATTTGCTTGTCTTTGTTAGCCAAATTATGAGCCGGATTCGTGGAAATGTCGTGAATGCAAACATAGACGAAATTGATAAACTCTTTGTCTATGATACCAACACCATCTTCTCAATTGAGCAACAACATACATGTATTGCCCCTAACTACAAATTCGCAGCATTGACTGTTAAAATGATTATGCTTCAACCTTAGTTTATCCTTGATGATGTTGGTGATGTTGATGCTACTGCCCCCATCATCGTACACCTTCAATTTATGCAAAAAATAATGCCATGTTTTTTTGCATCATTTTCTCTGGTTTTGTAAATGTCAATTTGACGTATGAAATTCCAACCGGTAATGACTCGATTATGAAATGATCGACTTTCTTTTTGTTGTTTTTCATTTTTTATGCTGTCATTTGTAAGGTCGATTTGAACGAGTCTCTTGCCTCCAGTTTGCTTTCGAAATGGTGTATGCCATTTCGATTCAGCTTACATGGAGTTTTAGGATGTGGTAAAATCAATGGAGCAGCCAATTCGACTAACATTCTGTTCTTGGTGTGTAAAATGTTGGCAATCTTGCATTCTTGTTCCTGAACATGTTGGCATTTCTGTTCTATTTTGTTTTCACATTACAGTGCGAGTAATCATTCCTGTTCTGCTTTCCGACATTCCTGTTCAGCATTTCTTCCTTACTATAAAGAATGTGTTGAAAAATATATAGAAAATAAATTCTTTAAAAAAATGTTAAATTTTAAATTTGTAAAAAAATATTTTTATTGTTATCTTAGGGCTGTGTGACATTATAACCTCAGTCTACATATATATGATTAATCCTATGAACAAGTGAGGCATCATAACCCAAGTCGAGATCCTATGAACAAGTGTGATGTTATAACCTAAGTCGAGAAATTTGTGTAATGTAACAACATTGAGGAATCGAAAAGGTGTGATGTCATAATGTAAATTGACGAGCAAGTGCGATGTCAAATCCAAAGGTTACACAAATGCAGCCTTTGTATGGTGTCATAACCCAAGTTGACAAACGAATGTAATGTGATAACGCAAGTTGGCCAAACAACTGAGAAAATTTTATGCTGATTAGTCAGTCGAAAATCGTAATGTTAAAAAACAATCAATATTTGTAGATTTTATTTGTTACTAATATAAGGGACAAATAAAAAAATATTTACATATTGTAGATGACTCAATAACACTTTGTCGCCGAAATTAAAAAAAAACAGAGACAATCTATCAAAATGGTGTACCTATGCATTCACATACAGCCATCGATGTATTCACATGGAGCCATTAACACATTTACTCCCAGCCATCGAAACATTCACACCTTGCCATTGATGCAGTAACATAAATCAGATTGCACTGATTCAGATTCCCTTCCCTTCCATACCTTTCAGTTTGCCTATATAGGAGCAAAATCTAAAAAAAAAAGACAAATTTTAACCAGACACACACAGGGAAGTTTATTTTTCTCAAAACCAAATAGAATTTTCTATAATTAAATGGGTATATACAATTGTCTAATTTGATTTTTTGTCGAATAAAGTGGTAGGGGGAATAAACAACCAATCAGAGTGCACTATTTCAAATCCCCTCCCTTCCCCTCTTCAAGTTTGCCTAAATGGCAGAGAAATCAGGAAAAAAGACTTCAGTCAATGGCGAGAGCTGGAGAGAGAAACATCAACCTTCCTCTACTCCAGAGCAAAAGGAATAAGGTAATAATAATAAATATACTATATAATATATTACATATATTATAAACTATATATATTATACTAAATACATTATATATTATATACTATATATTAATTTACTTACCTCTTTGTTCTTATTTTATTTCTCATTTGTTCTGGAGAGGAGGAAGGTTGATGTTACTCTGTCCAGCTCTTGTCGTCGACTGACATCTTCATTCCAGATTTCTCTATCATATAAGCAAACTGATGGAGGGTAAGAAATGGGAAATTAAATGCTGCAACATGATTGGTTGTTGAAATTAGGTGTGGGGGAATTTAACTCCATTCATCTCACAAGGAGTGGAGGACAGAGTTAAGTTTTTACAATTCTGTTTAGCTCAGAGAAAACTTGCAAGTGTGTGTCTGGTCCTTATACAAGTAATTAGTATTCAAATTTCATCTTGTAAAAATGAAGTGAATAATTATGTAACTTTGGATGAGTTGTGTTACCCTTGTTATGTTCTGTCAAACTTTACCAGAGTGTGTTGAAATTAGATGTGAGTGCCATGAGCACGGTGAGGGTTGGGGGGGGGGGGGGGGGTCGATGATGACAAGCTCTGACAAAATTTTGTGGAAATAAACAATAATAGATGCCTTTAAGTTCGATATTTTATTAATTTAATGTACATGTTCATTTGTTTATTTTTAATGCAAAATAATTTTGTAACAAACATAAAATTTCATTTGTCCTTGTCATCTCCATCAAGGCCATCATTATCATTCCCACCATAACCATGACTGATTTAGTTGACATCATCATCATTGTTGGTATCATTGCCATAACAACCAAGTCACTTTGTGAAGAATGACAAATTAAGAGCACTCGAATGTTTTATCTACTTATAAAAAACCAAGGCATTATCTAAAAAAGATAGGTTTTTTGTAACTGCAAAACTAAAAAAAAAAACTAAACTATAAATACCCAAACACCGATTCTTATTATCCCCAGTCCGAGTAGTCTGTTGATGATTTGCACTAATGAATACTGTGTGGGTGTTATATAATCAAATAAGTAATCAATCTAACATCTATTGATATTTAGTATTTTTAATACAGTCTAGGGTTTAAGATTTATAGTTTTTTTCTCAAATCTTTGTCCCTCATATTTATCATCAATTTACACTACTCGTGTCATGTTCATTTGATTGATTTTTCTTTTGGGGTAGAATTGCTGGTTTCTCATTATAATTAACCATCATTATGTTGTAGTGTAAAATTAGCATATATCGAACATCTCCCATCTCTGTCCATTTGACACAACATTGTCCAAAATAAAAAAATTGTGTATAAATTCCATCAAGTTTTGAAACTCTCTAATTTTTTCCCTCTTATCATGTATTCAATCAATATCATTGAAAATGATCGACGTGGTTTTTCACATTCACTAATAGATGTTTTAGTGTCAGATGTTAAAAAAATCGATAAACGGCATTGAGTGGTTGCTGACTTGAATTATCACACGACTTTCTTTACCTGCGGCAACATAATAAGCATCAAATACATTTTATGAGATTATTGCACAAAAAAAAATTATGGGAAAATTACCTATGTGGTCGACTTTTCGGAACCATTTCTGTAACTGGAGATTTGCCATTATAGAAAAATAACTCAATTGATAAACATCCAGCTGATTTTCGATGCAGATTCAACAATGCTACGTATTAAAGGACTGGCTATCACCTCGGATGTTATATTCACGATCGATGCCCTGGGATACAAATAGGGGAATGAAGCCAATAATGGAGGCTTTTATCAACACCATCAATTCACATCACAGGTCGATTCACAAAACTATGTGAGTGAATGAGTCTAATCAGAGGGAATGAGAAGGGAAAAATGAGGTAACCTCAACTTTGCCTCACATGGATCTTGAGGCAATCTTGAGAATACCTCAACTTTGCCTCAATATTATGCCCTAATAAAATGAAAAATTATGGGATAATCTTGAGACAAAGTTGAGGCAATTTTCTAGTTTGTCTCAAGATTAAGCTAGCATTTTTGCTTCATTACCCTCAACTTTACTTCACATAATTTTTTTACTTGCTGCACTTATTTTTTTAAATTTTTTTCGAGTCTTAGAGAGAGTCTCACTTGATGGATGAAAAAAGGGAAGAAATAAAAAACCACAAAATAAAGTATATAAGCCTTTTTTATTGGGCGAAATACACATACAATAAAAATAAGAAATAAATAAATAAAATGAGTATAAAAGTCTTTGTTTCTCAGGTGAAACCCACACACACACAATAAAATGAAGTACCGAGTGTCGGACATTACCCTGGAATGAGCAAAAAAAACAAAACTTACCAATCGTTACCTCAAAACGAATGAGTTGTATCCTCAACAGTTGGTGGTTTAGGAAAAATTCAAAAAATTGTGCTTTAGTGGAGGTGCAAAACAATATTGGTATTTACATCGTACAAACATAATTTACATACATTTACCTTCGGTCGAATCGCAGGCCATGGAACAATTAAAAACAATTCCGATGGTCTATGCTGTTTTGTATTCCCAACTTCAAAATGCACTCTAAGGAATCAATTTCTATGTTTAAAAACATTCTGGAAACTGACGAAATGGCCGATTGGGTCATCCTGTTCAAGATTATTGGGAATCATCAGTACATTTTGGAAAAAAAAAAAAAAAAAAAAAAAAAAAAAAAAAAAAAAAAGATTTACATTCCATTCTGGATTTGTTTGATTCCCTGATTGCATTGTTTCCAGAATCCCCTGGAAAATGGTACCACGATTTAATAGATCGGATAAAGATGTGACAGTACATTCAAATTTATGCCAACTAGAAGAAAATATATACATTTTCACTCTTGTTATAATCGTGCATGGTCGTTGAGTCGTGCACTGTTGACGAACAAGCTATATATGCCTTGGACAAACACATTCTTTGCTGCATCAAGCAAACATTTGTCGAGATTCAAAAGTTTTTTGACATTCCATTTTGTATTGGTTGAAAGGTAGCAGGAGTCAGATGCTCCGGAATTTACTGCCAACATAAAATGTTTGCTCAGTCAAATCGTTTTACAAGCCAATCTATCACCAAACAAGATTATTGTTCCTCACACGTGGATGACATAGCCAGGCATCGACCTGAATGTCTCTCGAATCATCCTCTTTGACCTGACCAACATTGTGGATGGACAAAAGGAAAAATTCATCAATCTGGGGTGGGATACTGTCATTTTACTCAAACGAGATCCACTGGTACATCCCGCCTACATTGTTGTCATCGATCGAGTGGCTTTTGCGACGACAGATTTACTGCTTGTCTGGCCGATGATCCTGAAGAATCAGAATGCCGGCATCGACATAGATACGGAATTATTATACGTGGTTTCGGATGTGGTCACCATCAAGTAGTGATAATTAACATGTCTCCCATTTACAGTATTTACATTCCTTTTAATAAACTGAGGTTGAAATTTACCGAAGCTCATATTATGTACATGCATAAACAAAGCTTACCCAAAACACATGAGTTTCACAAATTATACGAATTGTTTCGCAACATTTACACACTGAAATGAGGAGACGAATAGCGAAGAATTGGACAAACTGATTATCGATGTGCCCCACGATTACAACTTGGTCGAACCAGCGGCGGATATTTTGGAAAATTTTTGTCTCTTTGTTTATTTCAAGTACGGCTCGAGGAAAACATTCAATTTCTTTTGCAAGGTGAACCAGAAAACTTACGAGTTGGAAATTGGCATCATTAATGATTTTCACAAATAATTATTCCCATTTCTTTTCTTGTTAAAATCACCTAGTTTATTGATCAGAAAATTAATTCGCATTGTTTTGAGCGGCAACAAAGGAAACATTCATCAATACCTGAGACTCGTGGATAAATTGGTTTCGCTCGACGGTATGCTCGCATTTAAAGACACAATGAATTCCTAGAAACTCTCCTTGAACGAAATCGGAGCCGAAATCGATAAGGAAATGTACCAAATGGGTATATGTGCGCACATGGTTCCCCAACTCGGTTATAATTCGTTTATCTTGGCCAACGAATGGACTGGTTTAACTTTGAGAGATGATGGTTTGAATTAAAATGAAAAACGAATTTTAAATCAATCAAAAACTTTATTTCCCAGGCAATGTTTCACCGAATCATTCATACAATACTTTGTGCTAACTTTGTGAATTGTATATATATATATATATATATATATATATATATATAGATTTCACTGAAAAAAGAAAGATGGAATAGAGGGAGGTTGAAAATAATTATGATTACTTTCGAGTATGCTTTTCATGAACATGGGCAACGGCCCTGCAATGCCATGCAATCTGCGTTTATAGGATTGCGAATGGCGTGTTTCGAAGATATGGGTATCTTGGAATTTATAGGTTCGAGTTATCCCGAATATAGTTTGTTTGAATCGTGGTTGGCAACATACAAGTTTTGGCCTAAGGCCATGAAACAACGACTGGAACAAAATAGCCAAGCTGGCTTTTTTTACACGAGGGATACCAATACGGTTACTTGCTTTTATTACAGTTGCAAATATTATCCTTGGAAAGAAGATGATCATTGGATAGAACATGCTTATAATTACTCGATGATTGAATGTCTGTATGTTAACTTGATAAAGGATAACATATATACTATTATGACTGCAAATTTCGAGGGTGGTAAAAATGTTTGTAAAATCGACATCACAGACAATGATGTAAATGCTGATGCCATATCTCAACTTTTGCCAAACAAGAACACCATGCCTATCCTGAAAACAATATGTGTTAATTACGAATAAAAGTGTTTAAAATAAAACAATGGTATCCATCTCTAATTCAAGACACAAAACAGCTAAGTAATACAGGGATCTTTTACATGGGTTTTGGTGATCGAGTGACTTGTTTTCACTGTGGTGAAAACATTATACATTGGGAAGATGAAGACGATCCTTGGATAGAACATGGTATTTGGTATCCCGAATGAAAATTTTTGCCTTTTCGCAAAAGGAAAGTGTTTCATCTACAAAATTCGGGTGGAAAGAATACAGCAACTTAAAAGAGAATGAGTAGATGCTATATTCTGCAACAACAATTTGGAGAAATGCGTGAGCGGCAGCAGCGGCGATAATGAAGATGAACAACAAAATCCATTTTTAGGCAAGATTTTTTACCAAAGAGAATTGAAAGTTATTTTTCTGCCTTCTGGTCATTAGATTTCATGCATTGAATGTCCATTTACACATTCCAGATGTGCAATATGTCGTAAAAATCATTGCTGTATGTAAAATTTTCATATTGTAAATAAATACATATATATTAAAACAGTTTTATTATTAATACATTTATTTTTGTCAATTAATTTGATACATATTTTTTAACAAACACAACTTCATCAAAAAGGGAAGCAAACCAAGCAAACAAGAAATTGTGATTTGTATCGTAGTTTTCCAAGTTGAACCCATTGACAATTTCAAACGTGTTTCTTCTCTTGATCAATTCCTTTGTAAATGGAATGTCCGTGGCGAGACATAATTTCATTTCGGCTTTGTAATCCAAAATGGAAAATTTATGCAGGAACTTTATGTGTATGTGAAGTAAATGTTTGGCACAAAGTTGTAAGATGGGAATCACATTTTGTTTGAACGTACACAGGTCAACATGTTGGCCGTTGTAATCGAATAACAACCCATACACAAACTGCGAGTATGGAGAGCGGTCTAGAAATACTTTTTTTTCTTCAGTGTTTGTAAGTAGCACATTATTTCGTTTTCCAAGTCGATGTTATACATCGATTGGAGTAGTCTATCCTCGTTCTTGTTCTTGTATGGGATATATTCCACCAGAAACTAAAGAAAATCAAACAATCGAATAGACACTGTAGTCTTCCCCACACCCGAAGTGCCTTCGAGAAAAACAACTTGTTTTTATATGGGCAAAAACTCACAAAGTGATAAACATCAAGCTACTTCAAGTCAAATTAAAGACTGCCATGATGATTGAAGACATCATTTCATTTCCAAATATGAAATGTTCATAGAGTTGTAAAATTAGTAATTCCAAACGGCCGACGCATAATCCAATAAAATATATAGTAGACAGTAACTGTCTTCGCCAAACAATCAATGTTAGGGATTGAATGATCGAACCCAAATTGATTGTCAGTCCTGCTATGATGACGAAAATGTCGTTGAGGTATTCTTCGTGTAAAAATCCATTGCTAATTACCATCAATATCGAAGTAATCAGCCACATGATATACGATGAAGTGAAACAGTTTTTAAGAACATCTTCTTTTTCCGACATGGTTGATGATGATCTTCTGATGAGTTGGAGAAGATTCATTCATTCATATATATATATATTCTCACGCACTAGTTTTTTAAAATAAAAACGAAAACAAAAAAAAAGAAATCTCTATTAAAAAAAAGTTATATAGTAGGGGATTTCATTTTTTTTCTCAGTCTCAAATCAGTTTTCTGTGAGTGAAGAGTATGCAGTATAGGCGAATGAATTTCGCAGGAAAGAACGTATTAATGTTAAGAGTTACTCTCGGTCGCTGCCTGAAAAGACGATTAAATTTGAAGATAAACATTCTGCTAAACGAGGGTGAGCTGGAACCATACATATTATTACAATTATTTGGTGATCATGTTCCGATTTGTGATATTCTGATTTATTCCACCAAGTTTTTCTTTGTGCACAATTTTCGAAAAGTATACGAGTATAATGTAAATTTCGAAATTTCATATTTACTGGCAAAGGAAAGGTTCGTACGATACATGACGAGTGAATTTGAGATTGAATTTTACGACTTGATGAATGACCATCTCCCTAAAGTGTTAATGTCCAAGGGATTATATCCGATCTTGATGGAACAATTCCTCACATTGTTGACCATGTAAGAAAATAAATACGGTGGCAAAAACTTGAAAGAGAAAATACGGCATTATTTACAGGCAAAACAGGTCGACGAGGGGATGATCCGATCATGTGAAGCTACGATTAATGGATGTGTTCTATTCTTGATGCATTCACCACAAACCCCGCGAGATTTGGACGAAATCACCGACAAGTTTGCAAATATGGATAAATACTGGGTTCGGATGATCAACCAGTATTACTTACTGCCCGACATTGACTCAAGTTCGTCTCTACACATCATCGTCGCCAATTACCTGGAGCTGACGCAACAGGGAGCGCTCAACATTAAACATTCAAACATGATAATTTCTGAAAATACTAACGTAGTTGAATTGTTTGACTGGACGACCGGCGATTTGGTTTTCACTCGCAATGCAGTGTAAGTAAATGAAACTGCTTCGTACACGTTTTTCAAGTGCCGATTGTGTATATGCAAAAATTGTGTTTGACAAGTTTCTCCATCAGCAATATATCATGGCCTACGGGTTGACTTCGAAAAGTTCTTCGAGTTCGGTGTCAGTGGTGATTTATGCACACCATGACTGCAATTATGCATTACTCAAAAATTTGTCCGATATGCGAAAAAAAGATGAGGCCAAAGACATATCCATCGATGAAGTGGAAAAGACGACTGTAAAGAGGTTGAGATAGCACTGCGTAACATATAACTTCAGTTCTCTGTTGTCGCAACCACTTTTTTTTAGCGACCAATATTTTTTCTACGTCCATTTTTACATACGCAATTTTCTCGTGTCGATATTGTACTAATTCCTACACAAATAGTTGGAAATCCCATCCATGTGGCCTGATCCGAAATCGATCTGGGCCAAACGACCACAGGATCAGTTGATATACACGAGCAATACAAAACTCTTGTACTCGCATGAAGATTTGTACTTGTACAATCACCTAGCATTGCTCTTTGTGCAAAATTACAACAAGATTATTCCCTTTCCAGAAGATTTACACGAAGAGACGTTTTGCCTCGTCACCTTTTTCAGATTATTGAAAACAAACATGTCTAATGAAGTTACAAAAAAAAAAAACTGATTTATTTCACATATCCTCGAAAATTTCGGGGCCTCTGTTGAATGTCATAAGCGAAAGTGCAGTTAAATCCATGGCAGATGCCACTGTAACCAATCGAGAGTATCAGACGACAATGCATCGGGTTTGGCCACAATATTAAACACACCCATTTTCAGCGGAATCCAAGCCGAACATTGCACCATGGAAATTATGTAATGCTTATGTACATGTAAGAACATTAAAAAAATATGATTGTAAAAAAACTACGTTGTATTTTATTTCTATGTGCGGCAACCGACAGTCCATTTTCATCACCTCTACTATCCAAATCCAATAATACAGAACTTTATGATTTTTATAGTTTAAATCAGAAAAATTCGACACCTTTTATGAGACGAGAAGGGGATACAACTCGTATGTCGGTGATACATTTGAAAGTGTTGTTAATGAAGGGACATCAGTATTGGGAAAACAACCGCACCAACAGAGACCTTTTAAGTCGTCACTTTTATCAGATTGTTGAAAACATACATGTCTTATGAAATTACATAGGAAATTAAATAATGAATATATGTATATATATATATATATAACATAAAAAAAGATTGTAAAAAAACTACCTTGTATTTTATTTCTGTGCACGATAACCAACCGTGCATTTTCATTACCTCTACTATCTGAATCCAATAATATAGAACTATATGATTTTCTAGTTAAAATCATAAAAATTCAACACATTTTAATACACAGATAGGGAAATGAGGAAAGTTACTATAATGATGATTTATTGAGGCGAGATGCAGATACAAACCAGTACAATTCTATTGAACATGAAAATGTTTCTAATTCTAGCATGAAACTAAGTGTCGGTGATACAACTGAATATGTTGTAACTTAAGGAGCTGCCAGTATTGTTACTCGAAACGAGACTAGAGGTAATAGAATTATCGGTAAAATTGAAGATGTTATTAGGAAAACAACTACACCGACAATAAAAGAAACAGATCCGATGCAGATTATGTTTCTCCATTGTTTATCGACAGTTTTGGTCCTGATATGTTGTCGAAAATGGAAGAACATAAAAAAACGATCGAAAAAATTGTTGATAAATGTCAACAGACAGTGTCTGTACTTTGCCCATTCATTTACGGGAACGTGTCTCCTAATGGCATCGCAAGTATCCTTGTATTCCAAAATTTTTGCCTCATCCTTTCCTCGAAATCATTGTTTATTATCCCTGTCTAAATGAAACGAAATTTTCTTATCATTATATATTAAATATTTTATATTTTCTTATCTGTGTGGGGGGTAAATTCCTTATATATATATATATATAGAGCGTGTGTTGAAAGAAAAAGAAAGTAACTATAGTTTTCTTTAAATAGTTATTTTATTTTATAAAATACATACATTTTTTATGCATTATTATTTTGATCTTGATTTTGATTTCAACAAATACTCTTGCATTTCGGCCGGCAAAAAGTGATGCCGCTCGGGAAAGGAAAATTGCATAAAGATGGGTACTTCTCGATGGGCCGCAGGATTCACTTTGATGGTTTGTGTCGGTGTAGGTGATGGTGATGATGGCAGTGGTGGTGATGAAGAAGTTCCAAATCCCGAGGTGCCTCGCCGTGTATTGTAGAATTCATCAATATTTTTATCTGTCGGTACAAACAATAGTATCATATGTGGCATTATGAGTAGTTGAACTATAAGAGATCATTTCTCGTATTTGAATGTCGAATTCTCTCGATTTTCCAGCTGCACAAACATATTTCCTCTGTAGTCTGAATCTATAATTCCATTATAGGTGTATATTCGGTGGTTGAATGCCAGCCCGAACGACTCATAATAAAACCGAAATAGCCTTTGGGTATTTTACATGCCAGGCTGAGATCGATACTGGCCACTTGGCCTAGTTGAATTTCAATGTCGTGAGTCAACTTCAAGTCGTACCCAGCTGTTTCTTCACTACCGTGGACCAACCGACGTTTGAACCATGCAGGCATGATGAGCGCCATGGTGAGACAAATTGTTTCTACACCAACAATTTATACGTACTCGCCAAAGCGGGAAAATTTTTTTTTTGCATTTTTTTTTGCCAAAGCGTGAAGGGGAGTATTGGGAATCCTGCTTTTTGTATATTTATGAAAATTGTCTAATTTTACATTTGATCAAGGCAATGTTTGGGACAGATTTTTAAATCTCTTGTTGGACGATAGAGTAGTTGAATAATTCAGTAAATTTTGTTTTGTCCACATTCCACGTGACAAAATATTTCAACCAGGATTCGCCGTAAAACTCGTACAGGGTTTCGTCGTCGATATTACCCTGAGCTTGATATATGGAAATCAGTTTGCATAAATATAGCATCTGATTGTCCATATCAGGTAATTTCTCTCTTTTTTTATAAAGCTTATTTATTTACTCTATTCGAGTTGAGACTCGCCAGCATCATCATTACCATTCATCTTCATATTTACTTTTTTGAGATTGATGCAAGCATACCTTTAACATCATTACAAAAAGTGTTTTGATTGCTTCCTGAACATTGGGATCATTGAAAATCTCAAGGTATTACGATAAAGGGTCATATGGTAAATCAGACATTTGTGAAATAAATTCATTACACGATTCATGTAGGGAAGTGAGTTTGGGTTCATTGTTAAATCAATCGATAAATTCTTCTATTAGCCCTCTTCGATATTGGAAAGCATAATTTTCATTAACTGAAAAATGTCGGGCTCAGGGAGTTTTTCGAAAATCTCCTCTAGCACACAATTGCAGACAGAAACATAATTCTTGTAAAAGTATGCAAATATGAAATGAAATTCTCGAGATACAAAATTTAAAACCCCAGGCATCTTTGGTATTTGTTTTATTTCTTATAAATATATAAATAAATATATATATATATTTACAAACACAATAAACCCTTTGTTATAGATTTTTTCTTTTTACATCGCCTTTTATTCTTGACAATGTTAATTGGATTTCCATCTACAAAGTATTGTTTTGTGAAAGTTTACAAAAATATTTGAAAAATTACAACAATCTGTGTTCAACAATGTTCGTACATAATCAAATAAATCAGGGTAGTTGTTATTTTCATTGTATCCATGCAATGGAAAATCCAACATCCACATGACATATTCTTCCACAGATAGTCTCAACACACTGATACACTCGAAATCATTTCATAAAAACATTTGCGGGATGGTGTAGACATTCAATACATTGGCTCAACACAATTGGAATTCCATGTTGGTTTTTTTATTAGTGTTTTTAATGACACCAGTGATAATGCCACCAAAGTTCTTTACTTTCTCATCGCCATTGTTTTGAGGATTTTTATTGTCATTTTTTAGGATGTTTATAAAAGGAATTTGGAACTGATTTTTCCAACAGACTGTGGACATTTCCCATCAAACGAAAACTGTTCTTCCTGGGTCTCACCTTTTTGGTAAACATGACGAAAATGTGATATTTCCAACAAGTACTGTTTTTGTACCCATACAGATAGAATCCATTCAAGTCGACCGAGCATTCACCACACGGGACACTATGTGTTTCCTAAACGAATTCATGACAGGTGCTAAAAAACAAACTTTCCTTTTTTTCAACACATCCTCGTGGAATCTGAAGGAATCCAATCAGCCTAGATTCGATATTTTTATACAGATATTTACAAGAAATGATGGCAGTTGGGATTTTAATCTCTTTAGCTGTTTTCTCTGTAGCAGCCTCTGTAGTCGATGTTGGTTCGGTCATCTTTGACATCACCTCTTTCGACATGGAATTCTTCACAATTTTCAGATATAGGTTTCATAGTTTACTGAAACATTGGTCCACTTGAACAACTTTCTGGTCTAGGTTATCGAGATTAATTTCCGACAGCTAACTAATCTCTGGAGTTTGTTGCTGCATGTTTTCTTATACACAAGTATACATTGAAAAAAATTCTTATTTACACTTTTTTCGTTTTCAGTTTTTTTGCCCCTTCATACAAAGGAGGAAATTCTATCATTATGTTTTAGCTACAAATTGTCATAGGTGCCAGTGGTGGGAATCCCTTCATGATCAGCTATCAACTTGGCCAATTCTCGATGGGGCTTGGAATCGGCTAGCATCCTTTCGATGAGATGGATATTTGGGTAAATAATTCGGACTTTTGTCGTAAAGATGAGTGAATAAATTTTATTTTCACTTAATTTATTTTCAAATAAGGTGTTGACCAAGCCCTCAATGCAACAGAGTATATTTCAGGTAGTGTTCAAATTCCCTGTTTGAGCATGAGTATGAAATCTGAGAAAGAACAGAGTAACCATTACTTAACTCGAAATTGGCCATTTTAGTGATGCATTGGTAAACAAGTTTCAACATTTCGAGGTTAATTTAATTCGTACAGCATCTTGAACTTCGTTGCCAAAGGGAAAAAAAATATGATTATGGATTTTCCTATCTTGGAAATTAACTCTATCGAATCGAAATGGCAGTGGGTGACATAGGGTCTGAAATACCTGTACAAGACACCCAAATTGTAAAACAAACTCTTGTTTAGTACCAGGTTTCGATATGTGTGTGGAGAGAGTATAATTTCCAAGTTTGATTCGTCAATGTAATTACACAAGTAATAATATGCTCTATACAAATGTGGCTCGAGTTCCACAACATTGAAGTTGATAAACACAATATCCGAGTAATCCTCGAAAATGGCATCGAGGGGAAGGATAGCAACGTAATTTGAAATTGCAATTTCACCGCAAAAAAGATTGATTCTCTTTGTACAACTTCCAACAAGTGAGCCAACAACAATGTGCTTTTGCCTTCATCATTTTTATCGATACATAAATTTGAATATCTACAAAGAATGTTCTTATTCCAGGAAGTATACATAAGATATAAAGACACACACCTATGAAAAAAGTATTAGTGATATAGGAATGTTGAACATAAACAAATTATTGTTTTATTACAATATCATCAAACTTGCAGAGAATAAATTTCACGACTTGGTTGTATGTTTTGGACCTTTGTACTACATCGGAATGGACAATTTCGAAGAGTGTTTAAAAATTTTGTGTGCAACACATTTTAACAACTGATATTTTATATTCAAGTGATGGAGTTCCAGATAGATTCGGAGTTCTCCAATAAACTGGTAAAAGGACTCGATGTTCTCTACAAAACAAAAGGCATAACCATTGGCTACAAAACTAAATACACCAATTAATTTGAACTACACAGCTTGTTTTGTCTGTGGAATAAAACGAGCCTATCACTACAAAACTTGTACTTGTAGCTCCAATTAAACCTTATCATTACTTTAACCTTTCAAAAAGTGTTTACCAAGAAATGTTTCCAAGCCAATTGTGCAAAAAATCGAAATCTACCTCACACGAAGTTTGAATCTGGGACAAATAGAGAAACTCGAGGAAAACATAGACAATGTTTTCATGTCCAATCATGAGCAACCTGTTCCCCACATTTCGTCGAATATTGCCACACTGGCTGTTGAAAGCAAACGAAATTATTCTCCTTTCAAGTGCGATTGTAGAAATATTTTACACCATGTTGATGCCAATCAGTTACTGTGATAATAATTTATTTAAAAAATTATTTTTATAACTAACAGATTAGTTTGAGATAACCCACTTGTGTGAGTTGTAATCGACATTACCCCTGTCCCCCACTTCTACTTTCAACAACCAATCAAATTGTAGTGTTTCAGATCCCCTCTATTCCCCTTCTTACAGATTGGCCTATATGGCCACAGGATGTGAAAAAAAGACGTCAGTCGAAGGCGAGAGCTGAAGATGGAAACATCACTCCTCCTCTCAGAGCAGAAGAGGAATAAGGAGTAAGCATAATAATATAATAAATATTCCTTATAAAATATAAATATTGCGAGTGCAAAGTTTTTGCTATGGACACAGAATACAGAAAGCTCGAAAATCGAGGTGAATTTTATCGACAAATTGCACAAAAAACCTCATGAACAGGGATGGAATTTCGAGAAACAAAAATTGTTCAAACGTAGTCATGTGCAAAGACTTTCACCGAAACTCATCAAAGTTGGGACAGATTATGAAATCCATCTATGTGGTAATTTAAATCCCTTAAACTTTGCATCGATCTCCCTGAAACAGAGCATTTCTGAAGGCCTGCAGTTGATGTAAGTGAGTGTAGTAATCCAAACCATGTCGATTACATTACTTGTGGGCACAATCGTAAATTGATTTTGGAAGTATGCCCTAAGAATATGATTTTTGATGGCACAGTGTGCCAAACGAACAATGATGCGTTTAGGATGGAACAGGATATTGGCAACACATGTGTCGTCAAATTTATCAAAATCAGATTGCATTATGCGAATGATGCCTACATCGTTTGTAATTACGGATTACCAGATATCATTAAATGTGAACACGTGCTTTCTTAAAAGCAGAATAAACTGTCTACAACCCGAATGTTTGCAAAACGAAAATGGTTATATAGTGCACACGTATATGATCGCTGCGTATTACTGCCAAAATGGTGAAGTAGAACACATTAAAGAATGTGATCAAAATTAAAATATTTGTATAAAAAATGCGATAGATGTCACTTGACATACCCCTATGTTGATAAAAAAATTTCAATGTAGCAAGAGGCAATGTGAAAATCCCACCCTCGATGTCCTTTCTGCTACCTGTAATTTTCCGAAATACCAATCACTGCAGTAAAGGTTTAAAATAGTGCTAGATATGAACAAATTAATTTTATCCACATAATGTGATAGGAATAAAATCTACACCTGGCCATCGAAAATCAAAACATACCTCTTAAAAATGGCAAAATATAGCATCGAAGTGTAAGAATGTTCATTCACAGGAAAAAAAAAATTATTTCGGGGAAGTTCGCTGCGAAGAAAATATAATTTCCATTAAACCTATGCTAAAATCATATAATAAGAAATACACTCTAGAATCAAAGTTTTATTTGGCTACATTTTTCGCAGGTGTTTTATTGATGGATTTTATGGAAATCATTCATGCTAAGAAGAAATTCTCTTCGATTTTATACAAAGGGTTAATAAATACAAAAAAACTGATACCAAAAAATATACATGCATATAAAGATGTTGCAAATTTGGCCAAGAAGGCTCGAAGATGGATATTTAATTGACTATATTGTTGCGAGAAATACACAAGTTTTTTAATTGTACCTTCAAATTTCAAAGTCATTTTACTCTGTTCCCAGTTGGATCGAGTCGATGAGACAGTACCCGGACAAATAAAATTATTTACACCTATCCACTTTTACAAAACTATTAACATTCACATGTTTTGTCCCAGAAGGGTAAATTATGTAAGGCTTGGGTTTGGATTTTTGATAAGATTTTATTGCATTCTGTCGCATACTTCGCTGATAATTTTCTTTTCGGCAGCCAATTTATGCAAATGTATTCCAGCGAGAAAAATGGCCGCTTTTAGTTGATAGTTGTCATATGTTTATTCCATGAATTCTTTGCAAATGTGAATTACTATAAAGAAATTCTATTGGGTTAATGGTTTTACTGTTTGTTTGCCACATTCCTTTGCCAAATTGAAGATGAATTCATCAGACAATGGTGCCATTTGTTTCGACGATGGTGATGAATCGTTTTCTTCCCTAGTCGCAAATTGGGTTAAATTCACCTCGGAAAGAACGTTTATTTTATTTTTAGTCGTCTGGTTGAATTCGACCAGTGCATTTACCTCATTTATTCGAGTTGGTTCGTTTCAGTTACCACTTCCCCCAGCCTACATATCTTCATTCGAAGGGATTATATTGTGCAATTGTAAGGCATTGAACCTTAAATCATCGAGTGATGTTTGTTGATTACAACACACAGGCAAGTTTTTTTGGAGACTGGAAGGTTAAAAATATGATAATCAGGTGAAATGTTTTGAATAGAAAATAGCAGAGCTGGGAATGTAGTTAATTCTTGTTGTTGTTGTTGTTGTAATTGGGGATTATCTGCAACCACTCTTGTTAAAGTTGATTGAATTATTTGAGGTTTTACTTTCATTGTGTCTAGATTGGTCGAGGGGACATCTTGCAAATGCGGAATATGCACCGAATTAAAACTGGACTATTCTACCGGCTGCAATTTAAAATGATGTGGTATATTCACACCAATCGGACCTGTGTCTTTTATTCGTTTAGTCGGCTGTTGTACTTTTCCATTTGGAAAATTCTATCGTGAAATTTCCATAGCCTGTTGGTGAAAGATGATTTATGGTATCGAAGTTACTCGATTCGTTATTGTCTCCATGTATAGTTTGTCCACGAATTTGAGACTGATATCCGCTCCTGGAACCTGCCCGTAATTTTCAAAATGGTAATTGTCGTGGCTATCGGCTAGGTAAAAATTAAACACCAAAACATTTGGCAACACCGTCAAACCCATATCGAATGATTTAATGACGTTTTTAATTGCTGCCTGGGGATCAAAACTGAAATCTTGGATTTGGTTTTTGGAAAGTAAAACGTTTCCCCCTACAAATATCATCAGTCACTTTATAAAATAATATTAATATATAGTCATTAGTAGCTTATGTTGTATTGATGTTTAATGTCATCAAGTTTAAAATTCAGTGTTGGAAGTAGTTCTTTTAGAACAATGTATTCCGCACTGCGACTTGTTTTGAAAGTTTCCGAATTTAGTGCATGTTTGATGAAATCTCATAGTTCACAATTACCATTATACAATCCAATCATTACTTGTTCGGAAATATTTGGTGTTTCTACCAAAATCATCAACTCATCAACTCCTGTCTAAATTTTATCACATGGGCGGCCTGGTTTTCTAGTGTACCACTCTTGTACGTTTTCTAAAATATTTTGTTCAATAGGTATGTAATTCGGGGTAAGTTGGTTTTACCCTAGTAATTGTTGTTGTTGTTCGTCAAGTATGTAATTAATAGTTTGTTATTCTTGCTTTGGTAATTCTAGTTGTTTGTTGGGTATGTTATTATTAGGTACTAAATTTGATGTGTATTGGTTTTGCTCTGGTAATAGCTGTTGTTCTTGTATGAGATTCTCGAATGAATAGTTGTTTGAAACATCGGATTGAAACATCATGTCCATGTCCAAAACAGGAGGTGTGTCGATTGCAAATAGTTCATTTAAATACACAGGCAATGTCTGAACCTGGTTCATAATCGGGGTTGTTTCATTTTGCAGTGGAGTCTTTTGTCATTTTACATAACACACATTGCTGGCATTGTTGTGAAAGTCGAATACGAAATTCTCATTGCCCGTGAACTGATGATGTTGTTTGTATTTGTCGATATTGTGCATTCGCTTCACCAATTTCATTCGACGAGCACCAGCCAAACTGTAGTCATAATAGTTGATTGATTGATCCAACACTGGTGAAATATTCTTAAACAAATATCGCACGTGATCAATATCGGCTTTATTTAAATTTAAGAGGAAATTATTCTTCATAACCATTAGCCCTAAATTGAATGTTTTAAGGATGTTGTGAATCTTTAAATGAACATCAGAGATGAGAATATGGATCTGGTCATTAAATAAGAACACCTTTACCGACGATTTCACCAGACATGATTTGTGCTCTTATATAAGGTATCATGGTTGCTTATAATCTTGAACATTTGTTTTCCCAATGGCAAGTATTTTAACATGTCGAGTTTAACGGATATGACGAGAAAAATATATCTGACGACGAGATCACAGAACTCAAACTCATGGGTTAGATACAAAAAAAAAAAAAGTAAAAAATAGTAAAAATAGTAAAAAAAAAAATTTAATTAAAATTTTTTTTATGAGACTTTTAATGTTTGCATATATGTTAGATACAAGGAAATTTTTTTATTCATCAGTTCGAGAAATAACAAAGACATTTTAAAATCCATCGAACTGTTCCTTGATGGGGTTGAAAGATGCATTCTTGAACTTTGAGAAGTAGGTAGAAATTTGTGTCTGAGTTCGCTGACAACATACATTTTGTTCTAATCCAAATTGTCTGATATTATACGGCAAATTTTGTATTCGATTTTTTTCTGTTGAACTTTTCCAAAGCTGCTTTCATAAATTTATCGAATGGAGATTGCAAAGGAGGAACCAGTTTAATGTATTTGATGAACGAGTAGGAGTTGAGTACAGGTTGTGCTTCAATGGATCCGTTCAGCTTCATTTGAACGAGAGTGTATGTGGTTAGGAGATTGTGTTGTTCGAGGATTCGACAGAACCATGTTATATTTTCCGGAACATCTTCATATTTCGAGTATAGGATGGATTTATAATTTCCACGCACTGATGACTGACCACTCCATCATTCACCATTTCCGATTCTAGTCGGCGCCAAGCTCGGCAAAATGTATAGCCACTCGTTTCATAGTCACTGATGTATATAGTGCACAAGAATAATCACAGACCACCTTTTTCATTAGTGTGATGGTCGTATGGATTCCGTCAAAATTTCCACGATTTGTGATATGTAATTATTAAGTGTTTGCACCAATTCTTCGTGACCATCATCTGGCTCTATGCACATGCCTCTGCAAGGGATGGACATTTCAGTCATGGCATTTACATGAGGTCTTTGTTAATGAATAGGTGTGTGTTGTTTTGTCGAGGGAGGGGTGGAGGGGTTTAGAGGCTGAGAAGAAGATTGCTGGTTCTTTACAAGAATGTAAGAGTCGGCGCATTGTGGTCTCAGTGGTTGAAGTTGCAATGATGGAAACAAGGTTCTTTGTTGTTGCTGTTCTTGGTTCTGCTTGACAATAAAAAAGAATCTAATTAGTGTTGTGGAAAACCCAGATTAAAAAAAAAATGAATAAAAATGTTTGTGCCATTGTAGCAGCCAGTCTAATTCAGTTTACATGTGCGCAGAAAATTGTATTTGGCGAACACACAAACGTGGAGAAATTATCTCAAATGCTAAATCGTGCGGAATTTTTGTCATCTTCACTAGAAAAAACGCAAATCAGTTCGCAGAAAGGTGACAAACTTTTAAATGATTACACTATGCTCTTTGGTTTAGGTGAATAATTTTCAAAAATTTTAACGGAGCGGGCTTTACACAGGCTGAAAATCAATACACTGTTTACAAATCGTGGGTGTACTTGGGACAATAACTGGCAATTTTCAGATGCGCTCTGCTATAGAAAAATAATCTCGAACATTTAATGGCCCAGTTTGAAAATTTATTTCTGGCTTACTTTTAGAATCCCAAGAATGCGAGCGATTTATTTGGAGGAGAATCAAATACGGAGATTACATCTGAGCTGTACCCATGGCGAATAGAACACCAATTTTCTTTCAAGGGTGTACATGGCCTCGACCAGTTGAAAGCAGAACTCAAAATTTTAATCTATAGACAAGTGTTTAACCCATGATTAAAATTTATAACATTATTTGGTCCTCCGGTTACAGGTAAGCGTACACTGGCCGATGCAATCCCGTCCGAAAGGAAAGCCAAACTATACCAATTCAACATCGGGCAGTTATCCTCGCCCACCATAGGCGACCCGAATGCAAATCAGCCGATTTGTCCAAGATTACCTTCGAGAACCAGAACCAGCTATTCGTGATATTTCCGGACAAAATCAACGAGATAGTTTCGCAAAACTTGGCAATTCCACCCCATTTGTGAAGTGTGGCAATTACCCTAGAAACCGGTCTCGAAGGAGTTGCTCAAATGAAAAATAATGTTTTAATTGTAGCTGCAACCAATTACAAAAAATCAAATAGTCCTACAATCCTCGATCGATACCCATGCCTTTTACTTTATCAACTTGCCCTCGGAGGAAGAATGTCGCGGAGCATTAACTGGTATTTTGCAGTTGTTTAAGAATCACAATCTTAAGGACTGGGATGAAGAATACCAACTTCGGGTGATTGATAAAATTTCTGTACCACGATAACTCACTTTTCGAAACATCATGCCCATACATGATATGGCAAGATTGGAAAACTTTGACATGTGACAGTCCTGGCTGTCAGACTGCCCCCACCCATAGGTAATTTGGATGATGCTAGGTGAGTGACATCTAATGTTCTTTATTTAGTACAGGGCTCAGGTGCCCACCCGGTGTAAAGTACGGGCCTTGTGGGTCGACTGCTAGGCACGAATTCTGACCCTACCACCTTGACACCCCTACAAGATACCGGTTTGGGTAGTGGTGCAGCAGTTCGGCGAGGTGGCATGAGGTTGGTGGGTACCCCTGTATTCGCACTGACTGGTGTTTCGCTTGATTGGGGTGTGATCTGCTACGGTATAGGTGCTTCTGGTTGTGGTTCGGGTTTATCTGGCTGTCTGATGCCTAAGACTGCCTCCTGCAATACAGGATGGTATCCCTTCGCGACCCTGGTGTGTGGCTCGAACAATCCGATGGGAATGATGTCTAGAACTGGTATGCTGAGGCGTCGAAGTGCAGCTTGTTCCTGTGGACTGAGTAACATGAACCCACTAGGAAGGATGCATACTACCTGGGAAAGCTTAGCAATTGCTCTCACCTTTCTGGCTTATCTCTCAAATCTACCCCTGTGGTTGTACGGCATGAGGTATAGATCAGAGCAACCAGAGTTTGACAGTTGATGAGTCAGTGTTTAACAGTTTGCGGGTGTCCCATTGGAGTAGACTTCCCTGAACCAGATTGCAGCCATCTCGGCACCACTAGGGGAGCGATGAGATTTGGGCACCTGGTTGGCAAGTTCAATCCACTGGGATCGTACCTAATTTCTTGGCTCTACCGTTCCTTCCATGTAGTTCAAGGAATGGGTGGCCTTCCAATAATGGTGTGGTGAGGGTCCCAGGGTCACTGGTCTCTCCGAACTCAAAGATGAACGCCTCCTCGGCACCACAGAGAGAGAGAGAGGAGAGAGAGAGAGAGAGAGAGAGAGAGAGCGATGAGTAAGGGGCGACTTCGAGATGACAAGTCAATTTCCACAGGATGGTATCCTAATGTCGTGGCTCTACAGTTCCTCCTACGACGTACAAGGAACAGGTGGCCTTCCAAGGATATACTTCTTATGTGTTGCAGTGTATGTTCGGCAGTATTAAAAACCTGGTCTCCTGCCAAGTCCTGCAGCTCCGATGTGACACAGGAATGATCTGGGTGTGAAAGCTAAGATGACTGGTAAGAACAGTGTTGATTTACCAAAGTGAAATAAACACTGGTGACAGAGGAGCTAACTCATAATCCCCCAACTGAGTATATGGAAGGTTAAACACTCTATCGTTAAACAAGGGAAGGTGCCTTGTGCAAAGCTGGGTGGATTAGGCAGTTACTTAAAGCATGTTTCCGCAAGGCGAGCTCTACTCTCTGGTGACTGTCCATGAGGGTCCAAAAGTGTCTAATTGTAACTTCTTGGCAGCTGCTGGGTCTTCCTTAGGATTCCACTGGAGAGTCCCCACGAAGAGAGCAATGAAGCTTAGGAGAGGGTAGAGCCTTGGCACCAGTACCTGGGGCGATGAGAGCTCAGGAAGAAATCGAGTACTAAGAAGAAGTGGCGATCAGGAGGGTTGGCTGCCTGCCATTTTATACTTCATGGCCATCCATTCTTCTGCTGGCATAGTGCGTTTGGGGACAAGGCACGGCAGGTGCAGTCTGGCATCTGGATCCTTCAGGCAGACGGCTAAGTGAAGAGCACCAGGATGTATGTCTCTTGTCTGTGGCAGCATCTAGCTGCATGCTGTGGTACTTGTCACCGACCTTTTGCATATTCTTGGTGGCTCATCAGGCGAAATGATAATTATCATTGCAACTGCGTCTCAGATAGGTAGATAATACAGTCTTGCAGATGTCGGCGGTAGCGATGTGACTCGTGGACAACCTGTCAAGAATGTAGTTGACTGATAATTAGCAGTCGTTTATTATATTAGAGAAGACATAATACGTCAATTCTCCCCCTCCCCCTAGCGATGTAGTCTCATCTGGGCAACGAGTTGAGAAGAGAAAAAAATCGTATGCAGGAATGTGGAACTGTCCCCACATCAGCAATTTATTCTCCTCTATTTGAGCAGCTGTACATTTGTTGGCTCTGTGCCAGTTGTGGCATGCTCTCACTAATTGCAGGCATGCTGGCAGGTGGCCAGAGGCAGGTGTAGACTGTATTGTCACTTGCAGTAGCAGAGTCGGGTAGACGAACTCGTCTCTCACGGTGTCACACAAGACAATCTTCTTCCTCTCTCCCTCTTCCTGGCCGTAGTTGGTGGGTTGAAGTGGCGGGTGGCCAGGTGTAGTGTATCAGATTCCCGTGGGGAATCCGGTGTCTGTGATAATGAGCGGACCTCAGATAATTGTATGCCGACCTACATCACAGTGCTACTGCTTGGGTACTGACATTGTGAATCCTAAGAATTGAATGAAAAACAAATATATTGGCTGGCACATGGAATAATTTTCGAATCTTGGGAAAAAAATTTATATAATATTTTTAAAAATAATTTTTTTAATGAAGAATTATACCCCAAAACCCCACTCCAAGGTGTGTTTCTGCTGTAGCTGCCTGGCATGGTATAGTGTCTAGGCCCTGCCTTTGGCCTCCCTATCTGAACACACAGCAGAGTGAAAGTTAAAAATACTATAGAGATTTGCACGGCCGAGACATTCCGTTATCTCGTCCGTGCGCTAAAGTGAGAAGTGAGTGTCTGGGCTAACGGAACCCTCAAAAAACTGCTCACATAACCATCATACATGAAATAGAGTAGAGAACACAGAGCACTTATCATGCAACACAAGAGAGAGCACTCAAATTTTCAACAATTTAAAATTGATATTATTCTTCTCACCACGTCCTTGCTGTTTTAAAGTCTTTGTGTGGTTCTGTTTTCCAGAATTTACACTGGATTGAAAGTTTACATTCACCATACACTATTCAGCATTTCCTTTTATTGAAACAGTTACATTAAACAATAAGATACTCAATATTTACAACATTATTAGACAACTCTAATTAACGCATATGACTGTGATATTTACGTTACCAAGCCAATTACTGACAATTTGGCTGCTTTCAGGCAACACCTAAGTTGATTCTGACGTCAATGTGCATTATTTTACAAACAGACCAACAATCTTTACTAGTTAAGATATACAAACACAAAACAGTTATTTACAATAAAAATTGCAAAAATATTACCAAGTTTGCCTCTTGTTTACTTTTACACCAGAACTTATAACGTGGTTGCAAGTAAGTACTTTCACAGTTCAGGCAACCCATAGAAAATTGCTCAACAAAGTGATGTATGTTATTCTCAAGAGACTAACACAAACAAACTAGTAGTTAATAACAAGACATTTCTGAAATAATATTTACATTTTGCTTTGTAGCCTGACAGCTGGCTTACTCTCAGCTGTCTCTCGTTACACACAGATTTTCCTTATCACAGGAACACAACCTGCAGGTCACCCCTCAACCTAACTAGGGGCTCGTTTCATTCGGAGAACTTCACTGCCTCTTCTGCATACATTGATGGGATGCCTACACTGTTTGAATGGGAAATGCTATATGTTGAACACTAACTGACGTGCGCTGCAGGGTGATATGGGTCTTACCTTGTCTCTTCACTGGTCTGACTCACTTTCTCACAGTGACATGTGGTGGCGTCGGCTGCAGAAACGTCGCAGGTGGCCTCCATGGTGGTATCCTGTAACGACCTGGCACAGCATCAGCCTGGCAGAAGCGATGAGGCAGCATGCGTGGATGTGGCAGGAATTTCGACATGGACCCCTCGGTGCCCGTGGTCTTGGACTGACCAGTGTGTGACATGGGCGTGCTGACAGGCTCCCAGCCCATCGTGGATGCCAGCAGAGTAGTCATCAGAGGTAGTAGTGCAAGTGGTGCTACTAACTCTATGGTGGACGGCGATGTGATTGGAGGCTCCGTCAAGTACTTTGTGGCTGACGATACAAGCTCAATAAGGGCCTTCATGAACGGCTCATTAAGACATGGAGATCTGAAGGGTTCCTCGCTGTCGGCCAAGGGGGTTGGGAACATGCTTTTGGCATCATTCAGAGATGCCAGGAGTTCCTTTGGCAGGGGTGTCTCGTGGTGTGGCTAGGCTCTGGAGAAAATGTTCTTTCCTTATCCAGCTGGACCACAATTCTTCTTTTGTCGTTACTTGTTATAGTTCAACGATTATGTAGAATACTTGACTCGTAAACATAATGTGACTTTTCAGCCTTGTTTCAAAAATTCAATTTTCAAATGCAAATTGATTGGCATCTGTGGTATTCCATCACGTTCTGGTTTCAATCACATTTATTTGGACTTTTGCAATTATCACAACTTGAACTAAAGACTTGTATATCCATGGAGGATCGTCACATCTGTAATATATTCCCTGTGATTTTTGGGATCTGATTTGGATTTGAGATTACTCCATTATTATCGCGTTTATTGCGATGGCATCGGAATGGCATCATCACACCCGTCATCATCTTCATCACCGCCACTGTTATGCGAATGTGTGATGGAATACTATATGGTGAAAGATTATAAAAAGGGAGATTAAACATGGAAGATTATTCTACGACAAATTCCCAAATTCACTGTTATTTCATCGAAAATGGTCGTTTGTTCTGGGTTCCCTATTTATTGACAAATAATCGCGAACTACCGCACATTCGAGTGAGCCGAACACACAGTCATTGCTTTTGCATCAACAAATACAGTAACACCCAAAAAAAAATAAAGGACATTGTTTCAAACTGATTTTGCCTGTGGGTAAAGAACCGCAAGAGTTTGTTCACCATAATCCCGAAGGCGAAATTTTTGAAAATGATCTTATTTGTGTACATTACACTCTTTTGAAATGGATTATAAATTCATTGTCGACGATCATAAACTTTTCAGTTACGTATTAAAACGATTTGTCGGCCATATCCGGCCCATTGATAGTTTCTCTAATAAACTAATTTTCTCCCCATCAATATTGTTGGTTCGGCTGGTCTTGTATGCATTCGACAATAATGAAGAACAGGCAAAAAAAAAAGTGTTGCGACTGGCAATTGGTGCAAGCTCGTTTCCATGTCGAATTCGTACAATACGAAAGAAACAACAAATATTTCAAACTTGAATTATAAACCATTGACTCCTCAGATCGGCGATCGAGATTTCTTTGGGCTCGTGGTCAGACCTGTACCGAACAATGTTGACACATCCACAATTACGACAGATTATTTGGGATTTTGTGTCTTTTCGAAAAAAAATGTCGCCATAGATTCGTTCAATCGTGTTTACTCCCTGATCTCAGATGTGAACCGGGCCATGAGCACCAATTCGTATAGGATCGCGACAAACTGATTTACAAACTGATTGCTAAAGAGTACTGGTTGCCACTGGATGAACACGATATTGATGATATGAAGAACAACACTTTTACTGTTCACTTGTGCACATTCAACTTGATATTTCCCTTGAATTACAAGTTGAATCCTAAAGTGAAATTGAATAAACTATGCTCAAAGATTCGATGCTGGTATGGTTTCATCGAGGTACTTGTGTTTTAAGGTATATTCAACTTTAATTGTTTCTAAGGTATACCATTCAAGACATTTGTGGATGAGGTGACGGGAAGAATCTGCAAAAATTACCCATTCGAATTGACTGTGGACAGCTATTCAGAGTGTGTTTTGACTCTGGATAATTGGTTCAGTCCGCACATCACCGAGCAAATATGGTCCACATTCCAATATGGGAAAATGGCCAAGCTATAAACTACTTGAAGGCGAAACTAAACACAAAACCCCTTGTTCATTTTTTCAAGCTCGGTATAGATAACGTAGGTATTTACCTGGACGTTGCGGAATGGAAAATACGGGATGGCGATGGTGAACATTTAGAAACAGAAAGTGACAATGCGAGGTTCCTGAAATTAAAGACGATCTTTACCAATCATCCGCAACTCACCGAAGCCGGGTTTGCGATCAACACCAATAAAGACATTCAGACCATATACTGTCATTGCTTCCGGATGATTTTCAACCACGATTCCAAAACCAAACTTCGTATTCGCTTGAGCAAGGACTCGGCGCCCATATTTCTACCATTTAATAAATCCGAGACTGTCTTTGTACAAATGCACGTGTACTGTGACAAGTTTCATTCGACCGAGCCACTGGAATATTTCAATAACCCACACTTTAACGTAAGTGTATCGACAAACATTTACAGAATATCGTTGGATGTTGACGATAATGATATTCTATCTCCATGTATGAAAATCGAACATGTAAAGACGAATGTGTATTTCGTGCATAATAATCAGCTCATTTTCGAGGTTGTTGTAGAGTCCCGGCATCGTTTCTATGATAGTTTAAAATTGAGCAATACATAATCGCAAAAGGGAATAGTCATACCTATGCCAACGAAAGATTATTATATCAATTGCATGGCTTCGATCTACTCGGTTATCGGTGGAACACCACTAATGCAGTTGAAAGAAATGAATATTAATAGAGAAAAAAATACCAACATATTAATTTTGCGGCAAATTGTCGACGATGGCGTTGAAAAACATTGCATGTTATTGTAAGAGCATCCGTTTCATGAAATTCGACTATTTGTCGATAAACAACTTGCAGACGAAAGGGTGTAATGCTGCAATTTACAATATTCTCCTGCGAGCCTATTCGTTAACAGAATGGTACAAGTGTTTGCCGACAGCAAACAAACAACTGCTTCAACTGTTTCTGATGTTGAAAAAGAATGTGGAACTTACCACAGCAAAAGATGCTTCTGGTAATGTCAAGTTTGATTTATATGATAAAGATCTGACTTGTGTGAATATGAAAAAACTTGATGAGTTCATTTCATTTTAAAAACAGTAATTTAAAAAAATGATTATTTTGAATGTAATGTGTTTTTTTTTATAATTTTATTTTTTACAAAATTACAAAAGTGTTGGGATGTATTCGGAATATTGGTCGATTTATATTTTGACTATTGGTATTTTTAGTCCCTCCACCCCTATGTAGTTCAAATGCAAAACACCAATGTTTTGATGGAGTGGTTTGGAATTGATGATGGCTTGGACGTCTTTTGCATACCAATTGTCCAAACACAATATTTTCCATGTTATCCAGAGCATTCCTGAGTCCAAATCTTGCACCATAAACCAAGTTTGAGTTGAAAATTTCTATGTTTGCAATGTATCCGAGCGCAATGACATTGATATCGGATGAGGGGAGGTAGCTTAGGATTGTTAAATTGTCAAGTATAGGAAATTGTGGCAAAAGAACCACATATTGTATATGTTTTTTTGCTATCTTCCATAGCGACTTCTGTGTTTGGCAAAGATGTTGTTTTATAATGGATCCATTAATTTTGTTTGACCATGTCCATATCTAGATATTCCTGGTCGAAAAACATATTTACTTTAACCTTCCCCGATACACACTATATCCAAAACAGAAGACCACGTTAGTCCATGATCGATCATGTGTTCGGTAAAAAGTTTTAGTTTATTGGTACTAGCGATGTTTTCGGGTTATGTTGTGTACTCGAATAAAATGGCCAATTTCGATTAATCGATAAATTTACGGTTGTTCTTGGAGAATAGATTCATGAGAGTTTTAGCCGAGGATTTCAATGGTTGTCCGACATGGGTGGGATACAAGGGACATTGACGGACCGAAATGTTCGTCTTTGAGATGGGGCTTAGTATCGCTTTGTTGTATTTTCGAAAGAAGATATAATCGATGTTGCAGGAATCTGACTTGGAGTCTCGCACAATCCACCAATCAACAGCTGTTCACTAGCGGGTGTGTTCGCACCGCATAGTTCGTTATTCAAGAAACAAATAGGAGACAATTCCATGGCAATGGAACTGTTACAACTGTTACTGAGGTTAAGTTTTTGAGGAACGTAAATGAGTGAATAATATCTACTAATTTCATTTGATTGATTGAGATTAATAATATGATGTGATGAATGCATACCGAGATTAGAAAATATATTCGAACTACCCTGAGCTTGAGATTGACTCTGTGATTACATTTTTGTTACTTATATACATGTACACATAAAAAATACATAAAATGTCCATATTCACCGGACCAACAAACTTGGATTATTCAAATGCTTTGAGAAATGTTTTTGAAACATCAAAAATATTAACTTATAACGAATACTTGCTGCAAATGCCGCAAATATTTTCTCATGCATACGTAGAAATTCGTCAAGATTTAGAGTTACAAAAGGCAAACTTAGATGTTTGATTATTGCTATCAGGTTCGTCTTAAAAGAGGAAAACATTTCTGCGATGCATCTAGATGCAATTTGAATTATCCATGGTGAAAAACATGCACACCTCGAGACATCCCTAAAATATTCAAGAGTGGTAATTCAGATGTGATTGCGTGCCAAGCAGCATGTTTTCCAACCAAAGATCCCGAATCTAAATACCACGGATCAAATAACTATTGGAGCGACTGCTGCGATGCGAGTATGTTGGTTAATCTAGAAGCCCATCTGTTGGGAATATATGATTATTGGCGCGTATAAGAAGGCACAATTATTCTGCATGTAAACACGATAGGAACTGGTTTCTATGTCGATTCTTCCCCATATGTGACAAAGATGGGTGATGAAACAATACACTTTCGTCTAAACTCGTATTATTGCGATAATTTTATCATGTCTGTGGCGGGTGACAAATGCACAGCCTATTTAGATAATAAAATTGTAGGTTTTTTTCCATTGGAAATAACTTGTACACGATATTCGAATACAGTTTTGTAGAATTGGATCATGTAAAGAACCCACAAGTACCACCAAAGGTACAAATGCCTGATTATGTCGCAGAATGGAATAACTTCGCCAATAACGAGGTGTTCTGCATAAATCCAGACATTAAACTCAGCAACATGGGCATCACAGAAAAAACACCGAGACATTTATGTTGGACCACATAGTTTGGGGGGAGGGGGTAGGCTTGTAGAGCCTTTGATATTGACCCGCGATGTCGAATCCATAGTTCCCTATAAAGATACCCAGGTTCGAATTGGACCACAAACAAATACTGTGCTATACCACTTAAAATATACAGATAACGGGAAACGTCAAATCGACGAATATCAAATGCTCAGTTTAATGGGTGGTTTTCCGACCAAATATCCCGATGATTTATCCAATACAGAAGATATTACCTACATAATTGCCGCTATTATAATCTCTTGCATCCAAGGATTGGGTAGTAACGAGTTCCTATAGCAATTATTCGGTGAGGTCGGTCTGAATGTGGTTCTCAAGACCATAGTTAAACACATCGGACCCACAATGATCGCAACGGGTGCAAAGATATTGAATAATCAGTTGGGAATTTACTTATTCAGAGCCTTGACGATAGAATTTGTTACAAGAGCTGTGATATCAACTTCTTTGAAAATGGCGGGATTCGCCGTTATATCATTTGCTGCAGTTTCTCTTTCTTGGGTGCCCATATTTGATGTAGTGATCATGATGGCAGTCGCTGATGTGTTTTTGACCATATTAGATCCATTCAACTTGCAAAATCTACAAGGTCAAGATTATGATATCACAATTGCCCCTTTATTTTTTTGGCTGCTCCTCGAAAATCTCCTTAGCAAACATAAAAAAAACCCATTTCACGCATCAATACCTTCGGAAAAATCGTGAAGTATAAATTACGAGTGAAGCATGGTCTTGCGGCTAAACGAGACTGGAGTTTATGTTTTAGAGATGTTTTGAGAAGTGATGAAACATGATTATGGGTGCGCCAAATTCCGCATGAAAATCTCGAGGACTAGTTAACTATCCTTGTATATTCATCGAATTCCGAACCGAAAGCTGAGGAAACAATAACAAATTTTATGTCAGCAAGTTAACTCTTTCAATGTAACAAGAACTTATTAAAACAACTTTATCTACATGGTTCGATGAGAATGATGGTGAGTTGGCTGCACTTAAATACATAACGTTAAATAGTCCTGCCGGCAGTGGGAAATCTACATTATTGAATATTTTTCTCGAAGAAAAAATACAGAGTTTTTTACACGACCCCGCAACACATTCTATTGGGAAATATTTTTCGACAGACGAAACTATCAAATGGTTTGACGTTATGAAGTCTCCTAATTCGGTTGACTAAATTCAGTTACTACGAATATTTGAAATTCGTGCAGCTCTTGCCAATGATTGATATTGACAATATGTCTACAGTGGTACAAAAATTTAGCAAGTTTTGCGATCTCGGATACAACATGGCTTCGTTTTTTGTGGAATGCAACTACGACTGTTCAATTTCCTTCAGTGCACCCATCATTTTGTTTGTTGACGAATATAGTACGATCAGCGCATATCTACCAAAATTTATAGTTGAATTTTTCCAAATGGTGAAGCACACTTTTAGTAAACTGTTGATTGTATTTTGTGGCATTCAGTATCAGCTAAAGCCGTTTATGACAAACAAACCCAATGACATATAGCTTATTCGTGAACTATGCGGTAATAATTTTTTACTAATCGTACAGTTAAGAAACACGGATTCGACATACCAGGAATTTCTGACAACTTTAAATACAGCTCCGAATTGGAAGAAATTGCTTACACTTCATTTCGGCGTACACAATCGTAACATGACTTGTTTCACTCTGGATTTTGAGTATCTGGTAGAGTTGTTGACAACTGTGATTAAACCGAAAATCAAAACGGCTTCACGTTTGGTATTCAACACAAAGGAGATTATGAACTGGGCGAAGGAAAACTTGGTAAAGTTTCCTGAATTTATTTTCTTTGCCTTTACAAACATCGAAGCACACTATTTCAATATTTGTGTGTCGACTGCTGTTCTCGCTCAAATAAATAAACTTCTAAAGGAATGTATCTGCCAGCTTGACATGACTGAGATGGACAAACAGAGTATTTTCAAGAATAGTCCCCGGTTCACTCCGATTTTCTTTTCAAACGATAAAAAAAAAATAGATAGCGGAGAAGAATGAAAACCTCAAACCCGCCTACTTACCGCTAATCGTTGGTGTTCTCTATCGCAGTTTTATTCATGGTCATGGAGTATGCATCGGTGAAGTTTTATATTATTTGGGACATGTTGGAGACGAAATACTCATGTGTGACGAGGAAAAAAACGACCTCTTTCTGATACCAAAATGTTTCTTAACATGAATCTCTATACGATAGACAAATTTGCCTTTCAACACGCATGTGAAGCAACTAAAAACTATAAACTCTTGTTATATTGTTTCCCGCTTCAAATTACGTATGGAAATACATTTATGCAAATTTGACAGGACGTCTGCTAGAAGAAATTTATTTATGTTGTCTTATCCAGAACAACAAACAAGAATGAATTGAAATTTATTCAAGTGTAAATACTTTTTTGTAACTATTGTAAATTCACCAAGGAATAAAATTCTTTTTATTTCCTAACATGTTGTGATTTTTTGTCTTTATCCTTTTTATCTTACTTTTCCCAACATTATGCAAAAAAAATTTTTACATGTTGTATTTGTATATAAGACAATGAATAAAAACTGCAAATATACGCATTTACCATTATAGGATCTATTTTATTAATTGGAATTTTAGGGTTTGTTTTATGGAAATTGAAAAGTAAAATCAAAGTCTCGGTGAATACACAATTTGATGTGAGTACATCTTTTGGAGGTGCTACTAATTCAGGAGCTGCAACTGCCAGTAATTAAATAAATTAATATTACACTATGCAAAAAATAAATAAAACCTTGTGATTTTATCTTTGCCATTAGAGAGTTGCAAAGTTCAATGAGCGGAGAAAATGAGATAAAAAACATGACGCATTCTGAATTTATGGAATCGGCTGAATTTATAAAATTAAATCTGCCGCTGTACTTGGACTTTTTTACATCTGGCAATCATCATAAATAATAAATATTCTTACAATTACGTATTGAGGTTATAAGACATACACACACACACACACACACACACACATACATACATACATACATATATATATATATATATAGATAATTTAATGACTGAACACAATAAACTCGCTTCTGATATAAAATTTAAAATTTCGCAATTAACCCATCGTTTAAGTTTTCTGTATCTTAACGGTATACTATAAAAAAAAAAAAAAATTGTTTGGGCCCACACATCACTCGCAAAAATTATAAAATATTTTCAAAGACGAACAACAGGCAGAATATGAAAATTTTAAACAGTTGACAAAATTACTATACAAAGATAATTCCCTATGATTCCAAATTGAGAAATTTAGGAATAAAATATATCCAATCACATGAATCATATTCATTTCTTTTCAAATTACCACGAAGACGTATTGGTTGATGTAGAGACATTATGGGAGGGTGTTCCAAAGACAAACGATCCCCCAAAAATGTGTAAATCTATGTCACCTCTTATCGATACCTTGAGTTATTCTTAAATTTTAGAAATAATGTATGTATTCCTCACTTACCCGTCGGAAAAATACAATGAAATTGCCGTTTAAACATCTGTGCAGCAAATATTTTACAGTTTGTCCACAATCATTTGCGATCCGAGCTCGGTCGTCATGGCACCTGACGGACAGTTATACAACCGACAACTGCTCTATGCAATTTTGAGTTTTTTACCATTGTTTGCCTATAAGCAAATAAGAACTATGAATAACGGAAATAAACAACTCTACGTGGGATTAGTTCTACTCATAGTTAGTTTAACAATTGTAATTCCACTCGGTATATACATATGGAAAAAAACACCACAATTTTGACACCTCTATATTAGAATTGAGCGAGATGGGTGGTATGGTAGAAATAAAAAACTACATCTCCACCATGACCGCATCTCTGGAAAATTAATTTACTACCAAAACTGATGATTTTACAAATACCAATGAATCTAGTTTAATTGACGAAAAAATATCATCTATACAGTCATCAATCATCAAGCCAGGAGAGGCGAGCATGATTCGTTTTAAAACGGCAAAGAGATACGCTATGAATATTCCCAGAGGTGTATTTACTCGGTTAATATTTTAGAATGGGACATAATAACATTACAGTATTACATGAAGCTGTATCTAGTAAAAATTAATCGACAGTTTTGTGTGTTTTGGATAATGTAAAAAATGGCAGTGAATAACGACAAGGAAAAATTGAAGATTTCCTAAATACTGAGGATTTGAATGGTGAAACTAAAATTATGTGGGATACTTCGAATAAAATTTTCGAGATTTTAATTGAACATGGGGAAAACACTAAACAAGACTAAATGAAGTCAATGTTTTATTTATGAGTATGCCAGTATGTATCTATGGATATATTCTTTGAATGGAAATGGTCAAATTTTAACAAAAATGTAAATAATATGTAAAAAATTATGTATCTATATATATTTTATAAAATAAATTTATAAAATAATAAAAAAAATCTGTTGTATTTTTTTGGAAAATAAACAACATATATAGGTTAATTATAATACAAAATCAGAACCATATTTCTGATACTTATGATTTGATTTTTTTTTTTTAAGATTATAAAAAGTCTTTCGGGTTTTTCTCGCTGTAATTCACGGAGAGAAATATCAGTCATTTTGGTTGGTTTAGGATTTTTTCTTCGATGTTGGGAGACTTCTGTTGTTGGTATTTGTCTCTAATGCTTACTCGGTGCTTGTTTTTGCTTGGCATGGCTGGTGTCGGGTGCTTCTCTGTTGATGGACATCAGAAGTTGTTTGAGGTCTCGCCTGGTGGGATACGACTGTAGATCTGTGCCTTTGCGATCTTCGAACAGTTTTGTTGGCAAAAATAGTCTATTATTCTCAAATATAATAATTACGATCACATAAGAAAAATAATTATAATAAATGTCAATGATATTTACACAGATTCGTGTAAAGAAGTTGTTGGTCCAGGGAAAGAAGCGGTTGATGGTCCAGGGGCTGAAAAGTTGATGGACCAGGGACTGAAGAGGTTGATGGCTCATTATATGTAGCCGAAAGTGTCACGTCCATTTCCTCCACATCATTTGTATCTGTTTCATCCTCCATTTGGCTGGAACTTGAGTGATTCACCAGGGATATGTGGGTAAAAAATCTAAAAGACAGGTGATTGTTCCGTATTGCACATGTAAATCGCTCAAAAACCATTGTATTGCATATCCAATGGAAAAAAAAAGTAGAGACAAAAAACCGCCAATTACATATCCAACCACGGCCCGGAAAAGCCCAAAAAATACAATGTTTCTCCCTGTATATCCAACTCATCTTGAAAAAGCTGGTTTTTACCAAAAGTTTCCCTTTGCTTATCCAGGTGACAAAATGCGCAGGACCGAAAAGGACGATATTCTGTATCCAAGCGGGAAGGGGGGAAATTGGTGTCACAAACAACTTGTTTCGAATTATGTATCTAGCCGAGTCGGGGGAACTTATTTCCTATAGCATATCCAAACCGTTAACCGAATATAGGGTAAAAGACCCCATTTGTTTCCTGTGGCATATCCAGGTGCCAAAGTAACTATTGCTAAAAGTTTCCAATTGTGTATCCAAGAAATTAATTTTTTCGCCTTTTTCTCGTCCCTGTTTAAATTAATGCAATTCGCGATGCATAATTTTTCTATTTTTTTAAAGAGAATATTTAATAATTATTAACATCAATAAAAATAATTTTAAACACTTATTATATAAAGATTCACATGTACACAATCACTAAAAGGGACAGTAAAACAATATACATAAAAAAAATCAACTTTTAATAAATCTAACCATATAGATTTTAATGTTTTATATAAACACAATAACTTTTTTTTTATAAATGACCTCAATACTCGAAACGGGCAGGTCCAAAGTCAGTGAAAGCAACAGCATATGCAATTGAACCCCCCGCTGGCAGAACCGGTCATGACAGACGACTGCACTATTTAAATATTAATTTAAACTTGAATCAAACAGTAACTCAATTAAATATTATTTTAAACCTATATCAAATAACATGCCATTCACACTCACATCTGTAATTTAAATCAAACAGCTACAAAGTCTCACTCACTCCTGTAAATTAAAACACATAACTCACCATTAAAACTTAAATTTTATACTGCAACTGCAACAGCAACTCAATCTCTCTCTAATGCCTGAAAATTAAAAACAACCGTAACAAACAGATACCTGTCGAAATTTGGATAGCCTTTGCCACCATGCCCTCTGCGACGATTACAATGGTGCATGTCGGCAGCGTGAATCAGCAAAGCATGCAGTCATTCTCCATTCCGATGATTCTTTTTCCAAACATACTCGGCCAGGTAGCCGACCCAAGATTTTTTCCGTCGGCCAAAGTAGGGAATGCTGTATCACACAGAAGACCAACTTCGCTCCATGTTTTCAGTGTGCACCTTCTACGTCTCGCACCTCTTCATCTTTAGCATGTATCGAGTGTATACCATTCCACTCTTTTCGCTGCATATTAATTCCCTCATATGATTCACCTGCATGTGATGGTAACCGTGAATGTCCAAGTTGCTGTAACCACGCCAGCAGTCCGAAATTATCGTCGTGCCTGGAGCGATCCATTCGCGAATGATTTTGGCCAGGGTCACCTTATTCCTCTTTTCTACCGGTACTAGGAAGAATTTCGTTGTATCGTCCCGTTGCACTCCCCGAAAACCCACCAGCTGTGAACTTTACATCCTTTGCAGTTCTTGCTTTTGCCCAATTTCGACTCGTCGATCTCGACCACTTTACCTGACCCGCTGATGCGTTTCCTGTACATCAACACCCAGTCTATGCACACTTGGCGGCAGAAACTCGACCAGGCGACGACTGTCTTTCCCGAGCACAAAAGTTCGTTCACTATAGTCCTGTGGAGGGTATTTGATCACACATCAGAGTAAACAAAGCTCGACTATCTTGCCTGGAGACAAGTTTGAATCTCCCACGAAACTGCCCTATCTGGCCGACACTTTAAAGATGCATTTTGTACCGTCCTCCACTCGCTGTCGGCACCAGTAAAACAAGCCCCTGTTTTCCATCAATTTCGCTTCGCCTTCCCTACATTTTTCGCACCGTATCGTCGATTTGAGAATGTTATGCTCGATGAGAAATGTGTTTATGTCTGGCGAGGAATGAATAACTGGCCTGGCGTTCAACAATGTGATTTTACATCTCGCGCACACCACATTGCAATTCGCGAGAGAAAATTTGTGTAATAAATGCTTGGATATGCGATACGGAACAATCGGTGCCGAATTTTATACACTAAACGGAACTTTGCCAGACAAGCGAAACAGCATTACACTGCAAAGTAAACATACTCACAAAATGTTTGTATGGTTTTCCCAATACGATACACAATATGGAACAATTATCAAATGGGCTCTTGTATTTATTTATTTATAATAATTTTTAGATTAACTGATTATTATTTATTTAATACTTTGTACTTAAACACCTTGAGTAATTTCTTGGCAAGCAATTAATTGTAGTAATGAAAACATATGTATCTATTTTCTACTTTAAGAAGAATTTTCTAATAAGCAAACTTGTTTTATCTGGAGTAGAATGAACTAGTTTATTCTTCATAATATAATATGTTAAATAAAATAGTATTTTTAAAAGATATTTCAATAATCTCACAATAACATCGGTGAAAATTACAATAATTTTACTAGGCATCTGCGAAGGAAATAATAATTATTATAATGGAACATGCAAGGTCGTGCCTGCTTGTTTACATTATTCGGTTCTTCAAAGACTTACATTTACCGATGAATTGACAAATTTACACTCGTTTCTGGCAATCACATGACATGCACTTTTTCAGTTTTCTGCATGCACTACGGGGGATTTATTCTAAGTTATTAGTTTAGTTTCTTCTCTACAGAATTATTAGTTATAGCTCGAATTTTCGTTTACTAACGAAAGAAGCTATTCTAAGTACCTTCTAGTGTTTGTTTGACATCACTATATTTGCTAAGAAACTCGAAAGGAAAACGAAGCCATTTTAGGCCTTCGTTGCTGAGCCTTATTATAAAAACTTGGCTGGTATGTGAAACAGATTGTTTTTTGGGATTGTGTACCTTTAGGTATTATTCGAAAATAATAATTTATTTCAGAAAACTATTCTAAAAGTACCAATTATTATTTTTTTTAATTTGTGAACTATCTAAGCATCAGTGTAAGTTGGTTAATATGAAGAATGTATTAGTTAATTACAGTAGTTTATAATAAAATAAAAGGTAATATAACAAATTTTTTTAAATTCTTTATACAATGTAGTTTATAAATCACGTAATAGGTAGTGCTAAACTGAAAATAATTATTTGTCTTTACAACGAAAATACTTTCTCTTGAAAATAATTAAATGAAAATTCATATTTTGTTATAAATACAATCCACAAGAAACACAACAGTGTCTAGTTTGTTGTTCACCACTTATTTTATAATCTGTTTATTATAAGTAACAGAAGAAAATGCTTGTTTGTAAATAGCTTTCAGAAAAAAAAAACAGCATAATGTTAATTGAAAAAAACCATCAGCTATCTAACAACCAAAGTTATGTGTGATCTCTGTTATCAGTGTGCATGCTAATTTATTTCAACTCAGTGCAAATAAAATGAACACATATTTATGTGTAATACAGCATATGTTCAACCGAGTTATGAAATAGTATAATGTCATCAGCAAATTTGATATGCTTGACAATGCGAACCTTCGACATTTTAATTTAGGGTTTCATACAAAAAAAAACATTAAAAGTTACATTTACTTTGTTACATTTACATATACAATATAATACACTACAAGTTACAATAACATTCCTTTTTACAATAATATTTATAGTGTTTTTTATATTGTTATTCCTCCACTATACATGTTTATGAGAATGTCTTTTCCTTCTGTCGAAGTGGCACACATCCACTTATTGTCTTGTGTTAGAGACTTTTCCACAGAATAGCAAATATTGGTAATAAGATTGATATGATATATGTGGTCAAAAAACTTTTTAGTTAAGAGGCAGAAAAAGTATGGCAAAGGAAATACATTTAATTGTCCATTGAAAATAACTTTTCACCCTTGCCATAGGAATTTACCAGATTCGAAATAATCTTTGCTCATAGTCCAAACTAATTCTTCTTTGATGACCTGCTTCTGCTGCAAAAAATGAAGGATCATCAATTGCCTTCACCAAGGACGAATCTTCTGTTGTAGTTTATGTTGGCAAACAAAATGGCAATTTCTTTGCATAGATGTTTGTCGAGCAAAACCGTAAAACTGCTGCAAAGAACATCTCTGATCCTGCTGGTACCATCCTTCTCTCGCCACTGCATGCTTTGTTATACCGGCTACTGAAACTGTCCACGTATTTATAGCTGGGGGTGTGTTAAAAATAAATATATTTAACAAAAACCACAAGTGTGTCTTTTTAAAATTTACTTTAGCATGCTCTTCAACTCGGCAGTAACTTTTTTAAGATCTTTTATTTGGTTTTCATGATGTTTGAACAGATTAAAATGTTGAATTTATTGGAATAAGCGGCCAAAATTTCTAAGTCATGTAAACGGTTTCACAATCTGTTATTGTAATATATATGTATTAAATTGTGAATGGAGATGGCAAATGTTTATTGTAATTGGCAATTACAATGTTATAGGCTAAAATATTTCATTTTTTTCTTAAAATCTAGCCAACTGTGTTTCATATGAGAATGACTCCCATGTCTACTTGCCGACTTCATACACATACCGAACGAGGAGTAATAATCTTTCCATTCCACACACAGGGTCTCTATATCCACACAGTTGTAGTCCATGGCTTGAAAAGATTTTTATTAGTTACAAGAAGATATATATATATCCATTGATAAAAAGGTAAAAAAAATAATATAGTTAGATAGAGAGGCATAAAAGAATGTATTGTTGCTAACGCTACCACAGTTCCCAAGGTACTCATACCTCAAACTTCAAAGAGTCAGCACAGTCTACTGAGTCTGGAAGTATGGATTCAATATTGTATGCTAGTAAACACTATGTAAAAGGGTTTATTCACTTATACGAAAAACACTAATCTATTTGGAACAGAGATAAACAAGTATATAAATGCGCAAATGAGAGGTATTAGGAATTTAGAGAATTAATTGCATTTACTGTTGAGTATGGAGAAAATCCTCCATTCGTTTACATAACCCGTCTAATAAATCTACTTTTTTTGTACCAACCTTATCCATTTCTGCTAAACTTTACTAATGGTCACTACTACTACTAGTGTTAAATACCATACTGCTACTAAACAGCGTTATATCTGCTATCCCTAGCATTGACACTAAACCAAAGTGCGTGGTGTTTATATACACACCGAGTAAACTTTTTATTTCGTATTTCAGGGTAGTGGAGAGGGATTACTCTATAAGTGAGTTTTTTTTTCACATCACACGCTCGCATGTTCATGTTCCTTTTCTTTCTCATCAGTGTATCTGATATCCACTCTCTCGCTCAAAGTCATGACTAGTATTCATACATGGGCTGGTGAGGCAACTGGCATACATTACTCAATCTGGCCTCATTATTATGCAAGAATTATCTCGGGGAGGAAATATTTTTTTTACGATGCAAAAAGGAGGTTCCCTCATGTTTCCCCCACCCCTCAACCTTCTAACTTTTACTTTTTCTCCTAGTGTCCTAGTAAGAGCCATAGTATTTTTTTCTCTAAGTATTCCAGTCGAAGCTAGAGAATAAAAGCAGTGAACTTTGCTACAAACAACATCAACCATCAGCCCATGGCCAACCGACAGTGCAATGTTTGTATTGGTTGCCAGTGGCCGAGATGACAATCTTAAACGCCGATGATGCCGCCATATACATCGAGGAGGCCATCAACATAGGTGACGAAGAGACCATCGAGTGGGAAAACTCATTCGACATTGAAGAGGCAAACACCTTCGAATTTGCAGAATTTGGTATCCTCAACTTCGAAGAACTCGTCGCTCTTAATGTCGAAGATGCCATCTTATCCAATGCCGAGGATGACAAGTTCTTCGATGCCGAAGAGGTCATCCCCTTCGACGCTGAATAGGTCATCCCCTTTGATGCTGAAGAGGCCATCCCCTTCAACACCGATGATGTCATGCTCTTTGACACCGAAGAGGTCATCTTTCACACCGAAGATCTCATCACCTTCGATGTCAAGGATGCCGTCTCCTTCAGTGCTAAGTATGCAATCTCCTTCAACATCCAGGATACCATCTACTTCTCAGAGGAGGAGGGTGAGGCCTGTTAAAAGAAGGAATCCACTTTCGGCACATTCGGCACCGTCGGAACCACGACCGTCTACTGGTGCGCATGTAATGGGAATGGCACCTCTCGCACCAAATATGATGCTGCCTGAAGGGTTTATGCAGATAACATTACAGGTACCTTTACCCCCTCCAGACTGTTTATTTCAATAATAGGACTGTTAATACAGTAACAATTACAAATAAAAATAATTATTTTTTCAATCGTGTTTCATTTCTATATTCTGTAGTAAAATGTATTTATTTCTTTTACAGCTAATATTATTAATGTATATAGTCATGCTAATAGTTTTAATAACTGAAAGTTTTTAAATGCGCCCAAACATGAACATTTTGAAAAACCTATAAAGATACCTAATCAGTCTCCACCACCATTGCAACCTCCATCACTTCAGTCGTCTCCAACAACCGAATATAATTTCAGCCATAAAATATCTATTTATTTTGGTTTCAGAAATAACTTTGTAACCCCTCACTCTGTCAATTTTTGTTTCGATTGTAATGCAAATTCTGTTGACAAATTTAAATGGCAATAGCTTTTGCGAAACTTTTATGTAAATTTTAATTTATTTTACCAGTACGAAACACGATATGCTGTCTTTGGCATTTGATGATATTTCGGTAAAGTTATTCAATTTATATAAAAAGACTACGTTATATATTTTTTCCCTATTAAACATCGTCGACGAGTCGAAATGGACTTTGAATTCTGCCTTTACGATAGTTCAAAATATTGCCAAACAACTCGCCATGGATGTGGCTCGAGACACTACGATTCCTCTATTCAAGAGCGCCGTGTTTTTCGTAATGGAAAAACAAAACAATATGGAGCCTTTGATGAAAATTTTACGAGTGAATAACGTGTTTACATTTTTCGACTATAAGAAATACGATAGTTTGGCGTGCCTACACTCGACTTTTGCCCACTTTAAAGATTCCGTCGACGAGAACGGTGTGTTATTTCAGTTTAATGGCGGTGGCGGAGTCCAGCTGGAAATGGTAATCTTAACACATTTGACTCCCCCCTACGACAAAAGTGATGCGAGTGGTGATGTGGAGGATGGTACCCTTATTTAATTCGATAATGATTGCAAGATTGGGATACAATACAAAAAAAACAAACAATGTAATTATTCCTAAGAAACATAACCTTCTGAGAAAAATCTTTAATTTATAACTAAGGTAAAAAACTAATATATGGATTAAATAAAAACGAACAGTGTTAAAAAACTTGCAAAGATGGTAGGCCACAGGTAATGAAAAGACTGGACGGTAAGAACAAGTCTATAGATTTCGCTTTAAACAACTTGTACTCTCACGAATTTAAGAAAATAATATTAAATTAAAGACGAGTTTACTGATTTGGAAATTGATACTTTTCTAAATCAAGTCCAGCGAAACAAAGAAACTTTTCACGACTCGTCAAACTAAAAACAAAAGTAGAAAACAAATCATTTCAACTGGTATTTCTTCAGAAATTGTACGAATTGGCTGAAATGGATGCACACATAAATCCCGAAGAGTTTTACTCGAGATTACTACAAATTATTCACGTAAACAATATACAGGTGGGTATTTCGTCAGAAGTTGTACTCTATAAGATTTTTATGATGGTTACCAACAAGTCTACGAAAATTCCCAATATACACACTTATACGCTGGCAGACATTATGCGAATCATCAACAGCTTTGCACTGAATGGTTGAAACAGTCCACTGCTGTGGAAAAAATGATGTTTTATAAGCTAATACCTAACAACAAAATAAACTATATGATGACAACAATAATAACGAAATTCGGTCCAAGGTATTGATAAGGAATTTTGAAATTTAAAGTAAAATTTTAACCACTTGTAATATAGTACGAACTCTAATAAAACCAGGTAAATGTGTAGTTTGGTTTCGAGCAAAATAAGTTGCTGAATTTTTAGAATATGGTGATTCTAGAAAAGCTATTTTAAAAAATGTGCCAAATGATTATCAAGTATGTTGGAACATTATAACAATAAATATATGCACTTTTACTAAAAAAACATGCATTGTACAAGGGTGGGACTGCCATTCCCCCCAGAAAGTATTTAAGTCCTCCCCCCCTTGATATATAGAATATATGAGTTAATTGGCAGCCTCATATGTTAATCATAAATGAACCGGGGTAGGGCGCTTTGTTGATGCGCTCTAAAAAAAAAGAATCTAAAACATTTACGAAATGGGTTTACAAAGAGGTTCTGCCATCGCTCTGGTAAAATGGCTGTAATAGCATTCAACAGTACCAAAAACCTTCCTCAGAAACCACTGATAATTTTACATAAATGTTGGCGGCTGTCAATCATAATGTGTATATGATAATTGTAAAAGATAACGAACTCACTCAGCACGTCATATTAGCAAATCAAAAATAAATTCAAGCATATGATGAAGGAAGTTGAAGCAAGGAAAGAAATGACCACGATGGCTACTAGGCTTGCAGACATTGTTCAAGACAAGGCGGTGAAACCCGATCAACTCCAACTTCAACATGCTCTGGTCGTGTGCCAAACTATATAAAACAATCCAAAAATTCAAGAAATTATGCGCTCCAAATATGTACCAAACAGCATCAATGTGGTCAATTGTCAAAAAATACGAATTGAGACGATGCAACATTGAATATGTATCCAAATACAATTTCATCAGATTACTGAATTCTGATTACAAAGACTTAGTAATTGAAAAATTAAAAAATCTGGTAGAAAATGACAATAAACTATCAATATGTAAGATGTAAAAAAACATACATTGTATAAGGTCGCTGGGGGGGATGAATAACCTTCCAGATTGACCGATTTTTAAGGGGTTACCTTAAGTCCCCCCCTTAAAAAATTCGGTTTATTTGGAAGGTGATTCAGTTCCCCTTTTTATAAATCGACTCAGTTTTATGACATCACATATATGATACATTATGTAGTAAAGGGTTAAAATAAAATTTTGACTCAATTCCCCCCGCCTTCTGTGGTTACAAAGAACATATTGTTTTGCAATGATTCCTACTTATATTCTGGCAGACATTATGAGAATGGCCAACGGCATTGCGCTGAATGGTTAAAACAGACCAACTAAACTCGTGTTTACAGATCACTATATGAATATTGGTCATAACAAACAAAAAGAAAAAAAATACATGTATTACTTTGTCTATTACTAAAGGGAGATTTAACCACCTTCCAAATAGAATCTTTTTTAAGGTGATTCAGTCTAAGGGGGGGATTTCCAGTCCCCTCAAAAAAATTCAATTTATTTGGAGGGTGATTTATCCCCCCGCCCACAACTAAAAAAAGTGTTAACATGGTTACAAAAAAAACATTTTTTTGCAGCAGTTCCTATATATTGAATGGCAGTCATTATGCAAATCATCAGCAATACGGTAACCATGATGTTTGCAATACGTTATTACGATGAAGCCCACAACTTGATTAGCATTTCAACCAAACCTTTCGATCGAAACATTGTGATGTTCGGTGCAAATCAGGAACATCGAGAATTGACTTCAGAGCTACCTTGCGGGGAAACTCATACTATACTCACGAGTTGGAAAATAATGTACAACACTGAAACGGATCTGAACATTTTACGTATTGTAAACATCCGGCGATGACACATCTTCGACGTTTTGTATTCCCTGCAACGCCAAATGTGAAACATATATGAAAACTGTCAAATGGGAAGAATTACATTATTATAATTTTGATTGACAAATTATCGAAACCATGTACATTAAAATTTACCGAAAGAGGGAATTACCACATGGTTATACATATATGAATTGCGCAACTCCTCGGGATTCCGAAAATTGTGCTGTAGTAACTGAAACCATGGAACGACATGAAAGAGAAGAGCATGTTACACATTGTGATCAACTTCGGCACATTACGGTATGTAAGGATCAAGTACGTCCCGCCAGATGTTTGTGGAGTGAACATGCAAATTACCGACACGAAATCAACAACAATGTAATTTATCGAGTAATAAACACCATTTGATGAAAATTATAAAATATCACCAATTTAAATTTAAAAATGTGAATTTTTTACCGAAATAAATTGCTACTTTGTGTTTTTCTAGTTTATCCAATTCTCATTCAGTTTGTTTAGTTTTGGCGACTATTTACCAGAGTGCTCCACAACAACATGGCAACCTTCCCCCCCCCCCCCCCCCCGGGCAACCATCAAAACCCTTTCCACAATCCGCCATTAATTCAACAAGCAATCAGAGTACACCCTTTTAATCCCAAAATTTGTTTCACCTGGTGAATATTGGTATCAAGATTCGAACCCAAATTGTGGCAAGAAATTTAAAAGATTATCACTCGTTAGAAAAAATTGAGCAAAACATCACCCGATCCTAGCATATTTTGTGCTTCGGAACTCATGGAACCATATTGCTTTTGCACACTTATGAGTGCATGTTCAGCAAGCGCGAATGCTTTGCAGGAACCCATAACTGGTACAGACAATATATGCAATAGCGAACTTAACTGATCAAATTCAGCCATGTAGAATCGGAAAATTAATTTGACCCGGAAACCATATTTACTTGAATGGGTTTTCCAACAGCCTGAATAATTCTCGGTCATCTATTTGTCAGGAAACTCGCTTAAATTTGGTTTCGTGAGTTGATTATCGCCGAATGTTCGCTCATCCATTTTGGAATAATTTTAAACATATCGTAAAAACAACTTTTCATATAATTGTTTAGCTCTTGAACTACAGATAAAATTGTATCCATTTTGAGTTTCGGGTTGGGTTTATTCCCCATTTAGCACAATTGAACAATCTTTCAACCATCCAGTGATATTTATTTACTGTCGCCGAAGACTCGAGATTTATTAGAGTAGTATGTAAAAAATTTTTTTTACAGTAGCAACAATGCGAAATTCTTTCTAAATTGTCTGTAGAGCGCTAGTAAATGATCTTAAAAAAAAAATTAATTGTTTTTCAACTTGGTTATATTTTCTGCCAGCAAGGGTAAAAGTGAATCTTCGAAAACATTCTTGGAATTTTTTAAACCGAATAAAGGAACGTCTACAAAAAATACACATTTCAAAGATTTGTAAAATTCCGCCTCGTTGTATATTTCCAATATTATTCACACAGGTAAACCACACAAAGAATTGCTAACTACGAAAATTTCCATAGGAATTGAGTATTTCGACAAGTACTTTTCCATCGAAAGTTTTACTGAATATTAAGTCTGCAATAAATCTTTATGCCAATCTACCCGATTCCTTTAATTTTAACTTTCGGAGCATTTCGATATAAATGAGAAATGAAACTCGAACACACAGATTTTCCACACACAGAACATAGCGCTTTGCAGGTCGTAATGAATCGTCATTTAATAGTCGCTGAAAATCTTTATCTGATATTTTTTTGAAAGCAAACAATTTGTTTGGAAAAATTGTAGTTTTAAATTTATTGTCTGCAACTAGCAAATATCCGTATAATCCCGGCACTAGAAATATAGTTTTACTGGATTTTGTTTTATGCAAAACACACACAATCACGAGAAATGAGTATTAAAAAAATATTTATAAATACTTACATGTACCTGATGATGAAATAATCCATGGATATTTACGTGTAGTTGCCGTATCATGGTTTGCACAAAATACATAATCCATTTTTCAGTTTAAATTAATATTCTATTGAGTTGCTGTTACATTGAAGTTAAAACTAATGTTTGGTTTAGTTGTTGTTTTATTCATTTTCAAATTAATGTTTTATTGAGTAGCTGTTTGATCCATGTTTAAATTAATGTTTAATTCAGTTGCTGGGTTGATTTAAGTGAAAATAAATGTTTGATTGAGTAGCTGTTTGATTTAAGTTTAAATTAATGTTTTATCGAGTTGCTGTTTGATTCAAGTTAAAACTAATGTTTAATTGAGATGTTGTTGAATTCAAGTTTAAATTAATGTTTTATTGAGTCACTGTTTGATTCAAGTTATAATTAATGATTGAATGACTTGCTTTTTGTTTCAATTTAAAAAAAAATTTGATTGACTTGCTGTATGTTCAGTAAAAACAATAATGTTTTATTGATGTTTTTCTTGTGTAAATATTTATTCGCGATCTGGAGTAGGTCATGATGGGTCTGCCTGGCGGCGATGGATGTATATGCATCGGTTGCATCCACAAAACTTTTATCTGCTAATTTCAAATACTGAGTTAAATCGATTAAAAGAAAAATTACATTCATTCACGATCCTGATAAGTTATAGCACGGTCGTGTCCATCATAACAGGGTTTGGCCGGCGGCTGATACAATTGCATACACTGTTGCTTTGACATACTTTGGACCTGCCAGTTTCGAATGTTGAGGTAAAAAGAAATGAATGAGTATAGAAAACTTTAAAAACTATATGGTTAAATTGATAAAATATTGAATTTTAAAATGTATGTTGTTTTACCGTATACTTTTAGTGATTGCATACATGTGAAACTTTATACAATAAATTTTTAAAATTATTAAAAAAATATTATTAATTATTAAAAATTCTTTTTAAAATAAATTTAAAAAATATGCACGTTAATCATGCTTATTTAAACAGGGACAATAAAAAGGTGAAAAAATAATAATTTTTTGGATATGCAATACGAAACATTTAGCAATAGTTACTTTTGGCACTTGGATACGTCACGGGAAACAGATGGGGTCTTTCACCCTATATTCCGTTTTCGGCTTGGCTATGATATAGGAAATAATTGGGTGTAGTTCGAAATCGCCCCCCCTTCCCCAGGACGGCTGGATACACAATTCGAAACAAGTGAGGTGTGTCACCAATTTCTCCCCTTCCCACTTGGATACACAATGTCGTCCTTTTCGGTCCTGCACGTTTTGTCATCTGTTTACGAAAATGGAAACTTTAGGTAAAAACCAGCTTTTTCAATGTGCGTTGTATAGGGCAAGTGGGGGTTTTGCCGGTTGGGCGGGGGGGGGGGGGGGGTTGGGGAGGGAGACTTTGTATTTTATTTAGGCTTTTTCCGGCTCATGGTTGGATACGTAATTGGCGGTTTTTTATCTCGACTTTTTTTACCATTGGATATGTAATACAATGGTTTTTGAGCTATTTAGATACACAATATGAAACAATCACGTAACGAAGCTCGCAGAACCGATGTTCAATTCTCTGAATTCTGACTTTACAATTTTATTCTATTGTGTAATAATGGTTTCGTATGGGGAAAGGAAAAACTAAAGTCAAATGCTAAAGTTGTCTATTGTCTAAGAAGCTTTACATTGGAACAAAGATCAAACTTGATTCTGATTCGGGACTAGGATCATTCGATCTCAGATCAGGGATGATGCTTGTGCAACCGGCCCTAAGTAATTTCTGCATGTTCAGGGCAGAAGTTTTTGTAATTTTTGAAATCACATTAATTTCTGCATGTTCAGGTCAGACATCTTGTAGATCTTCTCTAAAAGCACCTAATTTTGCATTTGATTGGGAAAAGTGTGGAAAAAGAAAATTTAAACTATTAAAATGTCATATTGTACCACTTTAATAAAGAATTCGCCTTGTTCAGCTCAAAAAGCCAATGAAAACCAGGAAAATAATATATAGATATTTTATTCTTGGTGTTGGTTAATGATTTTTAGGCCGCATTCCACTTAGCACTTAACAAGTTGAAAAGTACTGACGATCCTTCCTTTAGGTACTGATTCCACTGATCAGTAATGGAGGAATGTTGTTGTGACATCTGGGCTGGAAATTATATTTCCGGCTGAAACTGCTGATGTGCATAAGGTCAGGCAGTCTCAGTAAAAGCAGATGATGCAAAATGGCGGCGATGTATAATGGGAAAGTTATGTTGTAATATACAGAAGATGCAGATGGAAAGTTTATTTCCTCATTATTTGATCTCTTCATAAATTGATGAGTCTAAATCAGACCAAAATGAAAAGAACAAGTATCCTTTCCTGTTTACAACATATTAAAGCCTATCATTTCTTTACTGAGTATAGCAGACACCATTATTCATGCTGAAAACTGCTGACAGGTGTTCCACTGTAGTGTGAATATTTACTAGTGGTGTTCCTTTTGGCATATGACTGGTCTGTGCTTTCAGTACCAAGTCGAATGTAACTTCAATGGCAAAGAAATTATGAAATTTGGCCTCGATCAGCTCAAAATGGCAAAAAAACAAAATTAATTGTAATTATATATTTCCTTTGGTGTAAATTTGTGAAAATTTATTTTAAGAAATCATATAATCTATTGATGTGTAAAGCTCAGTGCTAGTCTTTTTACCACACCTCTTCCACAGCACAACAAGCCTATATGTCAACATTAGAGGGCAAAATTTTACAGCGGGTGGATGGAACAAAAGTTGTTAAATTAGAAGTTGGAGAGCGGCTAGGATTTTGTTGGAATTATCTCAGCAAAACCTCTGTAGTATTTCCTGGGTGCCAGACACTGTCAGTGAGCAGTGTCAAATCTCAGTAGAGCATACTCCTTTCCCTGGTTTGTGTGTCGATGGCCACGGCAACGTCCTTCTTTGACGGCTCCAGAAATGAAGAATTACCATACTTTACTAACCTATTCAGTGAGGTCTTAGGCACTCGGGCACAAAGAATTTACTGTAAAAGCATTAAGCATCCCTAGGCGATGCTAACCATAGGGCGGGAGGGGGCAAAGAATCTTGGAAGGCTGAAGAAAACAAATATTCCGGTATAATTAAAGTCTATTGAACGTTAACATGATTAGTTCAGAAAAGATGAAGTGCTGCCCAAGAGCGTGAAACGTGAACTCGTTGGTTAGCACGTTCACCTCCCCGAGACACACTCAATTATGACTAAATGTACCTTCACGCCCTCATGGCATGTTGGCCAGAGTTTGGCTGGCAGGCAGGCAGTCTGCACGGACTATTTTATTACGCACCAAAATTGTGCAAAAAGATAGCCTTGTAACTCTGACACTTGCAAAGCTTACATAAATAATTACCTTGTACAGTGAAACACTTTAAAACACATATTACACTGCATGAGATGAGATGGGGTGAAACACGTGATAACAGTACATTACAAATAATAAACAAAGTACTGGATCCTGCAGGGGCATTAAAGTTGTGTAGGGTTCCATATATTACAGTCACGTGGACTGGCATTCACAAGTGTTTAATAAATATTGCCCTTTTAATTATGCCCCTTTTACAGGGTCTCATTCTTGTAAATATGCATGCCGGTGCACTTGGTCTTATTACACTACACTTCACTTGCATTTCGCCCACGACACGAGCGCTCCACTGAGCCCTGTGGCCATACTTGTAACTGGCATTTCTCCGGTGTATATGCTGTGGTGCACTGTTCAACCAGTGCGCACTAGCACCCAGTACAGTACTGGTTACTGCAGCGGCTGCCGGCAATGGAGGGGAAACGGGCTTGGGAGGAAGCGATTGGCTTCAAGTTCCCGGTGGAACTGGCGCTGGCCTCTCTAAAACCTCCCCTCTAGGTGGCCGATACCCATTAAAATTAATTAGAGCGCTAATTTCTAACAGCTAAGTTAACTCCCACAAAAACAAAAGCTAAATAGGCTCTTTGAACTTCAGGGTTCACCGAGAACTTTGCAATTTTGAAACCACCATGCTGTCCGATACAGAAAAAGAAACACTACACTTATATATTCGCTCACACACTAATTACCTCATTCCTTGCTTAGTCCTTCACAATTGAATTTAAGCATTATGGTATCCCCATTAACAGCATTCGCTGCCTAATGCGTTCGAGTGCATACAGATTCAGATTTGGGGTATGCCCGGTAACCAGAAACATCCCCGACCACCTCACCACCGAATGCAAAGGGTGTAGTCATTCCACGCTGCAGACTTTCGAAGATGGTACTCATACACACATGCACATTCATTCCATACCTACTCTCTTGATCCTACATTCTGGTGCCAACTCTGTTTGTAATCGACTTTGTTTTTCCCGGAACATTTCTGTTCAGGGTAAGGTCGTCACATCCGGTGCTCTGTCTGGTTTGGGTGAATGATTGAGAGATGATGTGTGGGTGGGAGATGATATTTCAGGGTGTTTTCTTCCCTTTTCAGGTTCTTGCATCCTGAGTTCGGTGCAGTCGATAGGGGGACCTGTGGACTCATTTTAGTTCCCCATCACTACATTTTCCCTGCTTCAATCTGGATTCCCTCGAGGGAAAGCTCTGGTCAAGATCAGGGAATGTTGCAGGCTTGTTTCAGGGTGCCGACCGAGTTGAAGGAATAATATCTAACCACAGTTTACACCCCGAAGGGCTTACAGTAGTCAAAAGCATGCCTCCTTTATTATACGGACGACATCCTAAAAGATGTCCGATTCCATGAATCATTCACCTCTACACCAGTAACACTCTCTGAGCAAGATCAGGAGTGCTTCCTGCTTGTTTGGCAGACCCTCCTGGGCGATGTTAGCCTGTCATCTGCCTCCATTCGTGGGAAGATAATTCTGTCTCCCCCCTCCATTCGCATAACTACCAGGGTGAGAGCTGCCATTAACATGGTTGTGTCTTCCAACCATGAGAGATGTGCTCCTCATATGACCTTGTCATACAGCCACAGTCTGTCCTTCGTGTGTGCCCCCACAGGCCAAGCCTGCAATGCTACATCCACCATGTTCTTTTCATCCGGCTAGTCTATTGACACTGTTCGTTCCATGACTGGTGTTGCTTCAATTCTCCTGAGTAATTGTTTATGGAGAAAGATCTCCCTGTAAACCTCCGTTTCTCTCGGCTGTTCATTTAGAACCTCCTCCATCGGTACCCCCCTTTGCCCATACCTTACTGGCTCAGTTCATGGCACAGACTATTCTCCATTTGTTGTCTCATTTGAGCTTGCTCATGCTACAAGTGACACAAGTGATACCCTCCTGAATGAACACCACTGGGCTCCAAGCACATGGCTATCCATCCACAACCAGTGAAACCGGAAACTGAACAATTCAACCAGACACAAACATTTTGGACAATAAAGTGCAAGAAAACATAACAGTTATAAAAATGAAAACCGGTGCAGTAATTTGTTATGTACAGGACAAGGTACACAAATCCTTGTGTGTGCACAATGTGAAATACAGTGCCACCGCAAGTGTCGAAGACAGCAGCATCATGCAGTGTCACGATGCGACAGTGAAAGCATTAAGTGCATAATGTAAATAGGAGCCAGTTTTTGTTCTTTTAAACAGCCATTTTAATATTAAGAGTGCAGTGTTTGTTATGTTGTAATTATAAGTATTTCTGCAGTGCGTCGTGACGTTTTCAAGTGTCTAATGCCACAATCCTATGTTCCACATATTGCACAAAGTGCAGTAATGCAAGCGTCTAGCAAACCATGTGCTATAGTGCTTACATGTCTCTTGTCAATGATTTACGTTAATAATTATATTTAGGGTTATGCTATGTTGTTGCTCAATGGCACACTCCACGTGCTATTGTTTACATTTCTTGCTAGTGTTCTTATTTCAGGGTTATGTTTGTTGTTGATATTTTGCCAGTGGAAGTGTCACATGTTTCATTTGTTCCATAATTTTTCCTTTACTACTAACATAGGCATACTAATATGCTTATGTTCCAGTATTTGGTGTTTAACATCGTTATTTTTAAGATGTCTACTTGTTTACATTTAGAATTATTATGTTTGTGTAGTAAGGCCGCAAACACAAATTCATAAAAGAGTTGACACATTTCAAAGTATGTGGCGGTGCAATGTGTAGAATATTGTGTTATCATTTATTAAGGGTTTAAATATCATGCGCTAACACATATGCCAATAGTCAGATATGGGGATAGTTCTTTCAGTATTTGGATACTGGACTTTGCCAGTATTCCAACCCCAGTCAGCTCGCACCAACTGATGTGCCTGGCAATGTGGCTAGTACATGTCCAGTTAACCTAAAAATATAGTTATTTATAAAATAAGGAGTGTTTACATATTTATTGTATTTTAAATGTATCTTGTCAATGTTATAATGTGTAAAAAAGAAAAAGGTTTGATACAGGAAAATTTTCATGAAGCTCCAGCTCGGTTTGAATACATGAAATAATTGAGGTTATATTAATTGTGGAAACACAGCCAATGATAAGTGTTGTTCAATTTTTATATTCGTGTTTTAAGCAAGTTGATTTTACTTAATGAAAGGGGTTTTCTGTTACATCCTCACGTACATCACAGTCATCTACTTCAATAAAATAATTAATATTTTTGTATATGTTACAAGTTAGTCACGTAACATGTGTGCGTGGTCGTGAAATGGAGAGGTCGGCATGATGTGATATGGAGCTTAGGGCCATTTACATACCTTGTCTGAGTGGTATGCAAGCAAGTGAGAACACACTGAGATGACATACATCTGGATCCAGGAGACATTGCTGGAGCAGACGCATTCACTACCCCACAGCCCCACGATGGGGAACAGCCTACCGAACTCCAAGAGTAAGCAAGTAAGTAAGAAGGTGGGGGTCGACACCTCACACAGGAGGCCTACTACCAGTGACACAAGTCTCGCCGACGCCGGATACCACAGTGTACCACTTGCCTCGGAAAGAGGTGGATCACAGCAATGGGGACGACACAGCGACAGCTGAATTCGATAGAGTAGCACATGAGTACACATCGCAGCACACCGCAATGCAGATGCAGTGGAAATGCAAGAATGAGTGATTTTAGCCTTCATGATGCTTGACGGCGACATTGATGCCAAGCAGGATGCAAGTTAGCGTAGAATGGAAGTTGAACCAGCACCTTCGCCAGGACAAGCAGCAATGCATGCAGGAAGTCCGACGACACCCTACACATAGTTCTGCCAGGCAGAGCACTAGCAAGTAATATGGGACCCGACATTGTGACGCACCTGGCAAGTTGTAAAATCGCAAGTGCAAGAGCAAGTGAACAAGTTGAAGTTGGGGGATCAGAGCAGGATGATAAAATCCCCCCAGTGAGAATGAGAGTTGGTAGAACCCATGGAAAGCAAGTAGGGGAGCATTGTAACTGGCAAGAGCAAGAGGAGTAACACAGGAGCAGAGGGAGTGTCGGCAGTAGCGACGACGATGATGAGTCGGCCAGCTTGTATTTCCTGCATCTGTCACAGAGGTGGAGACATCTGCCAGCAACTTGTACAACTTGCGGGGGTGTCCCGACACCATTCAGGGCACTGAGAAAGAAGATGCAGGTTGACAATGATCAACCGTAGCAGCCATCTACGGAACATCAAGAGGAGACACTTAGGTGCTCCTATCAGCTGTGTCCACAATGGCAACTTAGTAGGCAGTATTCCTGCTGCCAGTGAGAGCGCAACAGCTGCAAACTGTCACCAAAGGGCAGGGTGGGTGGCTTTGACGTTTGCCGAGCTTCACAATTGCTCAGACTGTTTGTCCACCATGCATAGCAACAGTAGCAGAAAGCAGCACTCTGCCATGTGCGGTAGCGGACTAGTGACCAATGCTATGCAGGTTCAATGCAAAGTGTAACAGGTGACATTGTGCAAAGTGTAGCAGGTGACTGTTATCATGCTGCCACGTGCAATCATCCACAGTGATACAGGAAAGAGCGCCACCATACTACTATTTTTCCAATGGACTTAGAGGGGCAAGGGAGGTGACACAACATTAAGTGTATGCAAGGAGACACCCACAAACTTAATAAAGTGCCCTATAATTAAGTGCAAAGTATATTATTCAATGTGTCTGTAAAAGTACCCATCACTACATGTATTCATCCACACCTCATTTCATGTATTTTGCAAGTGTATCAAGTAATTCAGTTTGCACAGAGTTTTTGCAAGCATATAAAAGCAATTTTGTTAAGTAGATGTTATGTTTTGCAAGTGTGACGCGACAAAGTAGTCCCGCATGGTTTTCTTGTGCTGCAACACCCGCATGGGTGCCATGTTAGAACTGCAATAGATGCCAAGTACTTCAAAAGGCAGGTCTTGTGCCATTGGTCTGAACGGCCGGACAGCCATCACCTTTTTCCATCATTCAGTACCAACAATAGACTTTATTTAACTTATCGGAACCATTTTGTTTCTGTCACCTGGGCTACCGCCTGTTACCTTCCCCAGTGTTTGCATTGCCTGGAGAAGTATTTGTCACAATAACTCATGCTAGGGCCTTCGTGCCATTTTCACAGTTTAAACACCACCGACTGCTAAAGTTCGTCTTTCTTGTGTAAAATGTTTCATTAGAGGAAAACTGTAAAACATTCCTAGTAAGAGTCACAACGGAGAAATGTGTATATTTATTCAGGTAATTCACAAGACGCTCCAGGGTACGGGCCTTTATAATTCCCGCCAAAATGTATGTGTGGTTGAAATGAACCTTCAACCTTAATATTATTGCAAGTGTTTTCAGGACTTTACAATGTAATATATGGACATCTAAATAGCCATGATAATTCTCCATGTAGGATGCGAATCAGTTATTCATAATTCTACAGAGGAGTGACATAGCACTGGCATTGTTGCCGATTATCGTCGGCTACAGGGTCCTGAGTATAAGAAGAGTCTGTTCTACCAACACTCATGCCATTATGTCATGATAATGCTTGGCACAACGGGTAAATACATGTATTCCCCACACAATACCTTATTATAGGCATCGCTGCTCCTCAAAATTCAATTTACACCAAATAACACCTTGACAGCTGTTATACACTTGCTTCGGGAATATTATTCCCCACCTTTTGAACCCTCTTGGCGCCATGTAGCATTCTTGGCTTGGCCACTATGCCCATCGACACCCACACATTTGAAAGGTGTACGGTATTGTAGCATCACTTACTCTCATGTTTCCTCCAAGGGCTGTTGCGTCTAACAGTTTTGACTTCATGGGAAGTACCCTTCACGACCTCACACCAATTTATTACAAGAATTTCCTCTTATAATAAATTTCAAATCAATATGGTGGCTCACATATCACACATTGCATGTAGACAAGAAAAGTGCAAACAAGCCATTCTTTTCGATCTGCACTGGCATGTTCAAGACCTAATGTAGTTCGGTCGGGTGTTGCTGTTGTGGTTGATACATCTGTGGTGGTACCAATGATCACAAGGGGTACGTGGACGTTTGGAACATGTCAACATATGATATTTTGAAGATATTGGTTGAACTGCAATGATGATAAAATTATTTAAATCTAATTTTATGAAAATCCGTACAAGTAATTTTCTCCAATTCTCTTTTTTAACTTGTCGGCAAATGCATTAACGAGTCATTGGGTGGAATTATCCTCAATGCCACTGTAATGACAAACCACATTGTCAATATACCAAGAGCATATTTGTTCAAAATTAACTTCAACGTGTTATTCAGCTGCGAAAATGTTATAGTGTATTAAAACTACTGATCTGGTCTGCACTCTGTGTTTACTGGCCGAGTGCCACGTGCTCCAATTACTGGAACTGTCTCCGAGAGCTGTCAGATTTTCGTATTCAAATTGCTAGGTGCACTGAAAAAGTGAGCACCGAAAGTAATTTTTTCAGCACCTAGTCTGGAGTCATTTCTGCTTTTCGGAGCAATATGGCGGCGACCAGCGATCATTTATATTCGAAAATTATTGGAACATATTATTTAAAATTTCGTTTGTTGAATAATACATAATAGTTAATATGGAAAAACCATGCTGTTGGTATATTGATAATAATGTTTGTTAATACAGCGATGATGAGGTTAATTCACCTAGTTTACTTGGGCATACATTTGCCAACGACTTAAAAAAAAAAGAAAAAAAAAACTGGGATAATTATCTGTACCGAATTTCATAAATTTAAATTTGAGTCCTTTTATCCACATCGAAGTTCAAGCGTTCTCTTCAAAAAATATTTTGTTGTCGCAAAATGTTTTGCACTGTTTTCTGGGCCTATAACCAGTTTTCGGTGCAAAAATAATATACACTCGGTTCTTTCATTCATATACACATGCACTTTTTCAGTTTTAAGTGTGAACCTGGTGCACACCCAGAGCATACAATTGGCTTACGCCATTAGGATTTTGCAGAAGTTTCAATATTGCAATAATTTCGTGTTGTTTTCCTTAAATATCAGGTCGCGGCGATATCGTTCTTAAACTGCTGCACCAGCTCCAGAAATGGTGCGGAAAAGATTACTCTCAGTGCGAGAGGACTGATGAGCAGTACAGAGCTGAAATTGGAATATTGCTATTTGTAGGCCATATCTTTGTACTGTTATCACTTGGGAAGGTTATTGCTCCAGGGAGGGAGCATCAATAAGAGATTAATACCGGACAGCAGGCGATTTTCCATGTGAAAAGTGATTGCCCTGCGCCTTACCTGCTTGAGGTGGCAACACACATGTTTACATTTACTGTAGCATATTTTTAACTGGGAATAGTTTATGTTTAGTATAGTTTTAATGATTTTAGTGATTCGCGTTCATTGAATTACTATTGCAGGTGGCATTTGCATTGTGTATAATTGTTTCAGTTACACTATTAGTTCAAAAAATCTATTTGATTTCTGGATTTGTTTTTCACTAACAAATTTGTTTGTAAAATTTTTACTCATTTCCGGAACAAACATAATATGAAACACAAGTTTCAGAAGCTTGACATTCTTGTTCTGTTATAAACACTTTACTGAACAAAACCTTACTTTAAAATTGATAGTAAAAAAGTTAGAGCGTGCAGACCCCACCTTAACACTTCAATCCCCCTTTTTTCTTAAAAAAAAAAAAAAATGGCGTAAAACCCGTAAAATGGCGGGTTTAACATTTGAAATAAAAATTCCCTTGTTGTTTGGGACTACAAAGTTGTGGATCACAAACATATAATCAGCACAACAGTTTTTTTTAAGAAGCTAATTTCCAAAAATATTTAACTGTGTGGGAACTAAATCTATTTGCTGATTGAAATTGTTGATTCTCGTACGTTGAAGATGCGCATTAAATAGGTATTTATCTGGAGGGACTACTCATACTCGCTAAAGCAACTATTTTAATTTTATCACTTTTTATTTTGGTAATGAGGAAGGTCACTAAATGTTGTTTTTAGAACATAATTTTTATATGATAGTTACAACTTAACACTAATAGTTCGCGATAGATGTTACGAAACAGTATGTCAAAAACGTATGTGTGTCGTAGGTTTGGTATTAGGACTAGTGAGGAAAAACAAGCATAAATATTTTTATTGAATTTCTGTACATACACACATGTACAAAAAATAAAAACAAATCATGTTCGATCACAGCATGTTCCAGATCCTCAGAAGCGTCCCAAACATTACAATATACATTTTACAGTTATTATTGTAAAGATTTTAGAGTTTACATATTATTCGATATTTTCGGTATTAAATACAGCATTTTTAAAATATAAAAAACTAATGCACGCGTATTAAGACACCTGTACAACATTATAAAACAAAAAAGAAAAATATTCCAGGCAAAATACTTTGTAGGAATACTGCACTTCGTGCACAAATGCACTTTCTATTTCCAATGTTCGAATACACAGATTAAAGTTGGCGGGTGTTTGCTACCTCAAGCCGCTAGTTTCGCTGCTGTTGCTGTTCACGCGCTCACCTGTTTTGTTAGTATAAATCTGTCCGGTATTAGTCTCTTTAGTATTTGGGAGCACTTTTTATGTTAGTGTTTCGTTTTTGGGTTATGCATGTGTTTTGTATTTGGTAAAGTGTAAACAATTTGTTAATTTGAAGTTTAATTGTGCGCTGTGTTTTTACAAAATATATTTATATTGATACAGTTATGGCGAAGTTGGTTGATGTTTTTCAACATGAAAAGCAAGTTACAATTGGCAGAAGACAACTGCCTGTTCTCATTGACGAAACTTTAACGGTAAGAACTCAAACAATTTTATCCATTTTGTTTCACATTCATCCATACCGTGAATGTCCAACTATTTGTATGAAGGTTGTACTTGTGTGGTGAATATATATGTAAATAAGTCCTATATGTGGTACACTACTCGTTTCTTTTTCGAATAGTACGCCTTTATTTTAACGTGATTTGCCAATTATTTTCTTTACAAATTGATGGTAGAGTGGTTTGATTTATTTTGAAAATTTAAATGTTTACATGATTACTTTTGCTACATTGTTACATGTATTAATGCTATTATCTTTAATCCGATGAAGTAATTTAAGTTTTTTTGAAGACTAAGTTTTCCTATAAAATAGCGTATGTGCACTACGTATTGTGCTGAAATACACTGTGTTGTATTCATAGTTTATACGTTGAAACATGATGATGGCGAGTGTGAAGATGAAAATTGTGTGATAACATTCGTAAAAACTTAAAAAACAACATGACAATTGTTTCATATCACAAAAAGTTATTTAAAATGTGAACCATTCGGTTCAGAAAAGTAAGTGAACTTGTGAACATCTGTTCAATTTTGCGGGATTAGTGTACAACCAGATTCCACAATGTTTATTGAATTTTATGGTGTCTGTAATATGGTGTCAAAGATGTCATATGTATTTTATTATTACCACATCCCTTACCTTTACAATCTAACGGGACAACCACGGGAATGTGGGGGTTTTCGGGCGGGGACAATTTCAGCATTAATAGACAGTAATTCTTAAGAATAGGGTTTTTTTTTCTCTCGAAAATCTGGAAAAATATACCTGCATATGTTAGATCTGATTATTAGTAATCACAATTACTTGGTGTTTTGAAGGTGCTTCAAGTAATTTTCTGTAAAAAAAATTAAATGTGATAGGAAGGAGGGTGATCAAGATTGCTGCATTTATGCTAGAAAACATGTATAATTTATGTAGAATTAATTTATATATGATCGTTGAATTGTTTTACACTTAAGAATACAGTTTGCAACTAAAATTTTAATATTTAAAATGTTATTTACTTGGCATATTTATAGTACGGCACTGAGGTTAATGCAGTGTCCAAACATTATGTAATTCTAGTGAATTACTCTATGCTTACCTGGTCTATATTGACGAGAGGATAAAACGTATTACTAATAGAATATATATATATATATATATATATATATATATATATATATATCGTAGATGATACAGCGCTTTGTTCTTAGACTCTGTGTATCTTTGGAGGCGATACATACCATCATTTTAAATTTAATAACTTGGTGGTATACACTTATTTTCAATACACTGCGCATGTCTGCACTGTTAATGTCAGATGGATTTTGGGAAATTGCCGGACGCTGGTTTGCACCTGTGCTGTCTGAGGCTTCGGATTTATGATAGATTAAACGTGTGTTTTATTGCAAATCATGTTGTTTGATGTGTTAAATCTAATAATTGTGTGAAATTACTTGTGTTTCTATGCTGTTATAGCAAGGGAAAAGGAAAATTATAATATATTTGCGGTGATTAGTGTGTGTGTGTAGTGTGGTCAAATAGACCGAAGTCGTGGAGTGTGTATTCGTATATGCCGTTTGAATGGCGAGTGATTTGGTGAGTACTGACTAAATTAAATAAATTTTTTGGGAAAAGAAATTGAGGAAAGTGCTATAATTCCACTCTACTAATTACACAGAACACAAATTTACTAGGGGCATCAACATTTGACCAATATAAACCCCAAAAACGATAGTGGGGAGGGTTATGAAGATCAGAGAAATTGTGGGGTAAAACGAGTGAAACACATGTACATAATTTAATATTTATTGACGAAAATATGATTAATTGCAAAAATACTGTACAAGCGTAGCCATACATTATGCACCGAGCCAGAGTACCAGCGTGAGCAGGAGAGTAAATCTCCAAAACATTGATTTAAGGCACGCCAGCATTTTTTTGTGTCATTACGCAAAGTGTCATGCATCAGCGAAGCTTGGAGTTTCCCCATAAATGATTTTCAATCATAGTCCCCTCACACTTAAAATACTGTACAAGCGTAGCCAAACATTATGCACTGAGCCTGAGTCCGAGCGCCAGCAGGGGAGTAAATCCAGAAAACAGTGATTCAAGGCGGGCTGGCAATTTGTTTTGGGTGGTGACGCCAATCATCACGCATCAGTGAAGCTTTGAGTTTCCCCATAAATTATTGTCATGTGTAGCCTATTTACACTAAGAAATAATGTGTGTTTTGCAGTTTAATATAGTATTTTTTTTACTATTTTGAATATTACTGTAATATTGTCTCATGAAAACGTGTTTAATTGCAAAGAAAATTGAACTGAACGTGACCTAAATTGACAATATTACCAATGCAAGGTACAAATATGATAGTGGGGAGGGCTATGAAGATCAGGGAAATTGAGGGGTTAAAGTATATAATGAAAATGTACTTATTTCGACTTTTTAACCCCACAATTTCCCTGATATTCATTGCCCTCCCCACTATTGTATTTGTAGCTTGTATTGGTAATATTGTCTATTGAGTTAATGTTTGGTTCAGTTTTGTTTGCAATTTAATGTCTTCATCAATATATATTACTTACATTATTTACATATTTTTCACCCATTTTACCTCACAATTTTCCAGATCTTCATAGCCCTCCCGACTATCATTTTTGGGGTTTCTATTGGTCAAATGTTGATGATGGTCCTAGTAAATTCATTGTTCTGTGTAATTAGTAGAGTGGAATTATACTATTTTCCAAGATTTTTTTTCCTTCAGAAAAGCCCCCATTATTAAGAATTACTGAGCCAGCTTTATATATTGTTATGGAAGGGCATTGTTATCAGAAAGTGTGGGTGGAAGAAAAGAGACGCTCATTCTTGTATGCCGAGACCAGCCATGTGAACTGCATGCTCAGTAAGGAGGTTCCGAACCATGGACTTTCTGGGATTGTGACAATGGGCCTTACTGGTTAATTATGATTGAACTGTATGAGTTATTCAGGTAGGAGATCTCAGTATCATTTGAGAAGAGAGGTGAGGCTAGGAGACAGTGAAAATTGCTCAACATGGGCCTGATGACTCCTAGGCCTGTTACTCCGAGTTCTGTCAGGGACTCGGATCGTCAACTGCGAGGTAACACTAAACCAGTAGCATCGTTTGCTGTGGGATACTCAATCAGAGTTTCAGCAATGTTCTGTTGTGTTTTATGAAGAGATAGTTAACCATTAATTGAACAGACTCTGGATAAATTAAGTGCAGCTTTGTACAGTAAATTGCAAAAGACTGGCAAGTTACTATTTTGTGCATTCTGCGTCAGTAATTACAAGTATACTTTCTTAAGAACTGATCTTTACCCAGTCCTAGATTTTATTCAGTATTGCTGCAGAGTCTGATTGCTCAAATTTCAAACTTAAATTATTGAAATTCAATTATAGACCGGTCTCACTTCTTATATCCTTTTCAAAATTAGTTGGAAAACTAATTTTACAGGAGGTTGCTGTAACATTTTGAGAATCACAAAATCTTACATTTTCAGTTTGACTTTAGGAAAAACATGTTAACAAATGATGCAATTTTTAAACTAACAAATAGCATTCTTAATGCACTTGATAAAAATAGGCTATCTAATGGAAAATTTTGCCACCTCACTAAAGCATTTGACTGTGTAAATCATAACATACTTATGGAAAAATTAAAGTTTTATGGAGTCGTAGGTACACCAAATAAACTAATATGCATACCTTTGAAACAGATAACAAGAAGTGCGGATCAAAGGAAAAACTACTTCATTCTACTCTGAACCAGGAAAAATCACGCATGGGGTCCCACAAGGATCGATATTAGGCCCCCTACTCATCCTAGTTTATATAAATGGCCTTACATATGCCTTAACCCTAGAAACTACTTCAATTTTATTTGCAGATGATAATAGCTTCTTAGTCTCTGAAGACTCAGTAAATGATCTTACACAAAAACGGACACATTTACAGAGCTAAGTGCATGGTTTACTGCAAACAAATTAAATCTCAACCTAGATAAAACATATCTTATGAATTTCCTCATAAAGAACAGAAAAAACATTAAATTCATATGTTAGCAGTAACAGAGAGACAAAACTAATGAAACTGCAGTGATTAAGTTTCTTGACTTAAAAGTAGACAATTTACCTAACTGGAAATCTCACATTGCATATATTTTACCTAAGCTCAGTTCAACATGTTTCGCCCTGTAAGTGTTACAGAGGTCTTGAAAAAAAATACAGCATACGGGGCAAAAATGGTGTATTTTGCATATTTTCATTCCATCGTATGTTATGGTATAACTGTTTGAGGTAGTTCCACTGACAGCAAAAAAGTGTTTCACATGCAAAAGAGAGCTGTAAGAATAATCAATGGCAAGAGAAAGTCAGACTCGTGTAGACCTCTTTTCAAGAGCTCAGATACTTGTATTAATGTCCAAAAACAATCATTTATTTCAGAAAAATGAGTCCTTTCATAAGCTTGACACTAGAATAAAACACACACGTGGCTTCAGTTAACTTAAAACTTGTCCAGAAAGGGCCATCCTACCTTGGTAGCCATCTTTCCAATGAGTTACCACACCTTCAAGAAATTTGCTTCTCTAACAAAAAACTCTTTAAAAACAGCTAAAAGGATTTTTTTCCAAACTAACATTTTATAGTATAGATGAATATTTAAACCACAAAAATTAAGAAATTATTGCATAACATGTCTTTGTACGCATTTCTTGTTTCGGTTTTTCTCGTTTCCTTTTTCTTCTGTTTCAGCAAAACGACGCCGCCCCACAGCATGTTGGAGGAGGATTGGTCAAATTATGATGAAAAGATGCGATGTGTGTACGTGTGGTCTGACGTATATATGTGTGTGTTTACTATGTCCAGTGTATAAACTTTGTATACTGTAATTTGACTTGTCCAATATCCTTGTACAGCTATGTATTGAAAAAAAGATCTTATGGGTGCAATTAAACAAAACAAAATTGGTACATGCTTAAAAAATCACTCCGCGAACTGACCTAAACATGAATATCATATATTTTGCTCATTTTGTGACAAGGTAATAATTTTGAAGATTGAAAACTCTGGTATAGGAGGAAACTAGAATTTTTTAAAATTGATTAGTGTCTTTAGTTCTCATATTGCTAGTGTTCTTGTGTGTCAAGGGTTTAATGCATTTTGTTTTATGCAGTGCTAACATGTGTGTTGTCTTGTTTGAATTTTTAGTAAATCAGTTGAAATGTTTTATCCGAGTTGTGTGCCTATGATTTTTCTTAATCATGTCTATTGCATGCCTATTACGAACCAAATTCCAAGGGAAGGTTCTTTATAATTTTATTCTGTGGAGAGAATTGATGACTTGCAAAACACTATTCTCTTTGATGATACAAAGGTTGTGGCGTACAGATGCCCCACTCAATCATAATCAATATTACACACTGCTAAGCGCCTGGCACCTATCCATTGATCTGAATGGCATATACTTTCTTGCAAGGCTTCTGTATTTTGTATTTTATTTAATTCTGTTGAGAGTACTGTGGTGTTAGGAGTGTAAAATATTCCACTCAAACAAACCCCACGAACCACGAGATTATTAAAAGAAATATTCTTCACTGATGTGTAGAGGTAGCGTCTGTTACAAAAATGACAACACCTATACCACACACATTGCACTTGTCCCGTTTGGAGTTAGCCACTTGCCCAGTAAACTGAAGGAAAGTTAAATACTTTCCATTTTCTCAGCTGTTCTCTTGCAGATATTAAACCTGCAACAGAATCCTGACCTAACATTACCTACTTAAAACACTGTTAATTAAACCTGATACACATTTCTAATTTAACATAACTCTTACCTGTAACTAACAGATCCATTTTCTGCCAACTTGTAATGCCACACTCATCCTCATTAATCCACGACACGTTGTTTGCACTTCGGTACATATATAATTATTCATTGTACACAACAGCATTATTCACAACATATTTTGTTAATAACTCCGTACACTATTGTATACCACTTCACTTTATATAAGGCACACTACTTTATCACTGTATTAGATAGGACCTACGTATCCATTTTATGACACACTTCACGTAGTAAAACTGACTCTGAAGTTTCTGAACTACATGACCGCACAAGAACTAATAATATTATTCATAAATTTTTTCCTATTCGTTGATACAAATAAACATGCAGCTGTACCACTTATGAAAACTAAATTTCTCCGCTATTATATATTACTTCTTTATTCGTTGCAACTACTACCAACCTATTAAACTATACGGGTGACATCCTAACATCACACTTACAGGCCTCCTACTTGGCCTCAAAAGTCCATTTAATCAACATAAATCCCTAAAGTCCCTAAAAATGGAAATATGAATCACTTGTGTGTAATAATTGAATGCAAATTTTGTTTGATTTTCAGCATTTTTTCCTTTTTTCCGAGCAACTCTAGCATATCTTAAATAATGGTAAGTTTCAATTGTTTGTCCTGAGCATGACATTTTAAACAGCCTTTCCAGGGCCTTTTGTTTTGTGGAAATTCATTTACCATAATTTTCATTCTGGAGTCTTTCCTCTTTAATTATATCTAATTTTTTTGTCTGGTTGTTTCTTTTCCGTACATCTCTTGTGGCTACTTCTGTATTTTTCTCATAGGGACTATTAGGTTGTTAATGGTCTAAGGTACCTTCTGTGTTAAATGTTTTGTGGGGTAATATATTTACTTTTGGTTTCAGATGCATGTACTAGATGAAAATAATATGGTGACGGGTTCAACTTTCTGTATTAAAAATGAGGAAGTGTCTAGCAAGTAAAGATTGGTTGTTACAAAAGGATTCACTTGAACATCAAATCAAGACATGGGCAAAAATTATAAGTGATACTGAAGTGTTGTGTGTTGTTTGTGACTGTAAAATAAATGTTACCAAAGGTTTTCAAAAGATCAGTCAACTTGTAGCTTCCAAAATACATTAAAAAAAACTGTGAATTAAAACTTGGACCCTCACAGTTAAAACTAACATTGCAAGGTCATGGAGAGTGTTCAAGTGATTCAACATCAGGTCTTAGTTCATCAGAGAAGGCAGCACCACGTAGTGAAGAATGTCATGATCTGGGCAAGTCTACAGTTGGAACTCTGAAGATAAGTGAGAAGGATGCTTCCATTTCTGCGGAACTGATCCTGGCCATGAAATGTGTTATTTCACATTACTCTTATGCATCATGCTTCAATTTCAAAGAAATATTCCAAGCTATGTTTCCTCAGCTAGATTTCATTAACTTTACTTTTTCTGCTACAAGTTGCATACCTTGTGTCAGATGCACTTGGGCCCTATTTTTGGAATAAATTGGTTGAAGATTTAAGGTATTGTTATTTTAGCCTATGCTTTGATGAGACAACAAATGATGGTTGGCATAAAGAACTGCAAATCAGGATTTGATTTTAGTCTGACAAGTCTAGCAACGTGGAAAATAAGCATCTTCAATAAATTTGTTATTGGCAGTGCAACTGCAGAGGACTTGAAGAAGAAACCTTCACCATCTTCACAATGCATTTGCAAAGGGGCTTGAAGAATTTGGGGACTCTGTGTCTGAACTTGTGTCTGAAATGTAATATTCTAAGTGACAGTGGTTTAGTTTTTTATTAAATTTTTTAGAGAACTTATGCAAAAATATAATATCTGTCATCATTCTGCATTCAGCGAACTTAAATCCAGTGTTGTAGTGAGATATAATTGCACAATGAAGAACAACATGTTGAAGAAATGTGCTTTAAATGGGAATTACAAATGGGTAAGTATATTAGATGATTTAGTGAAAGATTACAATAATTCAAAACATAGTACTATTGGTATAAAACCAAGTGAAGTCAACAAAAAAAAGTAAGACAACAAGATTTTGCGAATGTAATTACTAAACCGAAATACAAAGTTGGCGATATCGTCCGCGTGAGTAAGAAAGAATAAAGGAATCTTTGCGAAGGGTTATACAGCTAATTGGACAACAGAATTGTTTACCTTTTTTGAGGTTTTAAAAATGATGTGCTAACTTACAAATTAAAAGATGACAATAGGAGAAGAAAAAAAGGGTAGTTTTTATGAATACAAAATTACGAAAACTGACTAACCTGATAAATATTTGGTTGAAAAAGTTTTAAAAACTAAAGACGATAAAATTGATGTAAAATTGTTTAGGATTTGATAACTCTCATAACTCTTGGATTAATAAAACAGATGTTTTGTAAATTTAAAAATAAAAATTAGCTTCTTACTCAATTTGACGAAGGTTATTAATATCATTCATTAATCAACTTTTGTCAAGTATAATTATTTCTGGCAATATTAAAATAGTTGCGAAAACACTCCATGTGATCATTCAATGTTTCTTCCATTCTTTGATATAAATAGTTAGAATTTGGAATATAATCAAATCTCAATTATTATTCGCAGTTTGGATGTCTCTCTTAAATTATATACAATTGTCTTTGAACATAATTTCTTTGAGTTCTATATTCACAATCTTCAAATAATTTTAAAAGAATGAAAGTTGGATCTAAATTTTGATTTTGTGTTTGTGGTACAACATGAGGAGACATTACTAGTGATTTCTTCATTTCTGCGAGCTATTACATCAAAAGCCACATAAACCCGTTTTTCTTAAATTTTCAATATGATCATCTTTAAATCTATTTATGTCTTTTAAATGACTAACTTTAATTTAGTTCATTTTCTTATATGCTCTATTTGGCCTTTGAATAAATGGATTGTATCTTTTTAAATCTTATATTGGCCATATTTTCTTATTGATGGTAATGATTTTTCACAAACCCAATCTTGAAAATTTAAAGCATTTGGCAATTTTGATTTCATTACTAGTTGATTATAGCCAGTTCGGTAATAAATATTGTTGGGGTGTGCTTTTTTAGATAGCACAATTTTGGTGCAGTCCAAATTCTTAACAAATATCTTGTATTTTTCTTTAATATGATATTAAGAATTACTGAGCCAGCTTTATACATTGTTATGGAAGGGCATTATCATCAGAAAGTGTGGGTGGCCTTTCTAGGTCTTTCGCATCCCAGTATTCCAGCTACCTGATTTCCACTAAACCAAGGATTATTATTCTTATCAATAATCATAAAAACTTGTTTACCAGAGTAAATAAGCTTGTTATTATTTATGTCTAGAATTTACATTTTTTTTATATGTGAAATTATGCACAAGTGAAATTGGGGAGTTGTAATAAGTCTTTTTACTAGTATTCTTTTCTAATAAGGGTGAATAATTAAATAATATAAATTTTTATAATATAGACCAGATTCATTGATAAATATTGTATGCGGATGAGAATGTGAAGGGTCGTGTTTTCCAACCCTTGGAATAAAGACTGGATTCATTTATATAAATTACATTTTTCCATTGCCTTTCAACCCAAATGCCCAGTTAGGGTTGTCTTTTCCAATTAATAAAAACATGTTTTATAAATTTTCCTTAACTCAACATTCTTAAAAATTGCAAAAGATTTACGAGCAACTTAAAGCTGTGCCAGGGACCTGTTTTTTTTTTTTTTTTTTTTTTTTATCATGCCAGTGACCCAATTTTTTTTTTTTCGATTCTTTTTAGTGGAGAGGTAAGGGATTTTTAATTCTAATTTTTTAAGCAAGGTTTTTTGGTTCCAATTTTGAATAATTTGGTGATAATCTAATAGTGCAAAAATGGGCGCCTCATATTCACACTTTTAAATTATCTGCTCAGACTGGGGAGTGAACCTGCGACCTGCGCATTTGAAATCAAACGCCTTGCCACTGAGCCATGGCGACAAGATGAGCAAGGTGACAATTAAAAGTCTTCATCTGCGAGATGCAGTGAGTTGGAAGCCTCTTATCAAGAGTTCCATAGAGTGTTTGTGCGTGGTGATTAGATAACGACACAGTTGTGATAAGCTGCTTCCTGTTGCCGCAAGTGCCTGCTGAAGTTCTATCGTTGATGACTGTGCAGATAAGTTTTTCCTGTGGTGGCAAGAGTGTGCTGAAGTGTCTCTTCAGGAAGTAGATAAAGAATTCTAGTGTACAAGAGAAACTAGAGAGAGTTGCATTATAAAATGTTGGATTTAGTCTCTATACTTACCACTGTTGATTTTTCTGCTCAAACTATTGTGATAAAATCAAAATCTTTGTCCCAGCACTTTGCACAAAGCTCTTTGAATTTATCATAAGACATATCACCACCAACAAAATCGCTGTATATGTGTTTTAAATTTGTCGTCTTGTCTGAATATACACAAAAAGTTGGTATTATCTCTTACCAATTGTTTGGGCACTCTCGAATAAGTCTGTGCAAAATGAAACACATCAGTATTTTTATGTCTTCCCATAGCAAAATATTCGCAGATGACATCCTGGTTTTCTAAAATGACGTAGTCAAATATAACTAGAGACTCGTTTTCACATTATTAAAATAAGTATGACATTTTTTCTTTTACTCTTTTGGATTACACATCAAAATCATTTTGTAACTGAATATATTCTGGTTGATTTAAACTTTTTGAACAAACTTATAATTTACAAAAATCTAGCCATCCTATCCTGTCTTATAAATAAAATTAATCATCAAGTTGGTTTTCACGTAATTACTGTGTCCGACGATACAGCTCTCATATTGTCAGGCCAAAGTTTGCCATTTTTTTTTATTTGTAGAATTTTATTTGGAAATTAAAACACCAACACCCCAATTAATTCTTCTCATTTTATATGATAATATTTGTAATAAATGGGTAATTAGGTGTTTAAGTTAGCAATTAATATTTCCATTCTAAGGAAGAAGCTTTACTGTTATATAATTCATAAAGACAACTCTATTGCTTTAGTTAGTTTTCTTGCAAAATTTTTAGCTCCTAATATAGACAACAATTAAAAAATTGAGTGCTGTCGTTGATAAAAATGAAATTATCACTATTCCTAAAGGACAATATGATATTGAATCTTTAAAGGAAACTATAAATTCAATTGACCCATTTTCAACAAATAGCATTGAACTGACATCAGACAACATGAAAAATAAAGTTGTGGTTAAATCTAAGTTTGATATTAAAATACGATAGATTATCTGATATGCTTGGTTTTTTGAGAAATATGGTTATTAAAAAAGACAAAGTAGTTGTATGTACTAGGCTACCTAATTTTAATTCATTAAAAATAATAAATGTTCATTATAATTTATCCTATGGAATGTTTATAAAATATGACAAATCTAATCATTTAGAAACTGATGCTATTTTCTCCCAAAAACTATTGACACTGTCGGGTGAGACACGAGACAAAATGTGACACAATAAACTTACGTTAAATGGGTGCCAGTGGTGTTTCCCAGTCATTGCACTGTTGAGACTCGGGGTTCTTAGGGATGCTGTGGGTTCTGTGTGTCTGTCTCACCCGAACGTACTTACAAAACACTTTTCATTGCTAGACATTTTATCACTGAAAAGAGGTTGCTGTCACTACAAAGAAATATTTTAAGCACTGTGAGACTTGCTTTTTATTTTGCCACTCATAGAAAATCATGCCAAGGTTAACTTTATGAATGAACTTGGACATGTCTAGCTAACTCTGTTAGGGTGCTCCCCCGCCTATACACATAGCCGGCTAGGACAGAAATAATATTACACTGCAAATTACCGAAATGGCACAAATACATATGAAACAAGATGGGACACGACATGAATAGTCACAATAAACACGCATCTGCGTGAAAACAAGCTTATATGGTGCGGATGTCACTGGATAAGATTAGTAGCGGATCACGTAGTGCAGGTGAAATTTCAGTATTTCTCCGTAAAACTGCAAATTCTGGTCAGACAAATTGTTATTGATGGTGGGAAAAATATTTTCCTTTAGATTGAAACATTTTTAGGCTTGTAGCACACCTGATGGCGGAAAAATCAAACATAAACAAGACCTAGTGGTCATACGTATGAAGCATCAAACCTGAATGAAATATTACATAGAATCCTGAAATTAATTATGACGCATATGATATTACACAAACCCTCAAAGCACATGAATGGTGCTGATGTTGACTTGGCAGCTGTTAACCACGTGGTCGCAAGTGATGTAAAACAACTAAACATGAAAAATAACCTTAAATACATACATAGAAACAAATTCCTCAATATTGCACGCAGCAATTAAGCAGAAATTACACTGAAACACCTTTAACATAGGCGGAAGGCATCTGATTCAAAATTGCGTGGGCCGGGTGGCCTCTCCGACATATTTCCTCCTTTTTCCTCGATTACATTGAAAAAGCCACAAGGGCGCAAATGAGTTAGGCAGAAGCATAATGCTGGGGAATGTATGGCAAAACGTACACAAGGCAAAGGTTAACCGGTGTACGAAAAGTAAGCTATTGTAATCTACATCAGTGCAAAAAGTTTGAGGTGTATACGTGACAGCATCTTACCTCGCCAGCTCTCCTCGACGGACTACCCAGAGGCAGGGGTCGCGCGGACCTACTATGGCTGCCTACGGGGTTCACACAAGCAGAAGTGCTATGCACGCTGAGTAAAACTTTTATCTTTTTAAATATATGGCACATAAATAATTTAAATATTGATTTACATTTTATATTTAAATTGTGAATTTTCTGTATTCATTAAATGTCTTTTATGGCGACGTCGACGGTTGGAATAGTACTGTTCTTAGACTTCATGCAGCGCACATTTGGAATTCATAATCACATATTGTGCACACACTTCAAACATACATTTTAAACACTCAAAACACTTGGAAACCTGAAAATAAAACACTTAATTCACACTTCAAATAAGTATTCCGTTATGGGAAAGTTCAGGTAATGGCCTTCTTGCGCACATGCACACCTACGTGTCACGTGAGTGTTGAGCGCTGTCATTGTCTTAACACGGCTGGCTGTTAGCCGGCATCGCTATGTTTGGTTTCAGAGATGATATTTATGAACCACCTTATCCAATTTTTTTAGAATTAATAATGAATGGTTTAATCCCATTGTTTTAGAAATTATGGATGAAACTGGTAAAGTGATTGATTTTGATAGTATTGATATTGTTTAGGAAATTAAAGATGTCTACAATATAATAATATAAAAATTATACATTTTGATACCCATATGGTAATGTATCTATTTTATTTTCCAGTACAATCCTTTTGTCATCATAAGGACTTAATGCAATTTTATTAACCTCTATTGTATATATTTCATGCTTTTCACTCTTGATTAAATTCATTGTTATATATTCTATTTTCTCTTTAAACAAACAATTCTTATAGTCCTTAAATGTAATTCTCTTGCTAACGGCTCACTTCTTCACACCTTTTGATCTTTTATTTTCTTTATTATCAACTCAATGTGCTAAAATTTTTGCTCTTAAACCAACAAATTCTTTCATTTTCCCATTACATTCGTATTTCATCTTACCTATAACTTTCTTATTTATTTGTGGCATGTTATATAGATATTGTCATTGGAATAATCACTTGTATCAAATTTTTCTATCGTTGTTTTCATGTCTTCATAAAAATCTTCCAATTTTATGTTATACATGTATGATGAGTGTCTTGATAGCATAATTCAATGTTATCTCTATATTTTGGTTACATCACTTTATAATGTAAATCATATATTAACTCTTTCTATATGTCCAAAATTGACATACCCACATAAATAGACTTATTAAATTTTACACTTGTTTTATTCATATGTATGGCTGCAAGATTCTCCTTATATAGTACTTCTTTTGAAATTTGCCTTTGCTACTAGTTTTTCACATTTTTCTGCATCTGATATTAATGTTATATCTACTCAGTTTCTTATATTTTTAATTGTTTGGCCAAACACAGAATTATTCATCAGCTTATAAAAGTCTTTTTCAAAATTGTTTTTTGCATTAGTTCTCATCTCTGTATTCAAATCTATATACTTTTTCAACCAATTGGACTGATTAAACATCATTCTATGTATTCTAGTAAGTTTTAATCCAGTATTTTGACACTGTTTTAAATTATGGTAGTGTAGTACATATTTTTGTTTAAGTAAAGTTGTTAACAATTTGGATTTATTTGTTCCCTGTATACCTTTTTTTTCTGGGCAAAATGGAAGATATTTATGTAATTTATGCAGTTCTTGTAGATATTCTAAATCAACTTCTAATTTATAACCATAATTAGAATCATCCTCCAAATCTAATATTTTTTCACACCAGTAATTTAAATCAGATAATTTATAATAAGCTCTTTCTAAACCACCATATGGAAAATATTGAGACATTGCCCACCCATAAAGATTATTTGCATTGAGATATGCTAAATAATTAGACTCTTGATTATGATTAAAATCTTCTAAATATTTGTTACTGGCTTTAACATATCGTTTGCAACATAGCGATATTTCACCTCTAATTTCTTTTCCAATCATTAAAATCTTATCATAATTGTGTAATAAATGTAATGGCTGTTTAGTCATTTTTAACATTGCATCCCAAGATAATCCTAGTGCTGTAAAATACCATGCAGTGTCCAAGTCATATGCATTTATACACGTGTTTCTGAAATTTTTGAATATATGTGCTAACGGTAATACATTGCTATTTAAGTATAAATCATGATATTCACCAAGGTTTTTCATACTAATTTGCATGCTCAAAATCATCAGTTATGTCAGATTCATTAAATTTATTGTAACTTCACTCTTTGGTGGAAGTTCAGTTTGTTCGAATTTCTTCCAGCTCTCCATATAATCATATGGATAAACACCCTTTCTTATAACTAAATCAACTTGATCTTTTGGAAAATGCTTGTGGGTGTGTTTCATTTGTTCTTTAGTTAAATTAGATGATAATTTATCTAAACTACTTGCCATAAATTTTAATGTGTCATCTTCAAATTTTCTGTTTGTTTCCCAAAAGTAATACACTTTTCTTTGTTATTCACAATAAATGTATATTTTTATCATCATTTTGTAGTTCTTTTATAAATAAGTGAGCATCAAGTCCGGCTAAATTATGAAATTAAATTGGAACAAAATTGGGCAATTTTAATTGTAGATTACAATCATTACATACGGGATTAATTAATTTTTCCACTTATGTGATCATCATGATGTAATTTTTTACTGTCCTCCGTATATTTACATTCACATATAGTACATTTTTTAGATCTATTATATAACACTTTTTCTTCTTTTGTTAGTTAACACATTGGTTCAATTTGTGGATATATTTCCCCATTTTCTTCTACTTCTCTTTTTATTGATTGTATAAACATCTTATGTGCATCTGGACCTCAATATACAACTGGAGGCTTATATTCACCATAACTAGATATAATATAACAGCAAAAACCAGATGCTTCATGTAATTGATATTTTATAGTATATGATTCGTCATTTAACTTTAAATCAATGGTATTTATTTGTTAATTACTAAGATTATATCTTTCTTTAAGTATCCCCTTGTAAAAGCCATTATCAATATCATCCTCTGTTAAAACTGGATATTTTTTGATTAAGTTAAATTTATTCAATTCTCTTTGGTTTGGTGGTTGAAATTTTCTTTAGAATTGATTAAAAATAGTCATATATTGGTAAAGGAACCTTCATTGTATGATTATAATTTTTGAAAGATATATGCTTTCCTTTCGAATGGAGGCTCTGCTGAACAAGTTGAACAAAGTAAATGGTTTACTGCCACAGATTTTGAAATTTATAAATCTAATTTTGGCAAAAAAATGATAATAGTAATGTTGAAAGAGGCTTTTCAACATCTGGAAATGTGATCACAGAACAGACATTTGCAATGAAAGAAAGATTTTTGAATTTCATAGATACCTTGAAATTTTATGGCAATAAACCAGCTTGTGTTCCAATCACAAAGGAACTCGTAGCCTACAGGAGAAATGCAAGAAGCAAGTACCATCAGTATTTAGAGGAAACCAAGCAAAGGGACTCCTTCAAGATTATGAGAAAGAAAGAATAATTGCTGTAGAAGAAACCTTAAGAGTCGAAAATCAAGAAAAAAAAAAAGAAAGAAATCCAGAAAAAGAATACAGCTGACAAACTCAGCAAACTTCATCATGGATAACATCTGCACTGAAAAGAAAAAGCCTTGAAGAGTTACAGGTAGCTCATGGATTATAAGGAAGATATAAAGTTTTAAAATTTGAAGAGGACAGGGCCAACAAAGAAACATACTTGCATGCGAAAACACTGGGGAAAAAAAGCTTTGTCAGTAACAACTTCTTTTTTTTGAGAGGTCTGCCAAAAAAGAAAAGCAATAAAATTATAAATTAAGGATTTTATAAATTTGAATTACTTGATAATGAACATGGAGTTGTCCTGTAAAAATATTTTGTGTGTATTTTTTGTATTTTCATAACATTTAGCTCAGATCATAATCATTGTTTTGGAAAGTTGAATCGAAAATAAAAAGCAGCCAGAAATGTAACTTAAAAATATATATTTTAATGTGTTTATCTTTTTCTGGCTTTCAATAATTAAGTTTATTAAATAAGAAAAATTATATGTTTTGACTCTCTTTATTTTTGTTACTGCAGTAATTATTTTATGATTTGTTAAATTTTACAGGAAAGATAAGTAGTAAATGTGCCACATACCTATTAATCTAGTGTGAAATATTGTAAGTAATTTTGAAATGGTAATACTGTAAGTAATTTGTATTTGTACTTTTCACTGTGAATAAAATTAGACACTGTCTATTCCATACATGGTCTGGTCAAAAACTTATTGTTTAGGAAAGAACAGTTAAATTTTAAGGATAACTATTAATGAAACACATTAGGCCTACCAAAAAAGCTTTGGAGAAAGATTTTTGTTTTGACTTTAAGTAGCCTTGTGGTAAATGTTTATTTTGTAAAAAAAATTTTATTGGCTTTTATTTGTAATTACTAGTAATGACTTAACCAGTGAGAAATTGTGTTGTATAATTTTGAAGATGGTAAATTAAAATTTACTATAAATAATATTGTGTTAATGTATATTGTCTATATTTTTGTATTTTGTATTTTTTCACTAAAAATAAAAATTAGCCATACCTCATCCAGGGTCAAGTCAAAAACACTGTTGGTAAAATCTGAGTTAAATTTAAAAGATATAAAAATGTAATCAAAATAAAAAAGCTGTGGAACAAAATTTTGATTTGACCTTTAACAGCTTAATGGTAGGCGTTTCGCTTAGAAAAGAAAAGTGATTCTTCTGATTGGCTTTTTTAACTTAACCAGTGGGAACTGTATGTTCTTAAAATGGCTGCCTGAGTCATGGTGTATTGAGCATATTTGTGAAGTTTTCTTTTTACTTTACATCAGAACCAAGTATAAATGAATCGTAGCCTTAAAAAGCTGTGGAACAAAATTTTTGTTTTTCTTTAAGCAGCTTAAACTTGATTTTTTTTTGGTAGAATATTTTGGTTCCTTTTTTTTTTTTCAATGTGACAGTTCCCTCAAGTCCTTAAAGTAGACTTTAAGAAGTATGAGCCCTGCACTTATAAACAGTTCTCTGGTATCCACTTGTACACTTGAGCCTATTTTTTCCTTGAGCACAAGTAAAGCAACTGCGGAAAGGCCTGCTATTATTTACTTAGTTAACACATTTGTATATATTATAGGTGGTTCACGATATAGTGGTTACGCCTAACTGCCAAGCCAAACTTATGCTCACCATATACTGAAGACTGATGAGTGGTCCAGAGTTCCTCCAAGCCCTGAAACAGATGCCCTTGTCTTCGTTGTCGCCCGACAACTTTGCGTCATTCTTCGTCAGTTACTCTCGTAAGTCGGGGGGGGTGCAGCATGCTCATCCTTTATAGTGGCCGGCAGTGGGTCAATTGACGTGTGTTTTGGCAACACGAGGCTGACACAAAATGTATAGTCCATTCTACCTTAACTCATAGTGTGCGGCCCCCTAGCGTATGCCACACTGCCCCCCTTGTCGAAATAGCAGCCGTCCCGGCTGCTGTAGGGTAAGTTGCCAAACAAAATCATCCTGTGTGAGGCAGAGTTGGAGTGATGGGGCCAAGGAGCTCAGGAACAACATGAAGACGATGACAAATGGTGGCATACACAATTATATTTAGTGGCAGTCTTGTATGCGGAGTACCAACTTTGAGGGTCCATTTTACAAGAAAAATTTTAGAATTAAAAATATTTATGTGAAGTTTATATGATTGGCAAGGCAGGTAAAAATATGGAATAAGACATTTAATATAAAAGTAACAGCTTTATTAGGGTCGACCACATTAAAAATACCACCGCATGTTGTGTAGCGAGACCACAGGAAAGGAGGAGGTACAACCATCACTACATTTAATTGTTTTCAGGAAGAGCTCTTTAAAGACTAGGCGGTGGACATCAGGGAATTGAAAATTTGCATGCGCGTGGTGCAAGTTCGCTCTACAACGTGCCAGAGATAATGTACTCTTAAAGAAATTACATAGTTATAAATTGGCGTGCCTGCTGGCTAAAACATTAATTAAAAAAAAAATTGGTTTCAATTGGTACCATTGGAAGGTCTGTTTTTGAAAATTAATATTTAATGAAAGAGAAAACTTAAGTTATAGGCATTGTTACTACCTGTATGATAAGTATATTGTGCTCCGAGGTTGGTAGTGCTGAATGGCGTGCCGTTTTTGTCAAGCATGGTGCAGCAATTTTAACACTGAGCTGGCATTTTACCATTGTGCAATGTGCTACGGTTTTACAACCTGCAAACTACGTATATACCAGAATGGTTTCTCATATTCATATACAGAGAAGTACAGAGGTTATATATAAGTTATTAATACCCTGGTTTTACAATAATCATGTTCTAATTACCTGTGATGTAGTAGGAGGCTGCCATATGTTAGGTATTAATCTTGTAACAGTAATAGTTTAATGACACTGGAGAATTATTTAAAAAGAAACCTAACCGAGGACATGACAAACAATTCAGTAGTTATTTACAATATTAGACTTATGAACAGAATGAACTGTAATATACAGTATCAGATTATTTTACAAAGTGTTCAATTATTCGCTTGTGGTGTCAAGTTTCTTGGTGTAATTGTTTTTTTGCACTGTCTATCACATTATAGTTTTTGATAATTTAGTCGCACTTTAGTGAGGCACAAGTTTATGTTCTTAAGGAGTGTTTGTGCACTGAACACAAATACACTGTTAGTAGATGTGCAAAATTTATAAATGTTTTATCTTCCAAGGTTTTGTCCAATAGATAATGTCTTTGGTTTTAAATTTGCTCACTTCATTCATATTTTACAGTTATATATAAGAAAAATAGTAACAAATATATTTTTTTATATATGCTTGTAAGGAATGGAAGTGTTAAACATAGAGATACATAAATTCGGCAAAAAATTAACAATAGAGGCTAAGCAGTTTTAATATTGCTACAAGACAGGTGTGAGAAAATTACACTACTTATAACTAAAAACACAAACTTAATTTACTAGAGTTCTCTTAATTCTACTGTTTTGTAAAATTTCTTTATTTGTTTCATATTTGTACATACACTTTGAGAAAATAAAATGGAGGTCATATATGTCTCTTAATATGAATAAAGCAATTATACTGGGTACTGGAATCCCAAGCACCTAAAACTTAAAATTTAATTTATTATATATAACGACAATTAGCAAAGGTGTGAGGTAACACTACTGACTACGTTAATTAATATACCCTTTTTCAAAAGAGATTTAGATATATACCAATAAGTGGGTTTCAGGAATGTAATTCTACATTCCCTTTAACTCAAGTTCAACAAACTGGCTTGAAATTATATATAAAAATACCCATATTGAATGCAATAAGTAAATTTGTAGGTGCCAAGAAGCACAAAATTTTTTTGAGTTATGGAAATTAATTCAATTATGAAGACCCCTTGGTCTTTGAGTTATGTATATACATTTTATACATCAATTGTTATTCTTGATGGGAACCTAGTAGTGGTTTTCTTTTAAGGGCAGTAAACTGTGTCCATTTGTCAATCAGTAAAACATGTGAGAAACATTGTGTTATGACTATCAGGATAGGTTAGCTTAGTGTGTGTCTGTCTCTCTCTTTCTCTCTCTCTCTCTCTCTCTCTCTCTCTATATATATATATATATATATATATATATATATATATATATATATATATATATATATATATATATATATATATATATATGCAGATCATACTGAATGCAATTTTCTTGCTTAAGTTGTCATTTGTAGGTGCGACAGTATAACAGAAAACTTGAGGAATAAAAGCATACGAATAGCCTGGATGAAGTGCTGGCAGGACTGGCAACTGAGTGTGATTGATTTGCCAGTTGTGCAATTGCAGAGCTTATGTTCTAAAAATGGATCCCAGCTATTAAAGTTAATGGTTCCAAGTGAAAAGAATGCTGGTGTATCCAGTGTACAGGTATAACAGTTTGCTGTAGTGGAACTGTGGGCACCCGTACATCACACAGATGTGTGGCCTCAACATTTGGCAGCAGTGGCTGCCGGGTATTATGCGTGTGCCATGGTATTCTCTGAGTATACAGTTTTCGAGTACCTATATGTATTCAATATTTTTCTATTTGTGTGGCCTATTCGCATTCTGGTAGTCACTGGCGACGTGTACGTATTCCTTATTAAAAACAGGTGTAGAGAAGCGTAATGGAGTGGCGTTGGTCGTGTAAGTGGCAGGGCAACAAATGTGGCTGGTAAGGCAATGCATAGTGCGGCCACGACCTTGGGCTGCGCTGCAAACTCAGCTGGCCCCCCACTCTTTGGGAGAAACTCGTTGCGTGGTTGGTGCTGCCATGGCAACGCTAGCGCGCATGTGCACTGGTGCCAACAGACACTGACTGCAGGACTCGTGCGGTTCTGCTACCTGTGGGACATGACTCACAGGCAAGGGTTGGCAGCCGTGGCTCCCCACTCTGCTCGGGCGCAGCCATCGATCGGTGTCGCCATGGTGATGGTTGGCGCATGCGCAGAGTATGACTCATGCAGTGCTCCCAATGGCATCTGGCAAAGGTAGCAGCACCTCGCGCTGTTGGGGCACCGCACGCGGCATGAGGTTGGTATCTTTGAATCCCTTCTTGCCTGGGTTGTGCTGCAGTAGTCGCGGTGTGGCGGCAGCTAGGAAGGCTTGGCGGGCACCTCACACTGCCTGGCCCTGCTGCATCACACACATGCTGAGATCAGGGCGTAGTCAGCTTGCCCCAGTTGCGGTGGTGACAGGCTGCATTGGCGGCGTTTCAATCCGCTCATCCAGTGGCTCATGTCACTTGGTCCCCTCACTAAGACAAAGATACAAACTGTAACACAATTTAAAGAATATCTTAAACACTGATCACATAATACTTATAAAATAATTCCGACATACAACCCTAAATTAGTGTAAAAATGCAGGCTTTGTGCTGATCATTTGTATTTGACAAGCAGTTAATTGCTCACCAGTTATACAGTTTGTCACTTTGACCAAACCATTGCACCTACGGTTGTAGGCAGCAGTTGTCAATTTTTTTCCATACTGAGAGATTTGTGAAGTTGACGTATTAATTCATTTTGAAAACTGGTACTTCTTCTCTGTCAGGATTTGTTAGGGAAAACCAAATTATAACACTACCTGCTTAATGAATTCCGCGCATGTGTGCCGTCAGTTGAAGGTATGGCTTTTGCTACGACGTATCAAGTGCTGTACTCTGTCATGATTAGTATGTACTTATTCCTAAGTACGGGGGTAGGGAGGAGATCTTTCGCATCCAGAACCCAAGTATTTAAAAGGAGTTGAGGTGGTATAGAAGTTAACTGGCCCGCAGGTTTACTATTGGGTGATTTTGTCTTGTGACATACCTGGCAAGTACGGACCTAATTTTTAAAGTCGGTTAATAACAGGTTTGTTTGATTTTCTCAAGTGTCTTAAATGTACCGAAGTGTCCTCCCCCAAAAGTAGCGTCATGGTGGGCCTTAATTATTTCGTTAATGTATAGTTGTGGTACTAGTGTTAACTTTTTCATGCCTTGTGGCGTATTTAACTTAAGATAAATTTTGTAGTTTGCTGTCACGCCATAACTGCGGCTAAGTCGACAGTATTTTGTGTCAGCTAGATATGGATTTTCTAATGTTAATTTTAATTTTTTGATATGGGGGGTTGTGGTCGTATTTGCCTACGAAGAGGGAAGTGTTGATGGTGATGGGACATAAATATAGGATAGAGTCATAGTCAATTTTGACATATTCTTGCTCATGGTTATATGCAGGTAGAAAATGTGGGATGTTATTCTTGTTCAAGATAATAATAGTACAATTTAACAATGGGTCAATGCAATGTGTTTTGATTTCATTAGGCGTATTTTCCATGACAACATGGTTACCAACCTGATATTGTGGTGAGAATTTTGCAAGTTGCGTGAATTGGAAAGAAAGATTTTCTCATCAGCTATGGCTTTTACTACTCGTGTTTTGTCTTGTGACTGAAATTCATTAAAAAAAAGTTTCATATCTACCCAAGCGTTTACAGTGTATTTAAGAATGCGTCTTAATCTCGTTATCTTTGCTGGGGTTTTGCAAAATACTTTCAGCCATAGCCTTGTATAGCGAAGTGCAGTTTATCATGTCTACTTTGACTGTGTAACTGGTGTGTTAAAAATAATTTTTTGTGTTGGGGTGTTAGTGGTTGTAATAATATGGCTTAAGGTGTTGGGGAGAGTATTTAATTTTCCTTTGATTATATGGGACTCAAAATCGTATTCGTTCAACGTTGTTGACATCTTTTGAATTTGAATGTTATGCTCAGCCATAGTGCCCAGGTACCTTAGACTAGCGTGGTCTGTCTCAATGATGAAATGCATGCCTGCCTGCCTGCCATATAAATATTGTTGAAAGTGGTTGCAAAGGTAATGTATCGTGCAAAGCTCTCTCTGTAGCATTCCATCTTTTTTCATTTAGTGACAACTTTTTAGACACATATGCAATTATACTGCGCGGTTTTGTGGTTGGGTCTTCTTGTAGAAGCACTCCAATATAATGTTCTTCCCTTCTTCAAATTTTTGTAAGACTGGTGCTTTTTAGATAGCTTTCTTAAGATTAATGACTGCTGTTTGATGGACATTGTCTCATTTGTAAGGTGTATTGTGGCTTGTTAAGTCTATGAGTGGTTGTGCGATAGTTGCGTAATTTTTTATATATCTGCACAAATAAGATGTCATTCCTAAAAACGTTAGTAATTGTTTGATATTTGTAGGGGGCGCTATGCGATCAATAGCACTAACTTTGTTAGGATCGGTCGTTTTCCCCTGTGGTGTAATTATGTTTCCAAGAACCCTGACCGTTTGTTCGGCGAACGTACATTTTGTAGTGTTGACCTTGATATCAAACATGCGTGACCACTCAAAAACCTCATCAATGTTAGAAAAGTGTTCCTCGAATGAGTTTCTTAGAATGAATATGTCATCAATGTAAGCTATGGCAGCTGTCTACCTTACAGTCCCAGTAATTTGTTAATGAACATCCGTAAATATTGAGGGGGAAGTATTTAACCTCATTTGGCATTCTTTTATCTTGAAATAGGTGAACTCTGTCAATTGTAAATGCTAATTTAGGGCAGTTTTTCTTTCTGATAGGGATGCTTTAAAAACCTGAAAATAAATCCAAACTGGCTATGTGAGTTCTGCAAGGCATTCAAAATATCTTCTGTCCTTGGTAATGGGTACTGTACCTTGGTAAGATACTGGTTTAATTTGCGAAAGTCTGTTAAAAACCGTAATCCCTCTTTTTTCTTGGAAACTACGAGACTGGGCGCAGAATATGGGGAGTCAGCTTGTTCAATAATACATGTCTCTATCATGTCGTTAATTTGAAGTAAAAGGTCATCTCTAATTTTGGGGCTAATCCGGTAGGGCCTTGTCGCAATAGGTTTATCTGTCATCTGGTCCAATTTTATTTCAAAGTTTCTTGCCTCTGTTAACTCTAAGATAGAATTGTCAAATCAATCTTTATAATAATCAATAATACAGGCGATAGCAGCTGCCTGTTTGTCTGTTAAATTCTTATTGATATGGGGTGACTTTGTCTAAGGCGTTTAAGGAATGCTCGATTGATGTATTTGTATCATGCGCAGAAGTTCCTAAGTATAGATATAGCTGTACCAATTTATCGGAATCATGTCCATGAATAAGCATAATGCTGTATTTCAATATATGAATGTTATATTGTTTAATGAAATTGACTCCTAGAATTAAATCCTACTGCAAGTTATCAACAACTAAAAATGTCTGAGGGTACATGTGTCCTGATATTCTTAAATGAATAGTTGTCTGAAATTTAGGCAATGTTAAAACAAAGGTGGCCCCTACAAGAGTTATTTGCTCCTTTAAAGGGCAAACATGCTGGTTAGAAATCAATGTACTAGCTACACTGTTGCACAAGCATCCATTGTCAAGTAATGCAAAATCCTACCCTTAATGGTAACGAGGCTACTGGGTGTAGATGAGTGTAATCCTACGTGCTGACAGCTCATTTTTACTGAAGGGTGTATTTGTTTACTTGGGCTAGATCGAGAGGCAGACCCGCTCAGTATGTTTTTCAACATTGGCTCATCATCGTGGGCCTGGCTCGGTGTATTATCTAAACAGTCCTTAGTGGCTACATTGCATTTTCTTTGCTCGCGCTTTATGTAAACCGTACATTATGACATTGCAAATTTGTTTTTAAACTGCCTAAATCTGTCACCGATGTCTATTGATAATTCAAATTGTTGTTGCAGAAACAAGCATAAACACAGTGCACACGTGTCTTGTGCGAGACTGCGTGGTCCGACGACGTTCCGCTTGCCGGCTACAATTTGTTTAGTTGTGGCAACGTCACAATGTGGGTCGCACTGCAGTGGCGGTGTGGCAACGCTGGCCTGGTTTGCACTGGGCAGAGAATTGACGCGTTAATGTTTTTTACTCCTGGCTGGCTGCGCACATGCTGTTTTACTTGTCGAAACTTCATCTAACGTAGCTGCGGTAACTGGCTTTGCCGGCAGTGTACATACAATCTGCTGATACTGAACTTCACTTGACCTTGCAACTGCAGTCTGTTTCGCCGGTGACGTGAAATGTATTCTCGATATTGAGGGCTGTTATCTATTTTGTTTAGGCGCGCACATATTTATTTGATCTGGGGGTGGGTTGTGTGACTCCTGCAGGTTACTATGAGAATTGCATTTAGCAATGTCAGTATATGACCACTGAGGTACAACTTTATTAAAAATAGCCTTGTAGGCATCACGTACTCGGACATGCTGTTCCTGGGCGGGGAGACACGTTTTCACTGTAGTGAGGGGGCCTGCCTGGTTGTTTGTGTGTTATTGCAGTATTTATAGGGCCTTTATGTGTTTGTTGTCTGTATGTATCCCTTTTCTGTGACCATTCAATTACCGTTGGCCTGTTGTACCTGGTCTGAATGTGGGTTTCTCGGTGGGTGGGGTGACTGTACTGTTGTTGAAATGGAGTCGGTTTAGTGTAGTTTGTGGGTTCTGGCCATGTTGTAGCGTTTGTGGAAGTGGTTTTAAGTTTGTGTAGCTGTGGTTTCAATGTGTTGATTTCCTCTTGTCTCATATGGTGTGTGCTTCGTGAATAGTTTTCAATAGTCTGTTGGTGTCTGTACATGCCAAGCTCAATATTTTTGATATTGTGAATTAGGTGGTTAATGTATTGTTCTCGAAAGGCACAAATTTGTCAGCAAGAGCTGGTGACCGAGAGGTCCAAGTAATTTTAATAAATTCCGGCTCAAGTCAGGTGTGCGTCACGCATGTTCTTATAAAATGTCAAATTAATGTGTGCTAGTGTACTCTGGCCTGGGTGTTCTTTTGTTGAGTGTAAAAGCTATCTGTAGTGATCAGTGGTGTTGAGTTATCTGAATGTGTGCATTTATTTATCTGTAATGTGTTGCGAAGAGATATCCGCCGGACTGGCATAATATAGATTCTCGTAGGTCCTTTTTGCAGTTCCTTGCAAGTAGAACTTTAGATGCCATCGTTTCTCAATGTCTGGCCAGTTATTTAATTCACTGACGGCGTTAAAGGTATCTAAAAAGTCCTCAACATTTTCGTGAGCCTTTCCTGTGAAAGTGGGGATGTGGTGAGTTTCTGGTACGACAACGTGTATTGGGGATTTTGTAGTTACTGGTTGAGCAGGTTTATTTATGGTGTTTGTGTTCGTAGCGTGAATGGAAAATGTGTTTTGTGTTTGAAGGTTTTGGAATTGGGTGTGGTGTCAGGTATCCACTTGTACCAGGCTGGTTGAATGTTGATAGGTGTTGCTGTTGTGAAGTGTGTTCAAGAGGTGTAATGTGTTCTGAGTTATCACTGGTTAATTGGTTTCTTAACTGCTCGTGTAATTAAACTGCACGTTTAGCATAGTCTAAATCAATCAACAGAGTTTTAACTAATTTTCGTATGTTGTGTGCGGTAGATTTGTGTTCTGTGTTCATGTTGACATGTTACAGAAAATGTGGAGCATAGTTGGTGCCGTGCACTTTGTGTGAATTAAAAATAATTCTAAATACAACAGAGAAGAAAATGAGAATATCTTTGAAACGCACAACACAAGTGGAGATTTCCTCGCTTACAGGGAAACAGGTTGTTCCACATGCAAAAACAAGCAGTGTACATGCATTAAGAGTAAGGTAACATCAAAGCAGTTCTAAAGATAGCGTGGTGGGCAGAGTGAATTGAAGCTGCTAGGCTGACAAGGTCTCCTATGCTTAATGCTGACTTGCGCACGTGGTGTACTGACCTTCCACATTATCACTTACTCCGCATTTCCTGACAGCGTGGGACTGACAGCTGTTTAACACTAGCCTAAGTACTATAATGCTACGACAAGCAAATTAATTATTGGAGGGCAAGGGATTACACTATAGTTGAATCCTGTACAAAATATATTTCACTTGAGAGTACAATTACAATAAAGGTATACAATAAAATATGCTGAAATACTACGCGAATGCGCACTGTGGTTTGCGTGACATGCAGCTACGGTGCTTTCTATAGTCCGTTCACGACTGGAACAGACTTTCTGGGAAGCTTTCCTACTCCCATTTCTGAGCAATAGATTTAAAAAATGTTAAAACATTCAAACTATATTCTCTCTCCGTGCTGTCAAACTAACTGTACCCACGCCAGTTGCTGTTTGTAGTAACGATGCATGCAGCTGACGACTAAGGTGTTGTTCAAAAGTCTGTTCCAATCATGAACAGACTATAGTTGCATACAGTGATCTACGTGAAACGCAACTCAAAATTCTATATAATCTGAGCCTCCTCGCCTAAGCGCAAGGTGGGTCGATATGCGGCTCCACCAGTGTAGCGTGTCCCTTTCCTATCCTATCCTATACTGCTTACTGTTGCTCTGTCTGGTGGCTGCTTACAAGTGAGCTCAACATCTATGAACACTGTAGGAATGGGCGACATGAAGGGGGTGTGTAGTTGTCAGGGGTTACTCTAACAAGTTAAGGAATCTTTATATAAAACACATTTATTTTAACGTTAATTAATTTGATATAACGCAATACAATCACTTTACACTGAACAATATGTTTCAATGACTCTTAACCGAAATAGTAATATTAGCAAGTACGTCTAGCAATGAGAAGAAATTAAGGCCTAGCTTTGTTAGAATTTAATGTTCATTTACTCGAATGATTAACAGGACCTCGAGAGATAGGATGATGCCTGACTGCCAAGTCGAACTTATGCTCACCATATACTGAAGACTGATGTGCGGCCCAGAGCTTCTCCAGGCCCTGAAACTGAGATGCCCTCGTCTTCATTGTTGCCCCGACAACTTTGCGTCGTTTCTTGTCAGTCACCCGTAAGTCAGGGGTGGCACAGTGTGCTCACCCTTTATAGTGGCCGGCAGTGGGTGAATTGACGTGTGTTTTGGCAACAGGAGTCTCGCACAAAATGTATGGTCCATTCTACCTTAACTTTTGTGCGGCCCCCTAGCATCCGCCACAACTACGTCCCAAGAATGTAGGCAACCCCTCGGGCCATTGGTTTGCCGAGTGATGTAATAAGGCTGTAGTCAGATGACAAAGAGCTGTAGCATTAATAGTACTAATATTTTGATCTGCAGCGTTGGTTCGAGTACTGCTTACTTCATGAATGGACTGTGAATCAATAGGCCTACAGGTATGTGATACAGGTGTAACGGAATTGGCTGACTGGAATCTGTCTAATTTCGCTTCCATCTGGCCTAATTTACTCTGCAATTCTTTACTTCTATTTTCAAAATCTCTTTTTGGCAATACGCATTCAGTTATGATTTTGTCTAATTTAGCTTCAATCTGACATTCTAAATTTACCAAATGGTGATCTACGTTTTCCAGTATGGCAGTGTCAGTATTCGACAAAATTACTGGATCCCTTTTCTCAACCAGTGAGATTCTTTTTTCTAAATAACACATCTGTCCTTCCAAACTTGTTTGCGTTTGTTAAAGCTCTTTAGGTAATGCAATTTCCATTGACAAAACATGTGACTGGACCTTGTCAATTGTGTTTTGATTTACCGCAAAACCTTTCTCAGTAGTTTCATGAGGTTTATTAAAATGATCATTTACTTGTGCTTCAGATTTTTTCATGTTTGTCTGCAAATTTTCCACCTGAATATTATGTGTAGCTTGATTTTCAGCTAAATCAGTATGTGTTCTGCAAAGCGGAAAATTTGTTTTATGTTTCACCTATACTGTTGCCAAGAACTGTCAAATTCTGAGTTACTCCTGCAATATGTAGCTCTAAACCTTCTAAACGTGTATTTTATTCAATGGACTCTGCATGCAGTTCTGACATGTTCTCATCAAATTTTGAGTTTAGATTCTCAAACTTTATATTTAATTCTGATTTTTGAGCATTAAAATCTTCACATAATTCTGACTTTTGCTCTCATAACTGCGACTGGATTAGGTCCATTTTCACATTTTGATCATCTAGTTTCATATTTCAACTCACGAACAATTGTGTCATTTGTTCTTTCAAACCACTCTTAGTTATTTGTGCTTTGGTTTTGCATCTTGTTTGTTCAAATGATATGTTCGGAAACATGTGACATGATCCTACCGTCCAAGAATTCGCAAGCTACTCTTTCACTTTCCTGAATGTTATCATCCATGAAACTTGAGTTCATACTCAGAATAGGTGTACTTTCAATACTTAATGTACCAGAATTACTTTTCACCATTTTGTAACTTTCACTTCCTCTAAGGTTTCGGAGCGAGCTTCGAAGAACGCATGGTTCTCTGGTAACACGCTCATTCATTACAAAATGCAAGTATTGTTTGGAATTTTATTCCTTCCACAACTAATTTCCTCATTCACTGTCTCTTAGCAAAACATGTACTTCAGTTTGTAGTGTAGTGAAATTGATTGACTGTGCACGTGTATTATAACTTGTTAACTCGTTGCGCGGTGCCAAGCTGTAGTGTTATGCAGTCCTAGGAGTAATACACATCCAGCCAGATCCTGCCTATGTAAACACCACATTGGATCAGCCACTGTATTAGTACTAATTTACTAATGTTTGGGTAGTGTGTGCGAGGTTCTGACAGTGTAATTGACGTTGAGAGAAACTTGTGTAAATGGTTACCTACACAACAGTGCTAACCCCAAACAAAGTATAGGTCTGTACGTACATAAAATTAGGTGTATCTTGAGAGCCCAGTGATCAAGTTAAATGTGAGTTGTAGGCGAGCGTAAGTTGCTCACTAATGTCAGACGCCAGGTGTCAAGCAGTGAAAAGGGGGCGGGGGTAGGAAAACGGAAATAAAACCACATGGGCGCGCTTCTTACTTAGTTGACATGTCAAAATTTCAGCAGTATCAAAATCAGTTAGCTCAAGTGTGTACCAGTAGGAAGTACTCGTGTTAGTCACTTACTGCTATAATAAGTTCAATAAGATATGATGCACTTGTCTGTCAGAACTGTTATTTATTATAGACTTCAAGGAAATAAATAGGCATTTGGATCCAGACAAGAAAGTTCTACTATTTGATAAAGCACATACGATCACTTCAAAGACATGATAAAATAAAGAAATCAGGAACATGACATATTATTGGAAACACTCTTATTCGGAAACAGAACAAGAACACTGGACGTGACACTTCATTATATACAAGAAACCACTTTCAACAGTAGCAATAAGGCAAGATATAAACACATTTGACGACAGTTATACATCTGTCAAACTGAAACAGAAATGCAAAGATGTTTTGGAATTTTATTCCTGCTGCAACTAATTCCTCGTTGTCGCTTTCTTTTAGCACAACATGTATGGTACTTTAGTTTGTATATAGAATTTCATAAAAATTACGTGCAAGTTCCCCATGTTCGGCACCACTTAAAATATGTAGTGTAATCTGTGTATGTGTGAGAGAATGACAAGAGACGAGATAAAACTGTTTCATATTCAGTGTTCCTCACTGCCAATACTACACAACGTAAATTATGTTAATTTTTTTAACTAGAAGAGAAGGCCTTTCTCAAACTGAATATCAATGCTGTGGCTACGGAGAACATACAATCAAAATTAGTTTCTGCAGAAATTTCAAAAAGAATTCTTCAACCTTTGTTACTTGCTTATTACTGAATAGAATGAATGTTAGAAAGTATTTAATGAATAAAATGTTATTTCTCATACCTGAGAATTACCTTCAGTGTTAGAAAAAATAAAAAAATAATTTTTCAATTCAGAATATTACATTTGGAATTACGTGTGTGTCTTTCATACAACTTATTATAGCAGAGACAAGGCAGTAGCAAATCATAAATATAACTTCAACACTATTTACAGCACAGTTTCAACATTACAGAATGAATTCACGTGTACATAAAATTAAGCAACTATATTTTAATGCACAGAAGATGAAAATTATTTTAACACAACGTTTCTATTCAAACAAGAAAAATTCTGCTGTCAGCCAAAACCATTCAACCCTGGTTTGATTGACTAAATATGATTATTTCAAAAAAATGTCTTACCTTCATATAACCAGTTAACGAGGGGTGTAGTTTGTGATTAGTTAAATTGACTTTCAAAATTGCTGATGCAGAAATCATTCATCATATTAAATAGGCATCCAGGCTAGCATTTGTTTCAAGCGAAAGACTCATATCTTACATTTTCTGGGCTTCTGGTTAACAGTTCTGACACATATTTTACTTCTAGCAAAAATCCAAATCCAATTGCGAAGTTATTCAAATGTTAATATGTTCCACCACTTTAATAAATATTTTCACTTAATGTTCAGATGAATTTTGAAGAGAAAAACTAGGGATGTCCTGATAATATCAGAGACGCTAATTGGCTAGATGGATAGAGCTTACATGGCTGCCGGCGCATTGACATAGACCCGATGCAAACCCTGGGCCTCAGGATCTCATCAATCGGTGCCTCGGAGTGAAAACAGTCATGCTTCAGTACGTCCTGGGAAACTGGACATTCACACCCTGGTTGTCTCTCAGCAATGTCGTTCCCCTGCACGAATAAAATTGGCTATGACTCCTGTTCTCTTCTAGACACGTCTAGTTGCTGCCGTGACTAGAAGTAGAAGACCTTTTTCTAACTAAAAGTCCTTCTCCTTCGTTTTCAAACAATCACGGTGATGTCATATCATGATTGTGATGTTTAATCCTCTTAGCTAAGAAGCTAAACAGACAAACTTCTATGCAGAACAGTTCACTTAACCACAAGAGAAATGTGCATATTTGCCAATATCTTAGATAAAAGTTCACTGCATTTTATAATTACGGAGAATGTGTCAATTTTTGCAGGGTTTACACACAATTATCTTAATATCTAAGCTGTACTCCACCTCGAGGGGATCAAAACATAATATCAACAAAATGTAAACAAAGTATTAAATATTATTTTAGTATTTGGAGGGGGCAAAGAAAATTAAATAAATTGAAAACAAAACAAAATCATTACATTTGTGCAAGACATCACTATGAAAGTAATCAGGAATATTTAATCATCATAATAAACAAACAAGTCACTTTACTACAGATTGCCCTTCCAGATTTATCTACAATTTTACACACCTGCTAAAGTTGAGATACATCTTAAATAATTATTAAAAATTCCTATACATTTACCACAAAAAATCTCACTTTCCTTGTGGCTCTAACACTCTTATGCTGACAGCAGACTAATTTACTCTTTTAATAAATAATAACACATCCATTAGCATTTTCAAAAACAGTATTGACCGCATAAAATATTCAAAATTCAACATTACCAATTGCAAACACAAATTAAAATTTCAAACATGATAACATCTACAATAAAATAATATGAACATAACACTTTCAACACATTAAATTAACAAATTAGCAACAAAAGACATTACCAATTTCAAGTTCCATTTAAATAAATTCATAGTTGATTTCATCTTGAAATATATAACCATATTAAAGAAATTTTGTTCAAGTCACAGTTTGGTTGGTACTATGTGCCATCCCACAATACAACAGAAGTGGAACCAGGAGTGACATCCATAACAAGTCTGGGCTGTACTCCTTGGTGACGTTCGTCCATCTCTGCAACTGACCTTTTCCTAGCGTAGTTTACCAACACTCGTTGACACCTTACAGCGAAATGTCATGGGAAGTTCTCAGGAACCTATGCTGATAACCCAGGTACTGTTGATACACTTAAAAGTTAGTTTGACAGTTAGTTTATGCAGTTCGTGTCAGAGTAACACTCGTGTAAACATACCGTTAAAGTTCAATATGAGTGTAAACATTTATGTTGCTTGTCACATTAGACATTGAAATACTCGTTGCACACACAGCTTGTGTTCATAACACTTCAGTTTAGTTCAGTTGTAGGGGGAAAAAAACACCTCACTTCAAAGTTTGTTGAAAATCATAGAGTATCAGTTAACTTTCATATTGCGCCTCGCAACTAGAATATATGAGAGGTAAATTTAGATAACATGATTCATATTTCTGTACGTTTGTCCTAAATTCAACCAAACTCTAAGTGGCAAATATTGATGACCCTAACAATATTAATTGAAGTGGCCTGTTACAGAGGAAATGCATCCTCACTTCCTAACGACGTAGCTTACATGACATTGAATGTCAACAGTTGGACATTACATAAAAATGTGCTTTAACATAACAATTCATATACATATAAGACAAGGCATTATTTACAATGCTGACATCAACATAGCAGAAAATACACATATTAGAGAGTATACTTTAAATATTTACGAAGACAAAGAAAATTTGTGTGTACAATGTGAAATAACTGAGAAAATAAGGTAAAAGACAATTTGGTGTTTCCTCCCAAATTTAAAGTAAAGAAATAAATAAATTTTCCCTTATGTGAGACTCTACATTTGCACTATTAACAGTGAGTATACAAATATCTCAAAATAAAATATTTTGTGTACAGTGTGCATGTTGTGAGCTAAATGTTATAAGAGTGCTGTTCTTCTGTCAATTATAGCCAATATATAGGCCTGTTCTTTCTAATATATTTTTGAGTTAAGAGATATGTTTTGGCTTAAAATCTTCAGTGGCATGTGGCAAACATCAACATGTGGCGTGTCACATTACCGTTTTATCACGTTTCCTTCTCTCATTACATCGCTATGTATGAGAATTTGAGAGCGCAACAGCTGACTAAGTCCAAGACATTTCTAACTAGTATTCACCTTCATGTACGGTGACTTAAATACAGTATGAGGCAACAATGCAACAAATAGGATCCGTGTTCTTAGGCCAAACGTATTGGAGCGGCGACAATTAAACACAGCACATAACCCTTAGATTTACAAATAAACATGTAGCACTAAAATAACCAATAACAACATATGCTGACTGTGACAATACTCAAGGCTCTGCGACTTGATCCTTGCAGGATCTACTATTTTGCATATTTCTTCTCAACCTCTTATCATAACATTAACAGTCAAGCCTTTTGTTATTGTACTAGTAGACTGCTTAAAAAAAATTATTAAGTTGTCATCTCTTCGTCTTTAATTGGTGACCTCGGGACATGGTATGGCTTGAGTTGTGCAATATTATACTTGCTCATGTAGTTACCACTGAAGTCAATAAACTTGTAGCAATTAGCCATAATTATATTAGACCCTCAAAATGGTCCTTCAAACAACATGAATAATTTTTTTGTAAACAAATTCCAGTAGTTACTTGTCGGGTTAGTACGACGTAGAACTTAAATGTTTCACCTTGAACTTATTCAACTTACGTCTTGTATTATTGTTTGCGGCTCTCAGCCGACAAAAACAAACATCGTCTTACAAATTCAATTAATTCTTCTCTCGCCTTCTCTGGATTTTCTTGAGCTGTATACTCGTTAATCTTAGGTAAGGCTTCCAGACCGTCAATTAACTTTGACATTCACTGACCCGTGAGTACTTGTACTGGAGCGTGATTAGTAGTGTGTATGGTGTGATTGATAAAAAATTAAATTAGCTCAATCTTATCATGTCAACGTAACTGGCGGTTAAAACAATGTATTCTTAACATAGTTCCAATTGTCCTCATACTTCTCTCAACGGGATTTGATTGAGGGTGGCGTACTGAGATTGTTGTAGGAATAATTTCCAACTGTCTTGGGCCCTTCTGCCATACTTCTCCCGTAAACTGACTACCCTAATCTGAGAAGATACACTTGGGTTTTCCAACCTCATTGATGTACAGTTTCAACTTAGATAACAAGGTTGTGGCCTTAGCCTGCACTACAGGATATAACTTGATAAGCTTGGAAAACAAATCAAGCATCACAAAAAAAACATATTTTACACCAGCCTTAGATGAGGTAGTGGACCAAAAATATCTACAGATACAAGAGAGAAAGGTTCTCTTGGTAAAATGGATTGTATGTCACCCTGTAAGTTCTAAGTAGGAGATTTTGCATTCTGACACAGATCACACATCTTAGAACACACTCTAATCACGTTTAACATGTTACGCCAATAAACCTATCACTTCAGACTAGAGTATAGCTTGTTTGTACCAATGTGACCAAGAATTTTATGTACTTCAGTAGTAACAATGCTGAATACACCTAGGTATAATAGGCTTCCATTCATTCTCAAAATTATTTATTCTTTCGCTTCCGTAGAACAGAATTCCATTTTCGACTTGACAATAATACCATAACACTCCACTATAGGCCTTTCACAGCAAAGTGAGCATTTTTTGAATTTGTTTCATCAAACATAATAAACAATAAATTCATTTGATTGTGGGCTTGGACTTTTGGTTTTGCGTATAGTAAATTTATACACTGTGTTTATTACTCACATGGCAGGGTATACATTAACAAGTAGTGGAGAGATATAAATTGGTTGAAAGAAAAAAGTAACTAGGGCTTCAAAAGTGCTCACTTTACCGTGAACTGTTTATATCAGGTGGTAAGTGCTCCAACTTACTAGCAATCTTCTTGCAAAACTCATCTTCAGACTGTAATTTAGCTAATGAGGTGTTTATTCAATTTCACTGTTCTCAGATTTACATGAGCGACTACAAATTCCTTTAGTTTTCTAGGGGGGTGATTCACATCTTGTTCACTAGCTGGTATCCTACTAAGGTAATTGGCTGCATTATCCGATCCTTGGATGTACTGTATGTCAATATCATATTCTTGTAGGAACAAAACTCATCTGTTTAACTAGTCTCCGAAAACTCTTCCAGTCTTAAGACATGTTAGTGCTTGGTGGTCAGTAATTTAATCTTCTCACCAAGAAGTAAGTCATTGAATTTTTGTGATGCCCATAAGATTGAGAGAGTCTCTCGCTCTGTGACAGTATAACTACGTTCAGCGCAGTTCAACATGTGACTCGCCATTGCTACAGTTTGTTCATAACCTCTGTCATTTTCCTGTGCCAATTTAACACCTAGTGTGTATGCTGATACATCTGTGTACAAAAGAAAATCCTTCCCTTGTGTTTGGTGGTAGATTCAGTGGTTTTCCAAGAAAATTCCCTTCATCTTAACGAACCTTTCTGGGTGTTTTTCGCCCCAATTACACGTTATACCCTTCTTCAACAAAGTAAACAAAGGTAGAGCAGTTTTTGAGACCTGGTCAGAATAATTGCGATAGAATCCTAAGACTCCCAAGAACACTTGCAACTTGCTTACATTCTGTGGTACCGGAAACTGTGTAATAGATTGTAGCTTATCCAGCGCTGTATGAATACCTTCACTAGTAAGAATGTGTCCAAGATAGGGTAGCATTCCTGGCTACCATGTATGACGGCTTAACAAATATAGATGACCAGGTCCGTTCACTATAATTAAATTTGCACTGAAAATTCTAATTTTGAATTAATATTGCTGAGATAGGCTTTAATTCTTAAGGATATTCAAAAACCCTCTCTGTCAATGAAGTCATGCGCAGCTGCCAACTAGGTGAACCATAAACCTTAATACAACTTAACACCACAATGCAAAATAAAAAAATATATACTGCATCTGAAAATTATAAATAAAAAAGAAAAATAACAGGTGAGATCAAATCCATTTAGCATCTCATAAAATAATATTATTACGTTAAAGTATATGCATATAACCAAATTAGGTATTTAATTATGCAAATACTGGTCCATGCCAATATGACTGTTAATGCAATGTAAAAATTTTAGACGTCACAATTTTCTATTATTTAAACTAATATGGAGGTAATCTTGTAATTTTGTAATTTAGTATGCAGTACATTCCATTCAAACTAAATACTATACGCCTAACTTTCAAAGATATATTTTGTGATCTCGTTACATGACCTGTTAGTAAACTAAGTGTATCAATTCCAAGCCTGAACCAATGGTTCAGACAATCAGGAACTGGGAAGCAGAGATTTTTAAGAGACAATCCCTACATTTGTCTGTAATTATTCCAGAAAACCATGAGAAAATGAGCTCATTATGGCTGGATTGGGAACCAAAATTAAGTCCAGTGTTTTAACCACTGCACCGCGTCACTTGGTTCCCCATTTGGGGAACTTAAATCTTATCTGAGGTACTAAGAGATAGGAGAGTTGAAACCATTTGGCAATTCTGTACTGCCGTGAACACACGACTAAAACAATTCACTTAGAAGAACTGTGTCATTAGCTTTTTTGCAACCAGTAATGATTTTCAACATTTAAGAAAAAGTCTGATTTATATTTTTTCTGCATTATTATATCAAATTTCTGTGAGTTTATTTGTATTTCATGAACTTCATTTTAAAATAATTTACAAATAACTAGACATTCTTTCTTAAAAACTAAGTTTTGTACATTCAAGTGATGTGTGATGAAATACTTTGATGATGCCATCACTGTCCCACTCGGGAGGCAAACCGCTGCTGTTCCACTTGTGCATCAGGGACGCACATCCTTGCACCTCGTGTAAGAGTCACAGTCATTGTTCATGCTGGAACGCAACTCTGAACCAGGTCATGACCCGCCAGACCCCTTGTTTCCAAGAGTAAACTCAGCTTTATGCGTATGCAGTGTAATTCTGATCAGTGCCCCGTACAGCAAAGTCTAAATATCACAAGGGAAAGTGTTATATTCCTTTTACTCCCCTTAAGTGAGGCGTAAACAGCCTGCGAGTGTGAAGCCATGTGGGTTTCGTCTTTATACAGAACACGAGTTGAAGACACTCATAAATATTTGCATAATTTTCCAGTTTTAATGTCATGTTTTGTTTATTTTAAAAGGGCAGTTTTATTATTTTGAACTGTGTTAAAGTGTCACGTAAAATATCTCAACAGTTCCGGCTTCCACCATGTCAGGTGCCCAAAGTAAAATTCTTTCATGTATATAAAATTATGTTCATAATTTAATTGACCTGTTTTAAAGTGTTCATGTCTTAAATGCCATGTTAATTTATTGTGTAGCCTCCAAGTATCTTGCTGGCCCATTTTGGCTTGTTTCATTGACTATCTTTCTCCAACACAAATTACACATAAAGACTGGGACTCTAATTAACATACATAACTTGTCGGAAATCTTGTATAGTTAGTTCTAGTATCTTTTATATAATTTTCAGTAATTCCTTGTGTACCTTTTGTCTAATCTACATGCGTTGAATTTCCCTCTTGGTGGTGGCGGGAGATATCAGGGAGGTAGTCAGGCATCTCAGCTACCATCTTTAGTCTTGATCTTGCAAGCCTAAAGAGTGCATGCGTGTCACATTGGGGGAGCCTTCAACTTCTTTTGCCTGATCACATAGCTGCAATAGTGCAAGTATAATATACAGGAACCTTTGTATTTTGTTTGATCCTCCCGCACTTGTACTCCAATCTCTGTCAGACTCGCGGCCACTTAGATTTTACCACCGTAATTCATAACCATGTGCTTAACCATACTTTTGCCGCTTAAACCGATGGCAGGCCCAAATGCCATGCCCACTTTAGGCTAGGGTAGTTGTATTGTGTATAAGTGTACAGTCTCTTTACCAATATAGCCATTCGTAACTCTAGTCTCTGTGTTCTTTATTTTCGTACTTAAGTACCTTTGGGTCCTGGTCCACCCCAGGTGACCACATGTTCGAGTGCATTGATATCGCCCTGACAATAGGAGTCCACTTGCTCACCCGTGCTTAGATGAGCTGGCGTCTTTAGGACGTTATTAACATATTTTCTAAACTTTCCAGCCATGAGCCAGGGTTCATCAGAAATCTGACGCGTCTCATCTTTCACCAGTATCTGGACAGTGTGTTAAGATAATGTCTTAAAAAATAAAAGGTATGCAAAATATCAGCTTAGATAATTATTTTGAAAAGATTTTTAGTATAAGACGTTGTAGAATATACAATTGATTTAAATGAAAAATGTTTGTAAGATATATGTTTGCCAAAAATATTAGAACAGAGTTTTTTCATAAGCTCTAGGCCTACCATAAGTTAGGAAATGTAATCTTTATATTACATTGTTTTTTTTGTATTCTAAATATAATAACCTTATTTTGAGAAAAAAATTGCTGAAATACTTTTCAATGGCATGAACCAACTGATGCAGGTGTCATTCTTTGGGGGTTGCTTATTTCAAATATATGATTGAATGTCTCATGACCAGCAGGCTTTCAGGTAACACTTCCCACATCCCGCTCTGATAAACTGAATCTCTAATTGCATATGAAAATGTTGTTCCCCTACTCCAAGCAGCAGAAAAAATGGAGTATGTTGGGCGTTTATAAAGTTTCTCTGAAACTAACACTATCTGTCCTTTTGCCTAAATACAATGAGTTTGTAAGTGTTCCAGTGATGGTGGATCTCTAACAATAGTGTAGTGAAAATAGTGGAATTTATGTTGGTAAAGATGATGATGTACGTTTTCAGATGGTGATGGATCTGACCCATATGGGTCTGATGTGCGACAACCCTAATGTGCGAGGCAAAGAATTGGAGAATTTCCATTGCAAGTATGCTATGCTGAGTCCAGGCGAGCTAGAAAGTGCATTCCAGGTGACGTTCCAGGAGCTGATGCAGGTCTTGAGTCAGACAGTGCCCTGTGTCGGCTGCAGGCGGAGGTGAGATAAGCTTGTAGTTTCTCTTCACTGTCTGGGTTTTTTGCAGTTCTCACATATACATTCATTTTTTTGTGCTGTTTTTGAATTTTGGAGTTTCGTTCTGGGTGTAAATGTTTTTAATAGATCAGGTGTGAAGTTGCCAAATTATTTATTAAGAAAGTAGATTGAGTATTCCAAAATACGTACTGCAGATTAACATTTGAGGGAAACCCCCAAGTATAAAGGTGTGGTGTTTAAGAACCCTCACAGTTAGTTGTATGTCTGTCCAGCATGTATCAGTGGCATACAGTATTGCACATGTAAATATGGTTTTTAAAACAAGATTTCACGCGCGTACAGTTGGTGTCCGAACAGACGTGGATGGGCTTGCTATTATCCTTGTTCTCTAGTATGATTTAATTTTGTTGGTTTAGAGTGAGTCAATGGAAATTTTTTTCAAAAAATCAGAATTAGAAATGTTTCAGAAATTTTTGTCAAAAATATTTAGTGAATGAGAATATTTCAGCAGTGAAGTAAAAGAAATATTTTTGAAGTACATAATCATATATGTAAACCTAGGTGGCAAAAACAGAAATAATAAAAATATAGATATTTCATGATATAAGAGTATGAAAATATTGAAAATAATGTATACATAATATTAACATTATAAAGAAAAATATAGCACAGTTTATTGGATGGAGGCAGACCTATTTTGGCAAATGTAAGTTTGTACATATTTATAAAAGAAAAGAAAAAGAGGATGGTATTTTTTTAGTTAGACAATGTATTATGTTATGTAAATTTTATGCAAAAGTGTTGGAACAGTCTGTTGAAAATTAATGAAGTCAATACATAGAGCACATACACAAAGTCGTACATGAAGAATATGCTGGAAACAATGTTTAATGTTTTTAACACATTGTTGATGAAGCCCGAGTCTGGCTCGGGCAAGGGTAATTGTATGAGTGGATGAAGCCAGAGCGTAACTCGGGAGCGACGTAAAAAATTCCTAGGAATTGCTACAGGAGTCAGTCGGGCTTCGTCTCGCCTGGCACAATCTGGTAAACATCTGTGACGTGCTTATTTCTATCTGTTGAGTGTTTTTACAACTGTTTGAAGTTTGTTGGTAAGCTGTTACAAGAGCACTCACGCATTGTGTTTCTCTGTAGTCCATTTTTTGTGACCCGTGCTTATTGCAAGTGTGTAAACACCACATAGTTGTTTCTATGAAAATTGTTTAATTGTTCTATGTACCGTGATTCATTTTCATCTTTTATATTTTAGAGTGGAAATCACAATTGTATAAATAGTGCCGGGATGTACGTTTTGTGAAATGTGCTGCATAAAACAAATTTTAGTTGCAAATATGCAGCTTTGAATGATGTTTTGTATATTGTTTATATAAAATCTAAAGCTGTGATAAACTTTTTACAGTAGTGTTCGTGTTTTTATTCAGTTTTCTTGTAATAACAGACACATTAGTCCAAAGTCTCAGCTATTACTTAAATAATATTTTTTAATCTTTTACTAACAATGGATACTTCAGATAATAGTGGAAATCTGGACATTGTCGACGAACCTGTCATTGACTGAGGATCAGAAGACGTGAATGATTCCATCCTGGATTTCGAAGTGTTGGATGTAGGTAACCAATTATAGTCGCAAGGAATTTTTGTTTCAATTTTTCATAAAATTAGAGCACCCATCAACTGGAATTGTTGGGAGGCCTATTGAGATTATGGAAAACTATGGTGTGGTGTTATGAAAAATGGCATATTTTTAGAAGAAACTCATAATACAGCTTCTATATATGGCACGTAAATAATAGGGCAGGCACTGTATTAGTAAACCCAATCCATATATATAAATTACAAATATTATGCTCTTAGTTAAGAAGCAATGCAACAAAATAAAATACTTTTTTATGTGAAATGGGAGCATCATATAACTCCGGCACTAATGCTGGCTGAATGACCTTCATTCACAGCAGGCTGGCTAGGTTTCTTATTGCTACGAGTGCTGGAAGTGGGATAGCACTGCAGCTGTTGCTTTATATTTTGTTTTGTTGATGTACAGCTGATAACACTTCTCACATAATGAATAATCACTGCCATGGTCAGTCGTTCCCGTACCGCATGGGACGTCGGCACTCTGCACAATTACTTATCATACACAAGAGCGACACTTGCATGTCCACATTCTTTTGAATCATAAGCATTTCTATTTTCTATATAGTGGTATGTTTGTAGTGCTTCTCACTGTTAGGTTACAGTATAAAGTACATTTCACACTCTGTTTACAGATAGTTATCTGTGATCTAGAGTCAAGAAGTTACGTTTCGTTCAAAGAATTCATTTATAAATAAATATTACATAACAAAAGTTGTCGTACTGTATAGTAGTGTATAAATATAAAATATTTTATTTTGCTAACCACTATAATCCGAGGGTTATACACACTAAGGAAGCTGGTATCTTTTGTTCACTTGACCTTATAGACGAAACAATAAAAAAACAAATTCACAAAAAAAGCACATTTACTCCAACTTCATTTGTGACAAAAAGCAAACAACTCAAAACTTGTGTTGTTTTTTATTGTCTTTGCTTTTTAGTAGTATTGCTTGAAGCTTATTTGTTTCATGTGCCCAACATAATTGACGAAGCATAAATAATAAAATAAAAGTTTGTGGTAATTTCATGCGCGGAGATAAAACAGATGACTCATCACTGTGCCGAGACATGTGCGAGCCCCTGTCGGACATGTACAGCATGTGGCAAAGAATTTGTGTGATTTGCGACTTTTGAAACTCTCTGGAAAATTAGTTTAATTCGGGAATTCCAGTTTAAAGGTGCTTTACTGAGTAAATTATAACAACGAATATTTTTTCTTATTTACTTTTAATCGAGGACGATGAATCAGATTCACAGATGCCATCTACCTCCACACCAAAAAGGCATAGGACAGACAGACAGCATTGTGGTAAAATATCGGATTCTGATTTTGGTTGGAATGCTGAAGATTAAATTCCAGATTTGCCTGTCTTTCAAGAAATGACAGGTGTAACAGCACATTTAGATGACACATCAACACCTCTTAGACCATCTAAATTCTGCATTTTCATCTTCTTCTGCTCCGTTTGCTAACTTGACAGTTGATGAAGGTATGTGCGGCTTTCGAGGGTGAATAAGTTTTTTGTGGTATGCAATGCTTATTCTTTATATGTGCTGAGAATAGAAGTGTGTTCAGGGAAGGGAACTGAAGAGCCAGGTGTAATGGCATTTCTAAAGAGACTTCTAGACAGCTATTTTGATATGGGCTTCACTGTGTACATGGACCGCTATTGCTCATCACCAGCTGTGTTTAACGATTTGTGGGAACGCAAGAGAGAGGCAGTAGGCACCTGCATGACAAACAGAAAGGGGCCTTCCACAAAGCACTGTTACGAAGCAGAGTATTAAAAAAGAAGTAATTTCAACTCGGAGGAAACACTTGCTCTGTCTGAAATGGATCCTCTACAATGGATGTTGTTGTGCGCTCTCTGCAAGGGCCAGTCACTAAAACCAAACCAGATGTCCTTGATTACAACATACACAAAACTGGGGTTGAAGAACGTACCAAATGATAGCCTATTATCTGTTCAAAAGAATGCAATTGAAATGGTGAAATAAATAATTATTTTTTCACCTATTTGTCATGAGTGCAACGAATGCTTTCGTGTTGTATTGGTATACAAGGACTCCTTAAGAGCGGACAAAATGTAGACTGGTGCATTTTCTGATACAGTTGGGAAATGCCTTTGTGGGAGAAGGCAACAAGGAACAACAAATAAGTTCTCTGCCAAGCCCCAGCACAGACAAAACGGAAGACACTTTTCAGGAAAAATACCAGCCACTGAAAAAAAGGCAAGCCCAACACATGTTTGTAAAGTCTGCACAAATAGAAGCAAACACCAGACAGGGAAACTAGCTAGGATAGAAACTTCTTGGTGGTCTCCTGACTGTAGTGTTGGACTGTGTGTGCCCAACTGTTTCAAGTTATACCATACAAAAGTCAACTATGCGTAACAACGTATATTTTAGTGCAATGACACAGTGTTTTTGATACTCTATACATCTAATAATTTCTACGTTTTACACCAGTATTTATCATAAGAATGTTTACCAAAGTGTTTCATAACATACCATGCAAAAACCAAATATGTGTAATGTGTGAATGAGGTTTCTTGTGTAAGAAAATTGGGTTATTCAAATTTTGAAAATTTTACAATTTTTGAAATTCTAATACATTTTGTGTTTCCGTTAGTGCTTATCAAAGACATTTTTGTGACTGCCAAACTGTATAAAAATAGGTGTACATTGCGAATGCCAAATTGGTATAATATTTGACAAAACATTTATGTACAGGAATAGGTTTTCTATATTGGTTATATTTTATTGTTTTGGAACTTTTTTTTTTTCCATCACTTCTTTTCATAAAAGTATTTGAATGCTAAACTGTCTGAAGTTAGTCATACAGTGGCAAATGTGTAAGACATAACTATAAATATTATTTATAGAAATAGGTTTTTTATATTTTGTATATTTTAGGTTTTGGGTGATTCATTGGTTTTGTTTTTTAAAATTTCTTCACATGGGAATGTTTGTGAGTGCTAAATTTTCTACAGATAGTTATATAGCTGCCAACTTTGTATAAAACAAGAGTACTATGCTTTTTTTGTACAGAAATAGGTTTTTTATATTTTAGTTTATTTCAGAAATGCCTTTCAATTTTTTTTGTCAATACTTGAGATTACTGTGTGTTTTCCTGACAAACTGCGTAAGGTAATGTAAAAAAGGCCAACATTCATTGTGATTATCTGACTTTTCCTATCATGCACAGAAAAAGGTTTTCAATATTTCGTACATATTTTTGGTTTTTGGACACCTTGTTCATTTTATGTTTTTCATTAGTACTCATATTTAAGTATTTGTGACTGCCAGACTATTTAAATGCACATATGTAGTGCAAAGGTCAACTATTTGGAAATGTGACTATACTTTTATGTAATGTACAGCAATAAGTTTTTTAATATGTTTAGCATAGCTTATGGTTTACAATGCCTCAGTTATTTGGTGTTTCAAGAGGATTTTTCATGAAAGGGTTTGTGATTTCCAAACTATAGAAATAAACATATGTAGTGCAAAGGTTAACTTTTTGTAAAACATGATTATACATTTTATGTATTGTACAGAAATAAAGTTTTTCTTATGTTTGGTTTATTCTTTGATATAGAGTACTTCACTTTTTAAGCACGACTTCTCATGAAAGTGTTTGTATCTGCCAAACAATGTAATGAAAAAAGGCCAAATTTTTATAAAAAAAATTGTAAATATGGTATGTATTTTATGTAAAAAATCAATTTTTATGGTTACTAAATATTGTCAGTATTATTGTCCAGTTTATATAACATGTTAGATATTATTAAAAATGTTAAACTGTTGTTACAGTAGTCTGGCAAACCTGAGAGACTTTGATCAAAAATATATGTAAATTATTTTTTTATTTTCAAAAACATAGTTTTTTAAAAATTTAATGTCTTACAAGTTTTGCACCACTTCAGAAATGTTGTGATTTGTCCAGATAGAAAAAAGTTCAAATTGTAATTTCATATCATAGTAATATGAATTTACTCAAAAAATGTAGATAATATGATTTTTTGAAATACATTGAAAAACAGCAGTCCACCTAATCCAGGTAGGTAGGTAGGTAGGTAGGTCATGTTCGACCAGTACCCAATGTGTTAAGAAATATTTTTTAATTCACAAATATTAATTAGCGTAACTGAAATAATTGGTTAAATATTTTTTCGAATAAAATGCTATCAGCTTTCATAATAGTCCTTCCCTGATTTTCATCACAATAGCCAAACGTTAAATATATGGCCATACAGAAGTCTACCTGTAGGTTGTGCATATGCAGTTGAAGTACATCTCGCTCTTGGATTACAGTAAGAGTACATGGCATGTTCTGTTGCCAACAGGCAACAGATAAGAGTCAAGAAGTTATGTTGTATTGAAAGATACTGTTAAGAGTTGCCTGGGGTGAATGTTGAGTTCATAGGGATGGAAGTCTTAATAAAATTAAACAACTCATTTTCATTTCTTAATTTATTTACAGTAATATAAAAATACGCATGGTGATTCACAGCATTAAATTGCCTATTACTATTATTGACACTTATTATTCCTATCAGTGAGCATAACATTTATGACAATCTCAATTATGATTTGACGCATGATGCCTTTTCAACAATGAATAATCTGCTTCAACTCATCATTGAGCATGCCTTTGCTGCTCGATTTTGTGGAGTTTGATTGTTTCTACGCATCATGAGATGACAGGAATTGTACTGTCTACCCAAGGCAAAGGATGGACACTCCACGCCAGATTGTATTATTTACTGGTCGAGCCACCAAAGTTATGAATCGAGATCATCCAAGTACTCCAGTGCACTGCCAGATGGCACCACTAGTACGATGCCAAGACATGAACCTTGATCCAGTGCCGGCCACTGACGTCACACGCCAAGAAGATCTATATCATGTCCACCCCCTCTTCGATTCCGATCAGTGTGCGCTGACCAGAGTATAAATAGTGGTCCGCTACCCACCAGTCTGTCCTTCACTGCACGATTGTGCTGAAGGAACCATCAGCTCCCTGGTTCTCACCGCACTCCTTGTGCAGAGGATCATCTCCTACTATCTTGTCTTCACTGCATTCTGTACCAGACTCCTATCATCATCTACATCGTCTGAACACGAGACACTAGTGTAGTCCAGTTTAAGTTAGTGTCATAATGCTAATCTACCCTACCATTGTTAGTCTAAGAACAGGTCAGCTTCACCTGTCTCAAGAGTAGTGTTGTGGCCACCAGGGGGCCGCACACATCAAACTTACAACGGGGTATAGCGACATGAGCCCCCAGGCGCACCCAGATGTTCAGTGAAGCACTATGTTTAGTTGTTGGAGTCAACGACGAGACTGGAGCATAAGGCATCACTTCCATCCTGGCTTTGAGAGCTCTTAGCCGACTACGTCTGATACTTTAATGATGAGCATAATCTGGCTTGGCAGTAGGGCTTAAGGCTACCTATCGAGACCCCGTTGCTCAAAGCTAACCAGTAACTAATTATGTGCTGGCAAGGATAGGCAGGTCACTGTTGAGAATTGTTAACTTGTTAACTTCATTCTCTTCAAGAGTAGAGATTACGTTGAGAATTAGAGTAATTTGTAACTGTCTATATTGTATTATTTCTGTATTGAATCGTGTTAATAAATGTGTTTTGTAGTCTAGGAATTCCCGGTTGCTTGTACTTGTTCGTCAGTGAGCTATGCTTCCCATGAGTGCTCTCCCTTCATGCTATATTGACATAATCAGCCTAGAAATTATAATCACAGAGTGTAGGAACAGATTGAATACAGGAGTGAGTAGGTAGGCTGAAGGGAAGCGCTTCACTGGTGGAGCCACTTCTCGACCCACCTCGCGCTTATGCGAGTATGCTTCTAATTAGGATTTCTTTTAGTACATTGTGCTTCACACTGTTTTATTGCACATTACAGCAAATAAGAAGAGCAAAACGTGGCTGCACAGCTCGCTTACTCGTAGTTCAGCGATAGTTCAATTACTTTCATTATTTCTCTATTTAAGTATCTTCAGTGCAGTAGTGTGTATAACTTTCAGAATTGTTTTAGTGTGCCAGTATAAATGTTTAATTGTCTGTACAACTAATGTAATTGCCGCAGCATTCATGACAGCTGTTGCCTCCCAGGCTTTCAGGGCAAGCGCAGTAAGCGATAGTGTGCAAGGTTAGTTTGTCATGTGCGTAAGTCAGCAGATTGCGCAGATGGCCTTGCCAGCCTAGCACCTTGACGTTACGTCGCCCACCCAGGAGCCTTAGAATAGCTTAACTCGGCTTCTCTTATACTAATGCATGATTACCGCTTGTTTCTGCGTGTGGGAACACCTGTTCCTTTGTAAGCCAGAAAATCTCCATTTGTTTTGTGTGTGTTTTGGAGATCTTTAATGCTTTTACTCTTCTACTCACAAGTAACTTTGAATCACACAGTGCACATTCTTCTACAATCCCACGTACACTGCATATATACCAAGTATATGAAAACAGGCAGCAAGACTAAACCATCTTCAGTCACTAAACTAATCAAATGTGCACTCATTGATTACAACAGAAATAGAGCGAGCTTTAGACGACCGTGACTAACAACGAGCGTTGTTACAAGAAACAGCACAGAGTACTAACAGTGTGGTACAGAATCAAAACTTAGACTTATATTTAACACCATTCCCGAACACTACTAAAATGACACACCACCCCCAACACAACAAAACGAACAAATACAATCCAGATCATTAAGTCCCCAGTCCAAACTTCTTGGGTTTCACAATTACGAGGACATAGCATTCAATCTCTACTATCAACCACATTTCCACCACCCCCACCACTACATAAATACCACAACACAAACTACACCACCCGCCCAAGAAAATATGGAACACCCTCAACAACACCAACATCTTCAAATAGTTATCAGTCAACTGGAAAAACTGCCATCTTTCTCAAGGACTCGAGGGGAAAACATTGAGGATTTTCTTGAATCGTATGACACAGAAGCGGACATTAACCAATGGAATGGCGCAGAAAAAGGTTGTCTGTTCAAATTTCATCTCCTTGGAACGGCTAAGCATACGTTTGACAATTTCATAAGAACCCATCCTCAGGAAATCACTTGGCATGAAATACAGACAACATTAAACGACACATTCACATCCACTACAGACACAGAACATTATGAACACATACTCTAAACAAAGAGACAAGGGGTAGGAGAAAACACCTTGCGCCATATAGAGACCATGAATTATTACAGGAACAAGTACAATACCCACATATCTGACCAAGAATTTAGAACGTGTTATGGAAATCACTGTTGCTGCTGTCTATTTCTGACAAACTAATAGGACTGCCTAACGACACATTGCCACAGATGACAGACAACCTTAAACCCATTGAGATTGGCATGTACCATTATCATCAGGCACTCACACAAACCCGTCCTAACCCTAAATCTGAACAGCTGGAATCCCAGATCACTAAATTAAATGAAGAGATTACCCAACCCTCATTACAAAACCAACACACCAGACTTCACACTGACACCAACAACCAAACACAAAATCCACACAATAATTTCCAGTACCACTCACGACATGCGCAACCATCACAACACCACGGTTATTTCAATTCCTACTAACCACATCAGGGATATCAAAGAAATGGACAACCTATCATCATTATTAAAGAAAGCCCCTCTGGGTCAAATCAATATCACAGAAACCAACACTTCCAAAGAGGTAGATCTACCTTCCATAGGGGGACATATTTAGATAAGAACACGCAACGTGATAGTTATAGTACCCCATAGTACAACATAAGCATACAGTAAAACACCTGGGGACGTAGCTTCGGCAGTGCACAACAAGCATATACCCAGCCGTCAAGAAACTCCAATACGAGGGGGTAAAACGCATCTTCCCTACAGACAAAAAACACGACAACGGTCGTGACACGTGCAGAGTGATTTTCAACAAGGTTGTACCCAGTAGATTGTACTCCGATATTGCTAAATTCAATTCATATAGCAATCAAACTATATCAGGTAAACCACCCTTGTTACACAGACATATGTAGCCAATCAATCGGACTAGTATACAAGACACCACATCCGTAATCAAATTCACGCTGCCGGCAAGGTCAGCGAACACGGTCAGGGAATGCAAACTTTCGCCTCAGTGGATGTGCGTACACCGCCGCCCGAGCGCAAGGAAAGCGAACATGTCCTGCCGCTGCGCGCCCAACATTGCAATATTGCCAAGTCGCCGAAAAATGCAGTGAACCTGCAAAAAGTCGCCGGACCTCGTATCCTTGCCCAGGACACGTTTGCCCTGTGTTTTTATACAGGCCATAAAGCGTGACAGTGTAGCGTGTTTCCTAACCTGAGCTTTAGATTTTCAACACCAATAGGCAACTGCTTTAAACATTTAAAAAATATATTTGGTCTGACACCACTAACTGTTTTTCTAGACCACGAACCCAGAAACCGCTCAGTAGCCACTAATAATTGTTGCCACAGCACACGAAGCCAGGCCCGTGATGATGAGCCAATGTTTAAAAACATACTGAGCAGGCCTGTGCCATAATCTAGCTCATATCAACATTCTCGCTCCGCGACGAAAGTGGATTGTGAGTATGCCAGCCTTCGCACTTCGATACCGCGGGTTCTCATAACTATCAAAGGCAGAAAATACTACGCATTGCTCGATACCGGGTGCTCACATAGTAGTGTTGCGAGCACCTTAATTTCTACGCAGCAACTTCAACCTTTACAAGAGAACATTACTTTAGTTGGAGCGACATCTGTATTAACTGCGACCAAATTTAAAACAGCACTTATTCTTGTGTATAGCGGGTCAGACTTACCTGCAAGACTGTTTAGTTGTCGATAACTTAAAACAGTACTTATTACTAGGAGTAGACTTCATTAAAGAGTATCATATCATCCCAATATTAAAAAACAATATCCTTTTTATCCATGCTCATAACTCTGATAAGTTAGTACAAGTACAGATACACTCGGCAACATCCGCTCAAGATAATGCTACTTCTATAGAACAATATTTTAATGCATTGGATAGTTTCGAAAGTGATCAGAAGATGCTACCACAGATTAACAAGAAGTTAAATAGTGAGCAAACTGCAATGATTAACAGCATTATTGACAGATATCAAGATGGATTTGCTAATTCTATATTGGAATTAATTGAAGAAAAAAGTTTGAAATCAAATTAGACCTGACAGCAGATAAGTCCGAAAATTCGCGATGAGATGTTAATACAAATTACATATATGGTACAGGCGGGAATTATCGAGGAAGCTGATTCACCTTATTCTGCTCCGAGTTTAGTTGTTTCAAAGAAAAACGGCAGGTTAAGATTTTTAACTGATTTTAGGAAACTAAAATCAGTATTTAACAAGAGTGCAGTACCTATTACCCCGCACTGAAGACATTTTGAATGCTCTACAGAACTCTCACTACATCACGAGTTTAGACCTATTCTCAGGCTTTTACAGTATTCCTGTTAGACAACAAGACCATTATAAATTAGTCAGCATTGATGGCGTAGGGTTAGTCCAATATAAAAAAATGCCAATGGGTTTTTCTACATCGCCTCAATACTTTCACATGTTTATAAATTCTCTATTAGGCCCCCTACAGTCGACAGCAGCTATCACCTATATTTATTATATCTTTATTTTGGGAAATTCATTTGAGGAACATTTAACTAACATCGAAAAAGTTTTTGAAAGGCTGCGTATGTTCAATGTCAAAGTAAATACAAAAAAATGTACGTTCACAGAGCAAACGGTACTTGGTCACATCATCACCCTTCAGGGTATAACCACAGACAAAGTTCACGCCATAGAACACATGTCTAGGCTACAAATCTTAAACAGCTATGTAAGTTTTTAGGCATGACTTCATACCTCAGGTATATCATAACTATGCTACTATAGCTGAACTGCTTGTTGAATTAACAAAACATTACTTTGCATTTAAATGGAAAGATATATACCAACAGGCATATATATATATATCTTAAGAAAACTATACTAGCAGCTCCCGTATTGCAAAAGTTTGATGAACAGCAGAACATAATATTAGCTTGCAATGCCAGTAATGAGACAGTAGGTGGACCCGTGGACAAAACAGCGTTCTGTCATAACTTTTGCATAAATAAAATTATCGCTCAAGGAATCAAGTTGGAGGAATTAGTTATCAATGCAGTCATTTTCGGCAATACTTGTACGGGCACCACTTCATTATAGAGACGGATCACGCCAGTCCTAGATATCTACGCATCATGGCTGAACACAACATCCGCATCCAAAAAATGGCAGTCGCATTGAGTGAATATGATTTTGAGTGATACATCAAAGTAAGATTAAACACTCTCCCTGACGCTGTAAGCCACGTTACAACTAAGACAGATAAACTTATGTAAACCATTACAATCAATAACACCAATCACATGATTAAACAGGACATGCTAAATGCACATCGCTATACACAGCTAAGGCAGAATGTATCTTACAAAACCCTAATAAACACAGTGAAATCAAGACAAGTATTATCAAGTACACAGTTAACAATTTGGTTGATATTAAACCTTTTTTCAAAAACGAGATTCAGTCACAAGATAAGACAAAAATCACGAAAGCCATAGATGATAACAAAATTTTTCCTATACACGCCATTTGCAAAATCATCACTACCGTATATCAAGTCAACCTACAAGTAATTATGGGAAAAAACCCTAATAAAATAAAAACACATATTGATCCACTTTTAAATTGTATTATTATAATTTTAAACAAAAATGGAACACCACACTTCTTACCTACCTACAATTACGAGCAGGAATACATAAATATTGATGATGACTCTATCCTCCACTAATGTCGTATTGCCATCAATTATTCACCTTTTGCTGGCGAATATGAGCATGACCTGCGCATAAAACAATTAAAGCTTGCACTAGAAAACCCACAAAATGCTGACACAAAATACCGTCGCTGGCAAAAAGCCCGCACACACCACTATTGTGGGCCATATCAGGGTAACAGACATCCTAGGAGATAGTACGGTACGAATACAAGTCAGCAAAACCGGAACCCCCAAATATGATACTGTCTGTACCCGACATTTTTAGAAAAGGGTACGTCAGAGACTTTGTTCCTGCCGTACGAAACATTTCCGGTGTCGGGATTATGCAACACAACTGGGGCGAACTGACGTTGCCCAGAACTCAGCACGTGTCTGCAGAGGTGAACTCAGCCAGTACGAGGCGTCTGTTCTTCGATGCTGCCGCAGACACATTGCTGCCAAACTGCAAGGGTGAAGTGACGTAGAGTGGGGATTCACGGTCGCCAACTCCTGCCTGCATGTAATGTCCCGCTGTTAGCAGATATGCAGCGCTCCTGCAGCATGAGGTACACTCTGCGCATGTGTGCCGGCGTTGTCATGGCAACTCCAACCATGAGACGAGCTGCTGCCGAGGATTGGGGAGTCAGCTGGGGCTGCCACACGGCCAAGGTCGTGGCTGCAGTGTGCATTGTCCTGCACGCAATCATCCCACTGCCTGCCACATTTAGGACACATGCTGGTGTCTATTGGACCCCAGCCGACGTGAACTTTCTCTATGAAGATAGCATTCCCCTTATTTATATGATACCACTCCACATCCTACAATCCCTGCAACACTTGATGAGTATTTACATGTAGCCTGTGCTGATCTAACGTTGAACTCATGTAAGAATGGCAAATTACTTTATGAATATTTACAGGTAATGGAACGTGGAGTACTAAGAGAATACCTTGATGACGTTAGTACACAATTCCGTCAAAGGCGCGGAATTCAATTCCTCGGTGACATGAGTATATGGTTCTGCAATGTTCTAACGAATAAGCACTTGTGTGCATTACTTGATAATGATGCAAAACTTGAAAGCCAGATTGATACACTTGCAAGTAATTTACTCACTGCCAATAAAACCATTAATGTTACATTTCAAGTTATTCATGAAATCCAGCATCAGGTGGAAGGAAAAGTAAATTCTCTTGCAAAAACAATTAATGGTATGTCCCAAGTTTTGCGAAAAAAAGCATTCTGCCATTAGCAAGATAGATAACGTTGAGGCTCAATTACACTTGATGGCCTCAAGCCTCTTACAGATCCTTAACACTTTAATAGTTTTTGAAGAATTAGTTAGAGTGTACATACACTCATGTCAACTTAACAGGCTACCCCTAGATGCAGTTAACAAAATGCAACTAACTGATGACATTACAAAATTAAATTTGCAGCTACTGACACTCAATTTAACATTAAGTATTGCAATTACAGACATCATTAAATACTGTACTCATGAACTCACAGAGTGTTCATTCACAAACACTCAAATGGTGATCAAATTACAGATCCCCATTTCTCGAGCTTTCACCAGATGGCAAGTTTTTCATATACACCCAGTGCCATATCATTTCGCAAACCAATCATGTTCAATTCACATCCCATATTTTACCATTGCCATTGATACGGTTACAGATACAGTTAAAGCTATCTCGCCCTCCCCAGAACTTACAGTGGGTGTTATACACGTCCCGAAGGAATCACTCACGAGTGATCATTCTAAATTTTTAAAATCAGCAATTTTGCTATCTGATGTGCATACATTGTTCTCCACATTCAAATTTCATTGCTCACCACACACTTCATTTTCACTTAACCGTATTCTACCACATCAGTATATACTAATTAATCCTCCTAAGGAACAACCTTACAATGTTTGAATACCTCCCTAAATGTTAATATAACAAATCACAATCTGGTAAGTGTTGAATTGCACATCCCATGTGGCTGTCAGATTGCCACTCCAGCACAAATTCTTGTTGAAGCTACACACCTGTGTGATATACGTGCACCCACAATTCCCTTACAACAAACTGTGATACCTATTCATTGACTGAACCAGAAATCTTTTGACCTCAATCAATTAACAATAATAGCTGGTATACACTTCTATAACATCAGCACAGCCCTTGACACAAATTGGCAGAAGAATCATAGTGAGCTGCCAGTGCTACCAACAATTGATCAATATCACTCGCATGATAATTTAAGGCAAAACAAACTGTTTTCCATATTAGAATCAGATCATCATGGTAGTTATAACTGTACTTATCTTCACAACTATTTCATTGTATCTAAAGTTTGTCAATCATTCTCTCACGAATGAACACAACGTTGTAAGTATGGCAACGACCTGAAACTTTGCTGACCTTCACGCAAATACATTTAATTAAGTGTAATGATACTTCAAGTTTATTCGACACAGAAATAAAATTGTGTAAGTATATAGTTGTACACACAAAGTTCCTAACCTTGACTTTTACGCACCTCGGTTTGAGTTAAATATATTTCCACTAGGCAAGAAAGGGCGAAACTATCAGGCCCTGAGGAAGGGGGCCGGTAGTTAGGAACCTATTAGGGAAATTAATTGCCTTTTATTATATAAAGGACTCTTAGGTCTCTATGGTGTGACACTAATATTTATACTTTGATTGCAGTGAATGCCTCCTGGCATTTCTGATTATTTTATCTTCAACTTTAATTATAATTTAGGTATTGGCACTTTAAAGCCAACATGTTACATCCATTATAGTGGTGAAAATATTAAGCACAGTTGTAACTGTCACTATAACTCTCACTGAATAATGCAAAAAAATATACACACGTACATACACATGTGTGTGTTTATATATATAGACACACACACAAAATTGGGTTATCAATAGCAAATGAGCTTGGTCTTCATTTTCATAATTATGTTTACAAAACAACAAGGGGATAGGAATACCAGTATTTAACATCTGTTTGTTAATACATTCTATACTATAGTGATACGTCTCACATGTATTGTAAAATACAAACTATTTCATTTTCAATATTATATTAAGTATTAGAAAATTATTGTACTATATTTGTATACGATCCAAACAATGTTATTGAAATGCCCTTACAATTATTATAGTGATTCAATTCTTTTATATGTTTAATGTAGGGTTGTGCGAGAATAAGATACGGACTTTTCTGTAATTATTACTGATTTAATTATAGAACTACGGAATTATTAAATATCACTGGTTTATTACGGAAACGAGGCTTTATGATGCACCACAAGAGAAAAATCACAAAATGGTATTTGCGGTTATGGTGTAGGTGCTGCAATTCAAGGTAATTGGCCATAAACATCACATGATTGTGCAAAGAACTGAAGCAGTCAGTGTGTGCATGCACCATTGGACACAGCAAAAAAATTCTTGTAGTGTCTGCTTTCTGCCACACTTGCAGGCAAAATAACATGATGCTCGCTTGTTCATACTGGATGCTAGTTTTTGTTGCCTGTCTCGGGCTGTTTCGACTGCTAGACGAAAAATGTCTGTAAATACACGCGTTTGAAGGTTCGGGTCATGAAGATGGAGTGTGGCTGCCTGTAATTGCAAAGACTCTGTACGAGTGCAGGTCGGAAACAGAGTATGACTTACAGACACTGCATGATAGTTTTTGTTGGTCGTCTTGGGCTGCCTTGACTGCTGGCTGTGAAGTTGGCAATTCGACCTCTCAACTTCTTTACATTTGTTCATCTTACACAATCATCTTCATTCGAACACTTCCTGCTTGTGCATGTATGGCACACACACTTATTTCGCATCATACCGTGTAGCCGGTGGCAGTTACTATCTTAGTGACTTTGGCAGTGGGGCCTTGCTTCCACTCACTTCCCAACGAACAATTGTTTATTTACTGTGACTAAACGTGTAATGACTACTTTCTTGTCACGTGCATTACCTGTGAAATGATTGGACTCTCTACGTGAATTGAACCTACAATACCATATTTTCAAGGATAGTGCACTGTTTCCACCATCGTCAGGGTACATGATTTATTTCCTATATATTGTATGTATATTTCTTCGAGGATGGTGTAATTGCAAGACCGTCATTGTGGTGTGTGCTTTCGTTCAGTACACATCAATAGCGATGCTTGCATCCTGCAGGTCCTCTGAAGCTGAGACATAGTATAACGGTCCTATTATGCACACTGAAGGCTCAGTACACGAGTGTGATGCGTGCGGACTAGGCTGGTCATGAACACGTTGCTATTACTATGGTCTTGGGCCCTTGATCCCAGTGGGGGCGGGGGGGGTACGGACTTGCTGCAAGCATTGAAGGTTTGGTACATGAGCATAGGTCGGAGACAGGGTATGACTGCCTGAGTCATTCAATACTTTGTACACGAGTGCAGGTTGGAGACAGAGTATGACTGCCTGCCTGTTGCTCGATGTCAGGTCTGCTGCTGCTAGTGCTGTGAATGATGGCTGCATGTGATGATTTCGGTTCATAAGGAGATCATTCTGGTGCAGGGCAGCCTGGTCTTGTTTAGCATCATTCAATGCACACACACACCCTGCACTTGTGTGATTGTGCCGGCTGGTAAATACTTATAACTTTTTATTTTTATATCTATGTAGAGCAGTGTTGAAATTATTGTTCCCACTCTTCACAAAGTGTTACTTTTTTTGCCTAACGTACAGCGCTTAATGTACAGCGCTTAATGCTTGTGAACTATGCTTTGGTTGGTAAATGCTTATAACTATTTTTTATTGTTTGCCTTGTTGTGTAGTTGTGTCATCTCTCTTGGTAATGGTTTCGTTTCAGTCGGTTTGTAAGGACGGTCTGCTCGTCGCAGCCTACACCACCCGATGCTTGTGCGGGTTGGCAAGTACTTGAATTTCTCTTGTAATGAAAAGTGTGTGATTCGGCTGGTATACTACTCTGGAGCCCTGACACTTCTCTCTCCCTCTCTCTCTCGGCTAGTGTTCTGTGCCTTCCCTTTGACTTGCCTGCGCTGCCATATGACCGCTTGGGCTAGCACCCTGCGCTTGTGTTGGTTAGTAAGTATTTATAACTGTTTTCCTTTACATTGTGTTTTCTGTTTGGATCGGTGTTTAGCAGTGTTGCCCATATCGTTCCCGCATGTCAAATGCGCCATCGGCTTAGGTGGGTCCAGAAGGAGAAAACCTTGCAGCCTCACTATGACAAGTCTGATGGGTGCGTAGGCCCATGTGAGTATTTATTCCCCAATGTCGTTACCATAGGCAAGTCCGGAAGGAAAACACCTCTCTAGCTTGCAATTACAAGTTTTTTGTCTGGCAAGTGTGTAGGCCAGTGCAGGTATTTTCTTCTTCTAACTGTGCAATGTCTGTCAAGGACGTCATTGGCTTAGACGAGTCTGGAGGTTATCAATTTGGTAATTGTATCTAAAACGATTCTGAAATTACAACCAACTATGCTTATAAGTGTGCTTAGGATATATTTGACTCGTCCCCCACTCTTCAATGTTACAGTCCACATGGTGTTGGTCAGGCCAGCACATGCAGTGTGTTCGGAGAGAGAGAGTGAGAGCGAGCATGCGCAGTTATTGGCTCGGTGAGAGGTTGGGGTGAACGGAAGATTTAGCGACAGCGGAGCATAGGAAGGGGAGACGGAGGGTGCATGAACAGCGTGAGTCGGATCATGTATAGTGCATGGCCTGATAGCTGGTCGTCAGTTAGTCCACGTCTGCGGTTAGCTGTAATTTTTTTTACTTTGATTTTCATAATACTTGCTTGCCATTTTTATTACCTATTATATACATTGTATGTTCATATGGTGGGAGGGAGGGTCATGGGGAACGTTCATGTGGCTGGTGTGTGTGTGTGTGTGTGCGTGCGTGCGTGCGTGCAGGCAATTATTTTTTTCCCTGCTGAATAGCACTGTCACCAAAGCCGTGATCGGGGAAAAGTGGGGAGCTGAGATAGCACTGAGAAGGAGACACCCTGGTGTCGTGGTAGGGATAGGGTAGAGAGGCTGTCGTTTTGGTAGGGATTGGAGAGAGGCTGGTGTCATGACATGGAGCTGGGAAGGGCGTGCGGGAATAATTGCTTGGAAGGAAACATTCTCGGGAGCACACAGATGGTATCTGTCTGGTTGTCTGGGTGATGTCTATGTTATGATTTTGGCCACTCTATCCTAAACTGTTCAGAACTTACAGCCAATTATGCATATCTTAAAGTTTCGGAACTGCCAACTAGGCTTATAAGTAGACATGGGTCATACTTGACCCCTCGCTACTTTTTGCTGTCTGGGGTGATGCCTATGCTATGAATTTGGCAACTATATCTCAAATGGTTTGGAAATTACAGCCAACTATGCTTTTAAGTAGACATAGGGTGTACTCAGGTTGGCATTGTGGCGGGGAGGCCCTGTGTCACGACAGGGAACGAGGATCCAAGATGGCCACTGTCGTGGTGAAAGCAGGGGCGGCACTTTCGCTAGGATGGAAAGTTGCGGGTGTGAGCCATCAAGATGGCCACCAGAAATGTTTTCTCAACCAGGTGGGATTAGCTCAATCTGGCTGAAAATTTCTCAATTTTCGCATAATTGAGTCGCATTGAGCAATCAGCCCTTTGGATTGTGCAAGGTGTCGGGGTGGAATGACAGAGCATGCAGGAGAGCAAAATTTGGCCAGGTTTTGCAAAATTCGGATGATTTTTTTGTTGCAAATTATAACGATTTTGAACATTTTTGAGGTAATGAGGCCACCACTGCCATATTGGCTACCAACGTGGCTGCTGGGAGCAGAGGGAGAAAGTAAAGCTTTGAAGGAAAAGGGAAAATTTAAGGGGTAAAAAAGGGTAATTTTGAGGGAAGAAAAGCTTAGCTTCTCCAAAACTGAACCTGTGATTTTTTTCATATCTCTACCACTACTTATTAGTTTCTCACAGAGCTGCCAACCTCTAATCACACCCATAAGAAATGACAGTTATATGAAAAGAATACATGTAAATTATGAGTGATGAAAATTTTCGTTCAAAATCCAGACTATCGCAAAATTGAACACACACAATAATGCTCGCATTTAATAACAAAATATGTGCAAATGAATGAAACAGAAAAACAGTTGAAACAATATAATAATCACCGGGCTATGTTAAAAACATAAATAAGACATATTCTTACCTTCGTACTGGAAATGTTGCATCTTCAAGTTCAATATTCAAATTATCAGATAACTATTTAAAAATATTGCATTTTTCATTTGCTTCATTCATTCTGGTTGAATTAAAATTGTCTTGTAGCTTGCTTTGCTTTTCTCAGCTGTTTTTCCAAAAATTTCTTGCTGAAACATACTTCTCCACTTGATTCACTTTTTATTTTTTTGGATAAGAAGGGAACCTACAGTTTCAGTACTTAATGAGGGCCGAAACTCTGCCATATTTTTTTTAGCAAGGCTAAAAATCTTTCAGGTGCAGAATTGTTATGAGGAGCAGTCAAGACTGAAAAAAATAATCTTACTAATTGTTTTGTTCTTCAAATTGCCACTTCCATTCTTTATATTTGCAAATCTCCCACCAGGCGATATCAGTTCTGGAACTGCTCAGAATGTCTTCACTGAAATCATCACAGTGATAAAGTGCAAATTCTTGTTCAAGGCTTTCATATTCAATCACGCCTACATCACCTTCTGATATTTCTTTAATATAAGTTCTTGCTTTAGCACCTATTACCAAATCAGAATAAAGTTTTTGGTTTTTTCGCATCTGAAAATATACTTCAGTGACCTAAGTGTCTTTCCCATGTAAAGGTGATGGTTTGATGAAGCGAACAAGCAAATCTGTCAATAAGTTTGCTCTGCAATACATAAATTATTGGAGCATCCTGTTGCAGAAATAAATTTATTTAGTTGAAAACAGGAAGTTAGCTTCTAGGAAAAAAACAGTACAATTTTGTAATTGGATTCTGTAGGACAGATTTTATATTTTCATACTGTGAAGTTGAAGGATCTTTCATTTAAGGATCACTACAAATTAAAAGATTCAGGGCCTCCTACTGTTCCAGCTCTCTGTCAACTGAATCTATAAGAGGGAGCCAACATGTGCTAACATATTTCAAGATATTATGTGACTTTGCACCACATACCTTTTAATATACTTTCAGATGATTTTACCAATTTGACCTTTTCTCAAGGTAGTAGAAAACATTAACCAAAAATTTATCTATTTTTATTGTTCGCTTTGCAGTGGTTATTTGAGCAGCTAGATGAATTAGGTGACATGAACATCCTTGCACAACAATTGCTGAATGGTTTTCTTTAATAAATGCACCTACTCCTTTGTTTGTACTAATCATAGTATTGGCGTTATCGCACGCAAACGCTACACAATTTTCCCACAAAATGCCATTCCATTCAAATTCCTGATTCAGCACCGAGAAAATACCATGTCCTGTGTTGTCTGTACTCTCAAGTAGGAATAAAAGTAAAGTGCAAATTTGCCCTTGTGTTTTATTAAAGAATGAGACAATGGATACATCTTCACTGCATTAGAATTGGGTCTTCCGTCGGTAGCCAAAGTAAATGGCCCACTTCACAAAGATTCAACAATGTCACTTTTAGTTTCACCAGCTATATACCGCACTAAGGCAGATGATTTTGTTCTTGCGCAGCCATATTTCTGAGCAAATTTTAGTGTCTGGAAACATTGCTCTAAACAAATTGTAGGAATGATCTGTTACTACTAATGGTACGTTGTGTTCGACCTGGAAATGTGTAAACAATTACTCAGCATTTGTTACACTTGTTTCTTGGGGTGGTCCAAAAAATGATATAGGTTTATTGTTCTCCAAAAATATTCTGTATGTTTCTTCAAGTCAGTATGCAGTCTACAATCATTCCTTCCACCTTGTGCAATTGAAAAATCACACGTGCATACATTACAGAATGTGTGGTGATCAGATACATTTGAAGAGGACAAACATGGCAATTCTTTCAAATAGTTGGGTCAAAATTGCTGAAGAATTGCTGTTTTTTTTTCTTTCATTTCCACTATGTTCGGTCACACACTTCATTACTACAAACAGCATTGAAGAAAATAACACAACAATACTCAAACAGAAATATTCATGCATCCATCTTAACCTGTTAGATGACAAAACATACTTTGATAAACAAAAATAGCTTGAAGAACAATACAGGTTAGTCATCCCAATATACAAAACTTACCATGCAGTGTGTAGCCAACAAACAAGTAGTCTGAGTACATGTACTAGTTTTATTGTACAACAGACAAAATACCATCCCAAAATTATGTCAAAACAACTAAATATTAACAAGAATTTTTTTGCTGTGTCCAATGGTGCATGCACACACTGACTGCTTCAGTTCTTTGCACAATCACGTGATGTTTATGGCCAATTACCTTGAATTGCAGCACGCACACCACAACCGCACATACCATTTTGTGATTTTTCTCTTGTGGTGCATCATAAAGCCTCGTTTCCATAATAAACCAATGATATTTAATAATTCCGTAGTTCTATAATTAAATCAGTAATAATTACAGAAAATCCGTAATACTTGCCAGCTCTGGTTTCTCATGTACCAGAACATTTACAATGTATTGGGAGTAGTCTGAACTACTTCAGTGGTGAACAGCTATACTGCAATGAAATAGTGAAATACACCACTGGTGTTATTAGTTGTTTAAATGGTGAACTTTATTTATTCCCAGTACTACACCAGCACTCCTAAACAAGTTTTATGGTGTTGTTAACAAGGTATTACCAATTCCATAATTCTTGTGTCAAAAGTGTAATATGACTCTTGCTTGTTCCTGTCCTGCAATGCCAAAATTGATTAAAAGAGTCTGATGATAATTGGACATTGTTGCCCTACCTGAGGGATACCTTTTATTCTGGCCAGCTTGAAGAGTGGGTGAGATGAACGATGAGATGAGGGTGCAGCATTGACAGAATAAAGATGAGGGAGGAAGTGGAAGTACTTAGAGAAGACCCCCTTACTATGGTAGTTTCTGCCACAACTCTGAAGTCTCCACATTAAAAAATTTTTGCCTGCTGGGTTTTGATTATAACTCTGGTGTAAGCAGTGGGGCGTTCTTGACTTTAACTACTCAGCCAATTGTGGTTTCAGGGTAAGAGCATGACAAATGTATTTGATGGTTTTTTTTAATTTGGTGAGGATAAAGTAATTGAATCCCATAATGGAAGCAGAAGAGCCTTGAGGTCCCTCTAGCAGAAGTTTGTTTCGTATTTAGATTTATTTTCCAACCTTTGTAATTGGAAATAAGTGGCAGTTTGGGCTTGGTAGTCTCTAAACTTACTTATACAATTAACTTTGTGGGTGGGGCATGAATTGATTATTAAAACTGTAAAAGTTAACATGTACACATACGTTATTCTAACATTTTCTGTAAAACTAATGCTACAAATTTTTATGTAATCCATTTTAGAATTATTTTGAAATTAACAGGATCAGTACCTGCCATGTTGAATTTATCCATTTATTACCATAATAAGTTCTAGTTAAAAAATGTTTAATAAAAATGGTTGTATGATAAAGTATAAATAATAGCTTTTGAAGTTTTATAAAATTGTTACTATTACACTGCCTTTATTAAATTTTGACAACTGGCTGCCAGCAAGAGATAAGTGTTTTTTTTTTCTTGTGGATGGTAACAGAAATGATATTGGCAGTAGTAGTCCAGCAATACACATTTTAGAAAATGTGCAAAATTGTGCTGTTTGCTATGTTGATGCCTAAAATAAAATACAAAATATGTGGTATATGTTGTGATGAAAATTCTGTAAATACAAGATGACTGGTACTGATCCTGCTTAAACACACATGTCCAAAAGATTTTTTTTTTGTGCAGCTAAAGTTACTGCAATTAATGTTATTGAATTGATAGTTTGAAATAGGGCCATTCCATGTGAAATCATCAAGGGGTTGAAGACGCACCATTTTTGATTTTAATAAAAATTTGTTTCTATGTTACTCTATGCTCAAGGTGAACGAAGAAAACATTAATTTATATTTTTACCTACAAGTGGATGATGGCAGCCATTTTTCAGATACACTGCAAGCAAATTTCACAGATTTTGGAGGTTTACACAACTAGCCATAACTTTTTTAATAAGTTATTGTGGAGTTTTTAGTGTAATTTAAAAGCTTACATAAGCTACTATTACACTGCATATTTATATTATAAAATACATTTTGTATTTTCAACATGGCGACCATTTGCTTTCAGCATTCAGATGACTGTTTTACCCCACTTTGTAGGCCTTTCCCCTCTGTGCTTTACCAAAGTTGCATTTAGAGACCTGATCTTTGGTATGCTTAGTGTCTACATGTAGAACAGTGTGTAACATCAAAGTTATCTGGGTTGAAGACTTCCTTCCCAAAAAGAAAAATAGTCTCCAACTTGGGGAAAAAATGAAAATTTGCTTTTTTCAAAGCCGAAAAAAGTTATGTGGGGGACAAAATAGAAATTTGAGTTTTTTTTAATGGAAGATACAGTCTATGAATAGCTGTAGGGTACACATTGTCTCATTATGTTATTTTCACCCTTTTTGAGTACACTGACCTGAAGAAACAAAAAAAAGTATTTTTTTTTAAATTTAATCTGCTGTGCATTATATAACCCTACTTCATTCTGAATGTAGTTAAAATTAGTGTGACAAGGGGGTACTAAGTGTGTTTGGGCAGTGCAATGTGTAACAAAAATTGAAAAATTCAGATTTTTGCAACTACATAAATAAATAAAACTAAATAAACATTTACCTACTGTACTGTAATATGAAAACTATAGTCAATTTAACTTAAGAAAAAGCAAAGGCAAAATTCACATAGAGATGCGTATGTCATGTTATTACATTTAATTGTAACCACATTGGAAAGTCCGAAAGTCTGAAGATGATGCAACTGTTTCATGATATTGTGTCTTGCAGAGAAGCACATGATTAGATGCTTGCTTGGAGCTTCAGTCTTTCGATGCCTGTCCTGGTGGCATTTTTGTATGAAATTCATGTAACAATGGAATGTTCTGTTAGCTGTTTTGTTAAAGATAAGTGCCATAAAGTGGTTTGCTGTAGAGCATCAGAGTTAACAATTAAAAGTAATATAAGTGATGAAATAAAAACATTAATTATATATAGAACAGGTGTGAATGAAGTTGTAAGTATCTGTACAATTGTTACAAATATGAATGATAGATGGTAAGAGTATACTGCTAATGAGGGGTTAATCATGTTATGTGACACAGATCATACAACACTATAATATTAACTGTAATAGGGAGCTACTTTAAATGATATTATGTTATTATTACATTAATTATAAATGTTATGAGTACCTCATGTCTGGTTTCTGTAATTCTATGTTGGACTGTCCCCACCTGAAATATGATGCCGGAGGCTGTTTGTAGCTGAACGGTTGACGGCGGACGGACACACCCATGACTGCAATCTTCCCTGTAGTCTGACCGGTCATGGTCAGCTTATATCGGTGCGTTGTTTAACGTTTAGACATAGCGGGCATCTTTCCCTTGTGGGTGAGGGGTTATAGTTGCTGGCCCTTGTGGCAATACTTTGAAGCAATCCCTGGCTTCCTGGCTTTACTCTGAAGGTGTGAGGCCGGGTTCAAAGTTTGATGTTACACTAAAGTCCATTCATAACAATATCATTACAATAAATATGTTGACAATTTCTTTCATATGTATGGTAATAAGCGTTGTTTTTGACCCATTTGTCATGCACAAGAAAACTATTTAGAAGTCCTTAAGGGAAATCACTACGCAGCTGTCTGCTAAACATGTACATCTGAAACTTATACCAGGTAAGGCTGTATGTGCATGCTGTTTTCAAAAGTTAAATAAAACCATAGAATTAGAGCTTGATTAGAAGAACATAACAATTATGGTAATTTTGAGCCAGAATGCATTGCTTTAGAATTGGTTAACCATGCATGTGCTGCTCTGGATGAATCTCCTATTCGTTTAAAAAGGTTTCTTCAATGTAAAAGAAGTCAAAGAATGGCTCAAAGTTTGATAACCTATCATGTATAATTAAAAGAAAATTAGAAAAAAGTATCAGTTTTCCAGCGATGCTACTAACCTTGAAGAAATTATACCAAATAGCAATTTAGGTGACTGAATTGATAGAAAAGTTAAAGGAAAAATTTGCACATGTTAGCACATTTGATGATAAATACAAAATTTTAATTTGGTGCCAAAATGCTGGAGTATTTCTAAAACCAAAGCTGGGGTTTAAGTGCAGTGAATATTTAGAAAACGAAAGTGGAAACTGTTTAAGTAATGAATCATGCCTGGTTTAAAGGACTGTGTAACAGTCAGATCTGCAAGCTTACTTGAAATTCAAAGAAACTTAGCCATGTATACAAATAAGGTTTTCAAAGTTTACTTCACTAAGGCCCAAGTGTTGCGTGCTAGTTGGTGCTAGTGGCATACATTCTGTATGTGTGTGCATACAGCACCAAAATGTGAAATTAATGTTGGCAGATACAGTGAGTAAAATGACATTCAAAGATGTAATAAAAATGATAGTTTGTGTTGATTGAAAAGAATGCTGTATACTTTCACAGTGTCATAAAGGTCCTGGAGTTGATGTACTGGATGGATTCATCTGTGAGAAAGATGAGCTACTGAGTGAAATGAAGTACAAACAATGGTTCTCAACTGATCGCTGTGAGCTTGCAACCTTCATGAAAAAGTACGGAAGAGTTTTTGATCTAAAGGAAAAGTTGATGTAATTAAAAACTCTTCACTTTATTGCAAAATGTCAGTCTCAATTTCTAAATTTAAAAAAAGAATATATTACTTCTGCTGAGTGCATTATTTTGAGAGATTACTCAGAAAACTATACTTTCGTGATGCAAGATGAAGTACATCCATTTCATTTGGTTAACGCACAAGTCAGGTTACACCCATTAGTTGTATATTACAAAGAAAGTGATTCCACAAGGGTTAAACGTTCTTTTTTGTGTTGTCAGCGATTATTTGACACACAATACTGTAGCTGTTCATACGTTTCAGGAAGTTCTGCTTCAACATTTGAAAGACAGATTTCCCAACTGGACGTAAACTTTAAGCTGGCCAAGCACAAAGATGATTTCTGTCTGTCTACTGAATGGGATTTTTTTGCCACTTCACACGGCAAAAGTCTGTGTGATGGTGCCGGAGGTACAGTTAAATGTAATGTGACAAGAGCTAGTTTACAAAGAAGCACTGAAAATTAAATTGTATCACCACAAAAAATATTCAAATTTCGTTCAAGCGAAATTTCTGGAATAACATTTTTCGTTGTGCCATCAGAAGATATTTTTGTGAAGAGAAGTTATTAGGAAGATGATTTCAGGAAGCTGAAACCATTCCCAATACAAGACAGTATAATGGTTTTGTTCCAGTAGGTGGAGATAATCTTGCTGTCTACCAATACTCATCACAGAACTATTTAGTGGTACCCATCAAAAAACTACAAGAAGCTATTTTGCCAGACCTGAACAATTTATGATGGTAACTGGTGGATTGGCATTGTTACAGGCAAAGAAGCTGTGGAGGGAGAAGAAGAGTACAAGGTCATATTTTTTCATCTTAAATGCCCAAACTTACAAAGGAATTGATATGGGTGAAACAAGTGAATATTTTAAGAACATTGTCACCTCTTGTGGTAGTAACTTAACAATGGAAGAACACACAACACACACAACAAACTGAATGAAATGTCATCAGTAATTTTCATAGTGAGTATGGCACATTCTACATAGTAACATTGCTGCATAAACATGCAGTTTGTAAATTTTTAAATATTAGTATAATTGTACAAACAGTGACTGTAAATTAGAGTGAATATTGAATTGTTAATGTACAGAAAGAAGACTAAAATTAAAATGTAGATATAGCATTAAAATTTGATTGACTGGTACCACAATTAGAATGAAATAACTTGTGCATAAATTAGGTATTTGTTGTGTGTAAAACTTTTTTTTAATGTTTTGAGATTACTTACCAGCAAGAAGACTTAATTGGCACACTCTTCAACTAAAGAAAGGTAATTCACATTTGCATTCTATTGACACATTTTTATTAATCACTCTTTCACAATAGATTAAATTTAAAAATATACTTTTTTTTTAATGTTTGCGTACTTAACGGGGTGTGAAAATAACAGAACAGGGCAACTTGTGCCCTATAGCTATTAATCAAGAGTATCTTTCACAAAAACCTGAAATTTTTATCCCCCCCCCCCCCCCCCCCCCCAATAACGAAAACTTAAAGTTTTCATTTTTTTTTCCAAAGTTGGAGACAATTTTTTTCTATGAGGAAGTCTTCAACCCAGATAACTTTGATGTTGCACGTTGTTCTATATGTAGACACTAAGCACACAAAAGATCAGATCTCTTAATGCAACTTTGGTGAAGCAGGGTGGGATATAAAGTGGGGTAAATCAGTTATCTGCATGGTGAAAGCAGATGGTTGCTATCTTGAAAATACAAAATGAATTTTTTAATATAAACACACAGTGTAATAGTATCTTATGTAAGCTTATAAATGACACTACAAACTTCACCATATGTGACAATAAAGTAACGCTAGTTGTGTAAACCTCTGAAATCTGTGTGAAATTTGCTTGCAGTGTGTGTGAAAAATGGCTGCCGTCATCCACTTGTAGGTATATATCTAAATTAGTGTTTTTCTTTCCTCTTAGGGTAACAGAGGAACAAATTTCTATCAAAATAAAAAATGGAGCACCTTCGTTAAAAAAAAAAAAATGGGATGATTTCATATGGAATGACTCAATAACGTGAAAGTGCAGGCAATTTACTTCAATCAAACCAATTGTGCACTGATTGAGATATTATGCAGGGATTTAAAACCACAATTTTCAGTAAGGACTAGTCCAGTGATTAATGCTAATACTTTTTTTTTTTTTTTTAGATAGAATCAATAATAAGGAAAAATTTGCTATCTTCCGGGTTTGTGACTCAGAAAATAACTATCATCCCATCTCCGGTTTAAATATTATGTGACCTAGATTTATGTTTTACCGTAAAAAACAGTTAAGATTTTCAGGTCTACTATTAGAAAAGTACATATGGCTGGGCCTTCTGTAAATCATTACATATGGGTACCATCAAGTGTTACTGTAAGTTTTGCTAACAGTCAAAATCTGTAACATTCAAAGCCTGGTATTACCAGTTTTGATTAAAATTTGTGTTGTTATCCAGAAAATAAATTTGTACATCATCATAAAATGATGTTGCCCTGTGAAGGAATAGTGCTATATGTTTTGTAATTTCTGAAGCTTTACATCGTCTTCATATCAGGTTTTTAATATTGTTTCTTCTACTTCCTGAAAAAGTAAGTAAATTTGAATTGAGAGGTTTTGATTTATCACCAATGATAAGCTGAACAAAGCAAGAAGCAGGAAGTTTGTGAATGATTTACAAGAGCCAGTGAGCTGAGTATTGAGTGTTGAAGCAGTGCGCATGTGGACTGAGGTAGTACACTGTGTGTTACCAGTGTGGAGCGTCTGCTGGAGCAGCTGGCAGAGTCGGGACATCCCACGCTCGACCCACTCATGGTGTCCTTTGACGGGGTCATCTCCATAAGTGCCGAGCAGCTCCAGAACCCACAGTTTGTCTGCACACTTCTCCACAATCATAGGTGCGTCCAACATTTTATGCTAGAGATAATCAAGAATTTGGTGCCTTGATGAGCACACACTTTCTTAGTGGTAAGTTTGAAAGAAATTAATTGTAAACCCAGAAAATATAGAAAAGCGTAAAATCTATATTTGATCTGGTTAGAATTGTGTATGGCACCAGGCATTTTCTGTTTTTAAAACATAATTTTTACCTTCATTCAGCACAAAAGCCCTTTGCAACAACACTGAAATGTCTCATTATATTTCATTTCATTTTAAATGTTCCCCTTTTATCAAAACTATATTTAAAACTTTGAAAAACCTCTACTTTTTACATGTGTCTACAAAGAAAATACTCAAAAGCCATCATGTTATTTTAAGTGCTTTATATCCCAGTCAATGAAGGTTTTATATCGGAAATAATTAGGTAAAAGCTGAAATTTGGTCAGTTGTTAGATCAATATTAGAGGTGTAATTTTCCAAGTCCCCATCCTTCCCCCCTGTTCTTGTCCCATACCCCCTTAAACCCCCCGGGAACTTCAGATCTGTAGTCTCTTGGTTATATATATATATTTCTTCATAACTAATAGTCGTAAAACAGTCATTCTTTTTTTTTTATTCCTTATTGTCTGATGTTAAAAAAAGTTGTGTTAAAATGTTTGCTAAAGTGAATCATTTTGCTGTAATGGTAAGAAAAATATGTCAAACAGTGGATTTTGGCGTGCTATATAAATTAATTTTATTCTATAGTTTTAAGGTCAACCGGAATTCAGGGGTGTTGTTCGAATAAAAGTTGTAGAATGATGAAAAATCTTTAAAATTACACCCCATTTGTAATACTTTGGCCGATGGCTCACCATCCAGGCGACAGAGAAAATATTTGGAAGGCTGCAGATATATCATTCCTTTAAATATGCGGTGAGGTTGACACGATAATAACTGTCATATAAAATCAAGAAATTAACCAAAAAAAATGCCAGTTTTGGTTCGGAGGGGGGGGGGGGTGTATAACCCCTGCCCTTTTGGAATAAATGGTAATTCCATTATCCACCACCTATGGACCCGCCATGTCCTGGACTGGCTACAACCACCAGCTGTTTTATTTAATGCTGCCGCCTGGCTGTGCTTTGGAGGCAGTCTCCACTACAAGCAAAGTACTCAACTGGCGTGCAGTCTCTTCGCTGTTACTTTTATACTATGGGACTTTCAGCTGAGACCCTAGTATTTTAATAATGAAATGTCTGAAGCAAAGCCCAATCTTAATCTACTATTACATCTCAATTTCAAGACACCCTTGATTGGTAGTTTTTGTGATATAGCAATCTGAAAACCCTGTTTTTCGCCAATTTTTAAGGGCTCATAAATTATGTTTCTAATATCAGCATCATCTTGAAATTGACATCTATTATTTGTCTGAAGTGCGTGTTCTTTTCCTATATAAACACATTGGGGACATGTTAATAAGTTTCTAAGAAAAAACAAAATCCTGAGGGTAGACATACCCATTTTGCATTCAGCAAGGCGAGCCCTTTAAGTAACCTTTTTCAGATACATAGTGTTATTCAACAGCATCACAAAACTCCTACCCACCACAATTGTAGTAACTTTTTCTTCTCGTACACATGCATTTATGTTCTTTAATCAATTCATAAATTTGTTTAAGTATGTTCCACACCAAATGATAAATCAAAAGGCGAGTCTCCTATGGATTCACTTGTAAAGCCAGGTAAGTTGTAGCATGACAGACCACTGCAGTTCTCACACATTGCAGAACACTGTAAGTTGGATTTTCGGCATCTGCAATAATTTCCATATCCCGTTTTGCAGGAGCAGGATACTAAATATAAGAGGTCATTGGGAGCATAATGTTTAGAGCTGACTATTGGTTTTAGGGCTCTTTTAATTTTTTCATTAAGTAAACCCTAAGTAGATGTTCGTAGCAGGCTTCTGACGGTGGCAGTCTTGCTAAATCAAAACTCTATCTGGCTGCAGCCTTTTTATTTAAGGTCGAAAACCTATAGTATCTAGCTTCATTCAAGTGTGAATATTTACTCAATCCATATAGTCTCAGGACAAATTTTTCCCCATCAGCCAACAATTCTTTTCTGGAGTGTGTCTTCCATAAAAGTTGCAGCTTGTCTCAGCTTCGGGTGACTATTATTTCAACAGCTTTAATTTTTCTTACACCAAAAAAGCATGAAGTTGTATCACAACCTGTCAATACATGAGTGAACAAAAAAAGTTTACTGCAGTGTTAGTACTTTTCAATTGTTTCAATCTGATAAAACACTGTCGTAGGCCTTTCACCTCCCGTATGTTTGCAAAAATATATTGATTTCTTTTCTGGGGCAAGAGCAGTCAACAATACTATCAGGTCCATATCAGAGCCAACAACAACTTCAGAATATATGTTTAATTTCTCGATAGCTGCTAGATTAACTCTAACGATTAACGTCTGCAGTCCATTTTTTCAAGTTCTGATGCAATTGAGGTTATAATTTTCTTCTTGTTCTTTTTGTTACCCAGAGAGTTTATGGGTCATACACTTGGTGTTTTCATCAAAAGTTATTTCACAATAAGTTTCTTTGAGGATCTTCTGTTTTGTTCTTCTTGTTTTGTAGTTGAATCGTCGGGGTATCCATAAAATAGTATCGTCGTATTTTTTCCATATTTTGTGAGCACATGTGTATTATAACTTTGCACGATGTCTCCATATGTACAATTTTTAGGCCAATGAATGTAATGAAGAAGAAAACCTCCATCCAATATAATTACTGCATCACATATGTCTAATTCATTTACAATACCCTCTTCAAAAACTTTCATCAAAGACGACTTATTTCCCTTTCGAAGAGAAACTGCATCAAACAACGATTGGTGGGTGAGATGCCAGTTCATACCCAAGGTATGATTTCAGTTTGACAGGACTGTCACATACGCACAAGATGTGGTAAACAGTTGTGATTTTACAGTAACTTCTTTGGACCAAATTTTTTCAGATTTTAGCATCACTTGAGTTTTAATTATTTCTTTTCTACGAAGCTTAACTTCAAAATGATTTCCTTTCATTTTTTCCATTGCTGCCACACTTTTTTCTTATGTTTGATCACAGTCTACAGAGTCGTCAGAGACAAATCCAGATGCTAAAGAGACAAGTTCTCCATATCAATTTGTGAATGGATCATGTTGTTAAAGCCATGCAGTAAACTTTTCGACGTCTTCCAGGGCTCTCTGTTTTCTTGACTCGCAAAGCTCACGTGTTGTTTACTAAATGTTCCCAAAAAATCCTCAACAGCTTCATGTACTTTAAGAAAATAAGGTACTTCAAGGATCAATTTCGATAATGTACTGTCTGTAACACCTCTGCCGTGTGTCAAACATCCAACAGTTTTCATGGAGTGCATGAGGCACTGCTTAATAGATATATCGGACCAAGTGTCTGACCAAAACTTACCAGTCCGCCTTATGGAGAACATTCCTTTATTTACAAACATGTTTAGTTCTCTCTCGGATAATTTGGTATGAAGCTTTATCATTTCTTGCGCATAAAGATGAGCAGACTTTGCATATGGCAAGTGCCCATCAGCATGGAAATAAGGAAGCATTTTGATAGTGGTATTTAAATGTAAATCCCAATTTCCAGGTCTTTCTGCAAAAATTAACTGTAGAATTAGATTGATAAGCTGCAAGAGATTCACCCATAGCTTGGCAGTTCTACTATTTGAATGAATGTTTTTCAAGCATGTATCTAGTTTCTTCAAAGCCTCACTGGCTCTGTTATTGATAAAGTAATTGTTTGGAGAAATTCTCCAAGAAAATCATGGTATATTGGAAATCAGCAAAATGGTCCTTCATCACATTTATAATTGCAGAGACTGTAAGAGTGTACGCTCTAATGCATCTGGAATATGCATGACCATTCAACATATGGTTAATTGTTGTTTGGCCATATACAGTAGACCATAATCTTTCCAAACCACTCCCTTCCATTATTCGGCCTACTGAGCCCATGAACGACATTAACAAATGAAAGCCACCTAATCTCAGAACAATCTTTGATATATCATTGTTCTCTCCTGAGGAAGCAACTATTTCTGAAGCCTTTAAAAAAAAGGGGGGGTTGATTGATTGTGACTATGCATGTCTGGTTACGCTTCCTACTTTGTTTTGCTGCAAAGCACAGTGCTGTAAAAATCGTAGATGGGTTACTGGGATCCAAATTTTTAAATGGTATATCCCTTATGTATGTGGAATCACAATCTTCTTTTAGACTGGTTACTGTATAAACCATTCCATCCTGGCTGGACATTTGCTCCAGCAAGCCACATCCAATTTAGCGGAAACAACATGTTCGGTGGCTCACTTACAAGGTTCCTAACTGATTTCAGTTTGTTCAAGTTTAGAACTGTATCACTGAGTCCACTATGATAATTTCTTTTCGAGTAGGACTGTAACTGAATATTTACGTACATTAATATCAACATTGTCACACACATACTGTATGAATGCTTCCTCACTAACACAAGGAGAACCAGCATTTGTAAGTGAATTCATCGAAACAGACGCTTCATGGTACGATACACACACACCTATCGATGATAACAAGTCAATTAGTTTTTTGTGCTGTACAAGCACTGAAGTGTTAATGATAGACTAGTTTGTATTGGAGATATTAATGATCTTGGTCTTACAGCAGATATTATTGCGTGGTTTATTACGTCGCACTTTCGAGTCACCGATATAAATTCACAGTAGCTTTCTTTTTTTTTACTCTTTGTGTGAAAACTCTTAAACTCTCTGGAATTAAGTTTTCTCCGCCTGATCTAATTTCATCAAAATTTGGATAGGCACGTGAATCATATATGCTGGGTCACTTTCCCTATCGCTGTACCACTGATCAATTATTTTGTTTGCTGTCTCCGACAAACAAAAAACAATTTTTTCTACCTGATGCGTTTGATGTAACTAATCGTTCCATAAAATGATCATGTAGAAGATTTTTTAGATGTCTTATCTGAATATGTCTTTGTTTCACCAGATATTTCTTTCATGATATCTTGCAGTTCCTATGAGTATTGACATTCATCACTATTATCGATGTGTTCACACAAGCAAATTATTCTTCTAATTTAGATTTTGGTCTCCCTACAGGTCCCTGAGATGAATAAGTTTTAGGAAAAACTGTGTGACAGTTTCTGTGGTTGTGCGCTTCAGGTGACACTGGGTAATTTACGCTTAAAAGTCTAACTTTGACTCTTTCTCCCCAGTCATCATTTCTTTCATTGTATTTCTTTCAAAAGTTTTCTTTAATTTGTTATGTTGTTGTTTGGTGAATACTTTTCCTACCCTCCAAAAGAATTTTCAAATCAGTAATGGTAGTTTTCCCACAAATAAAGTAGTCAGTTTTAAAATCAAACATTTCTTTGAGCTTCTTAAAAAACATAAAGATGTCGAAGTTGGTCACAAGTTTGTGTAGATGAAAAGGCAGCTTTGATACTTGTAGGTCTTGTGTAGTTTTGCCTGCACACACTATGAACTCTAACATTACTTTTCCGTTCTAACATCTTATGTAATCCATCTTTCCGGGTTAAAATAGCATCCATTATTGCCTTTAAACCTTTGTTCACAACTACAGTTCCTCCTCCTCATTCTTCCCCGCAAAAAATACACAATAAGTTAATTTGTCCATTGTTATGGCCAGGAAATGCAGATCAAATAGCGAGTTTCTTCAATCTGAAATAGATGTTATAGTATTAATATCGTTTTCTTTTAATTAAAGAGATCAATTCGTACAAAGTTGACGGAGACTGTGTTCAACAGGTCGCTATTATTTATTTTACCAAACAGTTTTATGTTAGTATGTAAACAAAAGTCTATACGCGTGTTTGTTTAATTAACTGTTGTTATCTTACATTTCTGGTATCTCGAAGAATGAAAATTGCCAAATACAAAGACCAAATACCTAAGACACTGCATCATCTCATCTTGTCAAAGTGGCATAGTATTTAAAGTTTGAGTATTAATTATGTATGTATGAATGATAGTTTATTTAAAAAATAGGCAAATGCTTATTGGGATTACAGCCATTAAAGATATTTTAAAGTGTAAAAAATTAAACTGTAGCAAGCCAAAATGTGTCATAACTGTTATCTTAATATGAACACTTCGTCAGTATAATGAAGTATACTTGTTGTATACTTCATCATTGTAACTACGTTAATGTGAGAAAAATTATTTTGTGTGGAATTCATGCGGGATAATAAGAAAATGTATAAAAACATATATGCTACCTTGCCAGGTACGAGATGCCATTAGAACAACCGTCAGTACAAATTGCTGTTGATATATTTATTTATACTCGTGTCTATTATATGCAAACCCTTAAATACATTTTACCGAACCGTATAGCCATTTTAATGCAGTTTCAGTACAATACCATGGAAGGGAATACATTCAATGTTCAAGCATAGGTTTTGGAGACATAACCTCAGATACAAAAATACTTTTACATTGATGTTTCTTAGTTTTGAAAAAAAATATCTGACGGACATTCGAAAAAAGGGAAATGTTTACTATAGTTACTCACAGACAATACCTTGCATCTTAAAAATCATTGGCGAGCCTTTCCTCATGCACTTGAAATACAACTTTTCCACATGCTAAAATAAACTACTCTTCAAAACAACTCACAATCGACATGCAGCAGCTTCAGCAACTTCCTGATAACTGATATTTAGGCGGCCGTCACCAAAATTGCCAATCATCTGAACGTGGTATGGGGGGGATAACTCACGCGTGTCTTTCTTGTCATCTGGCTGGTGACTCAACGGTCGAAGAAAGAAACAAAAATAGGGTATCATTTTTAAATGCTTACAACACTCTACAACTTCCATTTGATTATTACTCTCGAATTCTCGTTGATATCAAAACTATCTAATATAGACAGTTTTGTGTCATGCCAAAAGCCACTGTTCTACACATTTTTTGTACCATTATGGCAAAATCATTCACTTTAGCAAAAATTTTACCAAGACATTTTTTAACACCGGACAATAAGGAATAAAATAAATAAAATAATGACTGTTTACGACTATGAGTTATGAAAATATATGTATACAACCAAGAGACTACAAATCTGAAATTCCCTGGGGGTCCAAGAGGATGTGGGGGGGGGGGGGGGTGACGTTTGGGGAAATACACCTCTAATATTTATCTAACAACTGACCAAATTCCAGCTTTTAGCAAATTATTTCTGACATTTGCTCTTTTCCTGCCTTCATTTACTGGGCTATTAGAAGCTGTTGTAATTCTCACTGGTATTGTCCATTTCATATAAGTGAGGTAAAATCTGACAGACAATGTGAACAACCTACACTGTATGTAAACAGTAAATGCTCTCGTTCGTACACTATTGTATCAGCTGACGAACTACTGCGGGATCCGTGTTGTTAAGTTGGCTATTTTTATGATGGTTTTGGAAGAAAATGGTACTCGGAACTAAAAGTTGTAATTTAAAATTTTAATTATACTTGCAACATTTATGGTTTAAATGATGTTTTTTAAAGCAATATTAGATTTTCTCGGCTATTACTGACTGAACTTTAAAAACATGTTTAGCATTTATGACAGCATATGTCGACACATACGAACAGTAAACTTTTCCAGCCAATGGCTAGCCATGATTGTTTCCAGTTTCCAGACTGATGAATTGCCATTGTGTGTGTGCTTTTTTCGCATTGTGTTTATTATAGGAATACGTATCTTGTTGGTATTGTCAGAATATTTAATCGGTAGTTAGATATTTTTAGTTGCTTTTTTCAAAGATAGTTGGTTGTAGGTACCGTTGTGCATTTTCTTGAGTGAAATGTAATATTAATCGTCACATGTTTATCGCGTCCCTTTCGCCATTTTCCTTAACCACAAATATAATTTACCTATATAAGTTTAATAAGTTTGTTTGTATCAGGAAAAGTGCGCAGTGTTGATTTTTCTGAATGATTCTGCAAATAAATTATTTAATGCTAGTGACGAACAAACGTGATTTTAGTGAAGTAAACTTGGCAAGTATTGCCATTAAAAAAAACACTTGTTCAAGAAGCTACAAATTGTACAAACAATAAGTTTTGCGTGTTTTTAAAATGTATTTGTAAATTTTTGACACAATTATTTAAATTCACGTGGCCTGAAAAAGCCATACTTTCTACACTTTTGTAGTGAGTGAATAATATTTGTTTATTCGTCTATATCGTAAATTCAACGAGTGTAAGGTTAGCTTCAATCAAAGTGTGTGCGTGTATATATTTCTGCATCTGCATGAATACGAACAGCGACATATGTATCGTGTTTTGATTTTCATTAAAGTTGAAATTTTCGAAGTTAAATAATTCAAATTTTATTTCCATACGAGCAAAATTTTCCATTGCTCCATCAAAACAATATACAACTCAAAATGCTACATACTCGTAAGAACATCAAAACAATGTCGTCTCATGAAAATACTTTAAACTAAAGCGCCTCCCCCCACGCACACATACTTCCCGAGCGAAACCCTGTTTTGTTTTTCCCTCGAAATAATTCAACAGAACTCCAACAAATTTAACTCGGTGATCACAAAAATAACACAAGTTGGAATGACAACCTAGTTATAATATCCTACATTAATTACTGGACGGAAGTTAGCTACCGTCAGGTCTTCAGTGCCTGCCATAACATGGAATAGGAGGAAGGAGGAAAATGCAGGTGTGCATTGGACTCAAAACATTTGTTTACAAACGTCTTTTCCTTCAGTGACAAAACAGCTGCGGTGGAAGGATACATTGTGACCGGTGCTACTTTTCTAGAACTGTCAAAATTTATACCACTTACATGAAATGGACAATATGTACCATGTACTTTGTTTAATCCTAAGAGTTTTTGATAAATTTAATTGATCAGTTAAATTCATGAGTTTGCATATTGTTTGTTTACATACTACAGTATTGTCCCAAACAAAATTAGACCTAAATATTTGAATGAAAATAGTAATTTTCTGTAGTAGTGTCTACAAGGGTTTACTTTTATCTTTGAAGTTTAATGGCAATGAATAGTTCATGTTATTTTGATGGTTTGTTTGGACTGTCCATTGCTGACTATGAGACTAAATAAACATACACAGACTCAGCAAGACAAAATTTAAAAAACCTTTTATAATACCACAGACAGATCATTAGGAAAAGCTGTTTTCTTGTCAATAGAATATTAAAACGACAAAAAAAAAAAAACAAAAAAAAAAAAACAAACAAACAGATGGACGAATTATTATTACAAAACAGGAGACACAACAGAAGCTAACAAAAAAAAAAGACAAGATGATGAAATCAAAACACCACACAAGTTAACAAAACAGAGCAATAAAAAAACAATATCATTGGTCACAGCTGAACAATAAAAACTCAAAACAAACATGAAAATAAAACAAAAAACACAATGAAACCCAAGTCAGGAAAAGTATTCCTTCTCAAATTATGAAACAATATAAATCAACACTACGAACAACACAGGAACTGCAAAAAATAACCAGAGAAAATAATAGATAAACCAACACAGAACAAGAAATGATAACACAAACAGTTTGTTTTCATGATGTTTCTGATACTGGAATCTGTCCCCTCCTTCAGGTGAGATACTGGAAGCACAATCACAGTAGTCTTCTGCAATTGTTCTTCCAGTATCTCATCTGAAGAAGGGGATAGATTCCAGGCCCTGAAACATTGTGAAGACTTATAATTATTTTTTGTGGTATCATTTCTAGTCATGTGTACTCTGTTGGTTTATCTATTATTTTCTCTGGTTATTTATTGTGGTTGCTGTGTTGTTCGTAGTGTTGATTTATTTGGTTTTATAATTTGACAAGGAATATTTTTCCTAACTTGTGTTTCATTGTGTTTTTTGTTTTATATTCATCTTGGTTTTGAGTTTTTATTGATCAGCTGTGACCATTGATATTGTTATTTTTATAGTTCTGTTTTGTTAATTGTGTTTTGTTTTCATCATTGTGTTTTTTTTTGTTTGCTTTTGTTGTCTGTCCAGTTTTGTAATAATAAGTTGTACATGTGTCCTTTTATGGTTTTAATATTCTATTGACAAGGAAACAGGTTTTCCTAACTATCTGTCTGTCATCTTGTAAAAGGTGTTTTCGTTTTGGTCTGTGTATGTTTATTTAATCTCATGGATGGCAATGGACACAGTTCAATCAAACCACCATAAATGGGTTTACTACTTTCTATGAGCTGGAAAGAAAATTAATTTTTTAAATATTTTACTCATAGAAATCGTAAACTGTAGAACAAGGCTATTCAGTCAGTGGCCTGCGGGCCACATGTAACCCGCAAGACTTGTCAGACTAGCCTATTGACAAAATGCTTTGTCAGCTGTTCTTTCTTTTTCATATATACATTTTAATACAGTTACCTATAGGCTGTTCATTGTTAAGTGAGCACTTTTCAGGTCCTAGATACTTTTTCTCTTATCAGCCATTTTTTATCCTTCTGCCACTATTTAAAATAAGTATTGCTGTGTTAGTAATAAATACAGTTTATATATTTCACTGGACTTAAAAGGTAACAACTGAGGCTGCACTAAAATATACATATTTATTGACTATTATTCCAAATGAAAGTGCTTAAAAAATGCTCATTTTACCATGAATAGCTTATAATTTAATGTTGATTGTAATTATCCCTAGTGTAAAACTTGTGAAATTATTTTGTGTGTGTGTGTCTATATATATATATATATATATATATATATATATATATATATATATATATATATATATTATATATATATATATATATATATATATATATATATATATATATATATATATATATATATATATCCATTTTAGCTCTCCTGGAAATGCACACACCCTATATAAATGAGCCATGACTGGTAACAAGTGAGTGTGTTCCATCAAGCTTTGTAAGTGGTATGATGGAAAAACTAAATGAATATTCCTGCCTTAGAATCTCACTGTGATGACCCCTTCTATTATGACCATTTGTCTTTTACAATCTTTTTTTGAGGAACAGTGAAAAATTAAGTTGAAATTTTGGGGGGAATCTGTTGCAAAATAATTTTGTTGCACCTTTTTTGGTTGCTGCACATTACGTTTTTCTTGGCAAGCACTGTATTGCAAGCAGTGCCCAGGCTGTGAGCACTAGAAAATACCCATTGGTTCTACACACCTCCACCCTGTCAGATGTCTAACCATAATATTCTTACCTTCTGGTGCAGCCTATACATGCCAAAATGTGTTATATTTTATAAACAATATATATTACTATAAAATATATTAGGAATATTATAAAAAAATGTATTCTTAAAAAACTACAAGAATTTAATATCAAGCATTGGTCAATAGGGACACCTGAATTTCGCGAAAAGATTTCCGCACATGATAGATTTCGATACCCTACGGGTGAACCAGCATTTTTTCTATTGTTTATTGGCTGATTGTTTTTGTGTGAAGACATTTTCATGCCTGACTGGCCAATCAGAATTACGTAACTTCAATACTGTACATCTGTGATTCTCACAGACACCTAAGACACACAACACGGAAACCATCCAATCATGAAAGTGAATCTGAGCTAAAGTGTTATGAAATACAACTGGCTGTGAAATTTTTTCGCGATATTCGGGTGTCCCTATCAATCAATTCTTCATAGTTTTTATTAAACCCTTGTATGCGAGAAAATAACTCTTGTAATTAATAATTTTTTAAAATTGAGAGTGCGTGTGTGTGTGTGCACGTTCACTCATGCATGCGCGCGTGTGTGTGTGTCTATATATATATATATATATAGATATGGAAAAATAGTTATGTATTTATCATCAAGACTATATATTTTTTTTACCTCAAACAATATAAATAATATAAAACTTTGATGTTTTATATTTTTTATTTAACTCTTAACTCATTTAGTTTTATAAACTTGATGGTGTTGTTCAACTTGTTGAGCAGTGAAGCCATATTATTTATGTAGCATATTTAAGTAGAATAATTAAAAAAATTATTTTTAATGAAATAGACCAGAAATTGTAAAAAGTGTGATGAAGGAAAAAAAATACTTTGGTTTTAATACACATAAAAATTCTAAAAATACACATTAATACTTGTAAAATATATTCCAATGAATGTGTTGATGCAAGACCACTAGTCTACAAATAGGTTCCTACTTATTGTATCAAAAGGGAGTCTTTTTGTTCAAGAGTTAAGCCATTCGCTCCTGGGTGGACGGTGGGTTCAGATTTTGTCAAACTGCTGGGATTTTCCCATTATAAGAATAGGCTGGGTTGGCTGTTGGCAGGGCATGAAGTCCGCAGCTTTCAATACGATGGGGTGTTTAGGATTTATCACTGGCTTTTGGATACCTGGGCGACGGACCAATGGAAACAATGGTGCAACCAATAGGACATACTGTTGGCTGCTTCATTTTCTTAGGTGGTTGAGATGTGTAGACAGGTCGTAGGAAGTATGGAACACTGAAGGCTATGACAGGCGGCTGTGGACCTGATGAGATGCAGATCAGTCCACAATCCAGTAGGGTAGCTCTTATGCTCCTGTTCGTATCAGGTTGCTGAAAGGTGCTTTGGTATTTCCTGCATCACTGGGTCCTGCAAGTGTCAAAGTGCCTGTGCTTGCTCTCTGGGTTAGAGACCGGCTATGAATGCCACCAAATCCGGGAAGTATTCGTGCCGGCGCCCAGAAGCAAGTAGAGTCAACTTTACCCCTTCTCCTTGAGACCCTGTCTCTTGGAGTAGGATATGAGGACACAAAATACACCATCTCCATCGAAGAATGGAAAGCAGACTCCTTGTTCTCCCTTCCCCTTCCAAGTTATGTGTCAAACCACGGACGTGCATGAACGCAGCGGTCACCTTACTTCAGGCACCTGGCACAGACTGCAGTAGATGCTGGAGGTAGGGCCGCACTGGTTAAAGTCAGTCATGTGGGTGTTGCTTCGGTTCATTATTCCCTATTCCATGAACGTCCGGGCCACAGTAGAGAGCCTTACAGACACTAGAGTGACAAGCTGTTCCGAAGTCAGTGTACCTGTGTGGCATCCCCGTTCCACTTGTTTGAGGGAAACGTTAGCCAAGCTAGATGAATGTGGGTAACAAAAAAAGGTAGAGGCTCTAAAGCACTTGAGAAAATCTTCCCGGGATTACTTGCGTTCCCTTCCCTCAGAGGAGACAACCAAGAGCTAGATACTATGTCTACAGAAATGGTAAGTCTCAAGGTTTAAATCTCAATTCACGTTTTATTCCAGTAATGGAAAGAACGTGGTGACGTACTCGCAACTGTGCACTGACACAAATAATTGGCCGGAAGCTGGAATGCGATGGTGGGGGACCAGTAGAGGAAACAGGTCCTGTGTTGAGGTGTGTAATGAGCAAAGCGCCGCATGGTCTGGCTTGCAAATAATTCTTGCCTATTGTTGCCATAGTTCCTTGCGTTAATAATTTATAAATTACGGCCCCAAAGTGTGTGATCTTGATTATAAAATATGAGGCAAGCATTAATATTTTTGTTGGAACGCTCTATTTGGTTTCCCTTTGGAAAATGACTAGATGTATAATACTGTATTGCCCACTGAAAACGCATATTTTTAAAGTAGATTGACTGAAAATAACTGGTGTTATCTGTCACTAATTCCGCTGGAATGCCAAAAATTTTCCACACCTGATCTTGAAGGGCCTTTAAGATGGTGGAGGCTTTCATATTTCTTAAAGGAAGGAGAATCACAAATTTTGAGAAGGTGCCCAACACGATTAATAAGCATACATTTCCCCTCTTAGACCTAACCAACTATCCCAAAATATCAAAATAGACCACATGCCACGGGCAACTTGGAACCTGAATTTTAGACTGACCTAAATTTGTTTGCAAAGCTTAAAGCTTGTCTGCAGCGTTGACAGCCGTCACAGGTATGTACATACTGGGTAACAGCCAACTTCAAGGTAGGCCACGCAAAATGTTTCAAAATTTCTAAAAAATGTTTTATTTACTCTTAAGTGATCACCATATAGAGAATCGTGAAAATACTGAAGTATCATAGGCCTTAAAACTTACAGGACAACCAACTTCCTGGCTCTACCCGTTTTACCCATGAAGTATAATAGGCTATCCTTCTCTAAATACAGACATTGAATGCCAGCAGCTAAATCATTTTTAAATTGTTGACACCAGGCATCAGCCACCTGCGCATCATGAAGCTGGTTAAAGAACTCTGGGAAATGCTGAATCATCCCAAAGAACCCGGCTGGTTGGTAGGAATTACCTGAAAATTATTAGGTTCGAACATGTAGGACAAAGCATCTGCTACAGGGTTATCTACACCTCTTACATGACACACCTTAAATTTGAACCTGGATAAACGTAGTACCAATCTTCCTAACTTACCCAGTTGATAGGGATGGTTCAGGACCCAACTAAGAGCTTGATTATGTGTGAATAAATCACACTCATCGTGCTCAATATGAGGCGAATTTTTTGAGACCAAAAAGACAAGCTAGTGTTTCTTTTTTCATATATTCCTGGAGAACGTTCCGATTCCGTCAAAGTCCTGCTCGCAAAAACTACAGGGGCGATATGAACCAACACCGCACCCAAGGCCATAGAAGAAGCGTCCACATGGACTACGAAACACTGGTCAAAACCCAGCAGAACTAAAACCAGAGGAGAACTGAGAACTCGTTTCAAAATACCAAAGGCCTGTTCCTGCTGCTGGCCCCAATTGTATTCAACTCCTTTTTTTCTTTAGGCGATTAAGGGGTGCCGCTATTTCAGAGTAATGTTTAATGAACCATGAATAGTATCCCATAAGACCAAATAATTCCTGAACCCCTTTCAGGGTACGGGGAAGGGGAAATTTAACTACAGGGACCACACTGTCAGGGTCCAGTAATAGTTTCCCTTCACTGATTACATAACTAAGAAATGTAACCGTATTTGCGGTAAGGGTAACCTTCTCTGGATTAACTGTTAATACTACTTCCCTAAATCGCTCTAAAACTTGATGTAAATGATTTAGGTGAGACTCCATATTTTCATTGTATGTTGTAACATCATCCACATAGTTAGACAAATTTATACTTAAATTCCACAAGTACATGATATGATATCCTGGAAAGGGCCTGGCTACCAAAATTAGCACCCATTGGAATCCTGGTTAACTCATATTGGTTTCATGGGGTGCTAAATGCGGTGTATGTATGGCAAGAAGGATCTAACAAACATAGATGAAAACTGTTATTTAAATCTACGACAGAATATACATTTGCTCATCCTACATGTTGAAGGGCACAATCTACCGTAGGAAGCAGAAAAGGGTCGTTATGTATTTTTTGGTGGACAGGGGTACGGTTAACTACTAACCTGTACTTATCACTCTCCTTTTTAACAAGAAATCCAGGGGAACAATATTCAGGTGTAGATGGTACAATTACATCAGCGTGCAACAACTTTTCAATTATCTCTCGAAATGCCTTTAATTTGGGAGGTGGGCAACGAAAGTGACGGCCATGAACTGGCACATAATCAAAAAGAGAAAATTTATTTGAAGTATGTCATACTTTCCAATTTTTGAAGTGGTGACGTCACTGAATTCTTGTCTAAGGCGTGACAAAGTTTCGTCCACATTTTCTGATGCATTCACAACTACGTTGGAACCAGAATGATCTACCTGCAGACTCTTGCCAGAATCTAAATATATCTTAATATTAGGAGCAAAGCCAAAGGAAAGTGTAAAATCATCAAAATTTATAGACGCACGCGTATGACCTAACAATTCGAGGTCTAAAATGATCATATACACTGGCAAAGTCCAAAAACTGTAACTCCAGAAAAAATTACCTATTTTAAAATTAAATATAACTGTGTGGGTAGCCAACAACACGTCACCATTGGCAATACATAATTTTTATTCTGTAACACGTTGCACACATGACTGGGAAATGACGTTGTTGTTAATTAATGATTTCATCTATCAAAGTGGGGTACAATGCACCACCTGAAGAGACCTGCACAATACACGTGGATTGTGGTTTTACTCGCATTATCAAACGGCAGCCAACATCGCGAACATGACCTACTGAGCCGCAGCGGAAACATTTTCTTTCTTTACAAGGAATACGTTGTCCTTTACATTCCATACTTACATGGCAGCGCATAGTGCAATTTCCATAGTGAAGAAATGCAGAATGAAATTCTGTTTCTCCATCTAAGCGGCTTTGTGATTCCATCGTAAAAACACGTAACTCTTCCATATTGCAAGGCACTGGTAATAAAGATCATGATGCTCGAACATGAGGGGAATAGATTTTCTAACACTATGTTGACAATTTCACTTTCTGGCCAATAAAAACACAAGGCTCTCTGAAATGAAACAATAGAATCAATGAATTCACTTAAAGGCTCGCTGGGTCTTTGGAAGCGATATATCAGGTCATGTTCACATGTTCGTGTTACACGTGGAGAGAAAACATGTGCCAGTACCCTATGGTGAAAATTCATGAAGCTGTTATTTTTGGCATTTATTTCTTCCGTAATAAATTGTAAAGCGTAGCCTTCACATTTCATTGCCAAGACAATTGGGCACAGATTGTATAAACTGGAATAATATTTTAGTGGAAAAGGCTTGCATTGTGTTTGCACTCACCGCGGCCACCACCCCGCCAGCATGGCCTGCATCCTGGCTGTGATCCCTCCAAAATTGTTCCGCAGCCCTCCGCAATTGCACCATAGTGGCATCAGGTGGGATGGATACCTCATGATCCAACAGGAAGGCGCTCAGTTTGTCTTTGTTGAAGCGATTTAGGAAGCCGATGCCCTCAGCCATGTTCATGAAAAAATAGAAAAAAAAACACAATATCAGCAGAGTTGAGCATGGAAAACTTGTGTCATCAGGACACAAGTTATACACACTTTATTTTTGGACTCCAGATAATTACAATTCATTCGGGTCTTGAAACAACATGTATTTGATAAAATCTGAATTAAAATAGTGACACAGGCACCAAATAGTAAAAGGCCAACCAAAGCCGTGACGCTCATAAAATCTTGTTAAGAATTATGAAAAAGCCTTTAAATTCAAATAGATCAACAACTACCTTTCACTGCAAAATCTTAAAGCTTGTTGGATTAATAAAGCTTCAACCTTTATTATCACAGAACATTTGTAGAACAAGTAATTAAAACATATAAAATCTTAATTCCCACTAGGGTGCCTGACGGGCCCCCCAATGTCTAGTGGAATAAAACTGCTTTTGGGAATCACAGTTAAAATATTAAATTAAAAACCAATGCACCATAAACTCTGTTCCAATCTTAATAATTTCTTTATGCCGGTGGCTTACCATATTACAAACTGAAATAATGTGCAAGCCGGTGCAGTCCCATTCAAACACGCCATCAAATTTCCAGGCAGCTTGCAATCTCAAACAACAATATTATAGCTATCAAATTGACTAGTTATGCCACACAAAGACATCTACAGGATCCACACACAAACTGAGTAAGTTAAAACCAAATTATGAATTTACGCATCGGGCTTCCAAACAAAATTTTTAATACTGCAGCTATATGTGCACCTGTAGATTTCTTTGACTAGCCCAAAACTTGAAACACTCAACAAACTATGTTACATTGAACGGCGAACCCACCTGTGCCTTTGCCCTACAACCATGTTGAAACTTTGAAACACACTGTCAGCTACTGAGCTGGTATACGTAGCGTTGCCTAATTAAATGAAGTCCTGTAGTGGGGCAGGAGAAGAATCTAAACCGTGAAGTTTCTCATGCTGGTCGGAGTAAAAGTGGCAGAGCAGAGCGTTTAACAGAAGGCCCAAATCTCTGAATATAACATTAGCCAATTATAATTGTAGATTGTCGTGCATGCATGGATAGGAGGGGATACCAAAGATGAGGGAAGGAACAAGGAGCAAGCGGGAATCCAGGGCAACCCGAATGCGGTGTTGAGAGTGTTGAGTCATTAAGTCCAAGAGCACACTCTATACTACACAGTTTTTAGTTCTTGAAACTGTGTATCGGTTTTGTTTTGAGCCTTGCAAGTACTAGCATTTAGGTTAACATTAATGTGTTGAAGTTGAGACATAAGGACATTTAACACTCTGGCCATATCAGAACTTGAACTGTTGGCAAAAGCTTAATGACCTTAAACATCCTGTCGCTTGGCATCAACTCTCTACACTCCAATACAAGCACTTTATTCAAAATAAACGGTTTGACTCTGGCTAGTATTCATCGGGAAAAGGCACACTTTAAACTAGTTGTAGTAAAGTTAAAAGATGAGTGATTTATTTTGAATCTTATCCAGTTTTATTGTAGGTTGTCGAGTGTACAACAAACACATCAGTACAATGGAACTCGTCACATTTCCCTTCTCCTCTGCACTCACGCATGTACAAAGTCACAGCAGCAGCCACATTTAATTTACGAAGATGAGGGTAGGGAAAAAAGACCATCCTCCTCGGCGCCTAACAACCTCCTGCACCCACTGAAAGAATTTTAACATAGAGTTGTTGTAGTCCGAAAGGTTGTTGTTAATCATGAAGAAAAAATTAAGTTAAAAAGAAATAGAAGTTCTGGTCGGCGGCGCTTGTAGGTACAGGTGAAATTCGTTCCGCTTGTTACTCCTTGGTGGTTGTTGTAGTAATGCGGCTGATTAAAGGGGTAGCCACGCGTACCTCAATGCCCGCAGCTACCCCCTCACTCTCCGAAAAAAGCTAAAAATACACACTTGGCCGGGGCTCACTGCCTCCTATTGACTGTTCCCTTCTCTCACACTCCTGCATAGTAGGATTAAAGTGCTGATGGCATGGGATTTTAGAAAAAAGTTTAATCTCAAAAGTTTTGTCACCTCGCTCTGAACCCTGAGAACCAAAAGTGCCACAGCCCTTACTTCTAAACAGTGGCATGAAAGGAAAAATTTGGACAATATACACTCAGTGACAAAATAAACTGTGGAATTTAACCAAAAGTGAACCTGAAAAACATTTAAAAGAGCATAAAACCCTGTGTAAATGCAATGCTACAATCCTTGTGTTGTGTGAGCGTATCACCGGCCTCTCCATCTTGTAATTTGGTTGTTTCTGTCGAATTGTGTGTGTGTGTGTGTGTGTGTGTGTGTGTGTGGCATGCATGTGTGTGTGTTACATGTTGGCTTGTGTCGGATGCTATTTCACTGATATTTTCATCTAATGTGTTTTCTTTCACTTCGTTTTCAGGGCCTTCTGAATTAATATGCAATGAACTACGTAAGAAGTAGGCTTCCCTTTCACTAGCCATTTCGATGCACAGTTAGAATTAGCTTGTGTGGTTTTAATTTGTGGCCGCACCAGTTGGGCAGACAATCTTTAACAAACTGTTCCTTTGTTAAATAAAATTACTGGATTACTGAAAGTGTAAAAACAAGTGAATGGAAATGAAAATTGTATGTGGACACCAAGAGCAGACATTGTGTAACGTGACGGACGAATAGAACAGTACAAACATCATAAATCCTTTAAAATGCTATCAATACCAAGAACCACAAACTCTCATAGGACAAATACAACACCCTTTAAAATAAGCAGTATTCTATTAGGACTAAAACGAGGAGAAACAGCAATGATTTTAACACAATGAAATTTATGATGCAATGAACACATTAAATAAATATTAATGAAATAAAATATGATGCTGCTCATTTAATTCTGTCAAAAGAAATGAAAAGTTTTTGGAATATCTACATCCTTCTTTACAAAAATTTTCTAAGGGGAAAAAGGGAAAAGCTAGAACTGTAATAGTAAATTCCTTCAAACATGTAAATAGTTCATTAATTTGGGTCAAGTTTTTTTTACTCTTGAATGCTCTGAAGAAGAATGGAACAAAGTTCTAAAAATATATGTATTTTATTTCCATGCCGGCTTCAGTAGTAAGCACTTGGACTTTTAATGGCATCTGGGAAGACAGGATAAAAAGTTTAATTTTTGCATAAATTTAAAAGATAATTTGGCAGAGACATAGTTGAAATGAGTAGTTGAAGCAACTGTACATGGTCATCTTACAGTCTGCTGCATGATAGTATGCTGAGAAGGCAGGCGTCGGTGGCATAATTCCCGACACCAGGAAAGCCTCATTCCTTTGGTGGCATCAGCGACTTCAAAGTAATCAAAAAAGTATAAATTTCAGGTGCCTCGAGGGATTTCTTCGTAGATCCATGTCCCCTAATAACTTTACAAATGTTTCCTGGTCCTGCATACTGGTCTGTTCTAATTGAGGAATAAATATGAAGTCATTTTTGCCTAGCAAAAGGCTTTGAACATGTCTGACTTCTTTGAAGTAAGGTCCGAGAGTTTATTAAAACTTAAATCTAAAGTTTATCATAATAGGAGCATTAATGTTGCCCTAGGCAACCAAATAAATAAACATAATTCCAAAGAGAATTGTAATTCAATGAGTGACGCTCTCAGACTCAAGTTAAAGTGACGTTACGGTTAGAAGTACGTCTTTATAGTCAGGCCGGTCGCACTGGTTTGAGGCGGCTACTTACAAATTTAATTGGTCACAGGTGCGTAACGTGTATAAAGCGTGGGCCGGGTCGCCTGCCTGCTATGTACAAAGTCTGTTCTTGGCTTGGCTGTTGGCCGGGTGGTATGACCTGAGGTCGGTGGCTTACGCCGATGCTGGGGCGACTGGGTGGTGCTGCTGGCTTGCTGGTTGAGGAACGGCTGCTGGCGAGATGGATTGCCTACAGGGGCTGCTGCGGCTGAAATGCTGCTGCTGGTGGCCCGGTCTGGGCTGGGGTAGCGGCGGATGCTGAACCAAGGACAGGCCAATCCCAAGGGCACCTTCTCTCCTCGGCGTATGGTGGCCACTACTGGATGCGGCGTCCCCGCTACCTTCCGTGGAGTGGATAACAGAGAAGGGGAGGAAGTTGGGGGATGAAGCCCCACTAGCTTACAAGTGGCCTGAGCTCGTTCCTGGGGGGGTGTCTTGACCAAGTGCCTTGTCAGTCTGGGTGCAGCTCCAGGTAGCTTTGTAGGTAGTTATAGCCTTCCTTTTCTTGAAGTCTTTCCCATCCCTTTTGGTAAAAGGCATGAGGGTGCTAAACCTTGACTCAGGAAAGTAGAGCAGGCAATGTATTGATCCCTGGCTAAAAGTGTTCAACCGTTGCGGCACTGGGGTTGACGGCAAGCCTAACCGTTACCCTTGCTGGCAACACAAATGGTGCGGTGGTTGGAGAGCAGGTTTTCTCTGAGTCATTCCAACAACAGCGACGGGTGTAGGTCCTAAGGTGGACAGGCCCAACCCAGAGCCAACCAAACACTCCCTCCGGCAACTCACGTGGTGCGGTGGACGGAGTGCAAGTTGGTCTAGTGGTATCTCCTCCCTAGTGAAGTATGGCATGTGGTTGTGGCTCTACAGTGTGATGCAAAGTGTGCCCCAAATGGGTGGCCGTCCAATGTGTGTGTTTGCTGATGTAAGAGTCCCGGAGGGGGAGCTTGCAGTCCTGCACTTGGCTGTAAAATATTGAGTTCAAATCCCAGTCTCCTGCTCTACTCTGGAGTGGCATGGTGTCTACTAGGATTTTCAAAGTACCCTTGAAAATGAGAAATCGGTGTAAGTTAGGAACGTGTTTATTTCGAGAGGAATAGAACATGGTGGCCCATACTAGTTCCTGACTACCTTGGGCTGACCGGAAGTAATAGACTACGCAATAATCCAGGTGGAGGGGACCTGGTTCTGAACTAAGGGTGGCATTTTCTACTAAGGTAGCTAAGTAACTTTTCCTGTCTATGCTGTTTCCATGTCCTGAAGGGACTTAGGGGGCCCACTTCCTGAAGTGTCGTGGGGTAGCTGTTGCTAGGGGTAATCGACTGGGAGGGTTTACATCTTTTAGAAGGTCAGCTGGGGAGGGGCCTTTGGCAGGTCTAGTGCTGGCGGGGGCGATTCTGAAGATCTTCTGGGGATCTAGGCAACGTAAAGGTCGGAAAGCTCCAGCGCACAAGGCGGTGGAGCAAACTGCTGAGCTGGTATGGCTCTCAGAAGAGCCAGACAACAACTGACGAAATCCACCAGCGTAAAAGTACATATAGCGCTGGCCGAGCCCTCGCCTGGGCTTGGAGTGAGGGTGGCGACAGGCACTTGTCTGTGGGCAGAGCTAAGGGCAGCTGGCTGGCATTCATAGTTGACTGGTGGCGCTATTCCTCAGTGCGCCCTTCAACTACCTGCTCGCTCGGGGGTGGCAGCGATGACTCAGTTCGTTGGCTCACTCTTACTTGACGTCTTCTTGCGGGGTGGGGAGTGGGCGGCTGCTTGGCATTGCATACTGAACACACCGATGAACTGTATAATACTGTCACATATGTAATATTCCCCACAACCAGGGAATATCCTGTAGCCGCTTTGGTAGTAATTATACAGTTCGGACCCCGTCCGGTGCGCTTCAGGAAATGTGTATAGATGAAGCAAAGTCATTTTCTTCTGGGTCAGTAAGTTTCATGTGTCAAATTTTTCCTATAAATGGAAGGTTGGCCTAGCCTTGTATTATACATTCCAAACAAAGTTTTAGTTGACTACAGGGGCTTTAAAAAATTCCAATAAAATTTAAATAAAATTGAAGGTTAATTAAAACATAAAAAAAAATTAGTCATTATAAAACAGTGAAAATTTAAATTGAACATTCTGCAATGTCATTAGAACATTCATGCCACAGACACATAGATTTGAGAAGCCGCACACATACTGTTTTAAAGACCATCATATAACACGTGTTTCAAGTATTGTTGTAATCAAAAAATAAAACAACAAAAGTAGAATTACCACTCCATGTTTTGACAGAATTATACAGACATTTCCATGTTTCAGTGACTGAATTCATGAGCCTGTAATCAACAAACTTCTGTGTGATAAAATTTTACTTAATTAGTTTTATTGTCAGTCCAACACATACAATTCAAATTTGGTTTTATGTATTTCAAAATATTACTAGCACTGTGTACGTGAATTATTACAATAAAAAAATTTAAATTGAACACTTTCCTTCTTGTAGGTGGCACAAAATTACCATGTTCAATAGTGTTTATTTAAAAATTATCAATTTCTAAACCTGTAAAATTAATACAGATCAACTTAAAATTTCTTAATGTTATATGCAATATTTCATATTTTTTTACATACATTTATACCATGCATCAATCCCCTTAAAACCATACAACAATATTTGGACTAGTACTGGTCCCAGTTTTGGAGCAGCACACACACCAGTGAGCCCCTTGTGATTTAGATCCCTAGTGAAAAATTATGTTGAAAGGCCCACCCCTCACATGGTTCGTGCTCAGCCAGTGCCAGTTATGGCCAGGGAGGGCGTAGCTAAGGGCAGCCAGGCTGGAAACAGCAGGGCTGCGCTGGCGGTGCCTTTTCAGTGTGTTCTGGGCACTGTACTGGCTGGGACCGGCCCTTGGGCAAAGAGAGCGGAAGTCAACAGGCCAGCACAGCAGCCAGACAGACGACCACCTCTACTGCCAACTCCAGACCAGCCACCCACACTGAATGGAGGCCTAGGTGCAACTATGAACGACATCCGGGAACGTACAAACATTCTGCGCGACACTCACTTCGCCGAACTCATAACACACCTACGACCATATTTCGGCCCCATCAGTGCAGCGAAAACCCTTGTGGACAAGCAATTTCTGTTGCTAACGGCACTGGCAAGTACTGTTGCTAACGGCACTGGTATCTCTCCCACAGTAATGGCTAACACTAGAGTAGAACACACACTAAACCTATTAAACTGGAATGTCCCTGAGGATCAGATCACAAATATATGAACTAGAACAACTAATAATATATGGAATTGATATAGCATTTATTACAGAAATTAGACTGGATAACCAAGTTAAACTTAAATTTGCGGGATATAATGTATATAGATCAGACAGGAGCCTCAAAGGGTTTGGAACAACTATAATAATTAAAAATAATATCCATCACCACCCAGTAAACATTACGGACTTACAGTAGATTGAAGCCACAGCTATAAAAATTAAAAACAACCATACCCACATCCAAATGGCCGCAGTATATTGTCCCCCGAAATAAAAAATTAATGATGAAGACTTATATAAAATTACGGGAAAAACAGAACACCTCTTAATTGCAGGAGATCTTAACAGTAGGAATAAAGAATGGGACTGTTTAAATAATAATACAAACGACAGAAAATTAAGCAGACATGCAGATAATAACAATTATGTAATCTTTCCACCACCTAAACCGACACACATACCGAATAATGGCCAAAGACTGGATAAATTAGACATAGTATTAACTAACATTCCCAACTCAAACATAGAATCAGAAGTACTAGACAGATTAGATTCAGACCACCTCCCAGTCTTTGTAAAATTAACCCTAAACACAGATATAATAATAAACATACTATAAAATGTCCAGTAACAGACTGGGATTTATTTCAGATAGACCTGATAGATAAAATGGAAACCCCACCTGAAATTAATGATGAATTGAACTAAATGTGCAAGTAAGTAAAACTATTTACCAATACGATAGCAGAAACATTAAAACAAAATACTAAATATTTGGAAAAACGTCAGTACACAAGAGTAAATTACCCAGAATTAGACTTCTTAATAGCCCTTAAAAGACAGGCGCAAAATAACTAGCAAAGAAATAGAAGTCCCGCAAATAAAACCTAGTACAATAGGCTTAAAACACAAGTTAAAAGTACGCTTGAAGAATTAAAAATTAAAGACTGGAACGAGGCCACCAAAAATGCGGCTAAATATCCTAGAGAAATAGGCGATTAACTAAAGCACTAACAGGGAAACGTAAAAAATTAACACACCAGCAATAGAAACTCCCCAAGGATTTATTTATAATGAAAAAGATAAAGCCAACATAATTGCGAAAAGCCTAGAGAATCAATTTTCCCCCAATAAAGATAAACAAGATAAGCAATTCACACAACCAGTAAATAATGACATAAATGAATACCTAAAAATAAAAGAAGCCTCTGAATACTGAATATGAATACTTTAAAGGAACTTTTAAAAATAATAAAAACGGGCCCCAATGATAAATCCGGAGGACCAGACGGAATAAAATACGAAGCACTAAAGAAATTACCTGTAAACGCCCTAGAATTCTTATTAAAAATATATAATTCTATGTTTAAACTATGTCGATTCCCACAGGCCTGGAAGAAAGCTAAAGTAATTACAATACCAAAACCTGGAAAGGATCCCAGTAAACCAGTAAACAGAAGGCCTATAAGCTTACTAAATAGCATGAGCAAAAATTTTTGAAAAAGCCCTTTTATACAGATTACAGTTTCATGCAGACATAAACAAAATAATCCCAGATAATCAGTATGGATTTAGAGCTCACCACGGCACCATCCATCCACTAATTAAAATAGTAGAAGATATAACAGATGGATTTAATAATAGAGAACAAAGATACACGATAACATTATTAGATACAGAAAAAGCTTTTGACAAAGTCTGACTACCAGGATTAATATATAAACTGATAAACTATAATTTCCCAGCCACATACGTAAATTTACAAGCACACTACTTAAATAACAGACAATTTTACGTAACACTAGACGGAGCAGACTCTAATACTAAATTTGCAACAGCAGGAGTTCCACAGGGATTAGCACTCACCCCTTTCCTATACAGTATTTACATGGCTGACATCCCTATAACAGATGCCAGAACTAACACTAATATTCAAATATATGCAGATGACACTGCAATAATAAAACAACATTATAATGTAAAATATGCCTTAGCAGCCCTACAAAGACAACTTACAACTCTGGAAAGCAAGAGAAATCCAAGTTGTAATAACACAAAGTGCAAAGGCAAGCCAGCGAGAGCAGGACAGAATAAACACTGATGGTAGTTGTGCACAGAAACATTGGGCTGCCTGACGGGTGGAGGGTAGGCAGAGAGGTGGAGTGAATGTGTATTTGCTAGTGCTGGAGGTCTAAAAAGTTGAGGGTGCTATCTACTTTTAGATATGTGCTATATCCAGTACAGTGCTCACCAAGAGAAACTCAATGTGCAGTGCCCAAAAAAGTACAACAAATTAATTTCCGAGTCAATTTCCCTCAGATTTTAATTTTTTTAAATCCAAATTTTTTACGGTTTGTGATATTTTCACTAAAGAAATCACACAAATAAAAAGAATTTACATTATCAAACTGGCACTTAGGGTCAGCTATCCATATGACATTCCAACTGAACTAAAATTAATTCAGTGATATGAAAAATAAGGGATAAATTCTAAATTGTGGTAAATAAGAAATATGAATTTTTCTAAATGTAACCAGGAAGAAGTTTAATGGTTAAGTTAGGAATGAAAAAATAGGATTAATGGCAGAACGTGAAGAAGAAAAAAAAAAAAAAAAAAATTAATGCTCTTTTGATACTATCAGTTCTTCTGGCCTTCAATAAATTTAAAAGTCTCTACATTCAGGTAATGTGGCAATTGAGGTGACAAAAAGTAAGATTGTATTGAATAAGCCTAAAATTGCTCATTCCAGTTCTTTTCCTCTTCAAACCATAGTATTTCGGGATCCTGTGACATCTTCGCTCGAAGAATGTCTGAAACAGCTATCCTCTCTGAAGAAAATATACATTTTTAGTTTTCTTTCAAATTAAAATTATATTTACTTTTCATTCATACCATTTGCACAATTTTTCACAAATTCTTGCAGTAGTATTCTTTATTTTATAACTGACGCGTGACACATTCCTACGCTACATCACTGCATAAAATTAAAGGGTCATCTTCCTACATCTCCTCTCTAAGTGTCTCTAAAAAAACTTCTTAAAAACATCTGTATCTGTTTCAACTTCAAGGGGCATTCCACCACAAGGCACTTGAAACAATGGGGCAGCCTTGAATTCCAAAACTTTCAAATTAACTTCATCTTTTCTATTTTAATCTTTGGTATATCTCACACACACTTAATCTGCCTGCAAGAGTTAGTGCGCAATATTAGACAGGTTTATCACTGACTGGATAAAGAAGTAATTTCATCTAAAGTTAGGTTAGTTAAAATAAAGAATTTCATTAAATATAATAATTAATAAAGTATCTTTTTCCATCTTAACCAGATTCATAAAAAGGGAGGGTGGATTTAACTGTTTAGAAATAAAAGATGATGTTTTTTCAAAAAGACGTTACAATTAAATTTAAATAACAGATAAATAAAATTTATTCGAAAATAAATTTTTACATGAGGTAAATAAACCAAAGTGCCTTTTTAGTACACTTTGGTATAAAATGGAATTTTGAATAAAAGCAGCTTCTTTTATAATCAAACTAATAACATTCTTTCACATAAAAATTTAAAGCAAAACATTAATTTCATATCTATTCATGTTTAAAATTACATTTAATGAGAAAAAAAAAAATAATTTTGACTTGGCTGTAAATACTCAAATAATTTATAGAAATCTATTCAACAACAACAAATAGAAAACCATTAATAATTCATTATTACATTTGACCAAATAAAAAAAATGAATTAAAACAACAAACATTATAAACGTACAATAAAATCATTCCTACTATAAATCATGGATGGTCTTCATTTCATTGTAAATTCTTTACCTTGTAACTTATTGTTCTCTCTCTGTCTTTTATCTTTATCAAACTGGGTCACAAATGTTAAAAATAAAGTTGCTTTATTTTCAACCGTCACTGTAAACAGCTATTGCTTAATCTGTTCTTACATTTTTGTCGTCCTAAGCTTTTATTTATCCTCGACGGAGTTTTATTTCATGTAAAGTACCACGCGCTGCAACAGTGCTTTTCACCGTGTTAGCCGATGGTGGACCTCGTGCGCCATGCCCGCTTGATACGAGGGAGCAGTGTATGTGCATTTAGATTGTATCTTGTTGCTCAATACACGTAAATTCATTGTCTCTTGTTGTATTTTGTTTAATTAGTATTGTTACCCCTGGTACTGGCCCACTCCAGAGTCTAAGTCCATGTGCTATTTTATTAAATGTAAAAGGTATTAGTGACTTTGTGTGTACTTTATTCGAAAACGTTAGCTGCGAGAAGGGATTAGCCATGTGGCTGTCGACCAACTATCTCCGAGCTGGAGTTCTCGTGTTCATACATGCTATAGATGAGCTGGTGCCCTTTTGTTTTGCAAGATAACCAGCCTTGCCTTGTTGTTTTGTTCAAGTTAGGCATCCCTCGCTTCTCGCAAGCTGCCAACCCACATTATATTGCGCCACAACTAGTGTGGCCTGAAGACGAGCGTCGTAAAAATGAGCAAGTGGCGGAAGATTTTGCATACTGGAAGTCCACCATTGTTCAAGAAACCAGGTGGAACAGTGAGCAGGCCGCCATTTTGTGCGCGTATCTGTACTTCTCTAGGTTGGAGGGCGGAGATATCAGTGATGTCGTTGCGTGCCGCGGTGTTTCCAATGACGTCACCGCATGGTTGTCTCTTGGCATGGGTACTGTGTGGTACGGGCGGTACGCTGACCACTCATCCCACCAAGCCAGGTCTACTGGGTGGCTACCCGAAGGAACCCTTCGTGTGCGTGGGCTTACGTACGACCGTGAACAACAGTGGTATGGAACTCTTGGCCAACATGTGGGATGCTGACAAAACGTGTACAACATGAGGGAAGCCTGTGTCAGTGGAACCGTTCAAAAAATACGACCTACGAGCCAACATCTGCTGCTGTTTACCGGAGGTGAGAAGTGTAACTTTCACTCCAACAGCTACATCCACCAACAGAATAGCATGCTGCTCACACCCTGCCTGTGACAACCCAAGCAGCTACACAATACATTGTGAACAGTGCCAGAAGGTAGCACACTTCGCCTGCCTAACAGTTGAGGAACGATGGTACGACATGACTTTTCACCTGCCAAGAATGCGTATCAGAACCATAATGCAACAACATCCCGGCTGGCCGGCATACCGTAACGCAGCTGATAACACCACGAGAATTTCTACCCATGAGTGGATTGCAAGTAAGTGATTCCAAAGCTAGACCATGCCATGGAGAGGGATGTGTTATTGTCGCATGTAACTTGTGTCCTAACCCATACCTTCAGAAGTGTGTGTTGGGCAGTGACTAGGCCAAATTCTGAGAAGGAACTTTTCGCTGTGAAGAATGTGTACCGGCCCTCGCCAACAACAGCAGTGTACCCGTGTATGTAAACAACCACAATGACATACTGCAAATATCACAGAGGGGTGCATGGCATACACAACAACGTGTGCTGCCTGTCCCTTTGCGGAGATAGACAGGAGAATAACACCGAGCACAAGTACCGCCGGTAGCACAACCTGTAGTCGGCACACCAAAACGTTTCCAGACACTTCTGACCTTTTCTGGCAAGGAACAGAGGACTCGAGCGTTCCTGGGGGAGTGCGCGAGACGTCTACAGAGGTTTGGTGTCAGTGTGGAGTGACCAAATACTATAGGGGCTCAATTACTCAGCGAGGCTAAAACCTGGTGGTGATCTATAACCAAGTACAAAATGACATGGACACAGTTACCATCAAAATTCATTGTCCGGTATGCTAGTACGTACAGAACGCTGAAACAACTACTATCCCTGTTCACCAAGGAACAGAAGCCGCAGGAGAATTTGGAAGCCTTCATGAGCCGCAAGATCAGCTTGGCTAACCGCCACTACCAACACCTGTCCACAGAAGATGTGTTGGAATCAATCCTTCAGACAGTGCTCCCTAACTACTGACCAACTTTGAGACCGATGGTGTACACGGATATCAACGTTTTACAAGGATTGCCGTGAGTGTAGCGCGTGACTCAGAACACTGGCAAAATTACTTTTTGGACTCTCGAGACTCAAAAAGTGTGGTGAAAACTAGTGACAGTTCCACGAGCTGCGTAAACGCACCGCGCCAGGGGTTGAACGGCCTGGGCAATTAGTCTGCCTATGTGACCGGCCGAGCGCAGGCAGAAGACCGCATTGCACATGCAACTGAGAGAAACGTTCTAAGTGCTGCGCCTGTCCAGCCAGTCGAGGTTCAGCACCAGGCGAGTGTCGCATATGCTGTGACCAACAGTACCATTGGCATTGCCAGTGTCCTAACAGTGTGTTGACGCCTGTGGGAAACGCACCAGCGGGGTAGGACCACAACAGGGGCCCACCTACTCCGCCAGCATGACTGCTGTAGCGCTCCTGCCAGAGCTAAACAAACAACCGGATGCCTATTTGGGTCAAGTGAGTACTGCTATTGATAAATTGCTAAGAGCGCCAGTGTATTTTTAGCATGTGTCAACTGTTGCCCTGATCGACACCGCGACTTGCCACAAATTTTTCCACAAGGCGCTTGTAATTAATTCAGATATCCAAGGTACAAATGTAACAGTAGAACTAGTTACACTGCATGGACAAAGTAATATCATTGGTGTCATTCAACTTGATGTAAGAATTAGGGATATTGCAATGTGCGTAATGGCGCTAGTTTCCAGAGAATTACGTGGAGACATTATTCGTAGAGTACCTTGGCTTGTAGATCAAGATGTCATCATAGAGATTCGAAGAGATAGGATACATTTCGGTAAGCATGTAAGGCGTAAGTCATACAATCTGGGCAGACGTGTAGAGTTCAGCAAGAAACCTGTCAAGTTAGGCGATTTTGACCATGGGGTTCCGGCAGAAAGCCAGACCACTTTGAAAGGTATCCTAAACAAAAGGAAAGATGTTTTTGTGCCAGCCGACCCGCTGAAGCATACAACAGTCACCGAACACAAAATCAAAACTGTTCACAATGATCCACTCTGGACATCACCTACAGATTACAATGTACACCACCTTAACGTAATAAACAGCCAAATTGCAGAAATGTTATGTGACTGCGTAATTGAGCCATCCGAAAGCAGGTACAATTCCGCAATAACTTAAGCAGCTAAAAAAGATTGAGGGTGGTGGTTTTGCATAGACTTTAGGCCAATAAACCAAATCACAGAAAGCGCCCCAACCCCATTCATCAGTGTAAACACAGCACTAAATGTTCTCAGAAAAGCGAAAATTTTGTCATCTTTTGACCTGAAAAGTGGTTTCTGGCAGATTCCGGTAAAACAGGAAGACAGACACAAAACTGCATTCACTGCCATTACCAATTTTGTGCTATGCCCTTTGGGCTTATGTAAGCCCCATCCATGTTCCAGAACATGATGGTGAAGGTTTTGGATGGCATAATCAGAGAATTCACAATGGCATACTTAGACGACGTGGTCGTTTGGTCAGAGACATGGGAGGACCATGCTCGTCACTTAGCAATCGTTCTGGAAAGACTTGCCATTAACTATTTAATGTGTGTCAACCAGAAGTGTTGCATTGGAAAAACCCGGATAAGGTACCTCGGTTACATGGTAGACAGGGAAGGAAACTGCCCCACACCTGAACAGCTGACACACATAGAGTACCAGGAACCAACCACGCAGAAGAGGTTACGGAAGTTTTTCGGGCGGATCAACTGGCTTAGGCAATACATACAGGACTTTGCCGTAACCACCGCCCCACTCACAGAGATGCTCCTGCCCGCAAAGAAATACAAGTGGGATACACGCATGCAGAACGTGTTTGAGGAGGTCAAGTATATTTTTTCCCAGTGCCATGCCCTTTAAGGTATTGACACATACACGTTCTGCATGCCAAGAGGGGATTGGGGCCGTCCTGTTTCAGTATGGTGATGATCAGGAATGCTGTGTTATGATTACAGTAGTGTGAAACTCGGCAACACAAAAAAACGCTACTATGTTGAGCGTGAATGTTTTGCGATTATCTGGGCTATCAAGTGGTACCGTGTCCACCTAGAGTACAGGAGGTTCACCTAAGGACAGATAATTGGTGTTTATTGTGGCTACACAAAATCCGTGAACCATGTAGCAAGCTCACAAGATGGTCTATGTTTCTGCAAAATTTTGATTTTGTTTTTGAACACGTGTCCAGTCACGACAACCAGCTGGCCAACGCCCTTTCATGTTCACAGAACGAACAGGAGGTAACCGTAGATGAGGAGGAGTGGGAAACTATGTTACACCAGAAAACAACAGCATATCTCCACCTGTAGTACTACAACACATCGCCGCAAGCAAAACAAAATCACATCCTCTGGCCGAAATATGCACAGACGACCTGTACGTGTATGTTTTAAACCAACAACATATGTCTGCTGAGGTACAGGAAATTGAAGAACAGTGCGGTCAGGAAACGTTGGAGGTATGGCGAGTAGTTGACAATCAATTAGAGACATGTTACAACAGCCGTAGCACGCAACACTGTCATTTGTATCGCCCACAACAATTGTATGTCAGGACACCCAGGTATAGCTCAGAGTGTTCGAAACATAACCTAATTGTTCCTGTGGCCAGGGCTTACAAAAGGAGTTGGGGAATACGTGCATCAATGCCATGAGTATAATGTGTACAAGACCCGCAGGTCTGACAACCACACAGCAACAACCCAGGTTACCACAATGTCCATTCGAGTCAATAGCATTAGACTTGGCCCTTACCCACACTCAGCAGGGGGAAAAAAGGTATATTTTAGTGGTGACAGATTTGTTTACCTGTTGGTGCGAGCTGTATACATTGCCCAGCGCACGCATAAGGCACATTGCCGTAGCCTTGAGAAAGAAGTTTTTCCCCCACTGGGGCTACCCGAAAACACTCCTCAGTGATAATGCCACACAATTTTCTGGTCCACGTTGAAGGGGGTTGTGCACTGAATGGCATGTAGGGCACCACACAACTGACTTTTACCATGCCCGTGCCAACCCAACTGAATGCAGTAATCAAGAAATAAAATCGCAATTGCGCCTAAGAATAGGAGACGACCACACAACGTGTTCTCAGCATGTACCGGACATAGCTTTCTGTTTGCGCAATCGTACCAATGAAGCCACGGCGAAATCCCCTGCAGAGATGTTGTAAGGAGCAGGCCTAGGGTGCCCAGGAGAATTTGCCTGTCGTGTACCGGACTTTAACCCAGAAACTGCAGACCCTGAGACAAGGGAAAGAGAACTATGTATTCAAGACTTGCATGCCAATCAAAAACGTGTTCAAATATGGCTACCGGAGACTAAAAGACCTCCAAAACCATTGTTACCAGGAGGTCATGTTTACATGCGAGCACACCATCTATCTACCGCCAAGCAGGACTTTTGTGTGGGGTTCACCCTTAAACTGACAGGTTTGCACATGTGATGTGTCCCTCACTGTCCCGCTCGGGTGGCAGACCAATGCTGCTCATGTAGGAACGGGCCCCGTGACCCGTTTAGAGATCTGAATGACTCGCTTCCCAAGAGAGATCTTCTGTGTGTGTGTCTTAATTGGATGAGTGTTGTGGTCCCTAAAAAGCAGTGTCTCACATAAACACGGGGAAGTATAATTACCCATTTGCCCCCTCTCAGTGCTTGTAAAATAATGAGTGCACGACCACGAGGTAATTATGTTTCCAACTTTTATTAATGTAAACAGTGTGTTGTACTTGGTAGTTCCGGCAGCCACCATGCCAAACACCCAAACATAAATTCTTTCTGCTTTCACTAAATTAATGTTTTAATTTAATGAAGTATTTTTGAGGGGTCTTTTGTGTGTAATATTTCTTGTAATATTTTAATTGTATTTTACGTAACTTCTGCTCGCCTGTCCAGATCATTTCAAGCTTTAATAATTTCCCCTGACATGCCTAGCAACAGAGACACTGAACATTGGATAAATAATAAAACCTGTCGGAATTATTACATCAGTTTCTCCCAGTGTTTTGCTATAGTGATTTGTCTTCGTCTATATGTACTGGTTTGTATAAAAAGCGTAACTGCTTTTTCCTTCACTGAGTTGGTGCGGGAGCGCCGTCTGTTAATGGAATACTGGCATCAGCCTCCTTAGGCTAGATCGGTGGGCCTAAGTGAGTGCACGCTTTCACGTCGCGGGGGAAGATAGTTTTTTTTTCTGAACAGCAAAGTGAAATATTAAGTGTTAGATCTGGAACCGTAATTAATTTCTTTTCTCCCCTGTGTTTCACTCTCGACTCCATAGACTTGCGGCCCCAGAGTTTTATTTCATGTAAAGTACCATATGCTGCAACATTGCTTTTCACAGTGTTGGCCGATGGCGGGCCTCGTGTGCCATGCCCATTTGATTTGAGGAAGCAGTGTATGTGCATTAAACTGTATCTCGTTGCTCAATATATGTAAATTCATTGTCTCTTTGTCTTATTTTGTTTAATTAGTATTGTTACTCCTGGTACTGGCCCACTCCAGAGTCTAAGTCCACATGCTATTTTATTAAGTGTAAAAGGTATTAGTGACTTTGTATGTACTTTATTCGGAAACGTGAGCTGCGAGAGGGATTAGCCATGTGGCTGTCGACCAACTACCACCCTGGGAGCTGGAATCCCCATGTTCATCCGTGCCGTAGATGAGCTGGCGCCCTTTTGTTTTGCAAGATAATTAGCCATGTCATGTAGATTTGTCCAAACTAAGTATCCCTCACCTCTCACGAGCTGCCAACTCACGTTGCATTATAAGTGTAGCTTATTACTTTCTGCCAGGAGGTCTGTGAGCCAGTAAAAATTATTTTGACACTCGAGATTATGCAGGACAGTGGTATCAAGCCTACAGGCCATTGAACCCACAAAATTTTCTTGGCGCTTTTAATTGAAAACAACTGATCTTGTCACTGTTAATGTAACTGACATATAGGTTTTAGAGTCGTACACAATGGCTTTTGACAGAGAACTATAGCTAATCTGCAATCAAACCAAGTTACATGGGAAAAAATAAAAGTTAAAGTGATATCGACATGTTGGTTATTAATTGTTTGCCTTTATTTACTTGTGCAAAAAGAGATAAAAATATTCACCACCTGAGAGTCTAGATGAACTACTTTTGAGACAGCTGCAAGGAAATTGTCATATTTACAGGACTGTAACTGCTTGTTGCGAAAAGAAACAGGAACAGAATCTAATACAGAAATTTTTCTTGCAAATACCGGCACTGCCGCAGAAACGATAAAATATTATTCTATTAATTCATTAACTTAGGGCTAATATACAGATGAAATAATTTTGGTGAGAACTGATTGTTGAAGTTATTAAAAGCATTTGATAAGGTGGGTGTTGCTTCAGTATTGCATTCTTTTTATTGGCCTTCGACTTTGTGGGAAATTTTTGAGGAGGGGGAAAAATCTTATTTATAATCATTAGTAATTTTTAATACCATTAGTTGGAAAAAATCACAATATTTTGTGGCATGGACAAGTCTCGATCGATTCCATTCTATTGAAAAGTTGTGTGGCATGTGTCGCACCCAGGGTTGAGAGTGCACGGCATAGCCAACACCGTCAAGATAGATTTTTTCACATGCATATTATGCTCTTGACTTCAAAAAGAATTTACTTGGTTTGAAACACATGCCTTTGAAATGCCCTGCTGGGTTGTAATTTCTTGTTATTTTGTTGCACTTACTAATTCTAACAATTGCCACGTTGTTTTCAGTAATACACTTTTCTACCAAATTTCATACACAACGGCATGAAACTTCCACTGCAATTGTGTGTCTCAACATGGATGGCAATAACTGTGAATTTATAATTTCCCGGTAACAAACCTGTAATGTTATCATTTCAGAGGAAAGAGAACTAACTAATGCCGAAAACCCCAATCTCGCTAACTCAACTGGTAAGAAACCTATATAGTTTTCAATTTTAGCAAAATTGTTGCTAATTTTCCTTACAGTGAGAAATCCATTAAAAGTAAAAAACTTGTTTCAAAATTTATTCTGGCCCGGTTTTTTTCTCTTTCAAGTGTATTTATAAAGGTAATTAAAAAACATTGTATTTAAATAGCTGTAGATGTTAGATAATTCCAGAGCTATGCATTCCTTTCAAAAATCATAACTTACATACTATTTGAACTATTTCAATAACAAAATTATGCTAATGTGTGTTTTGACAGTAACAATGTTGAAAACTCGCCAGATAGTGTTCAAATAAGGAAATATTAATAAATACTTATTATTTGTAGTGTATTTTACTACTGGATAACAATAATAAAACCTATATGTCTGTTTTTTTTTATCAAGTATTGTTAAAATATTCGTTACTATTTTTCCCAGAAATTTCAGTAGGCTAACGGAAAACAATTACAAGAATAATACTTTAAATATGATAGGTAGACCTTTTTAATATCTATACACTATTTTCTTCATATTATTGCTGGCCTTTACTCGTGTGTGTGTGTGTGTGTGTGTGTGTGTGTGTGTATATATAGACACACACACACACACATATACACACACACGTACACACACACGAGTAAAGGCCAGCAATAATATGAAGAAAATAGTGTATAGATATTTTTCTTCTGTCCACGTCTGTCCGTACCCAGGAAAATTCGCAGCGGGCCAGATTTTGGCCGTCCGCGTACACGTGGTATTTGATTTGTGTTTTACGACTGAATGACAGTTCGGAGAGTTATAAACCAAATATACATGCATACTAGACAGATGTTGCTTTATGTTAAACATGTTATTATTATTCTAACATTTATACATTTCATTTTAAAATTAGTATAAGAAGCTGTTTATTTTGTGCCCGAAAAGTCAAAGAAAAATAATTGAATTTTTGGAGAATGGCTACTCTCTTGACAGTGAAAATTTGTAGTATTACTAACATGCTCATGTACAAATAAATAAAAAATATTCTAGTGTAAAGAATATATCCTACTGTCATTTTGTATACTATAATTTCAAAATGATTAAATGCGAATAAATGTAATGAATATATATATATATATATATATAAAGATTTTTCTCCTATTTGGTAATAGGTGCTCGTCACACAGCATAACTTGCATACTAAATTTAATATAAATTTTTTCTGGCTTGAACAGCCTTAACATGTACTTTTGTCTTGAAATCACATACAAAACTGATGTACCAAATTTGCACACATAGAGTACCTTTGGGAAGCATTTTATAACTAAAATTGTCACTAAAAATTTCTTTTATATAAACCTGAGCAAAAACTGAAATACATTGTAACCTTATCTTTGAAGTTTAATGGCAGTGGTGAGTTCATATTGTTATATTGGTTTGATTGGATTATGCCCTTTACCAACCGTGAGATTAAATAAAATTAAAATTGCACTCTCATAGTTATCGAAAAGACAAAAAACAAAAAAACATTTATTTCACAGTTGGATAGTTAGGAAAATGTGTTTCCTAGTCAATAGAAAACACGTGTGTGTGCATGTGCGTGCACGTGCATGCATACACACATGTTTGTATGTGCATGTACGTACACGTATGCGCATGTCCACTGTGTGTATGAAATTAAAACAACAAAAGGGCAGATGAAAACCTTGTTACCACAAAACAGGACAGACAGCGAAAGCAAACCTAAAGAAAGGATAGCACAGTAACAAAAACGAAAACACGACACAAGTGAAGAAACAGTGCAAACACAATATCAGTGGACACCTGAACAATGAAAACTAGAAAAAAAAACACACAAAAATATGACAAAAACCACAATGAAGCGCATCAGAAAATAGTTTTCTTTGTGAGATTATGAACCCAAATATTTCAACACACTGAACAACAGAGGAACTACAAAAATAACTAGAGAAAAGAATAAATATGTCAAAAGAGAGGACACAAAACAATGAAAAATTGATAATACGATAATAATTACAAGGCTTCACATTGTTTTGTATTCTCTCTCTTGGATGCTCTTTTCTCTTTGGTTTATTTTTTCTTTTCTATGGATATTTTTGTGGATCCTCTGTTGTTTGGAGTGTTGAATTATTTGGGTTCTGTTGTATTTAATCCTAGTTTACAGCTCGCTGTGTTCAGGCACTGTTCCGGTAGCCATTGTGTTATCCACTAACTACAACATACTTGTTGCAAACCTGCTCAATATTAATATCTTACCGTTCACCCTGTGTACACAACACATATCTTCCATAGATAGAAAAGCTGTGCCACTGTCTGTTGCTATGCATTTCGGTAAACCATGAAACCGGAAAATGTTTCTAAGCTCTAATAACAATGACAGAGTTCATACCAGGTACCTTTCTCATGTCTGGTCACTTGGAATAGCAATCGACCACCATGAGGAACACTTGCCATTAAATGGGACCAAAAAATTGATATGTTGTCAAAATCCAAATGTAGTCTCATCAAAGACTTTACTTCAGTACTGCAAATTATTCTTTTTCACTTTTGTAGGATTTGCACAATTCTGCTGGCATTCTCCACATTGTACAGTCATCATTTCAATGGCGGCATCCATCTTAGGCTATCACATGTTGCTTCGAGCTAATGCCTTAAACCGAACAATGCCATTGTGCTAGGGCACAATAATTTAACAACAGTTCGGAGGCACAACAGGTTTATTAAAATCACTCGGGTACAAGTATGAATAAGCAAGACACATCCTCAATGAAGAAATATAAATTACTTTAAAAAATCTACTGCATTAAATATAGTCAGAATTAATCATTCACTGATATTGCAGAATCATTTACAACTCCTTAGCAATTGCAAAATAAACAAATCTCCTTGGATATACCGTTAACTCCAGCGTAGCATTTGACCAGACAATGAACTGCTAAGCAGGAATAATAAGCTGCGATCATTAAAATATTGCCATGACAAGCAATTAGTATTATCTTTGTAAAGGCTCCTTAACCTATGTTCAAAAACATACAGTACACAGCAATTATATTTTGGGATAACAAAACCAAATAGAATCTTACATCAAATGATCCTAAATATTTATAACCCAGTTTGACATTGCATCACTATTTCATGAAGACTGAACAACAGCCAAAAAAAAAACCATTAATGGCAACCCAGTAAATCCTGCAAATGGCGTTCTTCACACTGTATTAGAATTTAAAGTTAAAGTATATCACCTCAAGGCTTACACATACCCTTAATAATAATGCCAACACTCAGTTATGCCTGCCAATTAAAACAATAATTTGGATACAATTAAGATTTACCATTTCATTAAACTTCTCCACAGTTGCAAACACAGCAAGCTTTATTAGCAACATTAACTCTTTCATTTCTTACACCCAACAGCCTTAACACCAGGTCAAACGGCAAGAAACCATATGGAAAATGCAGAGCATGTAACCTAAAATATATTTACAAGGCACCTAAAAATATTAAAAATGTGTGATAGTAAAATTTATGTGCAGGGAAAATGATATGGCCCTATTCTACAATCTGATATATTAAACAAAACGTGTGGATGCGCGACGCTAAGGCCCGATCAAGTCTGCCGCTCAATAAAAATAAACACTTTAAAATTTGAAATAAAACTACAGTAAAATCATTGACGTGTGTAAAGGCAGTAATACAAATACCTAGTAAAGTTCCAAACCCTTAACCCTTTCGTTGCTATAGACAAGATAGCGCGTCCTTCAATGTAGGAACTGTGTGTGCTATGGACGAGATATGTCATCATCAACTCAGCATGCCACTAGTGCGAAGGATGTGATATCTCGTCCCACTGTTAATATCCACCCGCTGCCTGATAAAGTCCAACATTCTTTAACCTCGGTAAGTGTGTCTTAAAGGGTCCTATTTATATTGAAATACTGTAGTTCTTGTTTCAAGCAATGTCAAGAGGAAGTGTGTCAGCAGACACTGTTGTTCCTATTCCTAGAGCGAGAGTGACACGGGTGGTGATAAATGCCAGAGGGTGAGAAAGGCTAGCTGTCTGCTGCCTCCTGCCCTGGGCCCACTGGACCACTTAGAGAGATAAGCTGAACACTTGCTGGGCTATTTACAGAGTTAAGATTGTGTGACGGGTGGAGAAAGGAAGGAAAAGAGCTGTATGGGAAAATGTGGGACAGCCTGACAGCTACTTAGTGTTGTATGTTTTTCTGCCGACTGCGGGCGTTTTGGATAGTATAATTACGCTAACGTATTAGTCTTTTTTTCTAACATTTTTTGTTTTTGTATGTCATTTATTTGGAACTACAAAAATGAAGAGACACCGCTATCTGACAGAGCAAAAAGCACTGGATATGATTCTCACAAGGAGTGACAGCGAAGATGATGTGATTACATCAGTGTTCATAGAATAATTTGACTCCCATTATTCATCCCTACAATGATACAAATGCAGGATGTAAAGCAAACGTAAATAATAACAATCCTATCATAGACTTCTTTCTAGTCTTCTTTGATGTATCATGGGTGACATTTGTAGCAAATGAATGTAACAGATACTAGAAGTATACCATTGAAAATGCACCACAGATTTTGCAGTCCGATTCCCGTGTGAAGCAATGGACAGACACAAATTGTGAGGAATTGTTAAGTTTTCTGGCAGTGTGTTTACTAATGGCATGTGTGAAGAAACTGAGGCTATGTGAGTTCTGGTCAAAGGATGCTCTTTTGCGAACAGTGTTTGGAGAGATAATGTCACGAGACAGATTTTTTCTTTTACTGCGAAAGCTGCATTTCTGTGACAACAGTGTGGATCAAGGTGGAAATTGTCTATTCAAAATTCGGGCTGTTGTCTATAGAATTTGAAATGCTTTTCGTATTTCATTTGTGCCTTACAAAAAACTGTGCATTGACGAGAGCCTGCTCCACTTCAAAGGCCGTTTGATTTTCAAACAATGTGTGCCTTTAAAACGAAGTCTGTTTGGAATGAAAACTTTTGTTTTGTGTGACTGCCTGACTGGATATGTTCTTGATTTCGTTGTGTACTCTGGTGCAAATAGTGACATTGATGAGGCAGGTCTGGGAAAGTCTGGTGATAGTGTGTGTACTTTATTGAAACCATACTTGAACAGAGGTCACATGTTATTTGTAGACAACTGGTATTCTAGTCTAAATCTGTTTCTTTGGCTTCATAATCGCTTTACAAATGCATGTGGCACAGTACGAAAAAAATAGGAAAAATATGCCAAAAATAGACAACAAACTGAAGAAAGGAGAGATTTCTTTCAAGTCGTCGAGCGAGTTACTTATAATGAAGTGGTGCGATCAACGGGAAGTATGGATGTTCAGCACCTACCACAATGCAGATGTGAAAGAAAGTGAAAAGATTTACAGGAAGAGTGGATGTAAAATAATGAAACCCACATGTGTTCTAGACTGCAACATTAGCATGGGATCTGTAGAAAAAACTGACATGGTTATAAGTTCTATAGAATCAGTGATGAAAACTGTGAAATGGTATAAAAACTGTTCTTTCATTGCCTCTTTACAACACTCCATCTAACACTCATCAGAGACATTCTGGAGAAATACTCAAAACAGAGAAGAAAGTCTGCTGGAGGAGGGAGGAGGTTAGATGAAGACAGTCCCATGCACTTATCACAAAGGCATTTTCTCACAGCCATTGAAGCAAGAGGAGTTAAAAAATTTCCTACCCGAAAATGTGTTGTTTGTACCAAGTACAAAATTCGTAGAGAAATACGATACTCGTGCAGAGACTGCGAAGTCGCACTGTGAATCACACTATGTTTTGAAAATTACCACACCAAAAAAATTACTAAATGTTTGTGTAATAACATATAATTTTCATATGTCTAAATAATATAATTAGACTAAATAAGTGTTATAAAAACCAAGGTAATTTATTGGAACTTTCATATGTTAGTGTAACAACTCTGTTTTTCTATTGAGAGTGTATCAAAATTTGGTTTTTTGAAAGTACTGCTATCCTCCAAAATGGCGCATTGACCAGGACGAGTGTTTCTGAATGATATTTTGAATGGTCAATATCAACATACAAAATTTGGTTTTAATTAGTTGAATAGTTCCTGAGATATGCGTTACCATTCAAAATAAATAAAAGAAAAAAGTTTCCCATTTTGAAAATAAGCATTTGGCATTGTTGAAAACTATGGAAATCAGGTTTCATCACTGTGTACTATAAGTTTATGAGTTGGTTGGAATTTGGTGTACAGGTGCAAAAGTTTTTAGAGGGAAACACACACACACACACACAGAGGCGGGGGCAGGGCCAAGGGCGGGCAGGCACCCGAAGCTTATTCTTCCTTCGGAAAGTAGTTTTGAAAAAATATGTATTTTATAAGTTAGCAAAATTAAAGCAAACGTTGCAATGTCACTATGCTAAAATCAATGTAGACATTATAAATTACTATTAACATTAACATTAAGGTAATACGTCTGTAAAAATAAGATAACTATTAAAAATTTCTCCAAAAAGGGTGCAAAAAGTGGCTATACAAGCCTTGTCCACATTTGCTAAAAAAAAAAAAAAGTATTCAGCACACAGGGTGAATTGGTGCTATGTGATGCTAGCACTACAGAGATGACACCATTAATAAGCATGTAGCAGCGAACGGGTTAACACAGACAGCAGTAGTCTTAAAAATTATAATCCCGCTGCGTTAGGTGTGAAGGCACAACAGTAAAGTTGGGAAGACGCATGCAACCTGGCCATTTCAAAGCTAAAGTTAACTGAGAATTCCAACAAGTCAAAACACAACAGCAATCGCTAGGTACATTAACCCAAAATGAATTTAAAATGGGCAATCCAAACAAATTTTGAAAAACACATGATTGCTGCTTGTCGCTCTGCCTTTCAATAAATCATAACACTTAGAAATTTTGAATTACCATAACACTCGTCAACTCCACTGCCGTGACTTACCACTTGCAAATGGTTCTCATAGCTTCCTTCAACTATTGTAAAGGTTGATTAACACCCAACACAATTCAGTTGAGCAAGTAACTCTGTTGCAATACATAAGTTGTTACAAGTTTCCATCCAGCAAGCGACATCGCACAAACAACTCGTGCAAGGTAGAGAAGGCAAGCAGGTCTCAGGCGACTAGCAGGACATATGGACAAAGGCAGCAAGGCTGGCCCCTAGCCAGGAATGGGGCAGGAGGGTGGGTATATAGGGGAAGGCTGTAGGAGGGGAAGTAGAGGAGGCACTATCTGATGGCCACCGCAGCTGCATATGGCCAGAGGGCGATTTTAGACATAAATAGTCTCACCATCATGAGCTATCCCCTCAAGAAAAATGAGACAAACACACTGCTCCCCAACAAAACTACCCTTTGTACACTGACAACCCTCTCTCTACACCCATAAAACGACTTGAAGTTCCTTTGGAACCTCATCTTGCCAGCCCTGGCATGTTCTATGTTTAACTTCTGCTAGAATAGAATCCTCCTCTGTTTCCCTTGTTAAAAGTTTAAATCAAAATGTAAATAATTTTCTTAGATTTTACCCACAAATGTTAAAGTACATTTTCCATTACTTCACGACATCTGGGATACTTTGTTGTATGATGGGCTAGAAGCTAAATCGTCTACACATTAAAAACATTTCTGTAATTTGTTTTGTCTTAAGAGGGGTGAAAATCAGAGAAACTGTATTTATTGTTTCAGTGTAAAAATAATATCAACAAAGATACAGAAATTAATATAGAGTGACAAGATTTTGCATTTATTTATGTTGCTGATAACAGTAGTAGTTAATTGTATTTACTGAATAAATACAGTAGAGTATAATCTTTATAGAATAGTGGAATGAAAAAATTTTGTTTGAAAATACAATTACATGGCCTTGTTATTGTTACATACTACAGAAGTTCAAGCATTTTTGAGTGGAGAAAGAAATGGGATTATTACAGTCTTCACTGTGACCAGCTTAAATACCCTCGGACTTTGGTTTTGCATGATTGTAGTCACTAATGAAGTTGGTTCCCAACTATTAGAACAACATAAGGTGTTATAACACCTGCAGACACTTCCACCTCCTGATCCATGTCATCTACAGATTAGTATACTCATCTGCACTTCAGTGTCTGCCGAGCTAGGAGAGATACACAGTGGATGTGCCCTCTGTGCATCTCTCGGGTAGAAATGCTCATCCACCACGACCATGAGCAGGCATTTTCGGGTCATGTGTAGTTTGAACTGGAGTGGAAAAGACCAGATTGTGAGAAGATGGATGTTGTCTTGGGACGTACGATCACATGATGTCACCGTGTTTGTGTGGACTTGCAGGAATGGAACTGCCACTTTACATACAAAGACTTTCAATGTTCACAAATGCAAGACTTGTAATTATTTATACTGAAGAATAACTCAGAACCTAGTCAACGTGTGTGGTCTTTTTCCTAATTGGCGGAAAATTATCTGCGGTTCCTACATTGGCAGAAGCAGTAATTCAGTCATCGGCTGCAAATTCGGCCAAAGCCGATTTGAATCGACACCATTCTAATTCCAACTAAATTGGCTTGCCATAAATCAATTCCAAACAAAATTACTATTCTTCTAGGAAATTTTTTTCGTATTGTATTAATAACTTAGCTTTCGAGATTGGACCCCTTTTTTTTTAAGTTAACAGATTGAACAAATATTCTTCTGAATAACTTTACTACCATTTTGTGTGTGTTCTAATTTTATATTATTCTAGTCCACTTCTTATATGTACTTCAGACACCAAGTGTTATCCATTTTATATTTTTTTTTTTTTTTTTTTATATTTCATTAAAACTTATAAACATACACATATTTTCATATCATTTTGCAGTTTGTAACCCATAAACTAATTTAGAAGTATTTGATCACCATTTTCTATAACAAATGGCTTTGAAAAATTAATATACCCTCTTCTACTATTCTTTAAATTAATCAATAATGGATATCTGTCTTAATTCCAAAAAAGGTTACAATCAAATAAAAATAAAGTAACTTGATTCAGTATGCAATTTAAAATATTGATTGGCTTGTCCTTCTGATAATTTTCCAGTTAAATTTGCCTTTTGTATTCTATTCCATTGAAAATAAATCACATCGTTACATTAAAAATCATCGCCCCACGTCAGGACAGCATAAATGTTACGTGGCAAAGGCTAGTTAATAGCCCTGCTACAATTACAGTACAATCTAACTCTATCAGTCGATACAGCAAACTCGTGTCATGTTGAAAAAATAAAAAGAAGTGAATTCCAGTTTGGAATATTTCTCAGGTTTATTGAACTTTCTAAAACCCAAGTTTTGTAAGGAAATGCCTTACCAGAGATTACCCAATATTTATTTAAAATTTACTTTGCTTGATTTGCATACTAAAATATCTTTGAATTTACACATGTTGTTGATTGACATTTCTCAATAGTAATATTTGCATATGTTATATAAAAATTCATAGTAACTTATTTCAATGGAAAGTGAAACGAACATTTTTTCAAAACAGTACTCAAATTCATGCAGAAGTGGGATAAAGAAAACATCTATGACATTCATGCAAGGAAGACACGTTTGTCTTAGGAATGGTGTTTGTTTGGAACTTGCGAACAATGCATTACAGAGTTCTATTAAAAAGGAATATTTTGGCATGAAGGAAAGAGAATGTTTGAGAAGGTGAGTCGTTCGAATGAAGCCTGAGACGGATGACATCTTCGACGCAGAGCCAATGCGAGGGACAACTATCATCGCCCCCAGGATCTGCAGGAGGCCTGATTGAGTGTCGTAGAGGCACTGTACAACATACTACGTCTGGAGCAAGCAGAGTTGGGAAATGGTATCCTATTTGAGGATATTACTACTGCCAGTTCGTCGTAGTCCAGCTGCCATCTCCACCATTACGATTGTCTCCAAGTAATGTCTGTGTTAATGCCAGTTAATCCTGCCATCATTTATTTGTCAAGACTTGCCTACCAACAGATTTTATTTGGTTGAATTAATTTATTTCAACATCAGAAAATTATTACTCTGAAACTTTTCATGACTTTTACATTAATTTGGAACCATATCATGAACTTTTATCAATTTTCAAAAGACTACATTAATTGCATATTAAGAAGATATTTTTCCTAATTAATTACCAGCACATTCCAGTGGTACAAGTATAAGGAGTTTTCCCTGCACTACTGACTGTAAGCTAACCCGGAGCATTTTAGTGATTTTGAAACACAAGAGACTAATTTAATTAACATGCTGAACAACTTTATGTAAAGCTTCACTATCGTTTGGACATTAATAGTATTTGTTATATTGTATTACATAGGTTCAATTTTAAAGTTCCATTAATAATATAACAATATCTGACAGCAGTCTCTTTCAGTGTTCTAGCATAGTCTAATTATTTATTTATTAAAGACATGATAATTGCAGTGTTGTGTTATGTTTTATTTTATAGAAGTGCTAGTAAAACCCACTTGAATAATCTTATTTGTTGATTGTTATTTATAAGGTGTTTTGCCATTTTAATCAGAGTCTATTTTTTATTCAGTTTTTGACATGTAATATTCAAAGAGTGTTGTTAGGTATAATTGTTCTTCTGTTGTCTAAGCACATATTACACAAACACAATATTTACTGAAAATGCCCACCATTGAAAGTAATTAATTTTGTCCTTGTGTCTTTCATCATCACACTCATTATTTTCATATATTACCCAATTCCACCCCTATTTTAAAGTTTACAACACAAACACAGGTTACTCAATTTGCGAACTTTGAACAGCAACATCGTCACAGTAGTAATGAATGAATATTCCTTCACTCAACTCGCATCACTATAACAATTTCGAGCACGTTGCCCACCATGTTGCCTGCTTCCAGGCTTTATGACAACTGCCACACGGACAAAGACCCTGGGAGCGCAGCTGGGCATGTGGCTACCCCCACTCCTAACCCCACTCCTACTCCTTACTTCCAAACATGTAACTCCTTTTCAAAACCTCCTCTCATTGGCCAAGCCTAGTACATCCCATCTAGCTTCGTCGACTTCCAGAACAAATACTGGTTACGATTTTAATTTATGAAAGAAGTTGAAAAAAAATTTATCACAAAACTGACGCAACCTCGCTTGAAAACACCAACGCACTACAGATAACACCCCGAAAATCAACCCCTCATTAAAACTGATAACCGGTTCCCACTCCACGTGGCACCAAAGAAAAATTTAAAATATTCCACTCACTAAAAGAATAAACAGGGAATTTAGCCAAAATTTGATTCAAATTTAATTAGGAAAACTGTTAAAAAATACATAACCTGCAATATTAAAACATCATTTGGAGCAACATGATTGGCAACATTTGTAAATCTATTGTGTTCTGAACCATAATTTATATTTTTTAATGTTAGTTTGTAAAATAAAGAATTGCTATAAATATAAATTATGTATTGAAATAAATTTTTTGAATGTGTATTATAATTATACAGTGTTGCTTGTATTGGTGCAATCAAACCTTTGAAGATTCTCCCTATGTATGACGTGATTGGTTTGTTGCAATGTATCACAAGCGTTTTAGACTTGTTTTAACATAAAAATACCTTAATTTTGGTTAAATTTAACTTCTATCTGTATTATATGTATAAAGTCTAATATATCAAATTAAATTTATGTGAATAAAAACTGACAGAAAATAGTTGTGTTGGTAATATGTATCTAGTAAGGAATAGTCCTCATGCAAAATATTATTACAGTGCACATGAATGTGATGCACTGTCAGTTCGGTGTAATTGACTAGACTTGGTTAAGCTTTGTTTGTGTGGGGCGGAGGAATACCCCAGAAGTAGAACTTTAGCAGGGCTTGAGAAGAGTAGGAAATTACTGTAAATGGAGTGTAATACTGATTTTATAGTATCAATTAGTTAATTTTCTTTTTGTATTGCGAGGGTATGTCTTTATTTTCAGTACATATTTAAGATGTTTTGGCAGTGATAATACTTGTATTTGTCACAAGTAGTTTGTTTTTTTCTAAAGTCGTAGTTGAAATTGCATCATGGATTAGTGATATGGGCCATTAGGATGTATGTAGATGTTCTTTCTTTTTTAGTACATTCTGAAAATGTAATTGTTTATTTCAGCGCAGTTTGGGGTCGTGTGGGAAAGTGTTTGCTATGGGGTTTGCACCAGTGTCCGAAGGGATTCTTTGTACAGTGTATTTCCTTTTTAGGTAGTGATGGGAGCATGTAATAAAAGTAGCATTGCATAATGCCCTTAATTTATAGTGCAATTATGTGAGTGGTGGGGTGGAGCGCGATGCCGTTATGACCAGTGAGTGCCTTCTCCTACTTAACATTTTGCATTTGCCACTCGGATTTCATGCTGAGCAGTTGTATGTTTGGCTGCCCATCCATCATATAGGATCACTGTTGCCAGGACAGGCGTCACCTAAATAATTGGTGAACTCTGCTATGCTGTTCTCGTAATCCGCCTGGCTTGTATCGCAAACTGTTTCGTGTCTGTGCTGTGTGAAGTATGTGAACTGCATCAAGGTAAATAAGTACCACAGGAAAATATACATTTATCTTTTTTTATGATGCCTTTATTTACGTTTTGAGTTTCTGCCAAGTAAGTCGACCGATCTGCAAGTTTGTCACCAGTTTTTGGCAGCTGCAACATTGCAAGCTATTAGGTAGAGTTGATGTGATTATATTTTCAGTATCACTTATTCTGTTAGTTCGCACAATTATTTAGCTACCTAGTAAAATGTTTGTAAAAATTTTGTAAATCTATGTATTTATTTTTAATTTCAAGTTCATTTTCAATTTTTTTTTGTTTTGATAATCAAAATATTTATTTTTTATAAAATCACGTAATTCAAAGCAACTTCTTTCTTTAAATTATTATTTAAGTTCGTTTATATCACATTACTGTAATTCATGAGGGATTGATTCAGTTTTGTTAGTTAATTTTTGAAAGCAGCATCTTTTATTTAAAATTTTCATTTTTAACATGTTTTCTTAATTTGTTATTAAAAACAATATTTGTACTAAAGCTGGATTTTTTATAAGGAATAATATTATCTTTCATTTTTTATTACAAATTTGTCAGTCATTAAATTGTTCAATTTTAATTAAATTATTTAATTCAGTTTTTTAACAACATTGCTTTCAAATTGATTAAAATGTAATAATTTCACATAATCACTTATCTCAAATTTTGAAAGTAATATTTTTTAAAATCATTAAAATTTTCATTTTAAACATATTTAGTCAGAATAGATTTATGAGCAAAGAATGTTATTATGCTATTAAACTGACTTAATTAATTTTTATTAGCATTTGGAATAATATAATCATTTAAATGATAAAATTTTTCGTTAAATTCATTATTTGGATTGTTATGGTAAGTTATTATGTCTTTCTTGAAATTCATCAAATTCTTAATTTTTAACATGTTCTTTAAATTTATGTTTGAAATATGTATTTTTATTTTATCAGTTTAAAAATATCCCAGAAACTGATTGATGACTTCCCCAACAAGTCTGTTATTTAATAAAGAAAAGAAATTGCGTAAGCAAAATTGTAACCTTTAGAAAATATATTTAAAATAATCAAACACAAATTCCTACTGATAACTGAATTTAAATGTTGAATTCTGACATTTAATAAATATAATTTTTGAAATAATTAATATATTTTTTTTCTTTTTTTTAAGGTATATTTCCACCAAATGAATTGTAATAATAAATATCATTATTGTTTTTTATAATAATAAACCCAGTGAATTCCAGGATTAGAAGATATATTTAAATTAACTACAGTTTAGCATATTAATTTTTATTTGGTAATTCTTTAGTTATATAATTTTTTGTAAATCAATTTACCTTTTTTGACAAAATTGTGTATATTATTTGATAAGATATTTTTTTCAGGTCTTCCTCTTTTTATTACAACCCCTTGTGCAATTTTATTTTTCATTGCTAAAATATGCCTTTATTATAGTTATTTTTTTCTAGTTTGGTCAACAGAATTTTATATAGTGCCAACTATATAGCAATCTTACACCAGTATTTTAAACCAGCATCAATTTTTCTTTTATTACTGTAATAATGACAATAATTTCAGTATTTTTTTCAGTATTGATATTTTTTATTTTTTATTTTAATTTTCATATTTGATTTTTTATTTAAATGATTGGTATGGCAAAAGTTATATTTGCAATTTTCGTTTATATAAAATAATTATATATATTTTTAAAATTTATTATGACATAACAGTTGGTCTATAAATTTATGTAGAAGAATATTTACAAGCTTTATCCATTTTATTCATTCCTTTTTCAACCCTTTATAATATTTACTATACTTTAAATCTGGGAAGGATTTGAAAAATATAATCATTTACCAAAATAATACATTTGGATGGGGATGGACAACGTAAGTAAAGTAATTGATTATTAGTTATTCAAAATGAAGATTTATATATAATTATTGCTTAATTAACCGTCTAGTCATGTGAAATAGTGTGTGTTGGTATTTCTACTGACATTTCGACTGATCTTGGAATCCAGTGTACAGTAACATCAGTGTTTACAGAACCTTTGTTTTCTTATGACTGGACAAAACGGTTGTTTATACGGCTCATTTTCATATCACCTACACTAATGCAGTAACTCTTTTACTACTGTTTGATGGTTTGATTAATAAACTAGGTGATAAAATAGTAAACCAACAAAACAAAAAGTATTTAGAAATATGAATTTGAATTTTTCTCAAAACTCTGAGAAGACAATCACCATAATCATGTGTATAGCTTTGGCTTTTATTTATTTTCATTTATACCATAAATGTAGCCTGTTTCTAAACAAAATCATTTAAATAAAAATTCTGAAATAATTTTTAATACAATAAACAAAACATTAAACTTATTTTATTCTCTTTTGGTAAATGGCATGATTACAACCTCATGCATTAACACTACCTATATTTGAATAAAAACAACTTTCATGGAACACTAATGAAACCTGTTGTTGGAATATGTAGTTACACGAGGGAACCAGCTTACTCAGAAGTTACTACCAGCTGGCGTTGGCGGTTCAGTCGGGTGGAGCACAGCATGTTGTGTTGAATATGCGCATGTCTCAACTTGTAGCCAAAATAGACAAGCAGCTCACCCATCAACAAGTTTCTAAATCAGTTGATTCCATGCTGTGTGGAGAAGTGTTACTCAGTCACTTGTTATGTTTGATGTAGTGAAATGTAGCTGTGAAATTGAGAAACAGCTGATGAAAACTATGTACTCATATACAGTTGTATTCATATTTTATGTTAAATAACTGTATGAAAACCCATTTACCGGTACCAGCAGTTGCGTCCAATATTTTAATACAGCCATCACAATGGCTGAGCCAGTGTTTCCCTACTGCTGGGCCACGATGCTTCCTAAACTGTAAATATTGTTATAAGGTAGGGAGAGAGGGAAGAGTAAAATGTGACTATAAAAACCAAGACTGCCTCTGACACAGAAACAAAGCAATTATGTTTTTACCTTAAATTAAACTATCCTTTAATGGGCACCCAGTGCCAGTATACTAGATTTTTAGACCCCCTAAACTAGATGGTCAAGAGCTCTAATGAGAGAAAGGTTTCCTTATCAACTATAAAAAATAGATCTATTATTTAAAAAAACAAATGTATGTTTATTCAAAACAAATAAATGTAATTATCAACAGAGAAACAAAAAAAAAACCATATTCAGAAAACACTGGCTTACCCAGTGCTCAAATTAAGAAGTGAGAAAAACAAGAAACAGAATTTAATGTGGGGCCAACAGGATGCCCTTCTCAATAATACTTCAGAATTAGCTCACTGAGATGTGAGTACAAACAAAACAAACAAAAAGTTATTTTAATTTCTGCAAATTGATAAGGGGTAGACTGTCCACTTTAAGAAAATTATTTTGGATTATTGCATCGGAATATTCGTTTCCAAACCAGTGTAAGTCGATAATAACAATTAGCCACCCAGGGCAAATGATAAAGGATGAATTTAATATTTAATAGTGTACTACAGATTTGGTTTGTTGAAAAGCTTTATTCATGGGTAGAAAGATTGACATGGTTATTTGAATAAGCTGTAGAGAACTTAAACAAAAATTAGCAAAGAAAGTAAAGGTAAAATTACTTCAAAAATTATTGGGACACACAACCTAGACCTATGTTTACTTCAGAGCAGTAGTACCAACCCAACTCCGCCACATACAAACACAACAACCTGTGGAGCCATTTAAACCCCAGGTACTACAATTACACATAACCTTACATTGAAATTTCCCCTAAGAGGTCTGGAAAAAGAAAAACAGCTCTGCAAAAACGAAGGTTCCATCCCGTATCAATGGTAATTATTTATACAAAATTAAACCTAACCTACATAGCTCCTCGGCCAGAGCTGATGAGTACGACATATTTACCTATAAGACGTCTGCCATGCTCTCTTAACACCTCCTACATCTATACTCCAGACTAGCTATGTGCTACTCCGCATTCTATAAACTACCTCTTATTTACTAAAAGACTAACTATAACTTAACCTACTGAAAGGCATGGCGAAGCAGGGAAGAACGTCCCGACCACACAAAAGTTTTACCAATTACTTAACATTGTCACATGGGCACGGCCCCCTCCAGGCCGCACACCAGCGTCGCACTGCCTACGACCACTTGCTCCTGCTGCTCGCACTTGACTCACGCTGTCCCACTACGACTCCTTGACCTTATTACTTACAGCTGATAACACCAGCTGCCTCCCTGACGTCATAGCTGCAGCCAATGTCATGACTGGCCAATCAGAGACCGCCACCGCTATGGCTCGAAGGCAAAAAATGCCCTCTTTCCCCTTACAAGCCCAGCGGCAAAGTGCAGTGTTCATCCAAACATTGCTTACCTAGGAAAGTATTGGTGCAGCTCACAGCTGCACCCTGTGCTTTGAACGAGCAGAAGATAACCATTCTGCTGAAGGGGGAATAATAATTAGCACCTGGGCTGAGAAAAATACGGCTAGCTGCCATCGCTTCAGAAGTAGTTTGCTGATCCAAGTGGTGATGAAACTTTTTCAAATTAAAAATGAGTGACCTCAGTCCCTTAAGAACCTCGGTAGTCAAAAATTAAAAGCCTTTATTGTTTGAAAAACTAGCAATAAAATGGTAAAGGAACTGATTCCTATTTCTCTTCCACCATAACTGAAATGACCTAACCAGCAGATAAAAAAAAAATGAAACAAAATAAAAAACCAGCAACTTAAGAATATCTGTTAACAACAAAAAAAAAAATGATTTAAAATAAATAAATGAATTCGTAAGGAGACACTATCAGTTAACTTTCAACTACAACCTCGACATCTGATTTATGGCCAGAAAGTTAAATAACACAACCTCGACACAAAAGACTTTTGAAACTAGCTTCCCAAAACCAAATTTTGAAATATAGAAATTGTTAAATTATTTCTCACCACATTGCTTATTAAAGAAAGAGAAGGATACATGTATTTCTTATCGAACAAAATGAACAAGTAATAAGGAGGGCTTAACCCAACCGAAACAGCCTAATTCCCTAACCTAACCTCCAATGAAGGGAACTCCAAATGAAATTACTGAAGAAAATTCAATTAAGGGTAGGTCTATCGCATCCTAACAAAAAAACAAAGGGATAGGAAACTTCCTGCTGTAATAAAATCTACTACTTCTGAACAAAAAAGAGAAGGCGCAAACAAAAATACCACTCCTGACATCATGCTTAAACAGAAAAAGCTTTCTTTAAATCCAAACAAAAAAAAATTTCTAACCCCAAAAATATGCATCGTAACACAACAAACATGTTAAATTACAGTAAATATTAATTTTCACGATTGTGAAGTTACCTGACAAAATTGTCATCGATCAATGTGTCAGAATATTCGTTTCACCACTAACTTAAATTTGTCAAAGCAAAAACTCACAAATGTTAGCCACCAGGGCTTAAATGAAAATGACAAAACTAACTTTAATAGTGTCTGATTATGATTGCTTAAAAGATTTATGAAAGATAAATTGATTGGCCTGGTTATTGAAATATGCTTTAGAGAACTTTAATAAGACTTAGCAAAGAAAGAAAAGGTTCAAAACAACTCTAAAATGAATAATTGCATACACTCGCATTTATCTTTAGGGAGGAACCTGTCAAAACTTATCGGAAAAAAACTAGACCTCTGTTAACCTCAAAGCAATAGTACCAACCCAATTCTGCCACGTACGAACATCAAAAACATGCGGAGCCATTAAAACACAAGGTACTACCATTACCAATCACCTTACTACAAGTTTCCACTAAGAGGTCTGAAAAAGGACTGCAATAGCTAAGGTTCCATCCCATGCCAAAGGTAACCAAACAAAACCTCATGAGCTCCTCAGCCAGAGCTGATAGGTAGATCATATTTACCAGTTAATCTTCTGCCCTGGTCTTTTGACACCTCCTACACCAACACACTACACATGATACGTACTATACGACAGTCTTCTACCATCTACGTATTATTTACTAAAAAATAATTATTTAAACGCATGACCGGGACCATTCTTCCTGCGAAGCAGGGAAGAGCATCCTTTCCCCATATACAAAAACTAAGATTTTCAACGAATACTCAGCATCATTGTGTTGTCTCTGCCTCCTCCTGGCCGTACACCTGCGCCGAGACATTCGCTTACTACAGCTGCCCGCCCACGACTCTTGCTGCCCTCGTTACTTAAAGCACAAAACATCACCTGCCTCGCCTGACGTCACGGCCTTGGCCAACATCATGGCTGGCCAATCAGAGCCAGCCTCTGAACACCCCTTTCCCTGTACTAGCCTAGCAGCAAAGTGCAGTGCTCACCAAAAAAGCCCAGCTTTACCGAGGAAAGTGTTGGGTCAGCTCACAGCTGCGGTCCTGTGTTTCAAACGAGCAGAAGATAACAGTTCTTCCAAACTGCTGAATAAATATATATATATATATATATATATATATATATATATATATATATATATATATATATATATATATATATATATATATATATATATATATATATAATGTGTGTGTGTGTGTGATGTAACTGATTCCTTTTTAACTTCCACCATAATTGAAACGACCTAACCCTAAAATAAAATAAATACAGTCCTCGGCAAGTTGAAAATTTCACCTAAAAAAAAAAAAAATTAATAAAGGAATGAATTCTTAAAGAGACACTATCAGTTAACTTTCAACTAAAACTTCGACATTTAGTTTAAGGCCAAAAAGTCACAACATAACACTACCATAAAACAAAAGTACTTTCGAAATTGACTTCCCAAAACCAAATTTTGAAATAAAAATCATGAAATTATTTATTACCACATTACTTATTAAAGAAAGCAAGAAAAAACACTTGCGTCTTAAGAAACAAAATTAAATAATAAGTAGGGCTTAACCCCCATGAAAACAGCCTAATTCCCTAACCTAAACTCCAATGAAGGAAACACCAAATGAAAATACTGAAGAAAATTAATTAAGAGTAGGCCTAGTTCATTCTAACAAAAAAACAAAGGGATAGGAAATTTTCTGCTGTTATAAAATTTAGGGCCTCTGAACAAAAAAAGAGAAAGAGCAATAAATAATATCACTACTGACATCACGCTCAACGAAAAAAAAAAACAAATCAAAAGCACAAAAAAAAATTAACCCCAAAAATATGCATTGTAACAATACAGATCTAGGAAAATAATCCTAATTTGCCTTCCCTCTCTTGCTGCGTTATGCCAATATTTTATCTTTTTGTATGTATGAGAGACATTAGCATTACTTAAAACATTTAGTGACACCTTTATAGTCTCGTAAGAGGAGGTGCTAAACAACGCCATCTCATGAAAGACGATAAACTAAAGTCTCCCAACCCCATCCAATCAACTGATAATAAAATTAATGGAGCCCCACTAGTATGACTTTGCCATAACAAAAATAAGGTACGGTAGGTTGGAATGGTAACCTACATTGGTCATAGCATTTGTTTATACTCATTGTTTCATTAATAGACAGTAGCTGTGGTGCAGTTATACATTGTGGCCATACTAAGTTTCTAAAACAGTCAAAATTTAGTTAGATATTCGGAATGCAACTACATATTTATATATTTTACGTGCCATTGTGTTTACAACCAGTATTTCATGTTTATTTTTCAGTGTGCACAATCTGTGAAAACGACCAATGCACAACAAAGAGAATAATAAATTTATCATACTTCCGGTAGAAGAATTGCTATTGTTGTTTTTTATCCGGCAATAAACAATTCCCACATTTCCTTTCATTCCGGTAATGCTCCGTACTTACCTCAATCACCTTTATAGCTATCCAAACTAGGAATATTGGTTTCCTAGCATTATATTGTCAAAAAAATGTTTTAATAAAAGTTGAGGAAACCATGGTAATTTGGCTGACCACTCAACGTTATAAGATCAGTGAGATTTTGCTGTCATGTTTTGAATGATATTTCAGGTTCTTATATACAATGGAACACATGTTTACAAAAATAAATTAACCTCTAATCAATCTGATGCTGATAGGAAATCGAACTTGGTTACAAGACATGGCACGTCTATAATTGTGTTTAAGGTATATTTTTTCCCCCACTAAGTTTTTGTTTAATCATATCTGGCATAATATCAACTTGATTTTTAAATTAAACATGATTTTAATTCAATAGTTTGTCATCTTCTGAATAAAATGATACCACAGCAGCGTACACACTTGATCTCTTTCTAATTACTTCTTATGTGAAAATAAGATAAGTTTTTGAAATATGACGTGGCGGACTCCCACGGACGATGGTGGAACCTCGCCCTGCCTTTTACCCAGGGCAGGGGTGAGTTGATGTGCCCAGCATCAGCTCAGTTCGTGAGCAGTTGAAATGGGGGTCATAGGTCGACAGCCCAAAGGGGATCCCTGGTGTCACTTTCGATGCTGATGATGCTGGTTTGGCGTACGCACGTGCTTACCCACATGGTTACGGCACACATTACTCATAACCTAGCCACGAGACTGTTTCGTGGCTGCCTCACATGCCTATCGTATACTGATGCTAACATGGAGAACACATAGGTGCCCTGGGTTGGCTATAATTAAGGTGTAGCGCCATAAATGTTCTTGCGAACAATGAAAAAATGCCTCAAAAATACGTTTGAAATGCTATTTACTTCACCATTTAGCTCCATACAATCAAGAAGTGATTGAGGTGATTCATACTGCGGACTTTACACTCAAGGACCTGCCGATAGCCCAATGCGGTAAAATGTCTGAGGCTAATAATGAATTATAGTCCATTCACAGTTACTTCAGCCCTTTCTGAAGTCCTGCTAAAGTTCTACTTCCAGGATATTCCACCGCCTTGTGCAAACTAAGCTTAACTGTCCTGGAGAATTACACCAGGGGGACATTTGTGCGCACTAAGTGCAACAGTATTTTGTATAAGGACTATTTCTCACTAGGCGCTGCCAACGTACCATTTTTTGCCCTGATTTTTATTCATATTATTTATAAATGAAGTGTTATAATTTATAGATAAAATATGAATAACATTTTAATTTAACAGGAAAAAAGTAACTTTTATGAGCACAAGTAAAAAACGTTTGTGATATAGGACGTATCTAGGAAATAACTAAACATGTCCTACATGGGGAGATTTTTCATTCAAAGGTTTGATTAAAAAAGGCCGAAGAACCCGTGAATGGACTATAATGGAAGAGTTAAGTTCCCATGCGTGGGAAGATAGCAGGTCCAACCCTCGGTACTAAAATGAAAAGATGTTGCAATTAACTAAAGACTATTGCAGATTAACATGATGAAAGGCCTAAAGGCTGCCTACCGAGGGTGGTCGCAGAGAGAACCTCAAGCACTACCGTCTTCTCAGAGTGCCAAGTCAAAGATGCCAACATGGCCACTGCAGCGGCGCAAGTGCCTGCACCAGAGTCAAATTGCTATCTGCATGAAATGAAAATGCTGTGCCCTCTTCATCTAACATGACATGCTGAACACTGAATTAATGTCACATATTGATGACGTCCCCACTAGTAAGCCAGTTTCTGCTTTAGTTATGCAATATTACATACGCGGGGAATGTCATCACACTTACATAATGAATATTACTTTAAAATGCTGTGTTAAACAGTCCGTTGCAAATAGCTTAGATGTACACTGAAACATTGCTTGTATTTAATGCCTTCCTTCAAATTACCAGAATAGAGACCTCGAGAATGTGACTGTGTCACTTCCGTCTCTATCCTGCTGCGAAATATACTTTCGCTATGCACACACCACTTTACATGACGTCATTTGCTATGACGTATGCTCTTGTGTGTAAAAAGGTGCTAAGCATGACTTCATTTCATGTTGTCTACAAAGAAAACTCGTTAACACTGCAATATCGTGGGGACAATATTCTCACATGAGCAGGGCAATGTAATTCCCTGCCTATTTCGTAATACATAGGGGCCGCATAGCACAACATCTTGGCCAGCAGTCCCGCCGATGTAGTATAAATTAAAGGGATGCATTACACTGATGCGCGGGCAGATCACGTGTTCCCTGCAATTGCCATTGTACCTGGTGATCGTGGCTTCGTGGGGATGCCATATCAGACCGCTAACTAATTTCCCAGAATTACCTCGTGGAAGAAAATGGTTAAAATAACCTTTGTGAGTTACGTGATCTAGGTCCCCCGGAAAAAGTGACTTGCTTGTTCTCTGCAATCTACACGAGTGTACACGTAGCTATTCTCGTCGCCCGGGCATGTTTTAAATGCAATAAATGTCTGTGTGGTGCAAAAGGTCAGGGAGATGCGCGTGAACCCTGCGTTCATGTCAAATATTTATTTATTCATTTAAGTAGATATACAGTTTCTGAATAAACCAATATCCTTAATGGGCATATTAGATATTCAGTTGTTATTAAATAATGCATAAGTACCAAGTAACTCGGTGCAAGTGCAAGGATGTGGGTTTGAATGATTTATTATTGGCCATATTTATTCACCTCCGCCTCAAAAGTCACACTCAAGTGGGTTGTTATTTATCACTTAGATAGGCAGACATTTGTCAAATAAAAGACAGTCTTGTATATAGAATCTCCAAGCGTACAGTGCTGTTGTGAATACTGCCATGTTAACCAACGAACTACTAAATAGAGGTGTTGGAAGCAGGAAACATCTGAATAACAAATTTTTAATTTACGGGTTGGTTATGCTCAGCCATTTTGTTTCTGTCATAATCATTTGCTAGGAAACAAAGCAGTCGATTGCCTAGTTTCCCATTGTTGCCTGTTAGATGTGTTTGTGTTGTACTGTTGCCGTATAGAATACCTTCACTCTTAAAAATATTTTTTAAGGAACTCGAAAATACTGCGGTGGTAAGGGGATGGGATCCGGTTATCTTTGCATTGAGAAGCTCATACCTAGCCATCTGAGCTACATAGTTACGTTAACAAAAATTGTCTTTAAAAGTTGTTTTGTGTGTTATTCGTTTATTGCTTTGCGGTTGTTTGAATATTATATTAAAGAATTTGTATGTCACCTTTTGCATAGAAATAAACCTAATAAAAAATTTTTATTGCAGAATAGTGATCTATACAGAATTAGCTGATTATTAGAGCCAATCCTACAAAGTTGTTCAATTAATAAAATGAGACATAATAAAAACAAGCTGGCCATTTTTCCAATTGTTTACCATTATTGCTTATAACTTGTTTGTTATTAAATCTTGAAATTATTAGTTAATATTAGTGAAATTGTTATTTATATCTTATCTACTTATGTCATTATTATTATAAACAATGCAAAACAAACAGGTTTTCTTTCACAAAAAAATGTTTGTTTATAATGTTGATGGTGAATGATGGTCTCCCCCCCCCCCCCTCCCTTTTCATATTAGTGATTAGTGGTCCATTCAATCCTATTGAGTGTCCACCCCTTGACTGTGACTGAAACAAAGAATGCTTGCTGACCCTCTGTTCTCTACCGCCTTGCAAACCTCTAGTGCACAGCATTTATTGTGTGTGCAGTATTTATTGCTTTGCGGTTTCCCATAACAAATAAAAGTGGAATCTATGACTGTACTGTCACCTATCAACTTGAGCCACAAAAGCCCCCAATTTTTGTGCAACCCCACACAAAGTTTTTGTCACACCTTATGGCCATAATAACTTTCATGTACAAAAAAAATCTGTATTTGGATATGAACTTATAATTAATCAATTTGCTCATAGCCAGGGTCAATGAAAGATAGTCACTATTCCTCCTTTCAGCAGTTCAGTTGAGTGTTTTTATTATGCATGTCACAAAAGGCCATCTGTGGGCTAGGCAACTCTGGCACATAACATGAGTAATGGCAGGCCGACAGACGCGCTTGGATGAACATTGGCAACCTTTACGGAAGGAGGCAGGCAGTCATGTGTTAGTGAGTGGTGTCTGTTTTTAGATCTTACCCTCTTGTGAGTCTACAGTAGTGGCAAAGAGAATTGCAATGGTTAGTGACCATGGCAAAGAGAATTGCAATGGTTAGTGACCAAAATAAATGCCAAAATAAATGCAACAGACTTATTTTTAAACCTATTTCCTTCAAATTTTTCAGTTTTTTAACCAAATTGTTTACTGTTCCCAAAAAAGTGTTTTTATTTTGAGGGAGTCATATTGCCGGGGCCATCGTATCTAGAGTTGACTGTATTTTCCTTTTGCTTCTCATGACTTGAATTCAAAGATTTTAAGGGCACTCAAATAAATAGCCTGGAAAGTGAAGTGTGATGGAGGTAAATGAGCATCAAACTGGAAGGAGGGGCGGGAGGAGAGAAATTGCTTGAGAATACCTGCCAACCAATGGCAGCATGTGCATAACTTCCTCATTGGAAGTCAAACCTCGATGGCTTTGGTGGGAGGGTGTTGCATGAGCTGTAACTGCCATAGCTTAGTGTTCCTCATGAAGAACCACTAGACATGGTGGACCATGTATGTTTTTGCATTCTCTCTCGTGTGACGGAGGTGGATTGTGTGCCAGTGAGAACCTGAGCCGGCTAGTGGAGAGCCAGCCACGTTCAAAAAAGAGCCGGCGCTGCCTCTTGCATACCCTAGACTCACAGCGTTCCCGCCCATCGGGCGACTGGCGAGACCTCTGGGACTGCATGGCAGATGGCTGTCGTGAGGAGGTACTTATCATAGAGTCTGCCACGCTGCTCAACCGCCTCACTGACTACCTCCGCAAACACAGGTGCGTGCATGCATTTCTTTACTCATTTGTTCACTTTGTCCCCTGCCTGTGTATTGCGATTTTGTCATCACAGATTGCAGGTCCCAAGTTTTTTGTACCAACTACAGTCGACTCTCGATCTATCGTTCTTCAGGGGACTGCAAAAAATGTCCATATAGGTGGGATTTCAGTGGATGAGGTTTCTCACATGTACATCAATAAAATACAACTTCTAACCTTATAAAACTTTATGTTGAGTATTGTGTAAGAGCTGTACATTATCTGTGAATAAAGTTTAGCTAATAAACACAATAAAAATGGGAATTTTAGAAAAACTATTGTAAATATTACACAAAAAAAATATTTCACCTAAACTCGTTTAAATAAAGAAAGTAACATCTCAAAATATAGTATATAATTGATTGTAATGCAACACGAACTACAAGCTGACTTAAAACTTCTAAACCCTCTGAAAATGAAAATAATATGACACAAAATGCAAGTTAAATTTTGAATGTCCTGTGCGCACTTGGTCATCTGAGAGTGCGCTGAGAAGTTATTTATTGACCAGTGGGTTCACTGCGACTGGTGGAGGAGGGGTGGTGGCAGGAAGATTACCCCTCCACGCCACTACATGTTGCCGAGACATCGTGCGCCTGTGGCAAATGTCTGTCTTTTAAAGTAATTAATTATATTTTACTGCAAAGGAAACTTGTAAATTTGAGTAAATAAGTAATGCAATTATAATTTATTTCTTCACTGTCTTTAATAATTAATCATTCAAAACTACGTCCTCTTATTTTCCCTACCATGAGTTACAGTGCACTCAGCTCGGTGCTTACCTACCTATTATTAGACGGCAAAATGTGTTCAATAGGCCCTAACATTTTATCAGTTTATTCAAAAGACATGTGTCTATTGAAATAAATCAGTACACTCTTGTGTTCAAACAATTTTTGGCGACAAGGGGATGTCAAGTGTATGCTTCTGGGCATATAAATTTATTTGTGAAGATACTAATCCTGGAGTTAAATAATTATTAAGGTTTAAAATCGTATTAATCTTATGCCAGATATAATGAAACACCAACCTTACGGGGGGAGGGGGGGAAACTGCCTTTAATCACAAAAGAAAACATCTTTGCAAATAATAATTCCTCATTAAAATGTTTTGCGTAACATTTTCCAGTGAAACCATTTGCTTTGAAATACAAGTGATGATAGGTGCAACTATTGTGAGTGATGCATAATCTTGTTAGAATTATGTTTGCCATGCACACATTTGCTCTAGGTCAGCGTGTGAAGGCAAGGGAAGCAAGTGTGGCCAAGAGAGAAAGAGAGAGAGAATGTGCTTTATCTTTTGCTAGACAATTTCCCCTCTCGTTGGCATGTGAGGGGAGGAAGGAAGGTGTGTGACTGAGAGACACAGAAAGAAGGGTGAGAGACAGGATGCTAGATTGCCACGCTGGTTGCAATAGGTAACCACTTCCCCTCTCCTTGGCATGTAAGGGGAAGTAGCAAGCCAGTCTTGTCTCTTGTCGCACCACGCCACAGTGTTGACAGACATGTTGGAAAGACAAGACATTAGACAAAGCCCCGCAGAGCTGTGATAAACAATGGTGCACTTGACGTATTTCTCATTCAGTTACTAGACGTTTGCATAAACAACCAGCTTAACAACTATAGTTGTGGGAAATATTAGGTGAAGTGACCCAAAATTACTTTGATCGACGCACCATGTGATAAGCAATGCAAGCAGTTTATGTTAACATTATTTACATAGGAATTTCGCTGTGACCACAAAAAATTGTTGGTGGATACGGTTTATCAGTACATGCAATAACGATACATCGAGAGTCGACTGTACTTGTTTTGAGCTGTCTTATATTCATTGCTGTTTCTTGCCCTAATTTTATTATTGTGTTGACATTCTTTTATACCATTCCATGTCTGACTGAACCATTCTGACATGTCTGAAGTTAGTGCTCATATGCCTTATACTGCTCAGGTTAATCTGTCATATGTTAACCAGAAAGTCTTAATGAAATGTCTACTATTTTGTTTACCTTGAAACTGCATTTTTTTATTGTGTAATCAGTGCTTGAGAATGCAGTTTTCAAAATTAATTCCATAGTGTCAAACCCTTGGGTACATGAGAATAAGACAGTCTTTAAATTAGTAGTAGCTATGTCTTGAGACCTGTCTTGTAGCATTGTAAATTGGTGAACACTAGTAGCTTCATGAATTGAAAACAACAATAATTAAATGATAAAGCATATAATTTTGACAGTATGTGTCTTAGGTTTGCTTTTGAGAATTTAAAGTATTTAAGCATGTGCAGAATATTCATTTATTCCCAATGCATGAAATATTTTCACATGGATTAACTTGCTACGTTTGTCATACATTGTGTTCTCCTCTCCTCCTGTCTGATTGTTGCTTTCGGGAGTTGACCACGACCTCCTCCCTCCCCTTACATACCTGGTGAGAGGGGAAATGGTTGCCTAGCAACTGGCACGACATCCTTGTTTCATTCCTTCCTCTGCCAGCTGGTAAGAGGCGGACATCGTTTCCTCCCCTTACATGTCTGGCAAGAAGGGAAGTGGTTACCTAGCAACTACTACAGTGTTCTCCCTTACTCATTGGCTTGTTTGAAGTTGATAGTCTCTATGCAGGATCTTACTTTGCACCTGAATAGTGTGTGATCTCCCAACTAAACTGAGGAAAAATAACTCGTGAAAAGTAGGAAGAAATACTTCAGTCACCCTCGGCTACTTTCATCTGCAATTCAGCATGAACCACTTTGAGGAAGAGGTGGCTTCCAATCACTCTTCCGTCAAATTTTGTTTGGCATAAGGTGCATTTCCACACGTTCTCGCACAGCTGGGCGTATCTGTACAAGGACTGCAACTTTTAGGTGATAAAATCTTTGTGTTCTTGTAAGCATTTAAATCTTATGGTGCAACTATTATGCAATGACAACGTTTATGCGACAAAACACTATTGAGAGGCGTGATTCCACATATCTTAATTTTCTTATCCATTTATTTTTTAAGCTACAAGTTTAGGAATAACATAAAAAACTATTGTAGCATTCTACATATTTTTTTGTAAATGTAATAATGAAATCTTTACTTTATTAATAGATCTGAACGCTTTTAGTTTGAGAGTTTAAATACTGCAATTCGTATATAGGTGAAGTGAGCATCTTCATAATAAAAAAATTTCGTTGTCATCTTAAACAAATTGACCAACCTTATATAAATTTAAAAAAATTACCATATTCACCTGGCTGCCTTGCATATAAACACAGTTGGTGGTTGGTAAGCAAGCAATTTAATTTTTATGTTATTTTAATTATTTACTCCAGTGGGAGAAGATACTGGAATACGAGAAATGGCAAGACAGAACATTATGGAAAGGACTTTTTCATTACCACACCCGGTCCGCTGGAGTGGAGAATTGATGATGATGACTCTAGTTATTTTTAAAATTAGATCTTAACTAGCTTACCTATTTTCAGATGGAGTGTAATAAATATAATTCTTTGGTTGCTGTTTGTAGCATCAGCATTTGCTAAATATGAATGTTTGGCAGCATTTTACAGACTGGAAAAGAGCAATTGACAAGCATGTTTGTGAACATTTTTTCTGCTAATGTAAAAACTGATGGCTGAATGGAACAACCAGCCAACATAAATTTTATGCTTGCGGATAATATTATATTACTGCTATATACTGTATTTTCACTGGTAATTCTGATGTAAGGGGTTACCCTTAGAACTTTATTTGTTCAAAAATACAGTTTTATGATTTTAATAGTGTTAAATTTAAATTTTGTCTTATAGTTTATTTGGCAGTTATGTAATATTTTAATTTGTAGTTGGGTGTTATTCTATAGTTAGACAGTATATAGTGTTGTTGCAGCTACATGAAATAAATACACTTTAAGTTTTTTTCAGCAGGAACCAAATTTACTTTGTCTGCAAGAATCATGTGTTGGTATAAGAAGTTTTTATGATTGTGGCCAGGTTCTGCGGGGAGTGTCGCACTAAGGTGATGCGTGCTTACACGTTGCTGACCGAAGAACCAGAGCCGACCTGTGAGAAAGGCTATGTGGCAGGATTGTACCAAGGGATCCGCCGCTGCCTCCACGAGAAGCACCTCCATGTTCAGAGGGAGACTGACTACATAGATGACCTTATCACCCGCGCTGAGCCGGAACTCATGGGCAGGTAGTGTTTGCAAATATTTGTATGCTTGTAGTCTGTCACCACCATCCATAAAGTTTGCTTGTATAAAGAGTAATCTTTTTACTTGGTTTTTGAAACATTCTTAAATGTTGGTAGGGGTGTGTGAATATTGAGAAATTTTAATACAGAGAAACCCCTTTTTTTACACTTTGTAAGGGATGTGGTAAAAATGTTGCAAGTGTAAAAAGAGGGAAATTAATGCTGTATGAGATTTGCATGGGACAAGATAAAATAGGTGCGAAATAGAGGAGAATGTAAAATTTGGTGATGTAAAAATAAAGGGTTCTACTGTATTTTTAAATGGAATGTCTGAATTACTTGTCTGAGATAAAATATCATAGTAAAAAATATCAAATACAGGGAAACCTCCATATACCAATACTAAAGGGATTGAAATATTGTGTCTGTTTTAAAACGTATGTTTTAGTGATGGTCCGACGTCCGATAACCAATGTTTGTCGGGATAATCTGCACTTTTCTCAATATTGGTTATTGGTTAACTTTATAGATACTATTGGGTAAGAAGCATTACTAGAGATTGGAATCTTTCGTAGTAGCGAAATTAATACTTTTAAATGGGAAATAGTGATTTTCTTGCTACAAAACATTGAAAACAAGCATATTTACTTGGGATGGGTCGTGTCTATTCTTCAATTCCACAATTCCGGCAAATCTTTCTGGAATCGGAATTGCAGATTCTTATCTTGAGATTCAGAATTTTCGTTTTATATTTTTAGTCATATCACACTTAGTATACTCATGTACACAGTATATTCATAAAATACCTTATAAACAGCTGGCAATATTTCAGCATAATTCTACAGTTAATAGTCAAATAAAGACAAATAGTGATGCATGTAAATCTCCCTAGATTTGTTTACATCACGGGATCTGCCATAGTTTATACTGTTGCTCCGCTAAATTTTATTCAACTGTTTAGTGGGCTCGGAAGTAATCCGTGCAGCCAGAAATTGGGTGTAACAGTTGAGCATTCTTACGTGTCTCTAAAAAATTATACTGAAATTGCTTTTCACAACTAGCCATTAACATAAATTATTATCATGAATTGTGAGCTGTTACAGCATATAAACGGGAAATATGATTTGTTTCTTTGAACACATTGCGTAAAAGAAAATGTTCTAGCAGTTTTTTATCCCTCACAATGTGATCCTAACTATCAATCTGGTGTCCTGAAGAGACAGGAGTAGTGACTACCTGAAGGGTAGTGTTACCGTTACCATCCGGTAAGGCAGGGTTCTGAAGAAGCTGTAACCGTTACTACATGTGGTCAATACCAAGGGCTGGTATGGAAGGAGCAGACATCTTTGGGAGCCGTTGAAGGTCTAGTCTTTCAGAAGCAGAGGAGTCTACAACGCGTGCAGATGAGGCTTCTGGAGGGGTTGTCTTCACCTGGTAGGTGGATTCAGGCTCTGAAGAGAGCAGTGGAATCGGCTGGCGTATTGGAGCTCTAACCGCTGGTGGCTTCCTCTTGCCAAATCGTGAGTGGTGGAGGAGTAGAGATTATCTCTTGCTGGTCTCGCAGGGGTATTTATACTAAGCTTATCTTGGGCCATCGGCGGTCAGGGGTGCGGGAGTTATAAGTTCTGCCGCTTGAGTCCAGGGTTGAAGAGTGCTGATGCGGCACTATCATCCCTTAGTACAGGTGGCACACTCCTTTGGCGTTTTGTGGCGTTACCTGTGGCCTTGTTGGCGGGTTCAGTGGCTCTTTCCACAGTACAATCTCTCTTCGAGGGTGTTGGCTTGACATCTGCTTGGAGTAGGGTAAACATTACAAGCTGGTCGGTGTTGTCTGTGTATGATCTCTCATTGCAAGGAGTACCCTGTAGGCAAATGACCAGTCTCTTGCAATACTGTTTAAAAGACGTGCCTGAAAGGGGAATGTGGTTCAGATTGGACGAAGTAGAGTGATCATAAATGCTGCACAGTGTGTCATGTGTCAATCCCCCTTCCCATTGCGACGGAGAACCATCTGGACGAAAAAAAATTTCTCCGTTCTTCAAGGTGGTGTCAAACTGTCTTCTTTAGGAGACAGAGTTTTGCTTTTAGCACTCTTCCTTCTCTGTGCGCGCTATGTCTGGAAGAGGTGTGTTGGGCGCTTATCTGCAGTCGACCATGCAAGTAGCAGTAGTTAAGGGGCATGTTCTCCTTCTGTTTTTCTCTTATGTGCTCGGACTGGCTGGCTTGTGGTGGCAGGCTACGGAGGGTGGACAGCTGGTGACTCTTGGAGTTCCTTGCTCCCTTTTGAAGGAAGTGGAAAGGAAAGAAAGAGGAGACTGGGTCACGCAATCCTTTTGTGTCCGGTGTCGGTATGTGCTGCGGGTCCTTCTTCATGAGTGCTTGCTCACTAGCTCAGCTGAGGGCTGTGGTTACTTTTAAATACATGTAAATTGTACAGTTTTGATTCCTGTAAATGGCAACTCACATGCGAGCACAAAAAGTGAACAACCCTGGAGTGTAAAAAAAATAACCCACTCGTAAGGGGCATGTGGTTTGAGCTAGCTGATTTCTATTTGCCGTGGCATTGAAGGCTTGACAAAAGGTGGCTTTGTGTGGAGCCTGCTAATGTGTTGCACTGCAAATAAAATTACATGTGACATGTCTATATGGGAAGGTGGCTGACTTTAAGCTTTCCGTCACTTAGGTCCGGCCTTAGCTAAATTCCGAACAATCTAAGCAAGTTAGAGTACACTGATAAAAATTAACTAAGCTGACAATACATACAAGGGCCACCAACAGAAATATCATGAAAAATACAAGAAACCTTTAATTCTGAATTATAAAACAAGAAACCATTTTGGATAATAACATGTTGAAAACAATTTGAATTATTTACCAATTTTAACATTGATACTTGACCTTTAAAAATACAATACGTGATTTTTTACACACACATCAACATTTAAAATTATGCAACAAATTACATATTTATAGATTTTTTGTATTTAATAAAATTAGGAATTTTAATAACAAACGAAGACTCTGTAAAAGCTATTTACAAAATTATTGCTTTCAGGCTTGAGCCTGAACTTGGCTTCTTTCTTGCGAAAGTTCAAGGTTCTAGGTTACTCTTAGATGATTTTACACATTCGTACAATGTATCACTGGTCGAATTTTAATTTTGGCACTGTAACTTGGCGCGTCCGAAACAATTTTGCATCTTTGTTTTCACTCGGTAGCGTAATATTTACGTGTGCTAGTATTTACTGGATTACTCATTTTACACAGTTCACTTCCTTAAACTTTTTTAAGTACGTAGTAAATGGTGGTTCAACATAGGATTGCTGGAGAAAGTTAGTTTATTTTGGCTGGTACTTAAACACACATACACAGCAATTAACAGCGGTGAAATGTTTTTAAGTAAATTTATATGGGCTTAGATTACTGGCTGTGGGATTTTCAAATCTCCTCCTTCCGTGGTCAGCCCCTCTTCCACAGCACCACATATGTAGAGTACAGCCACATGAACCTCGAAGTGGTCAGCCAGGGGGATTATTTGTAGCAGCCAGGTTGCGACGAGAGGTGGCAGGCACGCGCCGACATCTCTCGTTTCTGACTGCTGGGCTCTGCCTTCGAATCCTTGGTGGGGGGGCCTATTCAGGGCTGCTTGGCACCTGGGCTGTTGTAGAAGCCCCTTCCTCCTGGAAGGGCATTCTTGAGAGAACCGCCTTGTGTCGGGGCTCTTCAGGATCCCCTACGACAGGTGGGTGATTACTTTGTCCCGTACAGGAGGGGCAGTATTAGCGACCTTGGCACCATCCAACGTCGAGGTCTGGGAGTCGGCCAGGTCCTCTGAGACCGGTGTAACCGACGTGGTTGTGGCGGTGGTAGAGCCTCTTCCAATACCTTTACCTCTATGGCTTGCTGGGAGGGCTCATCCTTCTGGACTGGAGACTGAGTCGTGGGTTTGATCTGGTCACCTCCAGGTGTCGAAACTGATGAGGCCATCAGGTAGAGTGGTTTGGGAGCTTCTCCTCCCCCTTCGGCTGGAGAGTGCGGCCGTCGGGGGGAGTGGCTTTCCTGCTTCTCCTCCCCCTCCAGGCATGGAGTGATTACGTCTTCCTAAAAAGACACTACAACCGGGGTCAGAGGTACTGGTTGCACCGCGACCTTGGCGATCGTGCAGCTCGGCTCATCCTTCTGGGCTGGTTGATGAGTCCTTGGGGTGGAGATTCTGGCGTCATCCGGCAGCAGGACCTCTGGAGCAATGGGAAAGAGTGGCACACCAGGTGCTCCTTCCTCCTCAGCTTGGTTGATTTCCACGTCCTCTGGGAGTGGCGTGGATGAAGTAGTCTGGGGGCAGAGGTATCATGGATACATTTATCTCTACTTCTCTGGGATGCACGTCCTCCTGAGCTAGAGGGGAATCATGGTGGACCATGGCGCCAGCCAGCATCGTGGACCATGGCAGCAGACATCGTGTAGGCCTTAGGTAGAGGTTCTTCGCGGACCTCTACCTCTGACAGGGTGCTATATCCAGAGGACTCTGTCAAGGCACCTCCGATCCCTGGGTGGATTTCCAGCTTCATCGGGCTGAAGATTGCTGGAAATAAAAACTAGGTGTAGAGGGGAGGGTCCGTTCAGACGTTCCGCCTTTATGTGAATGTAAAGTTGTGGTCCTGGTGAAGAGGGAGCTGTGAGATATCTCCTCAGCAGCTGGTGGAGGTGCAGTTTTCCTGGGCGGCAGGGATTTGACCTGTCTGCAGTGTTGGTTATTCTTCTCTCTCTTCTTCTTCCTCCAGGGCCTGGGTTGGAGGATCCACTTTGTCTTGGACTCTGTCGAGACATGGCCTCATTTGCCCCCAAGTCACTTTCCAAGTACGTCCACGGTTATCCTCTGTCCAGTAAATATTTCCGTATTTTCCCACAACAGTATATGGTTCTTCCCACTTGTTGGCTAGACCAGCGCTAAACTGGCCCGTTGCCCTGCTAAGGGGGTGACTGCATGAGGATGGTATCTCCTAGGGAAACGTGCGCACTCATGTGCAGGTTGGTGGGTATTTACGTGAAATGTACTGTTCTAGGGCTTCTCTTACCTTCTTTGCTCTGGCCAAGGCGGCTAGGTGAACGTCTTCAGGCGCAGGCATCGTTTTAGGGGCTGTTTCCCACTGCTAGTCCCCGGGACGACAGAGATTTCGTCTGAGGAGGAACTGACTTTGACGAGTGTACGGCCTCATTTTTCCTTCGGCGGATGGCGAAGAGAATAGAGAGGATGTGGGCATCCCAATATCAGTGGTCTTTCCCCACACTAGAGTTGGAGGCTCTTCTTGAGCTCGTAGTTTCGTTGCTCAGTTGATTGGTGATGGTAGGGGGTGTCGTCCAGCTCTCCTCACCCCAGTTTCTACAAGCCCTGCTCTACTGCTGGCTTGTGAAAGGAATGCCGTTGTTGGTAAGGATGACCTGTGGGTACCCCCAATGAGGGAATATCTCAGCGTCTAATTTTCGGAAAATATTCCTGGTTTCCTGCCTAGGAAGCAGAAATGCTTCCTAACAGCGGGAAAACATATTGGTAACCACCAACAAGTCCTGTTGTCCTCTGGTGCTGTGTGGGTACGGGTCCATCATGTCGGCGGGCAGGTGTGTCCACACCATGGTCGGTCATCTGGGTGTTGATAATTGTGGGGGGAGGGGGGGCCCGGGGTAAGCCTTGCCATGGCAGCATGTTTTACAGGCTGTGACATTTAACTTGACGTCCCTACTTACTCCGTCCCATATGTAACATTCATGGATTGATCGCAGCATCTCCCTTGTCCCGGGATGTCCAGCATGTGGGTGGTTGTGGTGGTGGTGGCAGATGTTTGCACGTAGTTTTTTTTGGTATCTAGATCTTCCAAGGCACCTTCGGGTGACTGGTTCGAGACCAGACAATGTTGTCTTGCAATCTGTAGCAGTAAGGTACTTCTTGGTTTAGGCGTTGGATATCTGGGTCAGTTTGCTGACGTAAAGAGATTTTGCTCTCTTGTTACCCGCAACTGTAGCAGTCGTTGAGCCTTTTCAGGGCTTTGGGTTGGAGTAGGGAGAGACATCAGCTTCTCCCACTCTTCCTCCACCTTTGGTTCTCTTCCAAGGTCTGGCAGACGCAACAGTGCGCCTGGGAGGTCATTAAGCTTGCCCGGACAGTGTTGCACTGCGAAGTCAAACTTCGCTAGAAAAGAAAAATTTTCCACCGTTTGAGTTTTGCTTTGTAGTTACTTGACTCGTAGAGCCACTCACGAGCTTTTCTGTTTGTACGTAACACAAAATGCTTGCCATCTAGGTGGTATCTGTATTTGTACATAGCCCAGATGACAGCTAGACATTCCTGTTTGTTAATGTGGTAATGCCCCTCTGTTTTGTTGAGATGGGTGCTGGCTAGGGATGTCAAAATATCAATTTTTCTTGATTCCGATTCTCGATTCCAACTAAATTGTTTCACTCAATTCCAATACCATAAATTAGTATATAGTGATTATCAACATGTGCCTACAGTCAGTGTATCCTTTTGAAATTTTGTTTTATAGGTCAAATTAGACAGACACAAATATGAAGACAAATATTATACAAATAAGTTAAACTAAAGTTCTCAACTTCTTAATGTAATATTTTAGGTCAACTTATGAAACTAACCAAAATGTAAACAAATATTAATGCTATTCACTAATGAAACTGAAATACAAGTAACCTTTCATTTAGCATTGCTAAATGAAAATACTTCTACAAGTTGCAGGGACACTGGATGACTTGCTGCTATACACATCTTTGCCCAAAAGATCTTCTGAAACATCATTATTGGCAATTTTCTTGTATTCATTGTGTTTACTTAAGTGTTTTCTCATGTTACTAGCTGTGCGACTAACCCCACCTCGTGAAATTTTTGCAGAGCACAAAATGCGTAATTTGTGAAATTTACATCAACTGGAAAATAATTCCACACATTACTAGACATTTTCTTAACATCTAAGTAAAAAAATCATCAGTACATTGAAAACTTTAACATTACCCACTTTTAGAATAAAGAGATGGAAATTTTTAGTAAAGGTAAACTCTAAAACAAAATTGCTTTCTATCTCGACTACCTCAAAAACGAAAACTTCACAAACAGGAAATATATATGGTACGAAAAATGTAGCTGTTCTTTATCTAATATACAGTTAAATAATAGGTTAAAAAAAATAAAAAATCGGAAAAATAATATCAGGATCCTTATGCTCTTACTATTTATAACTATCGCACAACAGACTAAAAGCCAATGCATGTTCCGCGTCAGCGACCAGTAACTCTAGGAGCTTGCGCTAATGAGGGATTTATCTAGGTTGCAGACCGACTTCCTGCACATGGCTTATCAACTAACGCTGATCGCAACACTTACGCGGAACAAAGTGCTATCTCCAACAGTATCAGCGTGTGCGGCGATGATCTTTCATCCGTGGATGCCAGTTTGTTTTAGTGTTTCCTCTACACTGACATTTACTGGTTTAGATATTGTGCAGTAGGTTTCCACGTGCGTTTGTAGCATTCTTGCAACAATATAGTACACGTAGTACTGTATAATGTCAGAAAGTGCACGAAAAATAAAACAAATGCAGTTTTCCCATTAAAGCCCCACCACACAGCACATAGAGTGATGTGAAGTGAGACAGCCAAATACTGATAATAGCCATCTGCTGCATGGCAGCCATTAAGATAGAAAAGGCTCGTGTAACCGCAAGTTTAGATGTTCCAACTCTCTCTTCTCCTGCATTATTGCCGATAATCGAGGTTCTACTGTATTATCTTAATTCTTTCATAGTCAAACCATCATTGAATGCAATTTTTAGTGACGGGAATGAATAAATTTACGATGGATAATAATAAAAACATTTGAAAATTGGTAATAGCTGACATTTTCAACTTTAATAAATAGGAATTTGGCTAAGACTGGTAAAAGTATACGTTAATTCCGGTTAATGCATTTGAGTTCGGTACAGGTCAGCCTATTTAGAAAACCCTAAGACATGTTGTTGTGCAACATAACCTCAAAAATTCATGTGAAGGTGGACGAGGATTTATAACAATTAACTGTTCAATTCTCGATTCTTCAATATCTGTAATAATTGAGAGTAACGAGATATCGAGGAATCCACTTTGACATTCTTAATGTTCGCATATGCAATTACCTGTGGCAGCCTCGAGGCATCCTGGTATAGAACGGCACCTAACCCATCCTGGCAGGTATCCATCTGTAAGCTAAGAGGTTTTCCCTCTTGTAGGCAGTAGAGTTGTGAGATATTGGCAAAACTACTCTTAAGGTCTAGGAAGGCATCTGGTTGGTCCTAAGTCCACTTCCTATTAGCTTCTTTTTTGAGCAGTTGATGAAGTGGAGCCATTTGGAGCACTATGTTTGGTATGAAGCTTCGTAGCCAATTACATAGGCCTAAGAAGTTGCAAAGTTGCTTCTTGTTGGTAGGCTGTTCTGTCTCTTGGATAGCTCGAATTGATTAAACTTGGGGAAAATTACAGTCTGGAGTTACTATGTGGCCAAGGTAATTTGATGGAGGTTTTTCCAAAATGGCTCTTGGGGAGTTTAAATGTGAGGCTGTGCAACTCTACTCATTCGAGGAATCTATGTATGTGGGTACAATGTTCCTCCCACATCTTGGAGTAGACAATTATGTTGTCCAAGTACGCAATGTAAAACTGTCCTATCTAGTCAGTTAATACTTCTGCGGACATCAGTTGTTGGAAAGTAGCGGGTGCGTTCTTCAATCTGAAAGGCATGACCTTGAATTGAAATGTGTCCCCTTCAGGAGTGGTAAAGGCAGTATACTTCCAGCTATCAGGGTGAACTGCAGTCTGCCAGTATTCGGACTGCATGTCCAGAATACTGAAGATAGAGGTCTCCCCAATATCACGGGCGAAGCTCAATTTATGATATACGTACTGATGAAGGGAATGCGTTCAAGACAAAGTAGATGGATACGTAGAGGAAGACGTCCAAGTCCGTTGGTTCTATGTCTTCGACAATGATAGCGGATACAAGTACTCTTCGAGTGTCTGATTTTTTTTTTGCCTTATCTTTGTTGAGGTCAATGGAGGTAGGTGCGATAGAATGAATCACATATTTATAATTTACGCAAAAGAATAATCCTCCTTCCTTCTTGGGTACAAGTACAATGGGTGAGTTGTATGGGGAGATTGATGGCTCAACAATCTCTTGTTCCTTCTGACGCGTGTCCGATTAGATTAAGGCTGGATCACTGTCGTGTGGCTTTGGTTGCACTTCGGCCAGTTGTGCTTACTGGCATTTACGGTTGGATATGGTAGCTGGACACGTGGTCTTACATGAGGGAACAAAGTTTTCGACTTTGCGATTGGCGAGTCCCTTAGATTGGTCTGCCCTATGGCGGGTAGCGTGACTAGTTACCATAGACGACTGGCGGGAGGTGCTAGCGGTAGCAGACTTACTAACGGTGTGAGTATGAGGACTAGCTGGGTATAGTTGGTTGAGCCGATTGTTCTCTGCCCGGGCTGCAGCGAGGGCCCGAGGTGTAGAAACACAGAAACTGCCGTTCCACCTAGTAGCTGCTAAGCTCCAGAAGTTGGCGTTCGAGATGTGAAGGCGTTTCTCTATCTGTTTGATTAACCCACTTACAACTGGTTGGCAGACAGGATGCGTGCAAAGAGGTGATGACGAGAAAGTAGCTGGATCCCCTACTGTAGACGTAGGTCGTTCCAGAGCAAAGTGGCATGATCTCGTTCGGCTCTTCAACTAGCTGTAAGGGGGACAAAACCAACTGGCTGCTTGGCAGCAAGGCACGCAACTTTTTGCTTCTCCCTTCTTTCACCATGTCTTACCTTAAATGGCATAGAGCGGGTTAGCTGCTGAGAACTGTGAATCGAGCACCACAGATGCGAGTAACACTAGAATAGTGTTGCCCAGTAGTGATTTGGTAGCACAAATCCATGCCTCAGAAGGCCCCCCACCTTAGCGGGCGAACCAGAAGCATTGTAGCCATATGGGCTACCAAGACTATTATTGGGTGTGCAATCCCAACCAAGGCCAGGCTGTAATACCTAAGCAAATACCGCCGCCAGCACCCAGGTTCTCCGGTAGGGATATAACTCAGGCGTACTGTCTCTCCCTGGATGGAAAGTGTTGCTAGTGGTCGGGGCTCTTGTATTCTACTTCTCCAGTACCTGTATACTTGGCAGGAATAAAATAGATGGCCGTCAAAATATGTGTGTATTGCAACTGGAGCCGCCTGAGGGGGAGTCTCCAGTTGTAGCTAGTTCGTAGTAATAATTTCCCATTCTCGGTCGGTGGTACTCGACTTGAGGTTATCCCAGCAGTTGGTTACAAAGTACTCTATGAATGAGACTCGAAGTTAAAAGAAACAAAGCTGTGTTTATTATGAGCTTAGTAAACATGGCAACGCGTGCTCTCCTACCTAGAAGACCGGTGGCTTGAAGTAAACCTACGGTAGCCAGGTGTAGGTAACCTGGACCTAGGCTAATTGGGGAAGTGAAATTAAACTGTTGAAAATGGCTTACTACAAATGTAACTCTAATTGGGGTGTCTGTAGGAGACAAAGAAGTTAAGTGTGGTATGTCTGGTAACTACAGAAAGCTTCTGGTGATGGGCGTCGCTGGAGCGTCTGGTCACAGGTGCTGCAGAGCTCTGACAGTGACGTCAATGTAGGCAGCCTCTGATGGCTGCTGAAGATATAACAGATATAACAGTAGTAAGAGGGCCCCAGCACTAGAAGTGGCGGAGCGAGCTCAAAGACTGAAGAAGAGCAACTGGTGATGTCCACTGCGCACGGACTTATATAGTCAGGGTAGCGTGTGTCGCGGCGGCCATGGGGGAGGACGTGTGGCGTCCTTCCCCTCTGCTGCGAGGTCGGAGTGGGGGTAGCACCCTCTGGTCATCACTTGGCCTTCGCGTATTCTTGTTGGTGGCTCTCTGGCATGCCCCAAGGCGTCTGTGGGCGTGTTGGCTCTCAGTGCGGGGGGGGGGGTGACGTGTGCCACTGTGTTGCACAACCCCTCGTATCCATGTGTCTGGCTGCCCTCCAGGATTGTGGCAGGCTGCACGACTTCAGCGGGATTTGAATCTCGCACGTGTAGAACTAGCATACTAGGTTGCAGTGAGATGAGTCATAATTGTTGTACATAGTTGGAATAAGCAGCACACATCACTTCATTTGCTCCTCGTGCTGGAGTATTTTGTGCCACCTCCTGGCGGACACTTTATAAGGGCGGTTATACACTGGCATATCCGTAGTCTGCCAAATCTCGTGTTGGATACTACATGGTGTAGTGATCCTTGCAGGGTGAAAACACTGGCATGTTCATCTAAAATTTTTCGGAACATTGAAAATTTAGTGGGGTCTAATTCATGTTGTATATCCTCGGGGTTGATGGGGAGTGCAACAGTTGCTTCTCGGCTGTGTTCCCAGTGAATTGTAATTCTGTTCTTGTTCCTGAGATACGCACATTTCTTACCGTAGTCTATTACGCATTGTTGGCTTTTGAGCCAAGGTTGGCCCAGGATATCATCTTCTGCAATATCAGGTGATGCAGCAAAATCTGCAGTGTGCATCAGGTGATGGATTCCCATGGCAAGAGTTGTCTTCCCATCGACCTTCATGGTCTGATTGGGTTGAGCCATCTGTACGAGGTGAGTTTGGGGGAGTAGATTAGCCTTCTGATCCTCTGTCAATATATCACTTCTTATGAGGTTGCCTGTTGCAGCAGAGTCGAGTAAAGATAAGTATGGGCTTCCGTTGTTATTTACTAGAATGTGTGTAGCCTCATGTGGTAGACTTTCCTCATAAGTATGGTTCAATGACCGTATGTTGATGGGCTCTTGTTCGCCTGGAGTGGCTGCCCTGCCTGCATCCCGGCTGCGGCATTTTCTGCCGAGGCATGTTTTTTAATGTTTGTCATGCATGGCGCTGCATCTGGGTACTGCGTGTTGTTTCTCCCTTCCCCTACTCTCCCCTGACTGTTCGGATAGTCTCTGTTGAAGTACCGGTCTGGGCAGAATCAGCATTGTGGTGGTGCGGTTGCAAGGGGAGGGGGCGGGCTGTGATAGACCTTCCACTCGGTTGGCTTGTTTGGTGCCCTTACTGGCGCTGGGCTTTCTAACAAAGCCTGTGCTTTGTTATTTCTCTCGATCTCTTTAGCCCTTTTCACGGGGTCATCCACAGTTTGCGGATTAGGAAACTGCAAGAGACTCCTAAGGCTTGGGAGTAGCATGCATGTAATATTCCTCACTTCCTCGCTTTCTTTTCTGTACAGTAGAGTCTCGTTAGTGCGAACCCTGTTAATATGAACATTTGTGGGCCCGGAAAACAGAATAGGCATTTCAATAGTATTGATGCGTGACAGTCCCGGTGTGTTGACTTTCCCTATCCTGGGTGACTTATGCGATGCTAGACGTGTCGTGTCGCAAGGTGGTTGTTCAGTTCTGGGCACTGGGGCCCGCCCGGTCTACAACACGGGCCTGGTGGGTCAGTGACTCGGTACGAAGTCGGGTTCAACAATCTTTACCCGGAGTGGTGCAGGTTTAGGCGTGGTGCAGTAGGTCGGCATGGTGGTTCGGTATGTGGAGGTACTGCTCTGTTCCCACTACTTGGGTACCACTCGACTGAGGGGTGGTGTGTGCAGGTTTAGTACTTGGCTGCAGTTTGGTGCGCTGGTGGACCTTTTGCCGAACAGTACCTCCTGCATTATGGGGTATCCTTCCACGACTTTGGTAGGAGGTTTGAACAAATCCACGGGCGTGACAGGCGCAGGTATGTTGAGGCATCTCAGCAATGAAGTCTGTTCACATGGATTGAGCAATTTGAACCTGCTAGGAAGGATACGTAGCCCCTGTGGATTTTTGGAGATAGCTCTCGCCTTCTTGGTCCGCCTCTCAACTCCGCCCCTACGGGTGTAAGGCATTAGTAGAGACCTGAAAAAGTAGGCTTTTTTTTTTTTTTTTTTTTTAATATGTGGTATTTTGTCAAAAATAGCTGTTATTTTCTTGCTCCAAAAATGCAGGTTTCTGCGTGAGAATTGCACCAATTTTTAATGTTCTCTTTATAAAGACATACATAATTTGAGATATGTCACTATTCATAAAACCTGAAATTGGCAATGTTATTCCTATTGATCAGCGGTGTTTTCTATCTATTGTTATTTCCGTGCGAAAATTCCTAACTTCCAGAGAAATATACAGTTATGGTTTTAATACAGACAACGGTTTATCAACAGACAACATTGAAAACAAGTTCAGATTTTATTTAAGATTTTGTATTCTGCTTATCACCTGAAACAACAAATGGTCGCAATGCACTGGCAAGGGCATACTGTTTCATGAAATGAATAATGTAAACAATTTATATACATCTATAAAAGCACTGTAAAAAAAAAAAAAAGTGTCTTGTACAAACAGCAAAAAAAATTAGCCTAATCTGCCTGCACGTTTTTGAACTATCGAAACATTCAACAACAGATTTTTTGGTTAGGTCCGCTGACAACTATAATTTCTTCAAAACGTCTCATTTTTTATCGCATATATTTACAGGGAATGTGTATGATAAAAATACAGTTTACTGGACGAATACAAGTTTACAATACGTGATAAATTTATTTACAAATATATTCTACGTAAGTAAATGCATATAAACACATTTTCACCGGTGCATCGCTCGCTTTGTAAAAAATCAATAATTGTTGGTTAAAACATGACTACGATATGATACAAATGTAAACAAGGCCCTGAATTCCATAGATCACATGGTGCTTGGTGGACGTGAACACTACACTAGCGTGTTTTCCTAATGAACAAACTTTTGCAAGGCTGCAAGTAGAATGTTCACTCAAAGTGACGCATCATCACCTGCGCTCACGTTATCTATGCTCGTAAATACATGTGACGGGAAGTAAACATGTTTTCGTGTGATAAATCAAAGAAATCTACTGGCCAACTTATGCATGCTTTCATATTAGAATATCCAAAAACACATAAAATACGTGTTAAGAAGCAACTATGTGACGTAAAACAATAATAATTCGCTAAAATACTACAGAATTTTGTACAATTCGTAAATTACAACTGATATTCTCAAAAATCGCAATTTTTCTTTTTTATGTCAAAATTCACGTTATTTTTCACTTTATCGCATTTGCTAATTTTTCAGGTCTCTAAGCATTAGGCACAAAAATCGGGGCTGCATGAGGTAGGCAGTTGACGTGTATTTGTCCAAATGTAGGTGCAAATTACTGCCACCAACACCGCCTCACTCTTGACTCATCGACTAGGTAGAGAAGGTAAGAGCTGAGGGGTAATGGTTGCGAGAACCACATGGTGTTGTCCCGTTGGGGTAGGTTTCCCTGCACCAGAGTGCAGCCCTCTCAGTACCACCAGTGAGCGGTGAGAGTTGAGCACCCTGGCCAGCAAGCCAATCCCACAAGGAGCGTACCTAGTGTCGTGGCTCTACTGTTCCTCCCACTAGGTGCAAGGAACGGGTGGCCTTCCAATACTGGTGAGGTGAGTGTGCAGTGGTCACTGGTCTCCCCGGGCTCCAAGAAGATCCCCTTCTCGGCACTATGAATACGCTACCAACAATCAGTACAGTTGCTTCCAAGTTCAATCAGAACTCAAAATCTTTAAAGAAACCCAAATTAATGTTTAAACAGCATATTCATAAAACATATCAGAAAATCAAATACCACAAACAAGGTACTAAATACATTGCTTTTGGGTTACATTTTTGAGGTATAACTATATGTGATGAAGGTAATGTGTGCTGTGGTAAACGGCTCTGTGGATGTTTGCTATTAGCATAGGGAGTTGATGCAGCATAACACAGTGAGGGCAGTCCATTAGGAGTATGTACTGCTTTCATGACCATGGGATTTGGGGTTTATGGCAGCAATTTGTGTCACCTCAGCTGATCTGGTATCCATAGAGAAACAGACGTTAGGTCTAAGGGCAGTATTAATGTTCATTTATCAGATCTTGTCTTCAGATTGTGTCAGGTGATAGTCTTGAGATGAATTTCCTCTCTTGAGACTTGCGCAAATTAATAATCGGTTCTCGAGTTGTACTTCGCAGAAATTAGCTTCAAGTTTCTCTTCCCAAAGTTATTAGATTGTGAGATATGTTTTTATATAAAGCTTTGAAATGGTCCTTCAAAGTAGAAATTGAAGCTTTTTTGTTGTAAATTTATGCTTGTCTGCAGCTATGCTTGACTGTTTCTTGTGTTTAGTTATATTTTTTCTTGTTTCTTATGCTGAAATGCATTTCAGAAAAATTGAAAATTACGCAGTGTTGAAGAAAAATTAACAATTTTACTTGTAAAATATAAAGACATAAATGAAAGTATTTTGAAGTACATATATGCTAAAAGCAGCAGCTAAAAGCTACGAACACCCATTTTTCAAAATTTTGACGCTGAAAGAAAATGATTTTGTTTTTAGTTAGAGTTACACTGTTTGACAAGTTTTATAATAATTAGGGTGTAATATCACCGTACTATGATGTGATAGTCTTCAGAGATTGAATTAATGTATTGGAAATTTGCAATTGATTTGTAAAGTAAATGTAGTTTTAATATTTGTCTCTAGGTAGCATTAGATATTTATATATTTTGGAAACAAAAACAATATTATATAAACATTACTATCCTTTACTTCTGATAAACCGCATTAGAAATAATTATTGAATCAGGGTTGTAAATTATGCTTCCAACCATAAACAAAAAAATTGTTAATTACTGGTATGCAGAGTGGAATTTATGAAATAAGAGTGCTGCAAATGCGCTTTTGTATTAGTAGTTAAATGTATATTTTGTTATATTTATCATAATTATAATATTGATCGCAAAAAACAGTATGTATCTTCTCACACATCACAAGGTAAATCCATTTTCGTATTCAACTGTAAAAAAGTCTATTAATTAAGATTGCAAGTAGGCCGGTAGGCTACCAAAATTATATCATATTGACCAGTTCACAAATTCGATTCTCAAGTGACCTGCAGGCATAAATTACATGAAAGGTGATTTTGTGGTGTTCGATAGTACTTTCAGTGACTCTTAATAAGCTGTAGTATCAAGAGTCGACTATTGAATCAAAAACTCTAGTCTCAAAACACACTTAGCTGAAAAATACTTCTTCACGAGTCTCAAAACAAGTCCCAAGTGCTGGTACACGATTATTAACATGGGACTTAGTGCATAAGTGCTGATAAAGGTGCAGTCTACTGACTTGCTGGTAATAATGTAGGTGCTATCTTTCTGGTTGTGCTGGTCACTTTGCTGGAAAATTTAGTAGCGTGGGTTGGCAGCTGCATTGTCGGGGTGATGTTGGCCATTCAACATATTGACCTTTCATGCCCATTGCCATGGTTCTTCTCAGGTTTATTGTGAAGACAAATGATGATTGTGCTGGGTTGTTAGTGTGCGTGAGGGTGCATTTGTCCCTTGAAGTGAAAGAGAATAAGGGTGACTAGGCATTGTTTTGCTGATATTGGCAAGTGTGTTGGTGGTTTGATGTTCAGCAGACGGGAGCGGCATGCAAAGACAATGGAGACGGCCCAGGAGGAAGTGCTGACATGTCTGGGGTTGTGTGTGTACGAGCGCCTGCACAAAATCAACAACCGGCTGCGAGAAGAGCAATCCACCTGCATGGTGCTGGCCGCTGTCGCCGTAGAAGCTATCGCCCGTAGCTTCCAGGTAAGCAAAGCATTTAAAAATTCATATGTGTATATTTCTACCATTGCTGAACCGTCCATCCCCCCTACATTACAAGATTTAAACGGAAGCTTGCTGCACTGTTAAATATGTCAACTGGAAGCTTGCAATTAATTTGACATGAATTTATAAATTTTTATTATATTTTCCTATGTAATTGCTCATTTATTTTGAGGTTAGGAAATTGAAATTCGACTTTGTGCTAATCACACTGGAGATCCAATGCAACAAGTTTAGTAAATAAGTATAGATATATGAATTGAGGCAGACCTATTATGCAAATACAGTAAAACTTGCTTAAGACATTCCCGCATAGTAGGTTTCCTGCCTAATAGAATGATGTTTTTAATTCCCTAGATCTCTTCCATTGAGCTCTATGTTAAAAAATCCTATTTAAAAGGTTTTTGTTGAAGAAAGCTAATCGCATATAACATTACAAAACTAATGGACATTTATAAAAAAGACATTAAATTATATAATTTTCCAATACGCATTGTTCGAAAAGATATCACAAATAATGTATAAACCTTTAGCAATAACTAAACCAAAGCTGCACGCCACACAGGGTCCAAAGAAGTTTTGACGAAACATAAACCGCACGCAGGGGAAAGTACCACATGTGTTCAACCAATCATCTGCTGCCGCTCGTATTGATCCAGTGTCGCTGTTCTAACTGAATGCCAATGCCTCAATATTATGACGGCCATCTTGTGGAACCTGAACAGCAAGCCGGAAGCTGATCCAATACTCTGGCTGTTCACTTTGCTTGCCGGTGCTAGCGCATATAATACATATTTTTTCAGGCGCAATATCTGTAGAAAGTTAACAAATGCTGTAGTCTTAACCCTTATGTGCCATGGTGGAAATTTGTTAAACAAATATTATGGTGGGGTCATACATAAAAAAAAAAATACATTCAATGTAAATTTTTGAAGCACAATTTTTTAGTCATTCCTTACACTCGTAATCAACCAATTTTAGAGTTATTCAAATTTTTACAATATTTATAATTAAAGATTTTAATAGTTAAATTAGGAAATGTACGATGAACATAGCAAAAAATAGTATTTCGTATCTTCAAATCGGGGCCCACAAATTTTCACTTTTCAACAGTTCCAAGTTCTAAATGCCTGATTTAAGCAACCGAAGATCAAAAATTAGCAGAGTAGTTTTAAAGTTCCCGAAATTATAAAGTAATTATTGAAGACTTCCAAAAAAACTACATCTTACCTCAGCTGTCAGCACAATCATCGCATGTGATGTTCTGAACACTATAGGGTTTTGCAAACTCCTCTGCAACACTGGGTACAGTAGGTTGAATGCTTCTGATCCTTGGTCCGAGGGCAGATGTGGCATCTATGTCTTTTTGAAGGGTTCTCAGGAATAGGCAACTATTCATCTCCTGCAGTACCAGCTATTCTTGAAATAGTTGCACGCAGCTCTCTTGGTAGGTTTTTGATGTAAGATCTGTATGTGATATGTTCTTTTATTATATCTCTTCCCAGGGATACTAAGATATCGTAATGTGTTATGTTGTCACTATCTTTAGTGGCACCAAGAACTACATGGGCATTTACTGCAGCAATATCCATAATTGCAAACCAAATTGCCAATGTCCGTCTCCTTGTACGGCGTCCAACTGTATAAGTAGAACACTTTTGATCCAGCACATCTACACCAGCTTTTGTCATGTTATAGAAATGAATTATTTCTGGTTTCTTATCAGAACTATCCAGAAGTAATTTTTTGTGATGCATGGAGGAAATAAGAAAGACTGCGCGGTTCATTTTTGGAACGTAAGACAAAAGAGTTTGGTCTTTAGTGAATGTGAATTCTGTGTAATGAAGTGGCCTGTCTTTTTTGGGCAAGAATGTAGGGGGAATCTCTCTCTTATTTTTTCTCACAGTACCAACATAGGTTAGCCCTTTGAATTTCAGTTGCTCCACAAGTTCTATTGATGAAAACCAATTGTCAGCAGTGATGTTACAATTGCTGTTGACAATGGGTTCAATCAGAGATAGCACAGTCAAAGTAGGAACAGACAATTTATTTGGATTTGGTTCTATCGTTTTCCCGTTATAAATAAAGCCATTTACAAAGTTGTGGGTTCAAGCATCACACAAAATGAGCACTTTCAGTCTGTATTTTGCAAGTTTACTTTGCATGAAGATACAAATCTTGCATCTTCCTCAAAATGGCACTAGTATCTCATCTTTTGTTGTGTATTGGCCACATACGTAAGTTAACTGGCTGTTTGTTACTAGTTTATTGACAACTTGCGAAATACCTGCAAGTGGGTCAGCTTCTTTCTGCTCATGTCTTGTGTCGTCAAATCGTAATGCAGCTAACAAGAAAATAAATCTGTTTTTGTTCATTGTATCCCTGAATATATAACGGCCAGTTCCATCTGTGGCAAACAGAGAATGTGTATCTTCATGGTTGTACTTCGAAACTAGCCAAATAAAGCAAGCCAAAGAATGCTTCTAATTCAGCAATATCTTATTGGCAGTCTAAATTTTATGGAACCATACTTTGAAGCAAGTACTGTAATTTTTTTGTTGGTGTTGTTATGAGGCGAGAGGTGTAGTGTTGGCGATTGCTTATTTATTCAGTCGTTTTGGGTGTTGCGATTGAAGAGGGTTTCACCTATTAGCGGCGTGCTTGGTTGACTCCAAAGCGGCGATTCCAGTCGTTGGCTTCACGGCTCCAGAAGTTGGGGTTTGCCCAGCCGTATCTGGACTCCGTCCGGTTTAACAATCCTCTTAATACCAGATTGTACGAAGGGTGAAGGCGAATGCATGGTGGGAAGACAATTACAGTTATCGAAGTAGGCGCTTCTGCTTGTCGCCTAAGTTGGGCGGCGCAGTCCCAGTTCCGCCTGCCTGTCCTGCGTAAGATGAGGTAGTAATATCCACTGTTTGATAGCAGCGTGAGCTAGGTATTGCTCTCTATGCTTCTTGCCACTCCTCACCTTGTTAGGCATAGGGACACCAGTCTGACAGCTTACGCTGCGCACTTAAACAGGAACTGTAATTAAAGTGTAGTCCAATAGTAACTTGCTGGCACGAGCTCCATAGGAGTCCCCACTGATCCCCCATGTATGCAGGCCGATCAGGGACGTGGAGCCATGTGGGCCACCAAGCCTCTACAGGTTGTGCGTTCGCACCGGGTTGGGTGGCAACCCCCAGACTAAGGTCACTTCAGCGTTAACTTAGTGCTCAAAGTGAGAGATAACCTGAGCTTGCAGCTGTTTCTAATGGTTGAGACATTGCTGTTTCTCCCCACCAGCACTGACTTAGTGCTCGGGGGTTGCGTAAAAACAGGTAGCCATCAAATGTGGATGTCAGTACTCTGGGTTCCTGTTTCCGACTGTCACACAGACAAGTACCCTGGTAATGAAAAGCAGAAGGGTAATGAACAATGGGTGTTTTATTGGAGAGGACGTGTGCCTCTTCTATACCTATTATAATACGACTCCAACTCAACTCATCTCCTAGGTGTACTGCTTCCAACTCTACAGATGTGAGCAACATATTGCCTACCTCTACAGGCAATGGGAATTTCTGTTTTTTTCCTTCTCACCTGAAAGGTACGCATCCCGGCAGGCAGCCCCTCTTCCCCCTCATCCGACTTCGACTAGCTGCCCAGACCTCGGGCACAGCCAAGCAGACCCGACGAGGCACGAAGCCAAAACCGCTGATGAGATAATTCTCACGCCACCCAGGGTCGGAGAACGTCACGGCCGCCCCCGCTCCCCGTGCCGGCAGTCTACAAACTACCACTATATAAGTCCGGCCGCAGCCAAGCTCTGGAGTCATTCTTTTACATGTCTTGCACCGCCCACAGCACTCTTAGTACTCAGGAGCTCTAGAGAAGTTCGAAGCGTACAAGTATGCCTTCGCAGCAACCAACTACGTATGCCGACGACCAGTCAACCTGACGACATACAAACACAAACTTTCTTATTTTAACATCATTTGTCTCCTCTAGACACCTTTAATTAGTAGTTTAACTGTAATTCTTATTTTCGTCTAGAATCAGATTTTCCCGTTTATTTAGAACCAGGTCACGTACACCTGTAACCACGCTGCTACCTTCAGCTATCCTCGACTTGTTAGGAGATAGCACAGGTCACGTGTCTATTGAACTTTCAATAAACACACGTTGCTTTCAAATTTACTACTTTTATTTCCAGGGAATATCTGTTTTCACAGTTGGAGGTAGATTATGCTGTGCACTGCCAACGGAATCCGGGGAAGTTATTAAACCTAACTAAGACATACACATTACACTGCTACCTGTTTCTTCCCATCAAACACCCAGCACTATTAGTGCTTGTGGGGAAGAAACAGTAACGTCCTAACCACTAGTAACATCTTCACACCCGGAGACACTACATACTTGGGTTGCTTTGCACCACTCGCACAAATAGTGCGCGGTGACGGTGACCTGTGCTTTTGGGTATTCTGGGTAGATGCACAACCAGTAGAGGCTTGGAACTACTCCATCTCAATGTCCCTGATCAGTCCGCCTACGGTGGGAGATTAGTGGGGGGACTTGTCAAGCCAGTTGATGAGTCACTATTAGGGTACATTGTTAGTATTTCCGTTTCAGTGCACTGCATGATGTATAGAACTGTTACCCTATGCCTCGTGAGAGGAGTGGTAGGAGACGTAGAGAGCAACACCTGGCTTACCCTGCTGCCTGGCTGAGGATAGTATCACCCTATCCTATGCAGGAAAGACAGGTGGAACAGGACTGTGCCGCCAAACTCAGACGTCAAGCAGTCATTCCTGCACCGGTTATATTAATTGAGTTTCCACCGTGTGTTCGTACTAGCTGCAAGTATCACCTTGTTGTTTACGGCTTCTTAACTGGAGTGGAAGTTCGCCTAGGTTGGGGCAACTTGATCTACTGGACGAAAGAAGCACGACTTTGGAACATTCGTGCAGGCATTCACCCCGCTGAAAACTAAACTTACCTCAACTACCTAAGTAGAGGTGAGAGTATTATAACTAGCCAACACCCCTTGCCTCATCCCCGCTACCTTATTCGCTTTTGTTCTAGCGAGTAAAATCTGTAACTACAGTGTCCAGTCAGTCTAATCGGACACGCGTCAGAGATGCAATAAACACGTGACCTTGTGCTACCTCCTATCAGACTGTGGAAAGCTGAAGGTTACTGAGGTTCCAGCTGTAAGCGTCCTAGTTCTAGGCAATGCAAAAGTATTTAAAGTTAAAGTGGCTATCTCTTGAGGAGATAAAGTGAAGTTAAGTATATGTGTAAGTGTTCAATGGCTATCGACTTGTGGTGAGTAGCTACTGGGGGCGTACTAATAGCTTCCTCAGTTTCCAGATGTCCCAGCACTGAATTAGTGTTCTTGGGATGTCACGAGAGAGTTTGCGAAGAATGAACTGCCCGAGCCCTACAGGGTCTGGTTTTATATACGTAAAGCCTGTAGACTGCCGGCGCAGGTTGCGGGAGGGTGAGCATCCTGGCTGATCAGCATTTCTGCTTCGTGCCTCATCTGCTGCGCTCGGCCTTGTCCAGTGGCGGGCGGCTTCTTGGCTCTTAGCGTTTGGTTGTTGGTAAGGGGAGGGGGGCTGCTAGGCTGCGTTACTTTCAAGTGAAGAAAATCTGCTCATAGGTTCCTGTTTCTTGGTAGAGTAGGCAGCCGAGAATTCATGTGCAAAATTCATTCTCTCCTGTAGTAGTGGAAGTAGGAACAATTGGCAATGAGTCATAATTGTTATTTAGTATGTTTAGTGGCACTCATCAACACATTCAATAATTCCCCTAGGCATCTTTGGTTTGTGTACTCTTGTATCACCTGCCAAACCTGGAATTTTACTGACAAGGTTATGAGCACGCGTACGACTTGTAGCTGGAGGAATGTTTGACCATTTGTAGTTGTTTCTGCCAAGCCACACGTTCTTGTCATGTCGAAACTGTCTGTCATTATCTGTAGATCACTCATCTTCGTTCTCTGAGCTAGAAACAGATATTTCTGAATCTGTTTGATGGTCGCTGTTTTCTGTGGATGCATCAGATCCTTACGAACCTTCGTCATCAGACACACTGTCCATTTCATCAAGATTTTTAGGCTTACTAGACATATCTTACACAATAACTTATCAAATAATATTGAAAAGTCACTTCCCATATCACACAGTTCTAAATGTAAAATATTTGTCACTAAAGATAAAAATTTAAATTATGGGTTTAAAAAAATGTACAACTCTCTCACCATGGTGGGGTCAGAGCTGACCCCACAGTCCATCAGCAACTAAATGAATAAACACAGATAACTCTAACCACCTGTCAGTCATGCGTCCTGGTGGATACTGAGATTACATGGCCTGGCAGCGCACCAGTGTTACATCCTAATGGGCTATTGTCAAACTAATTGCATATGGGGTCGATTATGACCCCACCATGGCACTTAGGTGTTTTGTGTCTTATATTACTTTTAATTATTCGATGGACAGTTTGCACAGTTACACACGTATGCATTTAAACATTTGGAAAAGGTTTAGAACCAGTGGGCAAATTGTGATGTAATCGGACGAGCTGCTGACTATCGTTCATTGGTATGTACCCAATGTTTATATTGGCAGTTGTTTTAGTTATTAAAAATAACTTTATTATTTTTATGTTCAGTAAAACCCCTCTATTACGACCCAATCCAGAAAAACCGTGAAAAATTTGGGTCAAAAAAGTCGAACATTTGAGGCACATCTAAAAATAGATACAGTAATCCCTCGCCAACCGCAGTATCTACAAACACGGTTCTAGTTATGCGCTGATTTTTTTGTAGACCTTTTCTCCAACTGCGGTACAAGTTTCTATTACCTACGGTTTTCACTCTGTGGGAAACTAGCTTTTACTGATGTTAGTGGTCACACATTTCTCAAGCTGCTGTCATTGACTTTGACATTTGCTGTCCCAAGCAGCGTGAAGCAATAAATTACTTAATGCCAAAAGAGGACACTGGTGTATTGTCCAATGAAAAGAGGGGAGGTGGGACCTGCAGGTGAGGATTCTTTGTCCTAGTTACATGCTGCCACCTCTGCCTTACCCTCTGTCTTTTTTCGCTTCCATTATCCCTCCACTTTTGCTGTAAAAACAGCAGCACATTACATACTAGTTTCTTAATCAGTGTATGTATAACTTCAAATTTAATTCAATGTCCCTTTTTTAATCATTTTTTTTTAAGTTTATATGCGCCCATGCCTATGTAATATGCTAATTTGTTTTTTTTTTCTTGTTACCATATTTTGGCGAGCAAGGCCATGTGCGTGTATAGGTCACGTCAGAAATTTTTGATGAAAAATTAGGGATAATTTATATTTCAAGTAGACCGCACTAAATTTTAATGTTCCTGTAAACATTGCCGGGCCTCATCGTGCCAGTAAAGAGGCCAACACCCCACCTACATTTCGTATAAATGCAACACATTGACGTGAATCGCATCTATCAGCATGTTTTATCAACACTGGGCTGCTGTTATGAAGCAAACCGGCCCTGTAATAATGGCAGTGGTGGTGGCCAGCTGGCCCCCGCCTGCCAGAATAATCTTGTAGCGACCGATCGACAGCTTCCCAGCCCCGAGGATATAGGACCAACCTGCAGATGCAGGTCGCCGCGTCCAGCGGCGCTGCAGAGGATCTTGGCGCTCGCCCAGCTACGTATGCGCACGGCAATGTATTCGCTGCTGGCCCCAGCACACGAGTGATCCAATGTATCTTCATATATATTATCAATAAATAAAGTTCTGTGTTTTGCTTCAATCATAAGGCTCCTTCAACAGTGTTTAGCTATATTTTAATAATACATAGTCTAATCTTTTACACACTTTCAATCGCCATGTCATTCTGTGTTTAGGCCTTCTTTTTTATGACAAGGAGTGGTCCAATAAGCCTTTCTTGGGCATCAAATTAATCAGGAGACGTCCAGCTATTAAACTATACATGTGTATTTATATTTAACTTAAAAAATGGTTTTTTACGCACTAGAGACGATTGAACATGAACTTCATTTTTAAAAAAATTGCCAGGGGGGGGGGGCATAGGGTTTAGGGATGGGTCAAAATTGTCCCAAATTTTTTTAACCCCCCCCCCCCCCCCCCCCAACCACCCCTTTCATGCTCTATTGCGATCCTATTACTGTGAGGGGTCTTAATAGAGAGGTTCTACTTTTGTTAAAAATATTTTTAGTATGTGTTACGAATTCAATAGAACAAACAAACAAAACAATTCGTAAAACGCAAGTAAATTGTCTTTGTTTTTCGTTTGGAATGAGTTTGTTTTTATTGAGTTTGTGCTCACTTACTTGTCCCCATCTCATCGCCCAACTCCAAACGCAGCAAATTTGTTATGAGGAAAAGATACTGATTTACGTAGTTACTTTTCATTTTGTATCGATAGAGGAATTAGCTTTGTTAGCATACAGATGCTGTATGTTGCATTCACAACCTTGCTGATGCAATGCTACTCGGCTGTGATGTGATTGCACTAGTACGTGATTCGAAGTGTGTGTATTTACGGACTTCCATTGAAAGTTTATTTTAGATAATTTGTATCAAGTACACACATTTTACTACCGGAACGGAAAATGTGAAAGTTCCACAATAGACGCCATGAAATTATAAAGAAAATAGCGAACTGAAAACATCAAGGTAATGTTTTGAAACTAATTTTATGGTTCATGTTTTATCATGTCGTAAGTCCAGTTTATTTATTGTAAGGGATTTTCCTATTAAATTTAAGTAGTTATTTTTAAAAAGTGCTCCAAACTCAGGGGATTATTTCGTAGTGCAACAAGTAAGTGTATAAATGTATAAAACAATACAAATTTTTAGCTCGAATCTAATTTTTAATACAGTCATTATTCTATGTCTATTTTAGTCATAATAGAGTGTTATTCTTCACGTCACAAACTTCATTATAGCCTAAAATATGTGTAACGATTTTTCCTGTGGGAAATTCAAGTTTCCCGCCAGAATTGTTCCCGATGGCAAAATTCTATTCCCACACACAACTATAGTTTCGCATATAAGTGCAGTTAGGCCTCTTTAAATAAAATTTTTGTGTATACAGCGATAGTTATAGCGCAGTAATTAAAATACAGTAGATGTAAGTGTGATGTTTAATTCAATAGTGTCTGTGTAAAATGCTTAAATTATAAGTAACTTGGGTATTAATTTTTTTTTGTAGATTCTGCAATTTTTTTTAAATTTAATATCTTTTTTCCCCCCTAAGAATTTTTCCGTGATAAGAAGTTTTCAGCATCCAGTCCTTTGAAAAATGTCTTTAACAGAGTTCTACTGTACTTTGTGAAGATGTGATTATATAGATTAGTTGCAAGCTGCATTGTAAAATTTGTGTATCTAAATTTATTTCCTACTTATGAATTGAAATGTTCTACGTCAAAATACACTATGAGCACAATTTACTGTTCCTAAGAGAACAGGGAATAAGCTTAGGTAAATTTTGCTCATCACTAAACATGTTGCCAATGTGGCATTCACAATCAGATCATGTTCATGGCTGTTTTAGCAGATTCATATGTAACCAAATATAGTTTATTAAATTTTATTATCTGATGGAAGAATTAATGTTTACACTTATATTGCCATAATTTTGTGTGCTATGTGTAAATTGTAAATATGCGCCACAAAAAATATATAACGAAATGCACCATATAGGTATACAATATTTAGATAGATATTTGATTTTTTGGCAAAAATCCTTTCCCTCCTTTTTGGTAAATAAGTAATTATCAAAATAACTTTATATTTTATGAATCTAGTTTTACCACATATCTTTTTCATTGTCCTTAAATATCAAAGTTTATTTTCTAGCAGCTATTTCAGTGTACATAAAAAAAGCAAGTGGTTGCAACAAGTAAACTATGCTTCAGTATCAAATTTGTGAATTCATTGTACATACAAACACGAAAAGCACGAGTAAACTAATAACAAAGTAAAAGGGCAAGCATTTTAATTACCATACAAAATACAGAGTACTTATTTCATATCAAAATTTGATGCGTGCGTGACAGTCCCGCTTGACTGACTCTCCCTGTCTGGGTGACTTACTCAACGCTATGTGAGTTGCATCTCAAGGCGGTTCATTTGGGCCTGGTGGGTCGGCAAAGTTTGTCCCAACAATCTTTATGCAGCGTCGTACAGGTTTCGGTTGTGGTGCAGTAGGGTGGCAAGGTTGTTCGGTACTGTCTGTCTCTGTTCCCTTTACCGGGGTAGCACTCGACTGAGGGGCAGTATGTGCTGGTGTGGTACTTGGTTGCAGTTCCAGTGCACTGGTGGTCTCTCTCTCCCTCTCCCCCTCTCTCTCTCTCTCTCTCCCTCCCTCTCTCTCTCCCCCTCTCTCCCTCTCTTCCTCTCTCCCTCTTTCCCTCTTCCCCTCTCCCCCTCTGTGTTTATATATATATATATATATATCTCGCTGGTGAGTTGAAGCTGCCCTTGGGAGTTGATTTAATACAATATTTTATATATATATAAAATATTATTAAAAGGAAATATGCCCCTAAGTCCCACCATTGATGCGTGTTTTCTAGCTAGCTGCTGTGGCCGCCTGTTGTGGTAGTGTGTGTAGGCCCAGCCTTTGGCTCCCTATCTTGACACACAGCAGAATGAAATTGAAAAATATTACGGGGTTTTGCACAGCCGATACCTCCCGTCATCTTGTATGTGCACTCAAGTCGGGAAGCGAGTATATGGGCAAATGTGATAGAGTTGCACTTTACCATCTTATATCAACATAGAGAAGAAAGATACAACCCTGGTCATGTGGCAAAGAGAGCACTCAAGTTTGCACATATTGAGATTAGTAATTTCTTTTCACCACGTTCTTGCTGTTAATAAATTTCTTTACGTGGTTCTGATTTTACTGGTATTTCATTTGCCTGAAAGTTTACATATAAACACAAATAAGACCCAAATATTTACAACATAATGGTGATTCTTACATCAACAGTATTATGAAAACAAATGAATTTACTAACACTTTTGATTGGTACGGTTACTTCAACAAAGCAAATTATTGACAACACGGTTAGCTTCAAACATGATGTTTCATTGATTCTGACGTCAACAGTATTTTATCTGCAAACAGATTCACCGCCCTTTCTGATTTACATTACGTGCACAAAGAACATTTATCTACAACATGGTGTCAAAATTAGAACATTATTGAGTTTGTCTCTTATCTTTTCTATATACACCAGTTCTGAGTTAGCGGTTGCATTAGTGACTTTTATAGTTCAGGCAACCATTAGTAAAATTTGTTCAACAAAAGTGAATTACGTTACAGTACTTTATCATCTTCTCATTAACAAGAGGCAAAAGCAAACAAAACAAGTGTTATACACAGGCACTTTCATACTGTCAGAAATACTTACACTACACCTTTCATACCTTGTATGCCGGCAACTAGCTTACTCATAGCTATCCCTTTCAGTAACACAGGTTTTTCCTTTTACAGGAACTCAAGCTAAATGTTACCCCTCAGCAAAGCTAGGGACTCTTTTTGTTTTGAAGCACTCCACTGTCCTGTCTGTGTATGTCGACAGTACGCCTACACGAAGTGGGAGGTACTATTCGTCATGCACTCACTCACTGGCGTACGTTGTAGGGTGAAGCGGGGCTTGCCTTGCATCTTCTTTACAGGCTTGCCCTGTTTTTTCATGGCGACGTGTGGTTGAGTATGCCACGCAAATTTTGTACCCGGTAATGACCTGGCACCGCTGCGACCTAGCAGGAGCGTTGAGGCAGCATGCGTGTGCATGGCAGGCTCTGTGGTATATGCTTTCCCGTGCACGTGGTCCAGGACTGACCGGCGGGTGATGTGGGCGTGCTAATAGGCCCCTGGCCAGTCGTGGATGCCAGCGAGGTGGCAGTCAGATTCAGTGGTTTTAGTGGTACTACTGCCTCTATGGCAGACGGCATTGTGTTTGGGGGTTCGGCAGGTGCCCCCCCCCCCCCATGTTGGCTGGCTGCTTGTCAACTTCCCAGGTGGACGAGGATCCCCGGGGGTCCGGCTCGGTACTAGGCGACACTGGGGTTGCTGGCGCCATAAAGGGCAGGTCTTCTGATGGGCGTTCTTCTTCTGCCTCTCCAGCTTAAGCTGTAGCATTTTCTGGTTCCGTCGCAGGAGACACGTTCCTCAGTCGCGATTGTTCCAGACTCGAGGGTAGTACTTTGGATGGACAGGGTTTCTTCCAAGTACTACTTGGCCGCCGGCACAAGCTAGACAAGGGACCCTCGCTATCGACCAGGGCGGTATGGAACTGTCTACCGACACTTCCGGGTTAGACCGGGAGTTCCTTTGGCTGAGGTGCCTCTGTGGCTTAACTGATCTTCGGAGAAAACAATCTTTCCTTCTCGAATTGGGCCATAATACTCAGCGTATCGCTCTTTTCACTGACTGGTCATTTCATCCTGTAGAGTAAACTGTGTCAGAATAACTCGCTTGCACCGGGAGTCCACTTTCCCCCTCGGGTCCCCACTTGGGTTTTGAAGTCAATGGGGGTTGAGGGTATCGTAAGGCTTGCTGGTCCCAGGGCTCTTGGCGGCCACTTGGGCGATGCGGGGTGCAGGTAGTTCGTTCTTTGAGAGCTGGTCGCTACCTCTGGGTGTTACAGTTTCTCGGTCGTTCTGGCGGGTGGTAGGAACCTGGGGGTCTGTTCGTCCGGGTCTTCTGAGAGCTCGGAGGTTATAGAGGCTCTTTCTCGTATCTCGCCCACTGGGATTTCTTGAGGAAAAGGCCGGATCTGCCCCCGCGTTGCTTTGCAAATCTGCTCCCAGAGGTCTTCCACCCAATACACATTATCCCACCGACCAACTACCTTGTATGGGCCCTCCCATTTTCCGGCGAGGCCCGCGTTAAACTGGGCGTTGAACTTGCTGAGTGGACGCAGTCACATGAATATCGATTCGCACATACTGAAGGCTTGCATGCCCGTCCTAGGTTGTGGATATTTATGTTGAATATATCTGTACTGGGCTTCCCTTGCAGTTTCAGCGCGTGCTAGGTTGCCATCCGAATGTCCTCTGGCTGTGGTAGCATGGATGGGGGATTTTCCCACTTCCGGTCCCCGGGACAGCATAAGGTGGCTCCTAGCAGGAGCTAGCTCGGCTGGCATTCTTGGCCTTGTTCGTCCTCTGTCATAGGGCACACAATATCCTCGGGATATGTTTATTCCAGTTGTGGTTGTTGTCTCTGATGCTTAGACACAGGATTTTATTTATTTATTTGTTACTGTGTTTCGTAGTTGGGTAGGGGAAAGGCTTCTACCCAGCAGAAAAAGAGGTCTGTGACCACGAGTAGATAACGGTTGCAGTGAGTGCTGCAGGGATAGGGGCCCATCAAGTTTGCTGCCACGTGTTTCCATGGAGTCTGTGGGCATCGTGGCTTGGCTGTCGGAGGGGGTGCAGGGTATGCTTTCCCCCTGCAGCATTTCTCGCAACTTCCTACCTATTGTAACACATGCCCTTTCTCCTGTTTTCTAAAAGTACATACAGTACTGTCACAGTTACTCAAATCCACCTTAAGAGGTGGTAAGGGGGTTGCTAGGGGGTTTGACTCACTGGTAGCCGAATATATGAGAGAGATTATAAAAATATATATTTTAATGAAACAAAAATTACCTACAAATCACTACACATTTACTTTACACTGAATAACAGGATGAAGTTATTATACTGAATTACACTATGACTAATCACTGACATTAAGGACGCAGCTATTCCCTATCCTTGCCGATAGAATTAACTACAATGGGGAATAGGGACGATGACTCGATACCAGCATTGATCCCTACCACTATGCAATTTATGCTCACCCTTAACTTCTGGGCGGTTGGCCTCGGATCCCTCTAGCCAGTGGTAGGTTGGTGCCCTCGTCTTCAGCCTCAATCACACACACAATACAAATCATAGTTTTGTAACCTTCGGGGGGGGGGGGGGCAGCCCTGCGGAGTCTCTTATATAGCTGGGAAAAGTGGGACGTGTTTATAAAACAAACGTGCCCGGCTACCATCTATACTCCGCCTGACCTAAGAGGATGTATCGCCGCCATATGATGCTACAGTATTGTCCGATATCTCTGCTCTTCCTGTCCCAGGTGTACCGGTCGGAGACATCTGCCAGGGTTTCCTTGGTTTCTGGCTGAGCTGCTTTTGGGTGATCGTGATAGTGGTGGCAGATATCAGCTCAGAGGGCTTTGGGTTCCCAGATCTACATTTTGCCACTGGTTGCCCATTGTGGGACCATACTACGTTGGTGCAGATTTCAAAGAGTTTGGGGTGCGTTTTAAGCAGTCCCTGGATTTCAGGGTCTTGCTGTTGGTGGGCCGCTATTTGGTCTCTGCTGATTCTGAGCTGCAGTAAGCGAATCTGTTCGTCAGGGTTCGCTTCTGGTGGTACCATGTCGTCCTAGTCTTCCTCGGTTTTCTCGGTGAAGTTCAGGTCAGGCTAGTGGGACAGGGCTTGGGGCAGGTCATTTGCTTTCCTGGGACATTGCTGCACTTCAAAGTCAGATTCATTTAATAACATGTCCTATCTTCCCAGTTTTGTCTTCGCCACTTTTGATAACCGTAGCCACTGGAGCACCTTGCTATCGGTACGAAGGATAAAATGTGTCCCTTCTAAGTAGTACCTGTATTTTCGCACTGTTCATATTACCGCCAAGCATTCTTGCTCTTTTTTATGGTAGCGTTGCTCAGTTGCATTCAGACAGGTGCTGGCATAGGCTATCACCCGTGGGTGGCCTTTTTTATCCACTTGGTAAAGGACGACCCCAAGGCCGTTTTGGCAGGCGTCCATCTGTATAATTAAGGGCCCCTTCCCATGGGGCTGGTGAAGTTGTTTTTCGTTCTGGAAGCTCCTTTTCAGGGTGTGAAATGCTGTACGATATTATGGTCCCCAACGCCATCTGACTTCCTTTTCTAGGAGGGGGTGTAGGGGTGCCATCAGACTGGCAATGTGCTGTATAAAGTTTCTCAGCCAGTTGCAAAGTCGCAAGAATCACCGGAGTTGTTTCTTGGTAGTGGGCTCATCAGCCTCTTGGATGGCTCGTATAGAGTTTGCCTGGCGAAGGTTGCCACTCGGCGACACCATGTGTCCGAGGTATTCTTTGGAGGTTTTCCCGAAGTGGCTCTTCGACAGCTTGGCAGTCATGCCATGGATCTCGAGGCGTTAGAGAACTCTTTGCAGGTGTATCAGATGTTCCTCCCAGGTCTTGGAATATATGATATCGAGATATGCAAGCAGAACTGTCTGGCATATCCAGTTAGTATCCCCCAGGACATGAGCCTCTGGAAGGTGACTGGTGCATTTTTTCAACCCGAAGGGCATAACACGAAACTGCAGAGTTTTTCCTTCGGGGCTGGTAAAGGTGCTGTTAGCATCTGCTGTCCGGGTGTACTGCTATTTGCCAACATCCTGATTGTAAGTTGAGGGTAATGAAAATCTGCGCTTCTCCTATATCGCTTAACATATGGGCCAGATTAATGGCTGGTGGCGCAATGGGGTGAGTGACGTCTTTCAAAGCCTTATAATTCACACAAAGATGCAGCTGTCCGTCCTTAGTACCAATACGACGTGTAAATTGTAGGGTGAATCTGACGGTTCAATGATGCCCTGCTATTCATTTCCTTTATGTGATCCATGATCAGTTAGCCGCACCTTGTGGATATTCGTAATGGCCGGTTGTATATGGGCTTGATGGTAGTTGGCCATATCTCATGTTGTATTGTTCTGGTCTGTCTTAAGCGCTCCTTTGGCTCAGAACGCCCCTGTGTGCTCATCTAGAACTTGTTTTAGTTGTTGGAACCTGCTCGGGTTCAGGTCATGGTTGATTTCTGAGGCCAATAAGTGCGGTGCAACTTCTGTCTGTGGGCCGTGTTCGCAGTTGACAAGGCTTGGTGTTTGTGGCCTAAGTGAACTTTGCTCTGTCCGTAGTCCATTTTGCATTGTTGTTGCCAGAGCCATGAGTAACCTAGGATAACCATCTCCTGTAGCCTAGGAGCTACAATGAACTCAACAGTGCTGGTTATTTTCTGCACGTGAAAGTGAGCGTGATTTTCCCATCCACTGCCAGGATGTAGTCAGGTTTGGCCATTCAGATGGTTTTCAGTTGGGACCGTATTGCTTCCCATTGTTCAGCAGAAAGTAAGTTGCTGCGGATAAAATTTCCGGTGTCCGCAGAGTACAGTAGTGCTTACATACTTTGGGCGTTTAACATGATCTCGACGTAAGAGCCTCAGGTGGTTTGGTCTCTTCGTCCATTAGTTGGATGACGAGCCCTTTGGTTCCAGCGGAGTCTGCCCTTTTGATCCACCAGTGTCTGCATTTCTCGTCGAAGAAGATCACTTCAGCAGGTTGAGAGTGGGTTGCAGACCACCATTTGCGTCCCCTACTTTCACGCGAGCATGTGGTCCCCAGCCGTGTCGGGCAATCTTTATGAAAGTGATAGCTGGAACAGAACCAACACTTTTTAAGATTAGGCATCGGCGGTGCGGGTGACGGTGCCTTGACCTTTTCTGGTGTTTTCTCTGCTTCCGCACATTGTGCTCGATTTCTCGTGTCCGGTCCACCAGCTCCTCTATATCTTGTGGCTTTGATAAAATTAAGAGATTTCGTAGTTGCCAACACTAGTAACTATAGTTTTTCACTTGAATATTTATTCATCAAAATTACAAAAGCATTATGAGTAAAAATGTAACTCTTAACTAATACCCTTAGAAAGTAAGAAAAAGGCAACTCAAAATTAAGGAAACCCTATTCACTCCACTCTAGAAGTCATACATGAGAAAATAATTTTGCAGCTGTACAAGAGAAAGATATTGTTTTTTAGTTCGCAGAACCACCGTCGCGTCACAAGTACACATTGATATACGCCATTCTGTGCTACATTTTGCCGTAGAATAGTAATCGTGCGACGTTTAATTGTAAATATAATACAGGTTTTCTGTCACATATTTTTTGTGGTGGAGAAATTATGTTGGAATTTATTATGTTTGCCTGGAATCTTAACTAAACAATATTTACAGGAATACAAAAATTCAGTATGGCCTATACATGCCAAAATATGGACTTCTGAACAAGTGATTTTAAAAGAGGTGTTTAAATATGGGGTATATGAAGTTTGAGTGAGTGTAATGGAAAAATTTTCTTTAATATTTCCATTTGCATTGTTTTTTTAAAATTAAACTTGACAAATACCTAACATAGGCCAGTCAATATGTTCAACATATAGTTTAATGAGGTTGATTTTATTTGGGTGACTAATATGTCTAGTCCACATCTACAGAATGTCCGCTTCTATAGAATTTTTATATCAGATCCCAGAAATTCAGTGGATAGAGTTTCAACTGTATAAGATGCTTTAAGTAAACATACAAAACACTAGGAAAATTAATTTCACATTAATTCTTCAAAATCGGAGATTAAAAGCAGCACCCAAAATGTACTATGGTACTTTATTTTTAAATTTGGGTCATGGCAATTTAAGCAATTGATATTTTTAAAAATTAAACTAAAAATATTTTATCAACAAGGTCGTGTAACACATTTCTCAGCATAATGAAGCTTTGTTCATATTCAGAAAATTAGAAATTATTTTATTAACAGTAAAATTAAAGCACTGCCAGTTCCGGGGGTTATGAATGTCAGAATCATTGCTCTTAAAACTTTTAAATACTTATATGACAAGATGTAACACCGAAGTGTGGTGCCTGCAAAGCTGGTAATTCAGCGACGACGCGCAATACAAGCTGTAGATGATCAGCGACAATGCGCAATACAAACTGTAGATGATCAGCGACGACGAACAATACAAACTGTAGATGATTATCTCCTACAGTGCCTGTCACAGCAGCCACACTGGGGTGGCAGCTGTATCTCTCTCTTTCCTCTTCCTTAGATGATTATCTCAGCAGGGAGGCATGTCCCTTCTGCCCTTTGTCCTGGAGTGACAATCTGCCAGTTTAATACTTGAATAAGAACGGCAACTGCTGACTAAAACTGCAGCAGTTGAGTCCCTCTTATTCCAAAATTGTCACCCTATCATCCTCTGATTTAATGGAAAATAATGGGTCTTATTGACATCGGTTATCGGTATCAGCTCAGCACTAGTCAATAAACAGTGCGGTGCATTATCTGCACCAAAACATTCCACCACATCTGCATTGGTTGGCCGGACGAACGGGTGACTTGGCCGTGAATGGTATTCCCGACTTTGCAGGCTGGCCCCATGAAGACTCACTTTCCTTCTTGATAGACTGTGAAAAGGAATTTAAAGAATGGTAAGCCAGGGAACTCGGCACAGTGCGAAAAGGCAGAATAGCTGCTATTTAGTGAGTGTATTTTGTACTACGCTCGATGACCTGCGCCAAGAGAAATAAGAGCATGGCCTTAAATACTTATGGTATGGCAGAATATAACATGCAAATTCAAAAATTTGCAACTGCCTTGACAGATAATTTTGAAACAAAAATTATAAAAGGAAAAAATAATCTCATTGCGGACTCTGTATCTCGCTTGCCAAATGAGGATGCAGAAAACACATTCACAAAGGTTATAAATAATAACAATTATACCTTATATAAAGTTAAAAAATACTCCAGACAGCTTATATAAAGCATTATTAATTTTAATTTTCTACAATATGCACAAATGTGAAGAAATCAAATATGTGATAAACCTGTATATCACAGACAATTGGAGCGAATATCCAAAATGATGCTACCCTGACAATCCCACAAAGGAAACAAAAACAACCAGACACTCCCTTACCATATCATGTTATATTACATGCAGTAACAAAGTATAGCCAAATAAATATAGAGATAATCTCTCACAAAATGGACCAAACCCATTCCAATTTTCAGTGGGATCACCTGATCCTTTTGAAGGATCCAACACTGCCCCTGCTGCACTACATCCAGGCCCTGATGGTGTAGTTTTAGTGGTTTCACTTTGGATACCTCAAGGGGAGCTTACTCAGCCTCTCACCAAGATTTGTCCTTTGATAGTAGGGTAGAACAGTAGTTGAAGAACGCTAGTGATAAAGAACATTTTTTGTTTTGTGTTCTATATGTGTACATTGACACATGACTGTTACTGGCTACTGAAATAAACAACTTCGCTTTATCTACACGCTTCCTTCTACAATGCATTGAACGGATTTTGGAAGTAGATAATTTCCACCAGTTTGCCTACAGGGTTTTCCCTGGTCGTGGGGATAATTATAGACGTGACAGAATTGGATGTTTTTACATTAGCTGGTCAGTAAGCAAACCTAGCCCAGTCTCCCCTCTAGAAGAGGCCAACAATTGATTGTCAGTAATAAACTCTTCGCTATAATCATGAGCAAGTATAAGGGTGTGCCGAGAGATGACACTACCTACCAATAATGGCCACCCTTAGCATCTGTCCAAGATGCATGCGTGTAGCACTCCCCAAAACCAGGGCCAGCGAGCCCTCAACCAAGCAGAATATATTGCTATGCAGTGGCTGGAGTCACCAGTTGAAGCTTGGTTCTTCTAAGAGCCACACCGGCCTAGGCAGCATGGTCCACCGCACTCGTTCGCCAGATCTCTCTGACTATGACCGCCTACACTGCCTAAAACCTCACCGTGGTCTACAGCAGAACTTCCAGAAGCCCTCTCCCTGCGAAGCCTTCCAGAAGTCATCTGCTACCCTCAGTCACTTGTGCCGGCAACTGCTATTCCACGCGTCTTTCAGGAAGTGGGCACCCTAAGTCCCTTCAGGATACATAAGACAGCATAGTCAGGGAAAGTTATAATTGGCTACCTAGTTCAAACTGCTGCCAGCCAGTCTAGAACCAAGTCCTCTTCACCTGGACACCGTAGTTTACTAGTTCTGGTAAGCTTCAGGTAGACAGGAGATAGTACCTGCTATCGTGTTTTATTCCTCTCGGAATAAACACATTCTAATTCTAACTGTTCTCTCATTTTCCCGTGAATACTCGGAGACTTCCATAGTAAACACCTACATCCTGAAAGAGTAGAGCAGGAGACTGGTTTGGAATATACCAGTTTGCTGCCTAGTGTAGGACTGCGAGCTCCTCCTCAGGGAACTCCTACGTAGAGAAACATACACCATTCGACGGCCACCCGTTCGATGCACCATGTGTACCAAGCGGTAGAGCCACAACCACTAGTCTTACTCCTACTAGAGAAGATAGGTCGCTAGACCAGATTGCACCCGTCCACTGCACCAATTGTGTTGCCAAGGTAACCCGCTCTTCAACCACCGCACAGTTTGTGTTGCCACGTAGGGAATGTTATACTCGGCGCCGGCCCGGTGTGCCTAGATGGTAGAACACTCTTAAATAGTAAACGCACATTGCCTGTGCCTATTTCAAGAGATAGGGTTCTTGCACCCGATGCCCTTCACCAGGAGAGATGGGAAGGAAATTACAGAGCGGAAGGCTTTACTGCCTACCAGTTTACCTGGAGCGCTCAGTAAGACACTTTGCCAAGAGTCGCTTCGGGAATGAGCTCAAGCCGCCCACAGGTCGGTGGGTGCCTTAACCCCCACCCCCAACATCCTCCCCGTTTCTGTTTCAGCCTCCCTAGAAGGTTCCTGGGACACAGTATCTTGAGGTAGAAACCTTCAGACGGGGAGAGGAGGTACCTGTCGGGTTAGCGTGCCTGTGGATCTCCATACTCTGCTACCCCAGTAGGTTGAGAACAACCACCAGCAGTCCTTGGAGCAGCAGTACTTACGCAAGCAAACGTAACACTGCCAGTAAACCCGCCATGCCTACCAACCGACCTCGTGTCTGAGTAAGCAAGCCTCAGGCACCAATGCCAGCAGCCCATCTAGTAGTTAAATCAATAGTGGACTTCGTACCCAGGCACCAGCCGACACTGCCTACATTATATTCAGGACCACCTCCAGTACGCAAGTAGTCTGTCCAAACTGCCTGTAGTAAGTGCACTTGGCATGCACTAACGTCACTGCTTCCGACATTGAGTCCCACTGCCCAGACCCAGATAGTGTCATCCATCATGAAGCAGGTAATAACTTTCTTGGTGCCAAATGTGAGGCAATGGCATCTAGGGAATCAAGTAGCAGAACAAGAACCGGGCCGACGCAATCCGATAGTATCTAGGCTAGCCTGACCGCCATACCCAGCCAGACCACGGACTTCGGGGAGTCCTTAATAACCTCGTGCAACCAGCTACCAAACTAGCCATGTCAGTAAGCGAAACCAGCCTACAAGATGCCCAAGAAGGCATGATGGCCGAATCAAATAACACATTTTGTTATATAGCCACCTGCCCCGGAATATGCACAATATAACGTGCACTCATTGCCAGGAGGTATTTCACTATTGGTGCCTAGGATGGGCTGATGAAGTACGGTACACAAGCGGGCTATAATTTAGATGTCAGTGATGCAGAACGTACCAATCTGCCTATTGTAGTTGAATCACCTTGTAGCATTGCAGGTTATGTAAATTTCAATCATTTTATATTAATATTTCATTTGACTTAGTTCAGATACCCTGTTTGGGTGTAATATTCTAAATTTCTCTTTTGAGCCATGTAGAGAAGTAAGGCCTTATCAGTTTTAATGCGGGGGAGGTGTATTTCAAGCAGTTATCTGGAGTGTGTTGGCATTTTCGAGTTCCCACGTCGGAGCGAGATTTCGTCAGCTTTTGAGATTTAATTAAGTTTTTTTCCTGCTTCTATTAATTTTCCCCTGCCGTCAGCAGTATTTTTGAAACCCTCCCTGTGATATTGTTGTTAGCCAATAGGAGGTCGCGTGCCCCGGCCACGTGCTATTTTTAGATTTTAGTTCGAGGAGTGGGAATAGCTGCACGTGCCTAGCTGAGAGCTGTGAGCCCTGGACTCGTAGGGCGTAAGGGGAAAGTGTATTTTTCCCCCTTGCCTTCGTAATTGTTCTTGCAATGCGAGTTTTTTGGAAGAACATTACGTAATTGCTACTGTGACGCTGTTACATTTTTTGAGTTTGTACATCAAGTGAAGATATTCCAGTTTGTGTTGTAAACTGTTTTTTGGAAACTAAATAAACCTGAGACATATTCCAAAGTGGAATTTTTATATATATATATATATATATATATATATATATATATATATATATGTGTGTGTATATATATATGTGTATATATATATATATATATATATATGTGTATATATATGTGTATATATATATATATATATATATATATATATATATATATATATATATATATATATATATATATATATATATATATATATGTGTATATATATGTGTATATATATATATATATATATATATATATATATATATATATATATATATATGTGTATATATATGTGTATATATATATATATATATATATATATATATATATATATATAATATATATATATATATATATATATAAATTTTTTTTACATGGTGCCAGAGTTTCATGAATCAACCAACTGAGCTAGTGTGGACTGTGATGGTAGCAGGGCAGGTAACTGGCCTTTGCCACATCACAACCTGTCCAGGCTACGGCATTAATTTGGTCCACTGTATCATATGCGCTCAGCCATTCCACTACAGTTGCATAGACTGACCGGAGGAACAGGTCAATCATGCCGGATTACTCTATAGATGCTAAGTTTGCAGATGAGCCATTGAATACAGGCTGAATTATCCGGACACCGGGTCAGTCCAGTACCCACAATTTTCAGGGATTAAAAATTGTAACTAATAACTTTTTCTGGAAATGTGATCCAAGCAGAGATGCTCAAAGTGTGTGTGTATGTGTGTGTGCATTGTGTGCATGTGCACGTGTGTGTGTGTGCATGCATGTGCTTTTTTTATGACACGTGGTCCCAGCAAACTTTAGCTGCCAGAATTTGCGGGCCACCTCCACGAGGACCCGTTTCATCCACAGGCGAATGTAAAAAGGAATTAAAGGAGCACGAAATTCCTTCCAAACAATGGGTCGTCTATATCAGCAAGCAACTCCGAGGCCATACCTTAGAGTGGTGGATGCGGTACGGAGAATTTGTGGCAGACTGGGGTCAGTGGTGTGCTCGCCTCACCACCCAGTTCTCAGGCGAGGAAGTCGTGGCCCACCTTAAGAGTGAGCAGTACATAAAATGTGAGCCATAAGAAGCAATGTTAATTTTTACTGGACTTTTTCAGGATTTCTAAATGTACAAATTTAATGAGAGTTACATTATTTTGTCACATTTAATGCAGAGAAAGGAACTATGTTGTCTAAATATAAATTTTAATGTTACGTAATTTTATAATAAATAAACAATTTTGATGATTGGCGATTACTGTGACGTATAAGAAATAGTGCTCAGCTGCCTCTTGTAGTAAGTGTATTAGCGATGTTTTAAAACTGTTATCAAGAATACACTTCGTGGATTTTTTTGTGATGTATCACAAATTGGTACTATTAACCGTTTCCCCGTAATTATCTAATTTTTAATATTAATATTAGCTATTTCAGTAGCTTCTGGAGATAGTGCATTTTTGAACCAAGCCGGGGCATCTTACCTGCAAACGTTATCTATTATTCCCATCATTCGCGACCACAACAAGCCTGGATGAGGAGGTGGTGAAGGGGTGACAACGCTTTCAAGCAGAAGCTTAGTGTTCAAAAATCTCTCTCATGCCTGTTTACTAACACTTGTTCATTTCTATCCGAAAACTGCAAATCTCAAGCTCTTCCGTATTTGTTCCGTGATAAAATTTTACCGCATTAGCAACCCAAAGACTCAATTGTGGGGAAAAAAATCACATCATTTTAATTGCATAATTTTATCATACACGCTCTCATTAAAACTACCTGTTTCTCTCTCTACATGTATGACGTAGCAGACTTCTAATTATTATTGAATGGGATCAAATTCAGGGTACTCCAATACTTCAAATTTAAGCAAATATATCATAGAGGAAAATGCACGTAGAGATTTAAACCACAGTCTTGTCATTAAAACTGGAACAAAATTCCGTATTAAAAAAAAAAAAAACGATAACCGAACAAGCATCATGGCTTCACAAGTTGCTGTACTTTAGACATTAGGTTGAATGTTGATTGTGTCATACATTAACTTCAAAATAAAACACGTATTGCATCACAACTAATTTTTGTGTATTACTTATCATTCTTATATGATATTAAACTAAATATTTTTTATATTGTTAGACAACAAATTTTAAAGAATTTTAAAACAAATAACATTATAAAACAATATTTCAGTTTTAGTTGTCTATATTTATACAAATCAAATGTAATTACGTATTTAATGTTGGTACAAGTCGTGCATATAGTCAACAGTTTATTACTTACAATGCAGCTCATGGTAATATACACGTAACACCATTCCCCATATAGAAATAATAATGTCCAAATACAAATATTACATATTATACAATAAAATCACACATATTTCCTCGAAGATAAATCAAATTATTTAACGTAAGCAAATGACTGAAATCAATCAATTATCATATGTGAGAATCATATGTTCACAGGTGCGAAATCTTACCAAATGTCACTGGACACAATCACATGTGCAAACAAACATTTTATTAACATATTAAAATGAAAAATGGTAAAATACTGATATATATATATATATATATATATATATATATATATATATATATATATATATATATATATATATATATATATATATATATATAGACACACACACAGAGTGAGAGAGAGTGTGAGTGTGTGTTTTTTTTTTACATAAAAGTTTATAAAACAGTGTATAAGGTATGTTACAACTGTAGTACTTCACAGTTCCATCATCATCACTTTCATGTCATCTGTAAAAATATGCTAAAATTTTTACAGTGTTATAATACATAAAGAACATTTTTTTAATCAACTAAATTTTATAACCTACACTTTTCTTTCGTTTTCAGTGTAACAATGTAGAAGATGTAGTCATCTTAAAGCAGCTTTTAGACAAAATAAATGTGACTGTGCATAACCCAAACATATAAATGTGAATTTAAAATTTAAAAAGAATGGTAACTTGGATGTTCATTATAAAATCCGTTGGGTTAAGTTAGTGGGATAATAACAATAATTTGTCTCTCATCAAAAAATGGGATAACAGTTCAGGTTTTGCGATAGAATTTTGACAATGTTGGAAGAAATTCACTTCACTTTCTTTTTTTGTTGTTATTTTCTCTGTGCCTCAATAATATATTCCGGGTCTTGGATTGGCATGGACCTGGCGTGCCTGGGGTCAACAAGTTCAGGTAACAAGCAGCGATTGTAAAATTTCACCAACTTTGAGAGCATTTCAATCCTCCAAAATTCGTCACCTCATTCAATTCTCTGAACTTCAATCCCCAGTGGTGTCCAAACACAAAACAGACAAAATTTTTTCTTTGAAACGAGGATCTGGCCTTGAACCTGATAATGATATGGATGTTTTTTCTTTGAGCTAAGAATTTTGCCATGTTTGTCAATACACCAACATGTCACTTTGTCTTTACAATGGCCTCGTAAGGCATCATTCTTGAAGCTGAAAATGGGCATTTTATTTTGACTATGCCATCTGCCCCTACTAATCCATTTGGAGTAGCACCGAGGTACGGTATTTCTGAATCAATAAAAAGTCTACATTCGTGTATTTTAAAATTAAGTTTACTTTCCATTTCAGCAGTAGCTCTGATTTCACTTTCTCTGCCGTATGCAGGGGATTCACATTCCACGTGGTTATACAGCATAGTCTTCACAGTCGATGCACAACTTGTGTGCGGCAGCATTCTGCAAGCCCTTCCAAAATTAGATGCAGTGAGAATGTTTTTTTTTCGTTCGCTCCATTCTCCACTCTCTCTCTTTGTAAGACAGTTGCTGTCTCCACGGCATGTCTTTCACTTTTTGCATGATGCAGTTTGTTTAGAAATTCGTCACATTATCGCTTGAATGTTTCCGGATCAAGATCTGGTCGCTCAAAATTAGGGCCATAATCTTTGTCTGCCTCAGTTCTATTGAACAACTTCTTTTTGCACTGACTGTTGTTTTTCTTTTTTCTTGTTTGTGTTCTTCGTTCCTTCTATGCTCCATGTTCTTACAAAAGACGCCTGGACTTTTTTGTACATAAATTTGAGTATTTTGTACATAAATTTGAGTATTTTGTACATTGGCATACCGGTGTTGTGGCGTATAAATGCTCCAGAACATCTTCCTTTGTATGACCGGCCTGCAGAAAAAATAACTCATTTTCTGCCGACAAATTTAGCTACAGCTGCATTGTAGTGCTCCACTCTATTGCTGTTAACTTTGTGAATGAGACTTCTGCTTTGGTTATTCATATATCTAACAACGTTCTGCACTATTTGAAATAGGCCGCACTTCTGAAACGCTGGTACATAATTTTCACTTTTTTCAGATTTGCAAAAGTAATTTCTCTCCTTGCACTGCTTGTGTTCACCGAAAATATAACTGTCACTGTTGAGTGTATCTTTACGTAGTTCCTCTACCTTCGTGTAAAATGATGTATCTTTGTTTCTTCTGTAGTCAATGGCCTTATTGACAGCAGCTCTAAACCAAAGTATGTTATACCCAATTTTTTTTCTCATGAGGACAGTGTTCTGATCCTTGTCGCAAGTTGTTGCAATATCTTTCAGCTTATTACAAAAATTTCAAAGTAGATGGTTCGTGCATTCAATTTTTTCGATTGTGGTGTTCTTGTATGGTTGTGCATCAAGAATCTTCTTATAGACACTGCTGTCTCCATCAGCAATGAGTTTTGTGTACTTAAGACCGTACATGTCTTGACTTTTACAAAATCCTTCTACTATCACAGCTGCTTCCATACTAGTTGAACTTAGTTCACTGTTCCAATTCTAGTAGCAATATTGTTCACGTGGATCTTTCTTTTCTCAAATGAGTTATGACAAGTGAAGCAGTATTTGTTTTTGACACCAATGTACAAAACTTTTCCAATTCTGTAGCCTACAATTGCTGCCTGTAAACAGTCATAATAGTAACTTTTAACAGTAAATGTTTTTGGCAATTTTGGAGGCAATATTACATAACTTATGCACTAATATTACAACGCTTTTATTAAAAACTAATGGTGAAACACGTAATTTCTTTCCAAATGTGGTTACATAATTGAAATCTTCTACATTTGACTTTAGGTCCACACTGGCATTTTGACATTTGAATATAAAACAACTCCGCAAACCACACCGTTTTTCGCGGACAACGTCCATATCTTTCAGAGTGCACCCTATTTGGCTGCGACTATCAAGCTCTTTTAAGGAAGAAATAAAAAATGTATGTCCACTATAAGTCTTCCTTGCATTTTTTGTTGATGACTGTCAAACACAGCAATATTGTGTTTTGGTGTAACCGTCTGGGATAATATTTCATTATCCGTTTATGCATCAACTGAAGCACTTCAACACACAGTGAATCCGATTTCTTCCTGTGAAATATAAAAATATAACAAACAACTCTTACAGAAAGAACAATTGTCTGAAATAAAAAATGAAAATAACATGAAATATCTGTCAGCTGTATATTGCTGGGGGTACCCAATAAACTGGTTAATTTGTAATTTTTAGTATTCCTTAACATTATTTCATTTCATTCAACAAGTAGTGGTAATTCATCAGTGCTGGCTTAAGAGAGTAATCGCTAATCACTGAAAGGTATTGGTGCATGAAAAAAATAAAAGTAAACTTAAAAAAGTGGCTAGTATAAGGGTCAGTGAAAACATTTTTTCTGCCACACACGTTATACAGGCTATCCAATACGCAAAAAAACCAAAACTCCGGAATGTTAGATTTTCAAATTCACAAATGGAATACACCCGCCTTTCGTTCATTAAAACTTTTAATGTCTGGCATTTTTATATGTTTTTGTTGTGAACTGGTAATCAATCGTACATGGCAAACAAAAGTAATGTATAGTGTTTTTATCCTACACTTCATAGTTCTTGATAAATTGATCCATATTCTTATTTATCAAATCAAATAATTTGGCACATAACAATCCATTTCTCAAACGGTGGCACGTAGTGTAAAAACACAAGACAGATTTTTGTTCGCAGTGTACGGTAGAATACTAATCTGCAGAAAACAACCAAAAATATAGGACAATTGCGTTACGCTTAAATGGGATTCCAATAAGTCCGTTTTCATGTGATGGGTTCACACCCGAACCCAGATTTGTCATGGTTTTTACTTCGTCATTTAAAATTGCAGTATCAATGAACTTAGACATTTATAGTTTATTCTGACAGTGTCACTAGCAAAATTTCTTTGGTGCAACTACATTTTCAAGGGATGTTACACCCCTTAGGAATGGACTTAGCCTATAATTTTGTATATTTTTTTGACCTCTTTTTTATGAGGAATCACCTGCCAAAGATTGTCGATAGAGTTCATACCCCTCCCCCCCCCCTCCCACACACACACACATACATACACGTGCATGCACACACACATGCAGAAAATAACATACAAATGTATAGTCAGATTCTCAAACATTAAAAATTTACGAATTTTTAAAAGTTTTTTAAGCACTACTATACTCTACACTAAGTATTTCAAAATAGTCCCTGTAAAGTGAAGTTGGTACATATGACAGATGATTAGTGTAGCCACATTACTAAACACCATTTATGTCATTGGGGGTACAGTCATGTGAAAAATAAATAGGTTTTAAGAAGTTGTGCCTGGTCCAGAAACTAAGGCACTAGTTGACACGAGTTAAAAAAATAATGTACCACAAAAGCGAATGCCTACCACTGAACAAAACTACCCCATTGCATGACTAATTAATTAGTAATAATCATAATTGGTCATAAACAGATGACGATGCAGAAAAGGTGAAATATTATAAGTGACCCACAAGTTCCCTACAGAATGGGCTTTGAGCAATACTACATGTATAAAAAGGTTTCAGCTCTCAAATATTATTAATAAATAATTTTAAATTAAATAAGATAATGTGACTTACTTTACTAAATATAATTTGATTAAAAATAATGATTTCATGTTATGAATTGAAATACGATGTCCCACATAATTTGTAAACGTTATTAAATTGAATTTCGAGCATTCAATTGATAAAATATTTTTTTTGGAAAAAAAATTTATTGTGGTTATTGAAAATAATAAATTTCATGTAATTATTTAGAAAAAGTAAAAAATAATAGTAGACCTCTAAACTTAACTGAGTAAATGAAAAGCGACAGCATTATTACTTAGCTTTGGTTCCCCTGTGGGGTCACTCCCGAATATTAACATTAGACATTAGAGAATTGTGCCGTACAATGCCGCTGGTTGGCAGGTTTTCTCAGGGGTCTCAAGTTTTCTCAACCTTTCCCATTTCAGTGCTACTCCAAACTCACCTTATCGGCTCTGAAGACCTTAGATGTCTCAACTCAAATTAGTTTTGGTTCACTCGTGTTAAAAGGTTGACAGATTAATGTAAAATAAAATGCAAGTAGGCTAAATTTATTTAAGAACATAATTACAAGAAGGCTCACACATTGTCCTCTCTATACACACAACGTTGACCTTTGTACGAAATTACCTCATCATAACTGGTAAGCACGAACATTAAATTTAATTGTATTTATAACTTGTGAGAAATTGTGCCTCAGGTACATAAGTAATATAAAACACAGCATTGCCTATTGTAGTTGAGACGAGAATATTCGCAGTGGCTCGAAAATGTGTTACATGTGAAAAATAACCAGATTAACATAAGGGCGTATAAAGATTACATAAATGTCATCTCAATTCATACCTTTCATAAGCCAGTAACTGATAACATGATACGTTGTGGCGGTCCAATGGCTAGCAGATTTGCCTCCCACCAAGGCGATCTGGGCGGGGTAACTCGGATTTTGGCATGTGGGAATCGTACTCTGACGATGCCATTGGTCAACAGATTTTATCGGGGATCCCCCATTTCCCCCCACTCTTTATTCTAGGTGTCGCTCCATATCCACTTCATGTGTCCCTTTATCTGTTAACATCCGCCCAACTATCTCTAATCCACCATCCCTCAATTGGAAAAACTTTGAAATAGGGCCTATATATAAAATAAAAATGTTGCATATTACACACACAGTCTGATTATATTGTATAATCTGGACAATAAAATTTAATGCTATGCTTAGATGATGTAAGTTTGATATGAAATTCATGGAATGTACCCTTTTCTGCCAAAGTAGTCCTGTAGATGTCTAAGCTTCTATTTCTTTGGTTTGCAGCTCAATAGAATACCACGTCCATTTACTTTACGCGGGTGTCGCCAGCCCATATTGGGCAACGTTTAAACTGCACAAACCACTATTTCCATCAGATTTGAAATTAACTTGAATTTCTGAAGGAAAAAAGACTCCACTGAATGCCACTTCAGGATATCACCACTCCCAAATGAAAACAGGTCATTCCGGTTGTTCTCTCCCCTCTCCCGCCATCTATCACCCATTCTTTCCCGACCACAATTTTTCCTTTCACCAGCGGTAAAAGGTTTGAGATGCTAAACCTGTGTCGTCAACAAAGGGATACTTTAGTGCAAAATCGTGTCATCTACCTTTCTATCTTATTACTTTCCACTTAGAAGAGGAGGCAGAGTTGTTTATTTTCCGCAAAGTGCAACTTTACCGCTGGATTTGGCCAACGGCCAACAAGGAAAGCTGCATAAGAAACATCGCAAGAATGCTCCTCCCCAAACTATGCAACTTGCTACTAATTTCATAGCCAACCACAGTAGAAGAGTGAATTGAGAGGGCTCGTGAAAGTGAACACAATTTATTTTTGCGAGCAGAGTGCACTAGACAGCCGACAAAGTGGCAGGAGGAAAGAATAAATGAGAATGACAGGCCGCGTACCCTCCCCTACTCTGCTGTGAACACTATGACCCCTTACTTTCCTGCGCCACTGTTCAAATAAGAGCGGGGAATAGGGAGAACATCATGGCCATCCCCGCCCCCGTCTCACACCTTTACTCATCCCGAGTGCTGGGACTGCCACGAATGGCTCTTTTGGGGGAGTGCAAGTATAGAGCGGGGGGAAAGGAATTGATAAGGTCAACAGACTCCCCGCCACGCTAAGCGAAGAGAGAAAAGGGAGATAAACAAACAACTTGGCCAGCAGTGACGCATACTGGGCACACAGCAAGCCTCAACTGCCAGAACCCATGATGCTGACAGATGCCAGCTCGAAAGAAAAGGGGACCGCCGTCTAAGGAGATCAGTCAAGTCCCCATTAAATACCCCACGCAATCACAGCTGAGAGTAACAAAGGGCCCAAATATGCAACCAGCGCCCAGAAAGGCATCATCAGGAAAGCTACTAGAGGGCAGAAGATTAAAAATACAGGTTGCTTTCTCATTGTCGCCAACTTACGAATGCAGTTAACACGTAAGAAGAAAAAAGAACACAAAAAAACTCTTGCGGGATGTAATCAATACTGTCGATAGCACCAGTTGTCGATTTTCTGCGTTTTTGCATTCATGTCCAAAAACGAATGATGCACATAATCTTTGTTGAATCTAACAACAAGAAGTACAGTAAAATGTAAACAACGAGAACAAATCTTCCAAAAATAACTGTTCCAAATATATTTGGGTTTCGGACATAGTATCTGTTTGAAATTGCAGTAAATGCTTTACGAGATGTAGAATGCCGGGTTATATAACATATAATCGGCAAATAATGTTCAGATGCCGCCGATGCAGATGGTCGTGGTATCGGCCAGTTAATCAGTATCTGCATCTGCTTCGGCAGTTAAGGTTATTTTACAGAATCAGATTGAAGTTGCTAGTTGTAATGATATAAACAATGAAATTATTACAGGTTGCAACACTGCATGTAAACAGTTTTATGCACAGTGTAGAAATGTAGAAGTTATTACTGATTGCGATAATGTCAGTAAAGTGTGTAATACTGAATGTAGAAAGATTTTAGGTTGCTCCTTTAAGTGAATATCCATTGCTGCAGCAGATTGATCATTTTGAAAGAGTGTAACTAACTATTGTGAATTAATTGCACCAATGAGAGATGTAGTACTGGAAAGGAGACCTCGGGAATGGGGGATCAAACAACATTCTTATAATGAATTAAAGCTGTGTCTAGGATCAGCTGTTGTGATACACCAGGCAAAGTTTTTTGAAAGCACAGTATAAACAGTACAAGGTTATTGTGAGGATGGGGGGTACCCTGAAATGAAACACCATGATGATGTCCTAAGTAAAGCAATTACACAACATTTTAAGACAATCGCATATTTGTTTACTGCTCATGATGTGTTCGGGAAAAATTTTGTATGGAGAAATAAAAGATTGAAACACAGGGTCAGAAAAACAGTGAAAAAGAAAAGAAAAACGAAAGGTAGAGTTAAGACATTAGCGAAAGGAAAAGAGTGAAGTACAGTATGAGGAAGGTCTTGAAGAAAAAAGAAAGGAAAAGGAGATACAAAGTGAGAATGACGGGGAGGAGAAAGAAAAGAAAGAAAAAAAATTAATAAATGCAGACAGATTGCAAGTTAGGTTAGTAAAATAGGTATTTTGTTTTTTCATATTTGTATTGTAAAGTAATAATGTAAGATAGATAATGTTTTTATTTTGAGGAAAAATTCTTTTGTTCTATGATCATATGAGATTGATGAGAAAGTAGGTCATAATGTGTACAGAATAAATGGGGCAAACTATTATATTTCTCTTCTCAATTCCTGGGCTAGACAACAGTGTATGATGTATTAGATTATTATGGATAGTAAATGGTTTCAGACTTCCTGGCCTGTAAATGGTTATTTTGTAAGAAATTATTATTGTGACACAAATAGTGGTTATTTTTACGTGTTTTAAAGTGAAATGTACAACAAATTAATGTTAGTGTAATACAGTAGGACATAAGTTAGTCTCATCATCATGTGAGAATGTTTAAGAGCAGTTGGAGGTGAATGGAAAAATAAAAGTAATGAACTAAGTGTAGCTACAGTGTAAAAAAGGTTTTAAGGAGAGAAAAGTAAAGTTACAAAAACAAATACAGAGTTACAAAAATTTGAGAGCAAAAAATAAAATTTTAATGTTTAAGTTGTGTTAGCAAGAACATTTAAGTAAGGTGATGTCAAGAACACTTACAGTAATAGTATCATCTTATGTATTTTAATCTGTACTTATCTTGTACCTACTTATTCAGTGCTGAATGGATTGCAACTTAGTTGTATTTGTATCTATTGGGGTTTAGTTCTTCGGCTTAAGCAAAGTACCAAACAGGAAGAGCTATATAGGGGTAATGCTAATTAATAACTTTTTCCATTAGTTAAAAAAAATTTAATTTTAAATAAAAAAAAAAAAAATATTTTGAATATGTGTTTGAAGTTTTGAAAATTATGATGTATTTGATGTAAGAGTTCTAATGAAGATAGCATTACTGAATAATACAGTTTTGGCCATGTTAGAATGTATATCTGTCATGTGTTTGTTTTGTCTAATATTGCAGTTGAGGTTGCGTCAGCATTCGGAGATAAAAGCTTTTCTCACTTCCGTAGACATTCTTTCCTTCAAGAATGTTCTATAAATTTAATTATTTTACTGCTACACAGTTCGGCTGGTGTGGGAAAGTGGTTGCGATGGGGGTTCACACGGTATCTGAAGAGATTTGGTTAGGGTTTTGGCATCCTGGTGCAAGTAGTAGTGGTGGTAAAGCATGTGGCAATTTACGCTGGGTGTGTCTGTCACTCGCTAACAGTTTACATCCAGCTCTCTGAGAAGACACGTCGAGCGTGGCAAAATTTCCCTCACACCGGCAAGCACCTGCGACTTTCACTTTTTTTTTTCAACTTCAATTTTCGGGCAACCTATTTTCTACTAAAATATTTCCCCCGGTTTGAGAAGTCATTAGAGTGCCAGGAGGGAACTGACATCCCTTCTGTCTTCATAATTTTCTCGCGATGCGAGTTTTGTTTTTTGTGCATAATAAATGAACTATTGCGACGCTATTCTGCTTGACTGTCTCGTTAAGTTAACTGTTCATGACACTGCATTAATAAATTGAAGTATGTGAACTGTTTGTTTTGAACTTGAAATAAAATATGCCGGAAATAATCCGAGACTTGAATTATTTATTTTATTTTTAATATTGCATTTTTATTTTATTTAAGTCTCATGTCTCTACTGAGTGAGTAAAACCGAGCTGTGATTCCATTCGCCAATTCTGATGCCTGCGATATTACAATGTATGTGAAGTAGATGTGAGATAATACTACAAATGGAAAATTGTAAATTTATATGTTTGTAAGAGTTTTCATTGTCAAAGAAGCTCGCATTGTAGTCCAATGTCGTAACACAAATTTGAGTTCTGGCAGGTTCATGCTTGATATTCACAGTTTAAAAATGTAATAGAAGTTGCCATTGACTGGTTATGTTTTCTTATGGCTCACCTATTTTGTCCACCATTGTGTTCTCTTGCTGCTACATATCCACTTCACTTCATTATCATGTATGTTGTTTACATCAGTTGTTAATAACACACTACACTTTGTGCCCAGCACTATTTAGTTTCCATATTTTTAAAGTATTTTGAAAAGTCAGAAATAAAAGGATTTCTGTCGATTTTTATTAAAATTATATGTTTATCCATTAACAATGTTTATTTTTATTTATAGTTTAATTTTATAATTCTGAATGAGTTATTGCTTTTAATCGGTGCAGCATAAGAGTTGTTTGTGTGTTGTAACAGATGAAGGTGGATGTGACAAGAGGAGTTTCACAACTGGAGTTGGTGTGCGAGCAGCTGCGCAGGGAGGAGACAGCCAAACTTCACAGGAAGGAGTATAAGAAGCAGCGTAGGAGGAGGAGACGTGAGAAGAGGGTGCTGGAGGAGCAGGATGAAAAGGAGAATAGCTGTGATGTGTGTTCCCTCGTATCTGCATTTCTGTATACATTTAGTTTCTATTGGCATGACAGTATACATACATTTAGTTTTGCGTTGTATTTCCAGTGAGGCTAGTTTCTGAATGTATTACAATTATGTCCACATGGTTCATTGTGATTCTCAAAAAAGGAATTTTACTGTCTGCATGTTGCTATTGTATTTACACAAAACTTTGTTGCAATTTGCTCATTTTTTGTAAAGGGATCCTGTCCTAACACTTAGCTTAGAATGGTGGCTTAAGAGCCTCCTTTGGCTGGATACGTTACTGCATGATCTTCCAGCTGAATCCTTCACAAACCCTCACAAAAAAAAATTACAGACAGTGAGATCGGGCGACCTTGGTGGCCAGTGGTGTAATGCCAAATCAGCTGGTCCCTGTTGACATATCCATCAGTGCAGAAGCTAGTTGTTCAGGAATGTTCAAAATAGAAAATGCCTGTGTGGTGGTGCTTCATCTTGCTGGAGAATGAAATGAGGGGAAACTGCCTCTAACTGCGGGAAAAACCTGTTCTTGAACATTTGCAGGTATGTGATTCCCATGATAGTGTTGTCTGGAAAAAATAATGAACCATAAACCTTTTCTTGGGAAACAGTGCAAAACACATTCAAGCACACACAGCAAGCCCCACTGCTGCCCATGTACGGGCCCCTACACCATCTACATTGCCACCTCCAGAGCCAGATTCAACCAGAGGGAGAAGAAAATACTCCAAGCAGCCTCTGGTGGGCCAGTCAGCAAGCAGGGAGCAGCAAGTGCTGCCCCTACCAGTGCTGACTCCACCCCCTTCTCCAGCCGCTGTGGGGGAGGGAACCAGCCTGCTGACCACCCTCTGAGAGGGGAAGTGATGGCATCCCCTCCTGCCAGTCAGCTGTGTGCTGAGGTGGAGACCTTTGTGCCACATGCCCACTAACCCAATTCTGTCTCCACAATCAGCTGAGGTGAGGTACATTCCACCACAGCGTAGAATCTAGCCCTTGAGAACTTGCCATGCCAGCATTGAGGGAAGCCCCAGGCGCTACCACGAGACACCATCGCACCGACCCCCTACCTTCAGTTGGCCAGCGACCCAAAAAAAAGAGACTGTGTGAAGAGCTTACTTTGGTAACTCCTCACCCACTTAGAGCCACAGACTCTATGTGTGACAATGTCCATTGCTGAGAGCCTCCGCCTCACCATGCAAACATACCCCATGTAAGATGTAAGATGAAATAGGTATTAGTTTAACTAGCCGTGTAAGTTGTTAGATAAAACCTAGAATAGGAAGTGAGCAAGAAGAAAAACCCAGTGTGTGTGTCAAAATCTGAGCAATCCGTAACCCAACTGTGCGACATAATGTATTCCAGCAAGCTGAGTAGAAACCAGGTTATGTAATGTGTCACAACCTAACCAGATGTGTATTGGCATATCAGCTTAGCCATGCCTGTGAAATTGTAGCCTAAGACCTTGGTCCTAGCTATGCTTCTAATACATGCACTGGCTCATGAAGAGATTGATTATAATATACGTAAGTTGTTGCTTTGTTTTTCTGCTTTTTTATGCTTTCTGTGCTTTCACAGCCTAACTGCTTGTGTGTTGTGTTTTGCAGCTTAACTGCCAATTGTGATTATGGCCACGAGCCAGAGAGTGACATAAAGTTTTTAATACGTGTACAGCTACTAATGAAACCCTAGACTAAAGTATGCCTGGAAGCCAAGCTGTGCCTAATGGTAACTTTTCCATTTTTATACTTTTACCTGTATGTATTGTTAAATGGACTCCTAGAGGCGTATCTGAGTTTGTTAGGGATGGATGTCTTAATAAATATAAAAGAACTAAATGTGAGTTCTAATTTATTCAAACAGCTATTATTTACACCATTATATTATCTGTCTCCATTCTTAATCTTTTTATTTTACAGAGCACAGTATATATATAAACTCTAATTAACATCCTGCGTTATGTCTCTGATAGTTATTGTCAATTAACTCTTATTCATTAACACATTTTCAGTCTATCTGTTGCCATCCTTTGAAACTCTTTCACTCTTGCATTTAGTCCAATAGTCCAGCCTGTCAGCCGCACACTTCACTGCTTGATACTCGCAGTCACGGATTTACCTTGCATAGGTCACTTGTCTTGCCATTCTTCGATCGCTCTAAACTCAGTCACTCTAAACTCGGAGACTTGTCACACTTTTATATTGTTTGTCCAGAGCATTCTTCATATAAATGCATCAATATCATACAAGTTGTAACAGGTTACTGTCCTGTTCTCTCGTTGTAGTTCTCAGTAAACACCAACGAATTAGCTCAGCATGAGTTGGAGACACTGACTACATAATAATGAAAGTTTGTTGGTACCAGGATTGCCAATAAATGAAAGAAGTTAAATGTTTACTGGAGATTTATTGTCGTCTCGGCTAAACAAACTATTGACACTTGCAACTTATGAACATAAAAAAAAACAAGACATGGGCGCTGGTTGGTGAGAGTAACGTGCTCACTCGTTGTAGACTGTCTGACCAACAGCTGACAAACGATTGTGCTGTGACGAACTGTTGTGATGTGCTCGTTGACTGTTGTGACATGATGTGATACCTGAGAAAGGTTGTGTTTCCCTATATATTGGTCGAAATTTTCCTCATTGAAAACATGTTTTCGAGCAGTCTTTCACGTCAGTTAAAGATGATCTCGGTTATTTTCCTCGTTTCACCATGTGAAACCCAGTGAAAAGGAAGAGATGTGCTATCGTCCTATTACATCTGTTACTACTGATGAAATGAGAAAATAAACATAACAAATTTGGAAAAACTAAAATATATGAAATTCCAACAAGTTGTCATTGCCACGACCTTTCAAATATTACATGAATTACTATCCTTGACTGAAATATAGACAATTGAAATACTTCCTGAATAAACCAATTTATGTGTGTGTGCATGCATGTGCGTGTGTGCGTGTGTGTGTGCGTGTGTGCGCTCCCATTGGAAGCAACTTTCTCGCAGCCATGCTAAATATCGACTTGCAGGCCCGTTTCATATCCTTCCGCCAAATGTAAACAAACATTGCCATGTAGCATCTGTCAAAATCAATGTTTACATTCCATTGTGTGTGTACATATGTTCGTACACTTTCGCTACACCTAAAAGTAAACATTGAAATGTGACTTCTACTTTTATACCTGTCAAATGTGTTGTTTACTGTTAAAGCTTTTCAAAGAATTCTGTCATACTCCAAAAACCATTCCATATGAATATTTGCAGTTTAGACCTCTAACATTATTTAGGTCAACTTTAAGACATTTTAAAAATGCCTGCATTGAAGACAATTCTTATGGGTATTTTATATTAACATATTTGTTTTCCACGATGTAGCTCAAGACATGTAATGCACGTGAGTATTTTGCCGCGACTGTGTTTAACACTGTTACAACTGCGAGGTAAAGGGCTGTACTATTTGTAATCATTGTTTTGTTATTGATATGTGTTGGGTCATTCCTCTAAAAGGACGGCCTCAGTTGGAATAAATATTAAAACGAGGGAACAACCAGTGAAAAAGGCATGTTAAATTCAAGCATCCAACTCGTGTTGCTCATTTTTGTCATACAAACTTTAAAAGATAGCTGTGAACATGCACACAAATTAGCCTACAAAAACTTTCATTCCGCTTATATTTCTATGTATTGCTACTTACTGTTTATTAGGTTTATTGAAATTCATCGTGCTGAAGTTAGTATTTTTCTTCTGGGATTGTGGCAAATTACATTACACGACTGTGTTTCAAACACCTTAGGGCAAAGGTACAATGTTGTGATAAACAAACGTTGGTGTAAATAATTAAGTTCAACATAAATACAGTTCACAGTTAACATGTAAATAGTGCTAATCAAATATTTGAAATCACGCACACACAGGGCCAGCGTATCGACTACGATGCACAAAGGCACGCCATTTCACAGATGGAATGATTAATGAAATACACGTCACAGTATATTTATTACTGCCGTGGAAAAACAGATTTATCACATCATCATAACTTGCCTAGGTAGGTTTAAAAAATACAATGTCTACAAACGTGATGTATTAATTTGAAGTATTTTTTGGAGTAAGAATAATTTACACTTCGTTTGACATAACACGCCATGTCATGGCTCGCCACGTCTGCCAACTTCATTACGTAAATGCCCCGCCATCATATCTAAATAAATTAAAATATGTATTCAAACATTAAAATCTCTTTTCAGTTGTAAATTACAAATTAAAAAATAATTATTTTGCTGTAATAAGTATGAAATATGCTACAATTGAAAACATGTATAATTTCATAACTTACCAGCGAAGTGAAATTTCCAGACTGTGAAAGAGCCGAAGAAAGAGAAAGAGTGTGACAAGCCTAGCCAGTAGACAGTTTTTCAATTGCTTTCTCACTCGATAAAACAATACCGTACTATTACGGCCTACTCACAATATTTTCCGGTGATATTTTAAACTGTAAAAATGGGATATCTTGCCATCGGGGCTACTTAAATATTTAGATAGGCACCACTTAAGTTACAAATGGTATACTTAAAAAACAAGGTTAAAATAATATTTTAACTGTGAACTATTTCTTACCGGTCGTTGCCAACACGTCGCTGCACTCGCTGTTAATTCATATTTAAAAAAGAAATATATATTACAAGTTATAGAAGATATTAAGGTAAAGGTTCATTTATACAATAATACAGTACTCTAAAGTTAACCACAGTATTATATGTTTGTGGAATACAGGTTATTGAAAAAACAGGTGATATGTAATGCGTAGTATGTTTTTTCAAAGGACTATACGGACTATAGCTGCAATGCTACAAAGTAAATAGAACATTCTACATGAAGTTCCACGTTTATTGTGCTCCAACACAACTCTGTAAAACACTATTAGTTTAAATATTAGTTTTGAATATTACATTTTATCTTTCAAAAGTTTAAATAGAAGTCAGTACACACTGATATAGCGTATGTATATACTTACTTTATATGTTTATCCTGACGGGGTTGGCAAACCTAACGTTATTCACATCCCAGTTACCCAATGTGTGCATTATTTATGAATAACATTCTGGAACAAAATAAAATATATATAACAATCCCTACAACCCTAGAATACCTAAAAGAGCCAATAACTTCTCCCTTAAAATCTCCCGCATGATATATATATATTTTTTAATCGCATGTTGTCAAAACATTTATACTTACTGGCCACTAAGATAGCCCAAGGCCTACAAGGAATAATTCCTTGTATTAATTTGGTCAAATTATGGTCACTAGAACAGTCAAAAGGCCACCAGAACCACAAAATTTATTTTATGAATTTTACTACAATTTTCTGGCCAATCATGCAGCAGAAGGCCACACACAAGACAAAATTTATTTTATGATTCATGCTACAGTTTTCTGGCCCACCAAAGCAGCAGAAAGCCACACAAAAGACAAAGTTTATTTTATGAGTTTCAAAACATTTATAGGCCATTAGACCTACTATAAGGCCACCAAGAAACTAGCCATGTCTGTTTGATGAATTATTTTTAAACATTTATTGGCCTTTTAATAAAGCAGAGGCCCTCCAAAAACAGTAATGGTCTTTTCATAAATTCTTTAACTTTTACTGGCCCACTGACATATGACACTGAGACCAAACGAGTATTTTCACATTTTTACCAAAGTTCAAGATTTTATAGGATACGACTCCTGTTAAAATGCCATAGTTCCTTTAAAAATTCCTTTTATTAAAGGAAAAAGAAATTCATGATTTGGTACGTAAGTACGTACGCGTGTGTGTGTGCGCGCGCGAGCTCTAGATATACCCCACCTTAACCAGGTAATCCTTACCCTAGTCAACCTCCCTTGACTCCAGGGTAACGAGTCATCACGTTTTGTGTTGCCTATCTGATTAGCTTCCCCTTAATTTAGCCACTGTCAAAGTTGCGTTGCTATACATTTTCACTTGTAGCCACTGAAAAGTTGCATTGCTATGTTTTACTTTCCTCAGACTAGCCTTCGCCTGACCTCCGTTTGGTTTACGTGATTCTTGTATTATATTTTCCTCCAGTGTTTGTAAAAACAATTAAAATATAATTGTGCATATTTGTATTAGTTAATTTGTTTACTCCCCAGGGACCAATCCCCACAATAAACAACCACATCACGTTAAATTCTTGTTTACCGTTACTAGTAGTTAGCAAGCCCCTGTTCCCTAACTTTTGGTATTGTATGAATTCTAATAAACAAATGTACAATAAGAAAGGAAGTGCTCCTAGTAAGCAACGACATACGGCTCATCGCGCCCTTGCCCGGGTTAATGCCAGCTTCAGGTCTATGAACGAACCGCCGGTCAGGTGTCAAACTCCACTAGCTATTTCTCCCTTTATTCCTCTGGATATTTCTTCCTCGCTAGATCATCTACTCAGTGGCAATTGGCCTAGGTATCCAGCAGCGGAATACGAGGAACAGGAGAAATTGTTAAGTCAGGAGGATGAGGCTATTCCCCTTGACAACCCTACTAGCCAGCCTAAGAAAACCTTCAGTAATGTCAAATTAAAGTCCGGACGGCACATCAGAGTGAAAATCCTACGGGCACAGTACTCCCAAAATATTGTGATATTAAACTTGCAACAGGAAAAGTGATACGGGTTCGACTCCCACTCTCCTGCCATTCTCCCCTCAGTAGTATTCGTACTGGTACATCAACCTACTCGTCCAACTAAAGTTTCATCCGCCAGACCACGCACCTCTATCACCATGTTAGATTAGACCTCCCACCATTTCACCCATTTGGGACAGCTGGCGTCCCGCATATTGACGACCCTAATAGTGAGGAGGATCACACTCCCTGGGTGGGAAATCACCTCTACCGACTCACTCTGGGGTTTGACTCCCCTCCAACCCATAATAAAACTGCCCCCAAGCGGCTGAATACTGCATCTAATCCCCTTAACGCCTCCTAGGCCTAATTGAATGTATAGTATTTGTCGTGGTAGGTTAAGCTGGGCATGGCAGGGCAGTCAACGTCTCTGCACTACCAACTAGGGTAGTCGCACCCCATAGCACACACGTTAGTACAAATTTATATTAAAATGCACAGTTTCCCCAAATGTAAACAACATTCTAAAGTATGAAAATACACTGAAAAAGTACATAAACAGTATGGAAATGTACATAAAATAAATATGCTGAAAACTGTAGGTGAATAGTATAGATTGACATGTATAGTTGATTCACGATAACTTCGACTTTTCTGAAGCCCTGCCAAATTTCTACTTTTGGTTACTGATCATGTATTCTTCCGTTGCACGTAAACATAAACACTGCCATGTGACTTCTACAACTGTCAAATGCATTGGTTGCCGTTTCCAAAACTGTTCAAAGAATTATGCCATATTGCAGAAACCATTTCCTACGAATTTTCACAATGTAGGCAGCTTTATAACTATTTGTTACCCGCAAAATAGGATGTTACAAAAAATACACATTAATATTTTGCCACGACGGTTTTATTACAACTGTGGCCTAAACAAGAGTAGTATTTACCCTGTTGTTATTAATATGTGTTTGGAATAAAAATTAAAACGAAGGGACAACTAGTCCAACGAAACGACGCTGTAAATTCAAGCACGCAACTCGTGTCGCTTATTTATTGTACATAAACAAACGTAAAAGATAGTGGTGAACACGCAACCACATATGACTACTGTAACATTTATTCCGCAAATATTTACATGCATTGGTACTTACTGGTATGTAGGTTTATTTTATTATTTATTTTAATTTATCGGGGCGGGCTTAGTATTCCGTTGGGATTGTTGCAAACATTCAAATCACAGAAACGTAAACTCGTTACATAACTGTTTTCCAAACACCTAGCGCAAAGGTACAACATTGTGATAAACAGACGTGAAGGTAAATAATTAATTTTGTCATAACATCAGTTCATGGTTAAAACGTATTAATTTTGCTCATATTTGAAATCGACACACACACACCTGACCTGTGTAACGATTACAACGCGGCCACCACGCCCTTTCATACGCAACGATCACAACACATTTCACTCTGCTGTAGAAACACATACGTATCATAACATTGTAACTTCCGTAGGATTTTTCAAAAACACAAGTACGAACTTAACGCTTTATTGAGAAACATGCCGTGTCAATGTATGTCACCCGCTGCCATCATATTGGGAACGCTTTCAACACCACGTCTACCAACCTGCTGGATTTGTAAGTGTCGCGCCATCGCATCTAAAATATGTCGTTGCATTTAAATAACATATAATAGGTGTTTAAACAATAAAATCTCATTTCAGTTGTAAATTACAATTTCAGACATCATTACTGTTACTGTAATTAGTATGAGATGTGCTGAAATTAGAAATAACAAAATGTATACCTTTCCTACGCAGGTGGCACAATCTTCCGTAGAGAGAGAAGAGAGAGAGAGAGAACGAGAGAGAGATACTCTGCTTCGCTTATTGAACCTTTATTCCGGACGGAAAAAAAACACCAGCCTACACATTGGGATTTGCTTGGGTATTTTTAACTGCAGCAATGAAATGTGTTTCCGTCAGTGCTACCTGACAATACAGATATAACAATTGGCAAACTAACAAATAGCATACATAAAACGAGGTTAAAAAATATATCTGTGAACTAATTCTTACCGGCCATTTCCAACACGTCGCTGCTTTCGCTGTTGTTAATTCGTATTTAATACAAAATAAATATTTCAAGTTATATAATATACTAAGGTAAAGTTTCATTTATTTAATAATACAGTACTCTAAAGTTAATCAGTGTTAAATACTTGTGGAATACAAGTTATTGGAAAAACAGGTTGACAATACGTCTAGGGTGATTTTTCAAAGGTTCTATTTCAAAAGGCCGAAGAAAGCGTGAATGGACTATAAACAAAAATAAACAAGGTAAATTGACAATGTAAACTCTCTGTGACCTGCCACACCACACATTTTTTGGACAATAAACTTATGGTCTGCACGGTACAATAATAATGTTTAATAAACCAATATGTAAACATTGTTTAAGCAATCTCTGATGCAAATATGAAAACAACTATTTTGAAATAATTAATCAATTTTATTCCTTGCTAAACTTGCTGAACTATAAACAGACTTAAACGAGAGGCTTCAACCAGTTTAATACTAACACTGAATATGTACACATTGTACGAGCAAACATTGACATAGGCCCAATTATTTAAACAATTATGTTGAAGCATGTAACACATTGGATGCTACAATGTCTTGTTTACTAAATTTTATTTCTTCTTGTTTACATGATTATGTTATATTTATGTTATGTGGATTGCTTATATCTATTGTTTATATCTTGCAGAGTGTAGTGTAATGTGGTTTTAATGTGTTTACCCATATTCATCTCTTTGTTTACGTTTTATAGATAGTTTTTTTCTGTATGTAATGTTTACATTACGATTGAGGTTATGTTTCTTATTTTGAAGTTTTGAGCGCGAAGGTTGTAAAGATTTATTATTATTACATTTGTTGTTATGTATTTTGAAAGAATGAGGAAAGCAATCGTTGCATTTTGCATTAGGCGGTAAAATTAAGGATTTATATTTTAATGTTTCAAATATTCAGAACATCATTAATTATGAAAATATGAAAATTTAAGTTTATATTTGTGTTAGTTTTGTCCTGTACATCAGTATTTGCAAAATTATGCGGGAACAGAAAGCCAAAGATGGGGTGTGCACGTGACTTCATTGATGCCACATAGTGTTGATGTTTTGAGGTCACAGCTGTCAGATCAGCTGATCAGAGGATGGATAACTATGCAACCCTATCTCAGGCAGGTTCTTTTTGAAGATCTGTCTGTGATTGGTTGCGTAGGTATTGTGCCAAAACAGTTTGTCCCTGTTTTTCTCAGGGATGGTCTCTCAGGATTTAGGCTTGGAAGAGCGAGGACATGCCAGGAGAGCTGCCCTAAAATATTTTGTATTGTACTTTAAAAATGTAGTCAAAGTTGAAGTAAGTTTATGAAAGTGAGTTGACAGTAGTTAATCACAGCCACGCATACATAAGAAGAGGCCTGAAGCAGAACTGTACAGTTTACCCTTATAATAATTATGAGCCTACCCTGACTAAAGGCTGTTCATGATAAAGTGAGCATTTTTGAAATCAACCTTAGAAAAATGTCACTGCCCCTACCTGCACATATTTTAACAAGCACCCTGAGTGACATGTGCCCAGTGAAGTTGGTAATGATTGAGGGGAAAGTAGTTCCATATCCTAACGTCAAATAAAATATGTTAGGTAACCATTTGTGATAACTTAAATTATTTCTCTCGCTTTCTGTATTTTTTTTTAATGCATCGAACTGCAAAAATGAGTAAATGTGTACAATATTTACTTTTCTAATAATTTCACAGTATCACCTGACCGATGCATGAATAAAGTAATGAGGCCCATGGCAATGTTAATATTACATAAGGTGGAAGAAAACACAGCGTGTATACAAGTAGATCTTAAGCAGGGCTTTCAAAAGTGTTCATTTTACCGTGAACAGCCTATACCTTCAACAATGATCTGGGGGGGTATCCAGATCAAAGTGTTTTGTTTTTTAAATAAAGTAATACTGTTAGAGCTTATTTTAAATTAACTACTTGAGGAAGTGACGTTGATTGCTAAACAAGTGAGACTTGATTTATGTTGCAAGGCAGCTTACAATTAAGAATACATCATTCATCACAGTTGAGTAGGATGTGTGAAACAACTCTGAATGTTTACACAAAGTATGCCCCTTAAATTAGAACTCATGCACTTAATACTACCGCTCGCTAACTAGGAAAGATAATTCTTTGTTCGAAATTGTGTGACTGAACATAAGTAAGCAGTAGTACTGATGACAGGACCGGTAGATGCAAGGGTTTTACTGCTATAGTTATCTGAGTATTGAGTGAATCTAATTAAAGAAGTAAATACATTATTAATGTTTTTATTTTAGCAATTCTCCTGTACACTTGTGTTGGCAGGTACCTAGAATTTTTTTGAATTCAGTATTATCAACCACCATCCTGATGATGTCAAATATTTGTTTATGGGTTTTCAAAACAAACTGCATCTAAAGTTCCATTCATTAAACCTATCAGCAAAGCAGTTTCTGACTTTAGGGTTAATACAAGTATTGAATCAAACACACTGTTCCTGCTGTCTCAGTGTGACATGAAGAGGGGAAACACACTGCTGCTAAGGTGTGCAGGTAGCCTACCTGTATCTTACAGCACTGAGCATCCAAAGTATTTTTCAGTACACACTGTTCCTGCTGTCTCAGTGTGACATGAACAGGGGAAACACACTGCTGCTAAGGTGTGCAGGTAGCCTACCTGTATCTTACAGCACTGAGCATCCAAAGTATTTTTCAGTACCCTCTTTTATTGTCATTATTTATGTGTATTCCAGTGTGTGTGATAATTCAGTTACAATGCAAAGTTCTATCAGTAGGTACACAGCATAATATATATTTTATAAAGGCACCCAATTCAACATGCTCCTGTATGCTGTACCATTCTATTGTCTGAATATAAAAAAAAACACTTTTGCAGTTCATCGCATAGGGTATTTGTACACTGGTGCAATTGGACAGGTTCATAGGAAGAGGCGAGCTTGCACACAAACCACTTATTCAGTTAATACTTATTGTATCAAATTCAGTCAACACTATACACCACGCCACACCATTATCAAAAGTGGCGCAAACATGGTGGCTGTTAGGAAAAGATATTTATCACATTACCCTACCATACAACAGTACCACTACAAGCAATTAATCAATTTTGTCCCTAGCTCAACTTGCTGAACTATACACACACTTAAGAGGCTCCAGCCAGTTTAATGCACCAACACTGAATACATTTATTTTTCGAAGGTGTTGCTCCAGTAAAAAACAAACCAGCACCTTTCACATTAAGGACTATCAAACTTGGCACGGCCCTTCTGTGTACAAGATTAGAAATAGCATCTCTGGCACAAGCCACCACCTCTGTTCCTACCTCACCTTCAGAAAGAACCATCTCTACGTGATACTTGCATCTATTGCACAGTCCCACCTTTCTGAGTAACATGAGAGTGGTCGCCGCCATCGTGTTGCTGACATTTTCTGTCAAGTGCTTGGGTCTGCCAGCGTTGTCCCACCTGCCAAGTCACTTGCTGCAGACCAGTAGTCAGGCTTACCAACCCAATCCACCTGCCTACTGATATTTATCTCAGCCTTGCCAACCCCTACGCTACCCCCTTTGTCTACCATTGTGTGCTGTCTATCCCCTTATGCCTCATCACAGGCCTGGGTGAGATAAAATGGCCAAACAAGGACTAGTCCTGATTGGAGGCCTGGTAGGGGGCAAACAGAGTTCCAACCGGGTGTATTCCTGGAAGAGAGAGGAAGTAGCTTGGTAGAGGGGAACATCCACCAGCAGGAGCAGAAGTCTATTTTGGCATGTCCCGTGTTGTGTCTAGCCACTGCCTCCCACACCTTTAAAGAAACCAGCTTCTTCTAACCGGCCCTCGGCCGTAGATAAGGTGGTGGGACACCTCAAGTTGATTTCCAGTTATGCACATTCCCGAGTGCAAACTAGGCTAGCGCCTACTAATGCTTCTCGTGCTCAGCGGCCGTAATTAATTTGTTAAAAGTGAATAGTATCACTTCCAGCAATAACCCCGTCAAATGGACTATGCGTGCTTCTCAGCCATTTGGATTGGTGGAGGGGGAGGTTCCGACATCAATCTATGTAAAGAACACCCATTAGGTGAGTCATCAAGTTTTTTTGGGACAATTTTCAAGTAAAGGCTGTTCACGATAAAGTAAGCACTTTCGAGACCTGAGTTCCTTTTCCCTTCGTAGTGCCATGTGAGTAATAACCACAGTGTATATATTCCACCACACTCTTAAGTTAATGCCTAAGGCTAGAATAAAAAAATGTTTATTGACTTATTCCAAATGAGGAGGCTATTAAATATTCTTGCTTTATCGCGAATGGCCTATAGATTCAGAGATATGTATAAAAGACATTTACATACTTATTTTGCAGGAGTAAACTTACCATTGCATCATCTTGAGAGCCATTGAGTATCCTTGGGCTAGGGTAGGGACTACTTGCAGCATAGGTATCTATCTGTGCACTAGCACACAATGTCCATGTGTATATACACAGCAGTTTTGCATATAAATACAAATCAAGCACAAACGCATTGCGTAAAAATTTAGAAATCACAGGCATGGGAAATTGAATCTTCAAGAAAACACAACTGAAGAGAAAACTAGAACTTTGATTAATCAATTTTTCACCACATATTACAAACAACTTCATAGGTGAATAAATTGATTAAATAAAATGCTAGTTTCCTCTTCAGTTATGGTTTTTTTTAAGCTTCAATTTCCAGTACCTGTGATTTCAACATTTTTAAGCACTGCATTTGTGCTTGTTTTGTATTTGTAAGTACAAACTGCTGTGTGAATCCCCGTGGACATTGTGCTAGTGCAGAGATTGATATCTACACTGTAAGTTTACTCCTGCAAAATAAGCAAATGTCTTTTTCTCTGAATTTGTAGGCTATTCACTGTAAAGTGAGCACTTACGAAAGCCTTATCATTTGGAATAATAGTCAATAAATATATTTTATTTTGCCCTTAGATGCTAAGTTCCGAGTGTGTTGGAATATACAAACTGTGTGTTTATTTCATGCTTACTTTACTGTGAACAACCTTTATTTGAAAATTGTCCTAGAAAGCTTGACGCACCCACCTAATGGGTAGGTGTTATTTAGTTAAATCGTCATCAGAGCCCCCCCCCCCCCCCCCCTCAATCAGATGAGAAGCACACATTGTCCATTTTACGGGGTTATTGCTTAAAATAAAATATTAAAAAAGACCAATTTTGAATAACCTGGATTCGGATCAGAGTTTGATGTCTTCTTACTACATTACTAACAATTGCTTAGAATACAATTATTGTAGTACATGTGTCTTCAGAAATTATTTGTGCTCTATGTTATTAGTTTAAATACTCCACAGACCATTTATTTTCACTTCAAACTCCTTATATTTTCTCTGTTTCACTGACAACATATCTTGGTTGATTTGTGTCTTTGATATTACTGGTCAGATATTTTACACACTTTTACACACTACCATCTACCCAGCCCACCTGCATTTTCAGTTTTTTCCCCTTCCCATTCATGAATTTCTTATATAGCCTCTTATCCTCATGACAATTTATTTATTTTCCATTGCACATTGATAATTGTTGTTAATTCTAAAGGTTTGTAATGTGTGTTGACAGTTGCAGTTACTGGAGAGGACTGCAAATGGAGCAGTGTTATGCAACTGCATAGACTACTTGCAGCCCCTAAATGGAAGCTCTTCAGAGAGGAGGTGGGCCGGCATCTGCGAAGAGAAACTGTGCATGAAGCCTCTGTGCGGGGAGTCGAAGAGCACTAAGCCAGTCGAGAGCAGGGACCATGGCCATGTTGACAACACCAGCATCTGTTCCATTGAAGCACTCTCTGTGATGTGCTGCACCTGCAGTGGGGACCAGGAGGCATCCCTCAAGACAGTCGGCCGAGGGGAGGAGAAGAAGAGTGGCAGCTGGTGTCCGAGTGATCAATCGCAAGACTGTGGCTATTCATCAGAGAACACCAATGGTAGCTGCGATACACATTCTGGGCTGTCCAGCCTGGCAAGCTCTAGAGAGGGCTCAGAGGTGGCCTGTTCTGATGGCTTCTGTAACCATGAAGGTTAGTCTCCTTATTGTTTCATTTCTTTCTTCTCTTTGAAGAATGCTGACTTATTACTACTGCAGTTCTATATTAAGTATAACTTTTTATAACTCTTTTTGGAGTTTACATCAAATGTCATATAACCTTCAATTTTTAATGTATTTCATTGGAATAAATTTTACTGCAATTATAAGACTTACATGTTTTACAGCAGATGGCTTTTTAGCAATTTCATATTTTTAAAATTTGGTGCCTCACCTGGGTGGGAATTCATTTACTTACCCCCTTGGAGTTTGGGAGTGTGCAGTCTGTTCACTGGGTTTGTCTGGAGCGTGGATGGCAACTGCTGTCTTTCATTTTAGCTGGTCAGACAAAGGAATCTTTAGCATAGCGGTTTCCTCATGCAACCCAATTATTTATATTATATTTATATTGACATGTGCCCCTCTTATATATTACACTATATACTAAAACGATTATGACTCATTTGACTCAAATAGTCAGAAAAGAGAGATTCAAATCCCACCAACTTATACGGATGTTTTGAATTGCCATAACCCTCAACTGTGATTCCAAACACGTGGGAAATAAGGTTGCGCAAGCATGCTGCCACCCCCCCCCCCCTTTTTTTTTCTCCTCCTCCCCCCACCCCCTCTGACTCTTTGAGAGCCTACAAGCTGTCAACCGCCTTTGTACAGAACCGAGTGCTGCCGATTATGCTCGAAGCTAAGCGGCCGGGCAGAGAGTAGCTACCCCCATACCGGCCTCACGTGAGAGGGACGTCATGGGGCAACATCACACCTCCCACCACGGCCCGGTACTGCTCTGTCCTTCGGACTATAAAAGTCGGTGCACGATCGGGCTCGCGAGTTATTCTTCCTTATTCAGCATCTCGCTCCTTCACTTCGTGTGCTACGGCCTCCAACTGCTCATCATCTTCAGCAGTCACCAGAGGCTGCTACCACCATCGGCTACCAGAAGTATCTTCTTCTTTTTCACTCCACACATTCCGCTGCTGTTCCTACTGGACTAGTAGCCACCTCTACTTGCTGGTAGGTGTAACTACATCCACTGTTATTAGAGTAGTGGTCCCTTTTTTATCTATTTGTCTCTTCTAGAAATCCCTTGATATACCGTTTTTTTTGCGTGTATAGGCTGCGTCCATGTACAGGCGGCACCAGACATAGTTGATGAAAAATTAGGGATAATTAATATTTCAAGTAAAGGCCACATCAAATTTTTGTATTCCTATAAATATTGTTAAATCACAATTGCACACAAACATTATAAATTCTGACGTAATTTCTCCCTTACGAAACATTTGTGACAGAAAATTTGTATTTTGTTTCAAATAATATTTATTATGAACATTGCACAATTACTACTCCACAGATGGTAACGTGACTTGAAAAAGCAAAACCACAGCAACATGTTACACAAAATGCAGTCTATCAATCTGCACTTGTAGCATGCAAACTACATAAGATAATATCTTTCTCTAGTACAGCAGCAAAATTATTTTCTCATGTACGTTTTAAATATTGTGGTTGATAAAGTGCAGTGAATGTGGTTGCCTTAATTTTGCGTTGCCTTTTTCTAACTTTCCGGGAATATTTATTAGTGTTACATTTTATAGATAATCCATTTGTAATTTTCATGAAAAAATATTCAAGGGAAAAGTAGTAAGTGGTGTTGGCAATGTAGCATCACGAATCAATATCTCGAAAACATGGCACCCCTGCTTCTAGCTCGTCATTGTCAACATGGCTGCTGCAGAAAACATTGCAATATTGTTTGCTAAACATTAATAAAATTCTACAGTACATATTTAATATAAATATGTACTGTATTCCCATGTTTTTTCAGTGTCTTTTTTTGTATTTCGTGATCTGTAAATACACAATGTGTAGTCCAAGACATCTATTGTTATTATCTATATGTTTTTGCTCCAAAGAACGAGTTCACGACTATATCAACAAGAGGTTATTTCGGAAGTGGTAAATTACATGAATAGAACTAAATGCATGGCTGTGAGCCATAAGTAAAAATATGTGTGTTGAAATGTATTTTATTTGTGTTATCTGTTAGTATTACTGGTGCATGTGTATATAACGTATTGTATTCCAACTTTGTATGCATTGGTGAGTATAGTTCATACTTATACTCTTTTGTTAATAATTTGTTGTTTAAAGATTGGAGCATGTAATTTTCGGTGATGCTACTGAAATTTTTGTTTGATTGATGCGGTAAAAATTGAATTTTGAGTTCTGCAAAATCTGACTTTTTAGCCTTGATTACACCAGGATTTTGTCTCGGGACCAAAGAAAATTTCTGTGGGCATGGACTTTCGGTCAAACCGTGTTAGGTGGTGTGAGTTTACGCTGTACAGTGGAACCTCATTAATACAAACCTAAAGGGACCAAAATATGGCTACTTTGATATAATGAGGTTTGTTATAATGAGGTTTGTTTGGTCGAAACTGCAGACTTTTATTATGTTGGTACAAACTCAAAAACCTAAAAATTTGGAATTTTTATACAAAACTTAGCTTTAATAAGAAAAGAAGTCGCTCTCATTTTAACTTTACTCAGGAAAAAAATGACTTAAAGACTTATTAAATATCATATTGTTTTTAAGTCTTCGACAAAATGAACCCTTTCATTGCATAAAGAACCAAAAACTATTCCCAAAAAGATAATTTACTTTTACACATTTTCCGCTGGCATTCATACTAAGATTTTTGTTGTAAAAAAATTTGCTATTTTGGTTTAAACTGTTTTTTCACTATAGAAGCACTTTTTTACAATGGAATACAATTAATCAAATCCTGAAAAACAACACAGAAATGCAAGAATTAGAGTCTGTATAACACATGAATGTTTTCTATGCACACAAACAGGATGTTTCCACAGGTTAACTACATCAGATGTTTGCATCCATGTATGCACAAAGAGTACCTTCACAAGAAAGCCAAACACTATCAATATCAGCACTCACAAGTTGATCATATTGAAACAAACACTTACATTTGTGATCACAGTCTCGCACACAGCAACAGTTTCTAACGTATGATGTGCAGCACTTCCATCGTACTTATGACTAACACTATATTCATTTTGACACTGTCAAGCTATTGTATTGAACTATCTGAGAGATCAAGAAAAACGGTTGTTACTATAGCAAAAATTTCTTTTCTGAAAAAAAGTAACCTGTCTGAAGTTCATGAACCCAAATGGATATTTTTATGCTGAAAAAAAACTGTCATTATTGTGGTTATTTAAAATACTTCCCGGAAAGACTGAAGAATTAGCACTACAATAAATGTATTTTTTAATGTGGAGGTTAATTATAGTGAACTATTCAGAGAACTGAAGTTGGTCAATGTGTTGCTTTAATCTGTTTGTATTACACATTTGGAATTTGAGGGTAATAATTATGTAGGGGATAGAAGATATTATGTTATAAGTATTATCCATATGTTGTTATTAACAGCATTTACACCTTGGAATTGCATACCACAGATCCAAGGGACCACAAAATCACTTTGCAATAACGAGTTCTGTGCAATAACCAAACTTTTACTTATGAGGTGCCACTATATGTGGTCATATATAACACTAATACTTATTTTTGGGGGGTAGAAAAAATTTTTGTACAGTATTTTGAAATTAAGTCGCACCCCACTTTTTGTAGTCATTTTTTTTGTGAAAATGTGCAGCTTATAACCGTTGAAATATTGTAGTTAGCTGTGAATGAGTTGTTTTCATAGCCATCAATGCCACTAGACATCTTGAGTAGCTAGAAGCAGGTCGCCTACACTTGGTACAGCATAGATTACTTCCACACTCACATTCGCTTGGTTAGGAGATAGCATTTGTCACTGTGTTTATTACATACTTAATAAATACATATTTGTTCCTTCACCAAGGGTATTTGTTCTAGAGGTATTTCCAGTGACCACTAGGAATAATACTTACTGTACTTTGTTAACCGAGACCGGATTGGGATATACCGGTACGAAATAGAGTAGGACTGCGGATCCCCTACAGGAATCCATACATCTAAACACACACACCATTCAATGGCCACCCATTGTAGACCTCTGGGGATAGAACGGTAGAGCCACCACCACTAGTAACTCATCCAACAGGGGAGAGACAGTACTCGTGAGTTATATCCCAACCAGAGCACCTGGGTGCTGGTGTGGGTAAGGGATACGGCCTGTCCTGTGTTGCAGCCTACACCCCGTAGTGGCAGGAAGGCGGACCATATGACTCAACGCTTCTAGCACGCCCACCAGTGGTGGTGGGGAGGAGGGGGCTTTCTGGAGCACCGAGCTTGTGCCGCAGCGACTGCTGGAAGTACACTAAAGTAGGGCACTGTCTCAAGTTGACGACACACAGTATCTATTGTTGTGTCAACCGTAAAATGGGTGAGTCCAGATGGCCCACGCTGGCCACCTTCTCCAACACAGGAAGGGAGTATAAGACTGCCCATACACACCAACCATTGGCCCAGAGACCGGGAATACAGTCAGGGCGCGGATGAAGCCAATTATCAGAGAGATCCGAACAGCCACTGGTGAAGGAGGTAGAGGCAGCCAAAGGACAAGGTCGTTCCAGCTTCTACGAAGACTATCTCTTGCTCTGAGGAGCTACTGCTAACCTCCATTGGGCCGTCAGGCAGCGCAGATGCTGTTGCACTGGAGGAAATACCCGAGACAGAGATCAAGGTCATTTCATCTTCTACGAAGCCTATTCCTGCCCTCGGCGGCGAATCCTCAAGACTGCGGAGGGTGTTGAGCAGTGCCGACGACAAAGCTCCACCCCATTCTCCTGCCACGCAGGAAGCTATACCTGTCTGTGCCTTTGAGGATGAGAAGCCCATTCTGCCTCTCGCTCGATTGGCAGCTGATGAACCTAGGATGTCCAGCCAAGGTGATCCCGATGACCTACCGCTTCCTCTTCTCTGAGAGGATACCGTCCTGTTCAACACAAGAGCCTCCAAGGACGATGGGTCATCCCACCCTCTGGCCACCGATCTGAACATCGAGACTGTCGATGCCTCCGAACACCCTGCTCATCGTGGAGGACCATCCGTAATCAAGGTCGAGGGCAGTACTCTGCCACTCCCTTGCACTGGCTCAAAGGAGAAACTTCCTGTCCAACGGGTAGGAACCTGTGCTGTCGAGGTTGATGGCCCTGCCTTGCTGCTCCCTCGCACTGCCTCATTGTCCCTTGTTCCTGTGCCCTCCCCAACGGTTGCCGCAGAAGCTGATGCCTCAGCACCACGTGCTGACCAGCGACGACTGATGCCACTTCGTATCGCCAAAGCTGAGTCAATGCCTGGCCGGTACAAGGAGTCTTCTTGGAGACCCACCCCAAAGTTCATGTGGCCGTATCCGGCCCATGCCGCACTCAGGCAGAGGGGAAGATCGGCAAAAACTAAGACCGCCGAACAACTGTTAAGTGCAGTGCTCAGTAAAATGAGAATAACAGGGTAGTTGTAGGTCATATAAAACTACCACCCAGTGACAATCAGGACTAGTTATAGACCTGAAGCCAGTAATAGTTAAACTAGCCGACCAGTTAAAGACAGTGAGAATTGATATGAGACACTCACATTAGGCTAGTTTAAACCAGTTCTACGATAGTAGTTAGCCTACCCAGCTGTAAATAAGCTGCGGAATGATAGGAACCAATGAGGTATACGTGAAGAAATTATTCTGATACTCGCCAAAGTGATAAAAGAATAATTGAACTCGTTTAAACAGCCGTCATTACACTGTAGTACCAACCAGTGAAAGACACTTAACATCTCACCAGCGAAAAGGTTCCATAAATTAGTGCCTGACAGCCCACTTGAAAATCACGTATCAGTATCACTTATAGACACTCACCACAGTGCCGGTATATACACAAAGACAGACACTTCACCATGTACATTTTAGTTATACGATGAATATAAAATGGACTCCCTATCAGGAGACTAGTTAGCTTAAATTTTTAAAAATAATTTTATGTGTAGGTAGACCAGTAAATATGCCTTTGAGTTTTTGCAGTGTCCTTGTGACGATAATACCCATGAAGATTCTTACCAGTTCTTGCAGGGTTTGTGTCATAATGCTAGATTTTCTCATTTGTTTATGTGTGTGTGTGTCTGTTTTTATTATCTTTTGCATACCTTGTACCCTAACAGAGAGTCGAATCAGAACTATGAGCCACAGAGTTCCCATTAACTCACCACAATGAGACCAAGTACAAGGTATATTAATTTCAACTTAATCCTTCAGTGCAGTGCTATTTTTGTTAGTTTTTAAGTGACCAACGTGCACATTATGTCTGCATTTTAAATTAATTCTTAAAAGTGTACTCGTTTGTTTTGTTAGCCGACCAACCCAGGTGACGAAGGGCCTGAGGTTGGCGAACTCTTACCGTGTTTTGTTTACTGTGAGACCCACAGAAAGTGTGCTAGACTTTCTTTCACTAAATCACCACAGCAAGCACTGTGATAGATAGTATTTTCACCCCACCTTCCATGAATAAGGTTTGTAAATATTTTTATTCCCAATCATCTTTTTAGTGTCGTTGCTTTATGTAATTTCTTTCCATAGGTTTTTGTTGTAAATATTATTGCAACTAACCACAGCGCTATGCTGATTTTTGTCAACGGCACAGAAAAATAAAGTAGGCCGTAGGGACACCCGGTACACCGCATCACTCCTGACACTAATCCTTACCACGGGGGGGGGGGGGGGCACACATTAGCCAAGAGCATCGTTTCAACTTGCCAGGCAAGAAGGAGAGAGTGTTACAGTGTTACAGCCGGCGCGCCGCATGCCACGTGTCTCCAGCCGGTCTCCGGCACACAGAGCGAGCTCAACCACAGCAGTCAAGCAGCCCAGAGTTAAGGGTCCCGCCAAGCCGTGCAAATTTTTTTTCTTCGACATTCTACTCCCAGAGATTTTCCATATAATTGGGAACCTCTTCTTCTTACCCTACTCCGCCGTATTCACCCGATTAGTTTTCATCGCAATGGAGAGGGGGCGAATTTATGCATGTCGCTCTCATGTATAATACTACAATGATTACAACTCATCTGACTCAAGTAGTTCTACTTCACCCGAGAGAGTCAAACCCCACCAACTTATTATAATGACTTTTGGATCACCACAATCCTGGACGGTGATTCGAAACACGTGGGAAATAAGGTTCGCAAGCCAGCGAGCAAGCTGTTCCCCCCCCCCCCCCCCAACCCCCTCGCTGAGAGCCTACAAACTGTCAGCCGCTTCTGGGCAAAACCGAGCGCTGCCGATTATGCATGAAGCTAAGTGGCAGTGCAGAGGGTATCTACTCCCACCCCGGCCATGCACGAGAGGGATGTCATGAGGTAATGTCACGCCTACCATTGTGGCCCGGCGCTGTACATGTCCTTCGGACTATAAAAGTCAGTGCACTACCGGGCTCACGAGTTATTCTTCATTATTCAGCAGCTTGCTCCTTCACTTCATGTGTGCTCTGGGTACCAACTGCTCAACAATCTTCAGCAGCCACCAGAGGCTGCTACCACCATCTACTACCAGAAGTATCTTCTTCTTTTTCACTCCACACATTCTGCTGCTGTTCCTACTGGACCAGTAGCCGTCTCTACTTGCTGGTAGGGAAAACTATACCCACTGCTATGAGAGTAGTGGTCTCCTTTTTATGTATTTGTCTCTTCTACACGTCCCTTGATATAGTTTGCTGCGACTGAGTTGTTTTGTTAGCCCGTAACACCACTAGTCATTTTGGGTAGCTAGAAACAGGTCTTTTACACCTGTATAGCATAGATTACTTCCATACACACATTCGCTTGGTTAGGAGATAGCATTTGTCACTGTGTTTATTATGTTCTTAATAAATACAAATTTGATCCTTCTCCGAGGGTATGTGTTCTAGAGGTATTTCCAGTGACCACTAGGAATAATACTTACTGTGCTTTGCCAACCGAGATTTGGATATACCAGTACGAACACATGGGAACTAAGGTTGCGTAGACCAGTGAGCAGCCCCCCTCCCCCCCTCCCTCGTGCTGAAAGCCTACAAGCAGTCAGCCACCTCGGGGCACAGTCGAGCGCCACCTAATATGCATGAAGCAGAGAGACAGACAGAGGGTAGCTCCCCCCACTCTGGTCTCGTGCCAAAGGGACGTCATGATGCAACGTCACACTTCCCATCTTGGCCCAGTGTTGCACATGTCCTACAGATTATAAAAATCAGTGCACCCTTGGGCTTGCAAGTTATTCTTTCTGATTCTTGAGCCTGCTCCACCACTTCGTGTGCTGGGGCCTTCAACGAGTCACCATGTCTTCAGCAGCCACCAGAGGCTACTCCCATTGACGACAACAGTCTTCAGCAGCCACCATTCTCTCCTACCATTGCCATCACTGGAAGCTCTTTTGCAGCCGCATTTACCAGAAGCTTCATTGGCGACGACTACCATCATTTACCAGAGGCTCTTCTTTACCGATAGCCTTCATCTACCAGAATCTCTTGCATCTTCTAACATCACAACACCCTCCGCTACTGGATCCTCCTGGAACAGTAGCCACCTCTACTTGCTGGTAGGTGCAGTTCCCTGCTATTAGAGGGGTGGATCGCTTTTATTAATTTTCTCGTTTAGACATCCCAAAGTATAGTTAGCTACGCTAAGTATTCTTAATTAGCAGTTTACGTAATTTGCTTTCTTGCATAGCTTAGAACCAGGTCACCTGCACCTGTCCAGTGTAGGATACTTTCATACATACCTTCTGCTTGGTTAGGAGATAGCATATGTCACTGTATTTATTACGCATATAATAAATACAGCTTCGTTCCTTTACTGATAGTATTCTTCCTAGAGAGTTTTTCGCAGTGACCGCTAGGAACAATACCTGTTGTGCACTGCCAACAAAGACCGGGGTTTTAAAGGAAGTTATCTGTACGATCTAGATTAGGACTGTGGATCCTCATCAGGAATCCACCAGTCTAGCACACACACACACATGCACGCATGCGTGCACACATGCACATGCACACACGCACACACATGCACACACACCATTCTAGACCTCCGGGGATAGAACGGCAGAGCTCCCTAGCAACTCATCCAACCAGGGAGACAGTACTCTTAGTTGTATCCCTACTGTAGCACCTAGGTGCTGGTGGGGGTATTTGTTCGAGGGTTACAGCCTGGCCTTGGTTGTGACCTACACCCAGTAGTGGCAGGAAGGCGGCACATACTGCTCAATGCTTCTGGTTCGCCCGCCGGTGTTGGGGGGCCTTCTGAAGCACCAAGCTCGTGCCGGCAGCCACTGCTGGCAGAACACTGAAGTAGGGATCTGTCTCGTGTCCATGTTGCACAGCATCAATTGTTAATTGGTTGTATAACCTCTATGCCTTTTAGAGAAAGGCATGGCTCAAGTAGGGAGGAACAGCCTATATAGCCGCCAAGCGGCAGTGTGTATTAGCTCCTCCTACTTTGAGTAGGCAAGCTGAACAGAACAGCGCCACTTTAACCTGCTTATTAGAGAGGCCTACTGCTCCTGTATATACGTATATTTACTTTCCGCCTCACATATGTATTCTCTGCGAATACCATCCTGTTGTACACAGACTGATATACGGTTCAGAGGTAAGACACTGGGTTCCCAACCCCAAATTTTGGAGTCCGGAGTCAGCCACCTGGAATCTATGATACAGTGTTGGCCAGCACGGTATCATTGTCTTACAGCCAGTTGTCTGCACCTCCAGTTCCAGCCAGTAGATAGCAGCACCATCTTCTGCCGAAGATAACATAAGTAAGCCATGTATCCCAGACACCTCCTGCCAATCAACTACCTCCGTAATCAAACTCACAGTGGGTAACACCGCAAACAAGGCAGTTATCCGCAAACTAACCACCAGACCGACAGTAGAGAACTTTGTGCCTAGCCGCCAACCAAACTTGCCCCATCAGGGTAATGGACACTAACCAGAAGCTGAGCCAGTAAACCTGTAATGCCGCATGTTTGGTCTCGCCCAACTCAAAGCCACGATGACCGTACCAACTACCACTTAACCTGGCACGTGTCATGCTAGTTGTTTATGCAAATGTTTAGTAACTGGGTGTGAAATACCTTAAATGTGCCGCCATTTATCACAACTGCGGCACGGTGTTCTTTAGTTCAGCTGATGGAGTCTGCGAGTCCGGCATTCTGGCACGACATTGCTCTCTCTTTCTGTCCCGCTCTCAGCCAAGCACTTTTCTTGCTCCCCTTACATGCCAGTGAGAGGGGAAGATATGTAGCAAAAAAAACTGCATTGTCCTCTTACACTCCAGGTCATGTATGCTTTCCTCCTCCCCTTTCACTCATGGTGAGAGTGTGATTGGTAGAGTATATGAAGCATTAAATAAAACTAATCATGCTATCTCAGTTCACTGCAATTAAGAGTATGCAATGGAAATCTAATCATTGAAATTTTATCAAGAGTATCCATAATTTAAAATACCGTAGTCACCTATCATCCCTGTAGTGTTTAAGATCTAATTATTTTGCCTAATGTTACACAATACATTTTCAGTAATTTTGTAAATAAAAATGTTTTCTTTTGTGTTTAAAGGTAATTTTTTCACATAAAATTGGTGTTTAATTGTACCTAGCTTAAAATTAACATAATTTTTAAGCAAAATATTAATTTAACCCAATGGGCAGCATCTTCCAAATAAATTGATATGCCCAGAAGCATATACTTTACCTCCACTTGTCACCAAAAATTGTTTCAACGTGAAACGAAATGCATTACTAAGCATAAAGTTCATTTGCAAAGATATCAGAGGATTTATATTTATTTATTTATTTATTTATTTAAATTGACCCACTCCTGAATAAATTGATATTCCGATAGGGCCTATTCGAAACAGTTTGTCATTTAATGGGTAATCACAGAGACTTAGTGCAGCGTAACTTGTGACAGGCATAAGTGTACGGGGGAAATCATAGAACAAGGTTTTGAATTGTTAATTATTGATGATAGTATGTACATCATTTTTTATTTCTGTATTTGTATATATCTGTCTCAAAAATCACACTTTTTTTCACCAAGTTATTAATTACTACTACACATTTGTCACATGTGCATGGCATTAAGTGTAGATTGGTGTAAATATGTGGCCTGGAATGCGTAAACTTCAGCTGTCCTCTGCGATACTCTGCAGAGCTCATTTCCTCACCTTACACAGATGGCGGGGTGGAAGTTACTTGCCTAGCAACCAGCTCGGCATCCTTACACCCTCCTTCAGTGTGCCAACTAGTTTGGAAGAGGAGGGGTAGATTGTTTCATTCCTTCTGCTGCTGAGGCTTCCCCTTCTCCGTCTTGCCTGCTGTGAGCACACTGCCTGGTCGATAACCACTCCATGTGCTATGAGTTGATCGAGTGTGTGTGGGACATTCAAAATTCAACTTGCGTTCAGTCTCGTATTATTTTCTTTTTCATATTTTTCTCTGTCTTGCATTCAGTGTCTGATTACAGTAAATTATATACAGTATTTTGGGATGTTTTATTCATTATCTTAATAAGTTGATGGCTGACAATTGCCTGAAAAAGGATTGGTTGAGGTAATATGGGCAGTGAACTTTCAGGTGAGGAAAGGGTATGAAAAGTTACCCGGTAGGTGCCAGATGTCGCCTTGGCGGCGTCAGTGTTGCAGTTGCGGTAGAGCTGATGACCCTTGATGTTCTCGGGGTGCTGTGGGCCGATCACCCAGACCAACATTCCCGCGATGCTCTGTAGTTCACCTGGTTGTAGACCTTGTTTACAAGTTGTTTAGTAAACGAGAGGTTCTTAGGGCGACCAATTCGCTGTATGGTATTGCAAATTAATTATACTGAATTGATTAGAACTCCGTACGCTGTGGATTGTTTGGGCCAACCACGCGTCCAGAAATATTAACACTTTGACACATTGCAGCACACATGAAATTAATACCCTGAAAAGTTGACACACACAACACTTGCAGATAAAAGGCGGGATTGAAGGGCCTGCGCCCTGAAATGCCTTGGGGCGTCCAAATGAAAAAATTCACTCTTCAGTTCATGCCATTTTTAATCGGTATTGTTTTTACACTTCCCTCCAGGTGAAAACTTGGAAAGCTATCACATAAAAAACTTAGTACAGTAAAATTTTATTTGTGAATAACAAATTATAACTTCCCAGACTTTTCCTGCCTTTTTTTCCCATCTGCCCTGACTTTCCCTGAATTCTTATTTTCTTTCTCCTGACTTCCCCTGGCTGTAGGAACCCTGAATTACCACCAAATAATATATCACTGCTTTTGAAGCAAACAATTAGATTTAAGTAAATTGTAACTACATTTAAATCTGTAGTCTGTTACTTTTGTATTTAATTAAAAATATGGTCCTGAAAAGTTTAACTGGTTTAGCCTACATAAATACAATATGCCAGAATGGCCACAATCCCCACCATGTATGCTAATGCTAAAACCACATAGCTGTGACAACTTTGTGCCGCGCAACACTAAAAACACTTTCTAGCGACTGTTTTTATTTGCACAACAAATTTACACTCACAACATAATTTTCAATCATCATTTCGAAGGCACTGATTGAATAAACTAGTTAGAAGGCTGTGGATAAAAGTTCATCAAAACAAATACCTTTCAAAAAATACAGTAGAACCCTCTTATGTTTTCCCCTTTGTAATGCAGGATTCTTCTGGTCCCACAAGTTTCTCCAGAAGCAAAATGATAAATTTTCCTTGAAATAATGTTTTCGCTTTCCCTCTTATAGTGTAAACTGTTTCCTATTACTAATTAAATTTATGTTCCACAAACCATTTCTCATAATGTACATCTTTCATTCCTTAAGTGAACATTTTGTTTCTGTTTTTATGGCAATACCTACTGTCTACTTCATTCATTTACAATGTATATAAGCTAAAGTGAGGTGGTCACATCTTCAGAGTTTTCCAGTGACTTGACACACAGTCTGTACTGCTTTCCTGAGAAAAAATGTCATATCTGCACATAAAAATTTGCAAATATTCTGTTACGACATTCTTTAGACTTTTTTTATGTGAATTTTATTCACATCTAGAAGATCTTGGCAAATGGTATTTGCATCCTATCTGAAGTTACAAACAAGATAATTTGTTCTGTAAAATTAGCATGAGTGGTCAGCAAAAATACATCAATCCACTACTATTGGAGCAGTGTGAACATGAAACTGCAGTTAAGTGATTCAGTTATAAAGTCGTTTATCTCTCGATAATCAGATGATCTGTGTTACCTTCTCTTCAATATAATGCAGTATTTTTTAACATATCATTTAATTAATGAAGAAAATGCAACCAGGTAAATTGACTACTATAGACTAAACTATTTTTGATAAATAACCTGGTATATGTATCTGTGTATTCAATTCTTTTGCAAATACACTCATTTTGCGTATTTATTTTGGTATTCTAACCTGAATTTTTGTCTTTCCTGTTATATTATTTTCTAGGTTATGATTTCTTTATGGTTCCTTAAACGTTATAAGAGGGTTTTACTGTACTGTATTGCAGCAAAATGTTTTTTCGCCACACTGGCAAATTTCCCACCGCGGGACAATTTATGCAACTATTTTGTTGTGGTCAAGTTGCAAGCCCTGTTTATCGGCCAGTGTGACACGGGGGAAAAAATGTGTTTCATCAGAAAACCTGCCGCACGTGTGATTTTGTTGTGTTTGCAACACTCGTTTATTTGTGATTGGCGGTTCAGTTTGTCGTATTGTGTGGCACGAATTTGTCGCTGCTCTGTGATTCTAGCATTATAGGTGTCTGTAGGACAAAGACATTAGGGGTACACTATTTCGTGTAGGGAACTTTATTTTCATTTTGGTAGTTTCTTAGTATTTCCAGGAGATGCACAGGCTATGATAAATGTAGACCTAACTTCAATGTTTCGTTGGTACTGTAAAGAAAATATTTCTGTCGTTTTAAAACCAAAACAAAAAATATAGGCTCACATAAGTTATTGACATTTAGAAAATTTCTCACAGATAACATGAAGACAGAATGTGAGTAGAAAGTATTACATTTTGATTAAATATGTATGGTTTGTCTCAGTTATGTACACACCAAAATGATAACCTATATAGTAAATGCACAAACAACATTCCACCAAGATATTTACATTCCCGACCACAATACACCTCTCACTTAAATGTTCACTTTCACTGTTCCTTCACAAAATTCTAAAACAATTTGTCTGCCATTCACAAGACTCTCACAACTTTCAGATTCTCAATCATTTATAGGGGTGTGTGAACCTTCAAAAATTTGAACTCAAACCGAACGTAAAAAATGTTCGGTTCGAGTTCGTGTTACAACTGAAGTTTGATTCAGAAACAACACTCAGTGTGATGCAGCAACCATAAAAACAACTTAAGGTTTAAAAATGTGACAGCAGAAATTGTAGATAATGTTTCTTACAACGTAAGTTTTTGTTGCCCAACAGCCAGCCTCTCACATTTTATATAAAACCCACGCCACACACAAACTTCAATGCCATGTTGTGTACAGTGGATTCTCTTGTATTCGGTCCTGCTTCCCATCATTTACGTTTTACGTTTATTTATTTTGGTCACGTCAAAATTCCCATGTAATAATGCTAACCGTTAACTGCATTCAATGATCACAGATTGTTTGTTTTCCCATAACATCTATTCCAAACAGATGGTAAATTCGTCAAAGATTGCCCAAATCATTCGGTTTTTAAGGACTGTTAACGCAAAACAACACTGATATTCGAAAACTGTTACATCAATATTATTTACATCCCACAGCATTTTTTCGTGTTCTATCAACCTTGTTTATTCTTCTTACATGTTCACTGCATTTGTAAGTTGGCAACAGTGAGCATATTATTTTCTTGTTCACATGTGATTACTCCACTCGTAGGTTGGTAACAATGAAAACGAATTACACATCACACAATTTCTGACACTGTATTGAACAATCTGTGATCTTGTTACTGTAAACTGAATTTGGGTAGGATTTTACCGGCATGATTAATATTGGAAACTATTAGTTATGGGTTTGGTTAATATCATATGAGTTTGAAAACAACTGCACGTAATGGTTGTCGAAAATGGTCACAAATAAATTAAGTTGTGGCTTTTTTAACAGAGGGCTTGAACATGGCTCAGTCATGAAGGAACAGTTTACAAAAACATAAAAATAAATTCAAATTAAATTTTGCTCAAATCAAGAAGTTTTTTACTTAAATTGAATGTTTAATCATAAATTTACTTGAATAAGTTTTTTTTTAAATAACATCTTTAGGCTTTTGGATTAAACAAACATACATTTTGAGGTTATGTACGTTATTTGTCAGGTCTAAAATCCAAGTCCGCAGTCTTCATTTTCCTTCGTTGGTTCACTGAAAAATGATTTTTTGAGAATCCACAGTATTTTCATTTCACAAGAATATTATGCTGCGTTAACTACCTACCTTGTGAATTGTGATTGTATTTGTTAACCCATATAACCAACCTTCTACTAATTCAACAGCGATATTACACCTTTAGAGGGAAACAAAATTTACAGATGTTGAGGCATATTTTTTTTGGAGAAACATTTACAGAGGTAGGTAACATATTTGCATTGAAAAACAAACATTTGTCATTAGTATTTACAAATGCTGAAAGAAATATTCATTTTAAGATTATTTATAAAAGTACTTTTTTTTATATTACGAGATTTTACATGCAGCTATATTTATGCTTAAAGGTTCAATTCAAGTTCAAGTTCGAGGATTTCAATGACCAACAGTTCAAGTTCGGTTCGAACCTGAAAGATGCAGGCTCGCACGCCCCTAATTAATTTATTTCACCATTTAGGCTAAATGTATGCCTACGTAGAACAGTCACTATTGCATGTAGGTGTTTTAGCAGGGGCATTATAAATGAGAAAACTTAGAAGAAATATAATTTCACACATAAAACATTAAGTAGCATCATAAATGAACGACAAAACATATCGCTCAAACAAGGCAACATGGCCATTCATTGCATGCATGAAAATGAAAAAGTTGAATATGTAAAGAATTCCCCTATGCAAATGGACACATTGTAAATCAATTAATTGTTGAGAAATTAATACGTATTACTATAACGTGATATAATGTGCAGTTTATTCTGAAAAACTTAGATGTTTATCATTTAAACTGTGCACCATTTTCTTTTCTGCCAAAATGATCTTCGTTTGGAAGAGAGATGACCTATAGGGATGCCACCATTGCTTTATTGGACAATCAGCTGATATTTGCTTGTTTGAAATGTGATGTTGCTATTATATAAGATCTTACATTAGTGTGAAAGAACAAAGGCAGTGAACAATTTAACGTAACTCACATGACACAGTACAATACTTCTGTACTTGAAAACAAAAGATTTGTGTAACTTTCTCTGTTATAGCCTGGAAATGAAATGTTTTATAAGTAAAAGTTTATTTTGATGTTTTAATATTTGTATAAAATTAACAAAGGATTATTGCTACACCACTGACTGGTGTGATGCTAAATGAAACAATTTGTTTTGGTTGTTATTTCACAATATTCAGATGTAGAAATTAAAATGTTAGTTTCAACATCTAACAACCTCAACTTTATTTTGAATAACTTAAGTGCAAACTTTGTAAAAGAGGGTAAGTTTTCTGAACATAAAACTTTTTCATTTTTTAGGAGTTTTCGTTTTTCAAGATATTCTTGTTTAGAGTTCTTTTTAAACAAACCTTACAAAAACCAATATTTATTAGTGCTATTGAATTATGTTTTCATTTGTCAGGCAGGTGACAACTAGTAATGTTATGCTTTTTTATTCAGTTTATTTCGTACTTGATATCTCGATTTGGAATGTTTTTTATTAATGTATATTCACATAATGACAAAAGAATAATAAATGCACAAATGAAAAATAGAGGCCAAGTAAGATTAGAAATGAAAGTACAAGAAGTAATCCACTTTTAACAGCTTTGCAACATCAGTAAGTTGTATAACAATTCATTAAAACTTAATTTATTTTGTTGGTTAATATTTGATAAGTGATAACTTTGAATTTGTAAAAGTGTGTATACAGCTTCAATGGATTGCTATTGTGAGCGGTTCTGCATTTTATCACCATCAGCTGCAACCAAAAACATAGGGCCACCTGTGCATTCCAATTACAGATCTCTTGGCCATCTAACAATGGTTGACAGTGCTAATTATTTATTTTACTTGCAACCATATGAGGAACATACAAATTTGTCAAAATATATTTTCACTTCATTCATTTAAATAATGCATGGATGACCCTAATATATTTTTCCACAAGGCACAGCAATCACAAAAGAAACTTACATTATTAATTAAGCAGCAAAACTCCCATCATCTAAAAGTTTCCCTGACAAAGTTGAGACTGCCATACCCTGAGAAACATTTAAAAAATTATTTCTGTCATCATTAATAGTACCTGAACTATTACGTTAACTGCCCTTAAAACATTACTAGAAATTATTGGATATTTTAAAAATATTTGGTATTTTAACCTTGATATGCACAATAAAGCTCTCTCTGGTTTCCACAGCCCAGAAGAGTGACTGATTCTTTTTTTTTTAAGTACAAAGAGATGGTAACACCAGATACGACATGAGTACGAAGAAAAAAAAACACAAGAGAACATGCTCAAACATTGTTAAACATACATATGTATACAGGTTAACTACTCATCAAATTTTGAAATTCCAAGTATTTCAAGGATCCCTTATTCGCAACATTCTTAGCAAATTTCTATGATGGGTGACTTTGAAAGAATATTTTCTACACAAGATTTCAAAAATGTTGCAGACCTGTTTGAAAATGAAAATCCACTTGCAGTTTCCCACCTATGAGGCAGTCTGCAGACGCGATGAGTGAAGGCTGGCACTGAGTGGAGCCCAATGCCCTACTCAATGGACACTCCCATCACGCCCAGCCATCCACAAGCATGAGAGGTATGATGAGGTGGGCATGGAGTAGCACCAGAATGCAAGGGCAGGGGAAACTGGAGTTCCCCTAGAAAACCCACCAGTCAGTGACACAGTACGGCACGATTCCCACAATTTGAAAATCCAGGATTGACTCCACCGGGAATGAAACTTGTATCGCCTTGGTGGGAGGTGAGCACACTTAGCCACTACACCAACCATGGCCCTTTGCATTCGTGTTTTTAAAAAAATATCTTGTTTGTGTAACCTGTTATTTTATGTTCCTCATAGTCTCTCTTGTGATTTATTGTAGGAAGATCTTAGTTTTCAATCACGTCTGCTTCCACAAACCTTTCAACTACAGATTTGTAACTGTAAAGAAAAGGAGCCAGTGAAACTTCTCTTTGGAAAGCCCTTAGGAATAGTTCCACTGCTGCTACCATTGCACTGAAGAAAGCAAAAAACCCAAGCCCTAGGAACTTATCTTGCAATAATTCAGGCCAATTTTTAACCTTTCACAATTAGGAGTTCTCTTCTCTTTGGCAACATTGTTCAAGTAAGTTACAAAGTTAGGTAGCATAGTCTGAACTCAAAGCAACTGTGACATGTCCACTCATCTTAATGAACACAAGATTCTGGGGAAACTTTGTTTTTACGGTGAAGCAAATAAAATCACCACTTCTGGAGGGCAAATTATAAAACCAATTTTACAGGGCATGCAAACATAGTACGCTGTGGTGAAACTTAGGTATCTTCTTACAAGTGTAATACAGTACTTTAGCCACATTTACGGTACACATGCCATATAAAATGGCGTCTTGTTTATAAACATGTTATTGGCAGAGTGCTGATAAGAGGGTGTCCTGTAATACCTACAAGTGTTCCATACATAAATTATGGAAAGTTTTCCAAAATCTCACTAATTTCTGGTTATTTCCAGATTATCCTGTTTCCCCGTTTGAGTGGCCACCCTGATATATGTAGAAAATATGTTATGTAACAAAAAAAAATTTTCCCAAATTTATGTTCCATTTAATTTCACATCTAACATTACCTTCACTAGAATCTGGAGTTAAGCTGCCTAGCAATTCTCTTGTAGATGGGTCTTTCAATCTTTCATTGGTTGGTTCCAGAATACATTTTGAGAGTTCTGGCCATCTTGAATATAGATTAATTTCCTTATCTGGATGTAGTACATTCAAATCTGTCAAGATTTGAAATTTTAAAACAATTTTATAATTGACTGATAAATGCTACTATTATAATTACAATAAACACTAATTCTGTGACTTACCAAAGTATATCCCAAAGGTTGTTTCATTGGTGGCCATTCTTCAATGAAACTTGCTGTAATTTTATTTTCAGGTACCAAATTTTTGTTGTATCTATATGGAGCAGTTTCTTTCCAGTGTTCAATTACATTTGGCCATGGTTCAAGATTATGTTTTAACCATTCACAACGTTCTAGTGTGTTAGCATCTGTAAATAAAATTGCACATGACCTTTAATAATTTTTTTACGAACATTACAATGAATTGTGAACAAATTTTTTTAGTTTATTTTCACCTGGATTTTCTTTTGTTAGAACAAAAAACCGAACATCCAATATTCGTCAGAATTAACATCACTGATCTTTATTGCACACAACCATGTTAACAAGTACTTTTTGACCGTGTTGACAAGACATAACGAAGTAGTAAAAAATACAGAGACAGTCACTAAAAAGAAATAGCAATGGTGCCAATGTACATGATAAAAAAATGTTATCAAGAAACAGTTTCAGGAACAAGTCACAATATATAAAATTGCAGTTGGTTACCATTTCCAACATTACCTCTTAATCTAGGCAATTTACATCTTATTCACAAGACACAAGCCTTCCAAACAAAACTTATGCTTAGGACAACTTAAACACTTTGCGAGAATATCAGCAACCATGCTTTCAGTTGATATGTACCCAAGTGAAATCTCTTTTGAGTCGAGAGTTTCCTGTACAAAATGGTGCTCGATATCAATGTGTTTGGCATGATTGCTAAACATGTGATTTGCTGCCAATTTCAGCGCAGACTGACTGTCATATAACAGAGGAGTCTGCTCCTTCTTAAGCAAACTACACAATACATTTCTAAGATAGATTGCCATATACTCTGCCTCAGTATGGGATAATGCCACAGTTCTTTGTTTCCTACTTTCCCATGAGATAACACAACTTACAAAATTGAAAACATACCTAGTGTATGATCTGTCATTAACATCATTGCCCCGATCAGAATCAAAATAGCCTGTAAATCCCTCATCACTCTTCTTATATAAATATGACAAATTCATTGTAACTTTTAAATACCTCAAAACTCTTTTAGCACACTTCCAGTGTTCCTCCCCATAACATGTGTTAAACTGACTAAGAACGCTAACGACATGATCTCTATCTGGTCTAGTTGTTACACGTAAATACATGAGGCTCCCTATTAATGCCTGATGTGGTATCTGAATATATTCGTCACCCTCATGTATCGTTCCTTTCAATAATTTCCTTCCCACTTCAATGGAAGTAAGCACAGGTTTACAATCAACCATCTCAAACCTTTTTAAAATTTGTTGAATATACATTTCTTGATCCACAAAAATGGCACCGTTACTGTACCTGGTTCCAGAGGTGGACAAACTGTGCGAACCAGGTTCATGGGAAATATTTTAAGCATGGGGAAATCTTTAGTGCTGGGCTGATGCTGATACCTGCTGTTCATATTCTAAGAACTAAACTGACAGACTGGTACTTAACAATAAGGAAAGGTGGGGGAAAAAGCTACCCTGCTGAGAGATTATCGGATGTGTTCCAGGGATAAGAACCAACGCGTGCGGCAGTGTCTAAACATATGGGGTGCACCACAGAACTTGCCATTTCCATGTTAAATGCAGTCTGAGTAGGTTCTAAGTTCTCAGTAGTGGGAGCATAAGGATCCTGGAATTTTCTGAAGTTCGGTTTTTGTCTATTATTACCATATTATAAGTTAACTTCCTTTATTAAATTATGAGTTTCATTTTGATTTGCAGGTTTTACATATTATTTGAGCATTTAATGATTTTGATGTTTTTTTTTTTTCCAGATTTGTTATTCAAATGTATTGGAAGCGAATTCGTTCTTCAGGGTATTACCCTAGGAATATATATCGTAATATTAATTGTTTTAATTGCCTTGACTTAAGATTAAATATATATTACTAAAGTATTTTTGAGTGCTGCTTTTATTCTCCGATTTTGAAGAATTTATGTGAAATTAATTTACCTATTGTTTTGTATGTCTACTTAAAAGCATCAAGCAGTACATTATGTGACATTGACTTTAACACATATTTCAATCCACTTTCCAAAATGCTTTTGTTTATGAATATAGTGAACAAATTATTGCATGAGCTATTCATTGTTCTTATTTTTTTTTTAGCATTTTAGAATCAAATTTGAAACATTGAAATGTACTGTGTGTTGACAAATTTCTAAACATGTTTCGGGGCTAAAGGATGAATGAGTGAAGAGATTTGGGCTACTCTTAACAGTGAGGTCTTGAGAACCGATGAGGGTGATTGAAGTGAATATGGAGCGGCGTCGGAATGAAGGGATAAGGTAAACGGGAGATCCCTGAGAAAACCCGATGACCAACATCTTCTGGCACGACTCCCACTTGCAAAAATTCTGTGACATGGCCGGGGATTGAACCGAGTTCGCCTTGGTGGGAGGCGAGTGTGCTAATCGCTCAGCCCCCATGGCCCCTTCTGTGGTAAACATTTTTTGTGCTAATATCTCATTTCTAAATTACCTAAATTGCAAAGTGTGAATGTGCAACTATTTACTGTAAATTTTATGTGTTACAATGTTCATCAACACCATAAAGGATTTGTTATAAAAATATGTTTTTATATTTTTGGGGAAATTTTGACCTAAATTTTTATGTTCTGGGAAAATATTTCCATGTTAGGAATTTTGTCCACCTCTGCCTGGTTCTCATTCCTAACACATACTGAGCTCTACCAAGATCCTTCATTTGAAATGTAGACATAAGCTGATGCTTAACCTTGGATTTTTCATCTGGATTGTCACATAACAACAAAATATCATCTACATAAACAGCAATAATAACAGTACAATGATCCATAATTTTTAAATACAAACAGGGTTCACACTCCAAACAATCAAAACCCATATCTACCAATACAGTATGCATCTTATACCAAGGTTTAGATGATTGCTTTAAACCATATATTGTTTTCTTTAAAAGGCAAACTTTACTTTCCTTACCCTTGATAACAAAACCATCTGGCTGTTGCGTGTACACTTTCCGACAAGTTTTCCATTAAGGAAAGCCAATGTAACATCCATATGATCAATTTCAAAGTTCCATTACACTGCAATGGCAAACAACAACCTAATTGTAGAACTACGAACAACAGGGGCAAAGGTCTTACTATAATCTACCCCATATTTCTGAGAACAGCCTTTTGCCACAAGACGTGCTTTAAATCTACTTACATTTCCATCAGCATCCTGTTTCGCCTTGAAAACCCATTAACTTTTCACTGCTGCTCTGCTCTCAGGCAAACCACAAGAACCCACGCATTGTTTTCTTCAAATGATGAATACTGCTCTTTCATTGCTACACTACACTACATGAAAGCACCTCACAAACAGTCATTTGTTCACCTTTTTCACAAACTACACTGTAGGATACAAAATCAGGATGTTCCTTAGGGCGTCTGTCCCTCATTAGGTACCTTGGTTTTTCCTGTGTGTCTGGTGGCTCTTCTTGTGCATGCTGCTCCATAGCGGCACTAATGTGATCAAAACCATGAAACCATTCTGCTTCACTATACACCTCGGACAATTGTTCCACATCTCCTTCATTTGGACTTGCATTAGTATTTTCACCATAACAAAGATACTGTCACTGCTTCATTTCCCTTAGTGAGTTGGTCTTCAACTTTTTGATAACTGAATTGGTTTTCCAAGAAGATTACATCCTTGGCTCTAGTTATCTTACCAGGGCATTCAGGGTCAATCAAGCGATAACCTTTAGTTTCTGTGCAGTAACCTACAAAAGTCATTTTCTTGCATTTCGAGTTACATATCTTTCTGTTTTCTTTTGGAATATGAACAAAGGCAGTGCATCCAAAAGCCCTAAGGTGACTCAGATCTACAGCTTTACCAATCCATTTTTCTTCAGGAACTCCTTTCACTTCTTTAGTTGCATTTTTCTTCAGGAACTCCTTTCACTTCTTTAGTTGGAGTACAATTTTTAAGGTAGGTAGTAGTATTTACAGCCTCTGCCCAAAAAGGCTTCCCTAATCCTGCACACAAGAGCATCGTATGTGTTTTCTCCACAATCATCCTATTTTCTCTTTCAGCAACACCATTTTGTTCAGGTGTATAAGGTACTGTTCTAAGGTGTTCAATTCCACTCTTGGTCAGAAATCTCATGAACTCTGCATTCACATACTCAGTCCCATTGTCTGTTTGGATGCACTTAATCTGTTCACCTGTTTGATTTTCCACAAGGGTCTTGAATTCAGCAAATTTGGATAATACAGTAAAACCCCTCCATTATGACCCCATTTATTACGACCACCTCTCTATTACGACCCAGTCCCGACAAACCGTGAAAAGTTTGGGTCGAAAAAGTCAAAAATTTGAGACATCTAAAAATCCCTCGCCAACCACGGTATCTTGAACCACGGTTTCAGTTATGCGCAGATTTGTTTTTTTAGACCTTTCCTCCAACCGTGGTACAAGTTTCTATTACCCACGATTTTCAGTCTATGGGAAACTAGCCTTTATTGATGTTAGAGGTCGCGCATTTCTCAAGCTGCCATCATAGACTTTGACATTTGTTTTCCCAAGCAGCGTGAAGCAATAAATTACTTCATGCCAGAAGGGGGGACACTGGTGTATTGTCCGTTGATGCGGGGGGGGGGGGGAGCTGCAGGCCGGGTCAGTGAGGATTCGTTGTCCTAGTCACATGCCACTGCCTCTGCCTTACCCTCCCTATCTTTTTTCGCTTCCATTATCCCCCCTCTTTTGCTGTAAAAACAGCGGCACAATACACAGTTTCTTAATCAATGTATGTATAACTTCAAATTTAATTCAATGTCCCCTTTTTTAATGTTTTTTTATGTGTACACAAGCCTACGTAATTTGCTAATTTTTTTGGTTGGCAATTGTTTTTTTTTTCTTGTGAAGTCAATTTTATGTGTAAAGTGAATAAAGATAGGTAAGTGTGTGCAAATAAAATGAGTTCTTATGTTACCATATTTTGGCGAGTAAGGCTTGTGCGTGTGTAGGTCGCGTCAGAAGTTTTTGATGAAAAATTCAGGATAATAACATTTCAAGTAGACCGCACTAAATTTTTATATTCCCGTAAAAAAATGTCGGGCCTCATCGTGCCAGTGCAGAGGCCAACACGCCGCCTACATTTAGTATAAATTCAACACATTGATGTGAATCGCATCTATCAGCATGTTTTATCAACACAGGGCCGCTGATACGAAGTGAACTGGCAGGTTTTCTAGACGGTTTGTGTCCGGGAAGAGATACATTCCAACTGAATTCTGGAGACTGTGCAGGAACACTCACACTCCAGTTAGATTCTGTAGACTGCACAGGAACACACACACTCCAACTGGAGTCTGTAGATGTTCCTGTGAGTGAGTGGCCTGTGTCCAAAATTACTGGCGTAATTGTAATTTCATTTTGATGTGCCTGTAAAATAATAATTACCAAAAAAGTTCAAGATAGAAACCAAGATATATAAGATATTGAATAAATAAATGTTTATACATACTGTATTAATTCTAAATTACAGAGAACGTATTTGCAGTCTTAATTTTGGCAATTTTTCCATTTTCTACGGTAATTAATTGTCTGTACCAATTCAGAAAGCACTTCTTTCTTAACCAAACCTTTTTTTTTTGTACATACCAATTGATACACCACTTGGGGAGGATGTTGTTGCAACTGGTCCCAACTTAATTTTTGTAAAATGCTAACAGCTGTAAGGCAAATTTAGATTTCACAATCACTTTTTCAACTTCTAAAATGCAAAAATGTGGTAGTTCATATATGTAGCTGTGAGCACAAAATACCTAGGTATAATCCTGTTGCACATTTGTTACAATGTAAGATTGCTGCCCTCCCCACTATTAGAATTGTCGCACGTCTGTGCAACAATGATGTAGAACCGACTTCAGCTCATTAGCAGGCAAGCTTTGTACCTGATTTCAATGGCGTTTTTATTGTAGAGACACAACACAAGTTATGAACTTTTACTGTATACTACAGCAAGAATGGATGTTCCAGTCAAAGATTTTATTATTTACCAGCCCACCGAGACTATGCAACGAGGCACAGAGTTTCACTGCACGCAGCTAGATGGCTAAACCAGTATGTTTCGTTGCCTTCCCATCTCCAAGCCGGCCGGTGACATCACAGCCTCCAAGAAGCTATGCTATTGCCACCCCCCTGTCCAGCGACCACCCCTATCCAGATGACTGAAGGGGAAGATCCTGGCAGAGTATAAATAGTGGGTCACAAAAAGAAAATTGCTCAGGACCAGTCTTCATTTCTCCACTGCACTAGCTGCTGGAGATCTGACCAGTCTGCTCGCTCCAGCTAACCTAGTTCACTTCATTCCTAGCTGCTACCTTCCATTCCTTCACAGCACTTTTAGTGCTGAAGGGAACATCTCTCCTTGGTCTCCACGGGAACCTATGCGTAGAAAGTTTAGACCAGTTTGTTATTCTAATTGTGCTAGTCTACCCTACAATAGTACTCAGGACCAGGTTGCCTCTACCTGGATAACGTAGGTTTAAACTTCCCTAAGCTTTTGCCAGCGTTAGGAGGTAGTGCGATACCACTTGTTATTTCCCATAATAAGGAATAAACATAAGTTTATTTGACTCGAGGGTATCACCTTCCCTGTAGACTCCGCACCTTTCCTAGCGTACCTCATACCGTTGAGGGTAACGCAGGTGACCTGGGAAAATTACTCAATTTATCCAGTACACTGATAGCTTACCCACACACACTCGCACCGGCCAACCTTTCTGCATACCCCGGTAGACAGAACGGTAGAGCCCACACACAGGTACTCTGTCTCTCAAGTTCAGCTTATCGACTCGGTGCTAGCGCTCTGCACCATGTTTAGGCACCGGAGGGGTTGTTCCCCAAGTTGGGATGACTTGGGCTTCTGCGCAACATCCATGTGTTGAGACTGTCGTCAACGAGGCTAAAATCTCGGCGCTCATCCACATGGCCTTACATCAAATTGGGATACACGTAACCTGTGAATTCTCATGAACGTGAGTGTGTTTCTGATCCAAATGCCTTCCTCCCGCCGGAGTGGTCCCCGCGGGAAGATTAAACAGCTGCTAACTGCCTCTGGGCAATTGCAGGAGCTTACCCCCTCCCTCATCACCACACTTAGTCGGCTTACTCCAGGACTTCTTCGAGGCACCAAAATATCTGAGTGATAAGATTCACCCTTGGATCGCCAAATACTTCAGTCAACCGGATCGTAGCTCCTAACACTCACTTCAGACTCGAACCAGCTGCACCACCTACACAAGCATGTTCGAACATCAGAACCTGGATCTCTCACCTTCCTTTGGTTCATGTACACCCCACCGAGACGAACCCTGTTAAAGCTACCATTAGAGATTATGCGTCGCCTAGACATCTTATCGAAAGTAAACAACCCTGAAGCGTTAGCTCACACTGCCCGAACCCAATTTTGTGCCCTGCCGCAAACCTACCAGGCCTGTTCTCTACACTGGACATGCACCTGATGAAGTTCATAAAATAGCATAGTTTCTAATATTTTGAACGTTCTTGAATGACATGAAGAATATTTACTTTTACTTGATTTTCAGATAGCTGGAACATAAATTTGAGCTAACTTTAAAATATAAGGATGTGCCTACGACTTTGTCCTCATGGACTTTATAATATCTGTTGTTAGTGTGTTGTGTATAAGAACACGTGTTTGTTGGGTCAATCAATTAAAAAATTTAAAAAACCACAAAATGTTAGGCATTCATATTTTTTAATTTCCTTAATACTGAAAAAGGCCAGACCTCTTCCTATAACCTCAGTCACTCAGTAAAGACAATGGTGGTTTTTGTTTTTAACTCAGTTTTAACAACCATTGAAGAAAAAACAACACTGCTTAGTTAAAACTACATTAAATCCATTGAAATTGGCACAGCATTTTTTTCCCAATGTCGCTGGCATTGACTTTCCCTCAAGATGATTCTCCAGGAACTATGTAATGAGCCTACCCTGGCGGTGTAGTGATAGCGCGCCTGCCTTATAACACAGGGATTGTAGATTCAAGTCCTATCATGGGTGTTTTGTGTTGTCGGTGGATCGGCCGTCCCCCAATTAGCCTGCTGGCACAAAGGCGGATATGTTAATAAGCACTATAATAAATTGTGTAACATATTGTGATATTAATCTAGGACAAAAATTATTAGTGCCGTAAGTTTAACTGAAATCAAAAATGGTTTTTACGTGAAGTTGCCATGTGGAGTTTATGATGATTCCTCTGGAACCATGTAAAGTTTCGGGAAAAAATGTGTCTTAAACCAAAGTACATAATATTTGTCACTAATTGTTATGATGTAATTACTGATACAGTATTTCATTCATGCAGAATAACGTGCAATTATTATTGCCTGTAACAACCAAACACAACATTATGACCGACAACTTGTTATCGTAGAAAAAAAGAAATCAGATTCATATAGCAGCAGACTAGCTGATCATGTACAATAAAGTGATTTTTTTTTAACATAAAATTAGTTTTAAACTGTTAAAATGAAAATTTTGGTTGGAACAATAGTCTAAAAAAGTTGCATTTTATCTTGAATGAAGTATACATGATTTTCTAAGACATTTTAGTTAAGGCAGAAATTTGTGAAGTCAAAGAACCTAAAAATACATTATGTTGAAAATATGGTAAGCAGAAGTAAAAATACTCATTCCAGTTATACAGATATATGTTCTTTTGCATATCACAAAGTATTTTCGTAACTTTCTTTTTGTATTTTTGTAAATATTTTGTGTTTTAACTGTCTACCTTACTTATTGTACGTGATTAATGTTGTCTTTACATATTTTATCTAATTTTTATTCCATGGCTAATTTCACAAATATTTATATACAGTATTTCTGATATTTCTTGAGTAACTCGCATTGATCAGTTTGCATGTTATGATCAGCCAATATAGAAAATATGTTTTAGTCCAAATAGTGACAGAAATTCTTTTACACAATATGTAATGTAAGCCTAACACTTGAAGGGAAGAAAATAGTATCGCATGATAAATCATAATCTGTACAGTAAATAAATAATATTATTGAACTGGTAAATAAGAACCTGTACTGTTTATAACTAATTAATATGAACATATGGTGGAAAAATAAAAACACATTTTACGTGTCACAGAATGACTTGGAAACAGAAAAAATTAAAATATGCATTACAAGTTGTGGATACTATACATTAATTATAAGTAAATGGTGGTAGTGGCTCAAGGTTGTAGTTGAATAGCATGAGAACTACTACGTAGTATTCTGTAAAAAAAAAACTTAGAGTTGTAGGCTTCATCTTGAATTTATTATAATAGTGAACTAACTAGAATTGGAAAAAGTTTTAAAACCATCATTTAATATGCCTCAGGATCATTGAATATTTCATTATTGCCTTTCTTACCAAGTTGCAGACCTCTTCTTGGCATGTTACATCCATTGGAACTGATTTAGAAAAGTAATCAGTATTACTTTTTAAAAAATTTTGCTTTGCATCCTATTTTTGCAAGTAACTCCTTCATAAGAGCTCATCTAAAACTTTGAATGTTTCTTCATCCACTTCTTCCTCTACAATTACAAGATTTTAGTTACCACTACATTCTAATAATTATTAAATTTATTAATAATAATATAAAGTGAAACTTTTTTTGCCAGGTGCTGCAACAAACAGACTTTGATAGCTGAATACTGTAAAGTAATAAACAAAACAGAGATTCGTTTAGCACCAGACTAGCTTATGATGTATAAATAATTATTTTGCCAATTTCATAAGCATACTCAGCTGTCAAAGGCTTAATGTTCATCGCAGCACCTGTCGAAAAGGGCCACCTTATCTGAAATGGAATATACATGCAGCGACAAGCAATAAAAGTTAGCTAATTTATATACGCTTTCATACAGAGTCAAAAGCAATAGCATATATAGGATGTTCACAATAAAGTGAGCACTTTTTAAGGCTCTCCAAAAAGCATTAACCACTAATAAATATGTTTTATTGCATCATCAGACATTAACTTTTGAGAGTGATGAAAGTATACACCATATTTATTAGTAACTTGACAATACTGATATTAAAAAGTGACTTAAACAAAAAAAACTGGCTTAAAACAAAAATTTGGAAATGCCTTAAAAAGTGCTCATTTTACTGTGAATGGCCTATAGTAACACTTTATGATAAAAAACAATGTGTAATTGAAATAAAAATGTGCGCACAGAACACAGGCAGATTACATCTTCGATTATGAATAACAACTTACAAAGCTTGTTTTATCTTATTTTGGTAATTGGGCACATTGCCAGCCCAAAGTTAAAACCAAAAAGCCTGAAACTAAATTTGCCGTTTACATTAAGCCCACGCACACTTCTGAGGGAGTACATATTAAAATTCCAATATTCTCTGAGGAACAAAATGACTGTTACAGTAAGAAAAATTATAAAATGACAATACATACTTGGAGTAGGGCAACACACAATCATGCTAGTTAAGTAGGCAAACCTGTTGATTAAATGAGAAAAAAGGATTCACTGTAAAATAGCGGCCCAAGTGCAGAACGTGATGTATTGCAATGTGCTGATGTATACTGTGCTGTGGCAGCAAAATATTTGTTTGTGTTTGATTGGGTTAATTTTCAGATTTGTTTACTGCGCCAATGTGATGATTTTAAATGAATGGCTAGTCCATGGATCAGATGTTAGAATTGCTGTTGAGGCAATTAATGTCCATAATGTACACTTACTGCCATAATGAGCAGTCTGGCAGGTACAAGTAGATTGTAAAGGTGGTGGGCAAGACCACTTTCTTCATCACTCGTCTAGAGTGATGGAGATCAAGAAATTACTATTAATGTGTGTAGGAAAATAATTTTTCGTTTTGGAATTTTTTTAATTTTGAATGACGGCATTACATTTTTGCAAAGAAAATGGCTACTTTCAAAAAGATTGCATTGTCCAAATGCAAAATTTAATTGAAATTGGTTGATGTGCCTCAGAAAAGGACAAAAGACAGAGTGATTTGGAACTGTAAATAAGACAATATGTAGAGTTATGTTAGGAAAGGGTTGCGGTTTTCTCGTCCGAAGGTGAGTTTAAGGGATGTACATTATCATCTTACTTTTGGTGTTGTGATGCGTAATATAGATTATTACATTCACGAACTTGGCATAGCTCCTCACAAATTTGTTGACTGGTTAAATTTTTTTTTGTGAGGTGTGTTGAGAGTGAAAGAAAAGGGCAAACTTTGGTGGAATAGGAAATATTGTTGAAGTTGACTAGAGTTGTTTTGGCAAAGTAACAAAACAGTGATTTACTTACCACAAGCTTGAAGCGGTTAACTTAGGTTAACATAGCATGATATAATTATGGAAACATATTTTTTTTCTTAACTACAAATATGTAGTAGTTCATTCGCAATGTGATAAGTATCTATGTACTCTATCACATCTGAAATTTGTCGAACTTTCAGCAACAATTACAGGTGTTTTTCTTTTCATATGAGGAATTTGCTAGTTTACTGTGCGTGATAATGCTGAATGCTGTGTAATTTCGTCAGAAAACCATAGTATTAATTTAAAATACTTTGTGCTATCGTAGCTTTTAGGTTAGCTAGTTGAAAACTGTGATTTGCTTGCAGCAGACACTAGACGCTAAACAATTTTGTTGGTCAGTGTGATATGATGCAATGTAATGCAGAATGACTAATTGGAGTATCCTTTTTCCGTAATTCTCACATTTTTGTGTATATCTCCATCTTTTTCCACATTAAGTGCAATTTGAGATACATTAGTGAAATACAATTGATCCCATTTGTTAAAATGTAGAATGTGATTCCCGCACGGAACCCCACGTTCATGTCCGTATTCAGTTCCTATTCGTAATCAATTTTTTGTTCAAGCACACAATAAAATTTTGCGTTTAATTAGTTATTTCCCCCACCTAAAATCTTCATTTCAGTTCATATCCCATCGAGGACAATATTTTATGTTTTTATGCAATGAGACAGGGGCCTACACTGTTAACCATTTTCAATTAATTATGCAACAAATATTTGTGTTTTATTATTAAAATATCTTGCCTCAAATAACAAACATTTACGTGCATGTTACATTTATGATGTATTATACAATCGTTATTTTACCAGTTTACGACAATCACACCATATTTGTTACAAGGTGAAGTGTTATACATGGTGTACACAATGTACATTGCATTATACACCAGTCTCTCTAAAGTAATTCAATTAAAAATAATTGAGTCACTGTTTTGCAGTCTCCCCGTCTGTAACCGCTTGAAACTTTCAGCAGTGACCATATGTAATACTAACTGCAAATGTTTGATGCACGTGCCTATATAATTTTTTACATTCTGCTAAGCAAAGTTCATTCCTATAATTGACAGCGAAAACAACCTGATTTTACAGTTTTCACTCGCAAGGAAATCTGTTTTAAAGCTAAATGGAGAACCTGAAATGTGTATACCTACACATTTACATTTCATAAATGCTATTCGTAAGCAGACTGCAGTCACGCACATGAAGTAGTTTTTGAATAAAACATGTTCTGCCGGAGCTTGGCACACCATTTTACGGCCTGGGCAGGTAGCCACCTTAAAATATGCATACAAACTACATATATTCATAACACATTGATAAACAAAAGATTTCCACAAGGTGAACGAAGAATAGAACCCTTGCATTCTAGCCATTTGCATAAAGAAGTTGCCCAGTCACATGGTGCAAGTTGAAGCGAACAAGAAAGGTGTACACCTTGTTCAAGAATGTGAGTTGGGTGTATCATGCTTTAGAAAAATTTAGTCGCAATATTAATTTTTTGTTTTAAACTACATGAGAACTTTGTGAATTCATAATAACAATTACTTCTCGTTACAGGTTGAAATTATTGATCATCCAAGCTAATTATTATTGTTACCCTACTACATACAAATGGCCATTTTGTAACGTTCACTAAAGATCTTACGAGTGTGCAAAAACACAAAAACAGTTGTCCTCTGTGATGTTACACTGATTTTCATAAGGCCGGGTTACAATTAATTTATCACAGAAACTAGAATATGTGTATTAGCAATATGACACTTGCTACAATCGCACACAACACAAGCACAAAAATATAGCACAGGGGAAGCGCACAGAAAATAGATCTATATTCTATCATTCCTGTGCATGTGCGCAGTGTGTGGCCAATCAGAACGTCAATACCAAAGTTCATGTTACTATGGAAATGGCTACAAAAGTAGTAAATTTGACTGGTGCTTGAAGAGTTCGGCGCCATATAAACAGAAGTTTGTTTTGATTGGAATTGTTATTGTACAAACAGTGTATGTTTAGATGAACTGAATAATATATTATATTTCTACAAATTACGACACGAGCAACAAAGTAAACATAGCTGTCAACAGTATTTTTTCTTTCCAATGTTACCAACACATGCACAGCGTGTAATTTACCAAGCATCATTTCCTTTCATTTTCACTACAGTTTTCTGTAAATATCTGTCATTTCTGTGCGTGTGCTATTTTGATTGTTGTTTTCAGAAACGAGCTGTGCATGTCTTCTGTGCTATCGCATGTGCTGTGTGTGTGCTAAATCAATTGTATCTCAGCCTATAGCCATCTTTAATTCTAATTTTAATATAGCTGACACACAGGATCACCTTAATATTTGTAAAACCAGGAAATTTATAGGAGATTGTACAAATCATTAATAAGTAACAAAAGCTTAAGCTCTGGTAGGTATGAATGCTCCTAAAGTAATTAGGCCTAAACAATGAAAACATTCAGTACTGAAACCTCTAACAGAAATAGTAAACATGATAATGGCCAGTAATTCAGATCATGTGCCAAAGAAGATTTGTACCCACTATTACAATGGAAATTGCAGACAGTGGTGAACAACCTAATGTGTAAATGTAACTTTGATTTTTCTGTTGATTTGTGCTATTATGTTATTTGAGATCTATTTGTGTGCTGTTGCGAATATAGTCTAGGCTTTACATTTTACTATTATAAATTATGTTAACACCTTACCACATTCACATAAGCAGATTAAGAAGCTTAAGTATCTCACAAAGGAACGTACAATTAAACTTAACCAAGCTGATAGTGTAATGTAAATTAACTCCATGTTTAACAGTTTGTAACTATCAGCATTTTAATGCAAACTGCACAAAGAAATGTTTTTAATTAATAGACCTACTTCAGCGTTCCCACTCTTTTTAGCTAAAGAAAATTCAAGCACTTTTTCCAAAACTTTCCAAGGGCCCAAAATTTTCTGAAATGGGCATGCAAGGATCAAGGCAAATCTGAAGCTAAAAAAATTTGCAATATGTATCAAAGTAATATCAAGGAGTATTTTGCTTATATCTGATTAGGGATGAGTAGATTAATTGTTACTGCCACAAAGTAAGCTTTGTTCACGATTAGAGAATAACACACTATTTTGCAATTTTGTTTGGTTCTCAAAATTCTCATACAAAATCATATGAGATCAGTTGTTATCGTACATTGTACACAGACCCTACATTCTCGTGTTTGTGTACTAGAACTCTCCTACGTTTGGCAATGCTGGAAAGTAAATTTTATCAGAACAAAAATATGAGTATGGCATCACAACTGCTGATAATATTTGTACACAGAAGAAACATACAGGCCTAGTATTATACACAATCAAAAAAGTAAAAAGCTCCATAAAAACTATTCATTCATACAATAAATATTTCGTGTAAATACAATGGCTGCACACCACTTTTAATTTGTCAGGAATACCATGTAAATAAACACTATGAAAATTAGTGCTTTAAGCAAATTAATATTTTTCAAGCACTTTAAAGGGCCCTTGATTTCTTGAATATATTTCAATCACTTCTCGGGGGCTTTCAAGGAGCGTGAGAACCCTGTACTTACTGCTCAGAGTTGCCAATGTATAGAACAATTTATTTTGTAATAGATGATCAGATGAATTGTACAGAAACTTTACATCTTACATACAAGATTAATTGAATTAAATGTTCAATTATATGCGTAGGCCTAGTTAAATAAAAAATATACAAGGAGGCTGGCTACTGTTTTCTAATGCAAGTACACTAAATTTATTGTTGAAGGATATCACATACCGAATTCAATTTTAAGAAAATGTTCTCATTGACTAAAAATATATAGAAAAAAAAATTTTTGTTATAAATTTTGATGTAACAGAGAATACAACAAATATTATCTACAAAGCTACCTGTTCGGCCATAACATGACTGTAAAAAAAGTTGCTTCTTACCAAACACAAAGAAATCCAGTGCACAATGCCATTTTCAGTACATCACCTATTTTACTAGCTCACAAAAGGTTGAAATCAAAGTTAAAATCTTGTTATCAGTTTGAATAAAGGATCAAAATAGTAACTTCTGTAAATTTTGCCCATTATTTAATGTGTCTGCCTATAAGATTAATGTATATAACTTTGGTGTGTAATCTCTGATCATTGTGGGAAGAGAAAAATATCTATATTATATATTCTTGAATTGATAGTAAAGAGTTAGCGTCCGCCTTTTTCTATGTTTGGCGGAACTTTATGCTAGGACAGCAGTATGATCAAAAATTCTCATAAAATTAAAAAAAAAATGTTGATATAGTGCGAACTGCTGTAGGTATAGAGAATCGCCTTGAAGGGCAGGTTGCTTTTTGTATTTACTGTGAATCTTCTCCAGTTAATTAGCATGGAGGCTTATAGGTCCATATTATGTATACAGTACACTCCTGCTTAATCGTTCTTCGCTTAACCGGTTTTTGGCTTATCTGTGCGGTGGTCAGGCGATGCTGTAGTGTGTGTCATTTAACAAGCAGCGGTAAGTTACATCTATCGCTGTGCCACGTGAGCTGATGTTTATCTTGCACTCTGACTCATCTTAGGCCGTGTCCGAAATGGCAGATTTTGTTGACAAAATGATCACATGGCCTGATATTGTATACAAAAATGGTGACTTTTTAGCAATTTAGTATTTGGTATTTTCTATTTAGCAGCAGATGTTAGCAAAAATACAAAATGAACACATGCGCAAATGTTTTATAAAACAAATAATTGTTTATAAATTACACTAGGCATGTTTTAAAAAGCAGGTAACTGTTGTGCGTTGTTTATATATTTTGCAAAAAGAATTTTTGAAGAAGTTATCGCATAACTTATTATTTTCTGTAACGTATGTGCAGCATTCCAGTGATGATTGTAGATATTTTTTTTCACTGTTAATGTAAAAATGTGTTGCAGCAAGTGCTAAACAAGTGACTGTCGACAACTGAAGTGAAACTTCCGAATTTACAAATTACAAAATAATGAATTTGACATTTCAGTTTCTGACATCTCAGCTATCCCCCCGCCCTGAAGAAACACATCTTTCCAGTTTATCGATTGCCGACCCGGGTCATTGTTCACTCATTTTCACAACGTCAATAAAGTGTAAAAGGGCAGTTTAAACTATCGCGGAAAAGTTAGAAATAATAAAACAATTTGAGCATGGTGTGTTACAAATAAAAACATAAATTCCTGTGCCAAACAAAAGAAAATTGAAGCCTTTTTCAAGAAAGGCTCTGCTTACCTTTCCTTACTTTTTTTTTCATATCAAGTGTTTAACTGTTAACAAAATACTAAACATTTCAGAGATTTTAAACTTTTGTGCATGTTTGTAAGTCGGTAAAATTTTAATAAGCTTTTGTATTGTAAAGGTTATTTTTTTAATAGGGATTGTACTGCATTGTTTAAATGCCCGGTTGCCTCATTTAAAGTCCCCTTATAGTCTCGTCTTTATTGCATTGCATTCTTAACTGTCAACTAACTCCGCCATCTAAAGGATAGGTCTGAGTGACGCACGTTGAGAAAGCGACACACACACAACTACGAATCGCTTTTTTTTTTTAATCTGCGTACTTTTTGTCAACCTTGCCACATCGTTGGGGGCAAGGGCATTGCAATACAAATCAGTGTTTCATTGTAAAAGTCTTGTCTTAAGTCTTTTCTAAAGCAGAGTCAATTCAGCAGAAGTGTGCAAAGTTTCGCATTTTCTAAGTCAAATCAAAGCCTTTTATTACCTTTGACTTCATCTTCGAACTAAAAAATGTTTGAGTGAAAAGTCAAAGATTTTCACCAAGTGTTTTTTCCACCGAAACTAGTATCAAAGCCAGTAGCCAGTATCACTAATAGGGATTTGCGGATATTCAAAAATTCAAATTGTTGCGAATAGTAATTTACGAATTACAGTGGAACCTCGCAAGTGCGATGCTTGATAACAGAACAAAATATCCTAGTATCTACGAGTACTCCTAATAAACAAAAGTATGCATTTAAATAAATTTTGAAGAAACTAACGTCATCAGTTACTAGAAGGGCGGGAGTTGTATTACGATGTACCTTGGTTGATATATATCTGCTATTAACAAGTACATTACACAAGTAGGATGACAGGTCTGCGTTTATTACGAGGACTGTGATATGTAATTGCTTTGCGAGTTATTTGTGAGCTCTGGATTCCACAATTTTCACACGTCACCACAAAACACTGCAAAAAATTGGCCAGCCGCAATGAACTAGTAAACAGCACAGCCATCCACCCATCACTTGTGATATTTTTATATGTGGGTGCACTGTTTATGGCAGTGTTCCAATTCACACTTTTATTTAACTAAATGGTCGCGTGACCCATTTTAGTATACAAAAATTATTACTTACAGTAGAACTCTGTTAAGATGTTTTTCAAATGATTGGATGCTAAAAACTCCTAACCTGCAGGATGGAAACAACTTGCATATACAGTACAACAAAGTTTGACGATCAATCACAAAATCAGCAACAGTGTAACAAAATTTTGTATGCAAATATCAATAAGAATTGATTATAGGTATATAAAAATAAATTATGCATGTGCTTCCTAGTCCTAGTTTTTTTACTAAAACAACTGCCAATATAAACAAGGGCACGAGCCAATGAATGATAGCCCGCGGCACGTCCGCCTACATCTCTTTTTCCACACTGTTCTAAACCTTTTCCAAATGTTTAATGCATACGTGCGTAACTGTGAAAAATGTCTGTTGATTAATAAATAGTAATATAAGACACCAAACCCCCTTAAGACGTAAAGTGAACAGCCAGAGTATTGGATCAGCTTGTGGCGTGCTGTTCAGGTTTCACAAGATGCCAGTTATTGGGGCACGGGTATTTAGTTAGAACAGCGTCACTTGATCAATACGAGCACTAACAGCAAGCTTATGGCAGGGTTGCCAGACGCAGCGGCCATTCCACCATTGCCACATCATCTGTTTCGACACAATGCAACCAACTGCACGCTAAATTAATGTGTCATCATGGTACGGTAATTACGGAAATTTTTACACGCATCTACATATAGTATATTCACTGTAATGTTTAGTTTTCTAAAGCAAGTCACTTGTATCTCCGAATGTTCACATGGAAATACCACTCATAAATACCAAACACTTTTACTGTAAATAGCATTGTACAAACTGACTGTGTATTACATCGCAACTATAGGCCTCGTCAAGGCCCATACTCGCACTTGCGAGGTTCCAGTGTATTCACATTTGAACTTGAATGTATTATGTGAAAACTGTGAATAGTTTAACTGAGTGGTGCCTGCCTTTATGAACTCTGGAAGTTTTTCCGATTATGGAAGCACATATGGTAAAAGGCCTCAGTGGAAAAGATTCTCAACTTCCACTGTTCCACAAAGTTTGCAGATTTTATCCCAAGTTCCACCCCATGGAGAATACATCCTCCAAGTTTGATGTTGACGATGGTCAGTCGGAGCATTATCGTGGAGGAAGGGAGGGAGGGACTGTTTTAACAGTCACTCCCTTTCCTTTGTGTCTTTCTTTTGATTTTTCTTTCTTCCTCTCTCTGCTCTTTGCTTTCTGTTTTGTTAGGGGAGCAAGACGACAGGCTGTGGAAAACCCTTGTGCTGTGGTGTCCAGCCAATTCTCCTAGCCAGTGTTCTGGAGATCAAAGTCGCACATACCAGTGGAAAGGCTGCTTAAATAGGAGTGTGACCGACCATAACAAACACAAATACAATGTGGAGTTTCTTTCTCAAAAAGTTGACAGGGCTATTTTGTCTTTTTGCTATTTTGTGTGACATTTTGCACCCAGCCTCACCAACAAACCAGATGTTGAAATTCTGGATGATAATTAAATCTGTATGCATTGCTTGTCAATATGCATGATCAATATTTTATTGTGGGCCCTTGAAAAACTATTCATACAGGTTACAATGAATTTCAGTTTGGTTTACATTTATATTTAAGAAATTTTGTAATGTTTTTTAAGTTATAAATTGTTTTCCCTCAGGTTATTAAGAGGCGTTTCCTTAAAGATTTATCATACTCTGCATATGTGAATTTATCAGCTTTGTATATTATTCCAAGATGTGTACACACGAAATTTCTCCAATATAGTAAACATAGCCAGTGTTCCCTTCATATTCATCATAAAAAATGTTCTATTATATTTACGATTTTGTATGTAACATTTTCATGTTAAAAATTTATTCTGTGGCATGTGTTTATTTTTATTCTTCCTGTTCGTTAACAAATATTTTATACCAACCCAAATGTGTATGAAAGTACCGAAGTTTAAATTCAGTTAGCCTAAATTTTGATTTTTGAAAAGAACTAGGTTTTTTGAGAGTAGATATTTTGCAAGTAACATTAATCTTGCTTATTGCAAAACCAATTCTTATTTTTAAAAATATGCCATTTTGCTTTCAAGCCTATTACTTGACTGTCAACAGCAACAAAACTTGTAAACAACCTTACACATACTTACTGTTACCTGAGTTCATTAAGTATTTATTTAAATATTGACCAACACATTTTTTTTTCGTCTTCACTTGAACTCGCATGGTTTATTGTATTAGTCTAGGTACTTTCTGGATGTGTAAAATGAAATAAGTTAAAATTTGTTTTTAATTGTGCTTCACCAATACCATTGTTTCGAGTATTATAGTAACCTAAATACAACTTAAATGTAAGCAAAAAGCTTTTTCATTTATTGGCAGCACATCAGTAAATGGGCATTACAGATTTGGCACATGAGCACAATTTTGTGAACCAGCACAGCTCTAATTATTTGCTTTAATTTTTATTCCTACTCATTTGAAGATGTTCATTTAAAATTTATTCAATAATGTGATACATGAAATGTAATGAACATGATGTGATAGAAATAGTATTATTTTGGTACATTTACAATTGGGCATGTTTGCTGTCATATTACAAATGATTTTATTGTGCAATGAAACCATGAAATTGCTTTTTATAAAATCTGTTACACTGTCTGTGATGTACGGTTAGGAATGGTGGTGATAAATAATGTTAGGCACAAAACTTCAATTCAGATGTATATTATATAAAATTTGTGCTTGCACAAGTTTGTTACAATTTCTTTTTTTGCACATTAAAATAATAAATAACAATCTGTTGTTCAAAAACTTTTGTGAGCAATACAAGAGTAGTTTATGTAGTATGTTCCTAAACCAAAGAAAAATACCTGACATTGGAACAAAATTGGTTTCAATTCCTTGGTAAAGAACCAGCAGGACTGAAGAACTGATCCAATCTATCTGTAGTGTTTACACTTGCATCTGTGTAATATATCTCATTTTGGCAACAGTATCAGAGAATTGTGCATAAAATTAATTAAATTGATACAACTTCTGTCAATTTTTTAATATTTGTGTTACTTGATAAGTTTATATATACACTACCTACCAAAAAGTAATTGGGCACCCGTGAAGATACATCAGTTGACTCGTGTTTCACGGCCTTCGGCGTAGGACCGCTGGTGTTTGACCGTGGTGGCATGAACACAGAGGCCTATTGTAACATTCTGGATGATGAAATGCTCCCAAGATTGTGGCGTTTTTACGGAATGGACCTGTGGTACTTCCAGGATGACAGTGCCAGGTGCCGTGTTCCAAGGGCTACTATGTAGTGGTACACCGACAATAATATTCTCCGATTGGACTGGCCCGCCCAAAGCTCCGACCTCAACCGTATAGAACATCTTTGGGACAAATTGGATCTCCAGGTGAGGACTCGTCAGGCACGGCTAAAATCCGTTGCTCAACTCATGGAATGGTTACAAGAGGAATGGCGACGAATCCCAGTGGATGTCCTGCAAACACTCGTAGAGAGCATGCCAGACAGGGTGGCTGTTGTTATAGCTGCAAGAGGTGGCCCTATGAGATTCTAACGGGGTGACAACCATAGAGCAAACATTGTGGACAGGTGCCCAATTACTTTTCGATAGATAGTGTTAAATAAAAGGGAAACTTACCTTAAATGAGCCATAAATAGGACTATACATGAAAGATGTCTGCTAAATTATGTTAATTATTATGTAAACTAACTGCTATATAATTTTCTGACTTATTTTGTTTTGCAACGTATTAATAGGTCTTTTCAGTTTGCTGTAGTAGCAGGGAAGACGACCTACAGTGGCGGAAGAGGAGCCGAGATCGGTCACCACCGAGATGACGAGTGCCGGCAACGAGAAGATGGTAGAGGTCACCGCCAGTGGAGCTATCGCAGGTGAGGCGCCGCAGTTCTGCAGTGTGGGAACGCTGCAGCCAGGGGGGGTAAAGGCTTAATTGTTTAAGCCTGCCCCCTACGATGGACAAACACCTTGGGGCAAGTACCGGCACCAATTCGAGATTGTGGCCACCCTGAATGGATGGACTGAAGAGCAGCGGGCGTACATACTACCTGGCGGCTGTACTGAGGGGACCAGCATTGAGCATACTGCAGTCAATGCCGGAATAATATCATCTAGAATATGCCACATTGGTGTCCGCTTTGGAGCTGCGATTCGGCGACGCCCACCATGCCCAACTGCGAAGCCGCATCCAGTGACCCGGCAAACCACTGCAGGAGCTGTGGTAGGACATCGTAAGGCTGTTACACCTGTCTCTGGAGGGGTGTTCAGAAGAGGCATGAGACATCATCGCCGTCGGCTTCTTCGTCGACACTATCGCTGACACAGACATGCGGCAAGCTGTGCTATTAGATGCGTTTCACACCATGCAGGATGCCTTGGCCCAAGCATTGGAAGTGGAGTCAGCACTGCAGTCATCAGGGGACGACGATAGCGTCAAGGGGATGTTGAAGGACTTGCAGATGACCATGAGGGACATCGCCTCCAGGGTGCGCACTACAGAGACTCGTAGTCCCCCGCCCAAACTGCCAGAATGTTGGACGTGTGGACAGCCAGGGCACCTGAGAGTCAACTGTCCTCAGTAGCAACCACAGAAGCAGGTGGTCACTTCGGTGTAAATAAGACACTTGACAGAGTCCTAGTGAGATTCTATTGGCTGCATTGTCGGCAGGATGTTGAGAAGTGGTGCCATCTGTGTGTGCATGTACTGCAAGGAAGGGTTCGAAGGTTAAGGGATGCGGTCCCCTCCAGAAGTACAATGTTGGGGTCCCATTCAAGAGGATGGCAGTTGACATTCTCGGACCCCTACCAATCACTGAGATACCTTCTGGTAACACAAGACTATTTCACAAAGTGGCCCGAGATAATACCGGTGCCAAACCAAGAGGCAGGCACAGTAGCTGATGCTCTTGTCGAGCATGTTTTCTCCAGGTTCGGAGTGCCACTGGAGCTTCATTCGGACGAAGGACGAAATTTTGAAGCAACTCTTTTCCAAGAAGTAACGAGGATTTTAGGAATGAAGAAAACCCAATCTACAGCATTACACCCTCAGTCAGATGGAATGGTTGAGAGGTTAAATTATACCCTGGAACAGTATCTGGCTATCTTAGTAGAAGAAGTACCCTTATTTCTCCTCTCGTATCGCTCGGCGGTCCACGAATCCATAAGGGTAACACCTTCAAGGATGCTGTTTGGGAGAGAGCTCCGCCTATCTGGTGACCTGATGTTCAGATGCCCAGTGGAGGAAGAAGCAGCCATTCCAGAATATGCTATTAAGTTACGTCGAAGTTAACCGACATTAATGAGTTTGCCCAGAGGCACCTTAACATTAACAGTGACAGAACGAAAACACAATATGACCGAAGAAAATCTGAGGAGACTTTTCAAGGACAGCTGGTGTGGTTGTACAACCCTCAAAAGAAGAAGGGATATTGCCCCAAGGTACAGAAATCTTGGGAAGGCCCATACAGGATCTTGAAGCTGATAAATGATGTGGTCTACAAGATTTGCTGACAGGGCTTTGGGGCAAAGCCTAAAGTTGTCCACATCTACCGACTGGCGCTGTACGAAGGTCCTGATTCTGTAGAGTCTCTTCGGGACGAACGGACTTAAGGAGGGGGCAGTGTTACGTGCTGCAGCTGGCGCCGACTCCGCTGCCCCGCGCCATAATCGTAGACCCACCTCGCCCTCCCCTCTCCCAGGAACGATGTGCTCGTGACTGTCTGTCCCCCTTCTGGGAATCCCGTGAATGCCGACAACGGCTAGACTTGCTGGCGTCACATACCTCCTCTCGCCTGCTAGAATGTCCAATGCGTTTAGAGACAACGCAAGAATGTTCTGGTGAGACTGACTGGTGCCGCAGCCCTCCACAACGCATCACACGAGTTGGGGAAGATTCTAGGTGGCGGCCTAAGACACTTTATATACTGCCGCAACCCAGCGGCCGGCAGTCTTTGATGGAGGCCGCCTGGCCGAGCGAAGAGAAGTGTGGACGACGACTGGAGATTGCAGGACGACGGCTAGTGAGGTGTTCGTAGCTTGAATGGATGAGAGGGTGTGAAACCGAGTGAAGCCTACTGTGCGTGAGGGCGCTTGGAGGACTCTAGAACATTGCAACTGGCGGGACATGGACTGAACTGAGGTGGGACTGAATGGAAGTGTAATAATTTTATTGTAAATATTCGAACTGTCAAATATGGATGTATGAATTATAAAATAATTGAATATATTAATACACTGTCTATTGAGAATGATCTTTAATTATATAATTTCAGTGATTTATTTGTCGTA